>OX276437.1:4279897-6773563 GCA_946251915.1 Abrostola triplasia
GGGCTTAAAAATATATTTTTATTATTATTTATGTCTTTTCTAAAAGCTAACAAGAATCACTACCGTGTTATATTCCTACATGTTAACTGTGAAGGTGGGTCTAAGTATGTGTAGTCTAATTCTTATCTCAATTAAAGGACGTTATTAAATAAATGCTTTCTGGTTTTATTTCCCTAATGATACACGTACTTATCGAGCTAGTTTCAGGTCCCTGTTTATAAAAATATGATATTAATCTTAAAATAAATAAATTAGCGATGTTTTTATGAGGATTTGACTACCTGATTGGCGCAGTGGCTAAGGAGTTGGACTACTGCGCTAAGGGTTGCGGGTTCGATTCCCAAACTGGACTAAAATTTGTGTGATCCACAGATGTTATTCTCCAGTCAGGGTGTGTAGGTGATATTTTATGGCGATAACGTAGTCTGAAGCTCTACTCTCTTCTCATAATTATTAAGATACTTTAATTACTTTTCTCGCTTTGATATAAATCCTTATAGTATTTTTTTCGATAGGGATGTTTCGAACATTAAAGAAGTGTTTAAAAAAGTGCAATCTAGTAAAAATATAATGCATCCCATGAGAATATCAAACTATAGGAACATATTATTAAAAAATATAACGGGCAATTTAAATGTTCTAACTGTTGATAATACCATAATACTCAAGCACTCTGGAAATAACTTAGTACAAAACAAACTAGATGGCAGTTATTACACTAATATATTATGGTTCATTTCCTACAGCTTTCAGATTTTCATGAGTTCCGCTACTCGATAACAGATGGCGTTAAATATGAAAACACTGTCAGTGCATATAATATCGGGGTAAAAGTAGTTAGCAATGGCCACGTTTTATACCATTTACAACATAAAGTAAAACTTCCATAACTACGCTTAAGTTTGTTGCAGAAAACAAAGGAGAACAGTAATGTCAATTATGTCTGGTCCAAGAAACTTCAAAAAGCGTGGGTCTCATAGAACTTTATACTATACCGGCGTGGGCTAGACGTTAGGAGACGTGAGACATTTACTGAATTCGTGTAGGTGTCATTTAAAGTAAGTAGCCATCAGGGACGGACTTAGGACATAATTCCCCGCTAGAAAAACACAAACTGGTGACGGACCGTTTAATACTATAGGTTCGGCAACTACATGGAACTTACGATGTGGGTGTATCCCTATAAAGAACACCTCTATCTACCCCTTCTAGGCGTGAATATATGTATGCACATTTTCATACAGGGGCCCTAGACATGAGCAAAGCGCTTGACGAATGGTAAATGTATGGGGATGACATACCTCTGTCAATATGTATTGAATAATAATAACTGCCTATCATGTCCCAGCAGGGCAAAGGCCTCTTGTATAGAGAAGGATTGAGCATTGATCACCACACTAGCTCACTGTAGGTTTGTCTCGATGAGGAAAGGGGAGGGTCAATTCCAGTTTCCAAGCCGGATACCACACGGCGATAAACCTAATAGATGGCAAAGGCTAATCATGATGTAGGTAAAAGTAAAAATAAGTCAGGCTGTTTACGTGTGTATAAAAATAACCATTTACTTTAAAATGAAGCAATTACTAGGAAGCTAATGAAGCGACTACATTATTTTAATGGTATAATGGCCGGCCACACCGAGGTCGTGAAACAATAAGAGATTTTTTACATGAATGCGTTCAAAGCACATAATACAAGTATATTTTGTTAACCCGTAGAGAGCTTTGATGTATGATAGTATTTAAAAAGTTCGTATTTCGCGGCGCGTGGTGTACGGACCACCTTGATTGCCTTGTTGGCTAGTCACTTTATACAATGGCACCGCCTATTTCCATGTTGCTCTTAGCTCAACATAAGATGATCAAAACCTATTATAACTGTAAGATTCAGTTTTAATAAGCCGTGTATTATATATATATATATGTATATTTTAAAAGCCACCCATCTAGAAATTTCTCCTGTATCGTGGGTGCGTTTCACAAGCATGAAATATCACATACACAAACACTTAGACTAGGGTAAAACATATTCATATTCTTTATTGCAATCCATAATGTACATTAATGGTGGAAAAGGAAATATAGAAGTCACAATTATGGACCCTGATGGGCACAGCAAGTAGAAGAGAGGAAGGCGTATACATCTGTGTATCGCAATTTTTTTTGTTTTGTGCGGGTATCGAACCAGCAGCCCTTAGGGCAGCAGTCCAATCACTTATCCACGTCGCGAATCTGGTCGTCAATTTATTATATACATCTCGGTGGCGTAAGACGTTTGTATAATATATTTATGAATAGGTTTTATCACGGTGGCTCTTAGGTTAACAGGCCGGGTTCATGCGCTTAGGATTGCAGGTTCAAATAGGGGCTAGTTACTATTTGACCTTATGAATTACGCATTGTACTTCTATACATCGAACTAAGACACCACTGCCTAATTGGAAATTAGGCTTGATTTTATCAGGCTCTACCTCTGTGACATATCTCTGCCAACGCATATGCAATAAGGTCTAAGAGCGTCTGTTATTGTTCCTCTACTTTCAGTTTTACTACCTTTTTGGCATTGTAGTCGGTTACGATTGCCGAATGTCCTAGGATTAAATCCCAGATTCAGCAAGTTATGTATATTACGTCTTATTTAAAAGTTTTTTTAGTAGCAATTCTAAGTTTAAAGTACAGGCAAAAGTTGTTTTATTCGACTTTGTTTCTCGTAGATAATTGTAGGAGAGAAGTGGATGCTGAGCCGGGTGTTAACCAAATTAAAAGTAGATACGTAAAAATTGTAGACATCTCATGTTTGTCTCTATATATAATAAAATATGTTGTTGCTTTTCCTAGGAGAATTGTTAGCCTATTTACGTGTGAAGTTCTGAACAATAACAATGAACAAAGCCTCCAATGTAAGTCTGTCTATTTTCATCTTAGACAAAGGCTTATTTTGCTAGGAGTTTTAGTGTGTTCGTGGTATTAAACTATAGTAATAATAAAAAAATTATAACAGCCTATAACTGTCCCATTGCAGGGCAAAGGCCTCTTCTCATATAGAGGAGGATTGAGCATTGATCACCACTCTAGCTCACTGCGGGTTGGCGATTTCATATAATTTAATCCAGGTTTCCTCAAGATTTTTTCCGTTACCGTTAGTCAGTGGTGTCTTAGAATAACTAAGAAAGTATTTATAACATTGAAAAAGTCACATTGATATTTGCCCAGGTTTGAACCTGCAACTTTCTGCGTACAAATCTGGTATGTTAACCACTAGGCCACCACGACCTCCTTTAAACAATAATTTTTTCACATTAAAATGGTGAACGTAATGTATGGCTGGATTCTAAATCAATTGTAAGTAACGTAGAGTTAAAGAAGAGTTAAAATATTAATCATAATGCAGGAGAGCTTTAACAGTAATAAAACCTGCGACACATAATGTACCTATCCATCAGCTTGAATGGGTTATTCATGTGTCACATTATGCAAATTACGTGTTTGTGTCCAATACGCGTTGCTACTTGCTAGTCTCTATAAATACCATTTACCCCACATAGAGTTGAGTAGCAGAAGTAAATAACACTCTCAAGTGTAGATTACTGAGCTTGAATAATAAAGCGGATACGTTAGCATATTTAACGGTAATAAAGACTAGTCTAGACTATGTCTAATAATACCTCCTACTTCGAGAACTTTTATGTAAATACCACGGAATTGTAATGGCAGCGTAAACACAAGATGAATAATTGCAAGTAATCTGTGCTCGGTAATCTCTAAATTCGAGTATAGGTGAGGTTTATTAGGCGCGGGTTTTTAAAGCGTGAGTCGCACGTGAAGGCTGTTTAATCGCGTCTGGGTGGAAGGCGGCGGCGGCCCCGCGTGGCTCGGTGGCGCGGGGCGGCGCCCGACCCGCCGCCAGTCGCGCCACAAGCCCCGGAGGGGCTGCACGTGTCCTCGCTCCCGCCGAACGACTTATGTAACCATCCGCACGGTGAGTCCGCAGCCTCCGTGCCCCTTCCTCCCCTACATCGACCCCGCGACTCGAACCCACGCGTTCTATCACACGGCCGCTCTCCGCGAAGCGAGCTACCGCGCGACTGATAACCCCTCGGAATACACTCGTACGTTGTGCTTTACCGTCAGCTGAGAGGTGACATAATCGATGCAGTAAGTACCGGTGTCCGGCTAGTGAGCGTATTCGCGGAATGCAGGTGCGTTATGTAACGGGAGTCCGCGCTGGTGCCGGGTCCAGCCGGCGCCGCGGGCTGTGCGGCCACTCCGCTCGCCGGCCGAAGAGTCTAGCCTGACGCGCTCCTGATTAATGCTAATGACCGACCACGTCCAAACTTGCGAAAATCACGTGGAATACGCGGCTTGGTTATATTCTGTGTATTACAGTAACCTGTAACAGAAACAGTGCATGCGTTCATTAACTAATTATGAATTTGTGCTCAAATAGTCACGTTCCAACTTCCCTGGGTACGAGCATAATAAGGACGTGAGTTAAGAGGTTTCTATAGAGTGCTGCCTAATTGGAAGGTCGGGGCCACATAAAAAAACCATTCACTCGTGGAAAATCTGAGCCGGGATGAGCGTCTTATACCTCCTGATTTATGAAATTTTGTTCTTTGGAATCAATTTAAGTTAATGGTAGCGGTTATATAGAAGGGAATTATGTGAAGTCTCATTGACGAAGTTAAGAAATGATGCGATTAAAATCACTGAAAACAAAAGAAATTGTATTATCGGTAAATTATAAAGTAATATTTAACGTTTTATATACTGAAATAATGTCTAAAGTACCCCTCGAGGGGACAATTGAAAAGGCTAAGATACTGATCTTATCTTAAGGGAACGTTTGAGACAAAAAATTCCGTCCAGTAGATGACCATTTATCATGATACTGCCTGTGACATTTGGGTAAAGGCGTTTTATCTATACGCTCTTATTATTATAGATACGTTCTAACGAAAAACAATTTGTTGTAGAGTTACGATATATAATTATCTTCTAAATTATTACAGTAAACATTAATCATTTTAAAAGCTGCGTGGGCAGCGAATGTTTTCTTAATTCACGTAATTTGTCAAAATAACTATGTTCCTTGTTAAAGTCATTTTATTAGACGTCGGTAATAAAACGAATCAATCAAGTAGTCAAGGTAATACCTATCTCTATTTTAGGAGGACGATATTGTTTCTATTTTAATACCGAGGTAAACGTATTGACACAGAAATGATTGATAGGTATCTAGTTCATTTTAAATTGGTATCTCAATCTTCATAAAGTTAACAATATTTGAGTTCCAAAACATTTTAATTGACCGAATTATGACTGCAGATATAATTAAACCTATGCTTCTAATTAACGACTTTTCTGGTATTCTCGTAAAATCTTACATTCCATAGATAATTATTTTTCCTTATAAGGTTAGATAAAAATCACCTAGTGGCTTTAATTTTATATAGCTAAAGAAAAGTAATATCTAAGTCGTAAACATAAAATCTAAAATACCAATAGCATAAGTATTTAGGTTCTAAAAATCAGAGCTTTTAAAAATATATCGCGGCGTTTGGGTCAATTTGCTCTACGTTGCCTGGCGTATACAAAGAGCATTCAACTGGATAATTTCAGTCAAGTTCGTAGTAAATTGGGGTATGTTTTTAATTTACGATGATACACGCATATTCTATGCGGTCTAAATAATTAACCAACAACGTGCGGTGTTAGAAATCTACGTTATAATATTATATTCTAGTTGTGTTGGGATTGTCAGAAAAGTCCGGAGAACGCTGGTAGAAAACTGATTTAATAGTGTTCGATACATTTATACACAAAGTTGCGCCTGTTTCTCAGAGGAGTAGGCAGAGACTATAGATTTTTATTCTTCACATATGTGGCCTGTAGTCGCCGAATTGGTAGGCTGATATTCATTGACATTTCACCAGTTATGATAATGGATGTAGTATGATACTATAGTTAGATAAATAGAAACGAAATGTACGAACTACCTACTATTATCATTTTTTTTTCAACATCACCCCACACTAGGTAAGTCTCCTGTATTGTGGGTGCGTTTCACAAACATGGAATATCACAATACCCAAACACTCAGACTCGGGGCAAATATAATCAGCGGATTGCACAAATTTTTGTTGCGTTCGTGAATCAAACCCACTCTTAGCGTAGCGGTCCAATCGCTTAACCATTGCGCTAATCAGGTCGTGATTTTGTTAGACTATGTGGAGACACTAATGTACCAGCCTTTGTTGTTCAAATACATTTCTTGATCGATTGGCTAATAGACGTTTGCGTCCTTTATATAGTACTAGTTGCGCCCCGCGGTGTTACCCGCTACATTTTTTCGGGATAAATAGTAGCCTATGAGTTAATCCAGGGTGTCAGCTACCTCCACATGAAATTCCATTAAAATCCAGTTATTGGTTTTTACGTGAAAGAGTAACAAACATCCATCGATACTTACAAACTTTCGCGTTTATAATTTTAGTAGGGATTTAGCCCGCGTCTAAATTATTAGGTACAGTCGACCAAAAATATGGTCTACCACCCTACGGTTGACGTTGATTTGAACACCCCATTTTTAGGCAAAGTGAAAGACTATTGGAGACATATCCTGTGTCTGAATTGTGTGGGAATAATGACTAATTAAATACGGTTTAGGCCTAAAGCATAACTTTTATAATCATTATTCCCTTTAGGCCTATGGCAGAAAACAAAACCTAGCTTTTACCGTACATTGTATCAGAACGAAGCGTTTACTTGGCGTTCTTTTTGTGTGCACTCTTCGTCCACGCTTAATCACATTCATTTTGTATAGAGTGTAGTGGCGTTTGTGTAGTCATGAAGGTCCACAGATAGTGACACGTGTAGGAATCAACGTTCATTTTCCACGTCGTTCTTTTTGAACGCGTATTTGATGTTCTTATTAATTTTAATTGTGTTTTGTTTTTCACGAGCTTAAAACCTTAGGAATCTATGCCATCTGTTACAGTAATAATATTAATAACAGCCTATAACTGTCCCACTGCAGGGTAAAGGCCTCTTCTCATATAGAGAAGGATTGAGCATTGATTATCACGCTAGCTCACTGCGGGTTGGCGATTTGAGACAATTAAATCCAGATTTCCTCACGATGTTTTCCAGTGTCTTAGAATATCTAAGAAAGTATTTATAACATTGAAAAAATCACATTAATACTTGCTCGGGTTTGAGCCTGCAACCTTGTGCATACAAATCCGGTATGTTAACCACTAGACCACTACATTTTATGCGGTCTGTTAGAGACTTAATATTTAGAGGCCTGTCTCTTAAAACTTTAGTGAGTGACTAATTTGCAATATGAGTTAAATACTTAAATACTACTTTTTTTTCAGTGCGCATATGTGATAGCGTCGCGTATAAAAATCATTACTGTAAACTTTCATACCAATGTTAGCACTACAGAGTTAAAAATAACATGTCACCTTATTAGTCAAACCATTGAACAGAAAAATATGATTGTAACTTTATGGTATTGTTTTCATAACAGGAAAAGACCTTTAGATATTGTGTTTGATTGAATAATACTGTTAGGCAGTTTTGACTGCCTCGTTGGTCTAGTGGTCGCTAAGCGCGACTGCTGAGCACGAGGTCCTGGGTTCGAATCCCGGGTCGGGCAGTGTTATTGGGTTTTTCCATTAGGTAATTCTCAGTAGCAGCACGGAGTCTGGATTTGTGCCCGGTTGATGGCAATAGGCTCGCCCTCTATTACATTGGGACCTAAAACATAACTGGCGAAATGTGGGTGTACTATATGTGCACCTCTGCCTACCCCTTTGGGGAATTCAGGCGTGATGTTATGTTATGTTAATAATATTTATTTTTATTGACACATTAACAATATTAAAGGTAAATAGATTTATGATGTTACTAGCTGAGAACCGTGGTGTTACTCGTTACATTTTATCGGGATAAAAGTCTATGGATAAAATTTATGGTGTCAGCAACTTCCATACCAAATTTTATTAAGATTGGTTTAGCCGTTTGAGCGCGAATAAGTAACAAACACACTCACTAGCTATCGCCTTTATACCTAATATTAGTGCGAGGGATCAAAGTATATAATTTTAATTGCGCATAACATTTAAAATGGCTTAAAAAATTACCAACTATTTTTAATAATATTAGACTAGCAAAGATATCCCACTGAATATCGGTATCATCACGACTATACCACCGTCGTTGACCGGGTAGGCTGATGAGTGGAGCACCCACATTTATTTTACGACAGTATAAAATCCCATGTAATAGGGAGCGAGCCTATTTTCCGGGCATAATTCCGGACGGGCCGCCTCTAAGAATTTCCCAATAACATTTTGCTTAAAGTAGGTAATTTTTATAAAGGATATAGCAATCCTTATGGTCTGTGGCGCGTTTAAAGTTTAATAAAAAAAACTTTTATATTTTTTTATCAACTCTATACCACTTATTCCTAAACGAGGTTAATTCCTGTATTTTTACATTACATTTTCGGTAGTCAGTTAGGAAAAGCCGATGTCATCTAGTTTTAAAAAAATGACACATATACATAAGTGTTTTTGTAAAACCTATTTGCAAAACATAAAATCATTTATCCTTTTACAGAGACCCATTTTAATTCTATTGATGTCTCTATTTTCTGACATGCAAACGATAGTGACAGGTATCATTTAATCTATGGTTTCAAATCGTATTTTTTATGAATAAGGGAATTTGAACTCGATACCGATATAGGATATGGGAAATATTTTTTGTAAATCCGCTTTTTATCCGTAGGATTTTTAATGAAAATTCTTTTTTTTATGTATTTTATACAGTGTGAATCAGGCTGTAAATAACCACAGCCAGTGGGACATCGGTATCCCTGTAGACAGACATAATGAACTGTGTGCTGTAATTACATGAACAGCCGCTTCACACGCGGTTAAACGTTCCTTTATTAGTGTGTATTTATTTCCATTGATACAATTCTGCTATTAGCGAGGTGATATTTTTCACCATCAAAATTTATATAGTTAATTGGATTGGTGGTGAAAGAAAAGAATTAGTTATATTTTTTAGTTTTGGAAGCACTTATTACGCAAGAACAGTTAATGCTCAAAAGTCCCTATGCAAGCTAAAAATTTTGTTTATTTTCTTGAAAAAAGAACGTCGTAAGTCAAACTACACGTCAAGCTATTGCTTTGTGAGATTGCGTATGGATTTTTGGTCGCTATTGTGCATAAAGTATTGCCTGTGTTCCAGAGGTGTGTAGAGTAATGTTCAGAATAATGGAGATAAATATGGTATCAAAAAGATGTCTAATATTTATAAACAAAAAAATAAATACAAGTAAGTTTAAGACTCTATTAATTAGGCACAGTCATTATAAATGCGAAGGAAAGGATGTCAAGATGTTTTGAGATTTGGATGAAAGGTTAGAGGTTGGGTTTATAATTAATTGGAACAAAGGACTTTCATCCCGGAAATCTCGGACATTTTTATACTGAGCCCCGGGGGTCCTTGTTCCTGTAAGATTTTTAAGGTAAACCAAATGTCAATAGGGTATAATTACATACATAATATATTGTGATATAAATTCTATAAGATTTTACTATTTCCAATGTTTTGAGGGTACCTATAGTTTATATTCGCATAAATAAAATCATTTAGGTACTTGTAATCTTGTAGATATAATAATAGGTGATATTATTTAACACAGTATAAAAATAAAACACTGGCCGCAGACCGACCGAAAACCGAAAAGAAAAATAGAGTTCCAATTTTAAAATTTCTTTAGAAAAATATGCTCTAAAAAGAACGTACGGCTTCGAACACAAAGACAATAACAACCAAAAAGAGTTCTATATTCGAAACATTTTTTATTTTAAACGATCGTGTGAACTCTACATAATCTGTGCATTGTTTATTGTACTATTCGACTAACAAGGTCAAGATTTTTTCAATATTAAGTGGTTGGTACACATGAGGTGACGTAATAGGTTTTGTAGACGTTCATTCAAGTTTCGATTGTGATTTAGAACCTAATTTATTAATTTAGAGACCGGTTTCGACAGTATATCTTGACTTTAAATTAGAAGGAGAGTCATAGAAAACTTAACGAATATTAATAAAAAACCGTACTAATAACCTGTAACTTATAACTGCCTCGTTGGTCTAATGGTTGCTACGCAACACTGCTGAACACTAGGTCCTGGGATCGAATCCCGGGCAGGCATTGAGCACGGTTGATGGCAAAACACTCGCCCTCTATTACATTGGGACCTATAACCTAACTGGCCTAATGTGGGTACAATATAGGTATACCTCTCTCTACCCTGTAGGGAAATACGGGCATGGTGTTCTGTTAGTACCTAATATAACCTATTACACTGAAGAAATCCCTATGGTTGGGAAACATTGAAAATCATTTCTGACACCTAAAGGACCGATGAGTTAAGTAATTCTTTAGAAAATGCTTTAAGGAAAAATACAGCCACACAACGCGACATATTTTTTGAACAAACATAAAGCATTGCACATTCCCTTCCTCTCCATTACACAGATTTTCCAGTAAATTATCCGAATCAATATTGTAGTCAGCACGTCATGTTCTACGGTATTAACAGTCATGTCGCATTACTTACAAAGGCGTTTATTATGGAGATCGTTCAATCGTTCGTTTCATTCATTATCGACTTTGAAACTGATATATTTAAACACAGAACGGAACTTTGATTTGATTTCCGAGCCAGTGTTATTTTTTCTTTTTTTGTGATAGTGGTTCGTGGATCTAAAAATAATTGTGACGTGAATACCAGCCTGTAACTGTCCTTGTCTATGGAAAACAGGCTTGATTTTATGTATGTATAATTGTAGATATCAATGTCCCACTGCAGGGCCCTGATACCCGAGTGGTATGACCATTGGACTGCCAAGTCAAAGGTCGCAAGTTCAAATCCTGGCACGTTCCAGTGTCATTTCGAATTCATGTGCGTATTATAAATTATATCAGTTGCTAAAAACGCTGAGAAATTTTCGAGAGAGTGTGAAAACCATGTAAGCAACCTACAGGTGATTTAAACTCTGTCAGGTTATACGATAAGAAGAAGTCTGTAGGGCAAAAGCCTCTTCTCAGAGACAAAGTAAGAGCATTGATCACAATGATCGCCTGATGCGGCATATTTCAGGCCATTAGCTCCAGGTTTCATCACGATGTTTTCCTTCACTTAGTGGCTCAATGGTAGAAAATAATTTGTAAAGTGTTCATTTATCTCTCCAGTTATCGCTTTAGACAAGCCTAGTAGAGGTTTTGTGACGTTTTCACAATTTCGGTCCGAGAGCAATGTTTGTATGGAGTTATGAATGGAAGTTTGAATAAAGCCAACTCACTGATAACTTTGTATGAAAGTTAAATGCGAATTCTTGTTCTATTTGAAGTTTGTTTGAGATATCACTTAATCTATATTTGTATGTGTAACAGTATTAAGTCTATTTTGTGTTACTAGTTAGTAAAATACTATGCGCATGTACTGTTACCAGTTCATGATATTTTAAAATATCGATCTAGCTTGCTGTAGCAATACTTACTTTTCAGAGTATTATATAATTGATGAAAGAAAACCTAATTTAGGTTAATCCTGTGGTACCTATATCAACTTATTAGGTACGCATAGGATAGCCGACACCAAAATCGATTTGCAACTTCTCTCGAAAATTCGCACTTAAAATCTTTGTGCAGTGTAATGGCTTCGAAAGCTTTAAAAGATCATTTCCTGTAGTAAAGCCCTCTTAACTTCACAATAAATACTAACGCTTCGAATGAAAAACCTCCTTAAAAGTCGATTAGCTGTTAGTAGGAACACCTACGGTTCTCTTCGTTCAGAAAGTACAATACTTGTATTACCTGTTCTGAGGTATAGAAGGCTCTAAAAGTTTTCTTTCATTACAAGCCTAACATGCAAGTTACCTTTGCTCCATTTACTGGCATTCACAGACACATTATCCATTGGTATAAAACCTATTTAACTCCAGACTTTATGGTTTGAAGTTTATTATCCTCTTTAGTACGTTCCTTTTTGAAATGATTAAAGTCGAAATCGGTTCACGTTTACATAGGTCGATTAACAAAACCGCCAGATTTTGATCTCACGTTTAAAAGTTAAAACCATTTCGTATTTCCGTTTCGATTACATTAACAGTGTTTATGTTAAAGTTCTTTAAAACATTTAGGTTAGTATTGGAGTCGGAAGCGCAGAATACTGACCATTTTGTTCAAGTGTAGATTCAGAATTCAAACCGTCTCATTTATCTAAAAATTAATTCCAAAATTCATCGATAAAAGTTAACTTTGTGGTTTTGGTCTTTAAAATCTGTACACTTAAAGACGACGATACTCCATCGATCAATCCTTTACTTAGTTATGGCTATATTACCTTAGTCTACCTACAAATGGAAATCCCTGGCTCGTCTCCTATTACAATGGACTGTTATTCTCTAGCGAACGAAAATTGCAAAGGCACATCTCTACCCATCTTATTGACGGATTCCGGCAAGATGATTTACATAATTACATTAATCACATTAATCTTAACCGTCTTGTTAGCCACCGCCACGTGCAAACTACATGGTCACGTCACCACTTACAGCTGATTATGCATTGTAGGCAGTATATCTATCACACGAGATCTTCTCGCAATTAGTAGTCATTTTATATAACAATCCTTTACGCCAGCGTTTATCGTGGTTATGTATACCATAATTATTTGTTTAGATATCCCAAGGCTACTGAATCATTCATCAAATATTAAATGAGCCGTCGTTAAAATACCTTGTTCATGTTCACTCGGTTTTTTTATTATTTCTGTTATGTTTGCTATGCTTCACAGTTTGTTGGACTAACGAGAGTTTGGTACTTTGTAATCGGTTATTATGGGTTTTGCGGATTGATTATAACATGAACTTAAAATGGGGTACTGATGGTTAATATTTTTTAAATGGTACGACAAAACTGTGACTTTGTAAGCAATTAACCCTGTCACTGTCCAGAGTTATTCATTGGTACACATCGACTGTCATCATTGTTACTATCGTCTACTTAGCGGACAGCCAACGTGTACAAGCTATTCTGGACCTAGATAGATAAAAGGGGCTATATTTCATAGGATGTCTATCAACATACATATATGCCATAACAGATCTCAATACGTCATTATGTACAATATAAATATATCAATTCATGAGTTTACGTAAAGCCTCGTACAGCTTTGACGCAAATCCTTCGTGTGCAAAGCTAACGACAGTATCAAAGAGTAATAAAACACGCAACATCTTTGTGAAGTAATAAATCATTTGACGTCTAACGTGTCACTAGTTACGGGCCCTGTATACGAGCATTTGGGCACAAAAGCCCGGCGACAAAAGCCTACTCGCGCCCCATTCACACCGCTGACAGCCGTGGCAAATACTCTGAATTCACACCGCCCGCGATATTGTATGTATCGGATGCATTCGATCATTAAATACCCAGCTTTTCATATGAAAATGTTGTTCCTTCTGTATTTTTGACAGCTCATTGGCACTCTTAAACAAATAAAGCTGTATTTCTCATAAAGCATATTCTTGCTCGTAATAAAATTGTTTTATTGACAGTTAATGACTTTTTAATAATAGAACGTTAAAACTGAACCCCGTGGGGAGATAGATTAGAATTTCATTTCCCTTCCGCCGCCTAAAATGCGAATCACAAATCGCAGCGAATTTGGTGTGACTCCCATGAAATAAGCCCATCATTTCCTCTATCGGCCACATATGAGACCTATAATGAGAGAATGAATTCTGGAGGATTAGAATGTTTGGAAGTGTGAGAAATTTCGATTGACGCAATCCTTGATTAGTGGATTACTATGTAATGTTATTTTGAGAGCCAGTCTGCTGCAGTGGTTGCGCGCTAACTATCTGCGGTTTAAGCACGTCATCCGGAGTCGGACTGTTTGCGCTTGTTCATGAATAGACTACGATAGCCCAGACATTAAACATTGCCTGTACTGTAGGTCATTTTATACACACACCATGGCTATATTCCTTGGAAGTGTTTATTATCAGGAATCCACCCAGATTAGGCTGCGGATTTCAAGTCGGTATATTGTAGCGTGGTTATTGTCATTCCTAAGTGACACCATACCCCATTCCACCGTCAAATAATTCCATAATACTTGCTTTACCTACTTTTGACATTGGATGAGTAAGAACTGTTTTCGACCTAGAACATATTCAAGGTATCATATCTACAATATATACCCTAGTTTGTTATTTATTTAGACTCAAGCAGTGTACGTGGCTTGGAGTACTGCCAATTCAGTTAGTGTTGATACCGTATGGAATTCAGTTCACTCCATTAGAGAAGATGATCGTAAATATATTGATTTAATTTCTCTATAATTGTACCTGATACCTGGAGATCTTGTTAATGGAGTTCAAGAAAGTAATTTAGTTCACGTATTGTTCTTGTGTAATAGTATGTAGAGCGTAGAATATTGTTAGACAACTAGGCATAGTAAATTTTAGTAGGATTTTTTGTTTGTTTTCTTCAGATTTTGTTTATTCGAATTGTCGGCTTCGAAACCTTCGTCTATTACTTTGTAGCTTTAATTCTATAATATATCTATCTATTGGCAGTTATTTACTTTATTATACTTGATCACAAAGTCACTTTGACGTTGTGCTCTCAATATTCACAACTTTTCATCCGTAAGAACTAAGTAACTTCGATGAGCTGTAGGTCAGGTATTTGTGTACCTACCAACAACCTCCTATCTTATATCAATATTGGTAACAACATCAACTTTGACGTCCTATACAAGTTTTACCAAGGTTTAAAGCGTTAAAGTTAATTAATTATAAAAATTAATGATTAAAGTATTTCGAAATCTGTCATTGAAAGGTTTCGGGCAGCAATGACAACAGGACTGGTGCCTCGATGTTTACAGAATGTGAGCCAATTTCCTTGTTCTGGAAATGGTTGTGAGGTTGAACAGCGGGTTAAGGCACTTAGTGGCCACCGCCTCGGGCCCTGACGTGGATTGATTTTGCCCACTCGTCGTGTTTGTGTGCACAAGACATTACTCTGCGCTGACTAGAAATGCCGGGTAGAACAATGGTCTGCGAACGTCTGTTACTTGCTTTAAAGATTTACTTTAGTAAAAACTGTTGGAAAGACTTTTCTAGTTTTTGTATTACTTTATTAGGGACATCTGGATTTTCAAATGTTTATAAGAATGTTATTTTTGAATATTTCACAGTGCCAGTACCTTACTGAAATACGCTCAGATATTAACTCGGGAAATAGTGGTTTTATGCTGACGAGCAGAAAATTACGCTGAAGCCGGAATTTAAATCGGAGCCCGCAAATATTTCGGTCACAGACAAAATTCTCGTGTTGAACCGAAGTAGCCCCTAGTTTATTAATCCGTAGTCGTTGGTTTTCAAAACTCATCACAAATTCATTTGTGTGGCATCGTCGTTGACATACAGTTTAATAGGTTCTAGTTCTTGGGCAAGAAATCCAGTGATTTTATAGTTTGTTTACTCAACTCATCTGATGTAGTTGGATGTGTATGTATTACTAAGGATTCTTCAATCTGCATCCCTATGCTGAGCTGTTGTTAAGGCTTCAACTTTCGAAGTATGTGTAATGCTTGCTAAAGCTCATAAGTACTAATATAAAAACACTGGAGGTGTGCTTGTGTGTGTGTGGTATTAGATTTTGCTACCCACTTCTCATAAGTCTGCAGGTCAATATATTTTATATTTATATTTATGCTGTCATTTATTATTTGACGACGCATACGAAAATACACTTCCCTCTAGACCTCTTCAATTTCCTCCAATGACATGGCACTTCCAGGTGTATCGCACCCCTGTGTTTCACCTTCCCAGCCAATTTGGCGAGGCTTGTCCCTCGTTACGAACTGGAGCAACCGATGTTCCCCGCGTTATAGCCGCGTTTTTACAACGCATTGTTATTTCGACAGTGTTTCGCTTCGACTCTGTCCCTAGCGACGGCAAAAAACAACTTAGCATCAACTGGTTTGGGTACATGATACTCTAGTTAATATTTAATGACCTGAGATTGGTCCCGTTTGAATTTTCTAGATACTTCGTATTTACTTGACATAATTGCTTTAGTAAATTATTCATACGTTCCTAATTGAAAAAGAAAAGAGAATATTTCGAAATTTCTTACGAGGCTTAGGAAATATTTTATCATAACTTGGATTTTATCTCGCCTTTATATTTATTTATTTAGTAAAATAAAAGCAACATTTCCTAAGAGAGCAGAGAGGAACAATAATATGAATAAGAAAACGATAGACCTTTGCGTTCAGCTTTTTGTTGGGTACAAAAGGGATTGAAAATGTTCAAAGGCAAACAAGCTTTGGCCGTACATACCGGAGTGAATTGTGATCACTGACAACGTTTACGGAAGGCGGTCGTTCGTTATCGCGGAATGTGCGAATAAATTATCCTTATGGTGGTATAAACGGGGCTCGGTGGTGGCCCAGCGCCGGATGGAGTTGGCGTCAAAAGGTCATCGGCGCGCCCTTCGATCTTTGAGATTGGGTCCGGCCGTAGGTATATAGTTAGTCAGGCTATATTCTAAGTAGTTTAGGGATTAAAAAGGTTTTATTTAAAGAAGTGTAAGCGTTTCTTAATTAGGTAAACTGTGGCTGGATTCTTTGTTATGAAAATGTTTTAATGAATACATTAAAACATTTCCCGTGTTTTACAAAGAACGACGTTATGATTCCTAGAAGTTCACGGTTGAGAATTTATTATAATTAGTGTGACATTCCATTTTTAATATTGATAACTTGAGGGCAGAGTTGGTTTTCAAAGAAATAACTTAGGACGGTAGAATGTTAATTGTTATTTTATTATCACTAAATATGATACTCAGATAAAGTTTCTGCCGAGGAAGAATATTTTGTATTTTATATGATGTTCGCGTCAAACATACATAACAAAAAACATAACATCACGCCTATAGTCCCCAAAGGAGAAAGCAGAGTTGTACAATATAGACACATTTCACTAAATGTAGAATTTATTTTAAATTGAACGTTCGTTTTATCTTGGTCGGTAGGATAACAAGAGAAAATACAATATTCAGGAGATACAAAGCCCTGCCTCAGAGTATATTCCTACATCCATAACACGAGGCTGTGTTAGCTGCAGTATATTACTTATATTCAAGGTAGTTGCGTCTATCGAACACTTAAGTCAAATCTAGTTGCCCGGTTAGACTAAACTAGACTTTTGATACTGTTTTAGTGCAAGAGCTCTGATAAAAAAATGTTTAATTTAAGTTCCTTCATTGCTAATATTAAACATTGAAGTTTCAAGAAGATTTGAGTGATTTTGCTTGTTAAATAAAACAATGATATAAAATTGATCTATTATTATATCAGGCGTTCCTCAAGGTTTGCAGTTAGGTCTTATTCTTTTTTATTCATGCATTATACATAATTTTATCGAACTTTTGCATAATATAACTAAAAGAAAATAGATTGAATACATCATTCAAATCTAAATTAAACTTCCATTGTTAAGAGCAATGAATTATAAAGAACAAGAAGATCAGTTACCGATCAGTGGATTTTCTTGTTACAGAACTAAAAACTTTCTCGCTGCCAGAGCTGCGAGCGCAGTTAACAATAAATAAATATGCAATATTACCAGTATGAAACCAGTCTTATTCCTGGAATGGGAAGCCTTTAGAACGAATGAAATCCACGTAACTTTGACTCGGTCCCGCTAGATGTAAATCGACAGAATTGAGGTAATGCAAAGAAGAAACGGGTTTAAAACAAATACCGTTTTTAAATATATTCAGGTATTTTTATTATATTATTATCATTGTGAGGTTTTATATATCATTGCTCACACGTGGTGCTAACGACCAGTGCTCAACCTGTTTACAAAAAGGTCGTAACTCATTTCCAGTAAATCAAGTCATGGTTATTATCCACCCATAAGTGCAACATTGTCGCAGATTCTTTATATGTTTGTTTTTACTTAAATAACGTTATGCGTGGTTCTTTGAGGGTTCGGTAGAACATAGTAGGTGATCACAATTTTTAAATTAAGCTACTGGCTTACTCTTTGCGCCACACATAACGTAACATTACGCCTGTATTCCCTGAAGGGGTAGGCAGAGGTGACTGTAGAGTACACCCTCATTTCGCCAGATATGTTATGGGTTCCGATGTAATAAGGGGCAAGCCTATTGCCATCACCCGAGCATAAATCCAGACTCAGTGCTGCTATTAAGAATTATCTTATGGAAAAATCCAGTATCACTTTTCCCGAGCCGGGATTCGAACCCGGGACCTCATGCTTAGCAGTCGCGCTTAGCGACCACTAGACCAGCAAAGCAGTCATTTTTATATCATTTAAAGCAATATTTAATGTGGTAGCAGCATGTAATCAGTCTTCATTTATAAGCAAGCGGCTTTCATTTTAATGCAAACAAATCTGTGCTACCTACCTTAGAAGTTGGATACACAAAGATCCTCTACTTACGTTCCCTAAGTATACTAATAAACTCACACAAACATACAGTAATATTTCTCAGTTTAAGTCACGTATTCAAAGCATACTATAACTATACAAAGGTAAGGGAACTTGTGTAAAAAACAAAACTTCGCATTCCCTAGGTGCCAAGCAGGTTGCATAGGCAACCAACCTGCTTTCGGTATGTGCAACTTGTTCTGACCTTTTTCTTTTATTTCTTTAACACTCTCAGTAATGACTTCAATGTGTGTCTTATAATAAAGAAGAAAAACCTGTTTTGTTATTTTATCAGTATTATTAACGTCAAGTTAAGCCTATGTTATTAGTCAGTGCCTAGATAAAAGTTTAATATTATGGTTAGATTAGGTAGTAACCGCCTTGAGTGCTGGCATTTATTGCAAGTATATATTTGAGTATGTTATTTATATCAATGATAGTAATGAAATAATAAATGTTTGTGTAAGTACACACTACCCCTTAATACACCATATAATGTCATCTCTGTATTTATTCTTATATTGCAAGCCCATAACAGTTAAACTAGAAATGCATTTTTTTATTATAATAAAATGGTTGTTAGATGCTGTAAAGATGGAATTATAGATAATACAGAATAAAAGTTTGGAGTAAAATTACTGATAATTCGTCTGGTGGCATGGGAACATAAAAGTACAAAAAAATCCATTAAAAATGTACTACTAGATAATCTCCAAGCGAACTCAAATGTAAAATAATCTCGAACATCTTTCCTTTAATATTAAACAAGTTCTAACAGAAAATCCTATTCTCCATTGGAGGCCTATCTAAATATTAAACTAACAACATTTCCTATGGGAAACGAGTTTACGAGCGGCACCGGGGCGCGCGGCTAGTGCTGCAATACTTTTTTACCGTCGCTGGGAAAGGGTTGGAAGGGTAAACGTTTTCCGGTACATGCCTTTTTGTGGCATAATCTTTTCGAGCACTTTCATGCTACGTATCGCTTTGTTTCCGCCTCGCTCTCCCTGTCCCTGGGACGTAAGACGTTCTAATGACACCTAATTGCTGTTGCTATATTGTTTTATTTTACGTGTGATTGTTTTTTGTTTAGTTGTAGGTCTCTCCTATTTATTTGTCTGTTATTGTGATTGTAAGCTCTCGTATGGAATATTGTATCTTGTAATGTAACTAGTTTACTTGTTCAGGAATGAATATTCAATTTATCGGTAGACAAGTGTTGTCTATATTTAAATATTTTGGATATGAAGTATTTACTTTGAGGACATCTCTAATACGTTTCCTTTGAATTTGGATATCTTTTGCCAAAGGAAATCAAAAGGAAACATTTCTGTAACGTAATGTGACAGCCCGACCAACGTTAGCTAAAACGCTAAATTCAACGAGGAAATGTCGGCTAAAATAGCTATACCGGGAACGTATTTTCAATGCAAGTCCGTATGACTGGGTTCCTGCAGCTATCACGGGAAATTTATTACATTATCCGCGTCCCAAAGGTTGCAAGCACCAAAAATATCTACCTTTTATTACGTGAAATGATTCTTGGTACTCTCGTGGTTCAAAAATAAAAAAGTTCAAAAATGGCAATGATGTTATCGCTTGATGTCACTTTTGACATTTAGGTCATCAAATTGGACGTCACTTTTGACATTACGACATTTAGCAGCTTAGATTTAAGTAGGAAATTCACATAATTTTAAACGATACTTTATGTATACCTACAAGAGTGTAGGTACTGAATGTAAATTAACTAATTTGGCTTAATTAAAGCTTGGCATGAAGAAAATGCTAATATGACACAACAATCATATAGACTTAATTATCACACTAATATTTTAAAAGCGAAAGTTTGTGAGTGTATTTGTATGTATGTTACCTCTTCACGCTCAAACGGCTACACTGATTTTGATAAAATTTCATATAAAGGTAGCTGGCACTTTGGATTCATATGAAGGTAGGTGACAACTGTATTAAGACATATTCTACTTTTTATCCCGAAAAATGTAGCGGGTAAACCCGCGGGGCGCAGGTAGTTAAAAATACCTACATTTTTATCATTAAATCATCGGGATTGACTCGTAATTATATGTCGTCTACTTAAAATATGCATATTGAGTGTACAGACCTGATTGGAGTAGATTTACTTATTAACATTCAACGTTTAGCTCTCCAAATTCTAGTTAGTTGAGCAAATAAAATGTGTTTTTGTTTTTGCTCGAAGTATTTTCGTATGAGGCGATCTTTTCGCGGGCGCACAATAAACTTTGCAGTGCTACACAAACACACGAATGTACGAGTTTTGTGTTGGTGTAACATCAACAATGGATTTTTTCCAGAACTCTGCGTACATACATTTTTAATATGTTGTGTTTGTATTCACCTGCAATTTGAGTAGCAGAGGCGTATGTGTTTATATTAGTGTCATCTTTTGAAGCTTGTGCATCACTTTTTTTATTAAGTAGCGTGATCTTTCTTACGTTTTATAGAGCGATCGTCTACCATCACATTTCAATCGCATTAGTAAACCATAAGAAGACGTTAGGCCGAAGATCAGTGAGAGGCCCAGCACTGGACAGAGTTAGGCTGATGATGATAAAATATGACAATATAAAATATGTTACAAAAGTTTGTTAGAATGAGTTCGTGTTTTTGCCGTATAAGAGCATACACGCATAGTACATGTACATCATACGTCAATAATAAATCAACAAAATAACGAATTGAATGCTCTAAATATTTTGTAATATCTTTAAAAAAATCTCATAATAGTACGTATCTCAAGTGTAAAGTTTTAATGTGTCGGTTTGTGTTAACGACTATCTTATTCCCTAATTCTGTACTACTGTTAAAATTAAATAGGGGAATCCTTTAGACACTCCTAAAGCACTGGAAAAAGCTTAGATATTACTGTAACTAACAGTTGTAATAGCTGGGAAATTGCCAGTAAATATACCCATGTTGAGAATATAACTCACGAACATACTACACGCTCAGACTTATAAGTAATATCACATATGTTACTGCAGCCGTTCTTTCTGCTTGTTAATATATCTAGAATGTTCTACGCTTGATACTTTAGAATATGAAACGGTCTGCATTAGGTAGTAAAACGAGGTGAATAGAAACTGGGTGAATAGAGACAAAAATTCAAAACTGATTTATAGCAAAAAGAGTATAGATTGTCACCATTAAGTAGTTTTTGAAATTGTTAAACTGTACGGCTTTTTAATTGTCATTGTAAATATATTTTTATCCAATCATGATTAGGTAAAAATATCAATACTTACATTTCAAAATCGGAATAGCGAAAAAACAAATTCGTTCTGATGTGATACTTCGACGTCTCTATTTAGTTGGTATTCTAAAATCTTCTGCCGTTCCATTTGCCAGTTGGCACTAGCCCTAAGTCACCAGTGTGAAACCAGTCTTAACGTATTAAAATACTTATTAAATTTGGCTGTTTGAAATTACTCCAGCCATCTTGATCTCGGAATGGCCCGAAAGGAACAGTCTAATATTCCATTTTTGAAAGTGACTCTACTAACTTTCTTTTAATAAGCAAAATCGTTTGGTTAGTAGTCTTTTTGGTCATTTTGTAATCGCCCGAATGGTCCGCCAATGATAACGGTAGCTAGTATATTTTTGGATAACTACTAGAAATTAGCGTAGTTAGCTAATATCATTTAGTTTAGGATGCTAGACTTAATAAAATAAATTAGGCTTTAATACGTTGCTATCATAATATTATACTTTCATGGGCCTATAAACATACTCGCATTAAGAGTAGTTAGGTAGGCTAAAAGATAGGGTTTTGGTACAAAGACTAACTCTCGCATAGGACAAATATTAAAATGAGTATGCGGAGTTGGGTTACGGAAAAATAGTCACAGGCAATATTTCCATAATATGTATAAAAGTAGGTCATCTGGAATTTGACCTAGATACCATACTAAATTACACTAATATTGTACTTGGTTTACTATGATCCCAAACAACTAAATCGTAAGCAATCCCAGGTTAAAACCTAGTATCTACTACTGCACCAGAATTACAAACTATAACTTTGACTTAATATGGAAGGCTCGAACGATCCAATCTTAAGTTATGCACGCAATAACTTGGCCTTGTCAAAATTGATTAGCTAATTAGTAGCCAAGCTTACGGCGGGCTGCGATCTTAATTATCCTGTTACGAAACAAGAAGGGTTCAGAGTTTATGTCGAACTGATGAGTGCATGTCATGATTTTAGCTATCTCAGAAACGTTTTATGAACGGCCTGTATCAGAATTTATCCGGAAAAAAATGTTACTGATAATACTTTGATCATTTAAATACTATTTCAAATTACACCTTATAAATCACATCTCAGTCGATAATATAATATTATTATAAAGGCGAAAGTTTGTATGTTTGTTACCTCTTCACGACCAAAACGGCAAGACCAATTTTTTAAAATTTGGTATAGAGGTTGCTGACACCCTAGAATAACAGAGGTTGTTTTTCTGTTTATCCAAAAAATCCAGAGAGTGACACCGCGGGGCGCAGCTAGTTTTAAAATATACAGGTTATGGCAGCAGTAGGTACCTATAAATCGTAAATCAGCCTATATATAGATTTATAACCCATCTCAGTTAATATACAGCGCCATCGATTGTGGTCTATAACTGCAGGTTACACAGACCGCAGAATTCTATGGTAGGTAGGCATTGGTCCAATAAATCAACCATAGTAAGCCTGAACTTTCACTGAATTTCATGGCACACAGATTGATAACATCTTAGTGCTTGCGATTACTAAAAACCTTTATTTGTTTCGCCAGTAGAACCCTGGGCGATAAGGCCTATTACGAATGCTGACTACAATATACAATTTTCCATAATCCTTAACTAGACGCCTAATCTAAATAATGTAATTAGTAACAAACACTTAGCGCTTGTTTTGTATCGTAGAACGGGTAATTACCTGTTGGAATATAGTAAAAAAGTAGTTGAATATTTTACGATTATCGGTACAAAGATTAATGAAATTACAGAGGCGCTAAGCAATGTATTTAGTTATACAATACCATTTTTTTCTAAGCTGTATCGTTGACCAACCAAAGAAATACACTAAGTATATTTCAGTATATTTTTTAATATCTTCACAATAGACGTTACTTCTGAATCGTGAGTCAGCTCATCATCATCATCATCATCATTAGACGGAAGACGTCCATTGTTGAACAAAGGCTGGCAGGGAGGCCTTAAAATGCCACAAGTCCGTTCAGACATGAATAATGAACATAATATATATTAAATAGTGTAATTGGCTAGCCGTTCTATTTAAATAAATAAATAAAATGAATAATTCTAGAAATTCCAGTTTGATAAAAATTCTGTGGATCGCCAAAAAATCTAGTATTATCGGGAATCGAACACTTAGCGCACCAGTCCAATCACTTATCCATTGCACCAACAGGGTCGAAGTATATAACTTAATCTCTTAGGACTTGCTCTGACTTTTAACCCTACAATACGATCCTAAGCTGCTAAATTAAGGTACGGTTAAACCTTCCCTTGAGACTTGGGCGGGGATTCGAATTATAAATAGTGCTCTAAAACAGACTCAAAGAAACTTCCATAAGACAGGTAGATTTTGTAAAAGCCCTAAGCTATGCTACGTTAGGCCGCGGATCATCAGCTTTAACCCCAAAATGGTGATCAAGGACTCAACATCCAGACTTGACGTATTCCATAAACTTCTGAAATCACAGCTTAATATTTTGCTTAAGTACATATTGTTGCGTTCACTAGAATTTGTGTTTCAATTTCATGTAATAAGGGCTTAATATGTGTTGGCGTAAACGTAATAATTATTTAGTTTCGCTTTAAACAAAATTGTTAATTTAAACCGTAGTAACGGCCCACTTTCGGGATTTGCGGTACTCTTCACCCACTCGATGTTAACGTATAATAACGTTATTAGCAGCGCCTAGGCATTGTTCTTAACACCTGCTTTAAATTTCGTTAGTCCCAGTTGCGTCCCAATGGAAATAGAAATATGAAAATTTTAAACGGAGAATTTCTGAACATTGTACGTCTCGTTTTTCGTTTTAAGTTGTCGGCTGTTATTTTTCAATACCACTCAACTAACAATATTAAATTCGTTTTCCAATAAACGTATTATTCGATTATGCTTTTGTGCTTTTTGGGTGTAGGTTTGGTACAGTTAGTGTTATCTAATATTAAAAGCTTAAATACTTATTCCTTTTTCCATTTCCATTTTCGGTTTTTGCATTTTGTTGGTCGCTTTTAAACGTCTTGTACTTTTTGAATCGCTTTTGCTTGATTGTATTGTGTTTCATCAAGAACTTCCTTGTTATCTAGATCCTTTTCTTCAGTATAAAGTGCATTGACGTCTTCAAATTCCAATTTTAAAACGTCGCTTTGACCACGCAAGTGTATATGGTGGGGTTAGATTTGATAGCCTTCTTCCCGGGTTATCACGAAACCTGGCAAGCCTTAATGCTGTTTGCTTAATGACTCCGTTTCATTTTGTGACCAACAAAATATATTGCGCGCTGTTAATCGTTCCATGCAAGTTGTAAGAGTCAAGTGTGACGTAATATAGTGTGCCATTACACGCCATTTACTGTTATTACAATGCGTGTAGCTAGAATCGTGCCAACTCATTCCGCTAATATTATAACTGCAAAAATTACGATGTTTCAATGTTATTAACTTGATTATGACTATACTTAATGGATTTCGGTGAAAATTAATATGGATTTACCATGGCCTCGCTATGATTTTCGATATGAGTTTAATTTAAAACGCTATTACGCTAATTAGATAAGTTATTTTAATGATTTTATAAATCTCAGTTACAGCTAGATAGGAAATATCTCACTAGGAAATTCTTGACACCCACACTCGGTACAAACGTCTGCGGATCACAAAATATTTGACCTGAGCGGGAATCGATCCCGTAATTCTTAGCGCAGTAGTCCCATTGTTTAGCTACTACGCCAATCAGGATAAAATGAGTTGCCATAAAATGCAAGTGAAATAACAAGCAGATAAAGCATGTTAAAATATTGATGACAACTAGTTTCCTCCCAACAGTGTGAGGATTCTAAATTAGTTACTATTAACTTTGTTGTTAAAAAACTCTATATTAAGGAACCACGTGTGACAGTTTATAACATCGTTCACCGTGTATCGTTTGCCTACTCGATAATTTAAACGATCAAGGCCAATATTAAGGTCAAGGTGAGGTGTATGTGTTCCAACCATTCAGGTGTTTGGTATCCACTACATTCATCCCTATATGTTGTCCTTGGATGTTGTTTATGATTTCTTTAATGTTATAGTTATTAGGATACTAGAAGCTTCTTATCTTCTTCTATTTTAGATTTTATTAAGGAAAAGTAGTTTATATTCATCATTCTTAGGATTAGTACAAAATATTTCAGGTTAGGTAAAGCAAATCTTTTTCTTCTTATCGTATGGTTTCTTTTTTTTTTTTTATTGGGACAAGCCCACCACTCGTGCCCATCATTGCGACTCCTGTATGCCAGGATCTACAATGATAACCGTTGAGAACCATCGAGGCAATGAAGCTCGAGGCGTCCCAGAGAAATGACTCGACTGTCTTGGAACCCGCAACGAAATTAATCATAGAAGAATATATAGGAGGAGTAGGAATATAAATTTAGTTCCGACTTCCCTCCATAGCAAGCGGGAGACACAAAGATTAATATGCCAAAAGCATAATAAATATTTGATCCACAACTGAGATAAGCCCAGTCGCTAAGCACCACGGGTATAAAAGTTAAAAACTAATGGGTCCTAATTGTTAATTTGATTCCAATAGTAGGTATGGCAAAAACGTCTGAAAGCATGGAAATTTGATCTGGTCGCAACAAGGTCCTTATAATAAATTACACCGGATGTAACATACATATATGCTGTCTAACAAGGTATTACGTTCATTCTGCCATAGACCACACTCCCACAGGATATGATGTGCTGTTTGCTCGTATTCACAATCTGGCGTTGAGCAGTGGCACAGAGGTGAAGTATCGTATGGTTGATAAACAAACCCATTTCACAGTTTACACCGCCTGTAGGCCTCTGACATGGCTTAACACACCGTTAAAACATCTCTCAGGTGTGCCGGTTTCCTTGCGATGTTTTCCTTCACCGTTTTTAGCAACTGAAAAATACATTATAGTGCACGCATGAATTCGAAAAGACCAATGACTTTTCAGTCAAACCCCCGTTTGAACTTGCGACCATTGAAATGGCAGTTCAACGATCATACCACTGGGCTGTAACTGAGGTAAAGCCATTCGTAAAGGTGATGAATAGCCATGAAATGGCAAAGAATAGCCGTAGGCTCACACACGTATTAAATGACTATTCTTTTGTCAACCTCTTGCTCTATATCCCGCTTGATTATACGTATATTACCACCTAATTAGTCGCCATCTACTGGAACCCTTTCATTCTCATACTGCTACAGAAATTCTCTTACAAAAGAGAGAAGAGAAGTATTCGGCAACAACATTCCGCGGCCGTCATAACCCTAACTTACACAAACATTTTGTTGCTATCTTATAACACTGGCTGCCGACGAAAAGTTTGATGAGGTTTTTGCGTAATATCAAAACACAACTTTATCATAATTCGACCGCGTTCGCTGGAGGACGCGCATCCTACTACCTTAAAGTTTTGTAGTTACCCAATATTAAAATAATGACTCCCCACCTTAAGGTTATAGGCGGAGATAAGAAACTTGGCGACCCCGAGACTCAAAGTAAATAGCTGAAATATTGATTACGTTTGGGCACGTTAAAGACTTGCCGTAACTAAGTAATTTGATCGTTAGCGAGCAGATTAAAGTAAATAAAAGTTTCTGTAGAAATGTCTCGTCTTCTACGTTGTTAGTAAGTGCTGCTGTGGGGTGGAGTTCAGGTTTTAGTTCTAAACTCGGAGTAAAATAGGGTAAACTTGTAATCTTGGTACGTGGGCGGAATATTACTTGATCGATCTTAAAAGGAATAATGCTAGCTTGATAAATCGTTATATAACTGGATTATGGTGAGCATAGTTAATATTATTAAAAATTATAAAAAAACCGTCGTAAAATGCTTGAGATAATAATTACATAGGTAGTTTCGGGTTAAATTTGCACGGTTTGTATAAAACCGATTTAGATTTTTGACCTATTTGATAACATTGGCTCTCGAAAGAGCAAACTGCCAATTCAATTGGATAGTCAAATGTTAACCTGATACATTCAGTTGATATTATGTTTCTCTGTTTCCTGTTGATTTTAGTTAACCAATGGCTTTTACTGCCATTAATTGCAGATATCCGCTGTCCAATTACTGAAGATATCAATATCATCAAATTAGAGCTATTGAAAGATTTCCATAGATACTATTTGATGGTGGTTTTCCTTGGTTTTGTTTTTGGCATCAGTACTTTTGCCAATCACGGTGACCTCTTTTTAATGAACAACCAATTTTGAAATGGAAATCCAATGGAAATCCAATGGAAATGATGGTCAGTATTTCTATGGAAGTGATTTGACTAGTTTGGAATCCGTAACAAATTTAATTCGACCCGTAACCAAAGGATGTCGAAAAATTTGCCAGTCAGTGGGACCGATATGACAATAGCATGGGATTCACGTGCCCTGTGAAGCTTAAAGATAGAATGTGTAATGAACGCTTACCCATCTGAAAATTGAACCAGCAACTGCAGCTTAACCTTGCAAACCATAACGATAAGTACGGTAATCATGTATGTAACGAAGGTAACTTCTAGAAACGTAGGTAATTAAAGTTAACAGTACAAGGATGTGGTTGTTAACGTGTACGACATTAAAGAGCGCATAACAAAGACCCGAGTATATCGAGCGCATTGTGATCAAATAATTATGTGTTATTGTTGCCATTGTTATGTTAATGCGGACTGCAAGGCGCGCTGTGACGTCATTAGTCACGTCTAAATAATCATGGTATAATTTCGAAGGTTTTTGCGTTGGATTCAAGTGCTTGAATGTTCTATTTGCAGGAATGATGATACTTATTAAGTAAAATAGAAAACAAATCTTTTCATTGTCGTAAAGTGCTTGACTATCTACCATCTTAATAGAAAGAAGTGATGAAAAGTGGTGGGGAGAGGATATCAAAGAAAGAATACAACAGTTTACAGTTAAACCCATACATATTGTATGAGAAAAACTTGCACGTTGTCCATCACGGTCCAGAAATACATAGATGGTCTTTCAAAGATTCGACCTTCCTATAAATAAAGTGAAGTCTGTTAACTTTGAGGCCAATTCTGTGAACTTTAAAAACGGCACGTTTGCTTTTCAGGTTATTTTGAGTACTCTTCGCGAATGACAAAAATAGACAAGTTCGATTCAATAGCTTAGTCATGTAAGAAGAGTGAATGGAAGGAGATTAGAAAGCTTTATAAGGATTTAATGTGGAAACAAAGCAAAGCGAGGCCCCGATGGACTTCCGTTCTTAGCAGAGATCCCAATAGATTAACAGAGCCTTGCTTGTAAGATGGATTAATGTAAACAAAAAGTCGTAATGTGATTTATATTTAGGTTACTCGTTTTGTATGAAGCCGGAATCGATTTAAGATCGTGTGAACCGTCAATGCACAGCAATTTCTTGAAGTGCAAGTGTAGTGAGGTGAAGCTCACAATAGCTGGCACCGCAGACGTGGAATGGCGACGAATCCGCGCGTACAATGCCTCGTATTTGGAACGAGACGAGCACCGCGAAAATAGACTTAGTGAAAAATCGATACCAAGGTGCTGGCCGCGTACTTGCTCGCTCTTTAAAATTGTGTCAAGTTTTATTACTTTCTCCCCGTATTGACGTCGCCCGTTTTAGGTTTCTTTAACTAATTACTCTGAATACTTTGCTTTGTTATATTTCAAGGATTTCGGATCCGGATTTGATGTTGGAGTGCGACTTGTTGAGCAATGAATTCCTTGTTTCCGCGGCATTAGTGAAGTGGTCGTGTGCGGCCGCTGTGAGGTGTTCCTGGGTTTGATTCAACCGTTAGGAAAGGGCTTTAATTGTTTCATAATTATTTTGTAATCACGGTTTTTGTGTTTTATCTGGAAAACGGTTACTACTTCACTGGCCTAAATTTGAAAGGAAATAAGGCAAATATATTATGGCATACGCTTTTCAATCAGGTCTAAATCAATTTAATTGATGTTAATGAAGTGTGTTTTAAGTGATTTCAAAGGAGTTTCATTACAAAGTATTTCTAAATCTAGACTCAAATTGTAAAGTCGTCAATATAAACAAGTTAGCGTCTAGCTCAGCTAAGGGGCCGTTAGGAGCGTTAAGTAAGAACATACCGCTAAGTGAATTTTGAAGTGTAGTTCACGTGGGAGTTGCTGGCTGGGTCATTAATCAATCAAGGCTTAGCGGGGAATCAATCATCGTTCTTACGCCGCATTGATTTAAACGTCCCCGGACGCTTCCGGTCAGATGGTCTGATTCTAATATGGAACTGGAATGTTATTAGTTTACATCGTGGTGTATTTTGTAGTACTCTGTCGTGAGAAAATTAATAACTATGACTTCTAATTCTGATGACAAAACCTAACTGTCCTCCACTTAAAAATGATATTTTGACTAAAAATAAGTATAAAGTTTGAAAAATGTCGATAAACCGACACGCGCATCCGTAAACAGAAGACCCTGCCTACTGGTTCGGGAATAACAGGCGCTATGCTCAAGTGTCACCATCTTAAATTAGTTAAGAGTTAAGCCGTAACTAATTATTGCGGCTAAACTGTCTCTAACTTTATAATTAAGTCACATAATACGCCACGAAAATCATAAGTCGGCTAAACCAAATCAAATACAGTAAGACGAATAATCAGTGCCTTTGAGATCTGTTTGTCTGTTTATCTTTGGTTGTCAATAACCTGGTTAATTTGGAATAATCAGACTCCATTTGTTTGGATGTATCGATTTATATTCTGCAACGAAATTGGCGCAGCGGTTTATGGTTCTGTATGAGACTGTAGGCTGTTTGACTGCAAATCAATTCTTATATGCAGGCTAGAAAATATTATGTGCTTAGAGAAATATAGATCTATGACCTTCATTAGTTCCGAGTCAAGGTTCTTGTGCAATGTGCATGTAAAATTAATTTCTGCAAACACGAATCTGTAATGACGATATGAATATTTCGACGAGACACTACTACGCATTGAATAATATTATTTCCACTAATCATGTATTTAATTAGTCAAATTACGGTTCACTAAAATTACATACATAAAGTCAAGGCTTATTTTCTAGAGGGGTAGATAGTGACCACAGATTTCCATTTGCAACGATCCTGACATACTTCTTTTGCCTCATTCAATCGCATCACATTCCTAAAATTAATTCAATATAATACACCTTTTTTCTTATTTCAAACACCAAAGTTGAATATGGTTTCTCACTGCAAAATGTATGCACTAATGTGGTGTCGTAACAAATGTTGCTTTTCTCCTTTAAACAGCATAGAGTTTTGCGCACCCTTCTATGAATAACAAGCTTGAAACAAAACGAATCTTTGCGAACAATACTCTGGCGCGAGTGTAGATAATTATGCCACTTAATGAGCACAATTATTTACTGTGCGTTATACAGCGTACACTGTGCAGTGCAGTGCAAATATAGGCACCAGTTTCTCATTTCTCTCGGAATGGACTCAAACACAGCGTGAACAAAAACTGTAGGTACACTGCAGGTACGCGAGGTATGCATATTTTTGATTGTGTACCGTTACGGGCCAGATTGAGGGGTGATTGTACTGCACGGTGTCAGTGACTGGCCTAAATTGTACAAATAATGCATGCTCGTATATGGAATGTTTATGTAAAAAGATGCAACTGGAGAATATAGAGATTTAAAATTGCGATGAGACTACATTTACTGTTATAGGTGTTGGAAAGATCGAAAAACTTTTACTTTAATACAATTTTTAGTCAAATTATTACCAAGATACGGAAATATGTTGCTTCAGTCATCAATTATAATGTCTTATAAATCACAATAGTTTTGCATCGTATCATTTGAGCCAAGTACACAGTCGTGTTTGTGATATTGAGGAAGCAAGTCATCATTGACGCACGAAGGGCCGCACGAGTGTACGACGTACGCCTGTGGTTCTTACTGGATCGAAACTCATATAAGTATGCGGATTCTAAACTTCTTTTAAAAATGTATAGTTGTTTTTAAATCCTAGTTTGAATGTATGATACATCCGTTTGTTTAGCAAGATATATTAATTGTTTATCAAGGTATTAACATACAATATTATTAGTAGATTATTTAGCAACTATCACAAGTTCAATACCTATTATGATTACATCAATGAACTCATCAGAACTATGTTTGATGTAGAGTGTATGCTGTGCATGACGTGTATGTTAAACACACCCAAGAGCTAAACTTACTCATATCGTATGGTTGATAAACAACCTGATTCTAGAGCTTAACCGCGTGTAGGCCACTGACATGGCTTTACACAACGTTGAAAAATCTCACAGGTGTACCGGTTTCCTCACAATGTTTTCCTTCACTGTTTTTAGCAACTAATTTATAGTAAGCGCATGAATTCAAAAAGATATTGGCGCGTACCGTGGTTTGAACTTGCGACCTTTGACTTGGCAGTCCAACGGTCATACCACTCGGCTATTAGGTACTCCTATATAATACCTGCAACGATAAAAACAATACAGTATATGCATATAGCTTCAGTAATCTTCTTAGTGTGTATGAATAATTAGCAATTTCGCTTAGTCACCCATAGGTACATACATGCCACCTAAACCTGTATTCCGCGCGGCATGCACTCGCGAGTAATGGATTAGGTAGGTTGGATATACATTATACATAGCAGTTATATACGTATTCTAAGTTCGCACAGAACTTATAAAACTTGGAGCACGCCGTTGCTCTTGCTCCTATCGCTACGGTCGTGTCGGTTGCCGTCCCATCGGACTGTGAGTGTGATAGTATACAGAATTTTTATTCTATATTTCTACTTTTGATCTCAAAAAGGCACGAGTATATTTTATAAAATAAATAAAAACTTATATGTAATTTGACGACCTGATTGGCACAGTGGCTAAGCGATTGGACTGCTGCGTTAAAGGTTGCGGGTACGATTCCCGCATGGGATAAAAATTCGTGCGAACCACAGATGTTTGTCCCAAGTCTGGGTGATTGAGTATGTGATATTTCACAGGAGAAATTCCTAGTGTGGGCTGACGTTTTTTTTGTTAAATCCTAATTGATGGCAATAGGCTCGTACAGGCTACTAATAGGCTTTCCACATTGGGACCTATAGCTAGCGAAATGTGGGTGTACGTACTACACGATTTTAGATATTATGGAAAGCGTGTGTATTTAATACAAGCGTAATGCGTATTGTTATGTATACTGCCTCTTTGTATTTTACAAATCCAATAATTAGACTTATTCATCCTGTGGGTTCATTTCAATACTCTATTGGCTGAAACGCGAGCCGATACGCGAGTATAATACAGCGTTCTTAAACAGTAATTAATGATTGTATGCGGACAATTAACAAAATCTTCGCAAGAATTGTAATCGTGAATACAAATAATGAACTGTCCGTGACAGGCATGGTAATTAAGGGAATTTTCCGAAATAAAGAATCAAGGGAGAATATTGTCTGGTGTTGTCATTTTGATATAATGTCAGTAGCTGTGCAGCGATTTGGAATGAGTTAACTGGTAACGTTAACTCGTGGTTTAACTTTTAATTTTTAATTAACGTAAAGTAATATTGCAAGCTGTCTGAAACATTAAACTGATCATGGTATTCTAATCTATCTATAAAATTATTATAATAAAAATTTTTGTTCGTTTGTTTCGCTAAAACTCGAGAACGGCTGGACCGATTTGGTTAATTTTGGTCTTCAAATATTCGTGGAAGTCAAGGGAAGGTTTAAACGATGAGAAGGCGGTACGATGTTTGCCGGGTCAGCTAGTTAGTAGTTTTAGTTTTCAGGCATATGAGTTTTATGTTCTATTTTATTCGATCATTCCGTAAATACCAGAATCTCCTGAGATTTGTTAGTTACGTCCAGATTTCCTTAGATTTTTTTGTTGTTTTCGATGATGCACAAATTAGAAAATATATTTTCCTCAGTTTTCATTCTGTGGGGTAACCGAAACTGTAGGAGATATTTGAATTTTACATAGTCTGTAGTAGAAGTGAAAAGTAAATACATTGCAAAAATAACACTCCGTGGTCGAAGACTTTAGGTATGTAGAGATAAGCTTCCTTAATAGGTACTTTATAAAGTTTCTTAATAACGCCTTGGCTTGAACTGACTCGCTTATTTATAAGCATACAAGATACGTTATGAACAGTGCACGCTGGCTCGAAGTGGGCAGGGATTAGAAGCTTTCAAAAGATTAACTGGGGCAGACCTCCATCTGACCATTTCATTAAAACTTCCTACACGTTCTCGCTCCCTAATTACATTCAAAACAAAAATCATTTCGTGACTCAATTAAATATACCGACGTGTAATTCATGACTCATCCAAACGTACGGATTCATTATGACGGTGACACACATTTCATACATTCACGACTAACATTGATACGTGTCTACGGATATCGCGTTTAATATCAGCTTTGTTCGTTTGTAAAATTAATTTGCACGCACTGATTCGATTACCGCGGGGTCGATCAATCGTAATTTCCTCTCGACTCATCTGACACGCTGCTCTAATTTTGAATTTTATTTGTTTCAGACACTACGACGGGAAGCAGGACTAACCACACACCAATATAAATTAATTATTAGGATATAAAATTAATCGAGTAAACGACAAAGCGCCTTCAATTTTCCAATTACGCATTAGTTAGCTTAATTAAGATATAAGTAAGTGTAGTCAAGTGGGTTGTGGTAGTGAGGCGCGTGTGGTGTCGCGCGCGTCGGTTGCAAGTGTCGCGGGAATCGATGCGTGCGCGTGGAGCCAGCAGCGCGGGCCGGCAGTCGGCGTGAGAGAGTCGCGCGCGGGTGCGCGTCGGGCCGGCAAGATTGAGGTGGTGGCCGGGTGCGGGTGGGGCAGGCGCGCGCGCGTGCGGCCGCTGCACGCGCTGGGCCGCGCGGCCGGCATGTTGGCCTCGCAGCGCTCGCAGTCCTGCAACGAGGAGGGCGCGTTCTTCGGGGCGCGCGCGCTGCGCCGGCCGCGCGGCAAGGGCAGCGGGAGCCCCACCTGCTAGGGGTACGCCATGTCGCTGCGCAGCCTGCACCGGCGGCTTTCGTCCGCTAATAACACGTGAGTCACTTCACTTTAATTGATCTATTCTAAGTTTTCCTAGACTTAACTTCCCAACTTTAACAGCTTTTCCACTCATTTTATGTGTAATATACCTTTTTTATGTGTAGTATAACTTTAAACAAATCTATAACTAGAGTGTATCGCTCAGTTATATAAAAAAGCTTTTTTGAATTACAAAACCTATTAGTAAGTTGATTAAAAAACTTTTGAAGGGTTTCATTTATAAAAACTTAAAATATCAAGCTTATTATTTGAATAAAGTCCTTGTATTAATACATCCGTCCTTGTCGAATTTCTGTATTCTTATACTCGTGCCACATCGCTTCTATGTAGGTACGTATGACGTTTGGTTGCCCTCCAGGTTATGTATATTATCTGCAATAACACAGCTGACTAACAAGAGTCACCGTCGATTGAATTTCGTAAATGGTGATAAGGTTTCATTGATTGGGCACTCAGCCCGATAACTAATAGGGGTCGATTAAGGTAAGCCATTCATATTTATTCCAATTTGAAAGACGCTCGAACCTACTCTAGCGACAAGTCATCAAAATGTCGGGCGACCATCGGGATGTGAATATTCAATTACCGAACCTAAATCCAGAGCGCACTCCCATAAATCCAAAGAGAGTAAACAAAAATGTACCTTCTGACTTTATAACAAGATTGATTTTCGATTACTGTAATGTGATCTAAGCTGGTTATTACTTCTAGCGGGCACAATTAGAGTGATAATCGTGGCGTAATTTATGTAAATTTCTGCGTGCAGTATACATACACACAAAGTAGATATACGTGTTAGAGAATGATGCCAAACGCGCACCCCATACAGGACTTAATATTCTTGCAGATATTGATACCAAAATGCGTGTAGTACATAAATCATTTTGATTGACGCATCAAAAGGGTCGGCTGATGTACCGGCAAGGTCGGGGGCAGTGATTGTTGTCGGCAGTCGCTGCCGGACGTCTGTTGCTTGTATATTGGAGCTTACAATTGGCACGCACACCCTACTTCACATTCAATACGCTAGCCATTCGCATTCATCATAGATTCATCGGAAGCTATCATATTATGATTAGCCGTTTTCAATTAGTCTGTGCCTACGTGTTTGTTCCGCACAGAGGAGAGGCAACAGAGGAAACAGACGATCTGTGGAATCAATTGTCTGAGGGAGTTGCGAATTACTTTGTTTATGAATTGATTCATGACGCCTATATAATATATTCGTGATCGACAGATATAGTCTGTGGTTTTTCTTTATTGTACTATGTAATTTGACTATTTAGTAGTAAAGCTAGCATTAATGACTCTAGACAAATGTTTGTCAGATAGGAATCGAATTTAAATGTGTGGGGAAGACGTAACCTATAACATATATCTAACCCGTTTTCAAAATAGATAATGTATTCATCTAGTGGCCCAGATTGCCCTATACGGCTCGTGGCCCACAGGACAGTCAACTGTTTAGGATTCCACTTCTATGGTTGTATGGATGCACTTCTATGTATAAAGATTTTTTTTAATCTTTGACTAGGCAGACCTCTTTACTTCTCCGCCCACCCCTTAGCGTAAAATCACAATAATATGCGAACTTCGTAAGTATTTATATTTCAACAGATTTTATTAAAGTAATATCAATAATATAAAACTTTATTCATCATGATTTCGCTAAAACGTATGAACTTTATTCATAAAAGGCGGTAACATTTTCCAAACCATAACCAAATCATTGTTCGCTTTATGTGTAATCCAAAGAAAACATTGATTGCCTTTTATGTCGTTGGGCTTCGACTTTATGGGGTGGTATGTGGGGTTGTTTCATACATATTATATTAAAAGCCTTAAAAATGCTTTGGTAAATGTTTTAGGCGTTTGTTGGTTGGCTTCCCGAGTAATATTAACTAAACATACCAGTACACAATTATGCTTACGGTCTAGGATAGACCTGTAAATCTATTTTTCTAAAGTATTTATGTATTTATGTTCAAATCATTTAATTTGGCAGTACTTACTTCAATATTCTTAGCGTCTGATTGATGAACAACCTGGTGGTAGAGTTTAAACCGCTTGTAGGCCTCTGACATGGCTTTACACACCGTTAAGAAATCTCTCGGGTGTGCCGGTTTCTTCGCGATGTTTTTCTTCACCGTTTTCAGCAGCTAATAACTAATTTTAGCACAAAATTCGAAAAGACATTGGTGAGAGTCGGGTTTTGAACTTGTGACTTTTGATTTGGCAGTTAAATAGTCACTGGGCTATCATACTGATTACTTACTTCAATCGGTAATCGATCTCACGACCTTAAGTCTGAAAGTTAAACCACAGCGACCGATAACTGAATAAGTTAGGCAAGAGAAATATTATTCTAAAGCGATTAGGATTATTGCTGTTGATATTTTCAGTTACGTCGAGTTTTCAAAGCTTTACTAACACTGTTACATAAATACATAAGATCAGGCTTATTATATCTAACAGATTCAGTAATTATACTGTACATAAGTTTCTTATCCAAAGGAATTGTATTTGTTACGAGTTTTTGATCTGCTCTCCTTTGCTTTTGCTCTTTTTGCTTTGATAATATTCTACGTGCATAATATCAGGGTAAAAATGGCGATCTTCACAGTGGGGTAATCGGGCACAACGGGCCAGTAGCACACAGGAATGCGATGTAGCTTGAAACTTCGTAGAATTTCGTAGCGACGGCTTCTATGAGGTCTACGGCGTAGTCACTTGAACGTTCGGCTTCGCACGTTCAACCTTATATTCATAACGGAACGATTGAAATTTGCATAACACTCATAGCCGCAGCTTAGGTCTTTGGCCAGCGTACAAGGGTCGCACCGCAAAGTGGATTTCAAACCGCGTAGAATGTATTTCCGCCCTTTACGTACACAGTGACGGCGTGTGTAGCAGCAGTGCTATTGTTTAACCCACTTAGCGCTAATTAAAGCCACGGATCAGTGTTTCCTTTTATTTTTACGTTGTATGCTTAACACTTTCAATGAAAGTTAAGTGCTCTTGATACACAGAACAAATGTTTGTAAAATTTAAATACATTGTGGAACAGTTGTTTGCGCGAATGGCAATGTTAACAAAGGACTTTGTTTTTTGTTTACACGAGTTTAATATAGTGGCTGTGTATGACGAGATTTAGTGTAACAGCTGGAATTGTAGAAGGTTATATATTGTGTGCGTACACTGACTGCCGAAAATGTATTGTAAAATAAATATATTGTGTAGAGGAAAAATAGGAGCATTTATTTTGGGGTACATGAAACGGGCCTAACAACATCAGTGGTCGGAACGTGAGGAGAATGAGAGGCCGGAGTAGGTCGACCTTTTCTCCGACACTGTACACTTTATACAAGCAGTGAATTTTAGCCATAATTATATGTAAAACAACAATAAGGTTTCATTCATAATTTCATTATTTTAACAAGCCGTATACAGCATAACAATTCATTGCTTAAATTTATTATAATAATAATATTATAATAATAATTATAATCCCGGTCAGCCGATATTTTTTAATTTTTTCATAGCCTATTTGGTTTCCCACTGCTGAGCAAAGGCCTCCCCTTTCTTCCTCCAAACCACTCTATCCTTTGCGATATCTGACCACGTGCGTGCATATCCCAACAGATCGTCACACCACCTTCGCCGTGGTCGACCTCGACGACGATGTCCTACCTCACGCGTCCAGTGAGTTGAGTGTTAGCCGATATATTTTGCGTAAATACATCTACTGATTTTTAGATATTCGGTATCCTTATTCTGAAATCAATCGGCAACCTATTATAAAATATATCGCATTTATCAAATAAGCTCAAACCCCGCTCCATAGCGTCGTAGTAGAGTAGTGAACTAACTTCATTGACACGTTCTGTGTTTTGACGCCGTGTTTTATAACAGGCAGGTGCTCTAACCGAAGTGTTGATAACTCAATTATATTAAAACTAAATTCCGCCCGTAGCTCGTCCACGAATACCGTGTCATTCCAGGATATAAGGTAGCTACCTGCCTACTACACTACTACGGCAGTATGGTCATCGTCATAAGTAGCTTAACATGTTAAGAAACTTTATGTGAATTAATTAAAAAAAAAACAAACATCAATTTAAGTTATTTTTCCAAATTATAGAAAGGTCCAAATGACGATCTCAAATATTTAAGACTTTTCACTATATGAGAAGTTGTTCTTCTTCTTCTTCCTGTTCCTCTCCAATTACTGGAGGTCGGACATCAGCTTTGAATATTTCTCTTTGCCCCTGTTCTTTAATTAATGAGATGAAAACAATGTTCAGCTACTTATGATGCTGACTGTACCTACCTGCCCCTTTTTATTCTATGTCAAGTCATGTTAAATTTTATTACTTTCAGTACAATATGTGGTAGTCCTGTGGAAGCACAAAAAAAAAATTGTCACATTAAAAATGAAAGAATTTTACAGCTGTAATATATGGCATAGAATTACATATAATAATTCCTTCTACGTCAGCAACTATATTTTGTTCTGTTCGCCCATCAAAATTGCAAGAGTAACTTTGTCCGTCTGTCTGTTTGGTTTTCCCGGCTAAACCACGATATAAATGGAATTAGGTACAGATTAAGTTTCAACCCGTAGAATGGATTTAGGCTGCTTTATACTTACACAAGCAGTAATAGCTGAGTGGAACCTTTGGACTGCCAAATCAAAGGACGCAAGTTCAAACCCCGGCAAGCACCAATGTATTTTCTAATTCGTGTATGTATTTCGAAGTATAGGAAAACAACGCGAGGAAACCGGCACACCTGAGAGATTTTTCAACGGTGTGTAAAGCAATGTCAGAGCTGTACAGGCGGTTCCAACTCTGACACCAGGTTGTTCATGAACCACACGATGAGGAGACTGAAAAGACTCGGTATAATTTTTTACGCAGACGAAGTCGCGTGCCATAGCTAGTTACGTTATATAATTTGCATAGGCTTGATGTTTGCTACTTTATATTTCCAGCAACGAGTACATTTGATTGACACGAAACTCAGCAGTGTCGTGATGATGCATATTTAAAGCTTCGTTAAATAACAGGGGACAGCACGGGGATGAAACGTTCATACGATTTAAAATGAATTGGTGCGAAATATAAATGGAGGCGGATTAAGAATCTATATTTAACAGCAGAACGAATCCTGCTGAAAATATGCTACAAAAGCTGTATCTGGGTTAAGCAAGGACTTGAAATGTTACTGAAAATGACGTTATTTTTGTTTGTATAACGTTATTTAGCAACGTTATAGGTGCTAAATAACGTTGTCCGAAAAAAATAACGAAATTTTGAATACCGATTTAAGTCTCTGGGGTTTAGTCTACAAAGAACTTGATTCAATTAGATTAGAATTTGAAACAAAACTTGCCTTTGCCTTTAGGTTAACAATAAGAAATCATCATCAGCCAGAATACGTCCACTATTAAACAAAGGCCTGAAATAATCAATATTATTATTATACTACACAAGCTTTTGCCCGCGGCTTCGCCTGCGTTAAAACTTTCTACATACCAAATTTCATTAAAATCCGTCCAGCGGTTTAGTCGTGAAGGCGTAACAGGCGGACATACAGAGATGATATCACATTTATAATTTCAGTAAAGTATTAATGATACAAGTACATACCTATTTAAAGAAATTAATAAATGTTGATTTTTTCGCAAAACATTTTCTCTTTTTGTGTAATACAGATCCTATACTACCTGACCCTCATTACCAAGCGCTCATTAGTGTATTATTAATGTAACAGATCATTGAAATATTCCCGTGTTTAGTTGTGCCATTGAGACTGGCGACCGCAAGTTGATTCCCTAGTCGCAAAAAGAGGTCGAACGGATTTTCTGTCAAGAAATTCGAAGTTGCAGGCGAGGGTTAGAAGAACCCTATGACATGGGACGGTTAACTGTCACTAGTTGAGGTTAGTGACGGGGTGAGTGACAGTGGTCCCATGCCTTGGGGACTTTTGGGGTCTTCAAGAGTTTGTCAGTGACGTCAGATACATTTGAATTGTCATTATAAAATGTTCGGTTTTATCTTCGTTTTAAAATGATTGATTTATTTACTGTGATAATACCATGTGGTTGATAACATCGTGAGAACATGCTACATATCTTCTGTTACTTGTAATTATATAGTTTTCAGATAAATTTACAATCTCACCTGTCGTTTTCGAAGATAGTTGTAGTGTTTCATCATAAAGTGGCAAGCCTTTTGAAATTAACGGAGCCTACATCGCCGCATATTTTTTTTTAACTTTTTCGTCGCTCCACACTAGGGATTCCATATTCCATATCGTGGGTGCGTTTAACAAACATGAAATATCACAGTAACATCCACCCAGACTCGGGATAAACATTTGCGGATCACAAAACTTTTTGACCCATACAAATCGAAACCGCAACGTCTAGCACAGCAGTCCAATCGCTTAACCACTGCGTCAATCAGGTCGAATTAATATTCTAATCATAGCTAGAAAAGTATTAAATTACATTTACCTCGTAAAGCCTAATCAGAGCAGAATACATTCTGGTGCGCTCATATCTCTGATATATTTTTAATTGGATCTTGCTTAATAGACCAATTTACTTAAAATATTACAATACTGGCAAAAAATTTTGAACAAAAAGTTTTTTTATTGTAATACGTACCTTGGCAATGGCATTGGACAGGGTTTTGTGGAGGAGGCCTTTGCCCAGCAGTGGGACACCGGACAGGCTACATAAAAAAAAATACGTACCTTTTGTAGTACCGTACTGAAAGGTAGTTAAAGACTCGTATTATATTAGCGTTTGACAACATAATCGTAAAAAGTATTGTGGACTCCTAACCGATAGATAGATAACCGAAGAAATTGTTTGACGTAGGAAATTTGTAATAAACATACATAAATATATTAAACGTTGGTTTATACATCGTCGTCGTCTATTTTTAAAAGAAAGTACTTGACGTCACCCGCACAATTAAATTGTACAAATACTAGGTATTTGTCTACCTCGATAATTTTATAACCTTTAGAAGATTCTTTAGCTACGTAACTCAGTATTCATGAAATCTAAACATTTGCGTACAACCCACAAGTCGGAGTTCCAGGACTATGACCTATAAAACACAAATCAACAGTCTGAATCAATTCTCAGTGAGCGAACTGTTTAAGTTCGTCCAACATTTATCCAGTCTAAACAAGGAGCTACGTCATGGGCCATTCTTCAAATAACTTCAACAACATCGGGATCTAGACAGTTGAGCCAGAATAGCGAGATGTATTACGTCATCCTGCTTAGTGACGTCACGCAACCTTGGCGCAGGCCCAATGAGGGTTCGATGTTTGAACGAATCTCATATTACAATAACCGTCACGTTTGTAATCTTGAGGGTAAGCAAGGTGTTTGAACATTTCGTTTGCAAATGATTCCAAGGGTCTCATTTTGAATTCTTGTACTGAATATTAATTGGGTGTTATACTTTACAATACAATGCCTTCTACATATTTTCTGAAATGCCTATATGATAATAGAAGTCATTTTGCCAGCATAGGAAAAGTGTCTAGACCTTATAGGCTTAACTACCGTCGCATTGGTAAACGTCTATTAGGAATACCTTGACCCTTTTGCCACACATCATTCTTATAAAAATAGTGAATGTTGAACGATGTATTGTTCGTTTACATGTCAAAGAATAAAAATGACAATTTCGCCAGGTATGTTTTAGGTCCCAATGTAATAGGGCATTCTATACATATATAAATATTTTTTTAAACCAGTTTTGTTGAGTAAGTTCACTAACTCAAAGACAGCAATCTAGTACATGGTACGCCTCCTTGAGTTCATCCGACTATCTAACATAAGCTTAATTAGGGAGAGTTTACTAACATAGCCTGAAGAGTATTACAAAACTTAGTTAGTGAACACTAGTTGTAATAGTCGAGAAATAATTATTAAAACAAAAGCTTGTAGGTTCAAAAGGTATTTAGGTTTAAAGGGCAGAAATGTTCGTATATCCCTAGCCTTAGGCAATTTTTGCCGGAGAGACAATTAGATACATACATTTAGGTAGGCTCTAATTTAGGATGTAATAATAAATAGTTTTTAAAACAAAACACGTTCTGAGAATACTTTTTTGTAAACACATCGAACTTACTTGCTAACTGAACTATATGTTTTTTTAACAATTTATCTACATTGGTTTACATTACCATTTTTTTTTTCGAACTTGTCTCTCGCAATTAGCTCTGAAGGAGCTCTGACTGCTTAACCGGTCGTTTGGCGAGACCTAATAAAAGGCCTTCAGCCAGGACTTTGTAACCATATCTCACTAGATTATATATAGGAATCGGCTTCATAATAATTTTTCATTATGTTTTATCGTCGATGACTCAGGGAGGGGAAAATACTTTTATCTCTAAGACAGGTAGGTAAATTACTCATGTTAACGTATAGGTATACAGACGGCATTTACAGTTATCTACATATATTTTACTTGGATTATCATTCTGCACCACTTCAGAGAGCGAAATAACTTCAAGTACTCGTTCCCGATTCGTTCTCACAATAAAAAAGTTAATGAAAATTGTTACATCACATGTAAAAACATGCGCCTTTGGGAGTAATGTACCGAAATTATATCAAGGTACGGGTTAGGCCTGAAACGTAAACATCGGTAGAGACAACGATATACGAGTGTTTGCGAGTAAGTGAGATAGCAAGTGTTATTTGGAAGGGTAATAAGGGAGGTCTTGAGGTGTGCAGTAGTAAGAATATATTATACATATCATACAGTATATTATGCTTATAACATTTGGGCCATGGGGTTCGAGCGCTCACGCACTGTTTAGAGACGTAGCGAAACACTTAGTCGAGTAACCTAACCTAAAGTAACCATAAATCGAATAATATATAAACATTTAGTTGAGAGAGTGACTTGAACATTAATTAAGTTACTTAAAAAATAAATATCTTGTACGCAAAATCAAAGATGACGAAAAATCTTCATCAAATCCTGTGTCATTTAGTTTATAATATAATGTACCTACTCCCAATTAACTTATTTAAAAGTGTAGAGTAAGCTATTAATCAAACCTTCGCTAAAGATAATGAAATAAATAATCTTTAAAATATAGCCACGCGATTGAAATACCGAAGACTCAATTGCTGGGCTAATGACACTTTAATTAAATCACGTTTTGTTTACAAAAAGCTTATTACGAAGTTCGTCCAGCAGAAATCAATTGAATCCGATTCAACCGTAATCGGAGCTAATAAAAACACGGCCGTTCCTTTAGGAATTCATTTTCTTTAATATTCAGTTAGGTGTTTCGAGGGATCGGCGCAGGAAGCGTTACAAATTCAATATTCATTTGAAACTGTCCGTTTGTCTCGCTGTTTTAGAACTGAGTAATTAAAGCTCCAAGTGCTTGATGTTGGATCTTAATTATGTCGTTAATTATTCTGTATGCTTTTACGTTCACATGAACTAGGAGTGAGATTCATAAATATCAACTGATGTAACAATAAAATTGAAATGGACATCCGTGGTCTCTACCTACCCCTCTGGGAAGTAGGCGCGACTTTTCAGGCTTACTATCCAGAGGGTTAACATAACATAAAGATGTATGATTGTATAGCAATAAAAAACGGATACAACATTAACCTATCGTCTGGGTATTGGAAGTGGAAGGACGTTCATAAAGTTTATTCAGGAATCCGTAACCACGACGTCCATTCGTAACAAGAAATAAAACAGAACAAATATCACCAAAATGTGTCATTGGTGACTTTGATAAGCGTAATACAGCATACATATTTAACCGACAACGTTTAATATTTGTTGGTTTTTGTGAATGAATTGAACGAGAGCGGTAGTCCGCATATAGCTTCTAAATATTCATGGGTCCGGCGAATGAAAACGATAAATTTGTGAAAGTGCACGGCGGGTCGGCGAGACCGCGACTGCTCGCAAAAGTTAACGATGTGCGCGCAGTTATACACGGAGTACATCGATTTACAAAAAAATAACGACACCTGAAATGGAATTTGAAATAACCTTTTATTTATCGTAAAATTTAATATGGCATTTTTTTATTCGCACATTAATAAAATCCAGCCTGTAATCCCTAAAGGGAATGTCTATATACCCACCTTCCGCTCATCATAAGCCCATGCTTACTGCCATTTATAGATTCTAAACAGAGCTTTTTGCTCCTTACGACTCCGATTCAAAAACTTGTATCTAAATAAGCTTACGAAATTCAATATGCCAGTTGTAAAAATATGCTGTAATATTCTTCGTAGAAGGATTAATTAAAAAGTTTGTTTTAAAAGTTTAAACTCGTTTATTCGGAGCGTTTATTCGCAACTGATGCAATACGTGAATTACAAATTGGATTCGGTGCTGGCGTTTTCATATCGATATGTATGTAACTGATCAAAAATACATACAGCAAAAAATTGGTAAATTTTATTTAAACCTATCACGGAGTTCCACGTAACTGTGATAAACCGGCAGTTTAAGCTGATATCGAAAAGTTTTACGGCCCGTAGAACAAATTATTATAATTATGTAGATTGTATTTTATTATTGACAACTCGTAATACGATTTTATTTAGTTTTTTTAATAATAATAATAAGCGCGTGATTTAAAATGAAGACAGTGGATACAGATCTGTGTGATTTTGAGACATTCTCTACCAATATTTTAATAGGTAATTATAATTTGGGAGACGTGAATCGTCATAATCTTACGAGTATAAAAACTAAGCAAACTGTTTCGAACATCTCAAGCTGATAAAAACAGCAGCTTTAGAAATAAATAAAGATAATATGTAACTTGAAACTCAATAAGACAAGTAATGTAATGAAAGAACAAATAAAGAAACTTATGATTTGTGAGTGCTTACGGTCGCTTGGACCAATTCATACCGTGTTTACAATGTTGACTGAATGGAAACGAAATGACAATCGAATCGATTGGCTGCAAAGCAAATTACTGTGGAACTAAAGTTATCAACGGGCTTTAACTTTGCCATTCACAAAGGGGTAAATTATGACGTAAACTGTTTACTACGGACGCTCGTGATCAATGAAAGTTTGTATTAAATTATAGATAGGTCCCGGCTGCTTCAAGTGTTTTAATTATTACAATTACGTATCTAAGTATAACGATTTCTATCACTTACGCGGATATTATACATTGAAATAAAACTAGGTTTACGAATTTTATCGCGGTTTTTAATTGGCACATTAGCATGAACAGCATTCGCAAAGGATTCGAAACGTCGCGTCGGGACCAAAAACCGATTGAAAAACCGCGATAAAATCCGTAAACCTAGTTTTATTTCAATGTATCTAAGTACGACTGGTCTAAATGACAACTTAGTATAAATACGAGTGTAAAATACGTAGTAGATTTTCATTTGCTAACGGGTCCAGTGTGTTGGCTCCGGGCCAGAACTTCATAATTCAATCAATATGTCAGCGTTTACACTCTGGAGATTTTATATTTATCTTAATGAAGAGTTGTATATCATTCGTTTGATTTCTTCTGACAACCTAGTAATGTAAGATAGGTTTAATTAGTTCTTATTTTAAAACTTAACGGCGCGTGAAGATTTGAAAGTTTGTTATGTTTGATCAACGCACCAAATTAAATACTTGTTTGAATAAAAGACGGCCTTGTTGGTCTAGTAGTTGCTGAGCGCGACTGCTAAGCACGAGGTCCTGGGTTCCCGAGTCGGGAAAAGTGTTCCTGGGTTTTTGCATTAGGTAATTCTCAGTAGCAGCACGGAGTCTAGATTTGTGCCCGGTTGATGGCAATAGGCTCGCCCTCTATTACATTGGGACCTAAAAACATAACTGGCGAAATGTATAAGTAATTATTTTATAGGCAGTTTGGTGTTTAAACTAGATAGAGGTCCCTTGACCATTATAATCCATTATTTCTTTAGCAATGTTCCTCAGCGGAGGGATTGGTGTGTTATCTTAATGATTTAGGTACTGAAGCTGATAACGTTCAGGCAGCCAGGCTCGTTACTGATGACCTACAGACCTAGACCACTCGACTTAGAGGAGACACGTTTAATTTAGACTTGACATGTCTTTAGCATAATTTACTTGATAGAGTTACGATGGATCTATCACACATTGTCACTTTAATTTTTCGTATTTTTTTCTATATTATGACCAATATAGCACATGTGTCTTATTTATATATTTTACTAGCTGCGCCCCGCGGTGTTACCAGCTACGTTTGTTCGGGTCATACAGGGTGTCAGCTACCTGCATATGAAATTTCAATAAAATCGGTCAAGCTGTTTGAGCGTGAAGAGGTAACAAACACACTCACAAACTTTCCTTTATAATATTAGTGTGATAGTTAGGTTAAAGAATCCTGATTAGTATCTTAAATTGTGTTTTCAAATCCCCTATGTACGATTACGTCGTACTTTTTAACGACATTCTGTAAGTCGTCTCCCATTCCATAGTCCTACACAGTAATTAAAGTAGCAAGTTATTCTAATATATTCAGCAATCAAGCTGAAAACTGATTGCCTCATTAATTGCTTACAACAACTAACAACTTAGTATACATAACAAAAAAAAATCTTAAATTCCGATGACCTACGGTATGACCCAAATGTCAGAATCTGGCGGCCAGCCAAAATATGTTATCTACGAACTACGGAGTGATATACTAGCCGCTCCCAATTTTCACTTTTTAATTACCAAACTCTTGACTTTGATGTTTGACAACGGTGCATTGTATTTATTAATTTTCGGTGTTGTAAGCACTTGACCTACTTATTAGTTTTTCGGATGTTGCGGATTTTTTTCCGATTTCATGAAGACTTATAAACAGTTGATGTTAGAGGGTTCTATATTCTGAGTGTAGAGGTAGGAGTTTGTGCGCCCAGTATTTTGCCTTGCAACACGTGTTCCAGTATAGTAAGCATTGAATAACATACAATAAGAAATCAAAGTCAACCTTAACGATTAGTTACGTGTTAATTAATCGTTTGTTTTCCGTGATTTCAATTACCAAGCATCATGAATACGATACAGAACCAACAATGTTACAGCAAATAAGATTTTTTACGCGGAATACATAAACAACTTATTGCCTGTATCTTATGTTTATTTAGCCATAAAATAGGCCTCGTGAGCCTGGTTATTATTTGATGTTCGTAAAACCACAGCGTATTGGATCCCATATAAACACTTTTACTCTTAACTCACTGACATTTATATTTGGCACCGTTCACGAGGCATGCGTAAGGTGTGTACAAATGGACAAAACGCGGCGATAAAAACGAGGAATATAGGGCACGCGCCGTTCTATAGCTCTTCCCCACGATATCAAAATCCATCGACGCCGCTCTATATAAATTTATTATTGCGCAACTTCCTATTCGCTATTGTCTTTTAAATCACGAGGTATCGTCGGAAATATCAGCCTTCTATTCAGTATGGATTGCAAGATCTTTGATCTAAATAAACCGCTTTGATTTGCTATAGAAACGTTTTGTGTATACATTGTGCTATAAAACCTACTTTGTATTATATTTCGAGGTTGTGCAGTTCGGAAATTTCACCATACCGTAGTATGTGGGACACAATTATGGGGGATCCAATCCCTTAGTCGCTCGTTTTGAATACCTAAGGATGAAGGATCGTATCAGGTGTGCGGATTCTGTGTGAGTCTCTTGTACTGATGACAATTTAAACGGGAAAGATTTTTCATTTTACTAAACATTTTGTAAACGTGCCTTTTTGGCAAATAGAGGAGATAAGTACAAAAATAAATGATTATTTAATATTAATGGTTGGTTCAAATAAGACATTGAACTATTAAGCATTTTTGTTTACGTGTTAATCGCGAAAATATTAAGAACCATTTTGCAACTTGCTTATTGGAAGAAAAATATAGAGTGGTTGTTTCTCCGCAAAACTTGAAAGAGTGAGCCGAAGAAAATAGGTTAATACGCCACTCGAAGGTAAAAGGCTTACACGCGATTGCCAACTTTGTCGTTGAGGCAATACTGTACATAACACCCTATATACAACAACCAACATAGATCTAATAGCCTTTGAATGTGCCATTACACTGCTTGCAATATTTATGTCGTTTCGTAATTCGTTTTAAAAATTCAGTATGAGGATTAAACGAGGGATTCAATTAATCTTGTGTTTAAATATTAATGGTCTTATGGGATCGTTGGGGCTGTTCTTTTGACTCTAATATTTTATAAGTTCTAGAAGGTTGTGAGAAAAGTCGAGTTAAATCCACGGGCTTTTAGATAGGTATCCAGTTTTTAAAACGAGGAGCATACCGGCATTAACTAAACCCCGTATTAAGTCTATTAACATCTCTATTCTTGGATATGCAAACGAAAGTTACGGGTATAATTTAATCCTTGGTTTAAAATTGTATTTTTTATGAATAAGGGGGTTAAGTTGTATTATCCTTTATATTGTAAAATTGTTGCTGTTATAGATACTAAACAGTTCATATTTTTTCAGTAGTTTCAAATGGAGTGATATCTTCAACTCGGCTTTCGGTTTTACTTTTTTGCCGACTCTTTCCTCCCGATTCCAGCCGAAGCTGACCCGAGCTTGTCTTCAAACGTGCTTTTAAATGAAAGAAACAGATTAAGTTCTTATGTTTTGTCGCCAGTAACGTCTTAGACGTTCGAGCTTAACAATGACGTCATTAGCTGTTGCGGCTTATTTTTATTCTTGTCAAGCATTTGTTAAGCCTAGTTGAAGCTCTTTAAATTCTCTTCGGATTTTTATAACCATTTTTGTTATACTAGTAGGTACCAAACTTAATTTATGTAAAAATTAAATATTTATTTTTTCGATATTTTAATAGTTCTTTGCTACTCGGGGTGGAGACAAATCCAACAAATCAAAAACCATGAAATTCGGTCCAGCTGTACTCGACCTAAGTACGGTGACATATATACATACATATAGATTTAACATGAAATCTAGGTTCTAGAACAATCATCGCTCTCATATTTAAAAGTCAGTGACTCAGCAACTCATTTATTCAATTCTATTAATTTTAAAACAATTTGCATAAATAAATAATTTGAACGCCCACACAGTACACCTACTTAAATCAATTCCAACAAAAGGCGACCGTTCCTTTGTGATTTATTATATTTTTATGGTCACTTATAATAAACTTGTCAAACTCTAATATTCGAATAAGAATGGGGCGTCGATATATTCGATATATTTCTTTGACAGTTTGCGATAGTGATGGGATATGTTACGAATTGTATCGATAAGGGAGGAGTGGAGGAGGTGCATGTTAGTGATTCGTGCATTTGGATATATCACTATCGTAGTGTTGTATTTAGAGACTCTATTCATCGATAACTTGTGTTAGTAATTGATGACTCCAAATATTTATCATTTTGAGACTCTTATTATTTGAGACGACAACTTGGTTGGATGTATTTATTTTAGAACTGTCGCCCCACGCTTGAATTTTTTCCTATATAGTGGGTGCGTTTCACAAACATGAAATGTCACATACACAAATAGTCAGACTAGGGAAAAACATCTGGATCGCACAACATTTTGCCCTTTCGGGAATCGAACCCGCAACCCTTAGCGTAGCAGTCCAATCGCTTAACCACTGTACCAATCGGGTCGTCGAATTGTACTATCTTTCAATTATTTGGCATGAAGTTTCTTAATTTGTTAAGCTATTCTCTTTCTGTTGCTGACTGTACCATGTGTCCATACATACATTATATCACATGTATATTGTAGGCACACTCAAGTGCGTGTGAGATTGCCTTTAGTCCCGCCGTGCGTTACCCTAATGTCACCCGCTATAGTGAACTTTATCGGCGTGTCGTGATCTATGACTAATAGATATTGTCCCCACGCGCACTGTCACGTGATCCATTAATCAATCCACATGACGCGCTCAGCTTCCAACCTGCTATTAATTTAGTGGGTTTGTATTACAATACTAGTTACGTTGGCCAGATAACTGTTATCAATCAACTAGTTTAAAACAAATTTAATGTTCAGTCAACTTAATGTGTCAAATTTTGTAGATCAGAGATTTCTTTTTTAATATCTTAGCGGCAAAGGTAACATCCATCCGAAAAAAGGTTACGTTTATCTTTTCCCGAAGCGTTCTTTGTACGAAATTTCATCACCACCTGCCACGCGCGCGAGATTGTAATATAATGGCAACAAACAAAACTCCTAAAGAGTTTTGATGAAGATTTTTATATATTTCGACGGAACCCGGAAGGCAATACGTTTTTATATTCCCAATATGAATGGGAAATAAAAGAGTAATATAAAGAAAGTTGTTTGGCGTTAAAAGTTGTAATGTGTTTAGGTGTTTTGCATATCGACATTTTTGTTTTGTGGACTTTTGTTGCTTTGTGGTTACTGTATTCTTCGCTACATACTTAAAAAACTACTCGGAAATATCTCAGCTGAGAATAAAGTAGCTGTGGTTTGCAGACGAGCGTACATCGCCATGTAAAAGGTTGCTTGACTATGGACCAAGTAACACAAGAAATCATAATTAATATTATATCTGATAAAACGCAGAGCGGTATCCGGCCTATAATTGACCTTCCTTTTCACCCGTGGGTGTCGTAAGAGACGACTAAGGGAAAATTCAGAAGATGGGCAGCAGCTTCTTCTGTAACTTCACCACCAAAATTTACAATCCCTATATACCAAGCCCCTTCCAATGGGGAGGCCTTTGTTCAAAATTGGACGAGTTCCGCCTGATGATGATAAAACGCCCTATCTAATACTATTTATTATCTTTAGCAAAAAAAGTATCATATTCGAAGGTTTTTCACTATTAATACCGTAGTTGGCGTATGCAACGGAAAACACACTCCACTATTTTCACGATTTCTCTCCACTGTACATTGTTAAATCTCAAGTTACCGATATAACCAGCTAATAACCATTCGTACTTCACGTGTACACTCGGTACCGTACCCGTATTGACCTATATAGGGCCCTTTGAATTGCCACCCTTCTGAGTTTTGCAATTACGGAAAATAATGCAACACATACAGAGAATACTAATGGCACTTCCAACCGTAGGAACTCCAAATTAAAATATACCAACTGCTTTTTTGTAGGTTTTTTTGTACATTCATGAGTGGCTCACTTGTTAAATCCATATAACAAGATACAATACTGTTTTTATAATGATAATGAGATAATTTTACGATAAATCAGATATTAATTACTTGATTATGCCAAAATAACATTTAAGTTCATGTCTGTTAAAAATTATAAATACGAACGTAATCTATTTTTGCCTCAGTTTAACTAATACCTATGAACTGTATTATACAGTAGAAGACTCTAAGTACCAATAGAGCTTCCAAACATATTGAAATAGTTCGGTTTAGCCCTTCGATGACTACATACGTGATCAAATCGACACACGATACCAGTTTTGTTGACAGTAATCATAATAGGTATGTATACACCTACCTACATCCTACTTACATCTCCCTTATCGTAATGAAATCAGGACCGTTGATACTGTGTCGAGTGTACTGGCACGCAGGGATAAATGCTTAGTCATGTGCATCTCTAACGATATTCAATTAAGGACTGAACGATTCAGATTTTCATGTTTTTCGTGACCCGTCTGCTGGTATTTTAAAATGGCTACTAAATATTTACAAATTGCGAAGGATCTGATAATGAGATTAAAACCTATATTATGCAAGAACGGATCCTTGTTCGAAATTTCTTCTTTTGTTTTTACCATCGTTACCCTTGATAAGGAAATTCTCATGTTTTGTTGTTGCATTTTATGAACGCCCTAAACTTAATTCCAGTATCTGTGGATCACGAAAATATTTAATAAATAAATTAGGGGACAAATTGCAACTCCTACCACAGCAGTTTATTTAGTTTGCCCCATCCAGGTCAAGGGTTGAGGACAGTGTTAATGAATGTCATTGATTTCGACCTTTATGTGTATAATCAAATAACCTATCAGCTACTGTTTCACAGCCAATAATTTTCACACCACACTCCACAGCAATCAAATACTAAACACGTCATTTTAGCCTACAACTCCAGCAAGTTAGTTTAAAGTTAAAACTATCTAATTGTAAGTTGTTCCCTTGTCCTGGTCTGGTTTGGACGGCGGCCAGTGGTTGATATTTCAAAGTTGAGGACCGTTTCTGGGGCGCCCCTCGAATATCGACCGTCGTTCTTATGCAACGAGCAGATGGTGTCTGCTGTCTACTCCTGGTACAGACATTGCTGTAACGTCTTTAATTATAATCTTTGTACAAGATAAGTGTAAAGTTATGATAGTAGAATTACCTTCATTTGAATGTAATTATACTACCTATACATACGTAAGTGTGAGTAAGGTAGACGTAAGTATACTTGATGGTTTAATTTTGTTAGGCGTTATTTTATGAATAATTTTTGTAGTAGCAATAATACAATTGTACTCAGAAAATTAAGTATAATAAAGAGAACAAAGACGACAGAAAGTCAAAGGGAAACGACTTAATTGACACAAACTTAGGTCTCTAATTAACTTTAAAAAAATGTCTTGGCAATAAACTCTCCCTATAATACATTTGTATCAAATCTCCCCTGCGGTATTATTGCACCCTACGGTGACTACTCATCCACTCAAATCGTTTATCAATTGACAAACATTAAATATCACAAACACAAAATTTCACATTTCTAAAATAAGTAGGTTAAAATATAAATTGCACATAACAAAAATAGAGTAAATCATACAGGCAGGCGTATCGAATCACATCTCGATTATAATCGATATAAAATGTCAATCGATTGATCCGACGTCCGCGGCACTCGCTTGCAATAAACAAGTTTTCAAACTTGCCATGTTCGAACCTAGTTTGTCGAATAAAAAGCGGAAGAGATTCTTTGTGAGGGATTGGATCGGAGATATAGAATAGAATAGAATTGAGGATCGGCTGCACTTGAGAGTGGTTGATTGTTGGTCTCATTTGTAGAGCCAAGTTACATTTTACTTGGACTGCTAGGCTTCTACATATAGATACTGTCAGACTCACAGAGGCAAGCTAATTTAGGAAAGTTAGGCTAACTTGTGGTGTGGTATGCCTAACAGTGTATAGGTAAAGAGTGGACGCTTTTGGGAGCTGTCTTATGTCGAATCCACATAACATAAAACATAACATCACGCCTGTATTCCCCGAAGGGGTAGGCAGAGGAGCACATTTAGTACACATTTCGCCAGTTATGTTTTCGAATCGACGGAATATAATTTTTGAATTTTGTCAACATAATTTTTACCCACGACCGAACGGAGAAGTGTGCACAACTGATTGCTGCCAATTTTACGAATGGTTTAAACGATTTTCATGCGGTTTTCGGTAACGGGTGCATGGTTTATTAGAGATACTAATACCTACGTTAATAACCGTCGTCGTGTTTAATTTTTTTTTTAAATTTTGTTTTGATATCGTTATGTTAGGTTCGTAATAAATGTTAGTAATAATAAGTAGTATACTTTTGTTTATGGGCCTTGTCTAGTAGTATGAACGGAACTTTAAAATCTTTGTCCGCTTACGTCCAATAAGGATCGTCGGATATCGGGGTCGTCGACACAAATCCATCCCGAAAAAAAAAAACTTTAAAATGATTGTACGATAAAGTTCCTAGTACTTTTAAACTGAAATGTCAACGCAGCGTAAAAGTTACACAAAAAAGCGGTGTCCTGAACAAACATGTTCATTTTAAGACAGTTGTAGCTCACAATTTGTCACTTTGGAGTAAAAGCGGAACACATCCTTTTAATTGAAGATGAACATTTAATGAGGTGGTAAACTTAAGACAGGATACATTGATGTATGATGAGCGAAATAGATGCAGTTTGGGCTTGGACGATGAATTAAATAAATCTACTTTACTTGGCTACCTGTCTTATTGTAGATGGATATTGGTATTCTAGAGCGACTTTCCATCTGACCAGCTGACCTCCAGAACCAAGTTGCTGCATCGATTAAATTTTTCGGTTTTAATGTGTTGCCTTGTTGTTGGGGAGGCCTTTGCCCAGCAGTGGGAAACTGAACAGGCTACATAATAAAAAAATGTGTTGTCATTGACAAGGCAATGTTTCCGAAAATTCATACCTATCAACAGATGGACCACAACCCGTGAGACTGTTACTTACAAGAATATAACAAATGATATGATGCAAATTGTCAGTGTATTTCCCCATTGTAATCGTCTCCATTTCAAAGTTAAAGAGGGTGTGGGTAGTCAAGTTGCTTCCGTCAGGGGCGTCTCGTCTTTGAACACTGACCGGTCACTGTTAGGGTGTAATACGTTAAGCTTATTTACATATGGTTTAGGGTGAGTTTACATTATACGTTGTAATGCAAATAGGCTTAAGACATTAAGGCTTAGTTGCACGATCTAATAATACCGTGAAAACAGTTTTGGGTATACGTAGCTTTTAATACAAACGATGTTACATTAAAGTTAGTTAATTTTGCGTTTCTTTAATAATAATTATTATATTACCTTTTGGCTGGGTTTTATTACAACCAAAACATTAACTTTTAACGAAATACTTAATGAAATAACGAACGGCTCTCATAATGATTAGCTTACTCGTCCTAACATTTGATGATATTTAAATATCCGTAGCAGAACGGCGAACAGCTATTTAACGAAGGAAGAAACATTTTTGGCAGGGTAAGGGCGTGGCCAAAATAATGAAGATAAAGGGGGTTATTATGGAGAACCGGCAAGCGCCTTCAATTTTCCTGCCTCGACCAACTTGATTTAATAAATTAAAACAGTAAATGAGATTTATGGTAACAAACATTGAAGGTTTTATTTAAATTAAAACGTTGTGAGCCACTTTTTCCCCTGTGGCCAATCACGGGTAGGACGGTAGGTACCTAGTAAGGGTCTCGACAAGCGGGATCCTTTGCCTTGTTTGATTTATCTAGGTTTCTCAATAGCAGACCGATGAGTATCTATATTACCTGAAAATTAATACCACAACTTTTTTCTTCGATTTAAAAGACCTTTTATAATCGACAAGCATCGATACTGGGGTGCAGCAAAAGAACCTCTAAAGTACCAAATCCTGATCACACGGCAAACCCAGCTACCAACCTACTAATCGCTAATCATTTTCTACAATATGACCTCTTTTCTATGTATTTACATAGAAAAGAGTTTGAATATAGGTTACATTTGTAACCTATATTCAAACGATAAAAGAACAAGAAAAACGACTGAATTATGTTCAAATTTCGTAACAATACAACCTATTTATACGGTTGTTTTAATAGAAAACCTCCGCTGAAGATATCGCGAGTTAATATAAAAGTTTTTTTTTGTTTTATTCCATTCCGTCTGAGACGTCGCTAGGTAATTGGAGACAATCATTTCGAATACCTCTGCCTCGAGTGCCCGAATAACTCAATTATGTAAATCGGTATAAAAATATCCTCGAATCTAGCTTTGTTTTTAATGTTTCGATTAAAATTATTCAGACGGACTATGAATGAAGCAATTAGGCTCTGGAAGGGGTCCCTGTTTTCCCTCACTAATTATTTAGTAGTTTGTCTGTGTCAGAAATACAGTCGAAGTATTTGTTACTTTAGCATAATTCTGCCGTAAAGTAACGTAAATATTATGTGTTTTTAATAAACAAATTCATCTTATATCGGCACTGTTATGTACAAACAGTTTATTATAGTGTATTACATACCTTCAGATCAAATAAAAAAAACTAATCAATAAGCAATTCACAAAATTATTATTGTGATTGCAACAGACTGATGAGTAGGACACTTAGTTACAGCGCTAACCCATTCGCTGCGGCGGTTGAAAATTCGGTTGTATTTTGTAAAAAATGTGTATATATTGCAAGTATATTTTTTGTGAGGTGTTTTTGCCAAGTTAAAAGCAACTTAAAAAAAACACCGATGGGCGAATTTCGCACCTAAATATTAAATCAAAAAAATGCAGAAAGGCGTCCGCGTTAAGGTTTCAGTAAGTCGTTGTCAAAGAAAACTGTTACTCAGTTCCATGCTGCATCAATACATCCATAAGGTCGGACACCTTTATTTCCTGATGTCACGGTTCTTACTAGCTTCGACAGAGTATCTTCTTCTATTCACTAGCTACGTCCATTTCGCAAAGCCATATATCTACTTCTACTGTCGTTTGTTCATGATAGTTTCTTTTGAATTATTATAAAAATAAAAAATAGCCTTTTTTTTAAATTAAATAAGAAAAAAAAAATTGTCGGTTCCCACTTCTACCTATCCTCAATAGCATCCTATCGTAAAGGATTAAGTTATAAATAATCTAAAGGAACAATTACGTAAGATATCTCGCTGGGTCCTCAGGAATAAGTGAAGGTTTAAGAATGTGTGTCTACCCGCACATTAGGACCGTTACCGGTAATGGATGCGTATTAGTCTGAGTTACGGCGGGCTCCCTGTTCTGCGTGTTTTATGGATGTTACGTGTTCTATTGGTTAACTTCAAGTGAGATAAGCCGCTAAAGTTATATTTTAGAAAGGTCGTTGTGTTTACAACGCATGTATTCCTAAAAATGTGCCGTGTGGTATCCAGCCTATTATTGACCGCCCCTTTTCCTCCCGTGGGTGGAAAATCCAGATGATGGGCAGCAGCGTCTTCTGTTACTTCAGCACCAATACTGCTATCCCCAAGCCGCTTGCCAAGCGTGGGGATTATGGCAACCCCTCCCTTTACTCAAGGGGGGGGCCTTTGTGCAACAGTGGACATCTTCCGGCTGACGATGATGATTCCTAGAAAGAGTCAGCATAACTTTTAATATAGGTACTGAACAATCATTCCTACAGTCAAACCATTTAAATGGTTTTGTAGGGCATTTTTCTGTAACAATGATACATATAATTGTTTAAATAAAGACCATATCATACCAATCACACATTGCGTGGGTAGAAAACTGGACAGTCGAGTATTAAGTTAAAAACTTTGTAAAAAATGTATTAAACCGTTCGTAAAGGGTGATGTTTGCGCTGTTTTATTTATTCATAAGCACGTTTGAGGTTAAAAAAATAGACGGGCCCAATCTATGGTTACGTTTACCGTCCGATTAAAATAAAGGTACCTACATATTAGGTAGGTGCATTTGTACAATAGCACTTCGAGAAAATCAATAAAAAATGCCGATCAAATATTATAAAAAATAAAGTCACGCCTATTTCCCAGAGGGGTCGGCAGTTTCCACGGATTTTCATTTGCTACGATCCTGACATAGTATTTTCGCCTATCACTATTTTTAAATATTTTTTATACAAAAACCTCTACCCCGTAACGTGAACAGTAATGAATAACCGCCCTTCATTGAAAACGATTTATAGCCGTAAGTCGCACCAGTCATAAGTCGTTATTAGCCAGGGCGCGACCCCTGGCTGACACGCAATTAATCAATTATTTCACTTCATTAGCCGAGTCAGATTCGGCTCATCCCTATGGAGTGAACCGGGTAAAACATTTTCGCGACCGTGACACGGTTGATCATTCATTAAATTGTTAATATTGAGCTTGTGTACTTTTTGCATTTTAAAGTGGGCTAATATCCTATATTTACTGACGACGTGTGCATATAAAGTCGTATTATAACAGTATTATTTACTTTCTCATTAATTATTTTAAAGCTATTTCCCATAGAATTAAACTCGATATATACAAGTACGCTTGCTCCTTTACCTGCATGAAATTGAGTACAAAACTAACATTGTTTAGCGATATTTAAGTGTCTAATATGTAGTACAAACTTGCTGACTGGCCAATCTATTTTCTAGGGTATTTGTTTCCCACGCTGGGCAAAGGCCTTCCCTTTCTTCTTCCAAACCACTCTTTATTTTGCAGTATCTGACCACGTTAGCCCAGCATGTGTGGCCAGATCATCACACCACCTTCGCCGCGGTCGAATATTATTTCTAGGATATAAAGAAAAATAGTTCTAATTCATATGAAGGAATGAATTGGAATGTCTAACCTTCAGAGTACTTGATGCTTTAACGCTAACTGACCGTGAAGTCAACACAATAGTCTATCAATCGCACTACAATCGTCGTGTGACCTATATGATCTACAGTACACACTCGACACATGTAGGTCACTGAACTAATGGGTTAATGAACAGAAAGACAAAGATAAGCTTCAGATAGATTGCAATATAAATACTATCTTAAGTTCATATATACTTACGTGCATATTAAAATTTTACATATTATATAGGTGGACTGCCTCGTTGGTCTAGTGGTTGCTAAGCGCGACTGCTGAGCACGAGGTCCTGGGTTCGAATCCCGGGCCGAGCAAAGTGTTACTGCGTTTTTCCATTAGGTAATTCTCAGTAGCAGCACGGAGTCTGGATTTATGCCCGGTTGATAGCAATAGGCTCGCCCCCTATTACATTGGGACCTAAAAACATAACTGGCGAAATGTGGGTGTACTATATGCGCACCTCTGCCTACCCCTTCGGGGAATACAGGTGTAATGTTACGTTTTATATAGGTTTATGTAAACAAAATTCTCTTCCGTCACCAGGAAATTAGGTAATAGGTGACCCGGCGTCGAACTCAGTTTGACTTAATGATAAGTAACACCTCTGCGTACCGTTCCAGGAATTACAGCCCCCTTACCATGAACTTTCACGTTAAAGGGGCTGAATACCACTTAAAATATAACCAGAATTAAACTTTACCGACGTCTTGTCTATACAAATGGTTTCATTGACATAACATTGTTATAAGATGTAAGCTACTTCGCCTTTCATGTTGATGTTTCACCAATTGTTTTATGGAGGTTTAAGTTAATTCAGCGAATTATGGATCTTACGGCCGTTTAGCCTGTACACCATTTGGTTAAACTGTTGTAGGACGGTTTAGTTGAAATATTGTTATTATGGGAATTGCCATTTAGGCTGCAAGCGCTAGAAAAGAATTGCACTGAAAGCTGAAACCTTATTATTGCATCTTAATACTGCACGATGAGTAGATATTTTTGTAAATATTTTTTTAATTATAGACCGCAATTCAGTGTTATATCCAAAACTTCAAGCATTTTAAAGAGTAGGTAATCCTAGACTGCCCCTCCACTCTAAGGGGAGGCCTTTGTTCAACAGTCGACAAGTTCTGGCTGATGATGATAAATCCTGGACCTTAAAAAAGTATCCTTTACGTCATATTAAAAACGTAGCAATACACCTAAAAACTGCAAGCACCAGTTATCAAAATCGATGTTGTTTGTCAGAATTAAGCGACAAGTGTAGGTAAGTAATGAAATTCATGAATTAATCAGTTAATGGGCAGCGGTGGGTATGAATATAATTTCGTTACCTATGTGAGAACAAAGCTTATACGAGCTCACTGAACACAGGGAAATTCAATATTGCATGTTACTGGATTCTTCTAATGAAACTGTACTATTGTTTAATTCAATTCTATGTTTAACAAACATACACATACACATAACATCACGCCTGTACTCCCCAAAGAGGTAGGCAGAGGTGCACGTATAGTACACCCACATTTCGCCAGTCATGTTTTTTAGGTCCTAATGTAACAGGAGGCGAGCCTGTTGCCATCAACCGAGCACAAATCGGCATCCGTGCTGCTACTGAGAGTTACCTAATGGGAAAACCCAGTAACATTTTGGCCGACCGAAAACTTTTTTTGAGTTGGATTCTCTATTAAATATTTAAGTTAAACGCAGGCAAAGTTGCGGACGGAAGCTAGTAATACAGTAAAGTGTAAGGTGTAATTTTTGTAATAAACAATATTAAATGAAGCATTTACTCTTTATTATTACTCAGTTAATAAAGTTATAATATACCTACCATATTTACAAATCTTGTTCGTTCTATTATGTCGTTAAAACTGCCATAAAAATATAAAAAGATTTTTCTTGCACCGTTGTCTTCAGCATCTTTTTTACCTACCTTTTTAAATGTAACTGTTTCATAGCCTTTTATCTTGGCATACTTAACATCCTCCAACTCCTCCACATCTTTTAATTTCAGCTATATTTACTGCAAGGACAGGTTAATCTTTTTGTTGGGGTATACAAGTAATATGTAAGTGTTTTTGTTTGCTTACGGGATATCAAGTGAACACAGGTAGGGGTCTAGGTGTAAACAGGGCGCGGCACGCTTGACCTACTTAGATTTCCTTTCATCCCTTACAAATTAACGATTCCTGGAAATTATACGCAACATAACCGTATCTGTATGTTGGAAGTTTTCAACACAAAAACATCTCAAACATTTCTCATTAAGACGCGTGTTGAAAATAGTGGAGGTGCAACTCAGACGGACTTAATTGGTCAACGTTTTTTTCACTCTAGCGCACTTAAACTAAGGAGAGTGGGCCCAGCGAGAACCTCCCAGCATTCCAGCCAGCTCAACGCGTATCGGTAAAGAATGTTATATTTGAAATGAGGATGAAAGAACATTTGTCTGTGACCTACTTTTTGTAGGCGTGTTGCAGAGCCAAAGTTATATGAGTATTGGATCTACAAAGAATTGGCTTAACTTCTTAACAACTGTCGAAAATTTACTTTTGTTGTAATTTGGCGGAGGGGTAAGGTCCTAACAGAATGGTGGAGAGGATTCTGTAGAGCCTGGCAAACACAATTTAGCCAGGTGGACTGACGATTTTGTTGTTACAGGGAAAGACCTGGTTGCAAAAGGTGCACCAAGAAACAGTGGCGTTTAAGGGAGGAGGTGTATGCCTAGCAGTGGGTTATATAAAAGCTGATGATGATGATTATAATATAGGTATCGGATCTACAACTGGAACCTTTATTTCTTCTAAGCAACTGTTAAAAATGTAGATACTAATTATAATTAGTACCAACTAGATTTTGCCTGCGGACGCACTCGTGTTAAGTAGCCTTTTTCCTTTCTCATACCAAAACTTTCTACATACCAAATTTCAACAAAATCCATCCAGCGGTTTAGTCGTGAAGGCGTAACAGACAGGCAGAGTTACTTTCTCATTTATAATATTAGTATGGCTATGGAAGTATGGATTGTCATCGTTATATGGCGCAGCCTTAGTTAAAAATAGCCTGCTCCAACTTTCCCTCGGGTATCGTAAAAGACGAGGAATTATGTCACGAGGATAGGCAAAAACATCTGCTCATTCATTATATCTTGCTCGCTGTAAATCACAATCTCCATGCGACGCGATATTCAATGGAGAGAGTTGTATTTCTTGGAGGGATTTGTCGGGGATGAAATAATTAAACATAATTGAGTCGGTAACTAAATGTACTGGTTACCTAGCATGCAAATATACGATTGATTTGTTTAAGTATATATATATACATGTATATACAAAGCTTACAAACGGACTATAATTTATTGACCTGATTGACGCAGCAGCTGAGCGATTGGACTGCTGTGCTAAGGTAATTCCCGCATGGGACAAAAAATTGAGTGATCCGCAGATGTTTGGCCCCGAGTCTGGGTCTTTGTTCCTGTGATATTTAGTGTTTGTGAAACGCACCCACGATACAGGAGAAAAAAAAACAAGTAACATTATTTTGGGAAAATATTCGTTTGAAAACCTTGACAAAGCTTTAATTTCCAATATTTCCCTGTACTGGCTAAATAATGACAACGCGCAACGTAATGGAAAACACAGAAACACTTTGCCCGACTCGGGATTCGAACCCAATTCTTCATGCTCAGTCGCGCTAAACGATGTCTAGACCAACGAGGCAGGTAAATAAATAATGGCGGTAATATTAGTGACGTGACTAACATCCTATATGGTTCACGCTACATAATTTACACATAATCATATTATGGCGAATATTCCGCACTAAAACATTAATACAGTGCCAAAATTTATTTCGTGTAACCAAAAACAAGTCTCCATATCTACATTATAGATATATTCAGTAGAAAGCCAATCTAAGATACTGTCAGATCACAGTTAGCCGCTAACTGAGTGCCAATTTCGCCGGGAATTAATAGGATTACTACAAATTGGGACAGATCATGGCGGTATTCAATCTGTCAAGACACTCCAGTACACAATACAATAATATCCGTAAATATGCTTCAGCCAATTCAGCCCCCCGGCCTGTACAAACGAAATGTATACTGACACGCGTAGGGTATGAATGAGACAAGGTATACAATGTTAATGCCATAGGTTATGTTTTTCAGACATAGGTAGTTTCCAGTTTTCTTACGGTAATTGTTATTTTCAACCGATTTCAAAGAGGGGGAGGAGGTTTAACCATAAAGGAGAGGGGGAGAATTCAACCATGCAATTAGATTTGACATTTTGTTAAAGCTCTTTTGTAAGTAACCGTTGCAGTTATTTAGAGGTTATTCACATTATGCTTAGATATCACATTAAAAATAATATATTTTATAGAATAATGTGACCTAAGTAGAATCGTAGACGAATCACTATAGAAAAAGTCACACAAAGTCATATCGTCGATCGATCACAATATTACCTATGTAACTTCTAATGTGCATTTCAAGCGTCTTCAAACTTGCTACCACTCCATACTTCCGTCGACAGTTGACACTATACCGATTCATACTCAAACGTCAAGACAATCGGAGGTAAACGTAACATGCGAGTGTGAGTAAATAGGTACATGTGTTTCTAGGCAAACAAACTAATAAGAGGTGGAACTTTGGCGACGGTGGGTAGTGTAACTTTATTAGAGGCTGCATGTATAAGTTCTAGACTGGGGGACATGACACACACTTGTGTATTAGTTTCGTTATGATATACGTGTTGGTTCGATTTAGTTTCGATATTGTTCTATGTTGTCTTGGATCGTTGGTATTGAGGCCAATTAAGTGTTACATAATTGCATGAGGAGTCGGTTCTCTGGTTTAGTCATCGGTAAGATTATTCTTTTGCACTATATAGGTGTTATATTAACTACTTTGTTACGCCAACTCAAAATTAAGAGCCTACCTAAGCAGGAGAATGAATAAAATGTAAAACAAATATTGTATTTTATTACACATAGTTTACTTTTAGATTCATTATTAAAATAATTTCTTTAAAGCTTTATTAATAATATTAGTTCAAAAGTTCAAACTTAGTCCTATCTTTTATATAAACTCGTAAAACAATTAGACAAGATTTTCTTATAAATAACAGGCCCAGTTAAAAATATTCCTAGACGAAAAAACCTCTGAACTCGAACAAAGTAAAACAGATGCGCCCACGACTCAAGGGAAAAAAACGGAATAACCGATCAGAACTCAATTTACGACAAAATGAAAGAAGACACTTGATTCCAATCCAATCATGATAGCGGTGTAAGTGGGCGCGCAGACACTTAAGGGTTGTACACGATCAAGGGATACACTACGTAACTCAATATTTACGCTTTTAAATATACTTTCAAGGGGGTGGAACGTCAACAGATAGAAAATAACTATGATTCGCGATGAAAAATTCGCTGATAATTTTGTCTCCATCAAGTTAAGCAATTTTTGAGTAGGTGCTATTTTGGAATTACGAGTACTAGAAATTGGCCAAGAATTTTCTGAACCATGTATAACCATTTGTATGAAGGGATGTAGGTCAAAACAGTTCTATAGTAGTAGGCCAAATATTAGTTCGGTTACATATCTTCATTGTTAGATCACGACAATCTTTATCGGAGACTACTAAGGATGTATTTTCTTTCAAACAAAAAAAACTAAAATCTATCAACAATTGGCAGCGAAATCGTTGAACAAGCATAAAAAAATACATACAGACGAACATAGAACTTCTTCCTTTTTGAAGTCGGTTAAAAAGGAAAGAATAATAATAATGTTTATTTCAGAAAAAACAGTAATCAAACAAAAAATACAATTGTAAGGAAAGCATAATTTACAGGAAAAGGGGAAACGTTGGTACCTGTACTAATGAAATATCATTGTATCACAAATACCAGCGCCCTCCAAATTAGGATTACAGTAATGATGGTACGGACTTGTTAGTGTGTGTGTGTGTGTTGAACGTCTGTCGTTAGAATGTCGTTCAACAGGTCCTTGAAAAGAAATAAAGGTTCTATGTATCTCATCCACCACAGCTTTCAATATTCCATTGCTAGGTAGTAGTAGTAGGCCTCACATTAGCCCAGCCACATTTTATTAGGCCGGTCTTGTGCCAAGCTCTTCCAGGTCTGCCTGTGATACTTGCGTACCTAATTACATAAAATTCCAACTTATATAAGCAATAAAATATACTGCAATTAAATGTGTTCGACCTCGCACGTGTAAACAAGCCTTTACAAGTGCGAACACTTAGCGACGTCGATTGTGTGCGAGTTGCTTTAATGGTTTCTTAACGTTCAACAATTATTGCTAACAGTTATGTGAAGATAACGTGTGTTCCCATTAAGTGCTTCTTGATTACCACTCGTTGACATGTTATATGAATACTGCTTTATATAATCTGTTAAAGGACGTTCGAAGGTTTTTATTTCTGACTCGACATGACTGAAGCCCTATCGGGTTAGTAAAGCGAAAATTTGAAAATGGATTTTGGAGTTTTTTGTCAGCACAATCTACGTCGTGAATTAATAAATATTGACTGGCCTGAAACCTGGATAGTTAGTTAATTTATTAGAAATCACCAACTCACTGTGAGCAAGGGTAATTATCAATATCTGGTACATTATACTTAATTCAGCTTGCCTCGTTGGTCTAGTGGTTGCTAAGCGCGACTGCTGAGCACGAGGTCCTGGGTTCGAATCCCGGGCAAAGAGTAACTGGGTTTTCCCATTAGGTAATTCTCAGTGGCAGCACGGAGTCTGGATTTCTGCCCGGTTGATGGCAATAGGCTCGCTTTACATTGGGACCCCTATTACATTGGGACCTAAAAACATAACTGGCAAAATGTGGGTGTACTGTATGTGCACCTCTAACTACCTCTTTGGGGAATATAGGCGTGATGTTATGTATTATGTATGTATAATTAAGCTTACATGTCACTGACTAATGTTAGTTACCTACTAAATAAAAAAAGAAAGTCTTCATCCAGACAGTATTTAGTTTTTTATCCACGTATGTCAAAGTGATATTTAATTATGTCGACGTGTCAGGACTTTTTGTTTGCAATTTCGTTAAGCTTCGTACGTACAACGTAACGTTTTGCGAATTCAGTGTTTTTTGTTACGTTGGCGTGTCGATGGGAAAAGGTTAATTTGCTTTTGTTTGGTTTTATTAACTTTGAGATAACCGCATCAGGGTTATCAGCTTAATATTCAATAGAATTAAGTGACTTGTTTACTACGTATTTAAAGGAGAAGTGACTATTATAATGCCTCTTTTATTGTCCATGTATTTCCTCTTGTAGGCCTCTGAGACTATATAGAGCAATTCGATATTAACATACTCCTTATCGCCGTCTACGTGCCCAAAATATTTATCATTGTATAAGTAAGTAGGCACACCTACACATACATGTACAGTACATACTACAAGCTACAAGTAAAAAGTGTTATTTGAAAATTATAGCTTTATGGAATAAGTTTATGGAAACATTTTCTTTTACTATGTTTTTAATTCTTAATTGTTTATTGTACACATAACTTTAATATCAACAGAATAACAATATGAATATTGATGTATAGGTACACACAATTGAGTTCTCTTATCGCAAACCTTCGAGTCATTGAGAAATTTTGCTAAGAATAGAAATAGTGTACAAGCGAAATGGAAAATAAAATTGTTAAATTTTATCTCCAACCAAATTTACTCTTTAATCAGCTGGAGAGGTACAACCCCGATTAAACACGGGCACTACGCTACCACCAAGCTACTCACCAGGGGCGCCGACATCACACAAAACCTGTCGAGAAGTACGTAAGTGAGGAAACAGGCTGTTAATAGAACTGTTCAACTAGCCAACGGGATAAGCGGCCTTAATTACGCGGGGAGAGGCGCGGGGGGGGGGGGGGTGAAGGAATAGATGGCCTCCGTTTCCGCTGCCCTTAAGTTCGGTAATTTCAGTTAGCAGCAAATGGGGGGAACTTGGACGTGCCTAATGTGGTATTGGGGACACTCCGAGTGACCGGAATCTATCGATGTGGGAACATTTTTGATAAAACATCGATATGTGCTTACCTACTGCGCGAGTATTGGCGATCCAAAGCGTCATCTGATATCCACAACAATCATAATCTATGAATCTTTCACCACTGAGGATTTAAGGATTTTTTTGTTTCATCTAAATTTCGTTAAGAAGCATATTTTAGAACTACCGCGTAATGATTGTCACGTAAAATATATGGCATTACTTCAAATCTTATTCAGTTACTTGTTTTTAAAAATCGAATAATTTACTAAATGGAAGGCCCATTACAAAAATGAACATGTAATCCGTAATCAACAACTGCGATAATAAAACCATACAACTGCTATAATAGTAAGCACGATAAAAAATGAACTGTTAAAACGAAAACGATTTCAACAATCCCACCGATAACATCTCAATGTCCGGTCACGTTCCATTAATATTTTAACTTACACTCTGTTCCAAAGAGATTTACACGAAAAGTAAACAATGTTTTTACGATTTCTTTATAAAAATATTATATTTGAGAAATAAATCACAATTGGTAAATAATTTGTAATTAAATGTCTTTATTGTTATTATTAATATAATATCTTACAATATACTTAAGCCTATTTACACTTATTTAGATACTATAACGTAGGTACGTTAAAAAGTAAATGTAAACAAAAGAAAAAATTAAAACTAATAATTATGCATCAAATTTATTTATGGTAATTTTTTATTACCATTTATTTGTTGAACAACAATTGTTACACATGATTCCCACAAAATATACCTACAAATAAATCCCGAGTGTATGTGGTTGATCGTGCGTGATACGATTTTTTATTTTAATGAACATATTTCTTTAAAATTTGCATGTAAAAAAAACTAAATAATTTTATTTATACATTTTAGGCTAATTGTATTGAAAAAGACTAGATATGTCATTAAGTATGTTTTCTTTTTATTTAGTCACAACACAGTTTCAACAAACTAACATTCTTTCCATTTGAGAATGAATAATTTTTGGACTTGATGATTTGCACTAAGGTAGTGAAGAGACAAAGTTGAGTTATGAAGATGTAGGTGAAACGAGATAGCGCAATGGCGTCAAACTTAAGCTCACTTAAGCTAAGGACATCAAGTTAAGCGATGAAGTTACTTACTTAACTTTTTGCGTTACTAATTGCAAATTCTTCCGAAAAGAGGTTACATATTTTATGATAAAGGTAACCTAACTTACCGTTTTGTTTATCACGATCTAAGTAAATAGTTTTTTGTTTATCTGAGTCCTGCCATTAAGGATAGTTCCTCAAAGGTAAAAGTGATTTACCTACTTGAGTTTAAAACTAAGTGCGGAAAACTCCTATTAAATAACAGCTGTTAAACACATTATTACATAGAACGGCTTCTAATGTTATTGAACTCCGATTTGTTGGAGTCTCGACCCCGAATAGCAGAATAACTATAATAAAAAAGTCACGCGAAAGAAACTGCGGGTCATAGTTAGTTACTTATGAAAAACGAAACGAAATAAAAAACATGAGAACGTACTCATCATTATCATCATCAGCCGGAAGACGTCCACCGCTGAACAAAAGCCTGCCCCATAGAACGCCACGAACGACAACTCGCCATTTGCATCCATCCAAGAACGTATTAAATATTGATGATGATGATGACATCCTAGCCGACTTCGGCCACGGCGACTGCTTCAGTTCTGGGGTTAGCGGCGTTCATGCGCTCGCATATGGCTTGTGTAACCAATCTTCTTACAGAAGATTCGCGCACAATGCGGGCACGTGAGCACTCCACCTATGTAACTATAATTAAATATTATTTATTCAAACAATACAATGTTCGTAAACAAAAGGTTAATTAATATTAATCCACGCTTTAAGAGCAGCAACGTCAAGGAAAAATAAATTTGAAAACTTTCTGTTGTAACCAGCGACTTAATTATTTTAAACAATGGCTCGTCGCGTGCTCTGTTTACAGGGTACCTAATAGTTCATTTTCAGTCATAATTTTATCGCGCCATAATTCAAGGAGTTAAGACAACATAAAGTTATCCCAGCAGCGCTTACCTAAGATTAACTGCACTTGTACTCAAAGATCTGTATAAAACTCTGGCTGATCTCTATAGAGTTGATACTAGCTATTATATTATAGACTACCAAATAAAAGTTACCTCTTGAACAAATCTCAATTTTGAGTTAAGTTCTCTCTACATCCAATGTGTTGTTTCAAATATATCTGTATGTTTTTGTGTACTATATAAATTAAGAATTACATGCCCTTTTGATTTTGACAGATTGAGACTAAGGTTTATCTTAGCTCTTTTTGGATCCCAGCTCAAGATTTTCTTTAAGTATATCATGTTACTGATGCCAACCCAGTGAGCTAGCGTGGTGATCGATGTTCAATCATTCTCTATTAGAGAAGAGGCCTTTGCCTGGCTGTGGGACAGTCATTGGCTTTTAATATTAATATAATAAGCAATTTTGGTGTTGTTTGGTAGTGTTGTTTTTCAGTTGTTTTAGTATCAATCACCGTCTTTCGAGTTTTGTTACCTATGCCATTATGAGAATGTAAGGTATGATGAAAACAATATTAAGTATCTATATGAAACTCCTATACCGAGAAATAGTAGTAACATTTAGGTTACCTGATACCTTTTTTATTTACTAATATTTTGGCCGTTGACCTCGACTGTGCTGGCAGACTAAAAAGGTCCAGTTTTAAAGGTCTGTGTCTAAGATGCAGACCTAGTTCTGTTTTAGGTACGTAATCCTAATAACCTTAACTTACCTAGATCCGTTCATGATTACTTAGCTTAGGTATAGGATCACTAAGGCTAAGTTGAATATATATTACTTTAAATCTAATATAATATGATATTGTTATAAGTTTATTACGAAAAGTTTATTGGAATTTTAGGTTTACAGTTCACAAAAGTAACAAAGCTGCAAAAGTATACTGTAGCGCAGCTATCAACGCCACGTTCAAAAAAATTTTTTTAGGGCCGATTTTCCAATCGCCAGATGTTTTTTATCAGTAGAATAAATTTGACGTTTTGGCTTATTTCTCAAAACATAGCCTGTCAAAATTGCCATTTTACCCTTCGAATATAATTTATCTGAAAATTTAAAAAAATCGTTAAAGAATTATTAATTGTTAGCAATTTTTTATAATGATATATCGAATAGATTTTTGTCTGAATAGCATTATGAAATGTAGCTAATATTTTACGTATGCGATCCAGTCAGACAAATACCTATCTTCTAGGTACAAAATACTAAATAACTTAGATACCTAAAAACACTCTTACAAACTGATATAACTTATTTAGAAAAAAACGGGAAGATCAGGGGCACATCTCTAGTATCTAACCCAGCAATATTACGACATAAAAGTGTGTATTCGCAATTATTCGTAAGAATGGATGTAGCCTCTTTATGCACGCTCGGTCATGCATAATGTATGGCACTGTTACTTTCTCTCTTCTTACTGAATGACTGATTCGTAATCCAAGATACTTCAAGCCGAGATGCGTTAATGTTCTGTACTTAATATACTTACATACATATAAATGAGATCACGTCAGAAACAATCCCAGTTGAGAGGCTTCGAGTGACGATCGGCGCACCATGGTCGGTCAACATTGCTGACTGGAAAATCTTTACACCATGAACTGTTCTATAAGACTAAGTCTCTATGACGTGCATATGTGATCATTACCCTTTACATTTTATATTTATATCTTATGGAAAGTAGATGAAACATACTTTAAATTTATTTTACAAGTTAATACAATACAAAGCATAAGGACTATTTATTCATCTCTAAAACCTAACCTGGTCTACCGAAAAATACAATAGAGTACTTAGTTACCATACTTTAAACATTAAACACACAGCTTAAACAAAGCAAAAACAATTGTAAAAAACGGCAGAATGGACGGCAAAAATATTACAGTAAAAGAAACCGCAAACGGTCAGTTCAAACTGCAGAATTGTTTAGCAAAACAGACCTCGCAGTTTATGTTCCAAGCATCAATCACGGACTGTTGTTATCAGCTGACGCTGGACCTGCAACACGTATCGGAGGTGAAAGGGGTCATGCATTGTTGTGAAAAGGGAAACAAAAGGCTATCAGACTTCCCAATTTAAATGTTTGAAGTTTCTTTTAAAAAAGTTTGTAATGGCTTCAGCGGATTTGTTATGGCATGTGATAATGATTGTTTCAGTATGACATAATTTCATAAACGAAACTTTTTGTTGTTGTAAAAAAATGTGAAGAAAAGTTGAAGTCCCGATTAACGCTTACGAGACGTTTATCTCCGTAGGGATATACTTAGACTTTAAAGTAAAAGGTATTCTAAATTTCGGCGTTTTTCACATTTAGAAACGCCTAAATTCGAAATTTTCTTCCAAGTCTTCATGAAGACAAAGAGTCTCACATAATGTTTCTCCGTTAAAATACATACAAATCGTCCTCTGAACGCAAAATAACAATCTGTATACACATAATGCGCCGGATCTAAGGTATAAACCCATGGAGCAGAAGTTCCTCCATAAAGACGTGTAGGCGCCGCTGGGCCCATACAATATATTAAACGCTGTTCTCACAATATTATATCGTCCTCCATCCAGTTCTTTTAGTAATGAGCGTAGGTTGGGTCTCATTACAATGTGTTCATCACTTGGGTAAACCAGTATACCATAAGCCTCGTTATACTATGACTGTGTGTACTTACGGTATTCAATGATTTCTTGCTTATTATGTACGTAAAAATCTTAGGATATAAAGATTTTTAATTTCGACGTCATTCTTTTTAACAGTGGTGTCTACGAGAGGAGGCTTACCAGCTGTGGGTCACATAAAATCTGTTGATGATAATTAATAATAATAAACACTAACATTAGATGTCTACAGTAAAATTGTCTGTAACGCTGCCTATTGACGGTATATTCTGAGATCAGCACTACTACCATACAGCATAAACGTTAGGCATGCACAATTTTTATTAAATGGTTAGTTCTTTATAGGCTGTTAATATTATTATTATATAAATATAAATTCCTTTGCTTATCTGGAGAGTCCTTTGTAGAATTGAATCAAAATTCGTACGAAAACACCCATATATTTATTTGCTTTTTATTTGACTTTGACTTTGCAGTAGGATGACCCGAAATCAAATAAATAAGCCAAGCAATGAAACCACGAAACATTAGTTAAAATACATTAAAAATAACCATAATAGGATTACAATACAACCTTTAGATTCCGCACGTGTAAGTAGCAAGAAACAACTGAAACGCGTGTTGTTCTGTTATCTGCGGATGACAGGTCGTTAGACGTTACCTGCGTACGGACCCTACTATATTTAGAATGTTTACGGCTCCAAACATTACGCAACAAGCAAAAACTTATCTGGAGTAGACAGAAACTGGTTCGCAAAGTCGAAGGCTGGAGGACGCGTGAGCTTCACTTGAAAGACATTTATTCTGAAATTTACGGAATGTGTAAGCTTAGAAGACTTTCTCGAAGCAAAGTGTAAGCAAAATCGGCTAGTAAAATGACGATTTAATCTGCGGATGCGTAGTCTGTTTGCAGCTGATTATAGTTTAGTGTTTAAGGAATTATATCATTCCTATCAGTTAATTTTTTCTGTCTGAAATTATGTTCTGAACTCAAGGTATTGTAACATAAACGTACTCAAACACTAATCAATCCTTACAAATCAAGCCTAGACAAACACGCCACAAACAACGCACCGCAAATACGAACTTAAATACGCCAATATCAACACTCCCATTAAAAAGTATGATTAAACCTCCCACGGTTCTAAAATCATAAAAATTAAGTTTACGATGTACCCGAAGCTGTCAGTGTAACTGGCCATAAAGACGGTCGGACGCCCAGCCAACAACGTTTAATTACTGGTCCCAATGATGTGGCTGACAAATTGCTGACAAGCCGGCCAGGCATATTGTTGTTATGTTCCCCGCCGCTTCCTCGAGTCCTATTAACTGCTGGATCAATTTATGTGGTAGTTATTGGGCGGACACGATTTTGTGGAATTATTTTTGAGGTTGTTTGTCGATTTTTGGGTCATTGGTTAATAAGCGCGCATAATTATTGTCCTTCTAAACATTTACAAAATCTGGTATTGTAGGAGCGTTTACGAGACAATTTTCTTATTTAATCGATCCGCGCCTAACGTGTATCATTATATATAGCACGATAGGCACAAATATATATACCTATTCGCAAAACTGATAGCCACAAACTTAGCTGCTTTATTTGGGTAATCATTTGTCCATGATGCTAAACGTCCGATGAAGGTGCTAATTCAATACCCTGGGTGTTTAACTGAGCACTTTAAATGTTCTTTCGTTTCTAAACCACACTAGAATTGATTATGATCATCTAGTGAGTGCCTAATAGGGACCTGTCATATTCAGTGTATCGTTACGTGTATAAATAATGAGTTAAACACTACTGCCACGCAGTGATAATAATAGGTTCCTAACTGCTAATCACTGCACTCTATAATTTACGCCGTGTAGCTAGTAATTATTTTTATTAATTTATTACACCATGTTGACAAGGCGTAAAACGAGCTATGTAAAAGTGACTATGTTTGTAAGTTTATTATAACTATATACATTTTGAGACAATTTCGTGGAAATGGCTTGATCCTTGGGGTAAGAAGGATGTACGCTACTATCTTAGTTAAGACACGATATTTTTTCCACGCAGACAGTTGCGGACGATAATTAGAAATACATATAAACTGTGTTAAGAAAATAAATACTTTGTAAGTTTGTAAATAGGTAAATATATCAATCGAGCCTAAAAAACACAAAAATGTTCTTACAAAAGAACTATATATCGAGAGTTCTCTAGATTACACACCCCACCGAGCCATGAGATGCAAAATCAATTTAAATGCTCGGTAAAACCAGACCATATCCAGCCTGTATTCAGGGATTCATCCCGCGTCAGCTCAGGTGACCCTTACTGTCATAGCGGCCATGCCACTGGTCGTGACGTCCATTCGAGTGAATCGCTTCATCGGATACGAGCGATCTATAGTCCGTTGGAAATGGTGGGTGAAATTGGTTGCTGTTAATGTGAAACTTGGGCTATGTTTATTGATGTGTGATGTACTTTGTAGTCTAATTTTTAGACTTATGACCCACCTATAGGCAAGGGCTTAAAACGTTAGTCAAAATTTCGTATTTTTTTTTTACGTAAATTTTTATTATGATATTTTTTTTAAACACGTGGCCCACTTTGAATTTCTGATATTTTCGGAAAATTTGATATTGTCTGTTTGAATCAGGAACATAAAATATCACTTTAACACTCACAGGCGGGACCAACATCTACGGATCACAAAAGAAATGTTCGGGAATCAAACCCGAAAGTCTTCGTGTAGCAGTCCAATCACTTAACAACTGAGCCTATCACGTCGTCTCGACAGAATTTACAGCTGTTTCCTGAGAGATTCGTAGCGCTTTATAATATTCATGTTTACTTCAAAGAGATAGAGATGGAAACATCATGGTAAAGCCAATTGATTTATTAATGCGTTTATGAATATAAGTTTAAACGGTCATTACATTAGTTTAGCTGAACGATATTTGACTGTAGCATTGTAACGATCCCAAAATCGCCTCATAAGATCTGTGGAACGAGCGAGAGGTCCGATAAAAATGATTTATGACCCGTCGCCGCGTCGCGTCGTCTTGGTTGAAAACGACTGGACTATAGCCACGCTGAATATATTGTCTGCAGGCGCTGTTGGCAAGATAACGTTAAATACTACATTTTAGAGACTGCTATTCTCTTTTAAAATCTATACATATAATATACAATAATAAGCTAAGTTCATATCCTTATCGTGACTGAAAAGTAATTGAGCGAATTAATTGCTGGAAAGTGGTAGACGTTACCAGTGTTATAGAATGTGTGTTAGTGGTGTCCAAAGCAAAGTTTCGACCAGGCCTAGAATTGACCTATCCATTTCCTCCCATGGGTGTCGTAAGAGGCGACTAAGAGAAAATCAAGAAGATGGGCAGCAGCAGTCTTCTGTAACTTTGTCACCAGTACTGTGATCCCTAAGCTGATTATGGCAACCCAGGGAGGGGGGCAGTGCCATAATTTCCCTTAAGGGGGAGGGTTTTGTTTAATAGTGGACGTTTTCCTGGTGATAATGACGAATAGTGACCTCAGTTATACCCTGAGGAGGACCCAAATCGGTGTTAAGTACTAACACTACTTCATCCATTTCTAATTAAATGCTCTCACAATGTGTGTCCACACTATTCTCACCCAGTATGTCCATCCAATTACATTTGACAACAGCGCTCCAAACAATTTACGGTTCCTTTGGACACGTCAATCCTGCGTCAGTCAACTATGTCGTATTGTTGAAAGTTCACAGCGATGGGGATGTGCGTAGCTTGGAACAAAAGCCTTCCCTGTTGCTTCACCCCTGCAGTGGTAATTGGACATTGCTTAATGCTTTGGAAAATACATTTAGAGATGGATCCTATTTGAACCGGTAATCACGTTATTGCCGGGTTAATGCCGATTCAGCTCGAATTCTAGCAATTTAGTTCTATAATAAAATCGTAGTTGAGAAACTGTTGAGTTCAACGATTACGTCATTCTTAACTGTCTCTATTAAGAGGTTCTTAAAATGATAGTTTTCCAGTAATTTACTGAACAAAAGAGCATTGAGACATAAAAACATCACGCCTGTATTCCCCGAAGGGGTAGGCAGAGGTGCACATATAGTACACCCACAATTCGCCAGTTGTTTTTTAGGTCCCAATGTCATTAGATATAATTGACAAAAAACTGCGAAATATTATAGGTACTGTTTTTTTCACATTGATCAATGGTTGATAAACGTTTGTCATTGTATTGTTTAGTTAATTAAGCTTAGAAATCTATGAATATAGAAATACATTTTCGTTCGCTAGTCTCGCTAAAACTAGAGAACGGCTGGACCGATTTGGCTAATTTTGATCTTGAAATATTTGTGGAAGTACAGGGAAGATTTAAATAGTGAGAAAACGGTGCGAAGTTCGTCGGGTCGGCAATAAATATTGTGTGTATCTATATATATATAAAAATGAATTGCTGTTCGTTAGTCTCGCTAAAACTCGAGAACGGCTTGACCAATTCGGCCAATTTTGGTGTTGAAATATTCGTGTAAGTCCATGGAAGGTTTAAATGGTGAGAAGGCGGTATATAGTTCGCCGGGGCAGCTAGTCATGAATAAATATTCTACCATCAACATAATGTTGCTCAAAATCTCAAAAGCACTAAAGATCAATACCACCAAAAGAGACCACCTAAGAGTGTTCGAATTACTATTTCATCGCTCGCGCAGACTTATTACCCGCTATTGTAACGTGGGTGATAAACCATTTTGCAATCTGAGTTGCCAGTCCAGCCATTACTATTACAGCAAACATTATGACATAACTGAGTATATATTACTCTTTCCTCAATCGATGTTTACGACCTCCGTAGAATTTTAAGCAGCCGATATATTCTGAACTAGTAATGCCCGTGGATCCATCCGCGTCCGAGTAATTTGTTTGCTAGGGATGAAAACTACTCTCATAATTTTATGTAACAGCGTTTGTGCCCGGGTAGGAGGAGATGCTTAATGTTGGTTGCCGGTATTTTGTGAATAATGATTTTAGAATAAGGACAAAAACTTATTTATTGTGAAATAAGGGAGATATAATTTTGGCCTACTTTTCATTTCATACATAAAGTCACGCCTGTTTCCCTAGGGGTAGGCAGAGACCACGGATTTCCATTTGCTATGATCCTGGCATAGTTCTTTTGCTTCATTCACACGCACAAAAAGTTATTTATAGTGAAATAAGAGACAAAATTTTGAACTACTCACTTTTCATTTTATTAAAGACCTTTATATTTTTCATGAGAAACCATTTTCTAACTACGGAATCTGTGTTGCATATTACCACATATACCTCCCAATATGAACCCCCACAGTTACCCCGAGACCTAGATAGACCGAGACCACATTAAAATACATAAACAATTTGAACATACTCCCAACACACCTAACTCCGAAAGCATAAAATTATATTAGTCAGGTTCGGTCTTTAATACCCAGATCAGAGTAACAGAACTACATACTAATAGCTACGTGTTCCAACTGCACTAACTCGTTGCTAGCTTACAGAATACGGAATTGCAATAAATTGCAATTTGCAAATAACATTTTAGAATTCATGAATTTCTCGTGCTAGCTTAGTCATACTGGTTGGAATAGAATTTCGAGAAAATAAACATAGGTTTTGATGTTGGGCGAGTCATATTCGTTGGTGGGTTTTATTAGGCATATTATATGTTAAATACACTGGGACGGGGGTTTTATCGTGCAAAAACATGGATTAAACCGAAGTATCTGCCAGGCAAATGGCACAAACGCAAGGCGAATAGAACATGTCGAATTTTACGATTATGAAGTTTAGATTGAAAAAGTAATCGATAGAATTTGTATCCATAACTTTTACATTTTTATTTAATAGGTACAGAAAGAAATAGTGCTTATACACCGAGAAATAAAAGAAAAGTAGGTACTAAGTATTATCGAATAAAACAAAAATAAATACATCACTCGAAGACCATAATTTGATCGGTCACCTAAGAATGAATTGAGTTATGAAGGAGGAGGATCCGCTCGAATGAATGAAGGAGTGATTGATTGAATGAACACTGGAGCTCGGTCATTTTCACAATGTGTATTGTGCGATATTAATCGGGAGGGAAATTCTGTCGAATGTGTACACATTTTCTTATAAATTGTTCTGTTTAGCGATGTAGATGTAAAAAAGACATTTGTCATATTTAAGTATTCATTTTTATAAACCAACAAAAGTTTGTCATCAGTTACCTGCGTTTAAACAAATATAATTATGTATGCTCGGTTTCATCAGGTAATTGTTCCTCTTTACGAGGAAAATAAACATTTAGTCAGTGCTCCATCAAATGATTTGTTAGTACAACCACAACCACACGAATGAATATGTAATTTTATGTGGTTTAAACGCGTAACCTGATTTCTTTGGAACAAAATATCAAAGCAAAATTAAATCCCTCTGCTCTGCCCTTTACTGTTAAAAAAGAAACATTCGAATATGGAAGCCAGTAGTCGTTCAAAAATCAAAATAAAACATTTCGACAAACAAACACATGTCGCTTCGTTTTACGCGATCCATTTATCATTTTTTTTCATGTTTGACGTTTTCACAGACCATTGGTTATACCGCATCGGAGTGTCCCAAGCGCAAACCGTTGAACGCGTATTTTCAGACTCCCGTGTTTGCAAAAGCCACAAATATTTGACTAACTGCCGTCGACAATGTTCCTCTCATTACGAAATTAGCTGCAACAGCTAAAGTAGCCGTCATTTAGTTGTTGTTTAGTGAAACTGTACGTTTGATGAGTCAGGGAAACGAATTGTGGAATAAAACACATTAATTTATTGATAATTGTTTGATTAAGTTTCAGGCTTTTACGGAACATAATTGGTTGGATTATTTTTATTTTATGTGACATGATTTGAAGTTCCTATAACCTAAATAGTCTCTTTTTAGGATAGTTCATACAAAAATAACTGTCGTAAAATGTAGTTGACAAGACACTATTTTTCTTTTTTAGACTACTTTAGGTAGAAAAATCCGAGGCATTTGCCACAAGCGCCGAGTACAATAGTGTTATTTGTATTTATGTGAACGCAAGTTTCCCACGGCAGACGTCCGGAATATACAGACGTAACATCTCTATCTAATCTCGGTGACTCGGAGCTGAGCCTCAATTTGCAAAAAGGTAGAAGTTTCCCCTCCATTTCGTCGCTTCATAAAATCGTCGAGCGAGACAGAGTTCATTTGTTCCCGCAAAATATAAAGAGTAAAGAAGACGAATATAAAAAGATAAATGCGAACGAAGATGCAGTGGAATGAAGAAAAATGACGTAACGTTGGTTACGCATGTTAGGGTAGACAGAAAATTGTTTCCTCGTTAATATACTTGGATGACAGCACCGTTTTTATATCTGTAATAAATGGAAGCACAGAAAGCATTTTCGTAATGACTGTATTTCTATTTACTGATTGGAATTTCGCGTGAAATCATTTTAAAACCTTTTTGGTGTCATTCGGTTCTGCTTTCGGGTATAAATGAAAAGGAAAGTGAATAAATCCGGAATTTTCTGATGTCTTTAAACGGGGAGGAATCTTGGTAAAATATTTTTGTTGTTACATTACTGTATTGGCTTCTTATGAGATAATAACTATTATATATCTAATAGTAGACTAAAATCTAATGACATTATTGATTTAAAATAAATTGGAGGTGCAAGTGGAAGGTATTTATTTTCTTTAAACAAAATATAAAAGACTGACGTCGTTAGATCGCTCCGTTTGTGTCGAGTGTACCAACACCTGTGCTGTAATGGTGAACATTCTTTTGAAACTGTCATCGGTTTGTTTGCAACGAGCGCGTTGCAGCTGCTGAGCTTCAGAAGATTCGATCTTAAGTTTAGAACAAAGTTTCCCGTTACAATATGGAGGCTCTACGTATATTAAATTTCGACCTTCCTGAGAGTTCTCAAACACAACAAACATGAGTTCAACGAGAGTTTTAAGCCTGTTTACAAGCTCTCGTTGTAAACAAGCGCCCTTCGCAAATATCCAATTAATTTCGCGAAGATCGGGAACTATTCGTATAAGCTTACTCGGCCACATTCGGGTTGCAATTCTTTAGAATGTGCCACATTACGTTCGTCTTGGAATGTTGTGTTCACGCGAGCCATCCGTCAACGTCGCCGCGCTCTGAATACTTGATGCTTACCGTATCGCTGTATCGCCCACCTGAAACCCTCTATTACGTGGTTGTTGAGATATTGGATGAATGAGATAGTTGTGTAAACGTTTTCGTGAGACTGACGTTGATGCGGGCAAATGTAATGTCAGTCGTAATAAAGTGTAGTGAAGTCTGCATCACAACTACTAAGAAGTATGTAGTAATGAGAAAGCAATGGAAAGGTAGGTATTACCTGCCTTAGATATAGTGTGGGCCTCTGCCCGGTAGCGGCATCAGGCTTGTAGTAAAAATTAATTTGCAACAATAGATATTCTGGTGTATCGATTCCTAATAAAGGAAAATACTCTTTAGAGATTTGATTATTTATGATTAGTGTAAAAATCTTAAAGAATTTGTATACCTAGATATAATATTGGACAGTGTTCTATCACTTACATCCCGGGTCGGGTAAAGTGTTACTGGGTTTTTCCATTAGGTATTTCTCAGTAGCAGCACGGAGTCTGGATTTGTGCCCGGTTGATGGCAATAGGCCCGCCCCTATTACATTGGGACCTAATAAACATAACTGGCGATATGTGGGTATACTATATGTGCACCTCTGCCTACCCCTTCGGGGAATACAGGCGTGATGTTATGTTATGTTCCTATCACTTAAAATCTTAATCCAGTCGAAATGACAAAGATAACGTTTTACCTATATAACAAAACGTACACAAGATCTATCCAGTAGTTCAACACGTCTGTATCGGACGTACTCCGCTTTACCGTCGCACTTAGCTCCATTCATCATTAGAAAGATACTCCGGCCTGCAGCGGTTGACTTGAATGAACCACACTCGTCTATGGCAATAGCAACACGGGCGTTCGTCGCAACATGGCGGTCTAACTACTAGAATAGTTCGGATAGAGAAACTGGCTTACTAGAATAGACTCGATCAACTCAACGGTATACGGTACCGGTATTTATTGATGTCATATATTATGTTGGTAATATTAATTTATTTATTAAGAGGATTTCAATTTATATTTACAAGAAACAGTCAAAGGCGAATAGACACGGCAATTCAAAGGTGTAGAACGGTATTACTGGTAGCTATTATTGACGTCATAGATTTTGTTGGTAATGTTTTGGTGAATTTCATGTATTGTGTGTTTTACAAATATAGAGCTTACTTTGGAGATTTTTTTTTAAAAAAAAAAAAAAAACGTCGCCCCACACTAGGAATTTCTCCTGTGTCGTGGGTGCGTTTCACAGACATGAAATATCACATACACAAACACCCAGACTCGGGACAAACATCTGTGGTTCGCACAAAGTTTTGCCCCGAGCGGGAATCGAACCCGCAACCCCTAGCGCAGCAGTCCAATCGCTTAGCCTCTGCGCTAAACAGGTCGTCATTTAATTGTCATTAGGTTACGCAAAAATTTGTCCGGTGTGGGCTTAAAAAACAAAGAAATTTTTGCTGAGGATATCGTATGTTGTTGAGAATATGAATTAGAGTAATATTCTCATGAAAATTGTTTATTTGCCACTAAGGTTTACAAAAAGGTTTTAAATAAAAAAGGTACACTTATTAGGTAGGTATAAGGGACTACGCACATTTATTCAGCTCCTTTCAGCTTTTGTCCATAGAAAACAACAATTTTGTATGGAGACGTGTACGCGTCCATTCAGCTTTCCGCGTCCATTCTCCTTTCGCGGCAAACCAGCATAAAATGAGGATAAATGTGTTTTTATTATCCGAATGCTATAGAGAGCCTTCGGCGCTGTTCCGCCGCGTTCAGCGCTGTTCCGCCGCGTACAGCCCTGCAATCACCGTCGAACGCGGCGGAACAGCTCTTTACAGGGATGGTTCGCGACTCCTTGTCGACAAGTTGCGACCTGTATTGTTCCTACATTGATTTGATTTATTATGCGTAACCGTTTCAGTGGAGAAAGCACGTTATGACGGCTATTCTCATTCTTACGACGCCGTACGCGGCTGATAGAAGCAGAGCTGTATAAGTGTGACCAAAATCGTTCAGCGAAACGCGAAAGGAGCTGAATAAGTGTGCGTAGTCCCTAAAGCGACCTTAATTCAATATACTGTCCTTTTACATCTTAAATATTAGACCCACTTTTGAAGACATTTTTCGAGAGTTCTAAACACAGCCTTTTAGAGACAGTACCAGTGCTCATCAAGCCATTTCATAACGAATATTATGAGTGAAAATGTATATCAATATATATGTGTATGTATATATATCAATGTAATACTGAGAAACTCATCAGCTTACATATTATATTATATAATGTGATCTCGTAATTAGTCGTGTCTGATCCTTGCGTACTGTGGGCTTCAGTGTGTAATTAATAGGTGAATGTATCAAGCTTTACCACTCATTAGACGATTTAGATAGAGGTTAAGAGTATGTACCTATATATATTGAGAGACTGATTACGTACACAAGGCTAATTCTGTAATTGAATGCGGGAAATTCGAGTTTTTGTAGGTCGAGTTAAGTTTGTAATACAAAATAATTTAAGATGTCTATTATTTCAGCGATGGAAGCTAGATTTAGTACATACATACATCAAGTCACGCTTGTTTCCCTGAGGAGTAGGCAGAGACCACAGATTTCCATATATTTAGTAAACAAATAAATCAAAACACTGCTGTAACGCTCATAGTGTAGTGTCATTTACCATTTTGACATGAAGGTTGTTCGTAATATATAATTTTTGGTGACATTACTTTGTTGAGTGATCATTAAAAACGCCTTCAAATACATGTAGCGACACCCTCAACTCACTATTGCCCGTCAGCTGTGCTGATGAATGTCTAACCTGTCCAACCTTCTTCCATGACCTAATTGTATAATATCTAATTCCGAACGATACATTGAATTGCTTATTTTACTTTTAATTTTGTCTAGACTGTTTAAAATTGGAACCCACATAGCCTTCCATATTAAAACCACGTACCAGCCAGTTTCATAGATACATTCTTATTTATTAGAGTTTAAAAAACATACTAACTGCCTCGATGGTCTGGGTTCGACCCAGGGTCGGGCAAAGTTACTGGGTTTTTTTCCATTTGGTAATTATCAGTAGCAGCACGGAGTCTGGATTTGTACACGGTTGATAGCAATAACATAGCCTATAACACAACTGGCGAAATGTGGGTGCAGTACTACTTCTACCTACCCCTTCGGGAATACAGGCGAGCATAAGGTTTTAGATTATTATTTTATCAGGATATTAAAGTGAATACCTCTTAAAGATATTAATAGCTAGTATGTGCGGCAACAAAGCCTTCTAAATACCAAGTAAAGGGCAGGCCCCATGCGAGTCCGTCGCCTTGACATCGCTACGCACGGGCCGTATGTTTATTCAGCTTTATTAAAATGAGAGTAATTCTCTTCGTAGGTATCGATAGGGTTGTTATAAATTCTTCTTTATATCGCCATGGACCAAGGCCTTAAGGATGGCACTAATGTACTTTTAATTATAATATTGCCATAATTAAATTGTTAAGTTTAAGTATGTATATATATTTATACAGATTAAGTATAAATGCTATCCGATGTTTTGTTTAAAATTTAAAATTTTGTAGTATATCTATCGACTTATGTTTTCAAATTTGTATTTAGTTAGTGTAAGTGGTTGTTTGTAAACCGTTCTAATTAAATAAAATAAATAAATTAAGGTATGGCGTACAACTTAGGGATTATTTTGGAGTTGCTACTTGTGCCTCTATATGAACCGTATACAGTCCGATTAATTGTCTAAGAGGTTGATATTACTAGAACCTATTGGCCCTCAAATTAACTATAATAGAGACCCTAGTAGTCCACTACTAATTCGTTTTATTAACTACCACTGCTAGGGTCCACCCTAGTTGTGGTTAATTAATTGCGTCAAGTGCTTGGTTTTAGAGGCAGACACACAATCATTTAAGCTGGTAAACAATGGTTTGTTGAGTGATATAAGCGTTCAAAATGTTGTTGATCCCAATAATTACAGAATCTTAACACAATTCCAGTCATATGTTTTCAAATGTTCACAATTACATTCAAGTGTTAAAGTAATAAAAAATTGCTTATTATTTCGTAGACAGATAAACCAGGCTTGATCCATACAATAAGACAATAGTCATTGTATATAAATTGTCAGTGATGCTACACTTTGCCGAGTGGTATCCGGCCTCGAATTGACCACCCCCTTTCCTCCCTTGGGTATCGTAAGAGGCGTATAAGGGAAAATCTAGAAGTTGGGCACTGTTGCCCAACTTCTAGATTTTCCTTCCTTTTCTTCTGAAAATTCACCACCAAGACTGTGATCCCCAAGCCGCTTGCCAAGCGTAGGGATTATGGTACCCTCCCCCAATCCAAGAGAAAGCTTTTGTTCAACAGTGGACGTGTTCCGGCTGATAATGATGATGCTACACGTCTGCTTTCTCTCCAAAAATACGGGCATCATAATATAAAAAGCAAGAGAATATCGCACAAAGAGCTGCCAGAATTCGCTTAAATCTGAATAAAAATATAAAGGAACTCTTATTTTACTTTTATAATGCAATTTAAAATTTTGTGTGCGTCACATCTGCGAGGCTTTAAAACTTGTTACGTCGGCAGCGAGCTTGTCTCAGTAAATTGATATTTGATCGGTTCACTTCGATCTCAGTGCTTGCTAACTGTAATATAATTTATGTAATTGTTTGCATTTAAGATATGGATTTTTCATTCAGTGAATTTTCGCGCTAGTAAAGACGGTGGTGGTGTGTGTTTGTGTGGGACTTAGTAGAGGTTTTTGATAGTATGGATATAGAATCGATATGACTTTTATCATCATCATCTGATATCAGCTCGTTGGAGTCCACTACTGGACATTTGAACTTTTTTGTGAAATGAAAACAAAAGAACGAGCATGATGACTAAAATAATTGCACAGAACTCCCATCGGTATAAGATGATAATTTTGACTAAATTCGTAAAGGAAACTTGAGAAATGATAGACACGAGCAGGACGAGAACACGCAACTTTCGCCGTACCGTGGCTTCTTATGAGTTTACAAAATATAAAATATTACATTAAGTTTATTTCACTCCTCGTAGCTGGCACTACGTCTACGATACGTGCTACGCGCGTAGCACAGTGATAGTTCAGACGTGGTACGGTGGTATTTACAGAACCAACCCGAACGTTTACGATTCAACAAAAACTGTGCACATTCCTAAACAACTTTTTTTTTATATTGTACCGACTACCCATTTAGCAAACCGTATTGAAAAAGTTTAAAATACAAATACAAAAAAATATATGCTTTCCTCTGAATCGTTTAGCCAATATTTGAGCCGCGTGGTTTCGGCTTCCAACAGGGGTGTATTTAAGAGATTAAAACTTTTTATCCGGTGGATTAGGCAGAATTTACTCTTCGTATTCATTTATATATAAATACCTAATGCCGTCCTCTTCGTTTCGTGGTCGCCAACGTGACTGTCTGACGTGGGCGTCTCTTGGATTATTCTGTAAGAAAATTCATAGTTGCAGTACGACGAGGTGTGGAATTGTACCGACTTAATAGATACTGTTTTTCTCATAGTATTAATGAAATAGAGTTTTGAAACGTAGAAGGCTCTATCGTTCTAGAATTGGGTTGCTTAGTCGACGAAAAAAATACCCTCCCCCACATACACTATTTAAATCGTCTGTACCTAATAGACGCAAAGCCCGAAGATGATGAGTTTTGAATATAGTTCTGTAGAATTAGAATCACACTAATATTATAAAGGCGAAAGTTTGTGAGTGTTTGTATGGTTGTTACCTCTTCACGCTCAAACGGCTGAACCGATTTTGATGACATTTCATGTGGAGGTAGCGGACACCCTGGATTAACACATAGGTTACTTTTAATCCTGAAAAAATGTAGCGGGTTACACCGCGGGGCGCAGCTAGTTAAATATATATTACGAATTGCAGTTTTTCTTTAACTTGAGAACTCTTTACGGTGGAATAATCTCCACTGGTCTCTATCTTTTCCCTTTATTTTACCTATTGATATGGTACAGCTCCCATCTTTTTTCCCTCGTTATACGAAGTTTCTCAGTAGAATACAAAGAGCATATTTAATATTTGTCTCGCACCTCATGTAATAAGCAAGTTACTTTAACGTAATGCTCCGTAAATGTGTGTTCTAACTTGCAAATTCGATTGAAATGCAAAAATCTTCTTTGTAAGCTTAGTTGAAGAAGAAATCATTTGAATATGAAGTTGTTGCCTCGTGTTCTCGAGGATTTACATTACAATTGTAACTTTAAGACTTTTTATAGTTTTGTTACATACATTCACACCTGTTATCCCTGAAGGATAGGCAGCGGTGTTCCCGTAGTAGAAGTGTACCCGTACATTTCACGCTTAATTTATTTATTTATAAAATCAGTGGCCAAGCGATTAGACTGCTGCGCTGATGGTTGCGGGTTCGATTCGCGCACGGCGCAAAAATGTACGCGATCTGCAGATTTTTGTCGAGTCTGGTGTTTAATGTATGTGATATTTCATGTTTGTGACAGAAAACGATACAGGAGAAATTCCTTATGTGGGGCGACGTTTTTCGTTGAAAAAAAAGTAAACCCCCGGGCAACTACACTTTTAATTCTTGCACAAATATGCTCGGTAAAGTTTAGCACCATAAAACTGTAATATTCTAGTATGGCGGTTTTATCATCCGAGGAATTTAGGACAAGCGCTCGTGTGTACTTCAATGAAAACGTTCTCCTTCAAGTGTAGTTTGTCTTTTTAATGTTTAGCATTAAAATAAACTTTATAATTGTGAATTGTACTCTAGTTTTACTGTTACTGCTAGACTTTATATCCTAGCCCCACAAATGGGTAATATAAATACGCATAAAACTCTATCCTAACTAAATCTGAAAGTATATCTGTTTGTCGGTTTATTACCTCATATCTCTTAACGTCTAAACCACTGAACCGATTATAATGAACTTATAACAATTGACATGATAATAATAAAATTTAAAGTCATGGTTGCATTAAACCGTTTCTTTTTTCGTAATTAACACTACTACGAACTTCTTAATTTTTAACCGACTTTAAAAAAGGAGGAGGTTATGTATTCGGTGCGTACTTTTTTTGGTTGAAGTGGCTTTACTTTGTATGTCGTAATTTTAACGTCAATGTACTGTTATAATATTATATTACAACTTAGTCAGTACGAAGTAAACTGCTGACATAGCCTCAGTTGTTTACTTCATTTCTAAGTAATGACGCAATTACAATGTTTCGTCAGCATTTCCGTTACCACGGAAAGGTAGATCGGTTTCGAAACTTCGTTGTGGACACACATAAAACGTGTCAAATTTATTTAATAAAACTGCTTTTTCTAATTCTATAAAAGTGATCTTTTTTTTTCAAGTCTCCATCATCCCACCCCGTAACAGTGGTGTCAGAAGTGGGATGGTGTGGTAGACTCGCGAATATCAAGTCCAAACACGTGTCCACGTCGCCGCATCTCACAAAAAAGGTACAAAGTCTTACCATACCTGTGCAGAAACTGTGAACATCTGTGCAAAAACTGTATAAGACTCTATCAAAATTGTTCCTGACCATTATATCCTGCGAATCCTGGCGTTGTATCCGATCCGAGGTTACATCACAACAACGTGACCGTCATTACCGTCGAATCTACTCGTTCCTGGTTTCCTGAGACCTGAGAAAGGTCTACACCGGCTGAACTCTTCATCCGTCTCGTCACCTGCTCCCGCTCACCTGTCTCGTCGTGCTACAATCATGCTACGCCGATTCCTTATTCTATTGTGAGTAAAATATTCTGATTACTTTTGTTGCCATAACTGTTTGTTGGAGTTCATTACTATTTTACTACTCTCTATTCTACCATTACTATTTTTACTATTCCTAATACTATCTCTACGTTCTTATTTTTGTTATTTCTGATATATAAAATACATCAAAATTAAAATGTCTACTTCTGCCAGCGAAAGTAAACGCGTTCCAATCATTTCCGAACAATACCCCATGAAAGTCCTGTGTGACTTCATAGATACTTATAACGGTGAACGTGATACATTGCCCGCATTCTTAACTAACTGCAAGAATGCTCTCGACTTGGCTTCGGAGTCGCAAAAAGAGCTCCTATTAAAGTTCATTGTTTCAAAGCTTCGAGGAAAAGCTCAAATCGCATGTTCAAATAGAATATTTGATAATTACGACAGTTTAAGAGACTTTCTGAGACAAAATTTCGGAGAGCGTAAACATTATAACCATTTATTATTAGATTTACAGTCATGCAACCAAAACACCAACGAAACTGTCGCTCAATATGCACTTAGAATCGAAACTTGCCTAACAAACCTTCAGGCGGAAATACATAATTCAGATACATTAAAAAAAGAATTACCTGGCCGTATTGCTATGACCGAGGACCTAGCTTTATACACGTTTACAATCGGGTTACATACTAACGTAAGTAATATAGTTCGCTGTCGTGATCCAAAAACGTTAAACGCTGCCGTGAATATCGCAATAGAGGAAGAGAAAATTTTGAACACCCAAAAGAACACTACAGTGCGCATAAAAACTAAATTCTGTAATATTTGTAAGAAAACGGGTCATTTGCAATCGGAATGCTATTCTAATAACAAGGGTAACAACACTCGCTCCCAGGAAATTGTACCGTCTTCATCAAATAAACCTACAAATAGTCTGTCTCCTATTATCTGTAGATATTGTAAAAACGTGGGCCATGACATATCAGAGTGTCGAAAGAGACAATTTAATAACTCCAGAAAGTTACAACTAAAGTCATCCTATCAAAGACAACATCATGTCGAAACACATGACACAGATATGTCATCGCCCCCGCATATTCAAGAAATCGATAACAATAATGATTTAAACTAAATACTGGATTCGCGTACAAGTGCCAACGCGAATTCATTGACAAGGGCACTGCAAAGAAAATTTACTTTTCTAAGTCAAATTCTATATTCAAATCTACTAAATCCAATCTTAATTCTAAATCTACTATATCGTATAATATTTCTAAACTTACTAAATCAAATACTAATTCTAAATCTACTAAGTCGAATATTGTTTCTAATTCTAATACTAATTCTACTAAATCAAATCATCTTTCTAATTCCAAACAGTTATCTTCCAATTCGGCGGAAAAAGTCGTTGATAACCGCAATTGGTCATTGCCTTCTACTTCGGACAAATGTCCTACTGGCAACAAAATTACTAGTTCAATTAAACCCGCACGTGTGCAGTCCACTGTTTCCAGTGACTCTGTCTCTACTAATCCCAATGAAAGTCTGATAGATAACCTACTTGAGAGCACCGAGAAATGCCCCATGATCTACGACATATCTCAGAGTAGGAAAACGTCGTTACCCTTCATCGAAGTTCAAACATCTCATTCAAAAAATCCCTTAAGACTGCTTGTTGATACGGGTAGCTCTATCTGCCTAATAAAAGATACAAGTTTATCAAATATTCCTTGTCTCGATTCGAATAAAGTGAAATTTAAAGGTATAAACGACTTTGGCTCACATGCAGAAACAAGGGGTAGGTTTATGCTAACCCTCTATAATAAAGATAAAGAATTTCCTTTCTATTTTCATGTCGTTGACAAAGTTAACCTTGATTATGACGGTATTATAGGAACAAACTTTTTTTCTAATTACCGCGCTTCTATATGTTATTCCACGTCTAAATTAAAATTACCAGGAAAAACACCTGTGTATTTTGAAATTAACACTGAACCAATTTATGTCATTCCGGGACGCACAGAAATGATGATTGAATGCCATGTCACAAATCCTGAATTAAAAGAAGGTTTAAGCCTAACGACTAATTTAAATGACTACCCTAAACTTCTTTTTTCCAAATGTCTCACTCGCGTAAAAACAAATAATAGAATTAATATCTCTGTTTTAAACACTTCTGAAAGTAAAGTTATCTTAAAGCCAATCAAGTTAACGTTAGAACCTGTGTCATATGTATTAGAAAACAACCCTGATGTTTCTCAAAATATAGCTGAAGAAACTGTCCCTTGCTTTCCAACAACCTTCGCTGACTTAGATCACGATAAGAAGGTCCAAAATGCTTTAAGATGTGATCATTTAAATTCAGAAGAAGAGTCTAGCTTACGAAAGTTATGTTCAGAGTTTAATGATATTTTTTTCCTAGAAGGGGATCTGTTAACTGCCACTAAAACTATTCAACACGAAATCCGTACTACATCCGAGACTCCTATACATGTAAAAAGTTATCGTTTTCCTGAATGCCACAAAGAAGAAGTGAGTAAACAAATAAAAAACATGTTAGATCAAGGTATTATTAGTCCGTCTGTCTCTCCTTGGTCAGCACCTATCTGGGTCGTACCAAAAAAACAAGATGCCTCGGGAAAACCAAAATGGCGCATAGTAATCGATTATCGCAAACTTAACGAAATTACCATCGGTGACGCGTATCCGATTCCTAACATTACAGACATACTAGATCAGCTAGGACATAGTAAATACTTCACTACTCTAGATTTAGCGTCATCATTTCATCAAATTTGCACTAAAGAATCGGATGCTGAGAAGACAGCCTTCAGTGTTCCGGGTGTCTCTGGTCAACCAGGACACTATCAATTTAATCGCATGCCTTTTGGGCTAAAAAACGCGCCATCTACCTTTCAAAGGCTCATGAACATCGTACTATCTGGCCTTCAAGGAATCCATTGTTTCACTTATTTAGACGATATCGTCGTATTTGGACATGATTTACCCTCTCATCTAGCAAAACTTAAATTAGTATTTGAAAAATTACGCCATCATAATTTAAAACTTCAGCCAGATAAAAGTGAGTTCCTTTGTAAGGAAGTGCAATATCTAGGACACATAATATCCGAAAGCGGTGTAAAACCTGACCCCAAAAAGGTCGAATGCGTTCAAAAGTTTCCGGTTCCTAAAAACCCTCGAGACATCAAATCATTCCTAGGCCTAGTCGGATATTATCGACGCTTTATAGAGAAATTTTCACATATTACCAAACCCCTTACTAGTCTCTTAAAGAAAGATACTAAATTCGTGTGGCTTACCGAACAACAGTCCGCCTTTGAAACTTTAAAAATTAAAATAACAACAGCACCAATACTTCAATACCCTGATTTTACTAAACCATTTCTACTTACCACAGATGCGTCCAACTATGCCGTTTCTGCTATTCTCTCCCAGGGCGAAATAAATATAGATCTCCCCATAGCTTATGCATCTAGAACCCTAAATAAGGCCGAAGGTAACTATTCTACAACCGAAAAAGAATGCCTCGCTATTATTTTCGGTACAAAAGTTTTCCGTCCCTATTTATATGGCCGTAAGTTCCAAATCGTAACCGATCATAAACCACTGCAGTGGTTATTTAACTGTAAAGACCCTAGCTCTAGGTTAGTTCGTTGGCGCCTAAAACTTGAGGAGTTCGATTACGAGATCGTATATAAAAAGGGTAAAGTTAACTGTAATGCAGATTCCTTATCTCGTAACCCGATACTCACAATAGATCCCGAGAGTCCTTCTACATCTGAAACATACGAAAAATATCTGGAAATTAATCATCAACAAAATTCTACGTACGATACATTAATAGAGGAACATAACGAATCATTATTAAAAACAAAATGTAAAATGATCGCCTACCCTTCCGCAATCGATTTAGATGACTCAATTCCTTATTGTTCCGAAATTATACAGTTATCTAAATTTAACGATGAATTACCTGACATTAGAACTATAGAACGAGAACTATACATGTTCCAAAGTACGTCTAATGAAAAACATACATACACACATTTATTCTTACGCGTCCATCACTATGATGAAATTAATTATAAAGATATTTTTAATATGTTAAGAGATTACAGAAATATGATCACTACGTGGTATTCAGAGGAGAAAGAATTCGCTATTTCTGATTTTCAAGATCCCTTTATAAAATTATCCTTTACTAAAATTTACAATATTATTGGATTTCTATTTCACAAGACCGGCATAAAAGTTCACATCTATCATAACAATATTATCTTTCCAACTCCCAACGAAGTTCCGCGTATTCTAAAAGATAATCACGACGCGGCCTCCGCCGGACATCCAGGTATCTCTCGAATGTATGATAGGTTAAAGTCTTTATACTGGTGGAAAAACATGCGACAAGACATAGAAACCTATATTAAGAATTGCAAGTCCTGTCAAATTAATAAACCTTTACGCCACTCTAATAAAGCTCCGATGATTATTACGTCAGCAGCCACTAAACCAAACGAAAAATTATTCCTAGACATTGTAGGTCCACTTCCGGAAACCAGGATCGATCAATACAAATTTATTCTAACCCTACAGGATGACCTAACAAAATACTCTCAAGCGTATCCTTTGCAGACGTGCTCTGCTCAGGAAACCGCACAGCGTCTGGTACACTTTATCTCTCATGTAGGTATACCGCGAACTATAGTAACAGATCAAGGCACTAACTTTTGTTCAGAGGTATTCAAACAATTAGAAAAACTCTTCGGAATTAAACACATATTTGCATCACCATATCACCCTCAAACTTGTGGCGCATTAGAACGGAGTCATTCAACCCTTAAGGAATACCTACGTTCTTATATAAACGAAAACTCGCACACATGGGACTTATATTTAAACACAGCCATGTTAGCATACAATTCAAACATACATTCGACCACAGGTTTTGCTCCTTTTGAACTTTTATTTGGGCATAAACCCTACATCCCGAAATCTATAGACACACTCGAAAATAACACCTACACTGATTATGTACGCGCTCTCAATCATAGATTATATTACAGTAGACAAAAAGCGATGCAAAATATTCAGCAATCCAAGGAGCGGTCTAAACATTACTATGACTCCCGTTCACGTCCTATAACTTACAACGTCGGTGATATGGTATACATTCGATGTCACCATAAACAAAACAAAGCGTTATCACCAGTGTGGAAAGGTCCATATAAAATAATTAAGATAAACGGAAACCACACCGTCACATTACAAATTCAACGTAAACATGTTCGTCATCATTATGACGAAATTAAACCGGCATTCTAATACGCTAGTAACATACTTTTCTAAATCTATTTATTTTCAGATATTCGATGTCTACTTACGCGGACCAGTTCATCACGCAAATTGTAAACAGTCCTGGATTGTATTTCGATCAGTTACTAGATGTAAGATTTACTAACGACCATTGGAATGTTATAAGCTACGTAGACCTAAGCCATATCCAACCACACCTAGAAATTGTCGAACTATTATTTAATCAAGTTTCCAAATATTGTGACTCTGTGGCCTCATCTCAAGTAAAAGTTGACTGCCTAAATTCCCTGAGTCCTTTAAAGTTACAACATAACAATAACGTTCAAAAATTCTCATCTATTTCGTATTTAGTGCAGGTAAACGAAGTCAAACGTCCTAAACGTGGTTTAATTGATGCAGGGGGATCTCTGTTAAAAACTTTCTTTGGGACTTTAGATTCAGATGACGCGAATAAATTCACTAATGCTATAAATAAAGTACAGTCAGATGAAAAACAATTAACACTTTTAATGCGCGACAATATCCATGTAATCAAATCTACTATTTCTACTTTTAATAATACTATGTCCAAGGTTAAAGAAAATGAGAATCGTTTAAATGAAAATCTAAATAAAATAGAGAAAACCCTCGCTAATATCTTAAATACTAATGATAAGTTAGAAATCAAAACACAGTTATCTTTGCTACTTAACTCTCTAGAAAACATTATCATAACATTATCTTTCGATATTGACGACGTAAATAATGCCATACTATTTAGTAAAATGAATGTTTTGCACCCGACAGTACTTAGTCCCATGCAAGTGTACAAGGAGCTCGAGTTACACGCGAATCATTTACCGCGACACGCCGAGTTGCCAATTCCGCTAACACTTTATAATGTAAATGAAATAATAAATATATCGGATATCATTTGTTATTATCATGAAAGTAAACTGGTACTCATTTTAAAAATACCGCTAGTTCTTACGCAAGTTTACAATTTATTTCAAAATATTCCATTACCTATATCTTACGATAACAAAACTCCTAATACCTATATTTTAATTGCTCCAAATAAACAGTTCTTGGCAATGTCATTGGATCGTCTATTTTACTCTCAATTTGACAGTGTCAGTGAGTGTAAAGTGATAAAAGATAAGTGTTTTGTGTGTGCGCTAGGTAATGTGTATTCAACAATTGCAAATCCTTCTTGTGAGACTATTTTGCTAACAGATGTTATCGATAAGTTACCGAAATCTTGCCAAACTAGAATTCTACGTGGTAATGTAGACTTATTTCATAAAATATCTAATAACCGTTGGATTTACGTACAATCGGAACCTAATAAATGTCATGTCATGTGTAATGGTGATGCCAGTGACCACGTGGAAATCTTGTTAGGCACAGGAATATTACATATTCCTAAACCTTGTAAAGCTTTTTATAAAACTCTAACTTTTATACCAAGTGACAGCATCACTTCAAATTTAACAACCATTGTATCCAACTTCAATATTATATTAAATGATGACTGCTGCGATAATTTTAAGATGAACAAGTCATTACACCAAGTCCCTCTTGTAAAGTTAAATGAGTTTAATAGCTTTGATTCTTTATTAAAAGCAAGTATTCATCTCGACGATTTTGAAAATCAATTAAACAAAATTAAAGAACCTTCTCATTTAGATAAATATGGCACTCATTATATTTCATTGACTTATGTACTTTCTCTAGTGTTTCTAATAAGTTTACTGTTCAAAGTTCGTAGATATATATTACCTAAGCCTTCAAGTTGCTGTATAAAAATATACAATAAAAATATCACTAAGTCTAAACCACAAGTTATTACCAATGTTGCGTATACTTCAGAGGCCGAAATTGATAATGTGTCAATCAAGTCTTTACCGGTGCCTATCAAACGCAATCATATGAAATGAAATTGTATCATATTTATTAGGATAGTTATAAATCAATTATTTCTATATTGTAATACTTATAGTCTATGTTATCATAAAGTTTTATTAAGATAGATATTATTTTCCTAACCTTATATTCTGTTAATTTAATGGTTTTATGTCCTAAAATGTGAATTACATTAAATGGTTAAGTTTAAATATTGTAATGTCCACGTCGAAGTTTCGTCATAAATTTCTCATCACTTTCTCTCGTGATGATCAATCTTATCGGGGGGGTTGTTATAATATTATATTACAACTTAGTCAGTACGAAGTAAACTGCTGACATAGCCTCAGTTGTTTACTTCATTTCTAAGTAATGACGCAATTACAATGTTTCGTCAGCATTTCCGTTACCACGGAAAGGTAGATCGGTTTCGAAACTTCGTTGTGGACACACATAAAACGTGTCAAATTTATTTAATAAAACTGCTTTTTCTAATTCTATAAAAGTGATCTTTTTTTTTCAAGTCTCCATCATCCCACCCCGTAACAGTACCTTCAGGTTGATGACCTCAATACATGTCTCCATAATATACATGTATTACCTACATGTATACGTTTACTTGTTTGTTTTACTTTTGTGGTGTGTATAGCGGTTCGCCGTGTTATGTTAGTGGAAAATTTAAAGTTATTCAAAGGAATTGTGTGATGCGTGCAAACATCGCTTTCGTGATAGCATTGTCATATATGAATAAAACAGCACTGTCTGTATGTGACTTTAATATACCGTTATGAATATAACGTGCACATACGTAGATACATGTACCTATATATGTATAGTCACGCCTGTTCTTGTGAAGGGTGGGCAGGGACTACGGATCCTAGCATACCTACTGCCTTCGAATATTTCACCGCATTCTTCTTACACACTAGTTTGATTATGAAGGATAAAACATATGTATAAATGCGCCTGTAATCTCCGAATGGGTAGGCTAAAGATTCTCTTTTATCGCTAAGTAACATGTGTGGTGATCTGCCCATTTAGGTATGCGGGATGCTTGTGGTCAGATACTGCAAAAGTAAAGTGTTTTGGAAGAAGAAAGGGAAGGCAGACAGGAGCCAGCAGTGAAACTAAGAAAGAAAGATACCTGGCGATCCTAATACCATAATTATGGCCAATAACACAAAAATATATAGTTGAGTGTGGTAAATTGATATTGTCAACACCATCACAGATTCCTCTCGAATAACCCTCAAAAGTTCATCGTGATCAGGCACGTACGAGTGCACGGAAGACGAACAAACAAACAGATATTCGTTCTTGAACATTACTTCAAAGTACGTGGGCTTTAATATTGTTTGAACGATATTCAGTGTTCCGCCTCTCAAAACAAATTACGCTTGTATGTAATGTTTTGTCAGCCGTTTAGGTGTATATACGCAAAATATATGAATATATAATAGGCACCAGGAGATATCTCAACTGGTCTGCGGACGCCCGCAGGCTACGTATAAAAAAAGTATATCATAAAAGAGATAATATTTTATTCACGACGTCTAGCCAGGACGTTTTTAATTTATAAAATTAAGATTGTCTCAAGAGTCTGCGGAATGAATTGCGAATACACTTTGTGCTGGAGTTTTTAGTTTTCCGTTTAAGTTACTGCTGGATTATGCAAATGAATTGTGTTGTGATGATGTTACCAAATATATTGCGGTATTTGTGTGAGCCACGTTGACATGAAATGTAAAGCCTGAACTGGGTTATGCTGTATTTATTGCACCATGTAACTAACTGCATGGTAATACATATTCATTAATTTATGGTTATCAAATCATCTTTTTGTGTAATGGATGGAAATAAATACTGAAGATTAAAATTAAGAACAAAACATTTTTAATTACACTATTATTAGAAAGGCGAAAGTTTGTAAGTGTATTTGTAGGTTTGTTTCGTGTTTAAACGCGTAACACCGCGGGGCGCAGCTAGTTTTATAATACATTTCTTATTTCGATTTATACATTGATAAAAACCGGACTATAATACTCACTTCCTTTTCATAAAGTCCTTTCTCCACCAATCTTATCAGGCGTATTAGCGTAGGTATCCCCTATTAACCGAACGAACTATCCATAGGACGGATAATAACTTATGTTAATGGATCCTACTCATTCAATGGGGACCGACACGGCCAGTCTTTATCGCGACCCAAATCCAAGCCGTATCGCGATCGTATTCGATGGGTCACGGTCGATCCTACCTTTATTCGGACATGCCAACGGTCGTACTTGGTCTTGCGGTCAATTTTGAATGAAAAGCGAAATTTGGAAATCGATTTTCAGTTTCCATAAGTTTTTTGGGGTTTTCCTTAGCGCCTTGTGGATTAATCATGTTGTTTAAAAAGGCCAGTACATATTTTTTTAATGTAGGACTAGATTAGAATAGAATACTAATTCGATGCATCATTTTTGTTTTTGCATTTGTATATATTTTTTTGACGTATTTTAAGTAGGTTATATAGTAATGTAATGTTGTTGTGTGATAATAAAATGTAGGCATTAGAACTTTTTTTTTTATGTTGAACAGAACACCCTCTATAGAGTTCAAGTACCTACCTCTATTTATACTGAAAGGCGTGTATTGTAAAAATATCCCACAAATTTCCCCTCTTTAAATAAACATTGCTAACAAAACTGAATATCCTCGTACATCGCTTCACACCGTAAATATAACATTATATCTGGGGCGCATGATATTTCAATAGCGCGTAAGTAATACGATTAAATTGTTTACCCATGTACTCCGAATTTGATGTAAATAGCTCTATTATGCGATTACGAATCAATAACACGACGAATAAGCATTAAAAACCATGACTTAGCGCCTACACAGGCTTATATTTTGTTGCTTCATTGCATGTACCACTTACTTAATATAAAAGCCTACGTATAGGTAGTTGGGTTTTTGTATCTACTTACTTGTTTACTATAAAGACAGGTAGTAATTAAGTAGGTATAATACTATATCTAAATACGAAATCAATTAACAAATTGCAATGCCTTAACAGGCAACTAAGTTCTAAAAACCTACCTACTGTTAACATCGTCAAAACTATGTACACCTAGTTCGCTATAAAGATTTCTGATTAATACCTTAACATAAAGTTTTGGCTTCCTCGTTGGTCTAGTAGTCGCCATAAACGCGACTGTTGATCGTAAGGGTGGCTTCAAATCCGGGGTTCGGCAAACTTTGGTTGCATTTTTTTAGGAAATACTTAGTCGTGGCATGGTCTTTTGATAAATCGTGATCGTCCCTTTAGGGAAGACAAGCGTAATATTTCCGTCAGTATAGGTATACTATAATTATATTATAAGAAAAAAATGCTAATGGTTGATACTATCTAGGTAAATAGTATCCACCATTGGCATTTTTTTCCTCAACTAAGTAGCTTAAAAAGAATTTATTAATATTTAATACTGCTGGTACTATTGAGAACTCTCCGCATTACGAATGTAATTGATATAAATAAACATACAGACATACCTCGTTAAAACTATCTCATTTGTTTACTCAACGCGGTTGGCTCAAGCCTGCGAGCTTTATAGCTTTACGTCACATGTACACACGTAGTGATTTGGCTAATTAAACGTAAGCAATTCAAAGTTACTAAGATTTTAATCATTTACAACAGTATTTGACTATACAACCTTGATTAGTATGGAGGTAAGTACAAAATACATAAGATTATGTCTAAGAGAGCGCGTACAGAATAGTTTGATGAACTATGGGGTACTTTCATTTGTGGATTCGTCTTGTATTTTAAATTTTATTACTCAACCACGAACCAAAACGCTATAAATGAAATGTGCGGGACAAGTGTGTATAGTTGTTGTGCGGGACAAATGTGTATAGTTATACAAGTGTATAGTGAATAGAATAGTGTAAGCGAACTGACAAGGACAGCAATAGTTTGATAAGATAGTTTGATAGATATATGTTATGTTATGTTTTCATGTTTATTTTATTTTTTATAGATAGCCATAAGTAAATAGAATAAGAAAATATATAATATACCATATGTTTGTATAGTAAAAATAGGAGAAAACCGCAAAAATTGTAACGCGGCTCTCGCTATGGTAAAGTTTTGTTGTAGTTAAGCAAACTGCGTCGAACCCGCCCCTTTCTTGATTGGTCAAAATTCGTGTGCTCTGATTGGTTGACCAATCAAGGACTTTAGTTTAATTTATGAGATTTCATATAAATATGGGGCCAAAAAACGGCTTCGAGGCAGTCGGCGAGCAGCAGTATTAGAAGACACACGAACAATAGTGGAAATAAAGCTTCAAGATTTCAAGACAGTGTTTTATTCTTCACCAATCCAGTGATAGCGAATGTGTCAACCACATTTAATGGTCCTTCGAGCCGGATACCGTGAAGAATAGTGCATGAAGATAGTGCTACAGTGAAGAAATCTCGAAGAACGTACTGTACGTGTTAGTGTTTGTGCGTCATCGAATTTGAAGATCAGCTGACACCATGCCCGTTACGCGCTCCGAGGGAAAGGGCCGCAAGCCGTCGAGTGCACAGAAGCCGTCATCGTCCGAGGCCACTCCTGAGACCTCTGCGACCGGTACAAGCACGGAAGCCACATCCGAATCGACACAGACGGGGACAACTGCCACGGAGAGTTCCGAACAGACCTACACCTCCGCGACGACCGACCCCACCACCGTGACTTCCGTCGCCACCGCATCGACCGCTGCATCCGCATCAGCCGCCAGCGCGCGCCCCGCGCCGGTAGCCACCGCCCCCCCCCGTTCGGCCGCTAACGCGCCTCACGCCCCGCACGCCGGCATCGTCGCACCTTTCGTCACTCCTTCCGCCGCGACGACGCTCACCGCGGGTGCGAAATCGAAACAGCTGATGAAGTCGTCCGCCGCTGTCGCATCGAAAGAAAATCGCCGTGAGACTGACGCCTCGACTGTGAAGCAGCGAGTTGTCAAGACCACCGCCGCCGGTACGTCGAAACCAACCGGCACACAGCTCCTCCGCCCCCCTAGCAAGAAGGAGGGAAGGGAGGGATCGATTTATAGTAAGAAGAAGATGCAGAGAATCGCCAAAGCAAAGGAAGATTTGCTCCGCCTCCAAGTTGAACTAGCCGCTGCCCGCCTGGCCGCGCTAGAAACGGAGGACTCCGATAGAGAGGAAGAAGGGGACGAGGATGAAGTCTCCCTCTACTCAGAAGTCAACGCCCGTGTGGACAACTGGTTGGATAACCAGGTGACTCGTCCAGTCCTAGCCATCGCCAACGAGCCTCACCGTCCGCCAGAGCCGACGATCGTCCACGAAGAACCACCGAAGCAAGTGGAGGTTCATCGAACACCGGCGGGAGGTCAAGGGGACCTAGCCCTCCTAGCTGAAGCCATCACTCGGGCTGTCAGCAACGCCCAGCGACCCAGATTTATAGAACTACCTTTCTTCAGCGGGTCGCATCAGGAGTGGCTACCCTTCCGCGCCGCCTACTATGAGTCTGAACCAACGTTCAGCGCCGTCGAGAACATCAATAGATTAAGAAGAAACTTGAAAGGGAAAGCCAGAGAAGCCGTCGAAGGGTTACTCATCACAAATGCGCACCCTTCAGAAGTGATGAAGACTTTGGAATCAAGATTCGGAAGACCAGAGTCAATCGCAATGATAGAAATGGAAACGCTTCGAGGTCTACCACGTCTCTCTGAGTCGCCGAGGGACATTTGTATATTCGCCACGAAGATCTCCAACGTCGTAGCAACGTTGAAGACATTGGGTTGTTTCAACTACATGTACAACCCCGAACTTGCGAAGACATTGGTGGACAAGCTGACGCCGACGCTTCGGTACCGCTACTACGACTTCTCATCGACGCAACCCAAAGAAGATCCCTGCCTCATCAAACTGGAGAGATTCTTCAAGAGGGAAGCAGAACTGTGCGGGCCTTACGCGCTACCTGAACAGGTGGTAGCACCGTCGACAGCCGCACCTCCAAAGAAGACTCAGCGGGTCACCAACGTCATAGAGAAAAGCAACACACCGAAGTGCTTCGTGTGCGACGAGACAAGACACACCAGCGCAACGGAGTGCGACGCATTTAAGAAGATGGAAACCAATTCGAGATGGGATGCTGCGAAGTCCAAGCGCCTCTGCTTCAGATGCCTGCATTATAGGAGCAAGACTCACAATTGTCGAGCGAAGCCATGTGGTGTCAACGGGTGCAAATACACGCACCACAAGCTGCTTCATTACGATAAGAAAACAGAACAGGCTGAGAAGACAGACAATGAAGAGAAGCCAGAGGTCATCAATTCGGCATGGACAGTGAGAAAACAATCCTATCTCAAGATCCTCCCGGTCCAAGTAAAGGGGCCGAAAGGATCAATAAACACATTCGCGTTGATGGACGACGGGTCAACAGTGACACTCGTCGACGACGGCGTCGCTGCGAGCATCGGAGCTACAGGACCCGTAGATCCGTTGAAAATAGAGACCATCAACGAATTGAGGACCGCAGAATCGGCCTCAAGAAGAGTGACCATCGGGTTGAAAGGGGTCAACGATCGTGAAGAGCAAATTCAAGCAAGAACAGTGAAGAACTTGCAAGTCTCCTCTCAACGGGTTCCACGAGAATTAGTGGAAGGATGTCCACACCTATCGGACATCAAGGGGCATCTTGCGTACTCGAACGCGAAGCCACGCATCCTCATAGGGCAAGACAACTGGCATCTCCTGCTAACCAAAGAAACGAGAAAAGGAGACAAGGACCATCCAGTGGCATCGCTCACGCCGCTTGGATGGGTCCTGCATGGTAGCCAAGCAAAGTCCTTCAGCCAGAAGATCGACTTCGTGTCACATATGAAGGAAACTGAAGATGACCTCGAAGAAATGGTAAAAAAATACTTCGAGATGGACGCCCTCTGCATCAACCCTAGGAGACCGAAAACCGACCCAGAAGAGAAGGCACTTCGTATTCTCGAACAGAAAACGGAGAAGATCAACGCAACAAGATACCAGACCGGCCTCCTCTGGAAGAAGGAAGACATCAAGTTCCCGGACAATTACGAGAATTCACTGAAGAGGCTCTTCAATATAGAAAAGAAGATCGATCGCGACCCAGCCCTCAAGAAGAAATATGTCAAGCAAATGGAAGCTCTTATAGAAAAGGGTTACGCCGAACCCGCGCCGCCACAGAAGACTCCCGAAAAAACGTGGTACCTACCTCATTTCGCGGTCATCAACCCCATGAAACCGGACAAGCTGCGTGTAGTGCATGATGCCGCCGCCAAGACAAGAGGGGTGGCTCTCAACGACATGCTCCTCAAAGGTCCGGATTTGCTGCAGTCGCTGCCGGGTGTCGTCATGCGCTTCCGACAGCATCTCATCGGGGTCACAGCGGACATTAAAGAAATGTTCATGCAAGTCAAACTGCGCACTGAAGATAGAGACGCACTGCGGTACTTGTGGCGCGGCGATCGCCGCGACAACCGACCTCCGGAAGAATATAGGATGACATCGTTGATCTTCGGGGCATCAAGTTCGCCGTCCACAGCGATATACATTAAGAACCTGAATGCCAAACAGCACGAAGATACTCATCCGGAAGCCGCAGCAGCCATCGTGAACAAGCACTACGTTGACGATTACCTCGACAGCTTCAGAAACTTAGAAGACGCAGTGCTTGTGACAACTAGTGTGCGCGAGGTACACGAGAAGGCCAGCTTCGAGCTTAAACAGTGGAAGTCAAACTCAGCATCTCTCCTGGAGGCACTGGGAGAAGAAAACCACACAGAGGACCTAGAGCTATACAAAACAGAAGAGCAAACTGAACGAGTACTGGGTGTCATCTGGAAAATGAACTCGGACGAGCTGACATTTAACCTTAACATGGCGAGAATACCTGCAGAACTCATCGAAGGGAAACAACCGACGAAGAGAGAAGCCCTACGCATCGTGATGTCACTCTTTGACCCATTAGGATTCGCCTCGCCTGTCACCATAAGGGCGAAACAGCTACTCCAGGAAGTTTGGCGCCGAGGAACAGCGTGGGACGACCGCATCGACGAAGACCTGGCGGAGCAGTGGGAGTCGTGGATTGGACACCTGAAAAGTCTCCACGACATAGCGATTCCGCGGCAGTACCTGTACTACAGTGACGCCGCATCCCTCGAGCTTCATGTCTTCAGCGATGCCAGCGAGTCGGCCTACTCGGCGGTCCTATTCTGGAGGGCAGTAACACCGAACGGCGAAGTGGGAGTGTCCCTCATCATGGCCAAGGCAAAGGTAGCTCCGCTAAAGCTGACAAGTATACCGAGGTTAGAGCTACAAGCAGCCGTCATGGGCACCAGGCTCTCCGAAGCGGTCGTCGAAGAACACGAAAGGAAACCCGACAGAAGAGTGTTCTGGACCGACAGTAAAACAGTACTCACATGGATAAGGACCGGATCACGCTCGTACAAACCATACGTGGCTCACCGACTCGCGGCAATAGAAGAAAGCTCCAAGGTCAACGATTGGCGCTGGGTGCCGACGAAACAGAATGTCGCCGACGACGCGACAAGAGATGTACCAACCGCCTTCGACAAAAATCACCGATGGTACAGAGGGCCGGATTTCCTCTACCTAACAGAGGACTCCTGGCCAATAGAACCTGTGAAGACCATAGAAGAAGAACCCTCCGAAGAAGAGAAGACGCATCACATCATCAGTAAAAGAGGACTGAAGCTAGCAGAGGGTCTGCCTGATCCTTTGAAATTCTCCAATTGGGACCGTCTCCGGTATGCGACAGCACGTGTGCTGCAATTCATCGACCTCTGCAGAGTCACCAGCCACAAGGTCAACTACCGACGAACAAGAAAAAATAAAGAAACGGATCCTACGTGGAAGAATAATAAGCCTGTGACAGCGAAACGACAGGCACCCATACCGAAGAAGAAATCGTCACTCAACCTGCTTCCAGTCGCCGCCGAGCTCCTCAAGAAAGCCGAAGAACTCCTGATGCGATCTTCACAAGAAGAGGCCTTCACAGAAGAGATAGAAAGTTTGAACAGCGGGAAGCCGGTCGCCAAGGAGAGCCGCCTTCACCAGCTGTGCGTCGAATCAGTCAACGGCTCACTCCGACTTCGGAGCCGTATCCGAGCAGCCAACGACGTTGAAGAAAACGTCAAGAGCCCGCTAGTCGTCAACGGAGAGCATCCAACGGTGAAGCTATGGATACGGGCAGTTCATCGGCAGCTCCATCATGCCGGCGTCGAGGCAACCGTCAACGAATGTCGCCAACAGTATTGGGTATTAAGGTTGCGCCCCATCACACGCGCAATCCTTCGCCAATGCCTCTTCTGCCGCATGAAGACTCAAGCGCCACCATACCCAAGAACCGGAGACCTGCCAGCGTGTCGCCTAGCACATCATAAGCGACCCTTTACCTTCACCGGGGTCGACTACTTCGGGCCTCTCTCCGTGACCGTCGGACGCGCCAGACAGAAGAGATACGTGGCCATCTTCACGTGTCTCACGACGCGAGCCATCCACCTCGAAGTCGCCGGCTCGCTCAGCGCCGATTCAGCAGTGATGGCGGTCAGACGAATGATCGCACGACGCGGCTGCCCGGCTGAAATTTGGTCGGATAACGGCACCAACCTAAAGGCCGCCGACAAAGAATTGCGACAAGCAATCGACGCGGCAACAGCGGAAGAAGCAGCGAAGAGAACCATCTCTTGGCGTTACATCCCGCCTGGAGCTCCGTTCATGGGTGGGGCATGGGAGCGCATGGTACGCTCCGTGAAAACCGCGCTCGCAGCAACACTGCACGAGCGCCACCCCACCGAAGAAGTCCTCGCCACTCTACTAGCTGAAGTAGAGTACACCGTAAACAGTCGCCCGCTGACCCACGTCTCCGTCAGCGCAGAAGATCCTGAGGCCCTGACCCCTAATCACTTCCTGTTAGGGGGTCCTGGGCGCGTGCCACAGCCAGGCACATTCTCCGAGCAAGACACTGTCTCCCGGTCCAGCTGGCGAGCTGCACAGAGGCTCGCTGACGTCTTCTGGCTCCGCTGGGTGAAGGAGTACCTTCCCGAGCTCCAACACCGGCGGGAGCCCCACGGACGAGGTCAAGAGGTCAAACTAAATGACCTCGTGCAGATCGTCGACCCGAACCTGCCCCGCAACGTGTGGATACGAGGACGAATCGTCGCGGTGTATCCTGGCCCCGACAGCATCGTGCGGACGGTGGACGTGCAGACCAAGGGAGGTGTCCTGCGCCGGCCAGTGAGGAAGCTGGTGATCCTGCCCCTGCCTACGGACGACGTGCCCGCACCGGAACAAGATGCGACGCAGTCGCACGGCGGGAGTGATGTGCGGGACAAGTGTGTATAGTTGTTGTGCGGGACAAATGTGTATAGTTATACAAGTGTATAGTGAATAGAATAGTGTAAGCGAACTGACAAGGACAGCAATAGTTTGATAAGATAGTTTGATAGATATATGTTATGTTATGTTTTCATGTTTATTTTATTTTTTATAGATAGCCATAAGTAAATAGAATAAGAAAATATATAATATACCATATGTTTGTATAGTAAAAATAGGAGAAAACCGCAAAAATTGTAACGCGGCTCTCGCTATGGTAAAGTTTTGTTGTAGTTAAGCAAACTGCGTCGAACCCGCCCCTTTCTTGATTGGTCAAAATTCGTGTGCTCTGATTGGTTGACCAATCAAGGACTTTAGTTTAATTTATGAGATTTCATATAAATATGGGGCCAAAAAACGGCTTCGAGGCAGTCGGCGAGCAGCAGTATTAGAAGACACACGAACAATAGTGGAAATAAAGCTTCAAGATTTCAAGACAGTGTTTTATTCTTCACCAATCCAGTGATAGCGAATGTGTCAACCACATGAAATAAAGGCAATTGGTGTATCTTTTTGTTCAGTTCTTCTAAACTATGCAACGGATTTTGATGCAGTTATCACTATGTAAGTATATTCGTATGAAAATTATAAAATTAAAATTTTTCACATATATTTGTTTGCTTCCTGGGTCCGCAATCATTTTTTAGTCCATAATACTAATGACTGCGACTCATACCAAGAAATATTATTACACCTAATACATTTTAATTTCTAGCACATTTGTATGCGGCGGCAACCATCGCCCTTCAACAAATAATAGTTAACTCTATTGTAGCCCAACGTGGCCTGACTGGAAGTTTTTGACTGCTTGAATATCTAATGAACGCTAATTCGCGAGGCCTTCTTAATGTTGTATAAGTAATTAGTTAATTTTATCTTAATTGCTGAATATAAGCACGTTTGTGTCGGAGGTTCAGTGTGGTACTTGTAAAATAAGTCGCGTTAGTATTACAGTACCGTAAATATTTCGGTTTGCTTACATATGTAAGCTATTTGTGATTCCGACGGACAAATTCAGGTAAACGTATTATCAAATATAATAATTTGCAAATTTAAAATTAATTTTGGCGGGTGTCATGAAAACGCGTAGTTTTCGGCGATAAACCCTGTGGACTGATAGTTTATTACATGATTCTTGCCACTATCAGCTCTGCCTATGCTTTTGGGGATTACAGGTAAGAATTTATATATGTACGCGATATAAAGTTACATAACTACATACGTGTCATTAAAAATCTTATCAGCGTTTCAGGTAATTCAGGCTGCAATTAGAAAATTACCACAAAATAGTTTGCAAGTTTGTTTTCTTACCAACCTTTTTACTTTTTCTATCGTGTCAATGCAGTTGCTCGTCTAAAAAGAACAACTCACTTTGAATGCACAGCACAAAGCAATAAGGTCGATATTCAATGAATTGTGAGTAATAGGTATGACAGTAAAATACTGTGGTACAACAGATCAAAAACTAGATATTTTTGTGTACTTTTGGACGTTACCAGCGATGTTTTGAAAACAAACAAACGGACGGACGTCATGCGTATCGTGAAACCGTTTTGAAATATTAAACAAATACTATGTTTCTACAACCATCATAAAAATAAATGCGGACATATTTTCACGTATGTATGAAAAATACATTGTTCGATTACACGCTTACCTTTGTAGTTGAAGAATTTAACGTGACGATTTCAATGTTGGACTGTGACGTATGAAGGACCAATGTTATCTTTAAAATTAAGTGTATCCTTACTTCCGACTAATTTCTCTGATCTTTTTGTTAAAACCACTGCTCTTTACGAACATGTTTTGTGCGTTCATATAAAAGTATGTACGATACTCGCTTCGTCCCGTATAATATAAGTCACTTCTTTCTAGTGCATATTGTCACTTAGATAAATATCATATTAAACATAACAACTATGACATTTTTACGGTTATACTTCACATTCTAATTCTCAAGTAAAACACCCTAAATAATTCCCTTTTGAAGCACCTAAATCAAAAAAAACAGAAGCGAATCCTGCCATGTATTCCGATATCTCTTTCGCCCGATTGTGACATATCCTCAGAGAGACGGGATGATTTAAAATACAGGCGACAGGTCCCTGGGCGTCGGCAGTCGACACCACGTACCGGCTCAAGAGTTATGCGCACAGAAAAACTCTATTTGCGACTCCCCCCGATGATTGGTATCGACTCGAGTTGGTTGTTACAATTGCTTTTCAGAAGAGTCAACTTGTTTATGATATTTTTTATTTATTTTTATTTATTTATTTATTTGATTCAGGCAACAAAGGCCCATATTAAAAATACAATAATACTATACAAAAATAACAAAATATAAAATACTATACATAAACAATTAAACTATATAAAAACTATATAAACCAATCACAGCGTCGGCGTCGTATATCACGCGGTATCAGGTATCCGGCCACGAAATCGCCGGAAAATAACGCCTTTCGGCCAAAATTCCGGAGAAGTGAATTTTGAAAGATGCTCAGTAGGCACTCTCACCACAAAAGAATTAAAATTCACGTTGTGACGAGATTCCAACCTCACAACCCTCAAAATCCAACTCGTCTTAATCTTGATGTACTCTACAATCTCTTCGGCCTTTGTAGAGTACTGCAGCCTGGACACGTACAGCGGCGTCACTGGTACAGCGGGACGCAGCAAATGATTCGGTCCGGTCGGTGCAGTGCCACACTTGTTTTGGGTCGGCTTCTTTTTCTTCTTCTGTACCACGATGAAGCCATCCTTGTCGGCCTGCTCCGTCGGCTGTATCCTGTTATCCTTATGATAGGCGGATATACAGCGTTTCTGCTTGGCCCCCTTTTCAAGTGGTCGCTTTATCTGCAATGCAGCTGTTTTCTCAGCGACAATATCGGCGTAGGCTCGTGCAGGGGTCATCGTACCTACGTGTGGCGTCACAGCGGCCGGTGCAGAGGCGCGGGCGACGGCGGCGGCGAGCGTAGCTTCGTCAGCGGTATCGGCAGCTAGCGACTTGCTAGTGTTCGCCGACTCAAAACTGCCGATTGAGGTATTTTGTGCTCCGCGACGAGTGTTCACCTTTGAGGCCTCAGGTGACCTAATTACTGAGCCAACGTTGCGCAATGATGTAACTTCAGCACGCAGCTCAGCAATGACGTTGTCTGAAGCCTCCATTCTGGACCGCATTATGGTCATCTCGGCTTTCAACGATGTGATGTCCTTCAGCAGTCTCGTTACATCGACGTGATCGAACGTGACGGGGGGCAGTTTACTTAGCTCCTTTGCCACGAAGTCGGGAACGTCGTCTGGATCGGTCTTCTTCAACATATCAATAATATCTTGAAGACTCTTTTCGGTGCCATCTCTGCGGCGAGACGGCATCTGGTCCAGTTTTCCAAGAGACTGGAACAGTAGCAGCTTGGCACTGCTGACATCTTCCTCCTTGAAATTAGATCGGCATATTTGCAGTATACTCACCTCATCCATGTAGTCAATTGCATGGACAAGGAACGCCAACAATTCGTTTACTATAAGTTTTTTGGAACTCATAGTGTGACCGTGCAGCGGCTATGGCCGCGCAAAACGCGAATAAAATAATTCGTGCCGTGTACAATGGAGACGCGTCCGTAGTCGAGCGCGCATCGCACTGCACTGATGAGATATGATCGTTGTTGTTAGTTTTGTGGTGCATGGATGGAAATCGAATTAAGGATTATATATTCAAGTTTAAAATTAATGCTTATTTTTTTGCCAATGAGTTTTTGAAGAATTTTATAAAAACTGACGAAGATAGATTTTGGGTTTCATGTTTTATGTATGAAAGATGTTTAAATTCGTTTTTATTTACATACAAGCTTATGCCCGTGACTTCGTTCCTGTAAATTTCGATTAAAATCCTGTACGTAGCAGCAGTATTGATACAGATTAGCCTGATAAATGAGAACACTTCAGTCGGGGTTTACAGGCAAAAATATAAACATAAAATACGTATTTAATTAGATCAGTACTTGATAAATGCAAAAATGCAGGCAACAACCTCACCCTCTAACCTTTCCGGCATTTAGCCTGTAATGAAAGTTTAATATTCTGACGCATTGGCCTTTTTAATGAGGCCGTAGTGCCGTAGAGCATCGTTAGTAATCCACGGCTCCACAGACTATGCGGCTGGTATCGATAACTCTTCTCCCGGAAATTCCTCCCTCTCATTATTTCGTTTTTTCAAGACTCGAGGAAATAGCGAGGAGTCGGTTGTTACAAAAATTAAAGCCGCTTAATTGCGAACTTGACTGTACGGTTTTTTTAATGAACCGTATTTCATGGTATGTTGTTAAGAATAATGTTTGTTATGCAACTTGTAAATAAGAAATAGTAGGTACTTTTTTTATGGCTTAATAAGTGTCCCACTTGTGGGTTTGGCCTCTCCTCTGTGTTTCTAAATGTCCTTAGTAGGTTCTTATTAATGTAAAAAACTGTCTTGTTGGCACAATTCTGTATGAAGATTTGTTAATTTTTTCTAGGAGCCCATAAACCCTTCGTGTGTAGTATAGTTATATAATTGTATGTGTTTATAGTATTTTTAAGTTATATTAATATAGTATTGTATTTATAGTTATGGGCCTTTGATGCCTGAAATAAATGGATATTATTATTATTATTATAATGTCCGCCTGCAGGGCAAAGGCCTTCCTACTCTCTTTTCATTTGTCCGTGTCCTGTTGTTTAGTTGACATTAACATAAAGATTACTAACTGAATATATAAACTAAATTATTTATTTTTCTTTACAGGTAAGTTCCGAAGACTTCCTATCTAACACCTTGGTGCTGTAAAGTAAGTTAATAGTGTAATTGTAGTTATAAGTGCACTGAGATACACTTAATATAAAGGTACTTTATATACACTAAAGTCAAGCAAAACGTCTAACAGCAAATAGTTCGCAAATACGTTTAAGATCGAACCCCAAAACAATATCTATAAATTGGTAAGTAGTTCGCTGAAGTATTTTTCATTAAACTCGCTCGACCGTGGCCGTACTTTGCAGGTAAATTACATTATTCTTGAAAGTGAAAATAGGTTAAATAGAGGTGATGTTTACTGGACTTGCATCGTAGAACAATATTGTAGTCTGTACACCCATGTAGGCTAGCGTGGGGCCAATTTGGAACCCAGCCAATGGGAACACGTTCTCGATAACTGAATATGCAAGTGGACACAACTGGCATTAGGGCTGTCATCGCTATTATGCACCAGGTAACTAAATCACGTCGATTTAGTCTACTAACGTACCGTACTCAACACGTCCCTACACAGTTTTTTTAGTTCTGTGACATACCTTTGCCTAATAGCTTTTTTTGTAAAATGAGTACTTGTTGTGTGAGTCTGCCTCGTTGGTCTAGTGGTTGCTAAGCGCGACTGCTGAGCACGAGGTCCTGAGTTCCAATCCCGGGTCGTGCAAAGTGTTACTGGGTTTTTCATTAGGTAACTGAGAATTACATACAGGTGATGTCTGTCTACGTCATATCCTACTGTACACTTGTATAATACCCACCATCTTAGTTGAAGGCAACGATTAAAAAACAAGTATAAAAGAACTCGATGACTGCCTCGTTGGTCTAGTGGTCGCTAAGCGCTACTGCTGAGCACGAGGTCCAGGGTTCGAATCCCGGGTCGGGCAAAGTTTGCTGGGTTTTTCCATTAGGTAATTCTCAGTAGCAGCATGGAGTCTGGATTTGTGCCCGGTTGATGGCAATAGGCTCGCCCCCTATTAAATTGGGACCTAAAACATAACTGGCGAAATGTGGGTGTACTATTATGTGCATTACCCCTTCGGGGAATACAGACGTGATGTTTTGTGTATGATGTTATGAGTACGTGTTTATTCTGTCTTCATTTAAGACACTCAAATACATAGCTTTCTATTGATATCTGACACCTACGCAAATATTTACTACCATGAATAACGAAACCGAAGTCACATTCATGGTAAATTAGGTTACTCGAGCTAGTCACACTAAAGAAAATGATAATATTGATGATGGTTCCTCTCTCTGGAGCCCTAACCACTGGTAGCTTAGACCCGGTTCCCGCTGCTGGTTGGGCCCTATATGTATATATGATAATAAAATTATAAAAAAACCTCATTAGAAATTGCTTTAAGCAATAAGACCGCCTCTTGCACTATTTTTAATATTAAGGTTTTTCTGTTTCATGGTGTGCAATAAAGAATATTATCTATCTATCATTATTTCTTGTAAAAATAAAATAGCCCCAACGTTGCAATTATAATATTGAGACCGCAGACGTAGACAGTCGCATAAAAACTTAAGTAAGTTAAAAGCCCATTTGGTTCGTTTTATTTCGGTGCCATTATGAGCGCAATTAACCCAAGCCATGTCCGAACAAATGCTCTTACGAGAAACTAACGTGCAGTGTTCAGTTGCACCAGTGTGTAGATATCACCTGAGCACGATTACAATTAGACCTTGTGTTGCACCCGCCTTCACAGTATGAATAAGGCATAGAGCGCACACGTAATTGATGTTCTAATTGTCAACTGCCATTTATCACTTTGAGTATAAAATAAAGAAAGTTTTTACTTGATATTTTTAATACATTAGCATGCAGCAGGATAGATATAACTTCAGTTGTTACTTTTACATACACAATTTAAATAAATTCTTTGTCGATGCTACATTATAGGCTATTTTTTTGTACAGCCCTAACTGCAGGAACCAAGAGCTTAGTCGCCACTTCGAAAATCAGTTGTAAATAGTTTCTTTCGGCTATTTACCTCTGGCGGTCATCACGATATTATTTTGACCACAACACACAAAGTACGTATTAAAAATAGGCACTTCCCGATCCATAAAGTCTAATGCAAACCATTAGACGTACTTAAACATATCCTTCCCCACAAGTCTTCCATTGTTCGTCAACACAATTATATTATATTTAAAATGCTTATAATTATATTAGTCCCGTGCCGCTAAGCACTGCACCAAATCAGGCCATTCTTAAATTAAATACCAAACAAGTTATAAAAACTTCATGGAAGTTTATACTGTAGGAAGTACACTGTACAGTTTGTTTTCTTCATACTCTGTGTGTCTAACTATTGTCTCTTGATTTCCGAACTGGAGCAAACTCGAAGCAATAGTGATTAGCTGTGTACATACATTTAGGTAGTTGTCTCCGAAGCACCGATTTATAGATGCTTGCTTACTAAACTTACGATTGTTAGCTGAATTTGACGACTTGTAATTTATAGCTTCAGTTGTTTATAAATAGTCTTGTTTGAGAATCGAAGTGATTGAGACTCGATTCCAAAAATTGATGAATTTCGATGCATATTTGAGCATTTATTGTCATGGTTTTCGGAGTTTTTGTTATCTGTAACGATGCGCATATTGTAATATTGTACAGAATTTCGCTCACAAAAATGGTTTGACAACACAATAAAGGTAGATAGGAGGACCGCAATACGTGTGAATGTAGAAACATTGAACACAAAAAATTCAAAGGGATAAAAATCCAATTCGGATTTGCTAATATTTGGAACAGTGGAGATATTTCAGAATAAAAATGTTCCCAACTGCGGATTTATCAGGCTGGGACTCGGCACTGGGGTTTGGCTTAACGCGACAGTCGATCTTTTAAATTTATTTTATTCACTCGCTGTCCTCCAAACTGAGGGAATTTTTCCGACTTGTCTAGGTTTCAGTTGAAATAAAATCACCTAGAAGTTGTGTTTTAATTATTTACTGTTAGTTATTGTATCGACGCGAAGTGTTGTTTCAACTAAGTGAGTAAATAAAAATGCAATCACGCTTCTGTTTAAGTTAGTTAGATAACCATTTCACTAGGTGTAAAATATAATTGTAGTTAGGACTTTATGTAAGCGTGATAGAAAAAGACGAACTGGCAACTACTACATTTGGCATTTATTGGTGATCAAGTGCCGTGTGGTGCGGGCTTAAGTCGGGCGATGCGCGGTCAGCGTGGCGTGGCGTAGCGTGGTGTGGCGAGCTTCCAGCGACACCAACTTACGACACACATTAGTGTCGAAGACACACGTGCTGTGTTCATTTGTGGGCGGTGACGTTTTGTGGGCTATTGTTTAGGGGCTTTGGTAAAGAATTTTATATTTAGACGACTTTTTTGGGCAGCAGTGTCTTTTATGGGCATTTGCCTGTTTTTGAAGCTTTTATGTGCTGTTTGGGATATCATAGATTTGACATGATCTTTATACCCTATTTTAACTAAATTTACATATTATTTTCATTGATTCTTTTGTCCGATAGTGAATCCATAAAATAAAATTTTATTAGTCAATATATTTTTTAAAAGGGGAGACCTAGACAACGTCAAAAACATCTAAAAAAATTAAGCTTCTAGAGAAAAAAACACTTAAAAACTCAATATCAAGTACTCAACAGAACATTTATTTTAGCATAATATAATAATAAACAGCCGACAGTAACCTTTATCCAGTTATTATTTCACCAGTATACGGCTGAATGACGATGTTATTTATTAATAGTTTTCACCGATACCTTCTTAAATATTGATAGGTTTTAACACGACCGACCACATATCGCGCACCGCGGACTGTGGCCGTGATTCATGAAATAATATTGTTCCAATATATTTCGTATTATTCTCTCATTTTCGATAGTAAAAATTTTTTTGGTGTTTTTCAGTTTGTACTTTCGTTTTTCAGTGATATTTCTTCAAAATAGTTTTTTAGAATTTTGAGCGGCATACAGCATCCATTCAACCCTACATTTAGGACCAAGAGGCTAAGGGGCTTTCGACATAATAATAATAATAATCATTTATTGGGACAAAAATAAGTTTACAAAATTAATTGTGCATTAACAGTTACATTAGTTAGAAAAACTGTGTCGCAACTGTTAACCTCCAAGATGGGGACAGTGTTCGTTCCAACATAATATTTAAATCTAGGAAGTAAAATAATTACTAATAATTAAGGAAATGAGATTAAAGTATGTGTGATGTGTGTGTTTATTTGTGCGTGTGCGCGTGTGTGTGTCTGTGTGTCTGTCTGTGTATGTGTGTGTATTGATGAAAAATACTTAGTTCTTCCAGTTAGATAGTTCTTTGAAGACCTTTATCACTGCCTTGTTGGTCTAGTGGTTGCTAAGAGCGACTGCCGAGCACGAGGTCCTCGGTTCGATTCCCTGGTCGGGAAAAAGTGTTACTGGGTTTTTCCATTAGGTCATTCTTAGTAGCAGCACGTAAAGTAAATTAAATATAGAGTTCCTGAACATCTATTTCAACAATTTATGTGAATAAAATTCAGTGGGTGTTGTTACAGTTAAATAGACTGAAACGACGCGACGTGTTGACGGTTATCACTCTCTCTGGATCTTTATTTAGGACTGTAATGGGCTGGATGGTGTTGAACGAATACCGGTAATGACTATACAGGTACATTACATTGCTTCAAGATAAATGTAGAAATATGGTTTATTTATCTCGATTTTATGTTGGAGTTCTGCGTATCGGGCGCGTTTTGTTAAAGTATTTATTACTAAGGTGTCTTTGGTCACGGCTGAGAATGTAGCATGTTACCATGGCAACACTAAAATTATTATAATTTGAGAATAGACGAAGTATTATTTTCTTGAAATTGTTTTCAACTTATACTCCGTTCTTGATAGCATTAGCATTGGATAGTTGTAATGTTATTTTACGAGAGGTTAATAGATATAATTGACGACCTGATTAGCGCAGTGGCTAAGCGATTGGACTGCTGCGCTTAGGGTTGCGGGTTCGATTCCCGCACGGGGCAAAACTTTGTGCGAACCACAGATGTTTGTCCCGAGTCTGGGTGTTTGGGTATGTGAATATTTCATGTTTGTGAAACGCACCTACGATACAGGGGAAATTCCTAGTGTGGGGCGACGTTTTTTTTAAAAAAAATATATATATATATTCCTTCGTTTTCAATGTGAAAGTTCGAAGCTACGTTATTATTATATTGATAGCGCTATAACTTGATAGACTTTGGATGGCAATGATAGCTACTAATAATAAGTACTGAACTATAATATATTGTTAAACTGTACTTTATACGTCGGCGACATAAATATAAAACATATTAAAAAAGTATAGTACCTATTCAGTATTTATATATTACATTTAAATTTTAAACTAGCGTCAACTGATATTGCTATTTTGTGCAATATTCCAGCGTGTCGCGTCATAGCCGTCTAGAAGACACGACAAAGGTGACGTCAAAATATATTTCAATACTCGTACAAGTCAATCTTGTATATACGGCTCTATGTGAAGATATAGCGTTTTAAAAGCATTTATTTTGGCTTTGAGTAGAAATGCCTTATCTCTGAATAATGTTTTCTTAAATTACCTATATTTTAATTTCATTAATCTTAAAAAAATATAACATAGCATCACACCTGTATGTAGGCAGAGGTGGCGCCCAAATTTCGCTAATGTGTATAAACTTTTGTATAGTTATTTTTTTCCATTGAAATTGGAAGAACAATTACGGACGTGTTATAAACCTTATCATAATTATAATTCCACAAATCAAAAGAATACAAAATATTTATTATGGTACCACAATAAATATTTTGTATTTGTATTTTTTTTTTTGGATTTGTATTCCGACGGGGTCATGTTTTCTGTATGCTAGACCTTCCGCATGTACTTCAGCTAATAGTAGAATAGCTTTGGTTCTTGTATCCAACGGTTATAGGGCAATTCCCCCATAACTGTCTTCGGTATCTAGTAGAGCTGTCCTACAACCCTCCTTCCTACTTCTGATCGTCATTTGCGGCGTCGATGCCCGTCAATTCGAAAACCTTTTTTCCTACTTTACTCGTCCCAAACAATGTCCTAACTATTACCAAAACCGTAGTCTCTGTCATTATTTAGACCAGGCCTGAAGATGGGTTTTCCACGTGATGAGAGAGGGTTGAAATCTCAAACCAATATTTTTTGTTTTAAATAACGCCGCCCCACACTAGTATTTTCCCCTGTATCGTGGGTGCGCTTCACAAACATGAAATATCACGTGCTCAAACACCCAGACTCGGGACAAACATCTGCGGTTTGCACAATTTTTTGTCCTGTGCGGGAATTGAACCCGCAACCCTTAGTCCGTAATCCAATTGCTTAGCCATTGCGCCAATCAGCTCGTCAAAATTTTAAGAGGTACTAAATAATATTAATATTAATGTCAAATTAAAAAAAAATACTAGATGACGTTGACCTTTCTTAAACTACCGCTTCGAAATAAATGCAGAAACAAACTCAGGGGTCTAAATACTTTAAAGTCCAGACAAACGAACATTTTTGTGAGCGCAATGTAGGTCATCTGATATAGTTTTTTTGTAAAAGAAACAAAGCTGGACCAGTTAATCTCAGAGAGTATTACACTCCACAGATGGTTGCATTGTTCTAAGCCGTCTGGAGCAATGTATCAACCAATCACGTCCCATTACCGACTCCCAACATCTGGAAGAAACCGAAAACACCTCGATAACGTATTGAACCTGTTATTGCCTTGGCACACGCCACCGTCTGTTTGGGAAATCTGGCCAACTTTAAAACCAATACACCGTATTTCCTAGAAAATAGGAGTGATGCTCTGCGGTTCATTGAGGAGAGAATCTAAAAATATAACTGTAAAGTACTAAAACAAGTGAAGGTTTAAGTAAGAAGTATGTACTTGGGAATAATAGCTATAGGACGCTTGAATTGTGGCACGTGGAGAATGTTTTTTATATGTCTATTGACAGTCGTAATAAAAGTAAATAAGTTCAGGAAAAACAGGGCAAAACATGGTAGAACATTAAAGCGATACGTAATAATATGGAGATGTATTATTTCAAAATAGTAAAGTGAACGTTATTACAATATCAGTATTACGAAGGCTCCTACTAAAAGTTTTCTAATTATTTTTAGTTGCTTTACGATGCTTCTGCCCATTTTATCTTAAAAAAATATACATTATTATTCTATACAGCCTCAAAGTATAAGACAATCCAAATTATGATCTGTGAATATTTATGGCTTAATACATAACAAATAGTTTTTAAATTTTTGATGTTTAATTTTTTTTAATATCCGCTCTTTTTTGGTTGCCAGTACACTACATACCAACTACTACAACTACATACCAAACAATACAATGCGCAGTAATAGCTTCAGAATACAGGCAACACAACAAGCTTACTGTGTCCGTAACTTTCCCGTATCGGAAATACTCGGGAATAATATGAAAGCTTCAAATTGTTTGGTTTAATTAAACGACTTTTAAAAATCAATCGCCTAACTCCACCCATAGTCCACTGAGGAATTTTTATCACGTATCTGCTTTGATAAACAAAGGGCTGAACTGCAAGAGTTTGAAACAGTGTTCAATCATTTTACAGGTCTTTTATAAAACATAACATAACATCACGCCTCTATTCCCCGAAGGGGTTGGCAGAGATGCACATATAGTACACCCACATTTCGCCAGTTATGTTTTAGGTCCCAATGTAATAGGGGGCGAGCCTATTGCCATCAACCGGGCACAAATCCAGAATCCGTACTGAGAATTACCTAATGGAAAAACCCAATAAAACTTTGCCCGACCCGGGATTCAAACCCAGGACCTCGTGCTCAGCAGTCGCGCTTAGCGACCACTAGACCAACGAGGCAGTCATCGAGTTATATACTTGTTTTTTAATCGTTGCCTACAACTAAGATGGTAGGTATACAAGTACAGTAGGATATGGCGTAGACAGACATCGCCTGTATGTGTGTCACTGCAAGACAGCTTGATGAGACGTGTGCTGTTGTTGCTTTTGGCATTAGACAGTTAGGGTCATATCACACATATGAAATCGGAAAGGGATCGTAACTGTATCGCCTTTCGCCTCCCTGTCAAAAAGGCGTCAACCTTATGTAAGCACGCAACCAAACGGATCAGCTGCTCCGATACGTCGACTCGGCTACGGCTAGGCGACGTTGCGCTTACGGCTCGCCGGTCCCGAGGCGAGGCGATAACGTTACGATTCCGATTAGTGTGCGTTGCAATAGAGTTTCATACAAAGAATACTGCACAGTTCCAATTGATATGTTGACGAAATCCTGTCCGGGTTGATGTGTGTGCTACAACCTTTATAGTGCTAACTCAATTATATTATTTGTGTCCAACCACGAGAATAATATTAAGGACAGACGCATAACAGTTTATAAATTAACACGGACGCTACGTAATAGCCACTGGAAGTCTCTTCATTGTTTATGAAGGGACTTAACACTTCAGAATCTCGGGGATTCCTCTCGCAAATTAATAGTGTCGGGACAGACAGGAGTGGACGCGTGTACTTAATAATGAGTTAACATGACCCCCGTGTACAGTGAGGGGACCCGTAGACGGTGAGGCACTTAAAATATTTTATTCATATTCATAAAACACATAATATAACATCACGCCTTTATTTCCCGACGCGGTAGACAGAGATTTGGTACATCCACATTTTGCCAGTTATGTTAATAGGTGTCGGGCCTATTGCCGTCAACCGGGCACTAACCCAGACTCCTAGCTGGTACTGAGAATTTTATACTGGAAAAACCCCAATAATTATACTTTGGATAACCCGGGTTTTGAACCCAGAACCTCATCGTCAGATGTATTAGACTGTGCCTATAAGGGTCGCCACCTTACATGAGACTTCAGATAAGCAGTAAAATGAGGATGTAACACCTCTACGAGGATTGCTGGCATACTTGCGTATGTTATCTGCGATTACATTTTTACTGGCCATAAAACGTATACCTACGTCGGAATTTTATTGGTTTAATTTTATTTCGCCGGTCAATATTAACCCTAATTAATTTAACCTGCTTTTGTTTATTTCGCTGAACAAGGTTGCCGTGTACAGAAAAATATATTCAAAATGCGATAAACAAGATAATTCGATCAGAAAAATAACTTTTTTAATCTGTAACTTTTTTAACTCATGACGTTTATAATTATATATAGACAATTATAATTTTACAAGAACAATAAGTACCAACCTATATTATTATTGCCATTAAACTAAAAGAAAAAGTTAACGAACGTGATTTCAAATAGGTACCTACGTGACAAAACGAAACAAAAGAAAATTGCTTGCAGTTAGTTGTACTGTGATACTGAATGGGAGAAAATAGATACGTTAACGATCTCGGTAGGGTGGAGTCACCTGTTAATAGTAGATGCCTGTGCTGCCGCTTTTAAACGTGATACCTCATTGATTGTTGTCGGACTCAGGTGGATCATTCTGGTTTCATTTCTCGCAGATAGCACTTAAAGCTTGAGCAAATGCAATTGTTTGAAGCTATCCTTACTCTTTAAGTAAGGATTTTCATTTGAGGTCAACATGGCACTTGTTGAATTGTAGGGGTACCTCAGAGTAAAATAACACGTGTAATATGTATACTATGGCATATACTTTAGCTTTAGACTTTCTTTGATCGCCTCATAATGCAATGGTAGAATTAAAAGATTATCTATTATACTTTTTCATGTATAGTTCCCGTCATGTAAAAAGAACGCTGTACGACTGACAGCGACTATGTCTGGGCTCTGATATAGTAGATTCCTATAGCCCTAGGCTATTGTGGTTTATAATAAAGTGTAATTGTTTTATTGTAGATACTTTACTAGTTACGTAACACTTCGGAATAGATTGGAAATCCAAAAATTTTGTTAATAGTCAGCATTCTTACGAGACGGAAACTGAAGGTAGCAATGACAACCCTACCATACTATAACTATACATAAAATAACGGTGAATAGTATTGGTAGATTGACCAAACATTTAAGCCACTAAAACATTATTAAAATAGTTACGGTCAGACGATTCAGACATTATCGTGATAATAGTAGTAAAGGAGATAGGCTTTTTAACGGGAATTGTCAAAATAAAAAGTAAAAGAAACGCCGCGATTTATAAAGGAAAAAAGGAAGGCAAGAGGCCTATTGTTGGAGTAATTACCTATACTCAATGGTAAATGGTTTGGGGAAACTGAAATTTCCTCCGTAAAACGGTTTTATTTGCCGGGAAATATTATTAAGAGTTATGTTAGTAATCACTAACAATGTGCTTTGATAACTTTTATTTTATTTTTATATTCGAATTTAGAATAGATAATTACTTTTGGTTTAATCTTCTGGTTTTTTATTCTTGTACGAAAATACGCTAGCCGTAGCTTAGTATTCTAGATTATTACCAGTTAGTAATAATAGTATGTTCATTATGGCTATATAGTTAACATCACTCATCTATTCACTGGAACAGTGTAGGCCGAGGCAATGCAGTATGCTTGCACCCTAATATCTCACGAATTACATACTACTTAAGTACTCATTTTTACCTTGGCGATAAGTACCCGCACTTCATGCATACAATCCTTAAGACTAGATACTTTCTTTCTAAACGTTATATCAATATACTAGAGGTAATAGTCTACTCCGCAACATAGTTGAGGCTGTGTAACCAAATACCTGTGCCTGACACGACCGCTAGTGTTGCTGTCATCACTACCAACGTGTAGACATTGTTGTTGCTATACAGACTACACTCTTAACTAGTGACGTACCTACTGTATACTAGTCGACTACATATTCGAAATATTATGCTTCCATTCGATTAAAAAATTTTGTTTCGTTTTAAAATTTCGTCAACCTGATTGGCGCAGTGACTAAGCGATTGCTCGACTGCACTAGGGGTTACGGGTTTGATTCGTACGGGACAAAAAATTGTGTGGTCTGTAGGTATTCGTCCCAAGTCTGGGTGTCTGTGTATGTGATATTTTATGTTACTGAAACGAACCTTCGAATCTACGATACAGGAGTAATTTATAGTGTGGGGTGACGTTCTTTTTTAACAAAGACTTCGTTCACTCCAAGTTTATTTCATAAAATACTAGCTTTTTCCCGTGACTTCGTCTCCGTGAATGCTTTCAATGCGGGTAAAAAGTAGCCTATGTCCCTTCTGGGGTCTCAAGTTTACTCCGTACTCATTTTTATCGCAACGGATCTACGGTACGGCAGCGCATAAAATACGAAAAAACATTATTTTTTATATATTAGATAAAAACTAATATAACTACTTATATGAATTATTATTCAATTAACAAAGTTGCCGCTATCGGGGGCTAGTAAACCCTGATTTATTAAAAACTTACACGAACTAGAATAATAATTAACAGTTAGCGCCCGTAATCTAAATGGTAAGCGCCGTAGTAAAGCTATTAGCAATAAATATTACTTCATATCATACACATTACTTACTTTAATGGAAATTACATTTTTGTTTAAGGTAAACGGTTATTTTGCTATTTTGAAAACTAAAATTTTTGAAAAAAAAACTGCCCACACTAGGAATTTTTCCTTTGTCGTGGGTGCGTTTCACAAACATGAAATATCACATACACAAATACCCAGACTCGGGACAAACATCTGTGGTTCGCACAAAGTTTTGCCCCGTGCGGAATCGAACCCGCAACCCTTAGCACAAGAGTCCAATCGCTTAGCCACTGCGCTAATCAGGTCGTCAATTATGCGTGACACCTGTATTTATAAGACAGCAGAGTACTTTACGATTCGTAGACTATACTTGTGACATTTGGAAAGTTTATATGAAAAAGGTAAAAAATATTTTAAATTAAAATATGGTTTTATTTCGACCACTAGTTCCTATTATTTGTTTATCGAGATATGTATTGTATCGATAGAAGAATTTACCAAACTCATCCCATCCTTACTTCGAGTATTTACTAATAGGAGGAGCTCAGTAATACTCAAAGTATTAATTGTCTTTACCAAAATAGTTACCCTTGGTATTTTCCTTCATTCAAATATTATCTGTAGATACTACTTCACGCCTGTAATCTCCGAAGAGGAAAACAGAGGTGTTTTCCTTCATTTGGTTAGCTAGGAACTTTTGGCCTCTCACTACGCCATTATTCCACGCAACTCGATTTTGACGTAACTTAGCTTGCGGAATGCAACGTGAGGCCCATACAACATGCTTTCTATTAAAAGAACATACGTAGGAATATATAACAAGTCCCAAGTTTACCGATTCCCTGTAACGACGTCTTCGTCACGTGTCAAGCGTGCATATGACAACCGGGAGTTGAGATCACGTGCTCTCCGAATGAACTCTCACTGAATAAAAAACGGTTGCGCTATAAAAAGGCATGTTACTGAACTCACCCAAACAGTGACGTGCTGTTTATTTTTATCGATAAAATCATAAACTTTTTTTTATAAAAAAAATAGATATTTTATTGATAAAAGCAGTGACGTGCTGTTAATTTTTATCGACAAAATCGTAAACTTTTTTTTATATAAAATTAAATAATTTTATCGATAAAAACAGTGACGTGCTGTTATTTGAAAAGGAGTTTATATTGAAATCTTCTTAACTAATAATTAATAGGGGTAGGCAGATGTTAGCTCAAGCAAATATCTGGCAAAATAGGTACGTATTTTTGTAACATTAATGTGGATGACGTAAATATTTGCCCCGTGCTAGTATTGAACCAGCAGCATGTAGCTTTGCAGTCCAATTACTTAGTCTACTGCAGCAACCAAGTTTACGTACCCAAAACCAACGAGCATGCATAAAAATTTTGATGAGAGTGAATAAGGTGGATTGAGTAGGTATAAATACCAAGTCGTCCCTGAAAAATAGGCATGTATCTATATTATTTACCAATAGGGACTCAATTTAATTCTTAGTAAGAGTATACACTTTTTTCTTTCTCTATTTATTAACGAGGGTTTGATCCCATAGAGATTAAAATTTTACACTTGTAGACGTCGTTTGTCGCTTACACGTCTGTAGAAATGTATGTTTTTCCTCACGAACTTCGTAGGTAGAGCTTGACGGCCGCGTGCTCACGTTTTCCCTCTCGTGGCTCAGCAGCAGTCCTGAATAATCGAATAAGTTTAAGTAGCACGATAATGTTTACTGCGAAAAATAACACCAACAGTAACAAGTTTGTTGGTCGGTGGTTTAGACTATGAAGGTTTACCTGCACGTAGGGAACGAGTTATCCGATATCGTTTCGCTCAAGTACGACGTGCACAATATTCTGGTGAAAATAGGTACATTGTAGGAGTAGTTACAAATTCTGACTAAAGATTTTTTATTTTACGTGCGCTTATGAAACGTCAATAACTCTACTTGCATGGTTCCTCTGGTATTTCTATAACCATCGGAGATGATTTTTCTAGTTGATTTTAACTACCTAGCAATTTTTTATTGTAACAAAATGTGCATTTTAGTTGTTATGTAATTTACCGCCTTATGTGCTACTGAAACCACCAAAATAAACATGCTTCTAACCAAAACAAATACCTAAACTGACATTGAACATATGTCATGGAAACTCGTGTCTACCTCATGTTTTTTAAACGCAAACGTTGCGTAAGGTCACTCCCTCGAGGCTGACTCGCATTCGAACAAGATTTTAAATAATCCAGTAGTAGCATCATTAATTTCGTCCTACAGTGTCGGCCAAGCACGCAGCGCTCCCCAGCGTGTCACTGCAATTGTGTTGATATTTCTGTTGATTTTATCTTCTATCCCCAAGTGAAATGAAACGACATAACGCAGTAGCAGGGTTGAAAAGTGTAAGTTTGGCGGCGTTACCGACGTGTAACAGGGTAAACAGAGTATCAGTGTCACGCGAGCTAGTTCATGACGCCCGACACGCGACATCTACGTACCTACATTATTCACAAACATTGTGACGGTGAGCTAAGTAATAAGAGGGTTGCGGGAACGATTTAGAATGTAAATATTTTTAAATGGGAGTAGACCGCCAGCGGCTTTTGAATAACAACCCAACTGTTAAGTAAATCATGTAAGTGTTAACGAAAACAGTTCGAAAATTCACCAGGAATCGCCTATTCTGATTAAGTTAGTATAAACAGATGTAGATAATTGCCATGTAAAAGCTATTGAAGATAAGTTATACACAGTCTTATCCTAAGATATTAGTAGATGAACGTGATCAAGTTTTCATTTTTGTACTTAGCTTTGTTTACATTTATTAAACGCGTTCCATTTAAGACTGCAGTATCTGCGCCCCGTGTTACCCGCTACATTTTTTGGAAAAAAATAGCCTTCATATTATATTGTTAATTTAGGGTATCAGCTACCTCCATACCAAATATCATCAGAATTGGTCCAGCCTTTTGAGCATGAAGAAGTAACAAGCATACAAACACTGACTAATTGGCGCCTTTGTACTATTAGTGTGCTAATTATGATTCTACTGCAATGCATTCGAGCATTAAACTAAGGATGTAAACAGTAATATATTTTAAGCCTGTACTGCTGAAAAAGCTAAATAAGCTTAAACTTGGGGAAGCTTAAACTTAAGCTTATCTGTTGGCATTATAGAGTAACCTGAATAGGAAGTATTTAGCCACTAAGTATCTGAATAGAATTTCTTATTTAATTTCTTAAACTTTTTTATCTTTTTGGTAATTGGTGCACGGTATCTTTTACCCAAGTATGCGACATCATTATAAAAACCGCCAAAGTGAAAAAGAATACTTTACATAAGCGAAGTTGAAGTCGGTGCAAAATCCAATGTGTTCGCTTTGTTTATAGTTTTAGCGTTACAACTATTGAGAAAGCATAATTATATATTTTCTTTTGGATTTTTTTTTGGTTTTGGCACTAAAAATACATGCTGACAAACATAGAACTTCTTCCTTTCTAAAGTCGGTTAAAAAGAACGACGTAAATGTTATAATAATACAATGTTCGAGTTGCCAAACAAAACGAGTGTTTGTGAAATATTTCACATTTCCTTCCCAAAATATAACGTTGATTAAACTCTCATTATATTATGTCAGAACCAGAATAAGGGCTCCGTTAGAGTCCGAAACTAGTCGGGCATTCCCGAATATCAACGTGAGTACAACCGGTATATATAGTAGATAAGTACAGGTCCTGTTCCGATTTCTACAAATGCCAGTTATCTGTCTTTTATCATACCCTCTATCGTGTCTAATATCTTTCTTAACACATACATTTTTAAGTACTGAGATAAATTACATAGGTAACCTGTAAGGCTGTCGTGTAATATTCCGATTGTCCTAAATTTATATCCAGTACCTTCCTCGCTACCGCGTCCATCTTGGGCCGACCCTTGCGATTAATTCAGTTACAAAATGGATGCAGTGAAAGTAGCAAAATACACAAAAGAGGTGTGTTGGTATTTCACTTTTACACGTTGACAGTATTGTCTGAATGTGCCGCAAACAAGTTTGAACAACACCGTGTTTTATGCTTTTTTCCACACATTGTACTGAACGGCTTGCGTTTTGTCATTTTTACATGCTCACGGAATATTAAGAACAGGAAAAGGATTACTCGTAATTGTTGGTGTGATCGTTTATGGTTGTGCCGTTTGCAAATTTTTGGTTAGGTAAACTTCCTTTTTACAAGCTTTTCTTTTAACTTGCAATGTCTGTATGTAAGTATGTATGTGAGTTTGTTTATTTCAAATCTTGCAATCTAAATTAGAACTTTTTGACAATCGATTAAAATGAAATTTAGCATACTTAAATAGGTTTGCTCACAATACAATATTAAGGTACTTTTGATTTAAAAGCTTGAGTTAAAAGTATATTTTTAATATTAACTTTTTGAAATATCTACTTTGTTGCTCATTACTTTTTCTTACATTCTACTCTATTACATTTTCTTATACTAACTTGATACTAATAAAATATACATCTTGTTATATACAAATAAAAAGTGTAAAAATTATGCATTTTAGTATTCCTCCTCCTCGCTGTCGACTGGTAGGGTGCCCAAAGGGCTGGCGGCATTTCCACGTTGAATGGCAAATGGCAATGCTAATTCTTTGGCCGAAAAACAAGCCAGCCCTTTGGTTACGCGAAGACTCGACCAACTGTTACATTATTTACTAGTCTCATAGCGCTATTGATGACTTCAACAAAGTGTCTGTAGCCAAGCAAATACGACTATAATCTTACAGTAACTAGGTATAATAATACAATGTTATTGCTATAACGTGTTACAATGATATAATAAAGACACTCAGACGTGCACAATCGTTGCAGGCTTTCAAAAAGCTTGTCAAGGAGTTTTACCTATCGCTGTAACTCTTTTTTAGAGCTTGTTGACTTTTATTTCTGTCCCATTTACTACATTTGTATTATGTATGTATTTATATAAGTATGTATTATTATTGAAATTTAAGAATCTATATCTGCGATTTAGTCTGCAATATGTACACCGTGACTGCCCGTAAACCGTAATTTTTCTATTGTTCTTTTGTCCATCCAAAGGTTGTCTGTAAGAAATCGCCTTGTGCGATAAGACCGCCCTTTGTACATAATTTTAAGTCTGCGTTCTTTTACTCATTGTAAATTGGTGTACAATAGAGTATATATAAATAAAATAATAAATAAATAAGAGCACTAGATAGTTTTAATAGCATCACAGTGTACCCGTAAACAAACGACCAACTAACATGATAACTGCCAGGCTATTAAGTTTTATCTTTCGACCGATTCGTTGTAATTTGTACCTAACTTTAGTTATTTATTAATACAAGCAATAAAAGTTTACTCTGTTGGTCCTTTTAATGTAAAAACTTTGCCAACGTACTGGATTATTGTAGCATTGTTCTAAGGTTGAAGAGTGTCTAAGAGCTTTATCTAGTGCAAGAGTTTGCTGAAAATAGGTTAACTTTTGGTAGCTATATATACCTATACAGAATACGATATACCTATACAGAATTGTGGTTTTTAACGTATAGGCATATACCTATTTTAAGACTCCTAGGCCGGGAAACTGGGTTGTTGGATTGGGTTTTTTCTGTATCAGCACGGAGAATTCGTGCCCGGTTGACAGCAATAGGCTCGCCCCCTATTACTTTGGCACCTATAACATAACTGGTGATTTGTGGGTTTACTATATGTGCATTGTGCATGTCTATTGTCTGCCTAGCCCTTCGGGTAACACGGGTGTGACGTTGTGTTACGTTTTACGTTTATTTTAATAACAAATTAAAAATTAAGAAAATCATTAATACCAGCCGGAAAACGTCCATTGTTGAACAAAGGTCTCCCCCTTAGAACGCCTCAGTGAACGACAACTTGCTATTTGCAGAGCAAAACAATTCTGCTGAATCAATGAATCCCGATCATCCTTCTACGTAGGTACTTCTAATCCTACACAGTTACATCTAAAGCTATATATCAACAGAATAGATTCTAGTTGTGGTTATTAGTAATGTCGGGCTCAGGTAGCGCGGGTAGAACATGTCACTAGTGATGGAACGGCCTCCAGGAAACGAGGTAAGGTCGTGCCGAATTCATAATATGGAGTAGTGGGACGCGCTCCGGGCGTTCGACTATAGAGGTCGGGGAATTGAAACTGGCCAAACCTTTTACACAGAAAAATAAGTGAATAGGGCCGTTTTTAAATTAGGATCTTATTATACCAGTCTATATGTAGGTAACTAAATGTAACCGACCACCTGATTGGCGCAGTGGCTAAGCGATTGGACTGCTGCGCTAAGTTGCGGATTCGATTCCCGCCTGGAGCAAACATTTATAAGAACCGCAGATGTTTGTTCCGAATCTGGGTGTTTGGGTATGTGACATTTCATGTTCGTAAACGCACCCATGATACAGGAGAAGTTCCTAGTGTGTCCCCACAATAGCAATTTCTAATGTATCGAAAATAAAATTACCTAAAAAAAATTGTCCGTTATGTTAAAGATGTATCTCTGCCTATCCTTTAAAGGAACACAAGCACGATGTTACGTACATCGACATCCTCGCCATTTAATTTTAATATTGAATTTATAGACCCACAACATTGGCCCATTTTCAGTCAAGGTAGTTAATTCGACCATACATGTTTGTACACCAACCTTTTTATTGAAACTCATAAAGATTTAATCCGAACAAACAATTAAAATCTGATCCAATTATGGAGGTAGAATTTATAGTGCTGTAAGCTGTATTTTAAATTGATGACACAGAATAACGTAACATTTTTAAATTGTGGTTTCGGATAATCGACTAAATAATATCGATTTTTATCGGTCGTTGTTAATATTACTATTACGTAGATATATATACAATATATTTTCTGCTTACAGTTTTGGTTAAAACGCAAGTAAATCATTTACTTTTATCCGTGACTATTGGCCTGATTATTGATTTAGTTTTTAATTATTTTCAAATCCATCGTATTCACCATCCACTTCATACATCAGAATGTTAGGAAGGATACTAGACAACTTAGCCAAGTGCACCTTGGGCTTTTAACCCCGGTACATTCTTGTTGATACAAAGATTCCCCATCTACCAAGTAAACACCCACAAATTGTCGCCCTATAAAATCGAAAATGATTTTTCCTCAAATTGCGCACAATTACTTATTATCCAACAAAATTGCCTTCCGTAAATAAGGCTACAGTGACGTCACCTTATATGGGTCGAGAATGTGACTGAGGAAGCGTCTGGGAAGGGCTGGACATATTTCCAGTAACACTACATGATATACTTCTATGGGTAGGCATGTAAGTCAGTGGCGTGCATTGGTTTTTGGACAAGGTAGGCAGGTATTAGGCAAGTGGTGATTTATTCACAAAAAACTAAAACTCGATTATTTGTCATACATTGCGGCGCGGCGCTTCGATGAATTAGCATATTCTCTTCCCGAATCCGTAAAAAGATGTATAGATACCTGCTTCATTTACTAAAATAGCGATTATATATTATTTATCAATTAATGAACTATACTATACCAACGATCATTATAATTATTACCATTAGACAAAAGGTACCTACTTATAATCTGGCATGACCACTGTGCTTACCGAAGGTCTCTACAGTATTTTGTTTCTCTACAGGCTTTTTGAGTCTGCAGTGTCTGCACTAGCGAGGTACCTTTACCGGCGACACGACAAAATGAGAAAATATTTTATAGATATTATAGGTATTTTTGTTTTTCTATACCTACGTTCGGCATCTGACTTCCGCGTAAGTTAAATAACTTTACAAATAAGGTGATTTTTCACAATGAAGGTAACGTGTGAATAAAGTAGGTATGAATGTCGGCTCGTGGCAATTGGCTCGCCCAGACTATGGGACGGGTAATAATACAACTCGCAGATAGGTACTTCAGTAGTAATAAAAGACTGTTCAAAAAATGGCTTATCGTAATTGATATAGGTACCTACATTTGTATCTCGTGAAGTTGTTGTTTACAAAAACAAAACTACTTAGTACCTAACTATTCGTCGAAAAACATATAAATTAATTGCTTACTCACGTACTTTTAACTCCACGAATTTCCTATTGACATTTCAAGGCTTATTTTTCGTCTCTTGAACTTTTATTTACCACTACAACCATCTAATTGTTTTGTCAACAAACGAAAACTTTAAAGTTGTTTGCATGTAATTTATCAATACATGTTGCATTTTCACCACCAACTAAACACTATAATTTATCGATATTCCTAAATGACAATTATTTATGTAACACTTTCTAAAAAATCACAATTTAATTAAAGAAATTGATAAAATTGTTTGCAATAGAATAAAAATCGCGCCCGTAAATGACATTAGCCGACTGCAGAGTTGCCAGATTCATAAAACATTTTACCCGTAGTAAAACTGTTTAAATCTGCATTTTAATTTATATAAAATTATTTTTGTCATAAGAAATATAATAAATAGACCTTATCGATTAATTTAAATGAAAACCAGTCAATATTCTATAACGAAATGTAATGAATATATATTTTGTTTTAAAAAAAAATAGTTTCCAATGTTGTCTAAAAAACATATAAACGGGAAATTGCTATATATTTGGCAACATTGCTTAACAATTCGACGGAGAAGAAAGTATAAACAATACTTTTCTCTCTTTCTGATCGCTTTAGAACCATGACAGTAACAGCCAATAAGAGACTCGGACCTTTAATGCAACAGACTGCAGCATGAGTGCAGCCAATAATTGACTGAGGTAGGCTTGCTTACCTTGGCCTGGTAATTTGCGAAGTTTAAATGTCAGTGTGATACGTATGGAAAAAGGGGAATTATATTTCGGTCGTATTATTCTAAAGAAGTGTGTGTGCGTATACGAATACGCGGAATTTTTTATAGTGTGCGTGGATTTAGTAGGCTGCTCGACCAGTGCCTACTATGACGTCATGCGGTGAATGAACGATCGTAGGCATATTTTTGTGATGGATAATAGAAGTTTTTTATTTGTGTAGCTACATTTTAATGTACAATTGTTGTTTTATATCACTTGATATGACGAATTATTTTATATATTTAGTAAATATAATGTATTGAATTGTTAAATTTATCTGAGGTAGGCACTGCCTACTTGCCTATATGGGATGCACGCCACTGATGTAAGTAGGTACCTATGTTTTCTTTGGTAGATTTTGATCTTTGTTGTTCATTAAATATGAGCTTTACTACGGTAACCAAGGAAAACAAATAAGCTAGACTGATAGGTTGAAACATACCTAATAATGTAAAATAAATAAAAGCGTTTTATTGTTGATAAACAGTTTATTATTAATAATAAAAGTAGGTAAAGGAAAATATAGCTGAAAGTGAAAGAAAATGTCCATGGTTAGGGCCCCGACTTTATAAACATGTTTGCACCAACCTTTTGAATATAGGCTTAAAATGTACAAAATAATTTGCTATCAATACCTAAATGAAAAATAAATACCGTATGAAAAACGTATAGCTTCCCAAAATTAAGTATAAAAATTGTCCATAAAGGATTGTGCCATCTGTGAATAACGGTCATTATGCGCGGATTACGTATCACATCCACTACTCTCTGAACATTATCCATATTATTGGACATTTTCATTCATGTAGTATCAATTATTGTGATTTAATGGGAATGAAAAGTGTATTTTTTCGGCATTGGTAACGTTGAGCTGTTCTTTAGTATTTGGTAGGTTAATTAATGCTGTGTAATTGACTAATTATACGTTCGAAAGTTAAATTAAAAAAGGGAACTGGTTTTCAGAATTAATCAGAAGTTCACATTATTTAAACGCCCAGCAATAACTAACAAATGTTTTGGTTGGAACTTCATAAGCACTTATTCAATCAAGTTGATAAAAAATAGGAACTGTCCAAGAAGTTTTTTTCGAAATAATGAATTAACCTACGATTTGATTATAGCCACTGTCCATTTCATCCCGTGAGTGTCGTAGGAGTAAGGGAAAATCTTGAAAACGGGCAGCAGCGTCTTCTGGAACGTCACCAATAATATTGCGATCCCCAAGTGTGGGGATTATGGCAACTCCCTCAAGGGGGAGGGAGGCCTTTGTCTAACGGTGGACGTCTTCCGGCTGATGATGATGAAATTTTCCAATCTAGAGTATAAATGAAAATATTCTGCATAATAAATCATTGTGCAGAAAATCATCAATCACAACTGCGTCATAATACTCCCCTAACAACGCCCTTGTATTTATATATTCTATGTAGGTAGGTTTCTAAGTATTAATTCCTTTCCTCTCAAAGCTCCATGGGGATATGAATATCATCCCAGTATTATACTGATACTTAGGTACATTATTATTATAGTAACTAATTTTCCGGTTTTACTCACGTGTTTATTTGCGAATGAATGCCCGGCTAGTCCGAACTCAAAAGGAGCCCATATTCATGAATTGCCCCCTTACCAAGAATACTTAAAGCAGGACAGTTTACATTGTGGGAGCGATAGGCCGCAACATCAAGTGTAATGCGGCGTCTCGCATCTGCAGCTTAAACTGCCCTGCTTTAAAAGTTCATGGTAAGGGTTGGTGACAAAATTAGTAAATTATTTGTATAACATTTATAATACACTAGTGTTCACAATGGCCCACGATGGCCTTCCAACAATTATTGTTCAAGAGTAACTTATTATTGTTATTTGACGGCGATTGATTTACTTAATGACTAATAATGTTTCGTAATGTTGTTTTGTTTATGTTGATGTTTTAATTCGTTTTATTGTGGATGTTGCTTTAACAACAACTGCCCCGGGAGCCGGCAGGTAAGTCTTCGAGATTACTTGGACGTCTTTAAGAGATTTCCGACTTACACCGGCTTGGCTTCATCTTTTTAGAAATTTACCACTTGACAGGGAAAACGCTCTCGCATTTGTACGATTTACTTTTTATTTGTAAATACTTTTGTTAACAGTGAATTCACGATGCAATGGTTTTATAATTATCGTCCTTAGCTCTTTGACTAAAATACGTATTATGTTTTTGGTATTGAAAAAGTAAAAAAATATTACAGAATGCAAAGTTGTCCGACATGATAGTAATTAATTAATGACAATTCATATGGAAATTAATATTATTTTTATGTAAAGAAATATAATATGCCGTGAAGAAAAAGATTACCTACAGTCATCTAAAAAAAAATACATTACTTATTATTTGATCCCGACATTAGTGAAGATACATTAATTTGGATTGCACTTAATTTGATCACACTTAGATACACTGGACTTAACAGCTGTAGCTAACTAAGATTAAAATATAAAAAATACAGCCACATAATATTGACTGAAAATATAACCTAACAGAAATTCAAGAGTATCTAATAATGAATTTCATATACGAATGCATTTGATGAGTATAATGTTTGTAGCTAGCGACTCTGATTTAAGTCGCCTTTGACAACGAAATTGGCTTATATCCGTAGCGAGCTAGTGGCCGAAATGTGTTTCGAGTTATGTTTAACAAGTATGACACAAATGTTAGTTATATTCCGAATGCTACTCTATTGCTTTGGTGTTTATACCTATTTTGATTATGACCCAAGCAACTCATGTGACTTTTTTAGTCGCATAATGTATACACGCACAATTATTAGGTACATATTACCTAATAATTGTGCATGCCTAAATAGAATTGAAGAGTATAGAGATAGAACCTCCGCTCACTCTCATAGTCCGATCGGACGGTAGGCAGGACCGGAGAGAGATCAGGCGCAGGAGAAATAGCTTAACGTGCTAAAGCACGGAGGAGTTTCGACGTTTGATCACCCATCACAAGACTGACCGCGGCGAGCACAGCTTAACCTCGCAGATCGATTAATCTGCGCGGTAGCCACGTAGCTACCAGCCCCTCAGGTGAATTGACGTGTGTATTGTGAGCACGGACGTGACGCCCATACACACAGACAATACAATTTAAATGCTCGTCTACGTTGATACAATTAAGGTCTCACACCGACGTAACGTGAGCTCTTCTGTCACAATTAACCGATCATTCATAGGGGTAGGTCAGCCACACAACAACCACCAGGACTCGATTAAATTGTTAAATATTACTCCATTTTTTATTGGGATCGAAAAACTTTAGTTTTACGAGGAGTTCCTTCTCGGTTTCAACTCTTATCGATTCGATTATTCTAGGAACTTTGACTCGATTCTGCGAAATGTTTGTTATATCACAATTATTTCATTGTTTGTAAAACAATGTTCTGAGATATCGTTATATTTAGTATGTCTATTGAAAAGCTATACTGTTGGGAATTAAACCCAACAGTGCGCGCGGGCTGGCCGCGATCGCGCGCACGTAAACAAAGCGTGGACCACACGCATTGGCCGCGTGATCACAAGCACGCGCCGACAGCGGCGCGGGCCGCTACGGTGGACGCGCTGACCACTCGCTTCCTCCGCGACGGACGACCTCTAATTTTATATTGTTTGTCCGGGACAGTAATTTGTACCACAAAGGTAACGGCAAATATACCAGCCTTAACATACAGTCCGCTTCTCATTTCTCCCTGAGTGAACAATACCTACAACAAATTACCGTTCAGTTTTCTGAAACCAAAACTATTTGTTATCGTGAAAGAGTAACTGAAAGGTTATACACCTGTTAGTTATGATTTTCCAATGTAAATCAGTTTAGCATTCTAAACCCGATCACAACACGATTGTACCTATTTTGGTACAAAATACGAACGAGTTCAGTTTAGGTTGCAATTCTTTTTACGATCCATTTAGATAACGGTTACAGTATAGAAGAATTTGTATACATAGCACATACATATAATTACAGGGTTAATATATGCTTAAAGCATGATTTATTTACAAGGTTATTTACACTCCTTAAAAATACACTTAATTTACAGGGTTAAATACACTTCTTGTCCAGCTTCATCATCAGCCGGAAGATGTCCACTGTATGCCAACCACCCCCTTATCTAAGGGGGAGGCCCTTAGATAAGGGGGTGGTTGCCATAATCCCCAAGCTTGGCAAGCGGCTTAGGGTTTGCAGTATTGATGGGGAAGTTACAGAAGACGCTGCAGCCCATCTTCTGGATTTTCCCTTAGTCGCCTCTTATAACACCCACGGGAAGAAAGCGGGTGGTCAATTCTAGGCCTGATACCACTCGGCTTTTACAGCTTAAATAGTCTTAATTATTTCTGCTCCTGTTTCAACCATTTATTTTCTGCTCATGGTAAAGGCGCGTAATAACTCTTTGAATCAGAACATTTTCATTCCAAAACTATGATTGAGAGTCGAACTAAGGCCGGTGTACGTTCTACAGCGGCTTACGATAATGGAAGGCGTAGTGTCGGACATTAATTACTTACTAAAGCCGAAAATACCCGACAAGGCTGCAGCCTCTATAGATTTTTTAGGATAAATTCGTAATTCAATACTTGGATAGTGTTTTGTTATAATTAGGTATCTACATAAAATAGCCAAAATGTTGAGTTTTGTAAGGCTTTGCATGTGTCGTTCGCTGCACCTAAGGTGCGGTCTAAGGTCAGGCAAAATTAGTTTGGAATACAGTTAGTCTGGGATTTGGAAACTAACAGAAATAAGCTTAGACTTAGATCTCTTGTCTGCTAAATTCCATTGTGCAGTAGGTCTTCTGACCAAGCCTTTGGATATACAGGAATCAAATGTAATATTTTTGTTGACTCCGTATATAATTATCTGGACAACGTAGAGAAATTTTAGTACATAGTAATTTTATTTAGCAATGGTAATATGATCAAATAGGGATTATGGTAGGTATTATAGTACCAGGAGGTTATAAACCGAAGAAGGTTTTATACAACATTCGTCAAATGATTAACTATGTGGGAAGGCAGCCGGTGGGAGGGCCGGATATATTATTTATCTATTGTCTCGGACAGGGGATAGGCTGTGATTTGTATTGGGGTAATTTTCTACTGTTGTGACACAGTGGGCTTAGCATGATTTTATGGGACGGAAAATTTAACATTCTGTTGATAAACCTTTTGTTTTGTTTGCAGAATACATTACAGTTTTATTCCCTGTATTGTATTAGCCAGTTCCTAGATAATGTTTTAAAATATTGTAAGTAATATGTAATTTTAAAAAAGTAGGTAGATTTTAGGTAATTATCTATCAATTTCTTTGTATTTACGTACAAATGTACAAATTGATATTATAAAATTCGTAAAGCTCATCTTCGGAATATTAATCAATAAGTCGTTCAAACATAATGCGTTATACAAAGGCTGTCAAAATAAAAAGCTTCAAATAAAAGTTAACTATTACGTAAAACCCTAAAATACCGAGGTACTTTATCAATCGATTAAATTATCTGTACAGTGACTTGATTTAAACCCACTAAACCACCACAATCCGCAGTCATTAAAACTGAATCACACACAACTCCACAAGTCCACACTAACCGTTTAAAGAGAGATTTTTCGTGTATTTTTTTCTTTTCGGGGGGAAATGTTAAGCGTTATTCCGTCGCGATAGTGTCTGGTCTGTCAGCGCTACTAATTAGACGGAGCCACTTCAGCTAAGGGCCCTCGCTCTGAGGCGAAAGGGTTTCTTTACAAGAGTAGGTGCGCCGACGCGCTCTACTTAATTTACATGCATTCTGCCATCCATGATGACTGGACTGACTGCTGGAATGAATGGATTACTGGTTGACGGCCGCTTGGGTATCGTTGTGGCGTAAAGGCTAGTTGGAGTTCCATACTTTGCAATATTTACTTTCACATTTTAGTGATGGTAAAATTATTAATGTGTATGTAAAATAGAAATAGTAGTAAGTCCTCCTCCTTCTTGCTACATAAGGCTTATGTTGGTGGTGTATATGTGTGTGTGTGGGTATAGAGGTACACACAGTTGCAGACAACGAACGGGTAGCAACTGGCAAGTTGCGATCTAAGGGGGAGGCCGTCTTCCGATTGATGATGATGATGTATATAAACCTTATTGAAGAACAGCTCTACTTGTATTGCTTCAGGGATTACAGGTTGTGTATGTAAAGGCTCTAAACGGTTGGGTCATCATTATCATCAGCCGGAAGACGTCCACTGTTAAACGAAAGCTTGCTCCTTAGAAAGCCAAATTTAACGACAACTTGCCATTTACATCCACCGGTTGCCCGCAGCCCCTACGATATCGTCGGTCCACCAGGTGGGAGGCCTGCCAACGCTGCGTTGGTTGGGTAAGAAACTAATATTTTTTTGGAAGAAATAACTCTTTCCAACCATTATAAGAGTTTATTAAGTGAATTGGGTTAGTCCCTGAGTACCCCAATCCCCGAGTACCCCGTCCCGGAGAACCCCGAATACGAATAAATAAATCGGGTTTCTCCGGGACGGGGTACTCGGGGATTGGGGTACTCAGGGAGTAACCCAGTGAATTTATATGACTGGATTTATTATGTACCTACAACTGACCTTATTACTTGTATTATTGTGTTATACAACCAAAGTATCTTCATGTTAATATACCTACCCATAAGGTCCCTTAGTACCCCTCTACAACAGTGCCGTGAAGGGAATAATCTCACGGAAAATTGGGTTTGGGACCCTATTGTGCCTGTAATAACAGTCGATTTTTGTAAGTATGTACTTAGGTACTCTGGGTTACATACGTGGTACGATATTATGGTTATTATTAAAACATATTTTTTGATTGGATAGGCATAAAGTTATTTAAATTTTTTGCGACAACCATCTTTATACGCTTGGCAAGTTGCATTAAACGAATATATACCTCATAGTTTTTCAAGGTGTTGTTGCATTTAACTGACATTTATAATCACCCGAACACAAAACAAGTGATCACAATAAAACAATATTTATCTTGTGTGTGTACCATTACTTAACCACTAAACAGGAGTTAGGTATATCTAAGACCCGTTGTTGTCCTAAACTCAACGCCTAAAAGAATACCTACATTTCCCAAAACAAAACCTTGATTTGTGATTATTGAATAACACAACAAACGCTATTGAGTATTTATCTTTCTTAATCATACTTAAACACACCATGACACCTTGTATACGGCACCTTTATTTACCAGTATCGGCGTTCATCCATTTGTTCAGTAAAACAACACCCTGTTAATGGCGTTAGCTGATTAACGCTAACGCGGTGGTTACGTGAATGGTTGAAACCGAGATTGCACCACAAATACGAAATTATTATTAAGAGAGCGGTGTTCGTGTTGGTGGTTCTTACTTTCATTTTTAAATATTACTAGCTGCGCCCCGTGGTGTTACTCACTACATTTTTTTTGGGATATAAGGTAGCCTATGTGTTAATTCAGTCAGCTACCACCATATCAAATTTCATCAAAATCGGTTTAACCGTTTGAGCGTGAAGAGGTAACAAACATACAAACACACTTACCAACTTTCGCCTTTGTAATATTAGCGTGTATATAGTAGTGTGTGATGTGATGTGATTGTTTAATATTTAAATTCCTCGTCAGCTTACTCACAAACGCGACTGCTGGTTGATACTTGGTTTGATTCGCAGGTAAGGTTTCACTAGGTCGGACGGATGCAACTCGTTTCCAAATTTGAGAAGACTCAGATGAAAAACAGTTATATAATCTTCTTCTTCTTATCGCATGGTTGATGATTGTTGAACCTGCCTGTAGGCCTCTGACATGGCTTCACACACCGTTGATAAATCTCAGGTGTACCGTTTTCCTTCACCGTTTAGCAACTTATAACCGATTTATAGCACACATGAATTCGATAAGACATTGGTGCGTGCCGGGGTTTGAACTTGCAACCTTTGACTTGGCAGTCCAACGGTCATACCACTCGGCTGTCAATGCTATACTAACATAATGTCATGCCTGTTTACTATAGAGTAACTTAAGAGACCACGGATTTCCATTTGTTCCTAGATCTGGAGATCCTGGCATAACCCTTTCCGTACAAAAACATACTAATTTCAAAAACAGTTAATATCCATTATAATAAATACTTCTTAGTGTTTTATTTTAACGACTCTACCTACGAGCGTTTAAAACTTTCTAAAGTATTCTTGTTTAATGGTTCCGTACCTCATACAGTAAGACTCTGTTAATGACACGTTAGCTGATTAACTAGGGGTTGCTTTGTGGATACCAGTAGAGAAGAAACCTTGGCGGTTCCCGGCCTTCTACGAGTTTCATGATGTTGAGTGAAAATATTTGTATGGCTTATGGGTTTTACCTCCAAACGCTAAGTTCTTGTATCAGAACTCCTTGCATTCATCCTATTTCTCTATTTGTTGTCTACAGCCAATCGGGGCCGTACCTGGTTCGATGAATTTCGATGACTTTCTCGAGTTGCTAGCCAGTGACCACAGACAATTCAAACAATAAAAAATAATAAAATTCAAACTATTTTTATAAGCTCACTACACTTTTATTGAATCATAGCTTTTTTATAACTTTCTTTTTATTTTTACATTGTAATAACAATTACATTTTAGTCAAAGCAAAAATTCTAATTTTGAAGCCTAAAACAAAAGCCGACAGAATATAAAACCTGAAACACGGCGTAGAACTTTATTAGCCAATCAAAGCACGAATATTAAAATGATTGAAGTTTTAAAAAAATACCGTTTATTTTTTTTCCTCTGAAGCCGTTTACCCGACGCCGAGAGTGCTATAAACTGTCAAAACATAGATACTTCTTTTTATGAAAATGTTTAATAAAAATAAGAATAACACTCAAATTAAAAAGGGCTTCTTTATTTCGAAGAAGTTACGTGATATAATTATGATTCTATAATTTAGACTATGGTATGAAATGAGCTTTATAAACCGTATCTAAATTCAAGTACAACTTGAAAGCCTGTTTAAAAAAGTTCAAACAGACTCCCTCAGTATTCGATTGTTCTTTTTCAAAGATTTTCATTAGATTTATACCAAATTTTAATGTGATAATCCATAAAGCATACTCTTTCAAACAAAATCTTCATCAAATTCGGTTGACTATTGCCGAAAACACAAACAAACATACCTTCCTACCTACAAACAAACAAAATTAAATTGAATTAAAAACCATCTCCATTATTGAATTTGTATAAAAAAGAAAACGACAAAAAAACGCTGGCCATTATTTTTTGTTCAAAACAACTTGAATTTCGAACGCAGCCAGCTAATTGATTTCTAGGAAAATATTCACGTCGAATAATCTCATTTTAATTTGTCGCTTGAGGCGACATTTAGTTATTTATTCAAAAGAGGCGTGCGGGCGGCGTGTCCCATAATTTTGGATATTACGACATTATACCTCAGGGCTGCCCTCGAGCGTTCCCTAAATCCCAGTGAATTATAGTGAAGCTTTCTCGTGTAGCGAAAAAACTAAAAATATATTGGTCGGATATCCTTTGGATTTTTGTATGAATCGACCTTTCGTAGGTATACATGATGATAGATGGAAGTTTAATTTAATATGTTCGTTTAATTTGAATTGGTAGCGTATTAGTCATGCGGAATAATGAGTGACATAGCATAACATTACCAGTCATTAATGAGTGACGTGTTGGTAATTAAATGTGTTTGTTGTTTTTTAGAAAGTGATTAGTGAAATGTGGGACTAATTTATAGACCTCTATAGTAAATTTAATGTATGTAGGTAATCTAAAAATGCTTACAATGACACTGGGGGTCAAAAGTGCACAGTATAGTCTCGCTTCGAGGTCAGTTTTGGTAAATTGGGACATAACTCAAGTAAAACAATTTTTCGTGAACGGTCTACCGTTTGCAACATGGAACATGAAACACATTTCTTAAGTCTGTCTACCCCTTCAAGGACAGAAGGCGTGTTTATATGAATCTTAAATAATAAACACATCGACTGTTATTTATATGTATAACTCTCAACTGAAGGAGTAATATCCACTAGGTTCCGAGTGGGGGATGCTAGTGACGCAGAAGTATTGCACTTAATGGTTGCTCCAGTAAACTTGGTTCAACACTGCTGAGTAAATATTACTGTGAATGTAACTTGATGACTTTTATGTGATACGTACTTCGAAAATAACCACACTATTATAAAGGCGAAGGTTCATGTGTATGTATGTTTGTTACCTCTTCACGCTCAAACGGCTAGACCGATTTTGATTAAATTTCATATGGAGGTAGCTGGCACCCTGGATATAGGCTACTTTTTATCCCGAAATAATGTAGCGGGTAACACCGCAGGGCGCTGCTAGTATTTTATAAGCACGGTTTATAAGGATACTTGTGATGTCGCATCTGAAAGACGCAACTCGCCGTCATAAATGTCCACAAAAATTTGCACTGTGATGCCATAGTATAGGAAGGGAGCAACATTAGTTATCGTCAAACTACGTCATCGAACTACATACGAACATAAGTCGAGTTTAAACTATGTGGAGTATAAACTAAACGCAAGTTGAAACAATTTCTTACAGTAAAATTCGTTTCTTTTAAAAGCAAACCCGAACTAAATTCGGACAGAAACCAAATGACAGTCGAACAGAATAGGAAGCAGAACCAAACAGTATAACGTATTATCCCGTTTTAAAATTGACTCAGCTTTTCCTCATTTCCAGAACGACAATAAGACAATCCCAAAGCAAATTCCAACGAAAATATTTTTTCAATCATAATCAGCGATGATTTGCGAGGAATAACAAAGGGTAACCTTTTCTTTGAGTCGGTGCGCCATCAATTGTGGATCCGTTGAAACAATAGGGCAAAAAAGACATGGTCCAGTTTCTCAGATGAAATGATTGACGAGCTCTGGGAAAAGGGGGTACAAATGGTACAATATCAGTTTATATGTAGGGGTGATATTATGTTTTACGTACGTAGATCTAGCTGTGTAGGTTTATAAGAGGTCGATTAAAGAACAGTGTAGGACGGTGTTTAAAAACAAAAGTTTCCCTGTGTTATAATAAATTATAATTAATTAAGCTGTAAAGAACACAGTTTTACGGAGAAATGTAACGTTTATCTATCGTTGTAAATGATATTTGTGAGGTTTTTATTGCTGTGTAGAAAACGATTTTAATCTATACATAGGTTTGCTTAAATCGCAATAATTGATTGCTATCCTTAGATGAGCACACAACACTATTCGATTTATTGCAGTCTCATAGATATAATTATTTCGATTTTAAGAGTTTGGAAGGACAGTTTCTCAACGTAAAGGTAAGAGAAGGACCTTTCATCTTCTTACCTTCTGTGTCAATGTCAAATTCTAAACTCAATTGAACACGTTCGTTATAATAATCTTGATTCAAAATTCAAAAAGTTCAAAATTCAAACAGCGCTTATGAAACGGTAGGATGCTAGTTGCACGGTTCCAAAATGTCATTCCAATGGTGAAGAACCGGCAAGTAACTGCAAAGGTTACTCATTTAAGAAATATGGTACAAAAAGGTTTGGATTTGTCATTTATTCTTTATAATCATGATTAATTAAAAAGTTACTGTCAACAAAACCCAAAGACAAAACCTATGTTGTAGCATAATCGAGCAATGTGATTCTTCTCTAAACATTCCAATAAAACATTCATCAGTTAGATGCTAGTCACTCGGTCATAAGCGGCGTATCTAATCGATTCCCATAGACATTGTACGGCGGTATCGATTGGTACGTTTTTAATATCGGCCTGTTATCGCAGTGACGAGGCGGGGAGCGTGATCACGACCTACGTGAGTACTATCATAGTATTGAATATCTGTGTTATAGAAACATACATATACTAGCCGCGCCCCGCGGTACCCGCTACATTTTTTCGGGATAAAAAGTAGCCTATGTTTTAATCCAGATTGTCAGCTACCTACATATGAAATTTCATTAAAATCATTCAGTAGTTTTTACGTGAAAGAGTAACAAGCATCCATCTGTATAGATGCGAAAGTTTGTAAATACTTACAAACTTACGTGAGTACTATCATAGTATTGAATATCTGTGTTATAGAAACATACATATACTAGCCGCGCCCCGCGGTACCCGCTACATTTTTTCGGGATAAAAAGTAGCCTATGTTTTAATCCAGATTGTCAGCTACCTACATATGAAATTTCATTAAAATCATTCAGTAGTTTTTACGTGAAAGAGTAACAAGCATCCATCTGTATAGATGCGAAAGTTTGTAAATACTTACAAACTTACGTGAGTACTATCATAGTATTGAATATCTGTGTTATAGAAACATACATATACTAGCCGCGCCCCGCGGTACCCGCTACATTTTTTCGGGATAAAAAGTAGCCTATGTTTTAATCCAGATTGTCAGCTACCTACATATGAAATTTCATTAAAATCATTCAGTAGTTTTTACGTGAAAGAGTAACAAGCATCCATCTATACAGATGGATGCTTTTTATCCCGAAAAAATGTAGCGGGTACCGCGGGGCGCGGCTAGTATATGTATGTTTCTATAACACAGATATTCAATACTATGATAGTACTCACGTAAGTTTGTAAGTATTTACAAACTTTCGCGTTTATAATATTAATAGGGATTCAGTTTAATTCATAGTTTTGGCTTTTAATTTCGTTTCGTAATTCTTTTGACTAAACAACACTTCTATCATCACTTGGAATACTGTTAATTATGTAACTAGCATTTACCGCTATCTTGAGTGCAAAGCTTAATATGGACATGTTGTGACAATCTAATCTAAGCCATAACTTATCAATATCACTGCAAAAACCCTTGAAAGTCCTCCACCATCCACCTTATAATCAACAATCGCAATTGTGCTAATCATGCTGATTCTCTGCCTCCCTGGTCTGGTGATCGCTAAGCGCGACTGGTGAGCATGAGGTCCTGGGTTCGAATTCCGGGTCGGGCAAAATGTTACTGGATTTTTCCCATACCTCTGTCTTTCAGGGAATACAGGCATGATGTTATGTTATGCAAAATCAGGACAGTTTAAGATTTTGAAGCGAGATGCTTTCCTTGCTTCCACTACGTAAACTGTTCTGCTTGAAGAGTTCCTGGTAAGAGGGCAGTAAAAGAAAATCGTGGCTTCACATGACGCGACTGTACGCTCAAAGTTAATCTAGGAATAACGTAACGGATCGTGGAATCTAGACTATCTCAGTCTGAAATCTGTAACACGTCGTGCAAACGTGGTGATCGATACTCGCTCCTTCTTTGTTGGTGTAAGAAAATCCCTTCGTCTCAGTGAGAATATTACAAGTAAATACTGTTCAAAGAGGTATGTGTATAGTTTTAAAAACTGTGAACCTTATTTTAAAGCGTATTGGTATATATAGAAGCATAAATTAATTTGCTAAGTGCACCTGATTATAAGATGCTCAAGATTAAGAGAATTGGCAAAGAAAAAGGGAGTTCTATAGATACCTAGCAGTGGGTGATACCGAGCTGAAATAATAATGACCTTTTTCTTTACTGGGGAAATCTTTACCTATAGATTTTCTCCGTAATGGGGCGGACGAAGGGGTATGCCGGATTTCCACCGGCTAAAACCCCAGGGTGTCCTCCTAGTTGCCCTAGGTCAAGTGACGTGGGAGCTGCGTACGCTACACTGCAGCCCTTTACAGGTCCCGACCCACCATCCTTCGGCAGGTCCCGCTTATACCTACAGTTTCACCTGCAAGATACAACGAATTCAGGTCCCGAAGATGATAACTGGAAGAGAATGATTAAAGCATTACTGTAGATGGGCGTAGTGGCTTAGTTATTGAACCACTGTGCACTGTTCAGAGTCTGTGTTTTTGCTTGTTATGTATCTGTGAAACATACCCACTAGATGTCAGGTTTGAGAGAAAACGTAGACTATGCTCTTAACAAAAAATATATTATGTTATGTATAAAATCAGCCAAGTAACGGTGAAGGAAAACACCGGGCGGAAACCGGCGCACACCCGATGTTTCAAAGGTGTGTAAGGCCATGTCAGAGGCCTACAGGCGGTTTAAACTCCGGTTGTTCATCAACGATACGCTGAGATAAAAAAGATGCCAAATATCATCAAGTACCTAGTACCTATTTTTACGGACTTAATCGTTGAAAAAATGTTTGGAACTTAAATTGAATTGCAACTTCAAACGTGACTTACATCTAAACATTATTTAACATTAAATAGGTACATTTCTCAGAAACGATTCACAATTCCAGCAATTCTAACATGAGAATACATATACATAGAATGAGAAGCAATCTCAAAAGTCATAAGTATTCATTATTTCTTAGAACAACGGCTTTGAACTCGTCACATAAAATCCTGAATATTTAGAATTTATATATTTACATCAGGGACATCGAAAGCTAGCTAAAAAATATAAGCATCTAGCACAGCAGATGTACCTACGTCACAATAAATCAACATTTTAATCCAATTTAATTGCATCTTTACGACTTTATAGTTACTTCGAAATAATTTGTGCCGGCAGCGTTCTTAACACGCCGTAAACGTCAATCGTAAAACGAGGCTGACTTACAAACAGCTACAGTGAACAATATTGCTGTCACGATTTTGGACTTATACCGACTTTATAAACAAGCGCCAAAACACTCGAGGTGTAGATATCTAAGCTTGTCTGTGTGTAGTCATCAAAGGGGCGAGATCAACGTCCAGTCTGTCTATCAGAAATGATTGATCTTTGTTTGTGATGCGTGTGAATGAAGCAAAAGACTTATGCCAGGATCGTAGCAAATGGGAATCCGTGGTCTCTGCCTACCCCTCAGGGAAACAGGCGTGACTTTACGTATGTGTGTTCGTACTTTGAAAATAGCTATACACCTAAATTATGCACCTATAATAAGGTTTCGAGAAGGAAAATATTTCAAACAGACAAGAATGTGAAGGCCTATGGCAGGATCCTAGAAAAAGGAAATCCGTGGTAGGTAACTGCTTACCTTGCTGTGGATTGCAAGCTAAAAAGTCTCGCACAATAATAGTGTACCTATACCTAAAGGTGTTTGTAGGCCTAAGCTCTAGTATCACTATAGCTGGATAACGTTAACAGCTCAACGAGTGGGATTCACACCTACGACCTGCATAATGCGCATACCCTTAGAGTTGGCAACCGTGGACGGAGTTTAATAGTTTTTTAATAAAAAAGCTAGGTATTAATGACGTTTCAAAAAGCTTTCAGCATAAATGTCATCGTTATATAGCTATTTCAGTATTCTAATACTGTGAACTCGTAAATAAGAGGGTATTTCGCCTTTTTATTACCAGGTAACCAGAGTAGGGTGGAGATGTGTGTACGTTGAAAAACCCTATTAAAAAGTTTAATTGTACATTAACATGTACAATTAAGGGAAAATTGACAGTCCTCTCATCATTATGGTTACATACCATGATCATAAGATCAATGCAATGTTTGACGACTCGCAGTGGCTCAGCAATTGGACCACTGCGCTACGGGTTGTGAGTTCGATTCCCGCTCGAGACGAAAAATTGTGCGATCCGCAGATTTTGTCCGGGTGTTTGTGTATGTGATATTTCATGTTTGTGAAACCGCACCTACGATACCTTCAGGAGAAATTCCTAAGATGTTTTAAAAAAAAAAAGGAACTGTTAAACCGTAAAACCAATAAAGCAATTATTTGTACATACATCCATTTAAAACCGCTATATTTGACTTTCACCTACATAGCCACGACCTATTTTTAGCTTATTTTGTTTTGTATGCGCAACTAAATTTATAAATGCAAATTTATTTACCTGTTTGAACTATCCTATAAGTTTTACAGCGTCTACTTTAGGTTTGCTTGTAGTACTAGCCTGGAAATTAAAGCTAGAACCTGAAACTCAGCACTAACATTTTATTATACATAATAAGCCTTCGTCAGCTTTTATGGTACCCACGGGAACCTATAAAGTAAGATTGCGCTATTTAAAATAGGCTAACTACAACCAAAACGTATACAGTATAGTTGCTACTAATTATCCTAATCCGTGTCTGGCCAAACATGAATAAAACAAAACATCAGAACAATCAAGTTTGTAACCTCGATCAATGTTATACAAAAGCTATATTTAGATCGAATATTACTTGTGCGAGTTCGGTACAGAATTATAACCGTACCTAACTACGTGACTTGAATATAACATAAATATAAAAGAAAATTTGTAGTGAAGTTGTATTGAAATATTATTTTGTGTCTTGCTACTATATTGGTTGGTATTCAGAAATAAATGTTGATATTAATAATATTTGGCAATATAAAACTCAACTGAAACTTTCTGTCATGATTTAAGGTTGCATGTTACGCCATCTATTGTCGAGTAGCAGAGAGTACGATATAAAAGCTCAACAGAGCTTATGTTAGTTCCACTTTATTCCGTAATTCTCTGTAGTGCCAGTTGTATACAAAACTTGTAGATATGTAACATGAGAAACCTATTTTAGATCAAATATATTAACATAGAGCTCCTTTATATAACAAAAATTAAACATCTAATAATAATTATTAAACTTTATAAAATTGATGATTTTTATAAAGAAAAAATGATGTGCTTTCTTAGGTGATACCTTCTAGTTATCTTTCTCGATTATACATTGTGCATTCAGAAAATGATTACCTACTAACAATTAAAATAAACATTACCTAAGTGCTGGTAAAAAATACAAAAGAAAACACCAAACAACAAAAACTAATCAACAAAAATACGTTTCCGATGTCCGTGAAAAATATTAGCACTTTGTATTATTTTTGTGTCCTTCTTACGTTAAAAGTGAGCCGGATGTCTTCAACACAATGCAAGAAACATAGCTATAAATGTACAATCGTCAGCACGGCTACATAGAAGCCATTTCTTTTGTCCCGCGCACAAAGGGCAGTGTTCAAGGGCGTAACGAAGGCTTCGTGTTTGTGTAGCGACCGATATTGCAGATTAGCTCGTGATCCACATTCCGCCCCTTACCTGAAGTGTCTATAAAACGTAACACCGAAAATACTACGGCCTTTCATATAAGTGGTTCGACTATTTGCCGATAGATGGCGCTATTTTTGTAGTCGAGCTTTTAGGAATGCGGCAACAATTGTATTAAAGTAAATAGGTCGTTCTCAGGTTATTTTTGGGCGCAAAGAAATTGCTTATACACATAAAAATTACAATTTAATTTTTTACAATTGAAAGAGATTAGTTTTGTACCTACATTCTCTCAAAATACTTCAACTTTTTTTTGTATTATTATGTATAACATTATCAAGTGGTACCAAAAGTGTATAAAGATAGGAAGTCATTAAGTTCCATAAAAATATATTTAAAGTAACCACTGATAGAAGCATTCTCCAACATTTTCTTTTCACTCTCATTATTATAAAAAGGCTATTTTCGAGAATTCAGTGTTACGCTTACACATTGAATTCTGTTAGTAGCCATTTTAAGAACCATTTAAAAAAAGTTAGCACAATATTCAATGTTCTAATATCAACCGCCATTATTATTATGGCCAGTACAGTACCTACCCTTATCTCTTGATATAATTTCGTTGTAAACAAATCTTATTTCATTTCCTTCGATCACGACTGCGAAGCGTCTTGATTGTCGATTCCTAGTAGTCCATTGTACTTAGGAGCACAGTGTTGAGTTGGGTGTGTGTGGATTGTGTGTTGAGGATTCGTACCAACCTCCTCCCTTCTTGACATTACATTATTCGTTGACATATTTACTTATGTCAATATACCATGCCAAGATAAGACTAATTACATAAAGGCTTATTATAACCTACGTCTTTTCCCAAAACTCTCAGTCCAAACAATTCTCCGAACTGTCCCCCCAATCTGCACAATAAGAAATGTCTGGAACTAAAACCTTGACCTTTGATTTCTTTCGGCGTTCCTCCCAGATGGGACCGGACTCCTAACGACTGCCTCGTTTAGGAAAGGTTCTCTCAATCTAGATCCTGAAATAACTATTTGTAACGAGTTTAAAAACAATTTATTAGAATATAAACATTCATATTATTTGTGTACTGCTCATTAAATAACTCGACTAGATACAAAAAGCATCCCGTTCCAGGCCAATTCATAAATCTTATACAAAATACATCCTTAAATTTTACAAATGGTAACCACTAAAACGCCGAAAAATAAAATTTATCGCTCCATAACCTCTAGAGTGTAATTTATAATGCAAAAGGTTCGCTGGGCGCGAAATATGGTGGAGCCAAGAGCAAGCATTCACGTGCTATTTTCATTTTCCATAACCTTAACACGGACTATAAGATGTTCATCCCGAGAGTTTAGGATAATTGAGCTCAGCTGGACAGGAACACACTTGACAAATGTCAAGCGTGGGGTAGGACGCGCCGGCGGGGGGTGCGGGTCGCGGCGTCAGGTGCGGGGCGCGGCGGCGGCGGCGCACCGGCCACCGCCACGACCAGTGCTCGCCCGGCCCCCATCCCGCGCGCATGTCCTTAGACAAACCCTTCACCACAAATTCCACACAGCGCGACTCCGTTACATAATATCCCAAAAGGGCACATTAAAACCTCATAGTGTTAAGGCTTATTTCTGTGATCGATAAATTTTAGCACGTTTTACACGCGTAGTTTAGGTTAGCGTTACGTAAGCCGCCGCCGTCCACGAAGCTTCGCTTGCCACTGCTTATTGTGATATTCGGTTGTGATATATTCGTTTTAGGCCAGCTTTTTGCTCGTAGAGTCATAGGCTCGTGATTAGTATATAACGTTATATAGCACGTTAAGTTTGATAATCTGAAGTTCTGTAACGGAGTCGTGTGCGTCGAAGCCGCCGTTCAGACGTTGTGGAAGTTTGTGCCTATTGTTCCTGTAACCCTGTTACTTGTTGATTGTCCCTTCCGTTCCCTCGTTCCTGTGATCCTGGTCGCATGGTGAGCACTGGGTGGGCGTGCGGTCGGTGTTCGCGCGGGACTTGTTGATCGCGGGGAGATAATGCGCGCGTAGCGCTCCCGAGTGTGGCTCGTCACGGATTCGCGCGGCTGGTGGCGGCCCGCCACGCCATCTGGCGGCTGCGGCGCTCCGGCTCGCAGCCGGCGCACGACAACAATGACCATGAACAGACCAACCATCTGTACGTTTCTTCTTCTTTCTTCAACGCTCATTGTTTGTCTTGCAAGCTTCTGTTATATCATTACCATCCATGCCTTCACTGTGTTTTTTTTTTTCAATTTTCCCTCCTGTTTACTTTGTTGAAGAAAACTGACGCTGCACTTATAAAGTGACATTTATGAAGCTCAAAGAGCGCCACTCGAGTTGAATAAAGTGGCTAAATAAGCAAAGCGTCCGTGCAAAGAGTCCGGTCAAGCGTATTTCCGCGCGACTCTTTCACATTAAGTTTATTTTGCTCCGACTGCCAGCTGCTCACCCGCTTTACATTTCCAGTTTTCTTATTTTCCATTTCACGTCGGTGTCGCGGTCCCAGCCTGCTGTTTGCATCGTCGACCATAACGCGAATGCCTGCTATAATAAATGTTACCCCACAATTGTTGTTTTATTTTGAGTTTTGATGTCAGCCACCTAATCAGTGTTGGGTAAAGGTTTGTGCTTATGTAGCTTCATGTATAGAGCGGTATAATCGATGTTTAGATAAAGTATTACTTAGACGCACGTTGATCGATACACATAAGTATAATGTACGTCCATCAAATTCACTCATGTGTCTGTTGTTTGTTACGTAAGGGCGCCCAACTTGGGACTTTTTTTGCTAATACACAGCTCTTATAAATATGGTATACACATTACATTTATATCACGTAATAATTATAATGACGTCACCATTTTAATTTATAAAAATTTACTTCATATTTAATATTAAATAAACAGCGACCTATTTACACGTTGTGTAGGCGTGATGCCTGCGTTGCCGAGGGAAAAGGAACTTCTAATTAAAACTCGTGACCAATGTAAAATTAAATATACACTGTACAATAATATGTTGCCCCGGCATTTACAATTGTATATTTACGACAGCATAATAACAAAATACGACAGGTTTTGATGAGATCCAAAAATATGTTTGGATTTTCTAAATAATACAACAATATATACGATATAGTCTATCATACACATATATCTACTAAAAGACTAAATATATAACAAAAGAAATCCATTACAAAATGGTGACATCATTAACATGGATAAAAATTCTAGATGCCAATACCGTCACCATATACGCACAGAAAAGCAAGAAATAAATTTAAAAAGTATGCTACGAGTACATCCTCGCTCTCTTAGAGCCAAACGTTCCTGTATATAGGCCACGGGCCTTATTACCATAGAATGCAACCCACGCCCGACTTACTTTCGAGCCAAAAACTGTAACAGCATAAAGCTGGTCCTTGCCCCGACCTTGACCAGTTTTGAGTGAACGCATTTGGATTACGAGCCTTCGGATATCGCGATGTATCGCATGAGTTACGAATGGTTGAGCATGATGGATGCAATAAACTGCTTCGAGTTTTAATAAATGTTGTGTATTGAATAAGTAATGGCGCCCTACCGTGGGGCATGAAATGTAAGGGTCATTGATCTTTGCCGTAAGTCGTTTTAGTTTATTGTTTCCAGTTGTTATTTATTGGTAACTCGTTATTATAATGGATTGGTTTTGACTTTGAGTGATTTTTGTTCGGAAGATTCATTATTTTGTCTGCTTACCGCTTCGGAAAAGTGATTGTTTTGAAGCATAGTATTAGTTTACAACTTAAATAGCCAGCTCGATGAAATATTTTACTTCATTTAAAGGAGCTACTATTGGTTATTGTACTTTTCAGTCACGAATATAATTTTCAAAATGATGTATTGGCGCCCAACGTGGTATTTACGTAAATGGTGTATCTCTATAAATGTACCGTTTAGTATATTACAGCTAAATTATACTTTTTGATTTACTAGGTTGACTGAAATTGCGTGACACTATAAATAACTAACCTAAAAACTTAATACAAGCGAACCAAATGAGTTTACTGAACTGAACGCCGTTGGATGGCAAAAGATCGAGTGTCACGACGTACCTACCATGAATAATTTGCTAATACCGTAATAAATTCGATAGACTGTATCATGATTAAACAAGAGTTTTCTATTGGATACGTAATGGCGCCCAACTGGGACTTGGAGAATTTACATCGATGTTATATTTAGAAGTATTAGTGCTTTTCGAACTTGTGCAATATTGTATAATAGTATAAATAATTTAACTTTAATCTTCTGCTTCTTTATTTTATTATGAGTTTGATTATTTTCAAATGTCTACTCTAAGTATAAAAGGCAAGCAATGGTATATAATTGAGACATAGGGATATCATTAATTTGATATCAGACGTACTATAATTTATCTAAGCCACATATAAAATCATCTTGTGTGTGTGAGTATCTCAATGCATTAAAACTGGTCCAGTTACAACTATTTCTTGGCATCAACCATAAGACTTTCATAACAATGGTAACACGCTGTAAAATAAAAGTTATGAGGCTGAGTCCTTGCATTCAGACAACTTTTCTGGGTCGAACAAAATGGCGCAACTCCAAGTTCACTTGTTGAAGCCTTGTAATGAAAACACCAAGTCAAAACCTTTTAAATCTATTAAATAATTAACATACACGTCATTAGGACCAAAAATCCGTAAACCTAGTTTTATTTCAATGTCTAATATTCGCGTAAGTGATAATAATTAGGTTAATATAATATTAACAAAATATCAGCCTTTACCAGTTGATATGGTATAAAACCAGTCTATTTAGACGAACGATAAAACTAATGTTTTATAGAAATTTCGATAAAACGTTAGTTCCTATGGCATCATAATTCAATTTGAACTGTGAGCATTATTTCTTAACAACATTTCTTTTCCAAACATTTTTGCAACGGGTTACCCTTTTACAGGAGACAAAAATACATACAATCCTTATTAAAAAGGCCGAGAGCTCCAAACAGTTAAAATATTTTACAATCAAACGGCTTAATGTTAAACAATAACCGTCCACAATAAAGGCTAGAAACAGCCACTTTAATTGGTTCCTCCAGGTTTACGATGCCACTTAGATGTTTTAACGAGCTAATGAACAATGGCGCACGATATTAAGGGAATTGACAACATAATGTCCCCCGGGGCGCAGAGGGGGTCCAATGATATCCACTTAGGAGACGCGTTATCTGGAGCCAGGATCGAGAACGGATGAGGGAGCTTGGCAAAGACGCTTATTTTATGAGACTGGACTTTATGAATATTTTGGTTGGTAGTTACTTAGAAATAGATTTAGTACTTATTACTGTACTTATTAGATAGGTACTGTTTGATATTACACGTATTATTCGTTCATATTTATTAGCGAGGCCTTTGCCCTGCAGTGGGGCAGTCATGGCTAAAATAATAATAAATAATAAAGCCCTAACCACTGATATTTTGAACTCTGTCTGAAATAAAGTAGGACCCTACTTTATTTACATTGAAATATGATTTTTATATGTTAGATATTTGAATATAAGTTGACACAAAAAAGTTCTATGGCGAGTAAAATTAAACCAATAGGTAATCTATATATTAATCTGTACATTCTATAAGTAAACTATTTAATAGTGCAACCCTAAAAAAACAACACCACATTGAACTTAACTCAAGCTTCAAACTTACGTTCAGACATTTTGCCCTCATATTTCTACGAAAATCCTTTGAACAAAAGGTCATAAAATCAACCTTATTACAACAACAAATATTCTAATATAATATAGTAGGTACATCTGATAAAAATAAATGGATTACATGAGTTCTTGTGTATTATTAAGCACTATTTCGCCCATAAAAGTGTTGAGTCACAGCAGGCCGATGACATTCCCCATCGGAAAGTTTTTATTGATTTATGTGAGTTTGAAACTTCTTTAGTAGGAAAGTTAGGCCACTAGTTTAAATACTATTATGGGGCATAGCTTTGACTAAACAAATAGAAGTATTGTATAAGTATTATTACTTCTTTTCCGTGCCATAATTGTGTACATTGAAAGACAGCCAGAAATGGCATTGGACAGGGTTTTGTGGAGGAATAATGGGGAAGCCAGCAGTGGGTAAACGAAACAGCTAAGTACATAAAAAAAATAGTGTACAACTTTCTTACCATGAATTCTTAGTGCAGGATAGTTTACGTTGTGAAAGCGATTCCCTACGCGCTATGTAATGCGGCGTCTCGCTCCCACAACGTAAACTGTCCGGCATTGAGAGTTGATAGTAAGGGGACAGTTTTAGTTCTTCTTAGAAACAACTGAGTAAATATGTCTGCCCGGTAATAGGCTCGTTATAATATTATTATTACCTGGGATTGATATGGTTGTTAAGCAAGCACACTTCTGCTAACTACTTTATAAATTACAGGTACGGTTTATCACACTAATATTATAAAGGCGAAAGTTTGTGAGCGTGTTTGAATGAGTTACCTGTTCACGCTTAAACGGCTCGACCGATTTTGATGAAATTTCATATAGAATTAGTTGACACCGTGGATTAACACATAGGCTACTTTTATTTAGGTTCACCCACAGCACATATATATTCACAGTCACATACAGGCTTTTAGGTAATATTCTAATATACATATATGCCAATTACGGGCAAACACAACATTTACAAAACAGACGCCAATTACCGCTTAGCAAACTTGTGTAGAAAAACAGAAGGTAGGGATGTAGCGGGTAACACAGCGGAGTGAGTTAGTCTTTTTATATCTTTCAACGAACAGCCTAATACTCTGAGCTAAAATGATCACTGGCTCTTGTAAAATGGGTAAAGCTCAGTGAATCATATCATGAATTGACGAGTCATCACTCAATCAATATTGACGCAGCGGCTCATATCGGTTCCTGACGCAATCGCCAGAAAAAGATGAGCAAATAAATGAGAATATATCCCTAACAATTTAGCTAAAGGTTAAGTATAGCTATAAGAAAGTTAGAAGAGTTCTTCTAATAATAAATTGTAATAAAACGTAATGATCAGCGATTCTATTTAGTTAATTGAATACTTTTACTTATGCGTGAGTAGGAAATTCAGAATAAATTAGATACCTAAACATGCAATACCACCCCGCGGTGGCTAGCGTGGTGATCGATGCTCAATCCTTCCCTATACGAACAAAGGCCTTTGCTCTGCAGTGGAATAGTAAAATGCTGTTATTATATAATATTATCATGCAATATCATAATGCAACTTCACTAAAACATTATCTCCCATACCTACTATAGAGAGGTCAGTTTCATCATTGTTTATATATAAAAGGAGAATAATACAATGTATGATTTACTTGCAACACGCCTTGACTCGTTGGCCTTGTTGTCGCCAAGCGACTGCTAAGCGCGAGGTGCTGAGTTCGAATCCCGGGTGGGGTAAAGTGTTGCAGCTCGGAGTCTGTATTTGTGCTCGGTTGATGGCAATAGGCTAACCCCCAGGACTATAACATAATGGCGAAATGTGAGTGTTCAATATGTGTACCTCTGCCTACCCCTTCGGGGAGTAGAGGCGTGATGTTCAGTTGTTATGTATGTTTATATCTTATATATCTCGGGAGCTCGGCTCGCGAATTTGCCGCGTAACCAGCTCATGAATTGCTCCGTTCGAGTTCGAAACTAGTCGGGCATCCACGAATAGTAAATAATATAGATAAAACTCCGAAAGTTATTTTATTATATAACAATAAAGACAATTTGTATTTGTACAAAACTGGCTCAAATACACAAAAAAGCATACTTAAGAGTTTCCCATTATTATTATTAATTACAATTTATCCCATTTATTTATTTTTTTCTTTATCATAGCTCAACGTACCTATATGTATATGTATATATATGTATATATTTATATAATTATGTATAATGATTTTTATATTATATTCAGTAATTGAACCAATATCAGCTACACCCCAAACTGCCCTTGCCTTTTGTATGCATTCAACTCTGTCCATCCTAAGGTTGTCTGTAAGAGATCGCCTAGTGCGATAAGACCGCCCATTGTACATTATCCTTATATTACTGTACTTATGTTTATTTTTGGTGTACAATAAAGAGAAATCTATTTATCTATCTATTATTAAGCTTACCCATACTTCTTACCATTATTATTTAATAAACTGCTGTCAGTCACTGCTCCCCCAATATTTACGTAGGCTATCTTACAGTAGGCAATATAAGTTTTATAAAAACCTTTTAGGCGGAACGGTAGGACGTGGGCGGGGAGGAGGGGGAGGGGGGAGTAGTGGGGTTGCTGGGGGGGCAGGCATGCTGCGATTCCCAATCGACTCACGTACGAGCGCCCGAGTTTAAGACTTCAGCATCTAGTTAGAACGAAATATACTTTACATTTACGTAATTTATTGGTCTGTAATTGTTTTATTAATATCTTGTTTTAATATATTACTTTAATGTATATATAGTATACAGCTTTGTTATATAAGTAATTTTGTCTGACTGTAAAATATGTATACATACCTATATAATTAAAAATGTTTACTTATTCATCAGCTATTTATAATATACGTAAGAATATAACAGTAAAGATCCCACTCATTATATTAATAAAAGTCATTAAATATACCTAATAGTATTTTTTCCGCTTTTCGTCTCTAACAAGTTGAAGAAAGTAATGAAAAACGATGCGACTATTATATTAGCCAGTATACATAAACATATTACAAATATTAGCTACAAGGTGATATATTTTCAAGCTCCAAACTCCAAATGTAAATAACCCTTAAGGCTGGAATTGAAAAATGATTTAGCTACGACTACGGGCCGCGTAGGCCGGTCACGTAGCCAGTCTACGAGCTACGGAGCCGCGTAGCGGCTCATAGAGCTATATCCGCCCGCACATTCATACATATTTTAAAAAGAACTCAAGCACGTTCTTCGTAGTTTTGAATTCAATTAAACGAGAATATTCAAATTATTATTAACTTGTTACGATCCCTACTAATATTATAAACGCGAAAGTTTGTAAGTTTGGATGGATGTTACTCTTTCACGTAAAAACTTAATGTATTTTAATTAAATTTCAAATGGAGGTAGCTGCCACCCTGGATTAACACATAGGCTTAGACTTTTTATCCCAAAGTAAATGTAGCGGGTAACACCGCCGGGTGCAGCTAGTATATACTAGCTGTGCCTATAATATACAAAAAGAGATAATGTTTGAATTAATCAAATCATTATTTATGTTAAAACAATACCTACAAAAAACTATCTTTCCACCATCAGTTTGTACCTTACATGTCCAGTCTAGCGTTGCGTGTCTAATTAAATATTTAATTATTGATTAAACCAGACTCTAAATACACGTAATAACACCCATTACCCCCGAAGGGATTGTCAGTATTCTGCTTTTATCAGAAATTAATACTCTAATTTAAATGCAATCAGAAATTCTATGTATAGGTGGAGAGCCTATCAGGCACGCACCAGAACCTTTTACGATTGGCTTTGACAGTGAAGGAGGGGTGGGGGGGGGAATGGTTGTTCCTAAACCCCACTGGTAGACTGCATAATTAATAATAACATATTTAGTATTATCTGAAATACTTCATAGTGCAGTAACTCATCATCGTAATCAGCCGAAAGACCACTCAACACATCCATCACCCTTAAAACGCCACAATGACGCCCGAATTTGACGACCTAATTGGAGCAGTGGCTAAGCGATTGGACTGCTGCGCTAAGCAACCCTTAGCGTTCGGTTCCCGCACGGGGCAAAAAATTGTGCAATCCGCAGATGTTTGTCTTGAGTTTGGGTGTATGTGTATGTGATATTTCGCCGCACCCACGACACAGGAGAAAGTCCTAGTGTGGGGCGAAGTTTAAAAAAAAAATGAACAACAACTTGCCAATTGCATTCACTGGTTGCCCGCAACTCTGATGATACCATCGGTCAACCTGATAGGAGGCCAGCCAATAAATAAATACACCTATAATCTGACTAAATGAATAAATTATTTATTTCTGTAAATAGGTTTTCAGAAACACTTTCACACGTCAAAATCCAATAAAAAATAAAATAAAAACTAATGGATATGGAACTATGGAGATGGCGATTATGATCGATATCCTAGAATAACGTTCCTCTTTGTATTTGTTTGAACCTAACAGCAAATTGAATGCACTCTTTATTAAAACCTCTTCGCTTACACGAGTTAACACCTGCATGTTCCTTTTTTCCAACGTCAAGATCCTTGCGTGTTGATTAATTTAATATAAACAAGTCGTTTATAATTTTATCACAGTTTGAATATTAAAATGCATATATTATAAAAAATACCCTTGAAACTTAAGTTACTTTCAATTTTTTATTTTGTATATGTTTATTTTTAAGGAGTGTAAATAACCTTGTAAAAATAAAAATTAAATAGTCTGAAGAAAAAAAAGTTAAAAATGTTTTTAACTTCAGTATTTGTTGAAGAAAACTTAACTTTGGAGAACATTGCCCTCATACACAATATTTTAATCCTACATAAAACATGTGTGACAAATTCATAGGAACTATCTAGTGTATTAATGCCTATCCCATTGACCCGTACATAGGTGCAGCGTCAATTCTTTTAATCGCACATACTATAATTATGATCTTATTTTATTTTATTTTATTTGGGACAACAAACAGCATAGGACGAAACGGAACGAAACGGCTGGACCGATTTTGCTAAAATTTTATATGGAGATAACTGACACCCTAGATCAACAGAGAGGCTACTTTTTATCCCGAAAAATGTAGCGGGCAACACCGCAGGGCGCAACTCACATAAAACTCATAAGAAATATCCGTATACCATAAATAATTACTGCATAAAATCTAAGCTTAATTATAGCATGCAAACAAGACCAATTTGAAAGCCCACTACCGAACTCTTTGCATCGCATCACAAGGTTATGTCACAAGGTGTTGTTCATCGATTTAGTAATTAGTTGGAGGCTATCACGCGATCATTCGAGAGTGAAAACAAACGGCCTTCTTCCGATGAGATTGAGCTGTACACTGTACATCGAAGGTCTTTATGAGCCCAGATATTTACGATATAATCAGTCGTAACGACTAGTCGCAACAGGCCGATCGTGACCACTGATCGCAAGGGTGTATAACATTGCTAACAACTTTTTAAACATCGCCCCACATTTATAATTTCTTCTGTGTCGTGGATGCGGTTTACTAACACAAAATATCACATGCACAAAAATCGAGACTCAGGACAAACATCTGTGGATCGCACAAGTTTTTGCCCCGTGCGGAAATCGAACCCCCAGCGCAGCAGTTCAATCGTTTAGCTACTGCGCCAAGGTCATCGAACGAAATTTACCTAATCGCAATCAATATCGCTGTACGCAACTAAATTCTATCCTAATAGACCGTCATTTCGTTTCGCTCAAAACAAAAAAAAATACAGATCGTGACGACAGATCACCTGTGGGGGATAATTTTTGAGCGGAAAAACGTCACGATTTTCTTTGCGATCGATCGTTACGATCCATCGTCCTGTATATGGGGCTCTTTGGGCTATTAGGTAACTTGATTAGAGGGACGCTAGTCAAGGTAGTAAATAATAACTTTATCGGTGTTTTCCTCGAAGAGGTGAAGGTATCTCTTCGGGGAAAACAGCGATAGTGACACAAACAGACTATACTATAGATAGTAAAGTCTTTGTTGTATTGTACACTCACATTTCGCTGATTACAGTACATTAGTAAGGACATAACATGTTACAATAGAACGAAGCTAATACTGTCAGTAATATGTGTATTGTGTAGGTAGAGCTGGCAGCCACCGTGCTCTATTATATTATTTATATTATCTGGAACTGTCGGGAATACAGAATTTCATGCCTGATCACTATGAAAGATTACAATTCGTTAACATAAATTTTCTTTTTTTAGGTTAGAATCCGGGGTCGGGCAAAGTGTTACAGGGTTTTTTCATTAAGTAATTTTCCGTAGCAGTACGAGGTCTCGCTTTGTGCCCGGTTTATGGCAATAGGCTCATCCCATATTACATTAGAACCTATAAGCTAACTGGCGAAATGTAGGTGTACTGTACTGTACGGTACACCTCTGCCTACCCTTTCGGGGAAAATACACGTGCTGTTATGTACCTATATTAAATTTGAAGTTTTAACAGCTGACAAATCCTTGACAGGAACATACTTACAAGTCAGATGCAAGTATTGGTAGTTTTTAAAACTTGCAATATCTATGTACTTACTAGCTGACCCAGGGTATGAAAAATAGATGTTGGCGGATTCTCAGACCTACTCAATATGCTCAGAAAATTTCATGAGAATCGGTCAAGCCGTTTCGGAGGAGTACGGGAACGAACATTGTGACACGAGAATTTTATATATATTATAAGATGTACGTACTCTGCTACGTAACTTGCAATAGTCTTCTTTTACATGAGACCAAAAGAACGGTCGCTACTCATGAGTCACCATCGTCGTCAATTTCAATATATTTATGTTACATAGCCCTCCTTTATTATATAGATCACCTGTATGTTCGCATTAAGTGCAATTACTAATGCGTTCGTAGAAGCCATTTACTAGGCGATCAGCCATTGGCCAGACATAATATGTTTTTATTTCACATGAAGTCGTCGCCGTGAAGGCCAAATGAAATATGAGTTTGCAGAAAATGCTATAACGTTTATATATCAAGGACATTATAAGCTATGCTGAATGTACATGATAGGTTTTAATTAGGTCAAGAGCTTGTCTGACTTACATTTTGAATTATCCTTCTTCGCCTTTGTAATGGTTTTCATAAGTAAAAATCGCTACAGGCTTGGTTAGTGTTAAGTTACCTAGCTACAACCTATGAAAAGTTTGGTAATGCAAAAAATATACAAGCGCATATCTTTTACTACATCTATACCACTTATCTATACCACCACCACCACCACCATCATGAGCCGGAAGACGTCCACTGTTGAACAAAGGCCTTCCCCTTAGAACGCCACAATGAACCAATATACTGGTCTGCAAAACTAAGTACCATACTTAAAATTGCAATATCTTTTGTAAATAAAAAGGACTAAAACAAAAAGTTAATGAAATGCTACCAATTGTATATGTATGTAAATTTACTATAGTTTCAAAGAAAGCGGATAAAATTTGCTTTGAAACGTTTTTATTTTAAATCTCTAAATTCTATAGCTAAAAAATAATTAAAAGATTAGGACCTACTTAGTGTTGCAGCCAGTATATTTTAAGCGTCATGGTACTCTAAATTTAAATTCCTAAAATAGTTAATCATAAAAAGCATGTCTACAATCAGTCTTCACATCAACATTGTCTATAATTAGCTATGCCGAAGCCTCGACAAGCGGAACTGGTAGCCTTTACGATACAAACGCCACCATCAATTATTCAAACACGAAGGGTCCCGTCCTGTTAAAAGTTTGTGATAAATTAAAATTTACATAATTAAAACGTGGGATTTCTAGTTAATATAACAGGTTTAATGTTTACATTTTGTACGCGGTAAAATATTCTTGTAAGAGACAGAAATCATTTTGTATGGGTTTTTCAAGTCGATGGTAGAATTCATAGATGCATGACAACCCACTTTTTCCGTTATTTTTTTTGACAATACGTGAGCCCGATAATTAAGCCTTCTACCCATTAGACCTTCATAATTTGACCCCATCAAATCGATAGGACCCCTAAGACCACCAACCAACAACCTTGTACCCACTGGACTTTCAAAATGGAGGCTTACCTACAACATAGGACACTGCAGACATCCAGTTAAAAATCATGCCCCTCTTACGACACCCGCGGGAGGAAAGGGGGTGGCCAATTCTAGGCCGGATACCACTCGACAAGGTATAGGGTTTTTAGGGATGAAATAACGCACTTTTTTTTAAGAAGTCTTGGAATAATAGGTTATTGGTGAGTTGGTGACACCATTCCAATTGCAAATACATAAAGTCACGCCTGTTTCCCTGAGGGTTAGGCAGAGACCACGGATTTCCATTTACTCCGATCCTGGCATACTTCTTACGCTTCATTCACACGCATCACATTCCTCATACACGCTCGCCGGTTGAGGGTACTCCTCACTTGCCCTCTTTGCTGAACATCTCCGATTTGGTCTAGGTATGTTCGCCTAGGTCTTCCCTTTTCTGACACTTTCCCAATTAAACGTCACCCTAAAAATGTATATCGTAGCGAAACAAATGAACAAACTATTTCTGTAGCTCCTTCATTGAACACGTCATAAAACCCAGCGGCCAGTCTCATTAGGTCGCGGACACACCGTGGACAAATATTGAGTTGTACCAAACTCGCCCACTGATGTAAATATACCCGCTATGTACTTATTACCCCACTCGCAAATGTTCGTCGGGATTGTTTGTGCAAACATTTGTGTAGCGTGTAAGTAAATATGGTATAGTTATATATGGCTAAGTAGGTATAGTTAGATTTCGTACCTGTTTTCTATGGTCTACGTATAAAGTTTATCTTTTTAACCGACTTTAAAAGGAGGTGGTTATCTATTCGATACTTTTATATGTATGTTCGGGCATAACTCCGTCATTTTGAATACTAAGAAATTTCCTCTATCGTGGGTGCGTTTCACACACATGAACACACCCAGACGCGGGACAAACATCTGCGGATCACACAATTTTTATTCCCGTCCGAGTATCGAAACTTCAACCCCTAGCGTAGCAGTCCAATTGCATAGCCACGGTGCCAATGAGGTCGCCATTATACATACAAGTTGCGGATTATTTCTATAACGCTTTATACCTACATATCAATAAATAAGGGGCAAGATTAAAACACTTCCTGGAATAATTTAAGAAACATAAACCTAAATAGCAATGCTTAACTAAGAATTAAACAATAGAACTTTAGAATAGATATTCATTTGGCAACGAAATTCTATCGTCATCTGTTTTTTTAATTTTCCAAATATAAAATAAATTGTATGACGACCTACTGACACATTTGAGACTTGACAAGACTTTTTAAGGCTGAATGACATAACTGACCTAGCTAGGTTTCTTTTGTACAGTTTTAAGTACACAATAAAGAGACAGGCTGCCAGAATAGTGATCTAATTATCTTACTGGCCTTGGCAAGCAAAATTTAGTTCTACATAAATACTGCAATAATTTCGTGGGTATAATAAAAAGAGGAGGATAAATATATTTCATATTATTTACTATTTCATGTTTGTTAAATAAAAATATTTTTAGGACAGAATGAAGTAGGACTTTATAATTAATTAAAAAAAACTACTTGGTATACTAAATCTATAATTAAAAACATCAAATTGATGTATACTGTAGGGAGAATTATGACATATAAATCACATTATAAATCACATAATTGAACATATTATTACATTATGTTAGATTCTAACAAAATAAAATCCTTCTTTAAAACTACAAACATAGTCATGTCGATAACTTAAAAATTCGAGAACAATCCTGACCTATAACACCTACTACGTAACATATCGACGAGAATCAAAAATAGCTCCTAAAACTACCCAAAATCTAATACTTTCAGCCGAAAATGCAACAACAGTCGTAAACACATGTTACAGTGTTTAGCCGGCTAGCGACGGAGGCAGTGCCGCCGTCGGCCACGTTATTGACCCAGTCTATATTTAGACGTTCGTTCTGCGAATTTAGCCGATCGAGCGATCGCCGCTTTTATCGTTAGCCCACTGTTTACACTGGCTGGATTAGCGACACGCTGTCTCGGCTGCCGGGCTATTGTCGTCTGACTTTATGAGTACGTTATGATTTGATTGGTCGGCTTGATTACTTAATTGATAGTTTGCGGTTTTTGTTTGGTTCGAAAATGGATTTGGATTTGAATGGATTGGATGTGTGATATTATTATCAATTCTGTTGTTGTCTGGACTGCCCTGTTGGTCTAATGGGTGTTATACGCGACTGCTGATCAAGAGGTCCTAAGTTCGAATCCCGGGTCGGGCAAAGTGTTAGGGGTTTTCCATTAGGTAATTCTCAGTAGCAGCACTGAGTCTGGATTTGTACCCGGTTCATGGCAATAGGCTCGCCCCCTATTATTTTGGGACCTAAAAAACATAGCTGGCAAAATGTGGGAGTACTATTTGTGCACCGCTGTCTACCCTTTCGGGAATACAGGCTTGATGCTATGTTATTGTATTTTAAGTGATAGAGGCATATATTCAACAGTGGACGTCTTCTCGCTGATAATTTTAAGTGATATGTTTATTACAGACAAATAGAGAAAATCAGTTGTAGCACATAGTAACAATAATAAGAAATACGGGTATACAAGGAGTTTACTAACTAAGGAACTATAAGTATAAAAGGAGTTTATAAAGCTATTTGGATTTCCAAATTCAAATTCAAAAACGTATTCGCAAAAATATAGCGTATAATGGTGTTCAAGGGTGTTACAGTTAGTTTCATATAATTTATCATTATTAAATGAGATGCAAATATTTATTTATTTATTTATTTATTTATTTAAGGTCTTCCCACAGCTTATGCGTACAAATTTCTATATGATATATATACATAGGTAACTAAAGGCTTACGCACTAGCCAATTACGGGCTAACCAACATTCTTCTAAACAAACTACTGTACACTATACTATGCACATCTTAAAAATCACGTAAAAAAAAAAACAATTAAATATAACCTAATATAAATTTGACAGTGAGTGAGTGACACTTACAAACATATTACTTATTGTGAGGACAGTGGATTTTTATAGCTTTTATGGGACTTTAGGATCCTGGACTTAAATTTGTTTTGTGAGTCATGGTGTATGTCAGCATCCGGTACACTTTTAATAAATGAGTTCAGTTCTCGACACATTCTGTTAAGCGGTGAATTTACTCCTAAATTGGTTTTACAAAACTGGACATGGTACAAATTGGTTAAGGGATATCTAGGTATTTTGTGTGGTACATTTAATGCGATACGTGCCACGAGCTCGTTACAGTCAAGTTTATTATTCGATAATTTATAGAGAAACATAAGATCATTTAGCGTACGACGCTCACGTAAAGTATTCATGTTAAAACATACAATTCGCTCTTCATATGGACATCTGGGGGATATTTTGTTAGTGCAGTACGCCAAGTGTTTAGTAAAGGCTCTCTGGATACTTTCAATTCTTTGAGAGTGAACAGCATAGTGTGGAGCCCACACCACGTTGGCGAATTCTAAATTGCTGCGTACCAATGCGTTATATAGTATAATTTTTGTTCTAGCTAATTTAAATCCTTTCGTGCTTCTTTTAAGAAATCCTAGCATTTGAGCTGATTTGTTTATTATATTATTAATTTGACTATTAAAGTTTGTTCTACTATCCATAATGACACCGAGATCGCGCACCTCATTTTCATGCTTTATAAGAATACCGTTGATATTATAGGAAACCGTAAGAGATTGTTTTTTTCGGGTAAAACGTATATGACAACATTTCTGTACATTCAGCTTCATTCGATTCAAGGTGCACCAGTTTTCAATTCTATTCAGATCTTGTTGAATTGCAATGGTATCTTCTGGCGAAATGACGGTCCTGTAGATCTTGAGATCGTCAGCAAACATAAGATACTTGCAGTGTTGAATTTCAAATTGTATATCATTAATGAACAGTGAAAAGAGAACTGGAGCAAGGTGTGAACCTTGAGGGACTCCCGATACTGCATAATACGGGTAAGATTCAAAACCGTTCACTACGAGAGTTTGGGATCTACGTGACAAATAAGATGAGAACCAGTTAAATAATGAACCATGAATGCCATTATATTCTAGCTTGGATAGTAGTATTGAATGATCTACTTTGTCGAAGGCACTGCTAAAATCGGTGTAAACTGCATCCACTTCAAGCCTATTATCGAGAGCCAATGTTACGTCCGACACATACTGTACTAGGTTAGTTTCTACACTGCGACCACTTTTAAAGCCGTGTTGAGCTGCTGATATAATTGGTTCTATGTGACGCGTGATAATCGGACATACGAGGGATTCAAATATTTTGGGAAAACTTGATAGTATTGAGATAGGACGATAGTTTTTAATATTCGTAGGATCACCTTTCTTAAAGATAGGTATAATTCTTGCGTTCTTCCATGTTTCTGGAAATATTCCCTCTCTGATTGACGAGTTAAAAATCAGTTGTAAAGGGAGAGCAAAGGCTTGGCAACAATGTTTTATGAATGATGGCGGTATTCCATCAGGTCCAGGGCCTTTGGACGAGTCGAGTTGCTTAAGTTTTTTATGTATTTCAGTTTTTGAAAATATAATTTTACTTAGTATATTGTTACTCCCAGAATACTTATTTGAGGTTTGAATAGCCGGTTCTTGATTAAAAACAGAAACAAAGTGATCTGCAAATAGGTTTGCAATTTCAACACCACTATTAGCTACGTGATCGTTTAAAAACATTTCAGCAGGTATGTTAGATTCACCACGACGTTTATCTTTTAAGAACCGCCAGAAGGCTTTAGGATTTTTAGTTATGTCATTTTCTATTCTATTTTTATATTCACTGTAACATATATTTATTAGCTTATGACTTCGACTTCGAAGTAACTCGTACGTTAATTTATCGCGTGGGTTATTGTATTTACGATACCTTTGCCTAACTCTCTCTTTCTCCTTTAAACTGCGAATAACTGTGTTAGTAAACCAAGATGGATATTTGGATTTATTTTGCTTAAATTTAGGAATATACATATCGAAACATTCATGCAGTATTTTATAGAACTTGTTTACTCTCTCATTTACATCTCTACATCCTTTGAAAGTACTGTACCAATCAACGCCTTTTAAATGTGTTAAAATGTTATCGATGTCGGCCTTAAAAAAGTTGTACCCTGTTCGGCGGTTTTGTTGTAGGTTATTTATATTTGTTAAGGATAATGTTATGAGTAAACAGGGGTGATGTGTATCCAGCTTACTTAATACATCCATGGGTTCTGTGATAGATACATTAGTGAGGTTGCTTAAGACAAGATCCAGAATCCTACAGTCCTCATTAGGTACAGTATTGAATTGGTGTAATCCATTAACATGTATGAAGTCGATAAATAAGTACCCGAGAGAGTTTTCATAATTAGATGGTGTTGCATATAATTCACTATCATTAGACTTTTTCCAGGTAATGAACCCCAGATTGAAGTCACCGAGCAGTACAACATCATCCACATTATGCAAAATATTATTAGTATTATTCAAGAAACATGATAAAGTGTCCAAATTAACCGGAGGAGGCATGTATACAACACATATTGCAATTTTCTTGACAGAATTGTTTATGTTTAATTCTATAGTGACCCACAGGTCTTCAAAGTCACTTTCCCAGTTTTTAATTCTAGTTGATTTAATATTTTTAGTTACAGCAATCATCACACCTCCGCCGTCTTTTTTGGACACCTTTGAACTAGATCTGTCTCTACGATATACTACATATCTCGGGTCAATAAACTCACCATTAGTGACATTGAGGTTTAACCAGGTTTCCGTGAAAGCTAATATATTATAATTACAAAGCAAAATATTTCTATAAATGTCATCAGTTTTTGTTCTCATACCACGTATGTTCTGATAATAAATATCAAGCATTTTTATAACAGTAACACCAAAACATTCCTAACCTACGCAAAAGAAAATAAGAATTAGTCTAAGCTATAGACACACTGGCTACATCGCATGATTTCATTCGATTAAGGCTATCATGGTCACGAATGAAGATAGACTTCGACTGTATATCTTTCCGGACAAAAATTCGGCCATTGCGAACCCATACAAACTGATATGATAATTGTTTTGCAAGTTTACGTGTTGTCGCATGGAGCAGTTTGCCTGTCGGTGTTAAATGCTCGCTTACAAATATCGGAGCAGGGTTACCTTTTATACTTAGGTGCAGCGAATTTAGTTTATCCTGAGGATGTTTCTTGTTGAATGTAGACACGGATGCCAATAGGGTGTCCCGTTGACGTGCGCTGCGTAGTTTGGCAATCACGGTACGTGGTCTGTCATTCTCCTTATTCAGCTTAGCAACGCGTGTAACGTGCAAAATATCGCTGTCTCCTATATCGCTTCCGGTGACTGCGGCAATGGTCAAAACTGTGTGAACCAAATTCTCAGATTTATCTTCCGGTAATCCGTTTATTTCAACGTTATTTTCACGCATGTTTTGTTCGACTGTGACCAATCGTGTTGTGAGATCACTAATGTTTTGCTTCAGGTTCACGTTTTCGTCACGTAATTGATCAATTAAGGCGTCTTTTAGTTGGAATTGCTTTTTGAAGTCTTCAAAGACTTCGTTGAAAAATGCGAACGACTTTTTAAATTCTGTTAAATCGGTTTGTATATTTATAAGCTGATCAGTGACTAAATTTTTTATAGAACTATTCACTGTTAAAAGTTCTTGCTTTATAATGTCTCGCAGTGAGTCTTCAGTTACATATTGGCTAGAGTTTCCACTCGTTAAGCTAGATAAAACTTCTTTATTCTTCTTACGTAAAGACATTTTGCATGCATCAGCCATTTATGTGATAAAAAAATATATATAATAATTATGTCAATAAACACTTTTATTATAATAGTACCCACTAGCGGTAATGCGCATGCGCTAAAATTGGGTCCGGACAGCTTGATGTACAAAGAATTTAAAGCGCAGAGGTGTTGTAGTGCATGCATGTAAGCGCTGCGTCTGTGTGCGTAGAAGCGGGCGATCTGCGGGTTGCCCTAGGTCAGGAACGGCCAATAATGCAAGCGTTGTTGTTTTATGTTTTGATAGTTTTTAGCTTATTACTCACAAATGAGATGTAGTCCAGATATGATGTAAACACCACTGTGTAGATTGAGTTAACACCTTTACTATGATATATAACACTTATACATTTGACACTTTAAACAATTTTTTATGGAGAATATTAACGGAGCAAGGCACGTGCAGTGTCGTTCGCGGAGGTAGTTGATAGTTGATGGTAACGGATTCATGATAACCTAAATAATACTTAAATTATCGTCAACCTTAATCTTGTGGATGATACTCTATTATTATATTCAACGCTTAAGCTACTTTCATTTCCTTTAGCTACTTAATTCGGCTCAGTATGTGCCTACCCTATGTATCGACGTCACTCGCTACTAGTTAGAACGGCCTTGGTAAGTTATCCATGACCTTACAGCTTATCAGGAGGACGAGCAAGCAACCCTGGCTGCTAGCTTCCAATTATTCACACGCATGGCAATCGAGGCAATACCTATAGTAATCATTATTGATGTATTAAGGAAATAGGGAGCCATTGTCTTCCTGCTCAGTGGTCTAGTGGTTGCTGAGCGCGACTGCAGAGCATGAGGTCCTGAGTTCCAATCTCGGGTCGGGCAAAGTGTTACTGGAATTTCCAAGGTCATTCTCAGTAGTAGCATGGAGTCTGGATTTGTGCTTGGTTAATGGCAATAGGCTCGCCCCTATTACATTGGGACATATAGCATACCTAAGTTGTGAAATGTGAGTGAAGTCTCTATACCTTTACCTACCCCTTCGGGGAGTACAGGCGTGATGTTATGTAGAAGCCATTAGCATAGCGTAGAGTCTACAGACTTTGACTAAGTATAGACTGAACCTCATATGTTAATGAAAGGATTATTTTAACTCAACTAGGTAACTTAACACTATTAGAGACTGTTGTTAACGAATATCCTGATTGCAGAACGTATCTCTAAGCTACGCCGCATCGATAAAATCGCATCAGAAAACAACGATTTGATTACAAAGTACATTAGCCGACGTCATTTCTATAAACCGTTCACTGTAAACCACGCAGCTTAACTTAATAGTACAACACTTCAGCCTTCAATCATCTCAAACAGAATCATAGCACGTTGGAAGCTATAAGCTTTAAAAGCAGCAAGCGAACCCGTAGAGAGATAAAACCTGCAATAAACCGCGGGCCCTTGCAATTACGGGCTAGCATCCGTTAGCCCCGCCCTGCCCCGTCCTGCCCCAGCCTGCCCCGCCCTGCCCCGCGCCGCCTAATTTGCCGTGTCTCGAATAAATCCTATTATTTTGTCTGTTCAAACTTTTTCAATTACGACGAATCGATGAGAATTCGAAGGCGTTAGGGTTAAATGTTTTCTTACGAATGTAGCCGTCGGTAGTTCCAGGGTTAACTTGATAGTGCAAGTTGAATTGTTATTTGGGAGCTGATTATTTCTAAACAATACGTGTTAAAGAATACGGCGTAGTAGGTTATATTCACCATTGCAAAGCAAAGGCCTGTCATGAATAAAAAAAAATGTAAGAACATTAGTCAGAAGGCTAGCTCTGGTTGCTAATTTGTGAATCTATATTCCACAATGTTTTAAATCAATTGAGCTTTCAAATTATCAAGAATCGAATGACACGAAAGACTGATGCCGAGACTTGTGTCTACTGTCACCTATGTTGAAATACATACATAGATATAGCCTATAGGTACATTTAAAGACCATGTTCAAAAGGTTGGTAAAGACGTGCAAAATTATCTATACTACTATATAATTAGAGATATATTAAGTGTCTGTCACGAATAGATTACCAAATCCTTTGTTATACAATGCCGTTCATCGTTTTACAAAACAGCTGATTCGCCAACCCTATATAGCAACAAAGGAGGCAAAAAAATATTTCTTCATTCAAAAATATCTCTGAATCCTGAGATACTTATTGTAGAAAGTTCGTGCTGCATCCGCCGGGTTAGATGTGTTAACCCGGTGTTCCACCCACGCTACCTCGTACGAGTGTATTCCGCCCCATTAGCGCCCTTCTTTTATTTATCTCCGTAGTCCGTACCCACGCATTGCCCTTATAATATTATATCTCCAGCGTTCTGCTGAGCTGCTTAATATATTGTACCTTGAATTGAAAGAACCTAATATAATGGAATGATGTTACGACATGTATTTGTTTTGTTTGTTATATATTTGTATGTTTTAGTTCGTTTCGACTTGTGTTAAAGCTTTTACGTATCGCCATCTATCGGCAGTTAACAAATCTAACTCAAAAACAAATATTCAAAATTAAAATGAAGCTAGACAGTTCTATGGATATACATTAGATACCATTCAGTGGCAAGGTGGCAAAAAGTTACGGACCCCGGGCTGGATGGGGCCCCTAACCCAAGAGGGACTCAAAGATTTTAGCAAGGCCAAAAAAAGGTGCCCCACCCGATGACCCCCTTCTTTGCCACGGGCCCCCAATATTTATTTATCAGGAAACTTCGTAATGTAACGTAGTTTATGACCAAGAGACCACAGAGCGGTTTTACAATGTATGTTGTAAAGTTACCCAAGTCAGTAATTAATTTAAACCCGATTCTTCGACATCATAAATAGTTATATTATATATATCAGAAGTTTCTAGTTAATTACAATTAAGTACTAAGTGGGCGTTAGAACTAGCTATAGTAAATTAGCAGAGTTTCAGTTTGTACCTATAACGTTATTATGTTATAATACTAAAGCATGTTATTAGCGTCGAGATGCGAAGGTTGTGCAAAGTTAATTATTAACGATGATTTATTCTGTAGACTCAAACATGTTTTCACGTAAATAAAATATGAGTTTTTACTTTGAGCAGAAAAGTATACCGGAATACAAGCTCTCCTTTTTAATGAACTTAATTTACACTGGATTTATAATAATTCGGACTCACAAAGACAGCCTTGAAGTAAAACTAAATGCATTACTCAAATGGAAAAGCTGTTTCGGAGTGCACTTGAGCGTAATATCAAAAGAATAAAAAAAGTAGAGCCAGCGAAAGTGGCGCCATTCATTCCGTTTCAGTGAATTAGTTCGCCGACTCATTGTTGGTAGCGCCGTCTTTCTGCAAAAGATGGCGCTTTACTAAAGTATAAAAGTTCAGCTACTCGCCGCTAGATGTCACTATTCCAATACTTCAGCATACGTTATTTTAATACAACTAAGTTTTGTATTATTACTTAAATTAATCAAAACATTTGTATAAATACAATTGATATGTATGTATAATTAAAAGGTGACTATATTGACATAATATATAACTAAAAATTTCGCTGAAAATTTTCAACCCTAAAATAGAGTAGTGACGTAACGACGAACACGGCAGCTGTTTGTGAAAGTCATCGATGTCGGCAAGATACACCCGTAGAGTGGTACAATATCGACCCTGACCCCCAAGGTCGCGTGCGGCCTACCTGAACACCCAGGGTTAGATTGTCTACCAATAACTAGAGGGGCGGCCTTTTAGCTTTTATCGACTAAAACATTTTGTGAACCTACCTGATTATTATGTATTGCAATTTGATGTTGGTTTATAAATGGAAGCTATTAGGTCAATATTATTAGATAAATGGTTTTCCTGAAATTTGTTAGTTACGTAGTTGTTATTTAAAAAGCTTGTAATTTCTTTTTATAGTTGTCCTTTTTAGATACCTACCTATTTTTCACTTTCCTGTGATAGTATCGAAGAAGTCTTCTATAAACAATGTTTTAAAGTGTCAGTCTTTAGACAGGTCAAATGAAATTCAGGTTTTACTTTTATGGTTTACAGTAAAAGTTAACCTAGTTTTGTAGGGTTGTTAAAAATACTACCGTAAATATATTACTTACTGAATTAGTATTATGTTATAGACAGATAATTATCAGAGACAAATCTTTACGTTTGTTTTCCACCGAGGGAAATGTAGAAGTGTGGTAGGTCAACTTAAAGCCCTAATATAAACTATTCTACCTTTGAAAATCGTATAACAAGTTAGTCTTACTTGCGATATGAAAACTATAAGGCGATATTAATATAAGGCTATCCAGAATAAACTGTATGACAGCCTATTGCCATGTCTGCATCATTGCTAATAAAGAAGCTTCTATTAAACCCTTCAGTGCTAGAATATTGACAATGACAAAACGACCATTACTGAGCCTGTTTCAACGTTTGTACAAAAATAAGGACTTTATACTGCCCCGTTGGTGTAGTGGTTGCTAAGCGCGACTGCTGAGCACGAGGTCCTGGGCTCGAATCCCGGGTCGGGCAAAGTGTTACTGGGTTTTTTTAGGCAATAGGCTCGCCCCCTATTACATTGGGACCTAAAAACATAACTAGCGAAATGTGAGTGTACTGTATGTGCACCTCTGCCTAGGCCTACCCCTTCGGGGAATACAGGCGTGAAGTATGTATGTATATGTAAGGACTTTATATTTACCTGCTAAGTATCTTAACATAACAACACGTATGTTTTCCCCGAAGGAGTAGGTAGAGGTGTATGCTGCTGTCATGAATAATCGGCGAGTTACCATGTTCATTACATCAATCAAGTGTTTAACCATACATACTTAGATAACATATAATGTACCGTAAGAGGGGTAGGCAGAGGTTACCTCTTTTGTTAGGAGTCTTCATAACCACATTTTGTCGCTTTCTCGGGACTATTGCCCACTAGCCATTGCTCTTAAATACAGTCAACATTATAATATGTAGCTGAATTTTGTATTTTTTATACCATTAATAAAAGAACAACTTTTTGTATAGTAAAAAGTCTTAAATATTCTCAGATCATAATTCGGTTTCTATAATTTGAAACAATAACTTGAATTCATGTTTGTTTCTACCAATTATTTCACACTAGCTTTTGCCGCGGCTTCGCTCGCGTTAAGTAGCCTATGTTCTCTCTCGGGTCTTAAGCTTTCTACCGTCCAGCGTTCCGTCCAGCGGTTTAGTCGTAAAGGCGTAACAGACAGACAGACTGAGTTACTTTTACATTTATAATATTAGTATAGATAAGGTTTCCTAACATGTAACGCTACTTACAATGCTGTCTCGTATCTGCAGCTGCGGATAGGAATTCAATTCTTTATCCAATCTCCCTCCAATATCAATGTATCAACGTCATCACCTGCACACGTCATCTAAGACCGCAATAAATTAGTAATAAGAACACTATTTACCTGCTTTTATTTACCTCATTCACCGGGGATTTTCACTTGATCACTATTGCGCAACGATAAATTATTGCAGTGCGCACTGCCGATAATTCTATGGTATTAATGAAATCATTCGCTGCAATCATTACTAACTCATACTTACATAATGTTTGGACGTAATCATAAAAACATAACGTCACGCGTGTATTCCCCGAAGGGGTAGGCAGAGGTGCACAGTACACCTACATTTCGCCAGTTATGTTTTAGGTCCCAATGTAATAGGGGGCGAGCCTATTGCCATCAACCGGGCACAAATCCAGACTCCGTGCTGCTACTGAGAATTACCTAATGGAAAAACCCAGTCACACTTTGCCCGATCCGAGATTTGAACCCGGGCCCTCATGTTCAGCAGTCGCGCCATGCTATCACTAGACCAACGAAGCTGTTCTTTCAATTATAGACATTATGTTTCTTAACTAGTTACACTGTGTTGATTGCTAGACGTACCTATAAGTAAATATAATTCGTGATAACTCATATATTTGGTGTTTCAATTCTGGCAACATTTCTATTCACGTGTTTATATTAGAAATAATATCTTGCCATCCACGTGTATTACTTAAGGCTATCATCGTCCATTACAATGCATAGAAGATAAGGTAAAAGGATTGTTTCGATAGCTGGTATGTGAAATAGATTTTCTATTTTAGAATGTTGGCTAACGGGTAATAGTTATTGTGTTTTGAATCTGTTGCGCAACAAAGATCCACACAACACAGTTGGTGCCAAGTTCAGCTATATTATATCGCAGTTCCATAGCTTTCTGTTAAAATGAAACCCAAATAACACATACCTTAATTAGAGCCAACCAAGTTAAACAAGTCAACAGACTCTAACCGAGCTTTCTGTATTCGATGTTGGAACTGTTGGAGTAAACACGATGCTAAAAAACCAAAATGGTAGCACAATAAGCAACGCCATCAAGTTATTATTTAAACTGGGCCTCGATTGCCGCAGTGGCCTAGTGATTGGACCGCTGCATTAGTCTCCGGGCGCCCTATTCCAGGTTGGTGGTAGTGATTGGGTGGTGAAAACGGGAGAGCGGGCCTAGTGGTGTACCCTGGGGGACGCCTACGTCCAGCAGTGGACTGCGATAGGCTGATGTGATGATTGAGTGTGGTTTGATCGTTGCTTGCGCGGGACTGCATCCACGATACAGCTAAACTATTCTGAAATACTCACACCATCTCGAAAGTTTTTTTTTTTAAAACGTCGCCCCACACTAGGAATTTCTCCTGTGTCGTGGGTGCGTTTCACAAACATGAAAAATCACATACACAAACACCCAGACTCGGAACAAATATCTGTGGTTCGCACAAAGTTTTGCCCCGTGCGGGAATCGAACCCGCAACCCTTAGCGCAGCAGTCCAATGGCTTAGCCACTGCGCTAATCAGGTCGTCAATTCAAAAGTTACCTCGCACGTCACCTTGCTATACGCTAGTCTCAAATCTCATCGCGTATTTAGAAGTGAGTTCGTAAATCGTAAGTGATGTCTTCAGAATAGCATAGCAGCATAGGAGATATTGTTGAACAGTGGACGCCTTCCGGCTGTTGATGATGATCAGAGACATTCCACAAATCTACATACATCAGAATTCAACCTCGTATACAAGGAAATGACCAAAAATGCAGTCATGTTTACCTAACTATCTAAAGCAATGACTATTTAAGATTAACATGTCAATCCTAACAATGTTATTAGCGTAGATATCTTAATAGCTCAGTAATGATATGTAATTAATGGATCGCCTATCTATGTCCCTACAATTAATCTAGTATCGAGACTTATATGCATACGGAAACGGCCTCCGTAGTAGAAATAGGAACTATAGTTATTCTTGGATTCGATGTTAGTATGTAAAACATAATTTGCCGCTTGTCTCAAGTTTCATATAAGTAGGTGGCGAGTAAATTGTTATGTATAGGGTACTCAGAGGTTTATCATCATCATCATTACTTTAGTCTTAAGGCTTCAATACGACAATATTATTATTAGGTACAAATATTTCTGTTTATAAAGCTTTATTTCTGTCTAGCTTTTCCGTGCGGCTTCGCCCGCGTTAAGTAGCCTCTGTCCTTTCTCGGGTCTTGAATTTTCTACATGCCAAATTTCATCAAAATCCGTTCAGCAGTTTATTCATGGAGGCGTAACAGACAGACAGAGTTACTTTCACATTTATAATATTGGTAACCCTGGCATACTTCTTTCGCCTCATTCACTCGCATCACATTCTTCATACACGCTCGTCGGTTAGTCACTCACACACTTGACCCTTTTGCATCTCGGATTTGGTCTAAGTATGTTAGTCGAGGAAATGGAAATCTGTGATGTCTGCCTACCCTTCTGAGAAACAAGCGTGACTTTATGTCAATATACAACAACACAACAATAAATTATAATATTATACTTACGAATAAAAGAAAAACTTAACCTATCTACCTAGGTCGTTGTTGTCAATAACTCAAAAATGTATTATCATTCCTATGGAGAGAAACAAGCACTAACTCCACGTCCATTATTCAGAATTAACTGTAGGTCTGTAGGTACCTCTATGGTGCCCATAAATAGGCACATTACATTAATGACTCTCGCGGAGTGAACAACATTCGCGACAACGGAAATAAAATTAAATTTCAAATTGGATGTGTAATTCACAGATTGCATGTCAAATTTAATCATGGCTTATATCTCTCGAACACACGTTAGCTTTTGCGTTAAAGTTAGTCTGATTTGTATTGTAAACATCAGATCGATGGGAAACTATGATAGGTACTACGATTTGTCAAACTATCTTTAGATGTGAATTTATTGAAAATAGTTTATATAGAGAATTTGTTCAACAGTGGACGTCTTCCGGCTGGTGTTGAAGTTTATATAATTGCGGCATAACTCAGTTTTTTACGACGCCAACTCGACGGCGATTAGATATTTATTAAAAAATAAAAATATATTTCCAGCTCGGGGATTTTCTTAATATTTTTAGCTGGTTCGTTTTGCACATGCACTCACATACATCATACATATTTACATACACTTTAGCAAAGAACGTAAATCCGCAAATCATAATCACTTTGCAACCCTCTGAAACTAGACTCTTTCTGACCAGCCTTAGACAAAAAGGCAAAACTCTTGACGGATGAAAATCGAATAGAATGAAAAATATATGAGTTAGTCATCGATAACATAGTCGAAATAATATCATTCCATACATTTATCTTTCTAGATTCCTGTTCATCAAGCATTATCCCACTAGCCTAGGGGGCTGAACATTTACCAATCTAACTCTACACTGGATCATGATAACTACAATACCTACATGTGTGTTAGTACAAAGTAGCTAGAACGTCGATTTTATCATTAGTTAAACTTCCACTGACAGGCACTAGGTTCATGGTGAGCCATGGAGTGCTAAAACAGCCTTAACCCACATTGGTGTGGAAAGCACAAGGCTGCGTGTTTACATTAGCTGTGGCACTGCTATCATGATTATCTGCCTATCTCGTGCCTTTCTCGTCACGTCGACACTACAACTTTACAATGTTGACTCTACAATTGCCTCCAAAAAACCTATCATTAATATCTTTTTTATGAATGGCGACAGATTCTTCCAATTTTAAATGGTCGTTGAATAAACTCGACTAAAAACTTAAACAAAACAATAAAGTAAAATAAGTCATTATACTCTGTTTCAAGTGCTTTTCGCCACACGTGGTTGTAACACTCTCCAGTACCGAACATTGGGATGTTAATAAGAATATCTTGCTAAAAAAACTCTGACTCAATAACATCAGCCATCCATGATTACCTAGTCATCTTATACCAACCAGGCGGTCACTTTCTCCATAAGCACCCACACAAGAATAAACTTTTAATATTCTCCATGCATTTTAAAGCAACACCATCCATATATTCCTGAAAGCGCTTGGGTAAAATAACACACAAAACATGCACAACTCCAGTCATACTAGTTTCCTACATACACTCAACATGTCCGTAAATGTTAGCTGGTATACCGGCCGTGTATGTAGCAGCCTACACGGGAGATATAATTAATAATCGTGTAACATGCAAATGCATAAATGTTAGTTTCCACGTTTAAGCCGTAGCGCTCCCTAGTGGCGTATCGATCAATCATTGCCAATAATTTAAGGCTCATCAGTCATTCAGCGTTTAATATCGATATTATTTCATTTTGTTGTTATCGATTTTCCTTAATCGGTAAAATATATCATTACATGAGATACGATTTTGTATCAAATGTAAACGCTATCAAATCAAATTCTTTCTTTAAATATCAACTTAGATATTCCTTAATCTTTGGCCTACTGAATATTATTATTTCATTTCAATAAGATCTCCTTTCTGTTAAGTCAGAAAACTTTATAAATCGTATTTCCGAGTACCAAAATGCGAGCCGTTTAACAAAAGTGATTCTAAGAATAGCTCGGGCAACACTTGTTTGAAATCAAGACAATCCATTAATCATCGCAACAAATTAAACTTAAAAATTAATATCAACTAAAACTTATTAATAAATTCCAGTTTACAACTTGGGTGTAATAAAGAATCCCACAAAAGACAACGTGATTTAAGTCAAAACAAAGTCTTTAATTATACACAGCGCTTAGTAATTGTACGCCCAGAAACTACGAGCGGTACGCCGGTACCCATTTCAATTCTGAAATGAGATTTAGACAGAACCTAGTTAAGGCTGAGAGGTTTCCTCGCTTTAAAACGGTGTACACACGCCTTGTTCTGTCAGTTAGCCTCATTGGCGAAATTAATAACAAACAACATACGTAGTGACTGTATGGAAATAGAATTTAAACGTTGCCGTTGGTTAGGATGCAGCTTGGAGTCACGTCTGTCGGGCAATACCGGCTGTTCCCAGTTTAAAGATCGCAATATTGAATAAAGCTGCCGTTACTACACATTGGCTTCAAGCACGTATGGCCTATGAAGACGAGGATTTATTGAATCGATTATAGTGGAACTTCTTGGTTCAGTTCTTCTTGTAGACGTTGAGGGGTGGTAAGACTTCTAGATACTTGACCACATGAAAATTCTTAAATAGCCAATTCACATTATTATTTATGGATCCAAAAGGTTGTACGAGTATTTTATTAGTCAGCCAGTTTTTATTTATAATAATAAATTAGGTTTTCTGATGACTGCGAAACACTATTTTTATGCAAAATTATAATTATGACAGATAGATAGTACCTATACAGATTATACTCTATTTATTTAAAGATTTTCTGAATGCAGTTATAAAACATTCAGGCATCGGGGTAATTCCCGCTCTAATCGCTGTAAAAAGGACATAAACTATTGCCATATTTGTATTATATTATGAATTAATAGAACATCATATTCTTTCCCTGTGCATTGATTTATAGGTGCTGCGAACAATCTCTGTGGGATTTTCCTTAACGTGTCGCGCCTGACAGAAAGTTGCCTCAGAACTAATTAAGATCGAATGACTTACTGTGTCTGTGCTAGCTGTGTACGTCATCCATTATACTGTTAAGGAGGGAGACAGGGACATCCCGGTCTCCTCAGACTATATAGTCTGAGTACTTACATCATTTACTGCATCATTTCGACTGCTGAGCAAGAGGTCCTGGGTTCGGATCACGGGTCAGGCAAAGTGTTACTGGGTTTTTCCAATAGGTAATTCTCAGTAGCAGCACGGAGTCTGGATTTGTGCCCGGTTGATAGCAATAGGCTCACCCCCTATTACATTGGGTCCTAAAAAACATAACTGGCGAAATGTGGGTGTACTGTATGTGCACCTATGCTTACCCCTTCGGGGAATACAGGCGTGATGTTATGTTTTACATCATTTACTATCATGCCTGCATAACCTCAGAAGGTAGACAGAGGGTTCTATCGTTATGTCCGGTAACACAAGTCGCATCTCCTAAAATCTGGCCGTACAACATCTAAGATCAGAACTGCAACTGCAATCTTTGAAAGATATGCTTGCATAGCTTAATCATATCCGCATTGATAACTTTATCATTATGACTTCTGTCCAGCGATGACCTAGTGACCGCTCATGCGGTCGATTTGATTGCTAATTACACAATGTTAACACTTGACCCGCTAGGGTAAGTAGACATTGTTTAACAATACATAACATAACATGACTAAAACGGAGATGTTCTGCAAAAAGGGCTAGTGAGGAGGACCCTTAACTAACGAGCGTGTATGTCGAATGTAATGCGTGTAAATGACGCGAAAGATGTATAGGTATATCAGGATCGTAGCAAATGATATTCGTAGTCTCTGCTTACCTCTCCGGGAAACAGGCGTGACTTTACGTATGTATTTAAGTATGTTTAACAATATCACTCTTGCTCTTAAATAAGGATTAAACATCTTTTAACTTAAACTCCTTTTAAGTCTATACACATCTCCATTATTTGACTGTTAGGTATAATTTTATCAGTGATAAAACATTGCCTATTATGAGCAAGGGAGTGTGGAAGTCCTTTGCTTACATGTTTTACTGTAGAACTTTTAATAAAAGCGCCATTTGTAAAACATGGGGCTTTAGAATACTACTAAGGAGGTATAAAAAAAGTAATTTTTGTACGTGTATTGCCTAAATAGATGTGTGTAGTGTAAAATCCATTTACTGAATGCAAATTATAACTGCAAGTTATTGAATATAAAAAGCCTATTGGAAATCCGTTACGTACCCTAAACAATTCAAATCACCATTTTAAATAGAGAGCATAGAACGTTGCAATACTAAAACTAGATTAAGCGTTTCAAAGCCAGTGTAATGGAATTGTAACTGAAGCTTCGATAGACCTGACGGCCGCATCGATCTGATAATTGTTAGATGCAAGTGGCCCAAACAAAGTCAATATGCCTGGAACAAAACTGTCTATCTATTATCTGTATTATATAACATAAAATCACGTCTGTATTCCCCGAAGGGGTAGGCAGAGGTGCATATATTGTAGAACCATAATTCGTTAGTTATGTTGTAGGTCAACCGTGCACCAATCCAGACTCCGTGCAGCTACTGACAGTCACCTAATGGAAAACCCAGCAACACTTTACCTGACCGGGGATTCGAACCCAGGATCTCATTCCCAGAAGTCGCGCTTACTATATTACAGAAGTGGCCGACTACTTTTGGATTCAAACGGAGCCCTTATTTATGAGCTAGATACTGATGCTTGCAATTTCAATGGTATTTGGCCTAAACGAATAAAAACTATTTTCGTCCTACTTGCTCTAAACTTAAAACCTAGCCATAAAGAAGTATGAAGAAAAATAACGCAAGACAACGTTCTTATTTCAAAATTTCACCTTCTCCAATTTTAGTGCCAGTGATAAAGAATGTTGTTGAGATCAAAAGCTCTTGTCATTTGTTTCGAAATAATTATGGTGTCCGCCAGACAATATAGGTATTGTCTCAAATACATCTCCCGAGACCTTTTTATTCTTACGTTGTGTAGTGACAAAGCTTCAGTATGTCAAGTGCACAGCTTCAGTTTTCTTTGACCACTTCAGTATTGCGTGACACCAAACGATTTTTCGGTACTCGATGACAGCTAAGTGTTTGGATACTCAGCGTAATGTCCTCATTAAATACCGTGCAGTATAATTTTGAAGTTTCTGTTTGTTTGAACAGCTCTATAATGAAGAATAGTTGAGCTGTAACTCCTTTGTTAAAACAGTCCTCAAGAAATTCGTAGAGCTCCAATAAAAATTAAAGCACTCTACACGAGTATATTTGAAATTAAATTACATCTCTTTCATAATTAAATTTGGCAACGAGCTTAAAGTTTAGCTGTGCATATTTTTCAATTAACAGAACAACAAAAATAACAATAAAACGAAGTAGAGATGGCCAAAACCGCAGTTTCAGTTAACAAACATATTATACAATTTGTGTGGAATTGTCCATTTGTGCGACGTCCATTAAAAATTGAGCTGCGATGCCTTGTATAGCGTCATCTCTCATTGTTATTTGGCCTTGTTTGGGAGAGGAGAGGTAGGTCAGGTTGTTCTGGTGATTTTGGGAGGAATTCCCGGTATCAAACCACCCTCGTTAGGGGGCGTGCGGTGGCCATACGTCATGCACACCGACACTCAGTAGTAATCCCACGAGACTAGAGCGGAAACATACAGTAATCCAACCGTTGAAATTATACGCCGACCTTCGAATAGAAATATCTTACTGAAACTTATCACGAACTGTGTCGTACGTGGTTTTATTTGACCTTTTGGCATAATCAGATCAAGTTCAGATCAGGTACATCAGGAATTGATATAATGTTGTGCGGAAGATACAAGCTGGATCCTTTAGCTGGTGCGAAACAACCTTCTCTCAGTAACGTTTACACTATATTACCACACAACTTCCTTTACTTTTACCCTAAGTTTGAAAAACAAAAGAGTGCATCGCATGCACGACTCCTATCTTGATTGTGTTAGCTGGTCGCCTTGGTGGCAAGCAAAGGTTACATTATGTAACACTATTAGCGAAGTTTGGATGGCAATGAAACAAAATGTAACAAGTACAAACTTCGACTAGCAATTATAAGGTAGGTTAAGTTCAGTTCGGAAGTTCTCCTCCGAGGGTTTTTAACCCAGCTTGGTTCTCGTATGAATAATGTGCCGTACGAGTTCGAGCGAATATTATTTGTTCGTGGAAATTTTAGGAAAGAAATGGTTCCCGGTAGTATTCTAGGCATACGTGGGACGAACGGTCTCTGAGATAATACGTCATGTAGTGCTTCCGAATACTTGGAATATACGGAGGGCTTAGAATTCAAGGAATATATCACTTTATATAGTTCTGAAAAACCGTACAGTTCTGTGAATTGGGGACTATTGCAGACAGATGGGACATGCCGCATTCCAGACATTCAGGCAGGTTACGTAACTTTAGGAACACGTAACACGAGAGGTAATGCGTTCAGGATTTTATTAACAGGACGGCACAAAGCCTCGTGGAACGATAAAAAACATTCATTATAATCCTCCAGAGAGTACGTCGGTAATTTTGTAGCGACTTAAGCAAATATTAGGAGCCTTTATGTAAAACCTAATGCGTGCTTTATTTTATATAAACATATTCTTTAAATCAGTGTTCCACAAGACGACTTCCCGACTGCGATGGAACTTATTCTTTACTTTGTTTTTTTACATGGCACTCGTGTGTTTTTAATTTTCTAAATCATACCATTATTCAATAAACAAAGTTACACAGTTTCCGTCACTATCTATCTTCCGATTTTCCTCAAGTGTATGAAAAAGACGAAATATAATCTTAAATACATCTTTAATATAACTGGAAGAATAATTACCACACATACATTGACAAAAAGGTGACAAATTACCTTTAGCGTCGTCTTCTGAAATTGTAATCGATGGATTCGCGAAATAATTCCAAGTTACGTAGGTTGGTATTGTAGCATTCGACAAAAACCTAGGAGAATCAATCTAGATCAACATATTAATTAAATCTCTTAGGTTTTTGCTACTTACGTAATATTACCTACGGATGAAGGACGAGAGCTTATTTCGATAACATTCCACCATTTTATTAAAGTACCTACATTTAGAATGAAATAAGTATTTTATGCCTTTGTTCAACAGTGGACGTCTTCCGGCTGATGAAGTATTTTATATAAAAAATACAAAAAATGGTCAATGTATTAACTTTCAATAAAAATTAAATTTCCGGACGCCTATAATGTAATATGTATATATTATTATCATTATTACTTCTACGAACGCTGATGTCCTGCAAAACATTTCTCAAATTCTCAAATAGGTAGTAAAACAAATGAAGTATCTTTTTTTAAATAATAAGTACTCTACTTCAATACTATTTTCAAATATCTTCTAGATCTAGATCTTTACCAAATATGTAGGTAGGTAGGTACAGTACACAGGTCGACTCATAAACCTCTTTTCTTCATATTCCTCATATTATCTCATATCTTCACTGAACACAATACATCCAACTGAAAACATCCTTATTACCAGAATCGATTACCAACCGCTAATTAATCCAATTAAATATAAAAGGAACACTCGTGTGAGTTTCCTACCTACTTTAAAGATTTATCACAAGTCGTAAATGCAAGAAAAGTCCCTCGATTGAGTCACAAACTCGAATAAGTATTTATTGATCATGCCTCGAAGCACAGTCCGAAGTAGGTTGAACTGAGGCTTCTAGCGATTGGCTTAAATGGAAGTATGTAGTGAATGCATGTCGCGTACATGACCGAGTAGAGGCAACCCTAATCGATTCACTCTATCCGAGTGATTACCAATTTATTGTTTTACGTAGTGTTGTATCATTAGGAGAATCGTTACATTATATACCTTGATAATGTGTAGCGATATGGTGTATTTATGTTTTTTCCATTTATATAATTGACTGCACCTAAATAGAGTTTAAATAGAGACATACGCATTGCTTTTGTTTAATTTCTTTTTCCCTCACGACATTCCCTAATTTTACGTACGGCGCAAACCTGGGGACATCTTTTTGACTGACTACTCTCATACCATGACATACCATTGATTAACTAGTATCTGTAGCTGATACGCTATATCAATGGTAATAATGCAAAAAATGTGTCAATGTATAAGTAGTTGTATCATTTACTGTTTATTCAAGTCATTGCCCTAACTTCCATGTCATACGTGAGAAATGTGATTATTTACACACTCGAGTATATTTACACTCTGTTTCTCAGATTAGGCCGTAAGGTAATTTTTTCTAAGAAATGTCCTTTGTTAGTTATCTCGTTTCCTGAAACACGTTCGCAATACTTAGTCTTGCAGTGGATAGACTTCTGTGCTGTCAATTATAGTTACGAACTATTTTATGAGTGACACGAAATAAACATTAATTACACAAAATATAGCGAAACAAATGAACAATACACCTCTGTCAATATTTACACAATGAAATTACTAATTCATGGCGATTTTGATATCCTTACATCACTTGAATGGTTGAGCGTAAAATTCCGCAATAACTCAAAATAAGTACAGTTCTAAGAAAATATGATTTGAATTGTATACTTCCACTTCTTTGTTGTGTTCTGTAGTCATAACTACACGCTCTTTTGTTTTAGCTGAATATGTACCTACTTATAATGTGTCATGTATAGGTTTTTAATTTTCATTAGTATATTGTTTATATTTATAAGCTTTGTCTGTTAAAGACCTCATGAACGCTTCTGACAATGCAATTTTCATTGCAAATTTCTGGACCCACAAAATTGAATTGCCATCGACTCGATAAGATTGTCTTGTTGTTTTATTCTTACACTTTAAAGAAAATGAACGTGGAAAAGAGAAAATTAAAGTTAGGTAATCGATTATTAAATACATACCTATAGAAATAAGGTCTCCACGTTTCTTTTGTAAGAAGAAGCTAGAATAATAAATCCCGTTGTTCCTTTTCTGCAGGGGAATAGTCTGCAATTCCTGCAGTATAATATTATTATAGGTGCTTTAAATAACAATATTAACTACTTATTGTACCTTTTTCTATTTCACATTCATCTTGCCACATAAACCTTCGACTGTCTCATAAAATAGTAAACTAATTGTTATTTTTACTTAATTTTCCTGATTGCATAACTACTCATTCTTATTGCTTAGTCAATGAGCAACCAAGTCGCCATTGATGAGTTTTTAATTGGTTATTAAAATGTCAATTACCTAAACATGGCCGACAAAGGCTATGTTAGAAGTCTCATCCCCTTTTCGAACTATGTAGTTTGTAAACATTAATGGGGTTGTTGACCTGGTTTTTTTTATTTATTATTCAACACGAAGAGGTAAGCAGAAACGTAGTCAGAATCGAAATCGATTTGTTTTTTTTTTAAACGTCGCCCCCACTAGGAATCTCTCCTGTGTCTTGGGTGCGTTTCACAAACATGAAATATCACATACACAAACACCCAGACTTGAGACAAACATCTATTCATTTCTATCTAGTTCGCATAAAGTTTTGCCTCGTACGGGAATCGAACCCGCAACCTTTAGCGCAGCACTCCAATCGGTTAGCCACTGCGCCAATCAGGTCGTCAATGAAAAAAGTGAACACTACTTGTTTACCAAAAGCATAGCCAAAAAATATTTATCGTAATATTGTAAGAAGGAAAGAAGCGTGGGTAATTATTGCGTACTATAACTAATCTTACTAGTAAAACCTTAAATGCTTAGGTGTATTTGTAACAAAATAAACGAATTACACGCTGGATCAGAATACATTTGACTATATAATTATATATTATGCTATTGAAGTTACGGCTAAGAATGATTTGCAAAATTGGACGGAAGATTATTGGGTAGAGTTATTACTCTTTTTGCTAAATTATTAAAGCTTAACACTAGATATATGTTTCAAATCTCACACGACAATATCCAATACAAACTCGTCACTTACGTGAGCAATTTCTCACAGCAGTATGCTATGTATACGCCAGCCCTACTGCATCATAATGGTACCAACTACAACGTTCAATAACCAAAATAAAGGCAACATTTCGTCGGATTTATTGTGACCGGACCGTATCGAACACGTGTCATTAAATAGCTTTGGGTTTTAAAAACTGTTTTAACGACTGCGGCCGAAAATGCAGATGTTTAAACTGATTTATTACTCTGGTTAACAGCGACAGTAAATTAAATAAATATATTTTCAGGAGAAAATATTGTTGTGCTCCGACTGTTGTTGTCCTATTTAAGATTTTAAGGCTGTAGACCACGGTTTAGCTACTAAAATGTTTATAAAATTGTAATAGTATTTTATTAATATGCTCGAATAGTTTGGAACTTAACCCAAACCTTAAAAAATGAACATTAAGTGTTCTTTTTTTCAGACAAAACAAAAGCCGTTTTTTCTTAGACAAGGAGGAGGGTCGTCCTATAGAATTTTTTTTTGTTTATAAATTTTTGTATTGCTGTTTGGTGTACTAACATGGCTAGCAAGAAAAATTGTTACTAACACTATGAGTCATTGTCACTTGAAAATAATAATAATTGCTATAAGTACTAGAAATGACAAATTCAAAACTGATGGAAATTTTATGTAACTACGTTACTCTACTTTGATGAATAGGCCTTTGCCTACTACTAGACTACATTATACATATGAGGTAGAGTGAGGAATATTCAATATCGACAGCACCACCCAACGCGTTATTTTTCCCATCGGCTTTTATAGCGCACTTTGTTTTATTAGACGAATTAAATAATAATAAAATCGAACAGAATCGCACTCAATTAACTGGGAATAGCGGCCTCCTGCGCTAATAACGATACAGGTAAATGTACTCCTAATTTATTAGGTATTTGTGTTGATTTGTTTTAATCAATGGTATGTCCTGACTAAATTAACCTATAAGCGGTTGTAAGGAAAGGTAGTTAACACATTATTGTTTTAAGCTTATGTACTATTCATAGGTATTCTAATTGCAAAAAGTTTTTATGTCACTTAAAGACCTACTATTTTATACTTAGGTACAGATTTTTTTTATTTTGAATACTTCGCAGATATTTAAAGTAAGAATGCCAAATTGTTTAAAAAAAAGTAACATACATAATAGCTTTTTTATGGATAGATATAAAATTTCGGACGAGTTACTCTGTCGATCTGTCTGTTACGCCTTCACGACCAAACTGCTGGACTGATTTTGATGAAATTTGGCATACCCGAGAAAGGATATTGACTATTTAATGCGAGCGTAGCCGCAGGCAAAAGCTAGTTATAATATATATGTAACTGGACTTAGTCTTTGAATTAACTTAGTTGGATACTATGCTGAGAAGACTTGCTAAAACTCAATAAAATTCACAAATAAAATAATTCAACAAATTATATAAACAATAGTATAAATAACAAAGCTAAGTAATTGCCTTGCTTTTTCTAGAATAGTGCAATAATTTTCATTATGTATTTGCTACATTGAGCAATAAGTCACTTATTTTATTCAGATACTAAATATTGTTCCTAGAATGTGTTACGCAATTGTCTACTGTCTGTTATTGTGTAGGTAACATGAACTTTACGTAATCCCTCTGTTCTTACATGGACCTAAAACCTATTGATTTTCTTCAGAATACTTCTTTCTATGAATGAATTATTATAAAGGATCTTCTTAGGTTTTTCATGAGGCTTTTGTGTATAACGTATGTTGCTTGAATTTAGATGAAAGTTAGCTCTGATTGAATTATTCTCGGATACCGAGCCCTTTTTATCATATTCGTCAAGTCTATTTGAACAAATGTTTAAAGATATGAAACTAAAACTACACTTAAAATTAACATTTTACTCTATGTTGTACAGCGACAACCAAGCCTCAATAGGTCCTCAACATTTCGGCTGTTTTACAGTCAATAACGCAAAGAAAACTACAATATAATCCTACTTACAAAGTAATATCATACCTATGTAAACGAAACGTCAAGCGGATTCCAAAATAGTAACAATTTACAAACGGTCTATTTCCAAACCCGCTGCGCTAATGTTCGAAGCAAATAAGTAGAGCAACACAAGCAAAATAAATTGTAACATACACAACATTACCATAATTCCATTATTCGAACACGGAGCGTATTGGACACCTTTTATTCGGGATCACGCACGGAAGCCATTGAAAAATCATTGACTGAAACCCTACCGCCGAAAGATTGTGCCCCACTTTTTGCGAAGGCCGAAAGCCTGTCAAAGACTACATTATTTCTTTTGTTTCTTTCTTAGCACAAAGTGTAGAGTTCCAAGACATTGTAGATACGAGTATTACAATGAGATACGAATGTGTTTTTTTCGTCTCAAACATAGATATTATTTATTAATGTCTTTGCAAAAATAGGATGAGTTAGGTAAAATTGTTGACTTTGATAGACAGAACACTGAAATAATGTTAAATTGTCTGCAACTGAAATGTGTTGCTATATTATTATCAATTACGATGAAATTTAGACAGTATTGCTATCTTAAAAACAGCTGCCACGGGTTCGGATTGATATCCAGAATAATAAAATTATAATTGAAATTTGAATAGCCTGAGTTTTTGAATGCTTAGTAGTTTTTACCTAGAGCCAATCAACGATCACCACTGAAGATAGGCTTAACTATACAGCTTAACAGAGATCGTTTCATCTCAAAAGATCTACTTAGATAGTTATAAGAACTCAACATGTTGGTTTCAACAATGTCATGTTCATTTTACATATGAAAGTCACACAAGCTCATAAAGCGTTAAACAAATGGAAAGTCGCCCAAAACAAATGAATAAATAAGGCACCCTGCTTCTGTAGCCGAAATCTATGTTAGTGGAAACTTCGGCCGAACGCGGCCAGCTTCCATATTTCAACAACGCTTGAAACTACATACTGGTCCATTTTGAAGCCGTTAATGTTTTATCAATGTGTACCACGCATACTGAGATGATTGAAATGTGAGCTATGAAGGCTGAATAAGCCTGTGCTTACAGTGTAAATAAAAGAATATTATTAAACGAACTATTATTATATGCAGAAAATTCCGTATTTTTTTAAATTATGTAAATTAACTAAACCTACAGTGTACTTCTTTTAAAATTGGATATCCATTACGATGTTAATATTAACGTTAACTTACACAGAAATAGTAGTTATAAAAGTCAATAATATAACACATGTCTATTTAAAAAGGATGAAAATCGAGCCCGTTATCATGTTGCCATAAATAATTTTGATGAGATTCATATGCGCGAATTAGAATATGCAGACGCAAAGCTACAAGATATCACTCGTCGAGTAAGCAGTATATAAAATTCCAATAAAATGCTAGGGTAGCTTTCAGACAAATTCTAGTCATAAAATGAAATAGTTTTATACTTGCAATATGAAGGTAAAAAGAAAGAAATCGTTAGTTTCAGACGTTTTAGTAAATATTTCAGTCCAATCACATCGTGCCAGTGAAATCAGCTTCTATCAACTTTCATTTGTTTAGCGTCTTGTGTCAAAAACGGTAAATGATGAGTTCAGAAATAAAATGCACGTAGACATCAAAGAAATCAGAAGCGGCTAATGAATACATACCCGACCCAAATTCTAGTCAAATTCCACAGAATTCTAAAAAGAAAACACAATTAATATCAGTTATTTTAAATGCTATAATAATGTGATTGAAGATAGGCATATGGTTCTTAAAACGCGGTTAACAAAATAGGGAATGGCCTGACCTATTATTATGGAGCAAAACAAAATACAAATGGCTGTAAAAACAACTCTCCTTGAAATGCTGCTTCACACAGCAGCAGATACTAAAGCAGAAGTTAAAGTAGTGAATGCACTCGTATAGGATTACTATAATGACCCAAACGCAAAACTTGGCGTTACTGGGCTAATCTTACACGTCTAAACCACGACTACCTTATGTATAACAATTAACAAGGAACTAGGCAAGGTTTATTGCTAGATGTTTCACAGGCCAGATTTATTTGAGAAGCTAGCGGCTTCATGTACCAAATATTGCCATTGTTTTTTTCTAAATGCCTACCTTCTTAGTTTAAATTAAATTTTACTCAATAAATAGCAATAACTTCGCCCTCTATTTCCTTTGGTATGGCAACTTACTTTAAAGTGTTGTGACCATAATTATTGCACCCATGGATGTGTTTTCTGATGTTCTGCTTTCTTAATCCTCAGATGCGAAGATGGTGGAGGCGGCGCGGCGACAGGCACGGGAGGGCGTGCGGCGTCGCTGCGACTCGCGAACGGGCGCGTGGCGGCGCAGTCGGCGGAGCAGCTGCCGCACTCTCCCGCCGACTGCGCGTCCGTGCGCATATCCATGGACAACACCAACACGTGCTGCACCGACTCGCTCGTCACCGCCCTCGACGACGAGACACTGCTGCTAGGTAATTTCATATCCAGACAATTTCAGTAGTTATTTCATTGTCATCAGTATGTATAGCCCGACTTCACCCACTACTAGGTAAAGGACTTTTTTGACCCAAGCTCATCTAGGTTTCATCCGCAGCTGACGAATGGCTGATACTTTTTCCAGAGTCTTGGTAAGTAAGTGAAAGTAAGTAGCAACTTACTTTGTTCAGATGGGACTTGATAATGCAACTCCATGGTTAGACTTACTGACTTAGGTTTGAAACCTACAATAAATTATGTAATATCGACCAACGTCGTCCATGCATAACTTTATGGACTTTACTGTTTCGCTCATATTAGCTTATTAAATTATTCAGACTTCAAAATCATTGCTGTTTAACATGGTTTTAGCTCCATTTACTTCGGCCACTTTATTATGAGCTTTAGGCACTACCAGCACAATAGAGGCATAGAGGCATTGCAAACGCTCTGGATTCCACCTACATACAGACAGGCAGCAACTGCATTTAAATTAAATCTTTTCTACGCTCTTATCGCTTTAAATAAGATGTTGTGGGCGGTTCTCACCACTCTGGTAGAGGCTATTACCCCAACAAGGCGTTCACTCACGATTGAGAGGTTGTGCGTTCCAATTTAAATCTGTTGAACTGAACTCGGGAATTCGCTCGCGTCCCAGATATAGTTGTGGTGAAGCATTCGACAGGAAAATATCTCAATACTCTGAGGAGACAGAGTTTATTTTCAGTTTTGATCAGATTTAGGGCGATCAACTCAAAGGTTTCGTACACTGAAAATGAATAAAAATTGTGCTACTTTAAAACATTGTAGAATATTTTTTCTCCAAACCATACATTAAAAAAGAAACGTAAAAATCAGCACGTATATACTGCAATTTCATAATAACTTGCTATGACTCATATTGCTGCATTTAGTTACCCCATGCAGGAGTAAATGCGTGAAGATATTCCCCTCCCGTCTTATTGGCTTGAAGGGCAGGCAGAGTTAACTCAAGTGCCAGAGAGTTCGACCTCTTACTAGTACATAAAGGTCGAATACGTTGGCACGTGGAGGCTTGCACAATACTACATACTATTCGTGACGTATGCACTTGTTTAACCCCTTTGACAATTCTGTTGACCCACATACAGCTATTATGAATTTCTCTTTTAAAATTATTTTTATTGGCGGCTTTGTGGGAATCTGTAACAACCAAAAACAAGACTAGTGTTAATTTTGGCAACTTACATAATAAGGACCATCGGGCATAATTGGATGTTCAGCATTGGCATGAGCTATCGAAGGTCTCAATAAAATGGAACTGTACATTTGGGACTCATAATTGCTTTAAATCAATTAAAACCCGCTTTAATCGCTGCCTTTGCGTCACGGTCTTAAGCTAGCCTGCTGCTGAGTTCTGGTTTAGATCTGTCTTTGGGAAAATTTAATGGTTCAAAATCCTGAACATACGCTACCTCTTTGGATATATAGGTTTTTACATTCACCTGACTCTGACCCAAATTAAAATTACGTGACACTGAAAATTACTTCAAGTTTACGTTTTCTGTCACATTTTACTGCGTTACTTTTGTAACACCTCATCAAATGGTTGCCGAAACGCGAACAAAAAACTGCATCGCAATGTTTAAATCGAAAGAGTAATGCTGACTCATCGCGTGATACAATCTGTGTCAGGGTCAGTGACAGCGTCTAGTGATCGGTGGGAAATAAGTACCCCGTTGAAAACCAAAATTTCTTGGGGAATCCCACGAATGAAGTAGTTTAGGGCGGAAGACCAAGGAAGCTCGATTAATGCACAACACCTGCAATCCACATTCCACAAACGTAACAGCTTAATAGTATGAACAAGGATATCGTATCCTGTGTGAGCAGATTCTGGTTCGATCGAAACTAGTACGATCCTGCTACCCACTGCCGCTGCCATTATAACACCGATCGGTTCAAGCTGAATCCTTATCGTATTAACTCCTCCCGTCACGACTCTATAATAACCACAATTTGTCTTGATCACTTTTTTATATTTTGTCGTCACCCGCCAGGTACCACTCAATCAAGGGCTCATACTACCTTAAATATTTGTTCTTTTCACGATAAAATGCTCGACGATTTTTTATACTTTAGATGTCAGAAACCGATATCTTCAGATTGAGTTAGGACTGTAACGTAATGCCTACGTCTTTCAACGATAGACATTACCGATTGCACAATGAAAAAGTATCCAATGCGTCATTCTTGTCGTATATCCAATATCTACGGCGAACAGGTAAAGGATCTGTACACAGCAATGGGAAGTACCTCCTCGAATTACTCGGAAATATTTTTACAAGATAATACCAGAATGACGCGTCGAAATACCCGAACAAAATATAACAAAGGCTCTTTAAATTGATGAGTACACAAGAAAGGTTACTAAAATGTTGTACTTAAACCGTGTAAAAGGTCACCGTTAAAACTTCCGTCTGCAGTTAGAGTTTTTTGCCGACGCGGCTGAATCACAGAAATGTCTCGCTAAACGTCATAACGCTCCGGAACTCGGTCGCCAATCAGAAATATTTTATTTCTACACACTCGTACTCCGGAACTATATCGCAAACATATTACAAGTGTTAAAAGAAGATTCGGTCCGCGATGGTACCACGCGCGGATATGAAACCCATTTCCTGAAACAATTAAGGCGCACCAACATTAAATTTGCAAAGTTGACGCCGCTCTCCGTCCGAGCGGTTAAACATTCAGCGGAATAGCTTGCTCGCTCCCACGCCGACCTGATCGAAAAACATACTGATAGGAATTTCGACACGCTAATAAATACAGCCCATAGGAAGCTCCAGGGAAAACCGCGAGAATTAGATCGAGCTCCACCAATCACTGTTGCGTACGTACATTACTTGAGTGGGCATCAAGGAAAAACGATTATGTGTCACGTCTTTACAATGTTGTATGTTTATTATCGGCTAATTGACTCCGCCATAGAATCTTGTCATTCTTGTAATTTTTAAAGCCCAATTTGGATAGAAACAAGTGTAATTTTCCAATTAGCAATAGTTCAGCTTTAATTATACGCACTCAACGTGCGTGTAATTGGTACAATTTGTTGTTTAACGTGGTATTGAAATTCGGTGGCGAAGCGTTGGGTTTGGGTGGCAGGAACAGGCTATCAAGCAGTTAGCATTGACCATGAATGCTGAGCATGTGTGATGTGCGATGTGCGGCCAGGAGGGCGAGGCGCGCATGGCTCGCTTCCGCGGCGCGTGGCGACTCGCTCCGAGCAGTCCTACGCCGCCCAGTGGAGCGCGATGACATGCCGCGCTCAACCCCCCACGACTAAAGCTCTATACATACGCGAACGAAGCTCGCCGACAATACATTAAATACAATCAAACAAACCGTGTGTCGCGTGTGCAGTGTTCTATAACGAAGGAATTGTTTCACCGTGTGCGAAATTAATCAAGAAAAATGTCGCGAAGGGGATTTTGTCACGTTCGTAGATAATTTAAATTTCAGTGTCAAAGCTTATAAATGTTGTACATGTCTATATGTTCGGGTTTGTTTTGTCTCGTCAGCTGGGGTCTAACTAAGGGACTAACAATGAAATTGAATGTTAATATAATATGAATTGATGGGGAACAAATTAGGTAATATTGTTGACAATTCAGAAGTATAAATATTATTATCACAGTGTAAATAAAGACTCGACAATTCAACCAAGTATTAATCAAATTGATAAATAATATTAATTAACTGTAATCAGTGTTTGTTATATCCTATTTTGTGTTCAAAATTAAAAACAAATATACTTTTTATTTTCAATAAATAATCATGAATCCAAGATAGGATATGCTGCCTCAGCGAAATAAACAAATTAAAAATCATGATTGTAATAAAAGTGCTCACTAAGCAATTAGTATGACGTTATCGCATGTCCTAACATATTGTAACAAATCTAAAATGTCACATTTATCAACATTGAATAAAATCATTTACAAAAACCATAAAATAGTTTAGAAAGAAACATAACTAACAGAAATAAATGTGAAACTGGGTTAACACATAGTGCCGTCTTAGTGCCAACCAGGATTGCCACACCATCGTGATCCAATCGCAGTACTCAGAATAGAAGAGGTTCCAGAAATATTCAATTCATATCACATTCATTTCCCAATACTACATTATAATGTCGGATTATCAGTGAAACACCAAAATAACGTGCTGTTTTTACGTTTGAAAAATATGTTTCGCCGTGTAGGAGTAGGTACTTAGAGCTGAAAAGAAATATGTTAAAACACATTATGGTCTTATTGTTTGTATAAAATTGTTTTCTGAAAATGAGACGGTGTGTATGGGTGACACTGCAGTGCACACAGAACAGCTTATGTAACAGAAATATTCAAGTAAGTAATTTGGAAGTGAAACAGTTTGATAGTTCAAACAATGGGATTGGAACGCAACAAAACAAAAATAAAGTTCTAAATCCCAAAAATATCTACACAGATGTTATAGCTGCGTAGAGAATCAAAATAACGTGCAGTAAAACAGTAATACTTGGAGGCAAGGTGTAACGTGTGTGGGAGACGGTGGCAATCCGAGCTTGATTACCCTCAAGAGTCTCACATGGACCAGCTGCTACACTTGATACCGGCCCCAACCGATACCCCAGCTCAATTGATATAATCCACGATACTGTACAACCAACACATATTGCTTACAACCCACTTGAGTCTTGACATTGCAACAATATTATTTACCATTCGCAGTCACGTGGCGCGAACGTCGCACGATGACGATTAATTCATGTTTATTAAACAAATTAACGATACTAGTGTGGCATTAGATACGCGGCGACTAATTGCTGACGAGAATACTCGCGACGATTAGAAAAAATCTCATTATATCGATATTCCGAAAGGTTGGAGCCACGTTACCGTAACCGCATCAACGCGAGAATAATTGTGACGCGGCGCTGACAAAAACATAATTTCTGTCATTCAGGTTGGAATCGGGAATCGTTGCGCCAAGTGGCGCGAATCGATTGTCGCCACCTACGTAACTGTACTGATAAAAACTTTAAGAGACAAGCTAAAATCGTAGTCTTCAGTTTTTGCAAGAATTTGAGTGAAAAACACTTTGTGCCGACAATATAACCAATTGACTTCCTATAAAGTTGGTCGAGTACCACGTACTTAGAATACCGCCTACACGCACGGACCCAATTAAACACCCACACTAAACGTCAGATTCCTCTCCTGAGATTGATGTACAGTGTAATCTTTGCTTTGACAAATTTTCCAGATCGTCCAATGGAATCTGTCGTATTCCTTCTACTGAATAGATGCCTATTCTATAATATCTATTCCGATAGTACCTAACATCTTGAAATATTTTTTTATTAAATATAAGATATAATTTTATCGTTCGACGCCAGTTTTCGTACTTCCTTCGGCTTTCGTAACTAATATATTACTTACGTTTGTTAATAAAAAGAAATGCTTTACTAGATTACTATATCTTAATTCTAAATCCCAAAGATAGTAGCCATTCATAACGTTGAAGCTAACCAAAGGTAATTCAACGTACAAAAGGTAATGATATTCCAGTGGTGTCATCATGTCATGTTAACTTGATTCGGCGTCAAACTATTTGCATGCCAATAAATGATGTATGAGCGTGAGGGACCGCATTATGCAATTGACATGGAATGAGGCTCGACCAAATTCAATAATGTGAGGTTTTGTGGTGCACTAATTGTGAAATGACAAACATCCTCTATCAAAGCGGCACACAACAAGCTTCATGCGTTACTTTGTGTTAACCTAGTAGGTGCACCCATTCACCTATTCAGACACAATAGAATTTGTCTGGATCAAATCATTTGTTCAATGGGCGTGTTCTATGAAAGTACGGACAAATAAACAGCGTGTGAAAACAAAATTTTGGATGTTCGGTATTTTAAATTTCACACGAATGTAAGTTTTATTGAAGTGCATCTCACATTTTTGGTATTCGCTAAAGCATAATTATGAATGATTGAAATTTACGCTTCTATAACCGTCTTTAGATAATTCTCAGAACCGGGGATAATTAGTATTTTGAGGTCCGTCCATAACAAAAACATTTATTTCGGATATCAATTCATTGTCACGTTGGTACAATATCTCATGAATTAGATAATTATACAACATTTTAATTTCCATCCATCCTTGACAATCAAACTTAGGACAAGAATTCAAATTTAAATCAAGATTATTCATAATTCTATCAGTCACGTGTCGTGTCTTAGCTGATTATTATGTAAAGTGCTGGTTTAACTGCAGACTGGCAACTCATATCTACTCATAGACATCCCACAAGACTGGAGCACTAATAGGTAAATTATAAATTGGTATGATCCAAATTGTATCAGCTAAATAAATTTTTCCATAATAGAAATTATTCCCGAACTATCAAACTCAAGGTAATTTATTTCGTAAACAAATAACAGGCGCTTATGAAACGTTAATAACTAATTAATCACTTGGATTTTCAGACTTGTGATTATACTTAGCAAAAACAGTTTTTATAACATTTAAATTGACAGAACAATACCTTACAGTTTTTTGATGACATTAGTTGACAATCAACACGTTAAATTGTTTTCTCATTAACACTATCATCAACCTTCTATGGATCATAGATTTTGCGTGATTTAAAGTCACTATTATTGTAGCTTCGCAGAATCCATATTTTTTCAGGTGGCGACTTTTTTTATTGTAATTTATTGGACGCCTGCAGTAACTGTCAAAAATGAAATTTATTATTCCACTGTTCTTTTGTGATTTACAACGTGTATGATTTTTATAGAATACCATTGGAGACATTCTGTGTTGAATTGTGGACCATTTTATATTATGTTTGTTTGCATGCAAAGTATACAGTCACGTTTTAAGCTTCTTTACTTATTTAGCTGTCTTTGACTTTACTTGTTGCCTCATCTGTGTTGTTAGCGTTAATTGTTTTAGACAGAATAATCTGATAATCAATTACTCCGGTTCCTGATTTATAGTGAACAGTAAAATCGTTAAACAGTAGTTTGACGGTTATACGAAATAAATTAGAATTTGAGTTAATTGCTCGTTTTTTATGTCAATAGATAACGTGACGTCATTAATTGATGTTGATTTTATTATTTAAATTTAATGAGTCATTATTAGTCTATGAGCGTTGGAATGATCGGGTCTACTATCAGTGTCATAACCACGTGCCATTTCCAGTTCCTTGTACATTTAAATTTATTCTTTGTTTACAAATTACTTAAGTAGAATTCAGTCAATAGGTACACTAGTTTTATTTTTACATCGCAATAAGCATTCGTGTGTTTGTTAGTTTCAATTCATCAGCTGTGTTTCATATATTTCGCGCTGAAATTACAAATAAGGACCACAAGATGCAGGTCGTTTTATCTCTTTGGAGATTTCTGAAGGAAAAATGTTACTTGCCGTGTCTTAAGCGAAATGAATGCAAGCATTCTTCAAGTATGTATCTCTTATACTTGTAAATTAACTATGACTAACTTACACATCTCTCAAGTCGACTCTTTTGACGTCAGTGTCGGGTAAAATTTGATTAATGATAATTCGTTTCTTTTTCCAGTTACGATTTTAGGTTTGCATCTAAATTATCAAATAAAATATTTGAAAGATTATGAAGGCGTAATAAGTCTTACAGGTGAATTTAAATGTGAAGGAAAATTACTGAACGTCTTTTTAATTTGTAATTAGCATTGCTAGGGCGTTGTTCTGACAATGTCTTAATCAAAATACTGGTGGTATCTGGTTCTATATTGATGTATTCTGTTCCCCAGTACTCTTCGCACATTATTTAGGGGTGTCAAAGCTAGTCACTTCTTGGTTGAATGCGAACTGTGAACCCATCAATCTTGAGAACTTATTTAACGACTTAGATTTTTTAGGGCTACCACTATTACGTAGTAACGCAGTAAATAAGCATAATGATTATCAAAATGGATTGTGAATATAAAACAATATCTGGTCTAGACGTTAGACCAGAGAGAACGATATAGTATTCATTACTGATAATGAAACTCCTAATGATATCCTTAAGGTATACAGGCTTTCGATAAGCAGGTAAAGAAAGATTTATAAGTCTTACGTCAAACACGTCATAACACTCAGTATGTGGTATTACAACACAATAACGCCACAATGGTTATGCATTCTAAGAATTGTGAGAGTAACTATGGTTACCAGTAACAGGAAAGTAATTTCACGTTTCACCATTAAAATTACAGCTGTAGACAGCGTCAATGGGTAAGTGTTGTGAGAAAGGAATTGAAACATGACAATTACAGGCTAACACGGTTAGCGGATAGAAAGTCGAGCACACATTTAGTATCACCTTTTATTACAGTTAATTTTATTACAATACCAACAGACCAAACAGAATCTCTCTCGAAGGAGAAGGCTGAGGAGAACACTCCTCTATTAAGGAGTCTATACTATTTAGTCTACTCTATTTAGATTGAAGACTGCCTCGTTGGTCTAGTGGTCGCTAAGCGCGACTGCTGAGCACGAGGTCCTGGGTTCGAATCCCGGGTCGGGCAAAGTGTTACTGGGCTTTTCCATTTGGTAATTCTCAGTGGCAGCATGAAGTCTGGATTTGTGCCCGGTTGATGGCAATAGGCTCGCCCCCTATTACATTGGAACCTATAAACATAACTGGCGAAATGTGGGTGTACCTACTATATGTGCACCACTGCCTACCCCTTCGGGGAATACAGGCGTGATGTTATGTTATGTTTTATTTAGATGTCTATACTATATAGTCAAGAACTTCCCATAGTTTGCTACTCATTGTCACCATCCTAATGCCATATATTGTCTAATATGTTACAAGATTTGTCGCCTCATATGGCGTCCCTAAATGCAGAAAGAAATCGTATTCATAACCCTCCGCCGACGAATAAGGAAAGGAGGAATATGAATTGATTTTATTAATAAATATTTCCTTCCATAATATACAAGGCTATTGAATCATCATTAACCGTTTATAAATGAGAATAAAACAATACAATCCTTATTGAATTCTCCATTTCCACGAACCGAGATTGAGTAAACTTATATGAACGGTGAATGAAGTGAACCGCAGAATAAGTATATCATATCAATGAAATTATTTAGTAGAAAGAACATTTTATTCTCTTGTACTTCGCTTATTTTATTTTAAGTGGAAATTATGTAATAAAGAAAACATTTCAGTGGTTACTAGCTCAACGGTCGCGGTGATTAAATTATTGGTCTTTTAATAAAACTAGACGGATTAATTTATAACTGGGCTCATTTGACTTAATGCTAATAGCTCTTATGGCACTTGGATGGCAATTAATTGACAAAAATTTGTATGTCATGAGTAATTGAGTACCTCCCACGGTCATTATTCTTTCATTAATTGACGAAAATTTTAATTTAAGTTATGAGTAAAGTAAAAGCCATTCAGTTTAAATTTTGAATTTTGAGTAACAAATTCTTCAAAGTCACCAGTCTCGACCAAATTTTGTATATTCAGCCAGTGACAAAAAGTAAAAAGGAACAGAGAGCTACATCTGTTGCCAGCCGCCAAAAAACTGGCGTGTTTTCACACTTAATCTGTCCGTTATCATTCTTTCCAGTAGAAAAACTTGGATGATAGAGGATCGACCTACTTCGGAAATATTATTTTGACAAATAGATTTCAAGTAGGATTTGTTTAAACGTACTTTCAAAAAAGTTCAATGCCGAAGAACAGTTGCCATAATATACATTTCAATTAGAATAACATTTTTTGCGAATCATAGAGAAAAATTAAGTCTTTACATTAACTTTAACATTTAAATAAATATACGTCTGACTAGCTGACGTAATACCGTTCCTAAAATCGCAATTATCTGTTTAGTTTTCAATTTTCTTCATAATTTAATCTGAACAACGCTGGCCGTTTGGCAAAAATAACAGCTAGCTAGATAAAACAAATGTACAGCCAGATAAATTGCGGGAAATAGCTACAACGATTTAGTATTGTAGAAACAAGCAATTTCCGTGCCAATCGCCACACTGACCTATGTTCGAATTCACCAACAATTAATCGATTCGCTGGATAGCTTGTATAGCCTATGGCTTGTGCTTAGAAATCGGGTGAGATAAAGGCCTGGTGCACCGAATAGCCGTTAGTATTGCTAGATACCTAGCTGACTTAACTATTGAAGGCTATAGTAGGTATTACAATAATTAATCCTATAACAAAGCTTATGTCAAGTTCTCTATTTCCATGTGCAATACCTTAGGATTAGAATAGGCATAATTATACTTTTTTCATAGATTTTCTCAGAAGATTAAAAGGGTTAGCAGTGTTCATACACAAATATATACCTAATCACACCTATTATCCCTGGAGTGGTAGGCAGAAGTGTTCTCCTTTATCAATGTCAACATCCACCCACATTGACTACGCACCATAAGTCGTATGTTGGCAAGCCTGTGCTTACGCCTTCTGGAATCACAGGAGACTGTACGAATGTCATTGACATGCTTACGTAATAAGAATGGACACAATAAAATTGATTACTTGTTCTGCCTAGTGTTGTGCTGGCCTAGTGGTTAACACACCGGATTTGTATGCACAAGGTTGCAGGTTCAAACCCGGGCAAGTATCAATGTGACTTTTTCAATGTTTATTTGTAACTGTAATTGTGTATATATAGTATATGTTTGTTTCCCAAATAAAATAAAAATAAAATAAATACTTTCTTAGTTATTCGAAGACACCACCGACGGTTACGGAAAACATCGTGAGGAAACCTGGATTTTATTATCTGAAATCGCCAACCCGCAGTGAGCTAGCGTAGTGATCGATGCTCAATCCTTCTCTATACGAGATGAGGCCTTTGCCCTGCAGTGGGACAGTTATAAGCTGTTATTATTATTATATTATTATTACTTGTTCTGCAGATGCGTTAATTGGCAAATCCCACTACATATTTAAAATTTTGTTTTAAATATGTAGTGGGATTTGCCAATTGCTGTCGTGTGACTAACGTTTAGCTACATTGCAATTAGATGTACAGTTTCCAGAATTTCTCTACATCGCCTTATCACGGACGACCTTTGTAGAATGTGGACTTTTTAGTCACAGTTTGACAATCCACAACTAATATGTACCGCACGATACTTCGACCACGTGACCTACCATGTGAGTTTAGTACTACTTGTACATATTAATAAATCATGTAGTTATAATAATTCTGAGAAATCACTTATAAGATGTAATTTGCTATGCTGCACCGTATTATTGTTAGATTTAAGTAAGATTGTACCGAAATCGTGCATATATTACCACCATTGGGCTGTAATTACATCATTATAATTAATTGAATTTGATGACTGGACAGCCTCGCTGGCCTAGTCGTCGCTAATCACGAATGCTAAGCATCAGGTCCTGGGTTTAAATTCTGGTTTGGGCAAAGTGTTACTGAGTTTTTTGGTAATTCTCTGCACGGAGTCTAAATTTGTGCGGTTGGTGGCAAGATAATAACATTGGGACCTATAACATAACTGGCAAAAAGTGGGTGTACTGTATGTGCTCCTCTGCCTACCCCTTCGGGGAATACATGCGTGGTTTTATGTTATATTTATGTACGAATTTGATGATTATTGTACTTCGCTGGATGTCATTGCAGGCGATCACCGTCTGACCAACACTGTTGTGCTCTCAATTAGATTAGCTCTAATGAAACTTTTAATATAAAATGCTATAGTAAGATGACCTAACGTTTTGCGCTCTTGGCACTTTAAAATCTCGTGCTCCCCATTAACCCTCTCGTGTGATTGTGATCAACATCGTGCACTCGTTTTTGAACGGTTGACTCGTTATATTTAACCGTCGCGCGCCGCCAGCCGACATTATAAGTGATATGGAAAGGTCTTGCTCGCCTTCACCGACTACAATTATGATTAATTTTTATCAACATTAGTGAGATTTAAATGAACAATTTTTTTTAATTTCGAATAATAATTTCTCTTGAACGGCCAGTGTTAAATGCAGTTCGAAATTTAAATGTTTTCGTTCGGCAATTGTCTGGGTTAATCTTAGTTTTACGTCAATGGTTGTACTAGTTTTATTGAAAGTGAAGTTATCTTTCTACATTCCCTTGACAACATTCATAGCATGTATTGTCTTGTTAGGTTTCAGACATATGGTAAGCGGTTATAGGAAAAAACAATTAGAATGCATTGTATGAAATGCATTGTTCTGTTCTAGAAATTGATCATAGTTTTTGTATGCTGCGTCTGTCGCAGTCACGTGATCCATTCGAGATTTGAAGGCTTCAGTGTTCTTGACTCGCCCATAAGCCCTAAAAACTACTTGACATGTCTGAACACGTTCAGTGCAAAGTTTTTATTATGTTGCCAATAGCCTGACAGTCGTGGAGAATTTGAGTGATGGCTCTCGTTCCATGTGACAGTGTTAACGCCGGTGCCAACCGCCCACATTGTTCGCGTATCTGTACGCTCTGCGTAACTCGACAATACCTTAACGTAACTTAGACAGTTACGTTTCTACGGGCGAATAAATGTCGGTTCTAACTTGTAGATAATTTGACTGTGAAAATCGTAGTTTGCGTTAGGAATGTTCCCGATCCACTAGTCTTAAGAGACAGTACACTAACTGTATATGCCGTAATCTTTTTGTATTTAAAAGAACATTAATCACGAAATGTATTTTTTGTTGAAGTAATTCAGAATGTAGGTTATTCGTTTAAAAGTCGATCAAGTTCTTGTTACGATTAATTTGTCGTGTACTCGTACCAAACCAGGCCTTCTCATCTTGTTTTTACGATTACTTTCATTGAATAACAGTGCTAAAAGTACAAAGCATAGGGTTTATACCGAATTAATCGGGGTTTGTAGCTGTAAACTCACCTCATATTACTAAGAACGGTATTATTACCAACGTGGGCGTGCAATACTACCTCCGCCTACCCTTCCAGAGAATTCAGGCGTGATTATACAGAGAAATACACCAAAATAATTTTATTACGTATATAATTATACTGTAAGTCAGTTATGTCGTAATCATTACAGCAAAACATTCATGAACTTGTAATGATATACAACCAGAATTTTTGCACTACATACAATTTATATTCTTCGACATTTTATTTGTACCAGTTATGTATAAACAGCTGTTTAATGTTTTTGTCCGTTTGCCAAGGTCATCTCTGAAACGGCTGACCCTGTGGTTGTGAATCTAAAGCAGTCGACGTTTTCTTCTTAATGTTTTCAAAAGAGTCCGGAAGACAAACAAATAACAGCCGAAGTCTGTAGACAACGCGTTCTATGAATTTACTAATGACGTACAAAATATACAAAAATACTTACTTACTTTTTATTTATGTAGACTTTTTTGTGTTGGACTAATGCGTAGACGCCAACTTTAGTGATGAAGGGTGTCTTGAAGTGTTTGAATAATCAATTACTAAGTACCTTTGTGTTTGATGTATGTTATAAAATAACATTTTTTTTTAGTGTTGAATAAACCGATAATTGGTAAAAAATATCTATGTATCTTGCCAACTTTATTTCTAATAGGCGTGCCGCATAAATATGACCTATGAGTTCCGTAGGTCATAAAACTCGTAACTTCACATCGCAGTTTCCGAAACAGTACTAAATAGTTCGGTATCAAAACAGAAGGAAATAGAATAATATTATGACACGGTATGTAAACAGTTTTCTTGGTAGGTTAGGACGGTACAGCAAGGATAGATAAACATGCGAGTGATAACGTGTGGTCGGGACCCCTGCCTCCTGACCTACACCAGCCACTACCGTCGAAGATAACCAGTAGCTTAAAACGATAACTAATCGATCTAAATACTCGATTAATTGTAATTATAATTGAATCGATTTAATAATGTCTAAAAAAATCTGCAATCTTTTTTTAAATCAATACGGTTGAATGATGTTTGATTTTAGAACACTTATATTTGCGGTTTATTGATGAACTCAATTCTAACTTAATAGTGGTGGCCTTTACACTTTTCTTTAGTTTTTTTTTCAGTAGTAATTTCTGTTATAACTTATAACCAAATTCTTTTAAGTTGCTTTAAATATCTGGCAACCGGCTTTAGGATATCGGTCTTATAGGTACCTACTGCTGTCAAACCCTCGCATTCGAATTGGGTAATCGTAGTAATGAAGGTCGGACGACAGCTGTTCTATGTAAAATATCTACTTACCTGAATTTATATACCAAAAACTTGTAGATAGTATATCGTACTAAGGTGTCATGGCCTAATATATAACAAGGTCTGCTCGGAAAAGCCGTGTCGCGGGTGAAGACTATATCACGACATATTTGAGTTTGGCAGCTATTAATCATAGGCCGACTATCTTGTTGGTCTAGTGGTTACATAGTACCTACCTGCTGCTGAGCGTGAGGTCCTAGGTTCGACTCCCAGGTCGGGCACAAATGTTATTAGGTTTAGATGATTCTCAACACAGAGAACAGATTTGTTCCTGGTTTGTAGGAATAGGCTCGCCCCCTATTCCATGGGAACTTGACTGGCGCAATGTGGGGTACTTTACACATCAGCCTATTCCATCAGGGAAGTGTGATGGTGTGTTATGTTTGTGTTATTACTTCTAGGCTTTATAGCACATACCTACTGTCAATTTATGAAAGAAATGAGCAGGCCAGCTGTAGGCTTGGATAGGCGTAATTTCTTTTTTGATGTCCTTAAAAATTCCAGACAGGGCAGTGACGAACGTAAAAGAAAGGTTATTTTAAATTGTATTAGTCATTCTTTATCGTAACCTACACTTAGTGTTAAATGAACAGTCAATTACTGGCTCTGCCAAAACTGATAACTTTCTTTCTTTTTAAATTAATTATTATTGTACATTAATCGCCATATTAAGGTCGTTAGTTAGTTTCTAGGTCAAAAAATTTCACGATTCTGTTGAATAATTGATGAATATGATAATATTACAACAGTTATAGGAAACTATTAAGATAGTTTTAAGAAAAAAAATCTGATTTACCATGTTTGAAAAAAAGAACAAGAAACAACAGATTTTATTTTATTTAAACTATTCGAAAAAAAAGAATGTCAGAAAAACTAATCGAAACGCAAAAACGAATTCGTCATTCAAATTATTCTAATTTCAATCACTGAATTAAGTAAGCATCAGTTTTGGCGGTCAATCCCCTGATTAAAGAAGCCAGTAACAATTATGACTAATCGGTTACCTCTAGACAGATTGTAGACTATGAATATCTACCTGCTTAAAGCTATCAAAAGTAGCGACTACTGTCGAAAAAAAAGTAGTCATCTTTTAACTGAAAAGTAAAAGTGCTTCTTGGTTTTCTTACCACTCTCTAATGAGTAATTTTTAATAGCTACTTTATACTCAAAATAAACATGAAATAAATCGAATTTTAAATACTAAGTTATGATTCAAAACAACATATTTGTAAGAAATAATTTTTATCGTAAATATTTTTTTTGTCATTTAACACCTAAAATGTAAATTTTATTTCTTTGTTTTAACCCTCTGCGGAAAGGTTTTAGCACTTCATCATTTATGCCGCGACCTTTGTGCAGAGACCATGAAACATTTCCTTCCCGTATTTGTGTACCTACTTATAATGTTTTTACAATAACAGTGAAATGAAGAATAGAAAAAGGGTTAATAGGATAATTAAAATCAAATCATAGCAAAATTAATGTATTGTCAATTTTTTTTTAAATAATGATATTATATTGTAACATAAACAATTTCGATTATCTAATTTATTCTAGACTAACTGCGCCCGGCGGTGTTACCCGCTACATTTTATCGGGATAGCCTATGTGTTAATCCAGGGAGTCAGCTACCTCCATATGAAATTCCATTCAAATCCATGCAGTAGTTTTTACGTGAAAGAGTAACAAACATCCATCCATACTCACAAACTTTCGCGTTTATATTATTAGTAGGGATCTCATCGCCAATTTTCCTCCATAATTGGGCTTTACAGATTTAATACTCTCTAGTCGAGCCCCGGGTAAAGCAAGCCAAATATTATTTTCTCCCATGCGGGATCGTAAATTCCAATCCCAAAACCACTAGCCTAATCTGGTCGCCTATAACAAGGACTACTAATCCTTCTTCTAATTTTCTAAAGCTTATACAAATCCAAAACATGTGACTGATCTCGAGAAAAAGTAAACAAAAGACAACAAAGTTACGGTCGTGTAGACCCGCCTTTAGACTGATACCCTTCGTTCACTCATCGGACGTTGTTGTGTTAGGACGGGACTACACATGTTATTTGTCTTTCAAAGTGTCAATTACAAATGAATGAATAAATGTTTGTTCAATGAAGGAGGCGCGTTTTTGTCAGAAGTTAAACAAAAAATATTTTCTTATTTGTTTCATCTTTATATTTTTATGTACTTAGTTTGAATAAAATTAATCTCTTTTCAATATTGAATTGGCTTACTCACCACTCGTAATTTTAATTATTCTTCAGCCTTCACTTCTTTTAAAGTTACATCACAAGAGGATAAAAATATAAACGAACCAATTAGTCCCATCCGTCAAATATATTTAAATAATATCCGTATGCGTACACGCAATAATTAAGAATAACTTGTTTATAATGTTTTGATTATACTAGTTTACATTAAAATTAGAATTACGCTATCAAATACTCTTCAGAGGAATATCTCCATGCGTTTTGTTTCTAACCTAACGCTTTATCCAACTTAAAAAAAACTAAATACACAAGACAATTATGAAATATACAGCCATGTACAGATTGTACAGTATAGTTTCACCGCAGAGCCGCGGAAGGTCGGAAGCAGGCCATAAGTTTAGATACAAGAAGTATTGATCCAGCGACTCGCTCCGAAACCAACGGAACACTGTCGCGAATTATAATACAACAACTAAAAGTATAAAAGCTTTTATTTTTCATGTACGAAACCGTTGCACTTTTCGTATGCAATGCATTCTTGAATTTCGAACTTCTGTTTTCTTGTTTTAAATTTTGTTTATCCGTGGATTTCGAACTAAGTCCGACAACTGCTTGCTTACTGCAGCCGCATTTTAGGGTTAGTTTGCAAGAAATTCAGAATACTTTCTAAAATATCATTTTAAAGTGATTCCATAAACTTTTGCTATTTTTTTTTTCGATTGCTGATTATAAAATTCTGACAATAATATTAACTATTTAAGCTACTAGACATTTATATAGTGTGTTAACCTTAAATGTACGTGATTGTGCATATCTTAAAACAGACACACACTTACTACATATGAGTACATTCTGTATTATGTCGATAGTAACCGAGAGTGCCTAGTCCCGCATCTTATACCTATTGTCCACTGATTAAACTTATGAAATGACCGCAGCGACTATAATTCCCTTCAAAGACGTCAAACTAGCCCGAAGGTCGTGTCGATTTAGTTGATTCGAGCCCTCTCCGACGCGACTGGATTAAATAGTCCATGTCTAACAATGATTATGTCAGTTTTACACATATTTATGACATCTTGTGTGGTCTTCTATATCTGTGGTACATTTTAAACCGGCTACACTACACACATAGATAAAGTCACGACTAAATCCCATAATGGTAGGTGGCGACTATGGAGTTTAATTTAATACGAATGATACGATTGTGGCTCTCTCGCCTAATTCTCTCTTATCACATTCTAAATAATAATATAATGTTCTCTTGACCGAATTGGTTTCATACGGAACAAATGTGTGTATGTTGTGTATCATAAGGTGTATTATGCTACATACATATATCGAGCATGCATCGTTGCATATCTATACTAAAGCTGCAGCCTGCACTACAGATGTTTGTGAGTTTCATATAACACACTGGCGTCAAGAGAAATTCATTGCGCAAACAAAAAGCATTAGTCATAGTCACTTGCTAGACACAGTAACATGCAGTTTACCTAATGTTTTATAGTAGCGCTCGTTGCTATAGCAGTTCTAGCTCAGTTTGCGTAAAAGATTTTATACTTGTATGATGAATGAAAATAATATAAATGTTTCTACACTTACCTAGGTAATTGGCTAAGTTTTGTTGTTTTTCATATCCATTTAGTTCATGTACTGTAAGTTAACAACAGACACATGCAATGCATAAAAGTTTCCGGCGACTAATACATTGTAACTTATTTCTATAACATCCACGAATACCGATTGACCACTAGTTGTCCTCTGAAACAACCAAATTTGCTGAACTTTTTACCTTGAGCTTCTACTAAGAAGTTGGTTATGCAGACTCGTTAGAAGAATTAAATACCTCAGCAGATAAAGCTAAATGAAAATTAAAAAATTACTTAAATAAAATCATTGAATTATTTCCTAATACAAATCTTTACAAAATATTCTTGCCCAAAATTGTATTAACAAATGATCCATTTTAAACTACTTATCCGAATATGCAAATTCCTTCCAAGAATAGGAAGAAATTCAAATCCTGCTACAGTCGCCAAATCCATAAGCACCTTGAACTTTTTAATATTATGTAGAGTTCGCTCCAATTGGCACGCACTCGTTATAAATGTTTGAGTTGCCAATTTTGTATGTAATGTTTACTCTCTCCGCTCCAGAGGGAAACTATATAAAACGCTCTGCTGTTGTTTGTTACCTCTGTACCTAAGGGTCAGCTTCGAGTCTTTGCATAAGGTTACGAACACTCGAAACTCTAGTTAGCGTTTCTAAATGAATTTCTGATGAGGTTTGGGCATGGGGCAATCTGCAACTTGCTTTTCATTCATTGGCAAATTCAGAGACTAACAAAAGACTCAAACATGTTAGATACTCCTTGGATGTTATTAGTAGTTTACATAGCTAGTTGAACTTTCAGTCTGAGTGGGTGAAACTTAAAATTCAACACTTAAAGTATTTGATTTCAATTAGGAAAAAGTTTAGTATACAAATTTTCAGAGATGGTTATGATGTTACACAAGACAGTGTTTGTGCATCATCCCACGCTAGGTATACCGTATATACTATTGCCCTATAAAGCCTAGCGCTATTTCCTCTGTTCACTGCGGAAACAAGCAGATTACATACAATTTTCGTGTTCCCAATTTTAGTCTGTAAATCCTCAGCATACGCCACTGAGAAACATAAAATTCTCAACAAAGAAGAATCGTACATATTACCTACTTGTTATATACTTATCTCTTATATTTTCATAAAGGAAGTAACATGAATGCTTTACACTAAGGTAAAGTGTAAGGCAGGTAAACCTACCTATTCGGAGTTTGTCTTTTTAGAGGTCCCGGGACCTTCCTTGTTCGTGAAGATAGTGACTACCGGGTAGGCTTTAGTGAGATAGAAATCCCACTCTCCCCGGTTCCTACCCCCATAGGGGCCGAGCACCTTGCGAAGGTTTGTCCGGATAACAAAAAAAGGGTTAACCTACCTTACGTAGGTACCTTTCTTCAGTGCATTTTGAAAAACTCTATTACATAGTCTATGCAGTTAGTAATTAGTATCTTTTCTGTATGTTGTTTTCATTATCTATAGCTGAATTGGAATTATACTCTAATAAGCATTCAAATAATAGTGTGCTATTTGACCCATAATTAGGTCTATACCGTTTGGTCCATTTTAAATTAGACTTAAAGGCGTAATCTACCCTTCTTAACTGATATTTTTAGGCTGTGGCATTGTGAATGCTTCGGTTTAATGCCTACAAGTATTTTCAGTGTTTCAGTGTACAATATTTGTTGGTCCAACCAAACTCGCATAGCCGATTTTCCAATACACGCTACCATACACTTGGGTTGAGTAGAGCGTATAAATTTCCATAAATTATTTAGCGTAACGAATGGTCGTCGGCAAGTCCACTATCCCATTTACCGATCACCCATCGTAAACCTAAAGTAAAATATGACTTCACTATTAACTAAGAGAGTAACAACGGCTACTTAATCTGTACCTGTAAGTTTGGAATAGGGTAAATAAATTGCAGTCATTTACTTTTGTTTCTACTTTTGTCGTCAATTTAGTCTCTCACTCTACTGCGTGATTGCTTATGCTGTGCCAAACATGGCCAGTTAGGCTTGGTCTGCAGTCAGCCTCAAAGAAAACCAGGTTTGAAGAATTACTTTTTCGTGATTAGGTATTTACTGCTACAGTACTTCTATCTGTGAGTTAAATGGCGAAAACGTTGTATTGTCTATGTAGCCGAAAACTAATACTTAGCGCATGTATAAAGATGGCTTATTAGGGTTATCATTTTTGGGTTCATTCTGCCTTGAGCTAACCAGACTACGATGACGGCTTTTTCGTGTTCCTTCAAACTGCAACTCAGTGTTTTAGAATAATCACCAAACGTCTAAAACCATAATTATGAGATAATTTGTTACCTCATTACTTATTAAACTGTGTATAGCATCAAAAAAATGGCAATAAAGTAAAAGCCTAAAGCAGTTAACACATGTTTAAGTATCGTTGAAAAGTAAGATGGTCTATCTTCATGATTTAGTTCGCAATAAACCGTAGCCCTTACACCTGACCTGATTCAGCATAACCATTTCCCACTTCTACAAATCCTTGAATAATTAAAGCCTGTTGTTCACGCAGAGTAACGTCGAGATCTGTATACGAGTTAATAATATATAACCCTCGTAGATGTTGAAGTTAGGATGAAAAACTTGGCTCACATTTAAAATTAAATGTGGTTTAGGTGTTAGACCCTGTGTGGCAACAAGAACGTTAAAGTATTCACCGCGTGAGATCAAAATTAAGAAGTCTAGGATCCAATTACGTTGTCGCACCATTAAGTTTTAAATTATGAAAACATGCAGTTACGTTGGTAGTCCCTAAAGGGGTGGGCAGAGTGGCTTCCTTCCAAAAGGCTACACGCATTTCACTAGTCGTCGTAAAGTTTATGACTCTTTTCTTTGAACGGATAAGGTGGCAACTGGCAAGTCTATTCCCATCCATCAAGCTTGATACTTCTCACTACCTTTATTAGGATAACGTGTGTCTAGCAAGACACACGTTATCCTAATAAAGGTAGTCTATCATTCAACAGTAGTTTTATAGGCGTTGCATTTATGTAATTGCAAGGAAACATTTGGGGGAAGTTATATGCACGCCCAGAAGGCTTCCGATAAAATGCATAAATTAGGATCGCAGCATAGCAGTACTTATAAACGTTATATTTTAAAACACGCAAAAGAATAGAAGAAGGTGCATCGTTACCGGAACAGTAAAAGGTTGCAAACAAATGTCTATCGATTTGTTTCTACCTAGGTCAAGTCATAAAAGTCTACTTCTACGAGACGATAAACTGATAGTATATCAACCGTTAATGCACCATTACTAGGTGTACATTGTAAACATGGCTCTGTAACAAACACTCAGAATGGTCCACACTCTATACTCCTTACAAGATGACATTAGCCTGAAATTAACGACAGGTTTACTGTTTCATGTTACCTAAATGATGAATGCTATATTACATAGGTACTTTGATTTTTGTAACTAACTTGTTCAAAAGAAAGAGAGAATTTATCATGTTTTTATATAAACACATGTTCAACTGTATGAAATCTGATGATAAAAGTAATTAACTTATTGTAATAATTTTATATTAATTATCTATAACATTACATAAAGTTACAGATACACAGACAGATAGTACAAACTTACGGGTATCGGCTCTTACAGTCAAAATGACCAGTTTGCGTCTACAGTTAAAGTAGGTCAGCGTCATTGTTTGAAACAATTAACTGTCAGTTAAGTTCAGAATGAAACTGTCGTCTGTACTGGCCAACGAATGTAGTTCTGTGACTGTTTTATGTCTGTAAGATTTTTACGTCCAAAGACGTGTATTCGTAATAGTACGAGTAGATACCTTCGTGGTAAACCACAGTCAATATTTTAATCTTACTAGCTGCGTCCCGCGGTGTTACCCGCTTCATTTTTTCACGATAAAAAGTAGCCTGTATGTTAATCCAAGATGTCAGCTACCGACATGTGAAATTTCATCAAAATCGGTTTAGCCGTTTGAGCGTGACGAGGTAACAAACATACTTCCGCCTTTATAATATTGGTGCGATTGAATCTTTCTACAGGGCATACGTTTTATTTGTCCAATTCTCCCAGTCTATAGTTATTACTATTCCTAGTCTCGGACCATTCACCTTATGGGTTCCTACGGCCGGACTGCTCGAAGATCGCTGCGTGGTAGTCTCGTCCCATAGCTTACCCCTCCAGCATGTGATAGAGACTCCGATCAAAGAATAGAGATCACCAATTCAGTTTCATTTTAATTTGGAAGCCGTGTGCCCTACGTCCGTGTTTCAAAACGTGGGTAATTCCGAGGTCTGTCAGTGTGACTCTTAAAATACTACATTCCATTGTTCTCTGACGGGCCCCGAGTGCGGTGCGCTTCATAGATAACGGTGGGGAAATGCACTTGACTGTCTTGAGCTTGTGTAAGATATTTTTAACAAGTTGCAAAGTTATGTGTGCGATTATAAGTACTATCAAAAGATTACATATTAACTGCAATTTGTATCTCAACACTGTATGTAAACATAGAATTTGTTTATCATTCAGACAGAGATAAATCATGCGGATATTAATGGTGTGTGTCTATATAGCTAAAATGTATTTACTAATTATATTAATTGCGTTATTAATAGTTATAACGGTTTATACTAGTTATAACATATATAGCTACATAAATCAGCAGATACACATAATTTGTGATGCCAAAATGTTGGACAAACGCTTCAGAGGGCGGTCATTCCCACGACTGCATAAATAAATTGCAAAAGGCCACGGTCGTGCGCGTGCGCAAGGTTCCTTCCTTCCGGTTCATGTATGAATGTTGTCGAAATTAATACTCTTATGCGAATTGCAACTGTGTCATATTAAATTGGTACAAGTTATTATGGGATTAACTTGATGATATTAATTATGCAAATTACAAAACTTTAGTTTTTTTTTTTTTAGTGATACAAGATTATTTGACGTCTTTAAGTTTAGTGTTATATTATTTTAACTTGCTCAATTATAGGCTTAAATATAAAAATAATTAAGGAAACTACATAACATAACATCACGCCTGTATTCCCCGAAGGGGTAGGCAGAGGTGCACATATAGTTCACCCACATTTCGCCGGTTATGTTTTAGGTCCCTATGTAATAGTGGGCGAGCCTATTGCCATCAACCGGGCACAAATCAAGACTCCGTGCTGCTACTGAGAATTACCTAATGGAAAAACCCAATAACACTTTGCCCGACCCGGGATTCGAACCCAGGACCTCGTGCTCAGCAGTCGCGCTTAGCGACCACTAGACCAACGAGGCAGTCATTAAGGAAACTATTATCTGAATATTGAAGTGAACTAGGTAGCAGGATTTTCTAAATAAATAATCACATCAACATCATCACGAATTGTAGACAATTTTCCACAATAATGATCATAATACATACTTATATGCAATTATGGTTATTTATCGCAAAACTACAATTTGGGCCTGGTCGACGTAATTCACACAAAATTAAGTAAATAATAAATCTACTTCAACAACATCAAAAGTCATTTTAACTTCCAAACCCCTTACATAAACGAAGCGGTTGTTTGGGAGCAAACCAGTTTTGATAATGGCCTTCGAATCATAATTACCTTATATAATAACTATATTTATTACTCTAATAGTAAAGTCGAACTAGTTACGTATGTTATTATTACTAATCGGAAGTACTTCCACGTGTTATTTATTACTGATCTTGTTATTTCACGCATTTATGTAAATTGTCATTAGTAAATGGCTCAATGAAATCAATGGTCGTGTCATGTTTAAATTTTATACAAAAGTATGCAACCACAAGGTACTTAAGTATCGTCACTCGTCGAGGCTCTCTACTTGCACCTTTTTTTATAAATCTTTCTTCATATTGAAATATGAGAGAGTAACAAAAAATAATATTTACATTTCTGGCATACAACCAGCTATATAAAGCATTTCAACCTTCATCCAAAACATACGTATAAAACACTAGCTGCGCCCCGCGGTGTTACCCGCTACATTTTTTCGGGATAAAAAGTAGCCTATATGTTAATCCAGGGTATAACCTATCTACATACCAAATTTCAACCAAATCGGTCCAGCCGTTTATGCGTGAAAGAGTAACAAACATCCACACATCCATACTCACAAACTTTCACATTTATAATATTAGTAGGAAGTAGGATGTTGATACACATAGTATTTATCGTAAACGCAAAGTCATAGTTTAAATAAACAACATAAATCGGTAAATCTTAATAAGCTAATTACAATAATAACACCACATCGGCTGCCGCACACATGGGTAGTATTTAGATAACTAAGTACATTGTTTGTATGATCTGTCCCTTTACTATGAATTGTTAAAGCAGGACATCTTCCGTTGTGAAAGCGAGACACTGTTACGTGCAGTGTAGTGTGTGCATCTCGCTTCCACAACCGAAACAATCCTGCTTTAAGAGTTTATGGTAGAGGGTTGAATTGACAGCTTTACTAGTATCACTAAGGACTGCTACACTTGACGCAAGTGAAAAATGGCATTAACAATTTTGCTTTCTAGCAGGCCTAAGAACAACCGGTTACACCATATTCTGTAATCGTTATTTTTGACATACCTACGTATAATGATTTCTATCACTTACGCGGATATTAGTCATTGAAATAAAACTAGGTTTACGGATTTTACGCGGTTTTTTAATTGATTTTTGGTCACATTGGTAACGTTAACATACTGTTTGAAACACCGCGTCCTAAGATGAGACCAAGTTGGCTTTGTGGAAGTAACAAAGTTTCAGTAATGACGCTTGTGTCTTGTAAGCCACACCACCTTGTAAGTTCTAGCTTTTCTTAGGATTAAAGTCGCATCTATGCATCCATTTGGGATTCTCTTTAATCTACAGATTTACCTTCACAAAATGTCATCTAAGTCCAACGAATCACATTATACTCAGAGACAGAAACAAAATATTTACACATCTGAATGTTTATATTGCATTTTATTATAATTCAATAAATGAACAAATAATATAATCATTACGTTTAAAATAGGAAGTCATGGGTAAACAATAATGAAATTGTATTACTGTATCTAGTTACTTATATCTTCATAATTATGATTTATAAAGAAATTCTGTTACTTACTCTTTCAAATACAAATATTACACATATTAAACACAGTTCCTATTAAAATACAAACAACATTGCAGCGAGCCTTCCTATTTATTTAAACTGAATGGTAAATGGTACCTATGAGGTACTAGGACAACACGTTTCCGAGGAACAAAAACACATCCCACATAATACAGTCAAACATTTACACTAGGCATTATCCCGCATTCGTAGGTGTTTGCATGCAGGCTAACGGCTGCCTAAAGTCATAATGTAAATGAGGCGTGTGTAATGGTTGCATTTGCGGAAGAGAAGAGTTTCAAGAGCGAAGGTTTCGTGCTAAACATACCTAGTGCAACTAATGTGACGGACAATGACACGAATATTATAGTTCCGGTAATCGCAAGAGATAAGAATTATCTTTACCAACAAAACAAATCGTTTTATGCCATTTTTCTCAAAACCTTTTGGTATAGAGACCATTCCACTACGACAGATAAAATAAATAATGATGATGCTTTAAAAAACAGAAAAAAAAATACAAACAAGCTGCATAAAAACGACAAACTCTTCAATCAATTTTATTCATATAGAATATTTTTAAACACACTACAAAGTGATAAGTATTTTTAAACAGACATTCATTCATGAGAGTTGAATGACGTTCACGGTTCTCCGTGCACAGACCAGACACGTACAAAATTCTTATTCGACTAAAATATTAGATAATTTGTAGTAATGGAAGCAAAAAGCGCAACATTTTGTTGTGACGAGATACAATTATCTTAGTGACCGCGACTGGTAACGTACTGAACACTTCGGTTCAACGTATCCGCTCAGTACGTACACCTTGAAACAATTTTGTCATGTGTCCTTTTAAACGTGTATTTGAGCAGCGAATACGTGTATCATTATTCTTAGCTTCAGTTCTCTAGGGACGTCAATCTTCTGCTAAATCTTTTAGTGGAGCGAATGCCTCAATGTCTTCAGTATGCTAATCATTCGATGTATATTCAAAAATATCAGGGCTGTCTTCATTGCGAATTGAGCGTAATTCAATTGAGAGCAAAACTTAGATATAAAGTTTTTTCGTCTGTATTTTATAATATTTGCTAGAGTGTAAAAGCATTAGTTTCAAGTTTCAACAACTACTTAAGTAATGAACCAACCAGACAAGAATGTAATGATTATTTACTTAACTTCGACCACTCTCGCACTTTATAAGCAGCTGCTAAGAACTGTGTTCATTTCATATTACTATTGTTGACGCGAGGAAAATAATTTCCATAACCAAATGCAACTAGCATACATACGTACTTTAAAAAACCTATTGTAAAACTGTATAATGTTATTCATCAATAGTACTAGGATCACAAATATAAGAAGAGTAAACATTAGTGAACTACCTATAACCTCGCTTTGAAGTAGATCCAGCTAGTATTAACCTTTAACTGCACATGAAATTGTTATAGGTAAAGATGCTCGTAAAATAATATTAGGATGAACAAAAGTTTTATTTTTTTGCAAGACATCTTTATCATCTCAATATTTATAACGTCTATATTTAAACTTATCCGTTTGTACTATTTGTACCTATAAAAATATAAAACATATCTAGGGTGTATAGTTTACAAAAATAAAAATTTCTTTAGGTTTCATGTCATAGAGAGCGAGCCTATAGCCGTATTCGTAAATAAAATATCTTATATCCATCAACATCTGTTTAAACAGTGCCCGTCTGTTTAATGGCTGGTCTTTGACGTTTACATTACATAGCCGTATGATATCACCATATCACAATAGTGAACAAGCATGTAAAGATCTAAATCATTTCGATATGTACCGGTCACAGCACACAAAGCGGACTCGTCTGAATGGGCTAATAAATAGAGCTTCAATGTTAACGTGCACTAATCTAGACAATTCTATTATAGATTGGTTTCCGATTAAATTGAGGTCCTGTGTCGCGATCAGTTTGCCAAGCCTGGTGCTTGTGGAAAGCCATATTCAAGACTTTAACTTATTAAGGCGTTGTGGTTTACGATCTAAGACTTTTAAAAAAATATTGGAAACCATTAAGGGTCTTTTGAGAATATTTTTCTGTCTATGTCGTAACGGTACTGCCTGTCATCTGCCGAGTTACACCCACAGACCCATTGATCAGAAGTTTGAATACATGATACACTTAAATCCCACCAGTTATTTTAACAAAAGTCACATGTCATAGACAGCGAGTACTCCGTTACATTGGATCCATCCCTACCAATATTATAAACGCGAAAGTTTGTATGGATGGATGTTTGTTACTCTTTTACGTAAAAACTACTGAGTGGACTTTAATGAAATTTTATATGGAAGTAGCTGACATGACACCCTGGATTAACACATAGGTTTTTTATCCCGAAAAAATGTAGCGGGTAACACCGCGGGGCGCAGCTAGTAGTTTATATTTTTTCATGATTCGCCGCCCTATGTCGCACACTTCTGCTTGTAATTTGTGTATCTTATTTTTCTTGGAACCTAAAGATAGGACTAACATAATTATATAACTTTAATTTGTCTTCGCAATAAGTAGGCTAATGCGACCATAATTTTTTCAAGGCATTGTTTACTCAAATTGCAGAAATAAAATACCGTAGAATCGGGGTCTACTGAACATTTCAGCAAATTACAATTTAATTGACGTAAGTTAAAGAGAAGGAGTATACTGGAACGTTCGAATATACGTTTTTAAATGATCGTATACAGTAGCATTAGCTTCGCACGTCATTTGCGTGTTTCGACGATTTGAAAAGGCAGACACAACGTTCTCCACGCCACGTTTAATAATGTACATACACATTTAATATGTTGTCACATTTGTATACTCTTTTGTTCGTAAGTTTGTTGAATTACTTTGGCCTAAGAGTACCAGCGAGACAGATATTCGGACGGTAAACGATGTTGTATTTACTCGTGAACTAATATTATCGGTACCTATTTGCTTTTCTTGTTGAAGTTTGCTATTTATCTGTTATAATAGTTATATGTACACGTAATTTATTAGGTTTTGGTTATTTATACAAAACTGTTATGTTTATTTAGTATATTTACTAATTATGTACCTGTATCTTTTATATTTGTTAAGTTTTCAATGTGTGATGATGATATGTTTTACGGTAAAACCTAAACCCGGAACAAATATGATACGATCACGCAAATAATTGTTTCATGCATGATTTGAACGCAGCACATTCAGGACAGCAGGCCTATAAATCTAAACCTATGTACCAATCAGGTTGATATACTTACTTGAGGTGTAAAAAAAACAGAGGAAGCATAATAATCAGTAGCAATGATAATGTAACGTAATATAAAACAAAGCGTGCTGTAAAATAATTAATTACAGTACTAATTGTTTTATCGATCATTTAGTAGAACAAAGACTTCCATCTTGCAATAACGAGAGGTTATCAGTTATCCTGTGACAATATTGCACACTCATCAATCAATTGAGAATCAATACATTAGTTAATTATATTATTAACTTTTCCTCAACTAAGACAAGTAGCACGAGCTCTAGATGAATAGAACAGAATAGTGAATATGAGGTTGACCTTACTGTACGATAAATCAGTCGTAACACATTCCCCCTTTTCTTTAGGAGCCTGTAGTGTCTCACTGCAGGGCAAAGGCCTCCCTACTCTCTTTCCATTTGTCCCTGTCAAGGGCTGTTACTGACCAGTCCTCCATAAAGGAGTCCAGTTCATCTCGCCATCTCCGTCGCATTTCACTGTCTATACGCCAAGATTTTACAGAGACTAAAATTAAGTTTACATTACATATTGTATTCAAATGAGAGAGTATCTGTTTTATTAGTTGTAAGATAAGTCAGTAAATTGAAAACCTGTCATAATGTCGTTTACTTATTCGGTTTGAGTAACTTCTTTTCTCAAGTTGAAGTTGGTACGTCACGAAATAAAATGTTATTGAGTATACTTTTTGCGTGTCTACTAAGACTTTACCATCATCAATGTAACATCGTACGAAGTAACGTCATAAATTGATACACGTCCTTTTATAATATTCATCATCATCAGCCGGAAGACGGCCACTGTTGAACAGAGGCCTCCCCCTTAGGGAAGGGGGGACGCGGTTTGCCATAGTCCCCACGCTTCATAATATTACCTAATTATAAAGCTATTAAGTTAGGTAATATTATGATGCAACCATATTTAAGTTCATTTATGAAATATTAGACTCCATTATCGCATTTTCATGAAATCGAATTTCACCTTATAGTATTTTTTTTTTAATTTGTCATTTTTTCAAATTTTTTACTTGTTTACCCAACAGTCATAATATCTTCTACACCATTAGGGTGAATGAACTCTTGGTTTGCATGCACTTGTAGATTTTCATTCAAATGATATTTCAAATATGCAGATTTCTTCAATATATTTATAAAACTAACACAAATACTTGTAAGTAAATTAAATTAACTTCGATGCTGATTTTATTCGTTATATCAACCTAGAAAACAGTCATTTCTCTGGACTTGTACAGAAAAAGTTTTAAAACCTCTTTAGCCTGTATATTTGCTGTATATACTACTACACCACAAGTTTAAAAAGTGTCTACCTGAATCACAAAGAGTACAATCACCACGTTTCCGAAACGCTGAAATGTTAAAATATTTGATATAGCAAATACAAACTCACGCTACAAAAACGTGGGAACTACAGCTCTCAATGAAACAATATCAGCCTGATTACTCCATTATTAATATATTAAGTATAAACATGTTGGGACATCGTGAAATCACCCAATGGCGTAAACCAACAGCATTATGTAACCTTGGTACTACTGCAGAAATCTGACGAGTGACAGGCTACTGAAGCATTCCCAGAACTCAAATAAAAAGATGACGTCAGCAATGACCTGTCGGAAGGTCAATTAAAAGGAAAATTCAATTTAATGTCCTCCAGACCGAATTTCAGTCACAACGGTCAATCTGAAATAAGACTAAAGTTTTTAACAGGAAATATTAGTACAGCCCCCTTACCATGAACTCTTAAAGCAGGACAATTTACTTTGTATAAGGCAGACGTCGCATTACACTGCACATAACGGCTTCTCGCTTCCACATCTTAAACTGTCCTGCTTTAAGATTTCATAGTAAGGGGGCAGGATTATGTGTACAAATTCAGACTCATAGAGAAATCAGACCCAGGACCAACGGCTCAACTTGCTTTCGTTAACAGAAGTAGTAGAGACTAGATATAAAATAATTTATTGGAATATAAAATAAAATCGCAGAATCGCGGTTTTACCCTATAAGCAAATACTATTTATCCTTTACCCAAAATTTCATTTATGAAGAAGCTATCAGTTTTAAATCCAACTTATGACGTCATAGCCATTGTATTGATTGTAGTAGCATGATTTCAAGAGCGTCCGAACATTGCTGGGTCCAATCCTTCCTTTAACGACTGAAGGGAAAAACCCTGACAGACTGACTGAGGTTTTTTAATCCCGCAAATACTGTAAAGATTAACAAAATCACCTGATATCGCAATTTTTCTTGGAATTAAGAAATGGAAATAATATTTATCCTTAACGCCCAAATTGAGGTCGATTGACCAAACCGCATAGATTGACTTTACCTCGTCGTTTGACTAATCGAAGACAGGTATTTATCGATCACATAAGTTCAAGAGTACCGTGTACGGTCTTCGTATGTCTCTTTAGTATTTACATACTGACGTTTTTTGTGACACGTTGTAAATGAACAGTTTCAATAACCAATTCCATGTATTCGGACCCCATAAGAAACTCGGTGTAATCCCAATAAATATGACAGGCAATAGGCTCATCACTTTAAACTTGAGGTACCTTACACCTATGGCGTAGCGAAATGTAGGTGAACAGACTAATGTTAAAAAATAATCTAGGGAAATTAAACCCGTGCCTTACCCTCCGAAGACTACAGGCGTGATTGAGTATATATGGAAGACAAAATTACAGTTAATACGTACGCCGCAATCTGCTTTGCTAATTCACCGCCAACTTACTAACTAGCCAGTTTCTAACAATTGTTATAACAACACAAATAGCTTACGTTACGCCAGAAAAGAATAAAAACAAAGTAACATATACAATATAGATTTATAGTTAAGAGAATCTAAACTAAAATGTTCCCATCCACCAATTCAATGTCTACGGGCTCTGTGAATGTTATTACATGTTATGTCCGATTGCACCGTCTCAGATTGTTTGTCTTGTTAACAATGGATTCCATAGCATTCAGCTTATCCGTTTAGAACAAACAGAACTAGTTTTGAGAAGAATCTTCTCATAGCAGATAGGTGTTGTAATGGTTGGTTTAAAAATATATGCAGTTCTGCCCCCTTACCGTGAACTCTTCAAACGATGTGGAAGCAAGACGCTGCTAGGTGCAATGTAATTCGGCGGATCGCTTCCACAACGTTAACTGTCCTGTTTTTACAGTTCATGGTAAGGAGGGTGGTGATATAACAGAGAATATTTGTGAATTTTACATAATCTTATCACCATTGCTTCAAATGTCAAAAATTTGGTTATATACCACTAGGTATATAAACTATTATTGTTAGAACTATCTAACAATAATAGTTTGCGTGGAGGTCCCAAAAGACAAAGGATTTTTTTTAGCTGTCGACCATTGACCAAGTTGAATTGAACAAAATGTAAATAAGGATTTTTCATGCCTAATCTAATTTTGATAGTTACAATCACTAGTTGTCACAACCTTCGAATTAATCCATTTTCTTCAATTAATCAGATTAGCCTTAATCAGATAATTGTGTCCTGAGAATAATGAAACCTTTTAGATATGCTTAGATCGTACACCAATTTTATACTAATTAGAAAAAGGGTCGGTTATGCTGTTTTCATTTGCATACTAAAGGACGGCTAGACGTAATTTGGTATAAGGAATGAAAATACAAATTGTGGACGCATGCGTATTGCGGTCAATACTTAAATCATAGGAAAATCATTAATTTGTTTACTAAGAGCTGTAGCTTATTGGAATAATTTAATTTTAGCAATATGGATGATTTGTAAGTAATAAAATAAACGTAAAAATAATCTTGCTTAAGTCCGTTAATGTTCGTGATGTATTACAATAGCTATTAGCTTGGGTCAGACAATTCTCCTGAACTGGCACAGAATGGTCAATTTGTCATTGTCTAGAGCCCCTTACACGCTCAGTACTCGCTAGCGCAGTAAGAATAACTACATACCTGCGCCTGGGAGGATATTGATGTTATTGAATATTATAACAATGAAAATTTGCCTGTAAATAACGTCAATATTGATGTTGTATAATGTAAAGAAAACGCATGGTAAAACTATGTGGTCGGTTTGATGACTTCGGCCACTGGAATAAACCTACAATTGCAAATTAAATTGACTATAATAAGTACTTATTTAAGCTTACTGGAATGCGCTGCTGATATCATGAGTGTCAGGTTACTTAACACAATGAAATAGTTTTGACCACAATGACTGTCTTTTGTTTTTTAGGTTAACAAAAATCTGCGTAATTTTTCCTTGAGCAAGTCCAGACGCTATACGCTTTTGACACTAATTTCAGTTATGTCCTTATAATGCTAGTTAATACAATCGTTGTGAATGATATCTCCTTATGACTATACAATTTCATTAAAACATCGAGTGTAGTGAAAAATATAATATTTTTATAATAGTACTTATATTAACCTATGTGTGCGATTAAGACCTAAACTATACCTAAAAACTATTAGTCATAAAAATCGTCAAATCGTCAATAAATTATTCCCGTCACTATCGTTTGCATGTCAAATAATAGAGATGTCAAAAGACTAAACCGGGTTTAGTTAACCGGTATAATCCTCGTTTATGAATTAGATGGCACGAGTATATATTGATAGTTATGTTTATGTATGTAAGTATACTTCATAAAATTATTTAATTTATTAGTATTTAGGTACTAATACTCAATATCCTCCACAGGTAGGTACGCAATACTCCTGATTTAACCCATATGGTAACATACGGTCTAAAGCAATAAAAATACGCAGATATGATTTATTTCCACTGAAGATGAATCGTTCATTATAATTATCGCTTATGACTTTACATAAAACGTATGGAGAATAGAGTCATTACTAGCATACGCGTTACATTAAGATATATTTTATAGCTGCATCGTCAGGACTAAATGACGTAATATTATTATAGATTTACTAGCTGTTGCCCGCGACTTCGTCCGCGTGAATTTCGTGGTATGAAAAATAGATGTTGGCCGATTTATTTATTTATTTATTTATTTATTTATTGGGATAACAAACAGCAGTATATTAGGGTTTACATTCTCAGACCTACTCAATACGCTCACAAAATTTCATGAGAATCGGTCTAGCCGTTTCGGAGGAGTATGGGAACGAAAACTGTGACACGAAAATTTTATATATATAGATTTATTATGAGAAGATGGCAGGTAGTAGGTACACAAATCCACAAAACCCGCAAAGTCCGGGGTAGGGAACTACAGTTTATTGTTGAAACACAACCCCAAACCTTGGGTTAGGCTTAGGTCCTTTTTACAGAATAATATTTGTAGGGTAACTCTCTGAACTACAATTTTGGTTCGTTCTCGTGTGTTTAATGTGACATTATTTTCGTATGTAGATTGAGACTGGACCGGTATTCTGTTGTATGTAGAATTACAGTACTACCCCCTTACTATGAGCTCTTAAAACAGGACAGTTTATAAGCTTCCGCTTCTCGTATGATAAGGCTGTTTAGAATTTATGCGCCGATGTCTTAAGTATTGAAATTCCAAACTAAAAAACCCAAGGAAAAAACCGAATTGAAATTAAATAAAAAATATACAATAATCGGTTATCAAGCCATGGATATAAATAGTTATTTTCCTCATAACTGTAAACACAGGTTAATTTGAAGTATTCACATAATACCACGATGTTTTCCCCAAATATCGCAAATGACCTGTACTAATTCTTATGTAATAGCGAACACCTTGCTCATTTACATCTTTGGTCTGCTACTGAGAAGCTTTGGATATGACAGGATAATTATTCCAAATAACATTTTATTTTCCTTTTAAAAAAAATGTTTGAGTCTCAATTAATCTCATTGCTTTAGAGTAAAACGATGTTTGTAATTTAATTGGTTAATGCTTAATGGTGAAGACATTTACAAAACAAAATTTAAAAAATATGTAAGTAAAGAATGTAAGAAGCACTAATGTAACAAAGCCACGGTAAAAACAAATGCATGTATTCTGTTTTCAAAGTCTTCCTAGATGATCTGTAATTTGACAACACAAAGATTTGCCGATTTCGGCTGGCGCAATGTTGCACTTAACTTTCTATGGCACACAACAAACACTATGAATTTTTAATGAGTCTCTTACCAGTTATAAATGTCACAGGAGCATCAATCAGCCGTGGAACAAAGATGCCATAAATTACTTCCCAAGCTACCAACAGCGGGTAGAATGAGTCGTAAAGCTATCGCCCCATAAAACTGTTGTAAACATTAGACCCATTAGCTGAGAAATACCACTGATCTGCTTCTGGTTTCGTCAGTCATTGGCATTAATTGGTCTCTGTATTGAAAAAAATATCAGTGCATGGTGGCTGGCTGGGTCGGGCGGGCGTTCCGTCGACGTCGGTTCGTTTACAATACATGGTATTATAAGCTCGGTGTATATTCGGGGGGCGCGCCGTGGCGTATCTCATCGACAGCGAGCCCTGCCACCACTAGCCGGTCAATTGTATAGTGCTATGTGCGTCGATCAGTCGCGCTCGCCTCTGCGCACACCGCCGCCCGCGCCGCTCGCCCATCAAAATGACATTCTCGATACATTGACGTTAAATTGAAAACATTCAACATGTGTTGTGCCAGGTTCACCAACTACCTGTTCCGTAGTGTTGTGAAGTACACATGTGGACTAGCCAGCCGCGAAAGTAAGTAGCCACTGCGCTAAACGCTCACCACACAATATTTGCTCCAACTGCTGTTCCCGACGCTAAAATTAAACCCGATAACGTTCTGTACATTATAATTGTATGTGACTACAAAATTCATTGTAACTTATCAACGCCAATGGTACATTAACTTTACTACATTGTTTTGTGTTTATGTTAGTTTAATGCTTGTTTTTATTGACGTCTCTCGTCAAATTACGAGACGATAAACATTTTTAGAGGTGCAAACATTTTTGCTTGCGTCCTAGTGCGGTACAGACGGACGAGTTTAATGCACAATCGGCACACGTCCTCAAAGCAACTTTCTAGAATGTTTCTGAGAATTAACTCGAGTGTATAACCCACAGAATAATTAAAACGTTGACACAGCGTAGGCTGGAGCTTACCGCAGCTGATCCGTTTTAAATCGTAACTTTAATAACAAATGCATTGGTGAAATTTATTTGAAAGTAAAATGTCATAGTTAGCGGTGCGTTAGAAATAATAATTGATTAGACCCGTGAAGTCACGTGAAATGTTTGATGCAATTCGGTTAAGCAATACATTGAGCCTTGCTAAATATAATTCCAACTTATTAAATGTGTGTTTACATTAATTTAAAATTTTCACGTTTAAAACCAAACACGTACACATTACAACAATAATTACTCACATATGATTTCATATTCCTGAACAGCAAATAGGTAGAATATCTATAAGTATAAAATACTTAATCATATTATAATGTAAAAATCGCATTCAAGTGACGTTCACGATAACAGTTCAAAAGTCAAGGTCTAATTCGTAATTTACTGCATGCAGCATTATTATGAAACTATGAAAGTTAAAACAATAACAATACATTTCAAAGAGTACCTATCGGTCGGTTCTGAAGAAAAACCACAAATGTTACTACAATACTTCACAGTGATATTTAAGTATCCAATTTATTTCTATTACCTCATTCAAATCATAAATGAATTACCCGTGTAATTGTGAGACGCGTTTACGGTTTTAACGGAAAGGAACTGGAAACATAGGAACACTTAATAAGAAACGCTATAAAAAAAAAACATAACATCACGCCTGTATTCCCCGAAGTGGTAGGCAGAGGTGGACATATAGTACACCCACATTTCGCCAGTTATGTTTTTAGGTCCCAATGTAATAGGGGGCGAGCCTATTGCCATCAACCGGGCACAACGTTATAACATAACCTAAAAATTACGTTACTTGTACGCGATCTCTCTTGAATAACTGGATCAGATAATTGCTAGCTATCATCGATATCATATCGACATTTACCTAGTAACGTCGCTGTAGTATTCAGATACCTTATTACTGTGACTTGTTAATTACCGGCCCGTTGAACATAATTATTCCTCGAGTGCAACTTAGGAAATGAAGTAATTTAGAACGACGGTCTTCTTCGAATAAATTACTCCGCTAGATGCTGCATTGTACCCGGAACCTATAAACCTGCAATTTGTGCAATCACCAATTAAAAATACATCTCACTGCTAGTGTCTCAATATAGGTAGTAGTTTCTAATTATATTCAATTTTAACCACGAAGTTAACTGGCCGTTCTTCTCTATTAGAGTTTAGACTATTCTTAAGCACCTGGAAATGTAATAGATACATGAATAAAAAATGTTATCAATTCAAATCAATTTAATCTGATTACACAAAACCTCAACAGTAACGAACGCAGTCAAGGATTTGCATGGCAGTTAACATAATTTATTTGCGATATCCAACAAAATAATTGTAATAAATAAATCTAGCGTGTCAATTTTTATTTCCAATTGAACGAATAAAGCGCTCTGACCTTGACACGGCGGCCAAACATTATCCTTTTGCCTCAATTGGCCCGTAATTGCTGGGGACGTCTTCTGTTCTATTCTCAGATACAATTTGCACTTACTGTTGTCAAATTGCACCTTAACTGTTGCTTCACGTCAAAACTTATTATGCCCACAACAGGACGGATTAAATGAAAGAACTACTCATAACCCTCCGGACGTATGATGATGAGCCGCTCCGAGCACAAAAATGTGGAAGGCTGCATGCGATAACGTCAAACCTATTGCTGTGATCACATAAATACAACTCCATTTTTATTTCAGCCAAAATCTAAAGCCAAAACAAAATTAGTCAATTATACATAGTCATTGGATGTTAACGATGAAAGCTTAGTGGAATATAGTGTAAATACAACTAATATTATATGTAAAGTGGTCGTTGTGTAACCGTGCTGACCGTGGTGTCCCTCAATGTGTGTTATATGTGATGTGCTTGAGAACTGCATGGAGCGCCGCGTGGATTTTATTTATAACTAACCGCTAACCACAAATCGTCACGTTAAAGGGGAACTTTAAAATTCTAAAGATGCCTAAAGGTAAGTGGTTCACACTAAACGTTTACGTTCACAGTTTCATGAGTCATGCCGTCAAATTATTTTCCTACTGACATTTCTCATAATGACAGAATGTATTCTAAGAAGTTGAAACATGCGTCAATTACCATTTTGAAACAGCTTGATGTAATCTACAGAAGTGTAATGATTAATTATGTATGTTTTAATAATTAGCTGGCACGGATTGAAAGGAAACATCGTGTGAGTTAGTGATGCGGGTTGTCGTTTATGGAGCTGAGTGGAGACGCAAGTTATAATGACCCCGATCTTTAAGTAGGTACTTAGGTATTCCACTGTACTTCTTCAAATATAACTCAAATGTCAGCATATTATTCATTTTGAAGAAACAATAATTATGGATTAAGAAAATATTTAAATATCCCTATAATTATTTAATTGGTCAGTGAATTGTCCATGAAGAATTGAACAAGCACTAGAATGTAATTTCTTGTACAAATATATATGCATCGTCGGTCGACATGCCTCTTTTCAGGTGTAAATGAAAATAAAAAAGAATTGAAGAATTGTCAATGACAATATTATATACCTATCTTTTCTTTTCTCGTGAAACCCAAGTCGATATGTTGTCCTGTCGCATCACTATTATAGAGCCAGCGACTCGTGAATCTCAAGCTATATTTGTGGAATGTTTATAATTCCCTGGTGGCGGCTCACGTGTCCGCATCTCGTGACATCACCGCCACTAAACAGTATCGTCAGCTGCTGATTTCAAGGTTGACAATAATAATCAACAAATGCATCCAATCTAATAAAGTCAATAAGAAAAAAATAATCAATCACATGCCTATTTCGCAACGCTTCGCAATACGCAATTAATTCAAGTTTTATAACTATCAAAGTTTCTCTCACTGTTACAGTTTCGTTACCCGCTACACACCACCTGCTTCTTAAAACGAACTCATTCTGAATGCAACTGTATTCATTAAAGTTGAGCCCCAATCAATAAAGTAGATCGTAATATTTTCGAAGGCATAAATCTGTCTGCTGCATATTGTTTCAGCGATCATGATGAATGAAATAACCATTATTGTTTTCATCTCTGTTTAAATCGTTACAGTCGAGTATCAAGATTATCAGATGTATATTACTGTCTACTTACACTAATAATAAGAATGAAGTAATCGTTCTTATACAGTATTTATTGCCACGAACGTGCAAGTGTGTGCACTACATTTACAGAGCATATTGTGAAGAATACACAAACAAAAGAGAGAACTACATTTTCTTGAAGTATTATTTTACTATCCGAGAAAGGCGGTCGCAAAAATAGCGAGTTATTCCGTCCTGTAACATGAAAATAAAAATCTTGAAGTTCAAATGCAGTAACATTTCTCACCTCTTGGCTCAAACACGGCACAAGCCGAACTATAGCTGAGTTTAACAATACAACAGAGAAGATAATTTGAAAAGGAACAGGATGGTGTCATGGTCTAGGCTAGTTAAAGAAACGACAAAATATTTGATAAGTGAAACGATTTTGCTATTAGGGCAGTGTAGCTTCACGCACCGCTTGATTGGACGTCTCCCGCTTCTCTGTTGACGCCACTTGAATCAATGAAGTGCCATTGGCTCATTGTTTAATCGTCTGTTTTATCAGCTGTAATGAACATACCCGAGATGTTCGTGCATGCGACTTGTTAAGGCACCCAATCATGATACATCGACATTCAGCGTTCCTACGCCATACATTCTGTTTGTACCATTGCATTCGTGCGATTATTTACGCCTTTTTCCAAGAAGGCGTTTGTTTCGGTGTTGAACTAACCGACTGTTACACTAATTACATTTAAGCTATTTTATTCCATTAAGAAATGTGGATTTCGCAATTTAATTTCACCTTTTGTGTTTTCTTTTATAGCAGCCCGGCCACCTGCTCCAGCAATATCACGTTTAATTTAGTCGAAAACACACGATCCTCCAGACCGTGTTTGTGTGACCTTTGTAAGAATCGATGTTATTTTTATAACACATAAGTTCTCTTTGTTGTTCAATAGAGATACGAATCCTGCTCTGTATCTTAAATTTGTGATCATGTCCCTTGACCTGGTAGGTATGGCAACTATATTTGAGAATAATAAACTTTTATCGTATTCGCGTAGTCATTAACAGTCCAGCACAGTCTGGCTCCGTTGTATTGGAAACATTTCAGTGGAAGCGAATGCATTAAAAGAACAATAACATTGGCTTGATCGGTCGCCGCGGGCGCTTGCCGCTGCTGGCCGTGTTTCGTGCTCACATCTCTATTGATTTTGGAACAATTGTGCACTACAAACGTCACTGACCCTGACGTATTGTCGGTACATGTGAATAGTGAACTTGCACGCTGGGGTTGCCGTTACGTTTAGTAGTTTCGGTCATAAATGTTCACTAGATTAGATTGATATTATGTGTGAGACGAATATGCTGTTGCTTTATTAATACACTTGGAAAGTTTTATACAATATTAATATTAGCTGAATAATTTTCATTGATTTGACTTTAAAATATACTCTTTTCTGCAGCTATATTTTAACATAACCCCTTGAAACTTAAACAGAATTTTCATAATATCTTCTACAGTCAATATTTACATGATTAATGTAGAGTACATTGAACCCACAAAATGTATTTAATTACCTTACCATATGATTGAGCGACAGCATTCTCGGTTTGTATATCCGTATGTCTATCAAGCAATTTCCCTATGATCGTGTAATAACGCAGGACGCGGTTAAGATCGCAGATGTGTATCTACGAACAAACATCTGTTACGCTTATATCCGAAAGCTAGAACCGATTCACATGAAACTCCTTCGTCATTAATGACTGTCTCGTTCCTGATACTATCAGGAAACAGCAAATGGGAGCTTACCAGTTTGAATTGGTTGTTCGAACGCATCCTTGGCTTTTAAACAAAAGGAAGCATAAAGTAGTAAATGGATTCCAGACGTTTTTGAGAGGTTCCTCGAGAGCATCTGGTTGAAAGACTGGAAAGGTTTATCTACACTCTTTTAAACACTGTTCTTCCATATACTAATTTTCAAGGTTCTTATTGTGAATTTTGTTTGCAGGCGACGCCGATATGTCGCTGAAGCAGGGCAGCGGCACAGGCAAAGTCCACTTCGGAGGTTTGGACGATGTGTCCCTGTACGGCACGCCAGTGGAACCAGCTCCGCCGGCCACGGACGCCAAGCAGGGCTTCCTGCGCAACCAGCTGCAGGCGCTCTTCCAACCCACCGACAACAAACTAGCCATGAAGCTCTTCGGGTCTAAGAAAGCGCTGATGAAGGAGCGCATCAGGCAGAAAGCAGCGGGACATTGGGTCATTCATCCTTGCAGTAGTTTCAGGTAAGTTTAGCTCATTTGTGAACTGAAGGCGATGTAAACAAAAAATAGTACAAATTCTTTGATCTCAATTGCGTTCGCTGAAAGGTAATAAACTGACCTATCTGATGGTGATAAAAGTATTAAAACAATTCGTAGCACACGTGGTACGGACAACGATTTTCAGATATCCAATAATAATAATAAAATATTTTACGAGAAATAACTTAAGTGAATTAATTATGTAATTAATGAGATATTCTATATATTGTAAATTTCGCGCGGAATCGCTTCATATTAAATTAACGAGGCATTTAGTTATATGGCTCGGCTCATTGTTTACAACACCGTGCATTGGAAATGTTTAACAGTTTGATAATTTTAGTCTCGCCTAGTTTGACGACCGATCGTAATTTTGACGTAAACTCAGGCATGTGTGTTGTGTACGTCTGTTACGTTCAATGTCAAGTTTCATACAAGTACTTTCTTATTTGTGGAATGATATTATTTTTGATTGAACCGTTAGGAAGAAGTGTGTGCGCCTGTGTTCTCGTACACATTAGTGCAGTATTATAAACTCCTGCATAGATGGCTTATCTCTGTTACAATTTGGTAGGCTCTCGATAGCGATAGCAGGTCAGAAGGCTCGAAGTCCAATGTGTGTATTACAATACAAAGGTGTTCAATGCATAGTTTTTATGGTTGTCGTCGTTAGCGATGGTATAATTAGATTTTTTATTAAACTGGAATATTACTTAAAACATAATATTACGATTCTATATAAACACAAACTGGGAAAGAAGCTTTGAATAGAATAATCTAAAAAGGATTGAATTACGATCTCAAAATAAATTAAACACAGATGCAAGACGTGCCAATTAGAATACAAATTAAATCAGAAATATAATTCTGATAATTATATTCATAAATATAACTGATTCATTTAATCTTCAGAAACATTTCGTTGATCGTGGGATCGTTCGTATATTCTTCAACTATAACCTTGCCTATTTTGTTATTAACGCAACGAACAAAAGTATTAAAAGCATTATTTAATTTATTTAATTAGGTAGTAGTGTCGTCTTAGGTTAATATTATTACTTACCAGTCGACTTAAAATAGTTCTTAATCTGACATCTATCTATATCGTTTGTTAGTCTCGCTAAAACTCGAGAACGGCTGGACCGATTTGGCTAATTTTGGTCTTGAAATATTCGTGGTAATCCAGGGAAGATTAAAAAGTGAGAAGTCGATACGTTGTCGGGTCAGCTAGTAAACAATCAATGCGACAGATGTACTGATATTTATTAGTCTTTAATTATCTATCTCCAAAGTTCCATCAGATCTTTAACAAATCGAAACTGACCACATCGGAAGAATTACCTTCTAAACAAAAAAATATAGATACGTACGGTTGAATTAGAACCTCTTTTGTTAAGTTTGACAAAATTAAATTGAAAAATTAAATTTAGAACTTAATCTAAGTATACCAATCACAAAGTCCTAGTTTATAGAACCGTCGGCAAATAAAGTATGCCGTTACTATCAGCGTTCTTCACAATTAAAAGTGCGCAACATTGTATACCATCATTGAAAGCTATCACAACAGCGTGTTAGGTTATTTTTGCCGCGATCAATTGTTCAGTTGATAAACGTAGCAGTTAGTCATCTGCCGATCATTTTGTTCAACGGACCGTTCACTGCAAAAGTGTTGAATGTGTAATTACATACCGCGGTTATTGTCAGATGACGATTCGAACTGGTACCGAGTTTGAAATATGATCATTTTTAATTATAGTTAGATCTAAAGGTAACATCATATTTTCCTTGATCCGATCACGGTTTTCCTATTCGCTATAATCCTTATTAAGTCTTTATCTACTTAGAAATACTTAGATACTGTACTATTAAAATACGATATATTTATATACACATCTAGGTTAAAAGTAATAAGTCTATGTTTTTAAATAGTTACGTCGTCAAAGCTGATAAAACTGTTGGATAAACCTTACCATGGTATATTAATCACTTTATTGTGAACGAGATGTTTCAAATAAAACGTAACCTAATAAAATATCATATTAATACATTTACAACCCAGTACCTATGGAACAAGCTAAGTAAAACAAAGAAAGCGTGGACACGGGGTACGCTTAAATAAAATTATTTAATCGAAAAACGTAATACCCTCCTAATCATACATACAATTTTACAATTATATTTAATTTTTGTTATGTGTTCGGTTAGCTGGAGTCTTTTATTGTCAGCCATTTTTAATATTAGATGAAAGAAGTTCATTGAAGGTAGAATAGCTAACATACATTAAGTTACGACATAGTTTAAGAATCATCAGTCTAGGTACCTATGAATCTATTTTTATTTCATAATTTAATACTATACAAATTTTAAGATGCGATATTTTGCTATTGTTGCGCGGGCGCCGCTTCCCTGACCTTCATATTATATATTATAGTTTTAGCACTCTGTTATACTAAATGAAATTTTAACCTTATTAACATATGCAAACATGTTATATTATAATGAATGACTCACATCGTTCTGTAAAATGAAAATTATGCACCGTGAACGTACGTGCTCAAAATATTAGAACTTAGGTGTTGTAGGTAAAATTCCAAACAAAATGGATCATATTATTTTGACGGATCTACATTTATAATCTATGCACTTTAGTAATTTACGGCTGGCTGGCAGAGTGTGGCGTACCGCGTACGCTCATGAGAATCTTGCTCGGAAAGCCTCTTTGAATTCTTCCTTATTATAATAAAATAACTAGTTACGGTACATTAATGAATATTGGTACGTAACCATTCATCGGAAATAGATTATTATCAAACCTGTAGGCACCGACATATTCCTGATATCGGCCATCTCTATGGCGCAGTTCACTCATCAATGACAACCATAAACCATACTAGTTATGCTAGCTTAGTACCTATAGTTATTATAATTGCATATAAGTACAATTATGAGAGAGATGATTAATAAAGAAATGGTTAATATTATGAGTTAATATCCATTTAATTATAAATTATAACAAGTACGGTGTTTATAGTTATTTCCTATGAATGGTCGTTGATTCTGTGGACTAGGCGTTGATTCATCTCGATTGTTTCATTCATTATTTTCTTAGATTAAGCGCAAAATTAAGCGCTCTAATTACAGTAAATACTGTCTCTTTGGTCTGTAAATAGAAAAACATTACTGCCGAGCATGTGATGTTTTTAAAGAACTACGTTGGAGAATTTTTTTGCTAGGAGATTACCCATAACAACATGGGACATATAATTTTGAAACCTTCAAAATGGCTACTGATTTGCCTTTACTACATAAAATCATACTGCCGTCAGCGTAATATGAGTGTGCCTGATACACACACATACCAATATCCAGCGCTTCGTATGTTAGTAAACTACTAAAACTAATTAAAATCTAACAAAACTAGCCAGAAACACCCACCTGTGTCCACTCACACCTAACCTTTGTTCGTACTAATTGCAGATATTGGTCGGAACAATAAATTAGAGCTGTAAACGAAGCAGTAGGCTGCCATCCTGCACATTGTAATGTATTTTAATTTATGAGCCGTCACAACACGTTGTGGACTTAAAATATAATGCGGGAGGCGCCGGTGTAGCCGAACTCACAAAGGCCGCTTTGTGGAACTTAATTCGGACCGCGAATGGTAATTAGGCCACTATCGCAAATTCCTATAAACGTGAAAAGCGTGTTAACTACTCCAGGGTAACTTCGCAATTAAATCCGTTAACGAGCTTCTAGCAAATCGAATTAGAATCCATCTTGTAAATCCGAGTGGCCGATAATTGTATGCTAATAGCTTTTACGTTTCCTTATTATATGAGAACTTTAAACTCTTACGATTAGCATTACTACTCGATAAAGGTCATTGTATCCGACTATAATTATGTCAGCTATCTCGAACATATTTGTGATTGTATACGTTTTGTCTCTTACTTCTATTTTTTTCCCTCAATAATATGTGGACAATGTTGTGGGTTACACGTTTGTAATGTCAATGTATGAACCTATTGTGTAGATATTAACGTGTAACTGTTTTTTGTCCCTTACAAATAAAATAAAATAAAAAAATAAGTGGGATGGTCTAAAAAAAGTAATTGAATAATTATAATATGTTTAGTCTAAGGTTATCGCAATACTCTGTTATGTATGAAACTAGATTAAAAATACAAAATAGCATGAGCAATATCGCGACACGTGATTTTCATTACTGATTCATGCAATTAGCAAGCGTATCGTAAGCCGTATATGTACCTACCTACTATAGACATGCCAATACTATGTGTTCAAACAATTTTTTGTTCTAATCTCGATCAGAACAAAAACGTTCGTTAGGTATGTACCTAACTGTTTTCTCTTTATTAGATTAACTTTAGAATAAAAGAAGCGAACCTATTTAAAGTTTTCTTACCCGATTTTGAATTGTAGTCTGTATATCTGTTGGAACTATTCTGCAGCTCTTTGTCCATGTAAGTAATAGAAATTGTATTAGGGTAAACAGACTATAGTGGCGTTCTAAGGGGAAGGCCTTTGTTCAACGGTGGACGTCTACCGGCTGATGATGATGATGATGTAATGGACTGTAAAGGGATTCAAATGCAGTTGTTCTTAAAAATAATGCGGGTATCTTTTTGTCATAGCTCGGCAAAGACTTCTCACACAGAGAAGGTACGAGAACAAAAAATAGATGTGTGCGATTATAAGTTAAGTGAAAGGTATCACGTATAACGTGCAAAGTTTCTCGCGATCGATTAGATGATATTATTATAATCTCGGGATGAATGAAGTGAAATCCAACGTTAGTCGTTTATCGGACAGTATCGTCCGTCCGACAGCTTCCGTTCGCGTCGCTGTCTCGATTAGATACAGTCAATAAATCGTGCGATACTTGATATCGAATTTATGAAGACGCTCCGCCACTCGTAGTCTTCGCGGATTTGAAACATTGATAACAATGGATGTTGAAGATTGTTCTTTTTGTTGTCAAAGCGATGTTCAGTTTCAGAGTGTCTAAAGAGAACTAAAGCATAGCAATAATATATGGCAATGGTTTTAAGAGTCACGGCCTCTCTTACTTCTGAGCTTTGAATAAAACGGTCTTTAAGTAAAATAACTTGATTTCTTTAAGCTTTGATATAACTTTTAGTAGTTTAGTATGAATCGGCATAAAAGTATTTAATATGCAGTTCCAATGTCATCAAACTTAGTGATCGTTAATTATGAACTACACAATAATTACACATTTACGTTTAGTGCCATATTGCAGTAACACGGCAATAAATTATAAATTAAATAATATTTGAACCTAGCTGTGAAATATGAAAGATTAAACATTAGAGCAATATGGTAAATGGTTTAAATGCTCATGAAATAATTTTAAATAATGTTTAGGATAAAACATTGCTTATCTTCGACAGGAAAATGTATTTGAGTTCTATCCGCTGATAAATAAATTACTGCATCACCATAATATTATATAAATACAGTCCCGATAATATATAAATAACTAGGCCGCTATGGTCGTTAAGCTAAAATTTTCCACATGTGATATAGTGTTTTTATTTCATATAGGCTACAAAAGAGCACTACGCCAAATCAAGTTCCTTGGTTCAAAAGTAGGCTCTATCTTTTAATGAAGAACTGGCAAAAATCCATAGTTGTCAGTCTGAAAACTAAAAGAAAACCCTAAAGAATTAATCAAGTAGCATCATAAAAAACATAATACTATGCAGGAACGATGCATTACAAAAACACTCAGGTTAGAAAACGTGTGTGATTTATACCAGGCCGTTCAATTTATCTACACAATCCACGTTCAAAAGCGGCAACATAAAACAGACGTCAAAAAGACTACAATCCGTTTCAGTACAAATAAAACGAAGCGAGCCAAATCACGAAGAATAGCGCATAGCGCGAGTACAATCGGTAGGTACACAGCACACCTCCATTAATAAAATCAACAAAGTAACAATGTTCATCAAAAGCTATTGCTGCTTATTGGCGGAACAATGGGAGCGTGCGCTTCGTATAATGACCGCACAATACTCGGCTGTCGCGGACTGTACGTAGTGCTCGTGGCTACTGGGTACGTGGCCCGGTGTGCACGGAAACGATCTCATTGAAAGGAGATACAACTGGTTAGCGAGATGGGCCAATCTCGGCTCCAATGTCAAGGGTTGTATACGCAATAAGACAAATAGGAACTCTTTGATGGTCGTAGAAAATGATCATATTAGTAAGATCAATTCATTAATGTTTTTCTAAAATTCATTACTTTCAGTTGATATGGACATGGAACCAAAAAATTAGGTAGTTACGAAGTGATGCTGAAGGAAATATTGAAAACACGCCTACTTTACAGCTTATAAAAGAAATATTACCTATAACCTACATATAATTTTTTATCTGATGGTTATATTAACACTTTCTTACTAAAGTTTAAATACCATCCAACTTCGACATGTGAGTCTTCAGGCAAGAACACTTCAACAAGGAAAAGTGGAATTGCGAAATCGCGTTAAGGCAGTCCACTTTTCCAAGTCAAAGTTCCCAGATTTTTCATGACTGCGAATGTAATTCCATTTTTTGGCGAATTCAAGTTGCGATCCAGATTTGATTTCTTCTACCAAAACTCACTTAATGTATTACTGTTTTACATTAAGATCGGCTTTTAATGTACTTATTAGTTATTATAATGTCAAAATATTCCTTTTTAATCCGAATATTTCGAATGAAAGTGCGGTGTATCCAAATCAAATATTGAAAACTATTGAAGCATTCAGCTGACATCAGGACTCACTAATTCATTGCATCCAAGGGATAAGTAACCGTTTGATTCTACAAACAACACGTAAACAATGGTGCTTCTTATTACGTTAAGATATCCGACCGTCAACTGTCAGAGGATCGTTCGGCCACAAATTGGATCGCACCTGATCGCGTCTGGCTACAACTAAGTCGCACAATATCGCTCGGGTTCCGTTCCTCAGTACCATTTGCAACATGATTACCGTCTACGACACCTTCGTGTGGTGCCGCAGGCGAAAATTGATTTTGCTTTGACGCTTTGAGGCCACGCCGATTAGTGGCGATTTACCTTATCAGATATTGTGGTGCTTGTGAATAATTCAAAGTGCGTAAATGGTGAGATCTAAGTTAGATCTCGTTACATGGCCTGTTCAATAGATCCACATGAATTGTGGTTGTATCATCATTATCCAAAAACTGATACACATTATTTTAAATAAAGTTTAGTATAAAAAAATGTAAGACGATTGGAAAGCTGTACGAAGTTATATCTCGAGACAAATAGTAATAAACGTGAACATAAAACTAGTGCTTACGGGTAGTGACGTCATATTAGTTCAATAATATCATTTCTCACATTTTTCACGAAGAAACTACAGATGAATACAAATATCAACGTACAACGAAGAAAAAACGCAAACATCGTCTGATCAAATATTTTATATAATATTTCTGTCTGTGTCAAATGATAATTTACACAGAAAAGACTTCGCATAAAAAAATCTATACAACCATTTAAATGGAGCAAGGTAAATCGATGTGGATATTTCATCGAGATTGTTTAACGAGTCTGAAAACACGGACGATTCGTATAAAAACTGAAATTCATGTCTGTTTTGGACAACAATATGGCGAGCGCTGAGAGTACCTACCTACCTACGTCAGTTATTTTATTACTGGCTGAATACACCGACTAAATTAGTTAGATAAAAAACGAGTATTTTAAACAAAAAAAAACGTAATGTCGGCCATTCAGTGTCTCTAGGGGAAGCGTGCAGGTTGTACGTAAAAAGTTTTTACTCGACACAAAACCTAGGCATAAACATTTTTTTCTGTTTGATGCTGCGTACTATGTAACATGAGCGCTGTCTTTTATATTTCAGTATCCAGAGTATAATTTCCATGTATAATATTCCCTTGGGCTACTAAACATTGTACTATAGAAACAGCTTCCACTCACGGTTAATTTGCATAATAGCTTGTTGCCCCTACTGCATTTTTAACAATCACCAATTAAAAGTTATGAAAAATACCTATGGCTTGTAATAATATCTTCAGATGTAATAGCCTCGAAAGTTTCCAACCCATATAAGTACCTACTAACATACAGATCATACCTAACCACTTACCCATTGCATCGAGGCAAACGATGTAAAACTATAGGTAAACCTACCAATTAACGCAAACGACACTATATCGGGTTGCAACAGAACTTAAATCAAGGGCAAATGCAATAACAAATGGCGCTACTAGGAAATGAAGAAATTGCTTATCGATATTGTTTCCTACAACGACCGTATCGCGGGTAATGTTTTATAAACATTAGCCGTATGAGAAGCACGGACAATGAGAACTCAATAACTGAACAAAGCTCCATGACGCGACCGCACATTACAACAGTCTTGTATTTCTACTCGAGATCCGAGAGAATACATGTACAATAGTTACGTACACACCTAGCAACATAGCTCGCTTGTTCTCAATGTACGGCAGCTTAAAATATTAAGGCACTGGGTCTGTAGCGAAACATGTTACCTAACTGGGGTAACGGAAAATTCCAAATCGTGCTCCAACGTGCATGGTGCCCTCTTCACTGTTCAAAGATTGGCTCAGGATTGCTGGTGGGGAAATCTTAAGTAGGAAATTCATAAGTATAAAAACTATAATCAAGAATTCCCCCGCCAATTATTCTAATTAACCTCTTAAGGTGAAGGTTATGGTTGAAGATAAAGAAGAGTAATCAAAGTAGGAATTGTTGAAAGAGCTGTTAATTAACTTTGTCCGCGTTACGTATGCTGTTAAAAGAATTTCGAAAATCCAACACACAGAATATATTCCGGGATTCTATTTCCGAAAAGTTCATTTTTTTTAACAAGGTACATAAGTATCTCTCTTTTGTTTTTCATTGAGGTACTGGGATTTGACATCTAAAATAAACATGTTAATCTGATTTGACATCTAAAAACTAATTATGAACACAACACTAACATAATACATTCAAAACTCATTAATGATTGTACATTAAAGGGCTTTAATCTGTAAACATTATTGACAGAGGGGTTGTAATCAATCACCAAGGAAACTGTATCCAAGAATAGTTACAGCCTATTGTTTTTCGATCCTTAGTTAGCTAAGCTTTATCGAGCTGATTGTTGACTTAAGTCTAGAATGAAATACAACACAAAAAGTTTAACAGTAAATAATATACTCTGGTTCCACATCGATAAGAAGCAAACACAATGCCTGACATCAAAACCACTGAGTTCCTGGAATCGCAATCTGAGATGGAAGTAAATCAAGGTAGAACAAACAACGCCGTATATTTTATGGAGAAACTGATTAATGGTTTCCTTGTATTTAACCCCCTAGTAGGTAACGTAGGTCATAAAGAACCAAGGAGTACTGCCTACTATAATTTATGCCTAGGACGCCTATTTAGTAATAAAATAATAAAGGCATGGAGAGATGATAAAATTTATAACCGCGTAAAAACATTGTGGGAACGCGAAGCTTAAAAAGCTAAGGTTTTATTCTTTCGATGTTAAAACATCTATATTCATATTATGACAGGTGTCAAGTGCTCCTTGAACAAAAAGAATAGGGAATGCTTATGACATATTCATGTCCAAAGTTTGAATAAAGGACGAGCCTAATTTAAAGTTAAACTTATAAAGCAAGCTAAAGAAAGGAGAACGGAACGGACATTGCTAGAGAACGGTCTTTTACCTTAGAGCTGTATCATCTTGTCGCCAACGTCGTCAAACATTGGCAACATTTGGCCCAACCCGCCACCAACCTTGTCTGACGCGCACAGTAGGTATAAATAATTCCAACATTAATCTTCCATCAATAAGCAAGCACCAAGTCATTATTTATTAACACTTATTATCTGAATGCAAAATGCCCCATAATGTTTACACAGTTTTCCTTGGCAAGGCACGGCCGGGGCGGGTCACAGGCTGCGTGATTGCTATTCAACTATTAATATCCGGTGTTCGACTCTATATCCTGTGCCACATTGATCAATATTTGATTAAAACGGCCAAGATCCGAACAGCAACAGTAAACACAGTTTTTTTCATATTTTCCACCAAGTAGCTGAAGTTCCATATTAGCAAATAAATTACGTTGATTTTGGTTTTCAAAATAAATGTTGAAAAAATACGCCTTTGACTGTCAGAAAGTTTTGGACGAACGAAACAATAATGGATGATGTTACAGAAAATGTTTGAGAAAGAAATAATACTGGTGCCCAGACTCTTGGCATAATCTCTTTGTAACTGTCATGATGCCCTGGGGATATGAGGTCTATTATTTGCGGGACAAAATTCAAGCGTGGAATGTAATTTTTAACTTTTTATCTCTAAAAAAGAGAGCTTATGTTCACAATTTTACTTTTAAAGAGAAAACGTGATGATCACAAAGAGTCAAGCGAGTTTCTAACTGTTTGAGTATTTCATCACGCTTTTGAGTGCTGCTTATAATTTTAAAACAGCGGAACCTGACTCGCTAATGATCTTTAGTAATACTCACGTGGATGTTCGAGGTACATACCTACATACTAGAGGTACTCATTACTTGTAAATGAGCGTGAAGCTATGCATTGGTAAACATAGACATCAACCTTTATATAGTGCACGTGTGCATAGCATTGATTAAAAGTATCGAATGCTGACGTCACAATCATTTACCTACAGCGTCTTGCACGTGCCTATGATAGCTGAGATATGTGAGAATAATATTATATCGATAACATTCGAATAATATTGATCCATATTTTTGATCAATTCCCTACGATATAGTCGGCAACTTGATGGTATTTTCCCTACTTCTATGACACATTTTCCCTATAGGACGCAGAACGGGCTAAGAAAAGGCCTCAATTTTCTTAGTATGTACATACTATTTGTTTGAAGCTTTGTTTTTTATAGAAAGTACATTGCCTACTACTGACAATTGGGGTCACACAAACGTCATCGCTAAAGAGATAGACATAATATGCGATCGAATTACATTATCAACACCAGTATCATACCTATCAAAACATTGTGAGCTTACCACTTACTTATATGTAATAGATAGTAATTACGACCTACTGACTAAATGGTAGCTGAATGTGTAAAAAAGTAATCGAATAAAAGTTGACAGATGAAGCTTGAATGGCCACACAAAATGTGTAACCGAAAGTCAGGTGCAACCTCCTTGTTAAATGCTCCTAATAAACTCATCTATTATAATATCTATGGGAAGGATCATCATCACACTTCGCTTTAAGCCTCGCTTCATACTGTGTGGACACTAGAGAAGTGCGAGAAGCGGCCGTACACTGCATAATACAATCCATTTCGATCAATATCGTTCTGTACGTGCTACAGCACCGCCCGCTCTGAACTGCTGAATAATGCTGACTCTAACCATTGTAATTGAATTTGAAATCGCAACTAATTCGTTAGCGGCACGAGTATGCATATTTCATTTGTATTTTGCGTTCACTTTGATTGTTATTCTAGTAGCTTTATACAGCGTTTATTGGCTTGCTGGAAAATTAATCCTTGTTACGTAGCGATTAACGAAGTAAGGCGAAGTCAGAAACAGTAAACAGTGAATTAGGCGTAGGTAGGTAATAATAATCTAGGTACTTATATTATTAGCCTAGTACTTAAGTATGGTAAAATATCAAATCTTACTAAGTATTCCTTTGAGGGGGAGGCCTTTGTTTAACAGTGGACGTCTTCCAGCTGATGATGATGATTCCATTTTATTGATATCTGACGTGATCTAAGCCCTAAAAACAGTGTCAGAATTAATTTTAGCTGAGAGTTACATCTTGAAGAAATAACTTTTAGACTCGTTTATACCTAAAGTGATTAAGACCTTATTGGTTTAAAATATTCAAGCCGAAACTTAACTATCCTCTGACACCTTCTACGATATCTTAGAAGATGTTCTTGAAGCTTAAGACTATGTTAAAACCTATTAACTCTTTAAGAAGCTAGAAAGCTCAGTTACTCGTCTTTGTAATACTAATTTAGATCCCCTAATGCTACATAATGACATTATTCAGTTCGATTACATAACTCGATTTTGAAAATAGAAAACAAAGAGAAAATAAATTCAGATTTAAATCCGCTTGCATTTGGTTGAAAAAATATTGTCACGCCATATTTTTTACGCTCGCAGCTCCAATGACAATTTTTTACTTGAGCCTAATGCCTAACTTGATAAATAAATACGAATTGTTTTATTTGGAGTTAAACAAGACAAAGATCAAACCTAGATCTGCACTGTCTAAAGATGCACGAATGTAATGAGTTACCTGTGACCTGCACGCCTGAGGATCCAATACTGACAATGCCGTCCGCGCAGCGGAGTTTTGGACCGCTACAATTTAATTTTGGCATTGACTCGCTAAGAAAAAGTAGAAGGTATCTACTGCTCATATCAACTCTGACCAGTCATTATTTTTCTCTGAACGAATTAATAAAATTTATTATTTAATATATCGACTCATTAACAAAAATAAATGGATATGTCGGTGTATATAACCACTGAATAATAACATCAGTTTCAACAGTATTGAACCCTCGAATGAATGAAAAAGACCAATTCAATAAATCTTTCGCTCGTTTAACGAACAGCCATTTGTTTTGCTGGACCAGAGAACACAGAAAAGCTTTTATTTTTTGCTGATATCAATTATATTCGGCGCAATCTCGAGATGCAGTTTAAATCTATCTTAATGACACCAAAGCTCTGGCTTAGTCGCGACTTTCACTGTGATACTATTAAATTAGCACTGCTCTTTGAGTACCAGCTGATCAAAGGCTCTCAGTAAGATAGTGCTTCGTATATCTATACTTTTTGTTGCTTTGAATCTAATCTAATTTAATTTCCCCCGAAAGGCAATCTTATTTTACTCTGACAGAATTATTTATAAGAATGAAATTGTAAACAGCTTCGCATCGTTATAACTGTATGTTAATACATTGGTACATACCTACATAATGTTTTAGATGGGCAGTCTATCTAAGTCCCAATTCAAAATTAAGATCTGATCTCAATTTATGTCAAGCTGGTCAGCTTCTTCGTGATAAAAGCCATCTAAAAACGTTTAATGTTTATATAACATTGAGCGGGGGCTTAAGACTTCAGACTTTAATTGCATGCCTCGTCACTATCAAGACAAGAACGTTCAACTCTAATGCGCCTTGAAACACAGAATAATATTAATACTGAAACAACTTGAAGTACCAACGCTGACAAACAAACAAATTTCAATAAACACCAAGGATTTTTAACAATATAATTACGTAAAAGATTACTAAGTGCCATGTTTTTGTGTTATTATGTGCACTTAAAAATACTGTTTACGATATTGTAAGACGAATGGTGATTTACATAGTGACGTTAGGTAATTTATTCATCATTGTGTACTCGCATCACAATAATGGCACAATTAAAATGACATTCTGCAACTAGGAGTGCAATAAAATGTATGTAAAGAAGATGTGTTTCATTATCTTATGGAGTGATAATAAAAGGCTATGAACAGGCTAATCGATCCTGTTGTTGTTTTGTTTCTGTATTGTTAGTATCCGTTTTATTTGTATCATTGAATAGTGAGTACACTGCATAATTTTGTAGGCATTTTAAAGTTAATATTCGACTGCGAGGCTTTTTGCGTTTTACTTATGTCCTAATGTTTGATATGGAATCGCTTTGTAGATTAGGGAATTCTCTAATCTTATGTTGTTATACCATTTACAGCCTTTAAAGAATGGGCTTAACCAATTAAGTTGTCAGTCAATGGACAGACAGAAGTAGTACTACTGTAAATCGATTCTATTCTGATGAATTAATTCCGAACTCGTCGCTCCTAAACAAATAGGATTGCTGGCAATTGAAATTTGGTGCAGCGTCGCCGTCAGCGTCGCACAAAATAAATTTAAAAGCAGACAACTACGTTAGTGCCAAGGATTTAGAAGTTCTGTAGAGGATTGCACCAGATTCACGCCTTCTTGACGCATGTGGATGAACTCTTATACAGTTTTAGACAAATCCTTACTTTGAAATCTGAATTCCAAAGTTGTATTTTCTTCTTTCTAATCAGTTATATAGTTTAGATTTACATACACAGATTTGCCTTATTCAGTCGTGTCCAAGCAATACATTAAGTATAAAACATGGATATGGTATCTTTGTTTACTCTAATAAAAGTTCCCCTAGATAAATCTCAGTCGACTTACAAGTTTCTTTAATAACAATTCAAACTAATCTAAAGGTATACCTAACAAAAGCTGGGGTCAACAAACTCTAAGAGATAGACAATCACTAATATATACCTACGTTGCTACCTGCAGTACAAAAGTAGTAAAACAATAGCAACAAATGTACTAAGCACCCCATCGGCTGTTCCGACAAAGTTTTAATTAAATACGTACACACTAGAGATATCTTTGTCTTTCTACTTTGTCTTATGGACTGGAACTTCGAAGAAAACCAAGCCAACAATCTTTATCTTTTATAGACAGTATTACAGTATTAAATCATTACTGGTGCCTTCAGCCAGTTCCGTCTATCCGATCGAAAGTGTTTATTTAAAAATTAAAAATAAATTTTAACACAAGTTATTAAATCAAAAGTACCATAATATTGTATTGTCACCAAACCTTTAAGTATGCAAAATTTCATTTCAGTCTGATGTCAAAAAGTGGTTCTTATTTAGATTGCAAGATTTGACCTAAACAATGCAAGTTTAATAAAAGCTTGTAAAAACAGTCTTAAATAGAAATGTGTCAAGTTCAATGAACCTATGAAACTATTACAATAAAGTAATAGCATTGTAATCAAGTACATTCACATACCATAAAAATAGTTTCACAAGGAGGCGGGGTTTGAGGAAATTCCGTAACCAATGCAAACATTATTTTATTATTAGCACAACTTACCTGAAAACGGGGACAAAGCACGCCGTGACCACTCATAGGGTATTTATAGAATTCTAAGTTTGATACATGCCACCTAGTGAATGCACGACCATACGAGGCTTCGGAAACAAATACGAGAAACCCTCACACTGATATTATGAAGGCGAAAGTTTGTTTGTATGTTTGTTACCTCTTCACGCTCAAACGGCTATACCGATTTTGATGAATACATACGGAGGTAGCTGATACCCCCGATTAACACAAGCTATATTTTATCTCGAAAAATGTAGCGGGTAACACCGCGGGGCGCAGCTAGTCTAAATATAAACAAACAAAACATGGAAGTTATTTTACCAGCCATGCTTCAACAAATACCTCAAGTTTGACCCAATACTAGAACGACATAACTCACCAATTAAAAACTCAGAAATGTCCAAACTTCCTAACGACATTGTAATAGGTAGTTCGCTGACTGAGAACGTTACCGTATAAATTATTGCCATAATTTATTACAAACTTACTTTATCAGCTTAGTTCATGCCTAATCTTTTCGCCAAAAATAATCTTTGCAAAGAACCAAAAAGAAATGTCTTAAATGAAAGATAATTAAATGTTTAACAAACTTCTCCGAGTTATTACGTTATTGTATTAAATTAATTAACTTTGTCTGATCATGGTACATTAAAAAGAACGTGGAATAATGGTTATTTCTGTGTACCTTTATGAGGTCACAATAAACATGTAATTTATTTCTTTATTTGAAGCTTATTTTAATTAAGCTCGAGTAAACATCTAATATAGAAAATAATGTGAACGATACTTTTATGTCCATGATTGCTTGGTACTGAAATCTTTTCATAGATCTTTGATTAATTACCAAGCGTATTAATAAGATTTTATTTTCACGCATTATTCATTGTAACATCACATAATAATAACTTGGTTTTCGTATCTTCTTTCGTAAAAATTAGCTTGATGCGCAGAAAATACATGAATTGCACACAAATTTGTGTTATTTGCGCACAATTTACGGCAAAAAGGGCAACTGAGAAGTAGGTTCAACCGAAGAGCGTGTATGAGGAATGTGATGCGTGTGAATGAAGTATGCCAGGATCGTGGCAAATGGAAATCCGTGGTATCTGCCTACCCCTCAGGGAAAAAGGCGTGACTTTATGTATGTATGTATGTAATTTACTGCAACCGATTTTAAAGACATGAAGTTAGTTGTGTTTACCTAATCTGTATCGATTCCTACATATCTGGCACGCTAATGCTGAATGAAACATGAAGAGAAAGGGTAAGGTCACTTATACCCGCGAGAACTTTAGTCGGGCGAACATTGCCGACGTCGGCGGACTCACACTTAAATATTGACATTGCAATTTGCCTTCGAAAGCGTTGTAACTACGTGTTAATCTCTTGTAAATGTCAAGACCGTAACTCATTAAAGCAATTAAAGTGTAATATGTTAGCTCTAAATAATTTGTTTGGAATGTTTTAATAAAATAGTAAGTGAAGACTTAGGTAGTGTCAATTTACAGGACAGAACAAACTTGATAGGAGATATCCAATCTGTATAAAAGATGTTGAAGACTGGCGCTGTAGCGTTTCTTTCAGCTCGTATTAAATCTCCTTCAAATACATCCAAGGCTAGAACAAATCTTTCACTTTGCAAAATTAAGACAAAATTCGTTTTGTCTAGGTTAAATTTGCATTGTTTGTATCTTGTTCGCACATAAAAACCAAAATACTCTATTTGTTTATCTGTCCCGGAGTTATAGCGATTTCTCAGAAAACGAATGTTTTTATTTTGATATTCCGCTTCCAATGCTATTCAATTAGTTTTACTGAGTGATATTAAGCAATTGCAGCTATTCACGAATACAATTATTTGTTCTCTAAATATATGATGAGATAAATAAAATTTTAGCCAGTTCATTAAAATCAAAAATGTTTATTTAAAAATGGCAATCGCACCAGATGTACTGCAATTTTATTGGCCATGAAAATAACACAGTTCTCAATACAAAATTCAAATGTTAAAAGGAACAAAGTGCAATGACACATTGACTTCACAGCGAGAAATGGCAGCCATTTTTTGTAGTATTATTCATAGCAGATTAACATAACTATTCACATTTACTATTACAAATAAAAATGAATGAACACAGTATTTTTATTATTGCATAGTTAGTACACAATATTTATTTTGATTAGAGCGTTGCCCCGCGTGGGTAGGTACTGTATTTTTCCTGTAAACTAGTTGCATACAGACATCACCTTTATTCGTGAAGTATTTGACTTATCCAGAAATACTACTGACGATATCAAGTCTATAGTATCAAGATATTATAGAACAGATTTTATATTATGACACTATAACAAGGAAAACTTTTATATGGTGTTATTTCTAGCTCCCTTCCAAGAACAAAATGTCCTGCAGTAATTCCAAATATTACCTATATTCTTAACATATCCAAATGTATCTATGATTATTTTTAACCTCAACATTTCTGGTACTCTGAAACCATTAAACCTTCAATAAACATACACAGAAACCTACAGCACCAATTTGATATCTCTAGTCTAGTCCCTTCTAAGGTAATCTTTGAAAGATATTGCATTTAGCGTTAAGGTCAGCCATTGTATGTGCTTCTAATGAATTTAATTTGTTCAAACTTCGTAATAAAGTGCAATTAATATTATTATTATATTGTAATGGGCGCCTTGTACCAATTGACATAGCAGGGAGCTTGCACAGTCCAGACAGTTTTCAGTTTATGTCAGACACTTGACCCGTGTATTCCGACAAGCGTTCTATCATGCACGTAGTTGTAAACACGCGTCGAGTGCCTCTGATCTGAACTTTACCCAACGCAAGCGTCAAACCAAGCACTTATAGCTTCAAGTACTGAGTTGTGAGAGCGACGTGAGACTTGGCAACGTCGCCACGAACCATTAAAGACGACCAGTGGACTTCTATAAGTCTTACGACACTATGCATACAGATTCTTGCTCGTTCTTCGCCATATATAACATATTAAATGGGCAACTATGTTCTTAACTATTTAAAAGTTCTGTTGAACTCCTATCTATAAACTTGAGAACGAAGTGATGGGACACGAATGTATGTATATCCATATCGATAAAATTTTATACAATACAATTGAGATTACTCAATTTAAACTACCGTATGCTGAAGCGTATTGCGTTATGGAAAAATTGTGGGCACAATGCCCCATGATTGTTGAATTATTCTTTCACAACAATGACTCCAATTAGCAATCTACTATTATTGCCCAAAGGGTAGGTGGAGGCAGCGCATTGTTACACATTCTCCTTCCACTAAAGACGGTAATAAGTCCTGTGTAATAGTGGGGCCGTGGGGCGAGTCCATAGTCGACCTACAAAAAGTCCAACAAAGTAACATTTTGAATTTGTAGAACGTTCAATCTTCAAACTATTTAAGATAGCTGCTTCACTTGACGCAGCCATAGTTTAACGTTCCATTTCCAATTTTAGTTTTATGATTATCGTTTTATCGATGAATCTGCCAATGATGAGGATGAATAAACTGTGTAGTGGTGTGAAAGCCGTTCTGTTTTTCTCCGGTTATGAGTTGAGTCAACTATTACACCACAGCCAATATGACGCAGACACATAAAAATAAATAATACCTAAAGCCAAAGTTTAAAGCATTACATTTTCAAATCGTTATGAAACGTGTAATGAATACAATGACGTACTTAGTATGCTTATAAATAAATATAACTCTGAATTCATTTCTCTTTATATAAATTATAGTGTGCCAAGGGTAATCCAAAATATTCATAGATCCAGAAATCATAATCTATATATATAAAATTTTCGTGTCACAGTTTTCGTTCCCATACTCCTCCGAAACGGCTAGACCGATTCTCATGAAATTTTGTGAGCGTATTGAGTAGGTCTGAGAATCGGCCAACATCTATTTTTTATACCACGAAATTCACGCGGACGAAGTCGCGGGCAACAGCTAGTATAATATAATATACCAATAAAATCACGGCACTTCAGAAAACTCATAATCTTTAGGTGCAATAAATAAGATTTAATTTCACAGCAATAAAATCGCAGCCTTTTTAAGCTAACTAAAACATTTTTAATGACGTCGAAAACGGTTTACTGCCGAGATCACGGGCGTCCAGTTGAAATCACTCTTGACTTAATTTATGGCCTGCGGACTTCTATGATGGACTGTTATGGGCTATCCTACAAAATCTGAGCTATTCTACGCCGCAGTAGCGTGTTCCTGACGTATAGATTGTACGGACTTGAAATTCTTCCACAAAGTTCGGGAAATCTCGTGACTTTATAGGCTTTTCAAAATGTTAGGCAACAACTGCATGAATATTCCTATCCTAGACATCACTAATCAACATGTCATCATATGTAATGTGGATGGGCCCTACCTATAATACAATGTCATTTTACAAAATAAACGCAAAATCGATTTCAGGACCTTCATTTTATACCACTTCAATTATAAAATTTACACCAATTTTATAAAACAAGCTTGTATTAAAGGGCAGGCAAAAAGCATAGCAGAATAACATAGCATGCGGCTTATTACTGCTATTTGCACATTAGCGGAACCTAAACAGTGAAACACAGCTACGGAACAGTTTTAGTTGTTTTGAGAAAGAAAAACCGCAGCGCTGTGTGAATGAAGTTCGTGCACTCCGCTATAACCGTTTGTTCACAATTTACAACGAGAACTATTGTTGGCTTTGTTAGTCTTTGTGCTCAGATAATGCATTTTTGTAACCTTTCCCGTACCTTCAGGTACCTTTGTTACTAAGCAAATAAAAGATTTTTATTATATCAGCTGAATTTAAGCTTCTTTTTTTTAACACTGTTTGTGAAGCAGACGCAATGCTTAAACAATCACCGTGTATAGATTTGGGTCATTGGACGGAAAAAGGGTTAACATTCCCAGCTGTTTTGGTTTGTCCTATGTCAGTGCGACAGGCATATGTGGCTGCGTGGTCTAACGGTACCTATATTATGCTACCTATTAGTAGGTAGGTACCTATCGTTCCATATTCCCTTTGACTTTACGAGTATCTCTAGTCTGTGTCCAGTTGATTCCCGTAACCTGATTGACTCTATTACGCAATTTTGCTGGTAACTGTTTTTTCGGGTACAAATCCAGACTCCGTACTGCTACGGAGAGTTACCTAATGGATAAACACAGTAATACTTAACCTGACCCGTGATTCGAACACTCGAGGCCAGGACCTCGTGCTAGCTGTAGTATAAGTTGTCTCGTAGAAAAAAGCTTAATAATTATATAACATTTATTATTACGCGAAATAGTAAATTTTCCTCCTAACTTATTAAGAAGGCACATGATACGCTAAGTATGGCAAATTAATGTCTTCGCTAATGCTACATAATATATTCATCTAACATCCGATGTTAACATATTTTATTGGGTGTTAAATAATGAATAAATAAGCGTCAATCTTAACTTCAAGTAAATTTTAACGGAAATACTTTACTGATATTATAATCGACTTTCGATTGTTTTCTGATCGTCTTCAACGTTCGACTACGTCTTCGAATCTTTAGGAAACTTTAATTCTTTGACATTCAAACGAAGCTCCATGCAACGTTGAGAACAAACCTTTTTATAACATTATTAGGATTATCTAAGTCAGTACCTTATCAATTAGGTATTATTAAACATATAGACTCAACAATTGACATTGTATTTATGTAAATTGTTGAGTCTATATGTTTATTAGAGCAGGAAGCTTTTTATGAAGACTTATTTTATAGATGCAGCTAGTCATCCAAGGTCTAAGGTGCTTGAACTCGTAGATTGTATGGGATACTTTCGTCAATGGCTGACAAAAAAGCTTCACAAACTCTCTTATTTACTATAATAACTTTCGTGAGTGTTATCCATATTATCTATTATATATACCGGTTGTACTCACGTTGATATTCGGGAATGCCCGACTAGTTTCGGACTCGCGAGCCGAACTCGCGACCCCGCCGCGTCACCTGCTCATGAATAAGGGCTCCGTTAGAGTCCGAAACTAGTCGGGCATTCCCGAATATCAACGTGAGTACAACCGGTATATATAATAGATAACTCTCTTATTACCAAACTACAAATTATACTGAATTTAAATCCAACCTTTCGTACATTATATTTCCCTCATATTTTATGAAATATCCCAGCTATAAACTATGTATTAGTATAAATACTCATTCGTAATACAGTATAATTCGGTGTGGGCTTTGTTAAACACATCCATTTTGTCGCGAGCTCATTGGATTGAAATAAACTGCAATAAGCGGATTTCGCGCTGCGATGGACTAGGATTGCGCTTGCTCTGAAATGAAAATAGGTAATATTATTTGTATATATTGATGTAATTTCACAAACCTTTGAAGAATCTTCTTTTTCCTATCGTATGGTCACTGAACAACCCGGTGTCAGAGTTTAAACCGCCTGTAGGCCTTTGACATGGCTTTACACACCGTTGAAAAATTTTTCCGGTGTGTCGGTTTCTTCACGATGTTTTCCGTCGCCGTTTTTGGCAACTGTTAATTAATTAGTCGATAGATATGCAGCCAACTGAGCATCTAGCAATGAACGATAATAACGTAACTTTTAAGTAGCAATACAGTAGGTTAGGTAAATTGTAAAGTAATGTTTTCCAATTTATAAATCGAGCTTTTTACTGTCTTTGTATAATTAAGTAGGTAGGTTTCATTGTTACTAGGCCGACCTAATAAAATATCAACGTAGGCAATATACTGTATAAATATTTTTATACCGTCTGTATTGTGCGTGTTTTATTCTTTGAATTATCAGGTCCAGGTGTTTTCGTCATACGCCAGACCAGTGTCAGACCAGCCAAGAAAATACTCTAAGGTTTTTACTATTATTATGGATCTAACGGCCACGATAGTTTTTCTCGTAAAACAAAATGAAAAGTGACCTCGACAAAGAACTTTTTGCGCCTACACCTGAAATGTTAAATAGTAGGCTTGTTTCATACATTTCTTTATTATCCTAGGTCCTTTGGGGCGTAACTTTGACATTGTAAGTAATAGCTTTTGAATTTTGTTTGCTACCTGCCCTTGTATAAGGTACTGTTACATATGTACCGCTTATCAACTAATAGAAACTACGTAAATTTATTGTGGCCTCCTTCATTATCTGATCCAATCAACTGGGTCACCGCGCTTCTAAGAGCAATTCATTTACAGTGACCATAAAACCATTCTAGTTATTCCCCTGTCTCATTAAAATGTGTCTATTTCCTGGCTGTATGTTTCCTACGAAAATGACGTGCTATGTTGAATATTAAGAATGGCCATAATCGATTATAACATGACAATCGGCACCACCCAGCGCACGTCAAACCATCGATACTCGTGCACAGAATTTAGATCATAAGTTGCCGAAACACCTAGTATTCCAACACCTGTCTAGTTCGTATGAAGAATAGCGGCCGCCGCGTAACACGTAGATAAGCTTTGCAAAGATGTCTTGAATTTAAAATTACGTAAGTAATCGATTCGAAATCGAATCATAAAACAGAGTGATGACATCAGACGTTGGCAAATAAAATCTATTGTTGTCAATGAGAACGACCGCATCAATTTTAAATTTCCAACGCGATTTACTTTTTATAGACTTATCGAGTATTTGGGAAAATGTTGGTATGCTTGCTTCCACATTTAAGGTAAACATAGTTAAGTAAGTCTTGGGCCGGGCTCAGTGGAGCGAAATAAGTTATTTTTTATTGGAAGAGCGCGCACACTGGGGCACATTATGCATTCCTCGTGTTTTTTACGACCGACATCCAAAATATTACCGGGATAGGCAATCTTTATGGAACAAACGTTATATACCTGTCTCTCTGAAGTAGTTTTGATTTGTTCGACAAAAACAATTAAACTTAATATAACCAAAGAAATATACATATTATTGACAACAATTTAACACATTCAAAAAGTGTTGAATTTTTTTAAAACCTGGCTTTAAAATTAAAATCTTACATAACAGAATACGAAATTACCTCTCCTAGCAAAAACACGTGTCACTTACAAAACCTACGCAAGTATTTTTTTATACTTACGTACTTAGAGTAATTAGTTTGGTATATGTCTTTTTTTCTCCTTTTTCAAATAGGCATCATTCATATATCTTTGTGAGCAATAAATACGGCCATATCTCACAGCACAGCTGTTTCTATCGAGATTATTCCGCCATTAGTCTTAGTTTATCCCGTGCGACACCTTCAAACTTATTGGATTTATTACTACGTATATAATATTAATAAAATACCTAGCAGCAGTATGAACTAGGTTTTTCAACACTCGTTTTCCTGTCCATATAACCTACAAAGAGTTCCTTAGTAATGATTGTACAGAGTCACGTTCATTGATTTGCATGAACATGCTAGATTAATTGCTATGTAACATCATAAATTGTTTCTCGAAGGTGCAGACAGGGGGGAACATAATCACTTCATACTAATCACACTAATATTATAAAGGCGAAAGTTTGTTAGTGTGGTTGTATGTTTGTTACCTCTTCACGATTAAACGGCTTGACCGATTTTGATGAAATTTCATACAGAGATAGCTGTCACCCTGGATTAACACATAGGTCACCCTGTATCGTATACATACTTTAAAGAAATATATTTATAGCATAATTAATTTATCTAAGCTTTTTGTCAAGATATTTCAAAAGTAAATATTTATGAAATTCCTTGACATATATGAAGAATAAACATATTAGAATACAATTTAGCGGCTGCTCTCTAATTGTAATATCACGATTGGCGTGACAAACTAGCAACTCTAACAAACCAATTCATTGATGCCTAAGTATCAAAATTAGTATGATATTGAAAACCTAAGGTAATTTGTTAGTTCCGCCAAAATAAAGCTGGACTGGAAAACTTTGGAATCGTATCCGCTTGGCCGAATTCTTGGCCAAACTAGGTCGGCCAAAATAAAGAGCATTAGAATGTAAATGAAACATAAATCCTCCTTCCATTGCTATGTTATCCGTTTACAATTCTTTGATTCTACTTAGAGGTGGACGGACGCTCATGAATTTTAAGGAAGGTCACCTAAAATTCAAAATTGGAACAAGCAATTACTTTTTTATTAAAAAACTGTCTACAGAGGTTAAAATGCCAAATACTCTATGGTCGTGCCCAAACAATAGTGTAGAATTGGGTTGGGCGAGTAAAAAGGCGTCGGCGACACGTTCAGGTGGTTCGGTGGCTCCTAACACAAGTGACTCTCGGCCACTTCGCCCCTCAAGCCCTCTCGAACTCTGCCGACATCGACGTCAAAATTTTCCTTACTCTCGATACCTATTTCCGTTATAAGATTGGATATTTCACATAATCAGATGTATTTCGTCGTTATCAATAAAATCTTGATGAAATTCGAAAAGGTGACATTGTAAGTACTAAACCTAAAGAAATAGCTTCAGAGCAGGTTAAACCTGAAGAAATATATAAGTTGTTTGTCATTTAATTTAATATAATATAGTAACCGCCAGACTGGTTGCAAGTGAAGTGATACTGACCTATTTTCCACAGTTGACTCATAAAAAATGCAAATGACGAGCTTCTGGAGCACTCACACTTTTCATAATACACGGAAACCTTTCAAAACAAAGAAAATACGAGAAACATAGAAGTATACATAATATAATTAAATACACAGAATTTCAAGTCCGTGGAACCATTAATGTAGCTCTGTCTTTTCAAAAGCTTTTACTCTGAAGTTGTGAAACAAAGGTTAAACAAAGAAGTACTGTTGCCAGTCTTTTGATCACGCCAATGCGGCGCCAGCACTTCGCGGATGAAGATGAGAACACTCGAAAATATGATAAAGATATCTCAACAGACTCTGTCCGGAATGACGGTATTGCAGTGAAAATGTGCGCCAAGGGCATTATCCACATCAAGACTTACATATGTGTTATGCATTGCACCTACTTCAACTACTGTATCTGGTTTTCGACTAAGCTAAGGAATTCAGGAATAACTTTAGAATAGCTGCGCCCCGCGGTATTATCCGCTAATTTTTTTCGGAATAAAAGCCTATATTTAATCCAGGGTGTCTACCTGCATTAGCTAGCTACCTTTATATAAAATTTAATTAAAATCCATTCAGAAGTTTTACGTGAAAGAGTAACAAACGTCCATCCACACTTACAATCTTTTGCGATAATACCTAATATTAGTAGGGATAACGACATTTTTAAAGAAACAAATGTCATATCTGTCAATGTAATACTGGCATGCAATAATCTCCTGACGTTTAATGTAGGTTATTTAAACACTTCGAAATAACCTTCTTCATTTGAGAAGCTGAAATCTGGTTCAATGCCTGTTGTGAAAATCTTTGAAGGATTGAAGCTGATATCTGAGTTGTTTTTAGATCAGATCGTCGTGGCGATGAGTGAGAAAATGTAGAACATGTAAATAAAAATACGCTTGCCCTTCAATAATTTAACAATATTAAACACTCCATTTTAAGGTTAACTTCGTTTGTTTTGAAGCTATCAAACTGAACTTTTAGTGGCGTAAGCGGATTCAACTTAAAAGTTTACTGGGATTTATAAAATTTAAAGTTACATTCCGATTTTAGTAGAAACAGTTCGCGAAATGGATCCAGTAGGTACTAAAGTTTGGTTCGCTCGAAACGAAATTACTCTATGTAATCCGTTGTATAGGAGCCGACAGTTAGGCGTTATCCTATTATGCAAAAGCCTGGAAAGCGGGAAGCATGACACAATTGTCAGTGGTATGTGCACGGTACACAGGTATTGCATCCCGTTTTCTCCACATTTCGATGCAGTATGAGAGAAAAGGACAGGAGATGGTCCGTTAAGGTCCAGTCGTTTACTGCAAGCTAAACGAGCTGATGCAAATTCTAGGTGGAACACAAAGGATTTATACACACTGCTACTATTTCTTTTGGATTCTCGTCACAAGTACACAGACAAGATAAATTGATGTAATTTAGCAGATTTACATTCAAATTAAAGCTGCAGGCAACTACACGGGCTCTCTATTTCTCTTAGACGGGAAATTTCCGTTGAATTTGGTTAACACAGATTCTCTAGTCTAAATGTTTCTGTGTCGCTGTACCTGTAGTGTAGGTACACTACACTATTTTGTTAAACACACACATAGCTACAATGGTTCCTTAATTGCATCTGTTTGACTGTATATTATGATACAATAAAACATATTTATCCGTATTATGTTCATTAATGAGCTTCATACTAATATCACCTTTTGGTGTTTCTAAATAAATTGAAGTTTCTAAATAAAGTTACAAAGCATTGAATTCCAAATTTCTCGCACATAAGCCCATCACCTATTGGACTGCCAAGTCAAAGGACTCCAGTTTAAACACTGGCACGCACCAATATCTTTTCGAATTCATGTGCGTTCTGTAAATTTGCTAACAGTTGCTAAAAACAGTGAAGGAAAACATCGTGAGGAAACCGGCACACCTGAGAGATTTTTCAACGGTGAGTAAATCCATGTCACAGTGGTACTGGCGCGGCGGCTTAAACTCTAACACCAAGTTTTTCATCAACCATACGATAAGAAGAATGAAACATCAATACACATTCAAGCGTTACAATAGAAATGGCATTCCCCCGACCTAATACGCTATACCTGTCAAATCAAAGACGGTCATGACAAATATTTTAAGAGAACCAATTTATCAACGTTTGCATAGTTGCGAGTGTAATTTTGGGCGGTGCTCCGCCCCGTGGCCACATAAAGGTCAGCGTTGACATTTCCTTGACTTTCGCCAGCTCGCCACTGAAATGTGAGGGACGAATATTGAAAATATACATAGCAAACTAACCAAAGTAGGTACTCTAAATGCAAAGACCATGAATACGATATTAGGGCGACTGTTATTTGAATTACTCTCTGATCAGCTCTGATATCACTGAGTGTATGAATCTGTTAGTAGCTTTATGAAGTTGAATCTTTATTTTCAATTCTTGGTAGTGAAGTAAATTGGATAATCGAATTTCCTTTTACTTTCGTCTTTTTATTTTTGTAGAAAAATAAACTCTTACTTATTCAAAACATCATTATATCAGACCGTTATCACCCAATAACAGGTAAAAGTCCTGTATTACTTTTATTCATACTTGCTTGTATACCTTGCAGAAGACAGGGGTACTTTCCTTCATCAGAATTCAATACACTCGTTGTAAGTCTCTGGAAATGGAGATAAACGTATAGCTAATCATCTAACCAACAATTTAGATATAAATATTTTTTTAACAACTCTGGTTATAAAACCACCTAACCTGCATTAAATGAAATGCAAAGATTAAACTTTGTGTAGTACAAAACCAGTTGCTTAAACAGAGCATTAATTTATTCAGTAAATTCCGTTTGCTATACCATTCCGTAAGAGTTAAACACCAGAGTGTATATCTCATTGAAGTGGACGTGACCTCCCCAGAGGATGCTAACGTTACTGAGCCGATGCGAGTTAGACAGCCAGGTGGGCTTGATTAACAAATCCCTGATCGACTCCACTCGGCTTCAGAATAATCTACTGCTCGATATGAATTTGTGAAATTCATACATATTGGAATATTGCTTAGTGACGTTATTTGAGATAGCATTTAGATATTTAATTTTTGAGCTTGGTCATAATATTGTTTGGAACTGTAATGATTTGTAGGTTCATCTGACAGTTTTGATTGTATCGGTTAAGAAACAGCAAGAAACTGACACAGTATGGTATGCTTTAGTTACGCAAAGTTATAATAATGAGACTTCAATATAATTGGTAATTTGTCTGTCTTATTTCATCATCAGCCGTAAGACCAATTTATTACGAACTAGCTTTTGCGCAGATTCGCCCGCGTTACTTAGCCTATGTCCTTTCTCGGATCTTAAACATGCCAAGTTTCATCAAAATTCGTCCAGCGGTAAACCGCTGGACCGAATTGGAAAAGGACACGACTAAAGTCGTGAAGGCGTACCTAATAGACATACAGACAGATTTACTTTGTAACTTATAATGTTAAGTACGGATTTACTATTGAACAAAGGCGTCCAGAAACTGATGAATTTTAATACAAATAAAGCAAACGTAAAATATAAATTGATAAATCTAAAATCTGTTTAACCCTTAATACTTTAGCACTTACCTAATGAACAAGAGTAGTTGAGAATCTCAACAATATCACGTTACATAGTTAACAGTTCCGATGAGTTTCCTGTGACTGAAGAGTGCTAGAACAGTCTGGGTACTTATGGAGAGTTAACACGCTATGCTGGCATTAGTTACGACGTGCCCTGTTACTAGGTCGTCCGATACCTAAGGTTTAGGCCCTAAGACATTTGCAGTAGACTAGTAAAGAGACATACTTAAAATTATAAATACTGGTAAATTGTTGTGTCTTAGATTTAAGAACAGTCAGAAAGAGAAATGCCGACATACATGAAACAAAATCGGTGCTATTCGGATGGCTAGAAAATCGCAGCGTACACCACGGAAGATGTTACCTGAATTCTAACAGTTCTAGGCTACGATTCTTGATCGTTAGAAAACTTTTACGAATTAGAATACTCAAAACCATAATGACTTTCGAATAACTCTTTTTTATTAAAGGTGCAATGAGATCGAAAGCAAAATACAATTCACAACTCATAAGCACATTATATTGCAGCCAAAACTTATGAAACATGATATTTAGTTTCCCAAAATAAACTGCGCAAATTTTAAACCCACAAAAAAGTCTTCTCAATCGTTCACAAAGCGTAATTGTATCAAGAGCCATCTCGTATTCTTTGAGAGCGCTGTTTATGTACAAATTGTCTATATAATACGGATCTGCCCTTTGATAGTTTGTACCGAGTGGAACAAAGGCCCACTTGACGCAAACGCCGCACAAATTAGCTCTCAATTCAAAGCAAGTACCATTCTGTGGAAGAGCATCATAAATGTAAAATTATACGACTATGTTAATGTATGGGCCTCGCGAGAAGCTTTAATAATGTCGTTCGGTCTAGCTCTAGCCGCTCCACGCTGCGCTGTAAATATAACTTGGACAATGTCATGTTCAAGGGTAGAGCTACGACGATATAATATTAAGGATTTAACAAAGTATGTAATATACGAAACACATAAAAAATATTACTGTTTTTTGGTTCTAATACTTAAGTTGTTCAATTTTATTAAATTAGTTTTTCTTATGTAGCGTTTCAGATCTTTCGTATGTAAACTCATCGAATGATGTTTGTCTCCTTTCAAATCTATCTGTTCTAGGTTCACCCTATTACAGATCTCAATTTTTTTTTAATATGTTGAAATTACTAACATACACAAATAACGAACTGTAACCTTCGTTGTCATTTGTTTTTAATCTCGGCATTGGAGTATGTGATAAATTCATATCTATAAAACGAACCACCGATACAGGACATCCCCAGCTAACAGCTAACCAGCGCGCAACATTTTATTGAAAAAAAAATAGGTACCTATGTGCAAATTACAGTATTTAGTTTTAATTTATAACGCCTGTCCATTGTTATTATGCCTACATCATTACCCGACACAAAACGTAATGCTATGCACCTAACTGTGAACTATTTATCCGGTTATTTTAAATAATGACATAGCGTTCTATTATTTTCCTATTTATGATAAATGTTGTTTACAATTAATCAAGAATTGCAGTAGGTACAGAAGCTAAAATGATGAAATCACTGCTATATTTTTAATGCAACAAGTATCCCTTTTACTAAAGTTATTTAACTTCAAATATAATAAAAAAATATATTTCCGCGTTGCTTAATGGTGATGTCAAAGATATTACCGGATGCTTTCCATTGCCCTTCGCGTATAGCTTCGAATACACATTATTGGTAGACAGTGAGCAATGTTTGCTGAAGCCTACATTGGTGGTCGAGCCTTTAGCAAATATGACTAGCCATGTACGCATCTATCAAACTGTGTAGAATAAAACGGTGATAGGTACATTCGCCATGTTTAGTTTGCCAAATCCAGGTGATCGAATCGAATATACAGGCCTTAGACTATATTTAATAATTCTTTAAAAATATAGGTAGGTACATTGTCAGCAATATATCTAGGCAGAACTAAATAAAACTGAAAGAAAGACTTGTACCTCTGTTTTCTCGTAACTTTATGTCGGAATACCTATATTAATGTTAGGTATTATGTCATCTAGAATAGGAACAGGCAACCCTAACACAGGAGGCCAAAGTCCAACAGTTTACCAATAAGGACAGCCACCTTAAATAATTCTATGGGTCTGAGGTAGGTATAATATAATTCTCGCCAAAATGAGAAAATAATGGTGTCGTCAAAACATGCCAGTTACGTTTACAGGTGATAAATCCCTCATCCTAATTACCTTAATAAATGAGTACTTAAGAGAATATGGTTAATAAGGAAAGTTAATTAGACAGATATTAATTATTTTTATGGTATACCAGAAGAACAACGCTGATTGAGTAAGCATTACGGCATTAAAATATTGTAAGTAGAGTCAGGAGTGTTTTATGCCATCCAATTAAGTAAAACTACGCGGTGTTCCAATCCTATCAGGTCAAGTATTTTTCATATAATGATATTTCGTTAAGCACATTGTTAGCAAACATTAATATATGTTACACTTAATACACATTATAACTTTGCCAAAGAGCAAAAGAGCTTGACCTATGACAATGGACACAGAGACATGCATGCACAAGCATGGCTATTTATCTTTAAGTAATTTTTTTTATGTAATCGCTGACCCGGCGAACTTCTTACCGCCTTCTAACCATTTACATCTTCCCTGGACTTCCACAGATATTTTAAAACCTACATCTGTCCATCCGTTCTGAAACTGGCGTGGCCAAGGGTTTATATAAGTATAAATCCCTGTTTCCCTTGTTGTGTATAATGAGAATTAATGAGATTTGGTCATTACCAACAGAATTGGAACCATTGTTGAACCCATTTGTAAAACCTACCCAATATATATTACAATCTAACATTTCATAACGATAATATTTATGAAATCATTGCGCCGATCTTAAATGCAGATAAAAATAGAATCCTGACGGTTACCGATGAATTTTGTAGCTATATCTGAAGCCGACATCAAACAAAAGGTTAAATTTAACCGACGCGTTAAGGCCACGTGGCTCAGGTTAATCAGCCGGCCGACAGACTTAACTTTGTAAGCCGCAGCCGGCCTGTGTCGGCCGAACTAGACGAATTAACTTGCTTACGTCACAAGCTACTCAAACTTTGCCAAGTTTATGCAACTTATTACTTGCTGACATACTAAGACTTGATTAGGTACATTTTGGTGAAGTCAAGTTTTGTAATATTGCAGAATTTATTTTAGGAGTTGTTTAATTATAGTACAACGTACCTATGGAAGAATGATAACGTAGAATGAAGGCCCAGAGATCAATTGCTAAGTCATCACAGATCTCTAACGTCGGAGTCAATAGTATGCCAAATCTATTGATATTATTATGTAAACGAAAGCCAGCCCTACTGCGGATTATGGCAAGTTCATGCATCAAAAGTATTAGAACTAAATCAAACAACAAAAGCTCACTCAATCTCAGTGTAAACCTTGGACCTAGACTTAGGACTTTTCGGTTAAAAGACACAGAAAGCTTCATCTAGTCTGGATTTTAAATTTAATTTATAAATAAACACGTTAGGCCTCATTTTTTTATAGAAACTGTGTTGATTAAATAGGTTCTATAGACTTGATTATATCTACTTTTTAAGTTAGACTCAATAGTAAGTTGTCGCTTAAATCCTTTTAATATAACTTCATGATTCATTTAGTTTCTAAATGTCACATTTAGTGACTTATTTCATTTCTCAATCTAATACCCAATTGACCTTCCCATTATTGTCAATCTATGTTGTTGCTTCTATATAAAATACTCGTAAATCATTATATAATTTATTTAATCTTACACAGTACACTGCAATTTATTCTATACAATTTACGGCTTAAATTTTATTTTGTAAACCTAGCAGACAATTTAATATTGTTAAAACATTTTTTGGCAAGCACACTTTCGTTGCCGTTGGTAAGTTGGAGCAAGCATTTATTGTCACGGCGATTGTGTTGCTAGACTGGTATCGCGAATAATTTTAACTTTATACATCAACTATCATTCTAAAGTTTCCTTTGAGGCTTTTTTGACAAGGTATTGTATTAGGTAGCTTGAAATTATTCAGTTCATGTCGAAATGTTGATGTTACGTAACAATTGGTCGCTGATAAGCATTTTATATCGTCTATTTATAAAACTCTACAACCTAGAGACATCTAAATACCTTAAACAATATTCTGTTTAAGTTATTTAAAAATGAATGTTGAAAAATATTATTTTGAGGCATAACAAAAAGCTCTCTCTAACAAAAAGATAGACAGTTGTACACCGGTTGTGTACCTTTTCAATAAACGTTTTCTGATGTCATTAAACGCGATGGTATCTTTATTCAAATTCAATTTCAACATTAGATCAATCACGAATTCATGATTGCATCAAACCCGTTTTAATGAGAATAAATAATTTATGGCCGACACAAATAAACATATATATTAACAAATGGGCTAATTTACTCCTAACGCATCATTAACTAATTAAGTAGTGATGCTATTAGTGCTGAGCCACGTCAATAAAACAGTAGTCGATTAGTCAACTATTCCTGTTTATAATCCTCTCATAAACTCTGAACCGTACATAAACAACGTTAATAACATGCAGTTGTAGTGCTGGCGTTGCAAAGCTTCGCCGCGGGGTGATATTACCCTAGTTTTAGTATAATCGACTAACCGAATCAACAACAAACAACTCGACTAAATTACATACTCGTTACACACGTTGTAATCTGATCAATACTGAGAGCTCATATGAGCTAGAACGTAATATAATTAGCAATATTGACAATTTGGTCGGGTCACCGCACACGCGTATCTCTGTACGGCTGTCTGCGTCTAATTTGACTCGGATATGTACTGCTATTATCTGCTACCTGCTTATAAATTACATCTCATTTGACAATTTCACGTGTACTGAATAATGGGGGCTGTCGAACTTTCATTGCGATCTGGGCACTATACTACTTATTAGTTATTTAGCCTCTGTATCGTTCTCGTATGCTGAAACTTCTATAGATTAATAATACTTATTCATAATTTAGTAATTATTTACCTAATTTAAAGTTACGTTAATTAAAAAAATATGTTAATTTAGAGTAAAAGCTAACTTAGCAGCTAAATTATTATAAACAAACACATACTCATGTTTAATTCTAGAAGGCTTTGTCTCTTGTTGTTTTTAAGATAATACATTTTAGGCCGCACAAGGTACAGAAATTTAAAGAGGGTGGAATTATGTAGTCTTTATTTGGTACCAAAACCAACATTGACATACGATAGTCCCAACATTCTCAATTATTAATTCCCAAAAATTACAACCAAAAAGTTAATTAAAGCAGCGTAATACAAGAACTTAAATATCGCTGCATATGTGACGTCATAAGCCATGTAATATAATTGCCAACATACAATGTTACATACATTACATACAGAATCATGTAAGAACCTAGTGCCGCGAAATATGCCATCAACTGTTGATGGTCGTCAGTTATAGACCATTCCGTTTAACGAGCTCTTAAAATGGCTCCGTACGATGCCGAATATGTGTTAAAATTCGGCCTTTAATGACGTAATGAGTGTAATCAAACTGCTACAGAAGGTACTGATTGCAATTCCTTGATTTACGAGATTCTTTTTTGTTTTTGTGATTGTTACTGGGGAACACAAATAGAACGTGGCCTATATCCAGCAGTGGGAATAATCGGACTGTTTTTTTTTTATTAGAGTTATGAAACTATTGCACAATTAGCACAGTAAGTAAAATTCAGTTGCATGTAACAAATTATTCAGGCAGTTGATGATAAATAATTTAAATAAGAGTGAAATCAAAGACACTTTGTTAAACTGTTATTATTTGGCTTTATAGAAGGATAGATTTTTTTATTGTACTCCAGATATTATCACAATAGTTGCATCTAATTATAATGTCTATGGTACATCTATTTTAAACACTATCTAAACTTAAATGTCAAACTCACAGCTAAATAGTATAGGTTCCGCTTCTTCTTTTTTATGTTGGATGAAATGACTCACACGATTGACGTGAAATCCTACCCAGGTACTTAATAATCTTTAACCCTGTTTACTAATTCAAATGAGTAGTGGGACCAATTTATCTACAGTATCAAAGGGTCTCTTGAAACTTTCGATCTACCTAACCACGGTTAGCACGGATGCGGACAACCCTAATAAAGATGATGAGTTCAATGTGTGCGTACAGGACGTAATAGAAACGCTGTAATAACATAACATAACATCACGCCTGTATTCCCCGAAGGGGTAGGCAGAGGTGCACATATAGTACACCCACATTTCGCCAGTTATGTTTATAGGTCCCAATGTAATAGGGGGCGAGCCTATTGCCATCAACCGGGCACAAATCCAGACTCCGTGCTGCCACTGAGAATTACCTAATGGAAAAACCCAGTTACACTTTGCCCGACCCGGGATTCGAACCCAGGACCTCGTGCTCAGCAGTCGCGCTTTGCGACCACTAGATCAACGAGGCAGTCGCGGCAAACGCTGTAAAATCAATAATTATGCTCTTGATAGCTTGTCAACAATTAATGTAATGTATTAAGATGAAGCTCTAAATTTTTTTACAAACCAATTCAAACCAACTACTGCTAATACTAAGACATTTATGCTCCATAATTCAACACAACAATTATAGTCAGAATGACGTCTGGCTCTTGAGAAAAGCCTAATACATATTATTGAATGACTAAACTTGAAAAATAAAATAAACCAAATCCATAAAGAAAGTGGTAGCTTATGACTGCACTGAGTGGAAATCACTGATAACTATCTGCCCCTCAGCGAAAAAACGTAGTCGTTTTTTTGGGAATGAAATACAACATGTTCTGACATCGACACAACACCCTGTCTGGTCCAGCATTGTTTTTGCTCCACCCTGTATCACGAGTACTGATTACGGGCGTCGTCTCACGTGATGTGGTCGTTAATCTTACCTTTGTTTGAGCTCTTATCGGGTGAGTACAGTGAGAACTCTTTGAGACGTCTTCATTAACAAGTGCGTACAATTTGATGCTTTGTGTGATCTTTGAGTTATTGTTGCGTAAACTGTACGGTTGGTGATATGTTCATGATACCAGCGATAGCCTATAGATGCGTTACGTTTTCACGAGTATATGCATGTTTAACATGACACATCATCACGCCTGTATTCCCCGAAGGGGTGGGTGTAAAGTTTACACTACACTCACATTTTGCCAATTATGTTCTAGATCTACGCAAGATTTTTGGAGCATGCAATGAACTAATTCCACTTTATAAGTAATAAGAGACGTGTCCCATCTTCAGTCTTTAATGTAAGTCTCTCCAAAACACCAATCTGCTGTCGAATCTTAAAAAAGAACTCTAAGTAATTCTATACAGCTTAACCTACCCTCTTAAGTATTTTCGGTACAAATAATCTTTTCAATAAATCTCGGATTATTATAATATTTAAATATAGATATGACCCCCAAACATTCGTAATGTAAACAAAATAACAAACTTTATTCAGCACTTTACGTAAACTACGTAGTTCGCCCCAGAAATGAAAATTAGATACATAAAATTAAGCAGACGGTTTTAATTTAAATATGCAAAACTGATGCTAAAACCAGGCCTCAATTCAAAGACAGGCCGAATATAGTCTACATTTATGAATTTTTGAGTCACTCAGATATTTTTAAAGACTGAATAATTTTCATGATTCAGTTCAGTACCTACTACAGTTGAGTGGATGACTTCACGCGCTTCAAGCATGCGCCAACCTTATTCACTTGGAACAGACACGCGAGGCGCCGCCCGCGCACCAATTCTAAGATTTCCGGGATGAAAAATACCTACGTTATGCGTTGATTCTGCGTATACTACCTCTACTCCTAATTTTAATTTATCTCACTCTTTGCCACTGCACTTTAACATCCAGGTTTTAGACCTAGTTATGTCATAATCATAAGCACTGAGAAACTGATTAGGAAGAAGATATTCTCAGAAAAGAGATCTACATCTCAGACTTATAAATAAACACATCCGTTTTCCCTGAGATGTAAAACCAACGGACTAATGCTGCTATGGATACAATGTTTAATTAAAAAAAAACAAAGTTAAATAAACAGTGTCTACGCTTTTAGTATCTTCCGTGAAAGACGATCGAAAAATGCCAGTTCCTAAGGCAGTTATTTGAGGATTCAACATTGTAATCACATCGAAACTGGATTGAAATCTGAACCATAACAATTAGTTCCTCGTGTTATTGCGTTATTTGAATATACAACAATAGGTAAGTGCATCGAATTAAGGTTAATTAAAGCAATGACTGTTAATGTTCGGAATGAATACGTCGTACAAAGAAAATTCAACTCTATTAGCTAGATAATAGAGGTTACACCGGATGAATGTATGTGAGTGCAATCACGTAAATTGATAGCGATACTGTAGATAAATGTACGCATATTAGGGGTATTATATTGCGGTTTTATGAGCTCTTCATTTTTTCAGTCAGCGCGGCTTTCAACATGTAATGCTTTACAATGTATGTATTAGTTATAGGAGGTGTTCTCATTCAAGAGGTTTCAGAAACAAATCGTTGTTGTATAATATTATGAACTAGCTGCGCCTTGCGATGTTACCCGGAACATTTTCGGGATGAAAAGTGTCCTATGTGATAGCTACCTCCATACCAAATTTTATCAAAATTGGTCCGTGAAGTGAAGAAGTAACAAACATACAAACTCACAAATTTTCGCCTTTATATTAGTGTGATTAATTATACCTACTAGAAAATGCGTAGGAACGTCATGTTTTGAGTTATATGCAAAAATGTTAAGGCTAACCTATTAAAGGTTCTTACCAAAAAAATCTAAGTTTTAAACCAATTAAGTTTATAATTCGAATCTCCAAAGCCTACATAAAAAAGGTTTTAAGTAATCCTGTTTTCTCCATACTAAAAGCCATATTCTTTTAAAACCAAATATGGAACAAGCAAATAATAGACAATAAAAATTGATGACAGTACAAATAGATTGTGAATTGATGCTGAATCGGAATGTTATTGTCAGTAAAATATAAAATGTTATTATGAAGCTCGCAGTTATATCCTATAAACACTGATATTTTAACAGCCTTTTTCTATTGGCCGGCCGTAACTCTTCGTTCCTACTTTATGACGCCCGTTGCCCCGGCCCGGTTACATACATACGTAAAAGATATATTTTCTACCTCGGAACCTCAGTACACAATATACCTTTATATTTTTAAGCCGAGCTTTTATATAAAATATCTCTCTAGGTATGCTAGCAATTCGTTCTAAAATTGCTGTAGTTGTGTCCACACCTTTATAGAAAGCACAAATTTGGGAAGCGAATGGAAATCCGTGGTCTCTGCCTTCTCCTCTGGGAAATAGGCGTGTATTGGTAAGAGCCTTGCAAAAAGTGTATCCCACACGGAGCTTAGTTATTTTTTAAGTAAAGAACATAAGCTTGACCATCATCATCATCACCCTTTCTCAGTCCACTGCTGGACATAGACCACTTCTATGGCACGCCACTAAGCTCGACCATTAAGCGTAACTGAAGTAAAAACGCCAAAAACGCACCTGTGTTAAACATTGTTTGTTTCAACTAAACCTACATGATAGTTGTCAAAAATAAATTAAATTTCACATTTACTTACGTATTCACCTAGATAGTGTCTACAAATATTTATAAACGCAACATTAAAAAACCACAAAGGATAATACCTAAATAACACATAACGGAGCTACAGCTAATTTTAGCGAGAATAGCCCGCTGTTTGTGTCGGTAATAATCTTTTGTAATCCCAACAAAAGACTTAGATTGGATAATGCCTTTATGTAAGATGGGGGCAGTGTAGTCTGAGTGCTTACACAAACGTTAATGAATAAAATTGCTGCTTAAACTTCGTAGTTTACGGTAAAGGTTTGTACACCTGATTAAAATATGAAAGGTGTTGCCAAGGCATTATTTATTTATTCAAGAATAATCATTTTCGACGTGTGAATAGAGTTGCGGAGTTATTGATGCGATCTAGGAACTAAGCATGCCTTTATTGCAGTATTAAATAAGATTATTATGGAAATGAAACTACTAGGTATACCTTTTTTTAACTTCGTCGCCCCACATTAGGAATTTCTTGTGTTGTTAGCGCGTTTCACGAATATGAAATATTACATACACAAACACCCAGTCTTGGGACAAACATCTGCGGATAACACAATCATATTTACGTGCAGTGGTGGAATCGAACTCACAACCCCTAAAACAGCAGTCCATTTGCTTAGCCACTGCGCCAATCAGTCCACCACCCGAGGCAGGCAACGCAGCCTAATAAACTAAAATGTAAATAAAATAAATTATAAAAAGACAGATCAGTTTTGTGCACCCACAGTTATATCTCACAACTTCACAAGTATTGGTATAGTTTGACAGAAAATAACCTTTGAAACGCTAAACATATGACATTTTGTTGCAAGCAGCTGTTTCATGCAGCTTTATAAATGATTGGTCAGCAAACAAACCAAAGCCGATTATAGCGATACAGTTCCTGGCGTCGACCATTTTCACAGAATTGTAATCTTCTAAGTCAACGGCTTTGCAGACAAAGGCATATATTATGCTCATGTGGGTTCCTGCTTATGAGAAAGCGCCAGCGCTGAAAATGTTAAATGTTTATATGTAGAGCTTACAAATGAATTATGGGAAAAGCACAAACAATTATAATTATTTTGCTGGTAAAATCTCACACAGAACATGATTCGTGCATCATTAAAATATGGTGTAGCATTTCACTTAGATACGAAAAGTCGAATAATAGCTCACCTGGAATTATGTATAGGAAAACTGATTAACCATTTAAAATTAAATTGATACGATTCGTATCACACTAATATTAAATACAAGTATTAATATTACACAGGCTGTTTAAAAATAACCAATATTTGAACATTGTATCTTAATATGAACATTACCTGCAAATGACAAATGTAGGTACTCCACTTTAAAGTGTTATGATGCCTTAGAAAATTAAACCACGTCATTACAATGTTATTATTCTGTCATAAGATATATGATTATATGGTAGGTATAAGGTTGCAGTACATAAGACTAAATTAGAACAAGGCAAAGGTCAAATTACTTTTAAAAATAATGTAGCTATAGTTCTAAGAACACATTGACACCATTATTCACGTCATGCTTGTAAACAAAACAATATCAGTCCGATTCTTATCTCAAAGTAATAACTAAAAATAATCAGTGTACAAATCAATACCTACTACATAATTAATCATGAGAATAGTTGATCTAGTGAGTTCTAACAGCTGACTGTTAGGTGTAAAAACCTGAATAATATTAATATTGAAAGTAAGTCATTAAATACAATCTTTGTAATCTAATCTATGAAATATTTTACAATTATTTACAACTTTATTCTAATACAAAATGAAAACAACATATAAATAATATGTTATTAAGCAATGTTTCTGAATAGCAAAGAAAAGCGTACTTATTTCTAGTGTTAAGTATGCTTCTTATAAGCTAAATTTATTTTACAACTCCGCTAAATTGGATTAGTTAATCGATATTTTATTCTTGACAACGCGATTTACATGGAAAACAACAACATAATCTGGATAATATTTAAAATAATCTATTTATCTGACAACTAGGATTTTTTATACAAAAAAAGTAGTGTAAGCACCTTCGTACCTAGCTTTATGAATCACTTTATGCATTAATAGCTTCAAGTTGGCATTTTACGGTCTACGTGGCTTTCGCTTCACACAGGACTTATAGGGGTGATTTTTCAGGCTTATTGTTGAGAATTGCCGTCATTTACCTCTTTATATTTCTGAACCGCGGCCGTCTGCTCGGGAGATTCCCGGGATTTCATGTAATTTCACTAAGCTTCGCTGGAAACTGCTGGTTTATTAAATCACTCTAAATAAAAAGTGAGAAAGTACATTTAATTCAACAATAGTGATATCAGTTTGCCTTACCGGATTAACTAACTAAAGAATAAATTAATCTTTCAAAATTCGTTTGACTAAACCATGCACTGAAACCAATTTTAATAGCACTAAACGAATTACAAACACAGCTAGATACTTCAATTTATCAATTAAACTTTCTGAAATCTATATTAATACGGGTCATGTCTATTTATCACGGAGTGTGGTCTCGCGGGAAGCATCGCAGGTGCGGTCAGATTAGACGACAGATGAGATCATTTCAGGACAATTGCTGGCTCAATCGCCTCTCAATTAAGTAATTGTGGTTATGAACACGCTTCGCGTCCTGGCCGCCTCCCACCGACGACAATGATAGCGCTTACTCACCTGGATTAGACAATGTTACTGGAGGAAACAACACGTATTCTTCTTCTGAGAATGAGTTACTTTTCTTCATTTTTAGGGATTTAGTCAAGCAAATAAATGTTAATAGATTCTCTTCAATAAAGATGTAGAAATTATATGTATAATACGTACGTATGCAGTCAATATCTATTGACCGATTTTCAAGGAAAAGTCATAGAGCTACATAATAAATATAACAATTCTTTAAAATATAAATATTTAAAAATGTATGACATAATATAGTTACAAGAAATTTTGTTCATTGAATTTTTCATTAATAGTTCCATCTGTATTGTCTTCAGATTCTACTGGGACCTGTGTATGTTACTACTGCTGGTGGCCAACCTGATCATCCTGCCCGTTGCCATCTCATTCTTCAACGATGACCTCAGCACGCGCTGGATTGCCTTCAATTGTCTCTCCGACACAATATTTCTTATAGATATCGTTGTTAATTTTAGAACAGGTAAATTATATGAAATATTTGAGGGAGATTTTATCAATGAAATGTATATTGATCACCTTTTTGATGTGGCTTTTTGTGTTTCAGGAATAATGCAGCAAGATAATGCAGAACAAGTGATATTAGATCCCAAGTTAATAGCGAAGCACTATTTGAGGACATGGTTCTTCCTTGACCTCATCTCTAGTATACCACTAGATTATATATTTTTGATCTTCAATCAGGTAAACGTACGTTGCAATTTGGCCGTGTTGTTCTTATTACTATAGTTTTAATCTGTCTTTTATGTTGTTGAGATTCTGTTTCAGCTTGGGTGTTCATTTGTTTTAGACAATATGTTATTATTGTTTCGATTTTGTTTTTGTTTCTCATTGTGAACTATTACCCAACCGCCACGAGAACCTGTGCGTCATCGTGTATTTAGTATTTGTGTTATCAGGGTCTAAGAGAACATGCAAAGGTTTGATTATGCACACCAGTTTCATTTTCATCGAAGTCTTATCTATTATTTACTTTAATTTTGAACCATCCTACAATGTATCACCTGCACGTTAATCATCAGTAACCCATATGATTTCTCAATGTTGTTCTATTCTCCGCTGTTAGCGACCTGTATTCGATGATATGTGATCGTATGGGATACTAAATCCTTTTCTAAAAGTTTAAGAAGATTTTAATGAGCACTTTCCAACTTTTTGCACGAGCTATTCTAAAATGCTTCCACTAAATTGCACTCTGTTGTTTCGAAGGTCTTTATTGTATCTTTATAAGTTGGTAATGATATACAGTTGTATTTCCTATTCTAAGCTCTACAATGGTCACATGCACGTCGTCTTCTTTCTTCGTCCTACTATTTGGTTTTCTATCTTCAAAGTTGTTTACAGCATGGTCTCAAAGCTTCCTAATATAACAATTTTTCCACTTCTGAGTATATTTGGTTTTCTATTAATATATTTATAACATATCTTGGGTTTTATGACGTATATATACATATATATTTAATTTATATTTACTTTAGAAAACAATTACCTACTACAACACGACCAAATTGTGATATTTAACAGCCTACACTGACAAGTTCAAATAGTCCTACTGAGTTGCATCAGTACTGAAGCTTAATACAATAGGTTAGCCACAGAAGGTTAATAAGCCTATTGTATTGTATACATACTATAATTACAGCTTCCACTAATTAATATATTAGGTAATATACCCCACTCGATCTCTACTAAAACTGTAAATTTACAAAACATAATTATAACATGTTTATTATGCTTCAGCACTTTTCTTTGGCTGACAAAATCTTTCAAAAACTGCAATTATGCATGTCTTCAACACTTCGTCTGTATAAACTATGAGTTAGCCGCTGCCACTGAGATGCTCTGAACTTTATTACTTGGAGCATCGCTGGGTAAGTCATCGGCTTTTAAATCGTGTACCTTTATGTTAACAGGACTTTAGTGAGAGCTTTCAAATTCTTCACGCGGGTCGTGCACTAAGGATACTCCGGTTAGCAAAGCTTCTGTCTTTGGTGCGGTTGTTGCGGCTCTCCAGGCTCGTCCGATATGTATCGCAATGGGAGGAAGTATATGTAAGCCATCATAATCTTCTAACCCACACATTAAATGGGTTACCTTAACTACTTGCCACTAACACTGCTCTAATACATTACGCTCACATTTACTAACATGACATGACTAAATACGCTACTAAAACTGACCTATAATATTGGATTAAAATTATTTGTTAAAATCGAAATTATCTAAATTTTTTCAAACTGAACATTTGTTATATTGGCTAAGTAAGTCTGCGTGAATTTGAACTAAAGTTTTTTTATTATAATAATGAGTATTAATGTGAACTGTTTTAGCGTAGTGATCCTAATGACGTAATTATGGAGTTTTGTTGTAATCCTGTATTATACCATTGATCCCGCCCCCACTGTATGTGAGCCCCACGTCCCGCTCTGCACTTCTCTACTGCTTCTCTGCAAGCTTCTTTCTGCCTGAGCACGCTCTCACTCGTGACGTCTGAATCTTTCTCTTGTTTCTGCGCCCGCGCCGCGTGACGCCCGCGTACCACGTGTCCGCCGACCCGAACCGTCCCACACATGCCAAAAAAAAATATTATTTGCCAAAATGTTGATATTTTGTTGCCGCTTTTCAAAGCCTACTTAGTACTAATTATGCGCTGATGCTGACGTTCTACAATTACATAAATCAAAACCAAAAACGTCATATAATTACCATGATACCATACGCGATTATTATATAGGTCTGTATAATCCAACACCGAATTAAACAAAAAATATATTCGGAGAAAGTGAGCACGTGTAGTTTCTGAATGATACGTAGACCTCTAGATGAGTAACAACTTGTATTCCAAGAATCCATCTAATAAGAAGCCAATGAAAGAAATCATTACCAGAAACTGTTGCGTAACATTAGAAAGTTAGTGTTGGCAACACGTAAAGACTAGGTAGTGGTTACGTCCGAACAATGTACAACCGAGTTACGAAGCGGAGAGTCAGTGAGAAGTGGAGTACGGGGAGGGTGGTGGCGACAACATCGCAGTGACGGTGTTGTGTGCAGATGAGCCCCGCCCCGCAGCCGCGCGACGAGCCGGGCGACGCGGACGGCGGCTCGCGCGACCTCGCCTCGCAGGTGCCGCATGCCCCGCCGCGCGCTAGCGCATCCGTAGGGGAATAGCCCGCGTCCGCTCGTCTCGGTGTTAGTGCATCCTGTGTGTGCCTGCACGCGCCCCAGCCCCGCCCCGCACACCTCGCGACGACCTATGCCCGCCGACCCCTCCGCGCTTCGGGCGCGCCTGGCTCTCTTCCTACTATCTCGTGTTTCTCGCTTGTTTTCTAGATCTTGCAGAATCTTCAAAAAAAGCGCACGGAACGGAGGGGACGTCTCAGCTCCGACGTTGCCAAAAAGAAGGGTGACACCAAAAGCAATCTGATCTTCAAGGTAACCAGGGTCGGCACGAGCCGGCGCGCATGTGCTCGTTCGCCCGCTTAGCATGTTGCCGGCAGCGCTGTCCGGCGTCCTTTAGTCCGCTGCGTTCGCTTCGCTTTCTCTCTTTCTTTGGCGTTTCTGTTTCCGACCCTCGTCCCGCCGGCGGCCGCGCGGGCTGAGGCGCGCAGACGGTGCGGTCGCGCGACCGCGCGGCGGCCGCGGCCGCGCGACTCGCACCGATCCGCCACCACGCATGCTCGCAAGACGACTCGTCTCACGCGTTCATATTTTATTTCTCACTTCTTTACGACTCCATCGGTAGAGAATCATCGCGATGCTTGACCTCGAGCGTCCTTGTCGCGCGCAGTCCGCACGGCTTCCTTTAGAGGCGATACTACTTTAATTGCCGACCTTGTTAATGTTCGTTCTTCTCTTTTCAGTTCCTCAACATGGCGTCGGTTTTCATGCGGATATTCAACCTGATCTGCATGATGTTGTTGATCGGACACTGGTCTGGTTGTCTTCAGTTCCTCGTTCCTATGCTGCAAGGATTCCCACCAAACTCTTGGGTTGCGATAAACGAATTACAGGTCGGTATGCAACTGTATTATGAGCGATAAACAAGGACCAGATTATAAGTAGGTAGGATCTATAATTGGCGTTTGATAACAAAAATTACTCATGAAAATAAGTAATTACACAATAAATTAACTTTCAGTATTTTTCATATAATAATAAAGGTTATAAACATAATTTATAAGTGTAATTTAGTGCCCACGAATTCTTTATATTTACGACTTTTAAATTTCTGCTGTAAAAATACCTATGTATTTTTACCTATCATATTACGTATTTTATCTGCCTTAGTCTTGATTGACTTGCATAGCTGAAAGCAGACTCGTAGTCAATAATAAACCGGCATTATGGTTCCATCGACTAAAATGTGTAATGTTATCACGTTTCAGGAGGCCTTCTGGTTAGAACAGTACTCTTGGGCGCTGTTCAAGGCCATGTCCCACATGCTGTGCATCGGGTACGGCCGCTTCCCGCCGCAGTCGCTCACCGACATGTGGCTCACCATGCTCTCCATGATCTCCGGCGCTACCTGCTACGCCCTGTTCCTCGGTCACGCCACCAATCTCATCCAGAGTCTTGACTCTTCTCGGAGACAGTACCGTGAAAAGGTATACCTCACATTTTCTTCTGTTATTTAATTAGTTTAACAATATCACCATTTTAGTGGACTGTTCTAACCTCTTTTCCTAAAATGTCGGAGATAAATCGTTATGAACACCTGCGCTGAGACTACTTGAAAGGACATAAATTGGCGAAGTTTCGGTAAAAGAACTTCTAAATAAGTGTTACATAAGTTTCAAACAATTCCATTACATTAAAACCGTACATGCATGTGTTTGACTAAAATTTCTTTGTAAGATCCCCATCTAATAAATCGATCACTAAAGCCTTCATTGCCTGTTTCAGAGATTAGACGTGAGTACAAAGCGAATGTTTGTTTAGTGTTTCACTGGTTGTTATATTACAGAATCAATCATCTGCACCAATACTCATGTCTCCATCAAAATAACTAATGTCATTATTTCGTACATTTCACAAATATTAACGGGTGTTCATAACTGTTTACTTCCATGGGTACACTAACCGCTGGACTCTGTTCGTTAGGGTATACAGTGTATTGTTGATGAGTCGGTTGTTTGCAATTGTGTAGTTTGTACTTCAATGTTAAGTGAATATTGTCTCTAACAGTCAATGGTTTTAGAAGATGCATGATTTTAAATTTGCTATAGGCGTGTGTGAACTGTGACATTCCATTGTTTCATATTTGATAGCTTTTTGTGTACGTATTTTAGGTGAAACAAGTGGAGGAGTACATGGCGTACAGAAAGCTGCCGCGAGAGATGCGACAACGTATTACGGAGTACTTCGAGCACCGCTACCAGGGCAAGTTCTTCGACGAGGAGCTCATCCTGGGCGAGCTGAGCGAGAAGCTGCGTGAGGACGTCATCAACTACAATTGTCGCTCGCTCGTCGCCTCTGTACCATTCTTTGCTAACGCTGACTCAAACTTCGTGTCAGACGTTGTGACCAAATTACGTTACGAAGTCTTCCAACCTGGTAAATAAAATAAATTATTAGATACAATAGTTATTATTTTCATTAATTTTATATCAGAAACTAAATTTTGAATACTATGATTTCAGGTGATATTATCATCAAGGAAGGAACCATTGGGAGCAAAATGTATTTTATCCAAGAAGGCATCGTAGACATCGTGATGGCAAACGGGGAGGTAGCTACCAGTTTGTCAGACGGTTCCTACTTTGGTGAAATTTGTCTCCTAACAAACGCTCGAAGAGTGGCATCCGTCCGCGCCGAGACGTACTGCAACCTATTCTCCCTATCTGTGGACCACTTCAACGCCGTGCTCGACCAATACCCTCTGATGCGGCGGACCATGGAGAGCGTGGCCGCCGAACGGCTAAACAAAATAGGCAAGAATCCCAACCTAGTGGCGCACCGGGAGGACGACACTACGTCAGAGGGCAACACGATCAACGCGGTGGTGAACGCACTGGCCGCGGAGGCGGAGCACGTGAGCCTGTCGGACGACAGCGTGGCGCGCCTGTCGGAGCGCTCGCTGGGGCTGGCGCTGCAGCCGCTGCAGGCCGCGTCGTGCCGCATGGCGGGCGTGGCGCTGCCGGGGCTGGGCGTGGCGGCGGCGCTGCCGCGGCCCAAGTCCGAGCACGACTTCAGCTCAGCGGGCTCGGGCGCGCCGCCGCTGTCTGCCGCCGCCGCCGCCTTCCACAAGTCGGACGCAGGCATCGCACCCTGACGCCGCACCCTCTGCTAGTGCGCGACATAGCAATACTAGGCTTAGTGCGAGCGTCCCGCGGCACGCTCGCTAGTTGTAGCGTAGACACGAGTATTATAGCTGCGACTTCGCCGGGCGCGCGGACTCCGCGCCGCGCCGCCCGTTGAATCTCATTTTGTGATCTTATACTTAATTCTCCTGTGTTATAATTTAGGTTAAATTTTATATCATTGACGCTGTGAGGAATCGACGAATACGTGACGTATTTCGATTGTATAGATATACCTGTTATATATTGAAGAATGATACTATTGAATCTTTATAGAGATACCTTGCCATTAAAAGAGGAAATAATTATATAGACTAGACTGAAATGTAAAGATATCACTATTTTATGCTTTGTTGGCGTATGAAATAGACCTCTATTGTTGATGCGGAATATTCGATCGCGGAATTATCTAAGTACGAAGTGTATAAACGTTCCTGATTATCACGATTCAGAGATTATTATATTGGAAGCTCTTTAAGTATAAATGTTGGATCGTGGGAGGTTGTACACATGGAGAGGCTGGGCGCGGGCGGCCGTGCCGGCGCCGCTGCTCCCACCGGCCGAGCGCGGGCGGGGCAGCGGCGGCTCGCGGTGTGAGGCTCGGCCGCCCGCGCCCTGGGAAAGCACAAGCGACGCACAACTGAACTAGCCTCACGCGCGATTCCAATAGCACACAGTTGCTTTCTTCATTTAATTATAAGTAGTAATATCTACCGATAATCGGCATAATTAGCGCAAACAATTCTCTCAGTTTCCTAAGTAGAGGTGGATCAGTAGCGCTTCGAATCTTTTGAGAGTCGTTTCTGTATGTAAATATTGTAATATCGAGGATTTGCCTTAGCGCGGCTCGCCTGAGCGGAGTGTTAGCGGGCGTTCGTTGGAGCGGTGCAGTCAATTATTCCGTGCGCTCGCGATGCGCGACGGACGTCTCGGTTCTCGATGCACTACTACACTTCATACATTTTTAATTGTAGGTGAAATAATTTATTGTCGATAGTGATCATTTTGTAGGAATAAGTAGGCCGGAGCGTTAACAAATTCGGACGAATTACATTATGTGATAGGGCAGTGGATGGCTGCGCGTCGCCCCGCGGCCCCGCGGCAGCCGGCTCGGCGACACACCGTAGGACAACCAGTAGATAGCTCAGATACTGCATGACTTCACAACACTCTTTGTTCTGGAACTTGTCTATCGTTTGATTCTCTCAATAGCCACTTTAGTTACTTCTATATGGCAATAAAATGGCTTATCGCAGACGCTTATAACTTTTGAAATAACTTTAGTGTAACTTAGGTAATTATATTATAATGAGCGACATATCCTAGCGAGGCTCAGTCGAGGTTTAGTTGGTGTCGCCGAGCCGACGGCCGCGCCGACGGCTGCGCCGGAGTCGCACACTGTGGCACGAATCATCGTTGACTAATTCTTATAGTGTCATGACAATTTGTAAAGAAGGTTTTGCAAATGTTGACTTTTTAGCCAAAATATAGTTATTGAATGACGAACGAATACGCAGTAGCTTACTTGTAGATGGACGCAGCCTAGTTCTCAGTTTTGGCGACTAACACCAATAGATACTTTGTACTCGTAAGATATTTATACAATACATTGGTCTTAGCAGAGTGACTATCTGTCAATTTATCTACAAAGAGAAAATATCATTGCGTTTCATTCCCAGAAGCATTTATTTATTGTTGATTTATCTACCTAACATTACCGCTTTTGTAAATTATATAAATTTTATAGAAGAGATCTATTTTTATTGTGAAGTTGATCTACTGGATGTAAGTAAAAGAACCTATATGAAATTTATTTCTTTTTAATCTGAACTGTTATTTGTTACATATTTTAATAATTTCTGGTAACTATTGTCACCAAAAGTGCTCATCGCTGTCAAGAAAATTAGAGAAAAAATGCATTAAAGAATGAAGAAAACCGCCTTGTTGTTTGAATTACCTACCTTGAATATATTATATTATCCAACGAACAAACCCTATTCAAAGAGGAAACTGCCGTTTATCCTAGACTGGCCCTTTCAAAATATTTTTTTTAATAAAGTTAGTTAATAATAACTAGCAGTAATTATCCGGCTGGATTCTAACATGTTTACGCCAAATTCCGTAAAAAGAAATCCTAGGTTCAATTCCTAGATTGTACAAGGAGTTATTGGGTTCCTCAGCAGCAGCACGGAGTCTAGATTGCGCCCCATTATTGGTCACAGGCTTCGCTCCTTATTCCTTTGAGAACTACAATGACTAAAAAGAGGGTATCTGTAGAGTACAGATACAACTCTGCCTACCTGTTCGGAGAAAACAAGCATGGTGTTTTGTTTAAATATTTTTTCGTTTGATGTTCTCAAACTAAACAAACCTTAAAAAGAAAAGCACCCTTCTTCCGGCTGATAAGAAAGGTTGCGAGTTCGATCCTCGCACATATCTGATATTTACAAAATGCACTGTATTGTGAATTACATGGATTTATTTCCAACAAAAATAATGTTGTGATTATTTTGCATGATATTATAGTGAATATTACCACTTACTGTTTAGAGGTTTACAAAGACAATGTGGGAATAACTGAATATACTGCATTTATAAAGAAAGGCCTATTATAATATATGATGGCTCTATTGACATATACACAATTTTTGTTTTTATTAAGTGCAAGTCTACTTTAGGACATCACGGCGCCAGCTGGTGAGCACGCAAACGAGAGCCCCCATTGTCCTAAGACCATTATGACTATCGGTTTAGTCCCGGGCATAGATAAAATTAAATAAGACCTATTTATCTATGGTCCTGGGTAATGAGATTTAAATTAACTAGATTTTTTTATATTAAAACTAATAATGTTCTGCTACTGAACTTTCGATCCCTGCAGTCAAGGTCAACGAGAACTACTTAGAGTATTTTGGTTACATGCTCTAAGACTAGACCTCGTAAAATTGTTAAGAGCTTTTTACTGTTTGATTGGTTTTTGCTACCTGGTACTATAACCTAGCAACACTTGCACTGTCCAATCGAAACTCGATCCCGTGAATGTCCTTAAACATGTCAATGTCAGTGGCAACGTGACAAATTGGTTGACAAATGACAAGTGACACTGAGTGCTGTCAAATATGTCACTTTTATATTTTGATGTTGATTTGATTGTGCGTGCTTGCGTGTGTTTCTGCTAAGGATTGTGTTAAATAACTTGCGATCTTATATCTGTAGTTTTAAATCGGCCCGTGCACAGAAGGTGCATACTGAAGAAGCATTGACATATAGTTCAAATCCAAGTGACTACTGTTAGTGCTAAAATGTCGACAAGAAGAGCAAGAATCAAAGGAATCACCTCATTACCGCCGCGAAGAAAGAATAATGATGGTGCCGACGCCAAGGCTAAAATTCTTGGGAAGGACGATGTGGAAAAAGCTAAAAGTCCGAGAACGCCACGAGGCTCTATTAAAACCCAAGATATATTAGAAAGAAAATCTCCGAAACCAGCTTCTCCATTAATATCCCCGCGACCTATAAATATTGTAAGTAAAAGCCAGTCCGAAAAAACACCATCGCCTGCCACAGTTACAGCTTCACTGTCAAAAACGCCGCGCCCAGTAAATACTATTTTTAAATCACATTCAGACAAGATACCATCACCTCCAGTTGTAACAGATACCAAAGATGTTGCAGTCACTCCAAAAAGGTCAGAAAAGGTATCAGTTATCACAAGCATATTTACTGTCAAGCCTAATGTGTTTGTATCACCTAGAAGCTTTAGCAGCCCTCTCAGGAAGCCAGTTGCATCACCATTGGCTAACCAAAGCACCAAAGTGGAGGTGAATGTACAAAGAATGACTTCAGTCACGCCTGACAAGATACCAAATAGGCCCCAACAGAATAGTGTGGAGAACATACCTGTAGGGATTGATAGAACTGATGGCAAGTCAAAGGATATAAGTAAGGAGGTTACCAGCATAAATGTGGTTACTGAAGTCACAAGGGATGTTTCAGATGGTAAGTATATCATATCTATGGTACAGCACATGATATCTGGCCACTTGAGATAAAAGCAATACAAGTTAATTTACTTTCAATTGTTTTGTTGTTATAACAACTAGTTTAAGCCTAGTATACATAGGGGCTCAAAAAAGCTAAAACAAGACTACAGAGATCCTATGAAATTAAAACATAATATAGGCAAGATAGTTTTGTGAATTTAGCTTCATTGCATAAATTAAAAAAAAGTGTATGTTAATGTGTAATATTTATAACACACTACAATAGCAAAATTTGTAAAAACTACAATACATTCACTTAATATGTTAAAAATCAACTAGTATACTTATTTTTACACATTATTACATATACATTTCTTATTAGAATAGCTCCAGTCAATAATCTCAATAATATATGACTTCTAGATTACAATGTGCCGAGTGTTCCTGAGAGTATAACTGAAGATGCTGTGATGGATGGTATTGTCCCTCTGCAACCTATCTCCAGCGCCCCCAAGCCCCTTGCTTTGTTGAAGAATGAGATTACATCTGAGAATGCAGAAGTATTGTTTGATCCCATTGTGCCGCTACCCTCTCCAAGCAAAGTGAGGACTAAGCTTCGTCCAGTACCAAGACTTGCACCACTAAGAAGAAATAGTGTACAGGTAAGATGTTATTTTGTATACGTTTTTATCTTGAGTACTCTCTGTACCTTATCTGTGCTATTAAAAGTTAAGGATACATTTATAGGTGGATTAAGGTAGACATATTGTTCATTAAATTAAAATTTGTAGTCCACATTAATTATAGAAAACAAATTTTAGATATATATTCATCAATTTACCAGGCTCCAAAGCCCACACAATAGAATAATAAAAACTAGTCCATTTAAAAAAAGATTCATTAGAAATTGTATTTATGAAATGTTGGATACATTTTTAATGAGGTACCACACAGCTTCCTCTTCATTAAGGTTTAAAGTTATTAGAACAGCTGTGTTATGGTGTTATGCATAACAAGTTGAGTAATTAATCCATATTGTGTAAGTCCAATAACAATACATATAGGTATAATTATAGTGTATTGTTTAATCACACATCTGGCATTTTGACAAAGTTAATAATTATGTAAAGTTAATCAATTCCAAGAAGTATGGATTTTTATTATTTCCTTTACACAAAAATCTTAAAAAAAAACAAAAACATTTAATTTTTGACCGCTGACACAAAAAAATGGTGTTATACATTTTATCACTATGAGTGTCTGTCTGTCTGTGGCACCGTAGCTCTTAAACAGGTGAAACGATTTGTTGTTGTTGCATTTATGTAAAATTAATAATGTTACTGATTACGTACAGGGTAGTGCATCAGAATCGGAGGATGAAAATCGTCGAGCGCTTCTCAGCGGCGGGTCGAGTACGCCTGCGCCGCCTCGACAGCGACACGACTCCCACACGTCACACAGCACCATGCATTCATTGCCAAACAGGTAATGGTTTTTATAGTATTTAGCCCATCGCTGATCAACAACATAAACCACAGTTGTACCCTTTTAATTAAAAATGATGTAAATAAGTAAAGTAACATGTTTTTTATGTTTTTGTGTGCAGGGAAGTGAGTCGTATCAGAAATGACTCCATATGTTCAAGTGTGAGCCAGGCTACAGCAGTACCGCTAGCCGCCGCGTCGCCCGTCAAAGACAAATCGTTAGCTAAGTTAGTATATATTATATAAACACGTAATAATTTAAACTTGGTACACTTGGACACATAATTAGTTGGCACCCTAATATCGTTTGCTATAACTGGGAAAATGCGTACATCATATTATTATTTTGATTCATAGATCTCGTCGACTGGACATGTCCCGGCGCATGGCAGCGATGCGCAGGCGCCGCGAGACGGTAAAGAGAGAGGCGCTCACTATGTACGACCTCATCTTTTACAATCCTACATCAAACCCTATTATGTGAGTATGTTCCTATATTTAATTATTTTAAAATAACTTGACAAACGTACAAAGCCGGCAAAAAAAATATTTAAATGCTATGTAAACTGTATTCCCTTTCCAGTCCTGATCAAGATGAGCTAAAGGCCAAGGAAGCCAATGAGAAGGAGGAGGCGGTGCGTAAGGCCAGCCGGGAGGCGGAGCAGGCCGCGCCGCCCGAGACGCAGGACGCCGCGCCCGTGCCGCAGCTCAAGCTGGGGCCCGACGGACAGATCGTGCTGGACGAGCAGAGCCTGGTACACTGGACATTATTGTTATAACACTGGAAATGGAAAGGCTGGAGAATGAGGAATAATCATTAAACTCATTTTAAGACTGTTTTGGTAGCTTATGGTGTTGCTAGAGTTAAAAATCTGAATTTCCTTGTTTATTCTTATAGTTAGTGCCATTTTGGGCTAAATTAGGGCTTTATTTATTTGGTCATGCCCAAAATTTTTCTGTCTTTATAGTGATGTAATAAATTATTTTATTTGACAATACCCTATTTTCAAGACTACGCAGTCGATCTATGCATGTTCGTCTCAGAGATTCTTTTGTGTTACAACCCACAACAAAAATAATTTTAAAAAATCGGTCCATAATTGACGGAATAATCGATGTACATACTTTAAAAAAAAAATGCGCTGAACACATAAGGTCCTCCTTTTTGAAGTCGGTTTAAAATAAGTATTGTTTGTTTTGTGTCCCAGGTCATCAAGCAGTCGGACAAGCGCTCGGTGGTGTCGGGCGTGGTGCACGAGGGCGCGTGGGGCGCGGCGGGCGCGGGCCGCTACCGCCGCAGCAAGCGCACGGCCGACTGGAGCGACGCCGAGACCGTGCGCTTCTACCGCGCGCTCGCCGCGCTCGGCACAGACTTCATGCTCATGGAGCGCCTGTTCCCCGGCCGGACGCGCCGGGACCTCAAGCTCAAGGTGCGCCGACACTTGGACCTGGTTTATTACGTTCGTGAACCCATAGGCAAAACTGTAATTACTAAATAATTGCCGAGTGGTATCCGGCGTAGAATTAACTACCCTCTTCCCTGTCGTGGGTGTCGTAAGAGGCATCTTAGGGAAAGTCCAAAAGACGGGCAGCGTCTCCTGTAACTTCACCACGAATACTGTAATCCCCAAGCCACTCGCCAAGCTTAGGAATTATGGCAACAGTTCAGAACATTTAGATTAAAATTTTAAAACATGCAAACTGACACGTAATTATGCCGTATATAAAAACTTAATCTCAATTAATATTCTGTATTTTTGTATCCAGTTCAAAAAAGAAGAGCGGATGAACATGGCGCAGGTGGACAAGGCTCTCCGCACCACTTCAAAGTGGGACGCGACCAAACTGCAGGAGGAGTTCGAGGCGGAGCGCGAGGCGGCCGAGCGGCGCGCGCGGGCCGAGGCCGAGCGCGGCCGGCAGAGGGCGAGGGACGAGCGGGCCAGGCAGCGCCTCGTCAAGGAGATGAGGCTCCGCCAGAGTAAGTGGCCGGACCATTCACAATACATTCTATTTAGGCACTTGTTTGATCGTCAAATCCGGCACTTTTTTGGAACTGTTTGCTCACTCAAAGTAGGCATTGGTTCTGGCAAATTAGATTTGTTTTTGGCCCTCAAATGAAAACTTTAGCATTTGAAATATGTATATTCATTCTAAAACGAAATTTGGTCCTATATTTTCGTATTTTAACTGTTTAAGTAAGATATGGCCCGAAATGAACAGGGTTTTGTGGAAAAATTATAAGGCTTCCCTTTTGGCCAGCAGTAAACAGGCTACATACATTTTTTTTCGGGTAGTCGCTAAACTATAAATCTGACGTAATACGAACATATACCTACATGCTTCATTAAGTAGCTAAAGGCTAACGTGTAGTCGTATTTATTACTGATGTCTCTTATTTCCTGGCTCAACATTGAACACAAACATATCCCATATCCCTAACTTCATTTTGTTCCAGGTCGCGGGTCCAAAGCCTTGGATTCCTCTATACTCCCCATGGCTATCCACGCTAATGCCAACGAGGCTCTCACCGCAGATGACCTGATACGCCGACATCAAGAGGCCAAGAATCGAAAGAGGAAGGTACCACTGCCTATCATAACCACACCGCAACCGAACCTATCCGCACAGCCACAGCCCGGCTCCTCCTCGCAGTACGCGACGCTCACACTCAAGAACACCACTCCTACAGGACAAGATAAAAAGGTCAATACCTCAGACATGGCAACGATACTTAAGTTAGACCCCACAAAACCCCAAGGTAAGACCCCCGACCTCAAGCAGACCCCCACTCCAATGCCTCTTGTACCTTCGAACATCGAGACCGGATCGCTCGTCGTGCTCACGGTCAACGACCCCAACTCCCCTACGAAAAAGATGTTACAGACGTATATTGCTCACGGCGGAGGTCGGTTAACCCCCATCGCTCTACCCACTTCGTTCCTCAACTCCGTAGTCACTTACATGAAGAAAGGTGAAAAGACCCCCAAAAGTATATCAGCGGGGTCATCGCCCCATTTGACCTCGCCGGGCAGTGTTGCCAGTCAAGACAGTCGGCCTTCCTCCACCCCTGGCGTTATTCAGCTGCCGAACAGCCCTGCAAAACGCCAGCGACATAGTTCATACACAATAACACATATTTAGTAAAAAATGTTAACAGTACCGAGCTAGAAATGATAATCATAGGGCAAAAGAATTTAGACGATCGGGTTAACTCAGTCACATACACATTAGATAACGACGGGTCTGTTATAGCTTATATATGAATCAATTAGGACAAAAAGATATTTCTATCTGGAATAAAGATCTTATTGACGTGACCGACCCGTCCTAACTTAATTTGAACGTATTAGTTCTAGCAGTTTAGGCTGTGCGATGATCGATCTCTCACTTTAATACGAACAAAGTTAAATATTAATAATGAAAAGCGGCCAAAAACGGGTATACTCTTTATTGTTTGACCTATAAAACATGATAGGAATTGTTTTATACATTTAAAGTAATTGGGTTCCGAAGTCCAAAGCTCACGGGGCTGGACTAAGGCTGGGTTGTTTCAAACAATCTGTTAACGTTACATACGTACGTAAAAAAACGATTCCAGAAGTTTGAAGTACGTAAACCATGAAGCGTTGTTCCATGGCATAAAAAAAACATGTTACCAACATTATTAGGGATGCTAGTAGCAAGCAAAACTTTTTTGTTAATGTAGGGCTGCTACATAGTAAAAAACAAAATTGTTCAAGCCATTTATAACATTCCCGTGTGCGTCATGAGAAGCTGTAGCAAGTAGCAACCCTAACAGTGCCATTTATTAAGAAAACCTTGTGAAATTCCTAAAGCTATTATGAGAGTATTAAATAGATTGACTGAGCTAACAAATCCTATGTATAGGTCAAGACCGATCGTCTACTTCTTTTGCCCCATGATTATTTTAGTCGGTACTGTTACTTTTGAAAATCTAGTAATAAAGTAGTTTATGATTATAATGCACTTTTAGTAATTAAGTAGGGTTCTTCTTATTATAGCTGTTTTATACTCATGTTTTTGATTGAGTATGGTTTTACTCTTATACTTGACAGCAAAACTTTCTTATAGCGGGGAAATCTTCAATATTAAGGGTAGTAGGATGAAATCTACCAGCCTACCTAGTACCTGAAACCACCATGGTGTATTTTCTTCTTACTTTTGGCCGAGAGCAAAGCATACACTATCATTCATTCACACACTTCTGGGCCCGCCACTTACAGACACTGTCATTCTAATCGAACTTTAACTGGAGTAAAACCATAGACAATCTTAGATATGAAGAAATCATGTGCATTTGTTTTCGTGTGCGTATGCACCACTAAATTCCATCAGCTTACTCCACAACTCCCACATAGCAGAATAATGAGCATTCAATTATAGCCTTTAAGATCGTATACTGTAAATTCATTTTACAGTGTTAACATAAAATAGCAAAAAGCTCGCTGTAACAGTAAAGTGTCACTGTAAAATGTATCTAAAGAGTACGAGCTTAAGTCCATATTTAAATGTTCATTATTCTGCTGCGCGGGAGCGGTGCTGTATTAATGAGCTATGACCTATGGAAAACATTTAATCATTATTAATAAGTAAGAATGAATATTGTTAAATGATCAACTACCAAGCGTTGCTATAACACTGCTTCGCATCACAAAATAAAAGTTTTAAATGTAACGAATTGCGTATCAACGTTGTAGTTATAAAGTAGATTTAGGTGTAGACGTAAGGATTTTTAAATTATTCTTACATAATATGCTGTTTTTAGTGCGTACATTCCGTAAGGTACACAATTGGCAGCAAAACTAAGGTATTAATTTACCAGGAGGCGTGAGATTATGATTTGTTCCAAGCATCTCATGACCACATAAGACAAAATTTAAGTAGCTTGCTATTCGTATAGCAAGTGAAATAAGGGATATAACACGGTGCTCGAAAAGCGGCGATTAGACCGCCCTCTAATGCATGCATAATCTTTGACGGAAAATATGTATTTACCACAACCCAACTGGCAATAATTATACCTATTTCCACTTCTATAGTACTATTAGTACCTGTAGTATGTAACTATTTAAGTCTATATTTTTTGTAGTCTGTGGCAAGTAGATGAAGGTTGCTAGCCTGTTACTGTGAGATTATATCAAGCAAAAAACAGTTCGGTTCGGTCAAATAAATAAGTAATTATAACAAGCAGAGTAAAAGAATCGACATGTTTGACATTTGCGCGCGCATGTCCAACGTCGCTCAGGCTAGCCAGTGCCTGCTAGACAAAATGACGCAATTGGGACATTTCCGATTCTTTATAATGAGCACGCTAGTAACTGTAGTTTTTGAAATATAATTGACCTATAATAATTTCATCTTGTTAACTTCAACGCCATCTAGCGAGTACAGTAGCAAACTTGATCCTCTACTTATACATAACATCATAACATCACGCCTGTATTCCCCGAAGGGGTAGGCAGAGGTGCACATATAGTACACCCACATTTCGCCAGTTATGTTTTTTAGGTCCCAATGTAATAGGGGGCGAGCCTATTGCCATCAACCGGGCACAAATCCAGACTCCGTGCTGCTACTGAGAATGACTTAATGGAAAAACCCAGTAACACTTTGCCCGACCCGGGATTCGAACCCAGGACCTCGTGCTCAGCAGTCGCGCTTAGCAACCACTAGACCAACGAGGCAGTACTTATACATAATATTTAATAATACCCGCCACTGTCGTTTGCATGTTAGAATAGAAATATAATAGACAGTAGTATTAAAGTTAATGTTTTTTCGTCGTTTATAAGGTAATGTTATACTATAATACCTAAAACAAATTGTAACAATGCATCTCCAGTTGACTAGGATAGACAATCATGTATTTTTATATCGAAACTTATTCGAATAGTATGTCATTGTGGTATGTAACAATTTATTTATGGGCGCCGCCTACAATTGGTTATGTGATATACACATTGTTTTATCGGTAATGGACATGAATCTGTTGTTTGATCTCAGATAAATTTTGTAAACAAACCATTTACATATTTTGACAGAAAGTTATAACTAATTCAAATATTTATATATAATTGTAATATTAAGTAGTGTGATTTATATAATGTATTGTATTGGTAATGTTAATAAGAATATGCGTCAACTATATATTTGTATATTTCATTTCACATTCGAAAAGTAAGTAGGATTTATTTATTTAGATTTAGTAAAATTTGGTTGAAAACCTATTATCGAGTAGTTTCTTTTAAATTTACGTCGTTTTTACTATATTTTAACTAAATTGTAGAATTTATTGCATTGGAAAAGATACAATTGACCATGTTATAAGTATTGTTTGTAATAAACGAGTTCTTTGTACATATTTTCTTTTATTGTAAAAAAAAATAGGTAAGCTAAACTAATACTAGTTTTTTAAAGTGTTAATCTGGTGAGAACTACTTAAAGATTCTAATAAGAATAGTTTCGAATGCTGTAGTATTCATAAAGATTTTTCAGTAACTTCAAATATAGTAAAACAAGTGTCAACAATAACCTCAGATAAACTAAAACGCCATATAATGCAAAATCGTATTTATTTACAATAACACACCTAACTTAAATAACTAAAAACTAATGCGCTTCGACCACTTCATGGGGGAACCACTGCGACGACTCCAAACTGTCCCATAGAGACAATTCAGGGTCTAAGAAGTCTTGATTCATTTGGTCTATGTCGATGACTTTCTTATGTTCTGTAGAGAAAACAAACAGGCATAATAGGAACTGTAAAACCGGGTACTCATTAACCAACTGTGACCGTTGCACATTACTGTTATCAAAAATCATAGTGTATACGTCGTACGCGATTAGAACGCACTATGCTCACAGCGAGTCGATGACGACCAGGTACTAATTCTGGTGAGTAAAGATCGTTTCACGCGTACACACTGGACTTGGCGCCTTGACTGGCGCCTTGTTTAGTTACAGTTACAGCTCGATAGTGAGTACCAGGCTTTAGAATGACAATATGAGTTGACGGTTCAGGCAGATGAAACACATATCTTTAGCTGTCGGCTGTCACCATGCATTAAATATAGCTTTCACGAAAACATGGCAATAGAAGCGCATACTGAAATCAGCTGGTTGAACGCAGGCGTTTGTAAGCACGTTTAGCATTAAATCATGGATTTTATAATGATTTGAACATTTAGAACCCTCGACGCAAAAAGAGATGTCTGGCATCGTAGATCCTAAGCGAGTGATCGAGATGTTATTAGCTGTAATTTATGTTGTGTCGGGAGCTACTTAAATCTTATCCAATTCTCTTTCATATATTTTATACCTGCCTATATGACAGTATTCAATAAAGTACTAATAAAGCGTGTATAAATATAATAAACGTGAACTCACCAACAAGCGCTAACTCGTCAGTCTGCGACTTGGCAGCCGGCGCCTGCGCAGTATCAACGACGGGCGCGGCCGGCACCGCGGCAGCATTCTGCTCACCCTGTCCATAGTAGCCAGACCATGCTGAGTAATTCTGCCAGTATGCAGACGGATCATAGTACTGATTGTACTCCTACAAACCAAAATATTATTTTATATGTACGAAATAATTACCGTTTATCCTACCTGGCCAAAGGAGGCCCCAGTCAAACGTCGATCATTATTTTCCAATGCCAGCTATGAAACGCCACGGAGAGAAGAAATATAGTATGTAACAACCTTTGTATGTAAATCGTAGTGTAAAATAATTGATAAAGCCTAAGCACGTAATAATCAGCAAGTCTCAGTAATGTACACACTTTACATGCATAAAGGTACGTCTGCTTTCAAGAAAAATGTATTAGCATACTGCCTGTGAGTTATTTTTTTAAACTGCTAACATCACTCACCGTTCCACTGTTGTAAGTAGTATTAGTTGCGGGTGGAGTCGACGGATTTTGATTGTTGCCTACGCCCTTAGGTTTGGGGACAGCGGTGCAAATCTTCAGCGGTTTTGACCCTAACCCGTTGTACCCGTTCATCGCGTACAGGGCATTTCTCTGCTCTTCTTCATTGCCAAACCTTACAAATCCATATCCCTTTGTGTAGCCTGAGCTATCCAATATCACTGTAACAATTGGAAATTACAAATCATAGTCATTTCGTGATAAATAAAAGGATTTAACATTTCTGCAGTATTTAAAAAAAACACAAGTTCCTCATAGCACATTATACAACTCCAACAGCAAATTAACTAATTTTTATTTAACTTGTAATGTTTGTATGTTAGTTTGTTTAGTTCAAATCTTGCAATCTATATTAGAACCATTTCATGAAGTGTTGTGTGAAGGCAACTTAAAAAAAGTATTAACAGTAACCATCTGGCAACAATCACTACATCTGAACCAACCTATTGACCTACAGATGTCAACAAAATACCGGATGGGGCTAGAACAAACCAAGAGAAAGCTAATGTTTTTACAAATCACCTCTTAGAAGTATTTATACCAAACAAATCCTATGACATTGAGTTTGAGAATTATGTACAAGCCACTGCTGATCAGGATTAGCAAGCAAAGCAAACCTTTGGCAGTTTTGATTGAAGAGTACTTGGATGCAAAAACTCTGTAGAGTGAGTAGTCATCAACATCAGGGCTCAGGTCTCCAACCCACACTGAGAACTCTCGCTCTTGTTGCATGTTGGCGCGCGCCTCCCGGGACGCTGTGTTTAGCCTGAATCTTACCACAGGAAATGTGCCAGGGATTGGTTTGCCATTTAGTTTGTGCATGGCATCTATTGCCTCTTCATCTGTCTGTAAACAATTTTTATAATGTTCTTAAAAGTATTTTATACAAGTTTTGTTAACTATAAAAAAACTGTTTTTCAATTGGATATGTTTGTATGTATAGATGTATGTGTGTGTTTGTTCAGGTCAAATCTTGCAATCTAAATTAGACCCACTTTTGACATCTGATTGAAATGAAATTTTGCATATAGGTTTGGTAACAATACGAAAAATATATGGCAAGTCTTTTTCACTGAAGGGCAAAGATTTATTCTCAATTATTTTCTTCTCTATAAATTAAAGTAATACTTAGATAATTATTTATACCTGAAAATGTACAAATGCATATCCAGCAGGTTCTCCAGTAAATTTGTTTCTCATTACTTTCACAGCTAGTGGACGCTGCCCCATACGGTTGAAAGCAGCCATGATGAAACTCTCTGTCATATTGGGCTCCAACTAAAATTACATACAATATTAATCCAGCACACTTGAGAGATTTTTCAGTTGTTTACACTTTAACAGTGTGTAAAGCCATGCCATGTTGGAGGCCTACATTTGGCAGTTCTCGTTACTCTGACACCAGGTTTTTATCAACCATATGATAAGGAAACAATATTTAAACAGTTATTTATTACTTCACAACAAAATAGCGGAATAAAACTTACGCTGCCCATCCATAATTGACACTGCATTGCCATAGTAGGAGTTCAAACTGCTTACAAAATTATAACTTTAGCACTAATAATCTGGAGATGTAACCTTTGATATGTAAATATAAATATTTAGTAATTAATATCTCACACAACAACAAACAACAAAAAGCATAGCGATCTATAATTTTGTTCATCAATGTCAAATGTCACGTTCGGCTTGTGAAATAATTGAATGAATGAAAGACTTAGGCACAGATTAAAACTTGAAATGCTTATCGAACCTCAATTTCAATAATCGACTAAAAAAATATTAAATGCAATGGTTGTTTATATTATTAAAAATAAAATATTATTATCTTTATATAAATCCATAACAACCGATAAATGTTTCGTTCCAGAAACATGAAAAAATATATATTAATAATTTAACTACACACTACAGATAATCTATGCAAATTGCAATGTGACGTGACGTGTGTTAGCAAAGAACAAGAACATGTCATCATCGAAACGTCGAACCCTAAGAAGGTGAACGAGACAACAAGTGGATTTAAAGATAAGAAAACGATATTCTCAGAATGTGTAAAGTGAATGTGCTACTTAATAAATGATGTGAATATCATAGAAATATTTATTAGAAGCATAGGACAACAAGAAACACAAGGTAAATAAATAAACTTAACGTTCACTTGCCTTTCTTTCAATCAAATATCAGGTCAATAATATCACAGAAATGTCACGACTTGATAACATTGACGCATTGGAAAAGCAATTAGCCGAGTTACAAATGGCAAAGGATTTAAATAACTCTGGCAAAGTTAAAAAGATACCACCAGCTGTGCCGCCAAAAAAGAAGGCGCAACCCCAAGTTCCGCACAGTGCTGTTGTAAGCACCATACGGGAGCCGTCATACTCGGCGATGATAATGCCGCCCACGAACAATAATAATTCAACATACAGTAACACACATCCGGGTAATACACGCCCAAATATTCATAAAGATTATGCTAACGTCAACCAATTAAACCTGGCTACGTTTAATCATTCTTATAGACATAACTTACCAATGCCATCCAAAAGTTACAACGCTACATATAGCAATATACCTCCATACAGAAGCAATGATAACCTGCCACCAGTACCACCACCGCCACCGCCGCCACCTCCACTACCATCAATATCTATTTCGACATCGAAACCATACAATGCAAATCATAACAATGAGGAATTTTTGCCACCACCTTCGCCCGTCAGTTCTAACTACAGTGAGTTAGTCAGAGCTACAGCAAACATTAACTATAACCAAGAAAGGCAAACTTACCCACCTATATATCAAAATGAATTCCCTGAGTATGGGGTTTCACAATCGTCAAATTATGAGTCACTTTATGAGCCTATTAACCCGCGCCCACACAGCAACTTGTCATCACAAACTAATTCCATACACAATTATCGCAATAACTTGTCTAACACAAGTAAGTCACCACTACACAAGGAAGAAGAGGTTGATGCACTTACTAATCTGCTTGTTAAGTCTATTTCTGACAGTCAGGACTTGGATGTTTTTGGAACATGTGTTAAATGTGATGGAAAAGTCATTGGAGAGAGCTCTGGATGTACAGCAATGGGAAATATGTATCATGTGACATGCTTTTGTTGTCATAGATGTAATGTTAATTTGCAAGGGAAACCATTTTATGCTGTTGAAGGTCAACCATACTGTGAATCTGATTACTATGAAACCTTGGAGAAATGTTCAGTCTGTGGCAATCCTATCCTAGACAGGATTCTTCGAGCAACTGGTAAACCTTACCATCCCAACTGTTTTACTTGTGTTGTGTGTGGTAAAAGTCTGGATGGGATACCATTCACAGTTGATGCAATGAATCAAATTCATTGTATTGAGGACTTTCACAAGAAATTTGCTCCACGCTGCTGTGTTTGTGAATTACCCATAATGCCAGAAGAAGGTGAAGAAGAAACTGTAAGGGTGGTGGCACTGGATCGTAGTTTCCATGTAAGATGTTACCGATGTGAGGATTGTGGGCTCTTGCTTTCTTCAGAGTCCGAAGGCAGAGGATGTTACCCACTCGATGACCATATTCTTTGCCGAAACTGCAATGCTCATCGCATCCGCCTTCTCACTAATGTTATGACAACTGATCTATAAATAACTTACTCAACAAAATCAGGTTCATCAACTTTACACGAAATTTTGTAAGGTAAATTTTTGCATTTTCAATTTTATCAAAAGATAATTTATATATACAGATAAATAATTCATGTATTTTCTATTAATTTTACAGTAGATGTAAGTGGACAGATATATTTTAATTGTATTATTTCTAGTGATATGTCCTAAGTTATAGTAGTTACTCCTATTTATATAGATCGTATGAGCCATTGTATTCTGTAAGAAGACTGTTATAAAGAGTAATATTTGTCTATTTTATTGTATTGTTAGTGCATAATGATAAATAATTTAATTGGTTTTTATTATAACAGCATCATGTGATAATCGAGACAATATTGTTGTGTATCTACTATTTATAAAGCATTATGAATGCTATAAAATCTTACTTATAGTTTGATTAGTGTAGCTACATCTGTAATCTATTTTGTGGCAGCATATTATTTTATAATAATAAATATTATATTTTATTCTAGTGTTGATTATTTGAAAATATAAACACCATATTATTATATACTTAAAAAAGTTTATTATACTTCTAAGAATTTTGCTATATAATGTATACAATACTGGCTTAGTATAAAAATACACAGGCAAGATTTTGATATGTCTTAGTTCCACAATTTCAAATATTATCACATATAACAAACACAGTCACAAATCGACCTTTTCTTGTCGCATCCTATTAAAATTCTGTCTTAAAAATATCACATTACGGAAGACTATTACGGTCAAAGTACTAAAACTATTATTATTAAACAAAAAAGTATCACTATAAAGACAAATTTTAAATCAATGGAAATTTTCACAAATTTATTGTAACTTATTGGTAGTTTAAAATGACTACGACCATCTTGAGATCCATGTTCATATTGACTTAATTATTTTCAGCGATATAAAAAAACTAGGAACATAATATTCACATGACGTATACCTTATTGAGGATAAACCCCAACTTACACCTTATGTCTTAATTTAGTATTGAATTTTGGTGGGCTTAAAACTTGTTTCATAAATAATGATCGCTTTTCCTTAATGTTTTTGGACATGATCAAGTCACATCCAACATCGGTTGGAAGTTTATCACTTTCACTAGTTACAAAAGAAGAATTATCATAGTTTTGATTTCGAGGTAATGTCCTTACTCTGAGTTCTGCGTCAAATTGGTTTTTTACACTTACAACATTAGATTCAGTTTGAGGTGGAATAATATCACACGAGTGATACAATATTTCTTCATCAGAATTTAAATTTAGTCTAGGTTCGAACTTTTCTCTTAGTATAGAAAACTTTCGTCTTGGTCGACTTCTTGCTCCTTTTTTTACGTTGGATATTTTTGATGCCGATGTGTTAACTACTGGCATAGCAGTATCTTTTTGAATAAGTGATTGTAATGAGGTCGATATTTTATTTGATGAACAATCTTCACTACAATTAATAGGCGCGGAGCTACCCGAAACCAACTGCCATAAGAAATCTATGTCTTTATTTGAAAGGTCCTGTTGATTTTGTTCGGGTATTATGTTGCTTTTCTTGCCTGGAAGTTTGACGTTACTTGAATTCGATTTTTGTCGACGTCTTGTATTTTTATTGTAAACAGTATTTTCGCTGATGTGTAAATCTGCGGCTGTCGGTGATACGTTCGATACGTTCAGTTCTTTTTTTATTAATTCGTACTTAGATCTTTGCGCAATGTTCATACAGTTTTCTTTTTCCGGCAAAGATTCCATTATATTGCTTGGATCAAACTTAGAAGGTTCCTTCCAAAGAACTTGCTTTAGATCAATTTTGGTCGTTGTATTAAATTTAGGTGAGTCCCACAAGTGTTCACGCCGGTGATATAAATTTCTAGGAGAATTTGTTACTGTTGATTTGCGAATTTCGTCAATAGTTGCAACAAGAGAACTTTCAGAATTCAGTCTTTTCTTATTCGAATGGTCTATATCACCTAAATCGTCTAACTCTTCCATAATGGGTTCCAAGTGATTAGGATCCTTGCTTACTTCAGCTATACATGGTTTAGCTAAGAAGGTATCATCGTGTGAAACTAATGTATTAGCATAGTCGTCCTGATTCGTCCTGTCGAACTTTACAAATACATTGGAGTAAGTATGTGGCTTTTTTGGGAAAGGTGGCGCAGCTAGGATAGCATTTTTAAGATCTTGCGACACGCAGCTACTTATTTCCGAACTGCCAGACGTCAACGTGTCCCTTCTTCTGTCTCGCACTACACTACCATCATGCAGCCAGTTTTCGATGTCAGAATATCCATTCCACGATCTTAACCCCCATGCTTCTCTAGCAATGTTTACGGCACATATATTTTCGTAATCATGAACTGATAAAATTTCTGTCGGAGTTTCTAACTCACGAGGTTTTGAAGGAAATAAGTCGGTTCCTATGCCATTCTTATTTTTATCCTTTTTGGCATACATTTCCTTGAGGATATCTAAAGCTATTCTTTGAATGTTTTCGATATCGGCATCTTGGTTTCCCACTTTAATGTTTTTTAGTGCACTCAAACATAATTTTTGGACAATATTTTCATTAAATGTATTTATATCAGAGCTATTAATATCGCTAAAACTTAGATCTAAGTCCATGTCAATGGAGTCTGAGGAAGTTTTTTTGTTGGAACCGTCTGTATCGTGGCTGATTTCAGAACTATCAGTCTTTAACATTTTCATAAATTCTTCATTGATTAAATTACAAACGTCAAGATTAATATTAGTTAAATCATCTCTTAATACATCTGAAGAACAGATTCCTCTACGTTTGTGCAAGTTTAAGTTACTGGAAGTTATTTCATCTATTGAACTTTCCAAATTCTCCATAGAACTTAACTTTAATGTAAGCTCTGTTGGAGAACAAATAGCTTTTTTCTTATTGTTTTTATGTTTGTAATCATCATCTTGCGTAATAGATTGTGGGGTGTTTTCAACAGTGTAAAACTCTACGCTGGAAACTTCCATACTATTGTTGCCAATGGGTGCTGATGTGAATGTAGGTGTACCAGATCGGGCAATCCAATGATCCAGTAGAAATTTCTTATCAGCATTTTCACTCTCTTGTCTTCGAGTTGACTCCGTTGATATATCTTTACTGAAATAGCAAATATGTATATAGATTTTTCATTTAGAACAAATATATGACACAAAAAACATTCAATAACAAACCTTGAACTAGTGTCAGACTTTTCATTTTTGCGCGAACTTTTAAATGATCTGACGTGGTTTAAACCGGTCCCCTTGTCTTTTTTATCGTTGGATTCTTGTTTAGCTACTTTATTATTTAATTCGATGTCGTCAACTGCATTTTTCCACGAAATCGGCCCCGTATAATGAAAATATTTATAGTATAATATCATTGAACAAATACCTGTGGAAAAGATAAGATTAACGTTACATTACAAATTTGTTTATTATAATTTTTCTTCGTAATTTCAATGTCTATATACTTACCAACAATTGTGCCAAATATAATGCATATGGCTGCGGTAATAGACCAAGGTTTCCTTTGTCGTTCAGAATCGGATATAAGGACATATAAAAATAAGCTCCCAAAATTTTGTGATATCATCAACGTATAAAACAACATCAGACGGTATCGCGTGTGCCCTTCACGAAGGTTGATGTAACAAAAACAATACACAAAACCCATGACAACATTGTAAAGAGTTTCTTCCAATTTATTTGGACAAAATGTAGTTTTTTGAACCACAATCCAAAAGGTCATAGCAGACCAATGTAAACCTGAAAGGAAATATTTTCATTTGAGTTATAATATATTAATAATTTCTTCTGGTTCTAACCACTTACCTGGGAGTTGGTCACTTATTAACCAATAGAAGCCCGAACAAAGAATTGCCTACAAGACGTGATAGCATCTTGGGCGGTAAAAATAGAACTAATAGTTATGAACTCTTACCCAATGGTATTAATGTCCATATACCAAATATGACTGCAAATAGTAATATTCCTGGAATTCTACCAATTAACATTCCAAAATGCCATATCAACTTCAATAGCAGTGAACTCCAACTAAAATTTTCATTCAAAAATGCTGTTATGCTGTAAATATACGACGCGCAGCCCCAAATAACTGACGCTATGGACGCAGTTAACGCAAATACTGAAAGAAAATGTATTATTAGGCACACCATTTCGATTATTTTAGTAATATTCAATAAATTATAAAAAAAAATGGTTTTACCTTTCGTGTAGTAATTCTCATCTAAAGTAACGACAGCGTACGTTTGCAATATTATTTGTGGCACTGTACCAATAAAAATATATAAAAAATGTAATAAACTCAAATCGTTTCTTTGAGAAATTAATTTATGAGTTTTTATGGATTCTAGATTTTTACACACGAACACTTTACGCAAAAATATAATATATCTGAAACAAAAATATAGTTTGTGAAAACCACATCGTTTTTGTTTAATTTGTTGTGAATGGCTCAAAAGTTTTGGTACTTTACCTCTCTAATAATCCGACAAGGCATATATGAGTAATCCAATGGCGCAAACTTGATTTTTGATCCGTTACGAACCACCTTATCGAAAAAATATTTATTAGTATATTAGGAGTCACTATAAAAATTAATGTACCGAGTGCCCAATAAAGATGCCCATCTTTACAATATTCTGCAAAAACTATTACGTCTGCAACAAAACAAATAAAACGTTAATATAAAAAAAAAACATAAACTTAAAACCGGCCCATTGATTCAAATCATAACAGAAAAAAGCAAGTAATTATTTTTGTTTAAACAAAAGGTTGCTCACCTGTCGTCAAATCAGCTAATATTGTCACAAGTGATATAAATACACATAAAACATGAATTATACAAAAGTTTTCATCTTGATTGTTTGATGTTTTACTTTCTATGTTATGGTTTCCAAATCTACAAGCCTCCGCCATTCTAAAAATTCATTCATAAACACATATTGAAAACAAACAAATAAGCTTCAATTGTTTCTGTTTTGCCGACATGAGTGTTATTTCAGAATCTATTGTTATTTCTGCAATAAGAAATCATTGCAGGAGATTATGATCACTTGTATAGGTACGTCACATTCAACAAACCAATACAATCAATACTAGTACAGTGCCGTACGTAAGTCACAATGCAGCGTGGGCGCATACAAATCAAATACAACAAAAGGAAACTTTTTTTCTTCATGACTTTTAAGCTCGCACCTATAGATAAGATATTCATCTGGCAGTCTGCGTCTTTTATGTAGAAAAAATTAGTGAACTATTGAAAAATAAATGACTAAACTTCAAATTAAATAGAATATGATAGAAGAATTAAAGATAAACGCGATAACCCATTCAAAACTTTATTTTGTTTTGTTTTAATATGTTTAAAATCGACTAATGTAAGAGTGAATGACAAAAGAATCTGTTAACTTTTTCTATTATTAGTTAGAAAAAGTGAACAGTTTTCTTATTAGGTTATTTACAATTCTTAAAAATAAATATATACAAAAATAAAAAATTTAAACTAAAAATTATGTATCAAAGTATTCGTCCTCATCGCTGTCGACTGGTAGGGTGCCCAAAAGGCTGGTTTTCTTATTTTAGTTTAGTCTGTGCTTGCCATTTTGACGTTTCGTTATTTACAAAAATAAACTTTCAAGTCGTAAAATTTTGAAATACTGATTCCTGTGAAAATAAATTCAGAAAATAAAAAATGATTCACGATGCCTTACTCATCTTATGGGACTGTTCAAATGTTACTGAGACGGAAAAAGAAGTAAGAATTTTACTATATTTTGTTCTATTCAATTATTTTATTTCTGTATATAAATTATGTATTTAACATTTTTAGAACAACGTAGTAGCTTATGCTAACGATGGCGATGCAGAAATATTTGGCAGGATAACAGACATAGCGAAGAGTCATCATAAAATACAACGCTTCATTGAAGCCACTGGATTTCGCGCCAGAAAAACACAAACAGGTGCTAATAATTCTGATATACTTTTTAAAATATAATATTCAATGAACCTGAGTTATATAAAAATAAACGATATAACGATCATGGTGCCTGTTGCTATGGTAGTGAGGTTATCAGCTAGCCTTTCTTCCGTTCAACATCCCATCATTCTTTCATTATTACATTCATCATTCGTATGTTTTAGTAGTGTACCCATAATGGGAAAGTTTATTTTTGTCTGCAGTACATCTCTTAAACAATGTTGAAAACAAATAATTTCAGGTCTAAAATTGTGCGGTCTATATTCTCAAGCCCTCAGTGAAGGCTTCTCGGAAGTTATACAGACTTACAAGAAAACGCTTATGGAGGTCGAGGGTTTAGTAATCGGCAACCATAACTACACTCTATCATATGTGTACAGTTACGTAGAGAAGTACCGTGGACTCTTTAACTTGTTGAACAAGATTATTGTAGCTATAGAGCAGCGGAGGCTGACAGGGTGTCAGATATTGAGCCTCTTGCATCAGTATATATTAAATGGAAATGAAAGAGTACATGAGGCTGTTGTCAGGTATTTATTTTTAAAAAAGTTATTAAAAAGCTAACCAGGGTTTTTTATAAGAATACCACTTTAATTTAACAGTTTGTGCATTTAAATGTAATTAAACATGAAATCTATTACTTGATTGTTTTCTGACAATAGCGAATCTGCCCCTAGCTCTTAAATTAGAATTATTATCTTGTACATAAATAGGCTGAAAGAAGTATGCTACTCTTGTTAAACTTGTTACTCTTGTTTTACAAATTTAAATTAATTGGATATTATTTTTTAGAATATTCTCATGCATAAACAAAGTGTTTGTGAATCAACTGTGCACATGGCTTCTATATGGTGAACTGAAGGATCCATACCAGGAGTTCTTCATTCTCTACAATCAACATGAATTGTCAGATACATTTCTGTCATCCCCTTCTACTACTAACACGTGTGACAAGTCCCTTGTGTCTACTGTAAGTATTTTTATTATGACTAATAGGTTTGGGACCTTCTGATATCCTAAAGACATGTTGGTTTGTAACTATTTTGAGGTATAATGTGTTTTTAACATGCTGTTTAATCAAAATGTTTGATAAAATGAATAAAAGTTACCTGGAGACTAATGACTATAATATCTGGCTATTTGACAAGAAAATAAAAAATTACACTTAAAAACAAGGACTTAAAATGTTACTCAAAATAGCATTATCCTCGTTCAGATAACATTATTTAACACCTGGAATGTTATTAAATTACAGATCTGTAAAAAAATAACAATATTTCGAGTCCCTGCTTAAAAATGAATCATGCATAAAAGTGTCTTATTTTTCTGACAGAACTTAACTATGTAAGCTGGGGCATGGTATTATTTTAATATTAATTCTTGTATGATGAAATGTGTTGTGAACAGCACACAGAAATCAACTTTACCTTATTTTTTGGTAATGCCAGTTAGGAAAAACTCACCACTAGTTCAATTTTCCAGCTTCAGGATGCAACACTGGAATGTGGGTATATTTTAAATGCCAACATGATACCATATTATGTGCCTCTCTCTCTTGCACAAGAGATATTGTTTATTGGCAAGACAATCATATTATTTGGCTTCGATCCTAAGAAGGTTAAGAAAAACAGTACCTTTGTAGCAAGCAGGACACTGATGCCATTACAAAAGTGTGGTATTGATTCAAGAAGGTAATTATTTAATTCGTATTTCTGCACACTGCTCGCAAAAAAAAACTTGTTTCTTCTTTTGCCTTGCCTGTTTAAATATCTTACACTTAAGTAATACTATTTTAGATTTACAATTTGGGAAGACAAAGAGGCTGAGTTTCATCAAAAGTTGCAGAGACTGAAGAACCCTGAAGTGTTTGAAGTTTGTAATCTTAGAGGAGTTACCAGGGAGATCAAGGAATGTGTTACCAAGGTATGTATTATTCATTAGAACTCACCTGCAATGCAACACTAATGTTGGTTCTACATAGTCCATCAGTGCATCAGCTTTCACTTAATCGCGGGAATGTTAGTTTCGTTTGCGTGGACAACTAACCGAGATGCTCCAAAAGTAGCTCACAGAGTTCAAAAAGTTACCCCATGCTTTTCCAAAGAGTTCCAAAACTAGTATAATATGTCTTTTCATAAAGTTCAAAAAACAGTCTATATATTGTAATAGGGTTTAAAAAGTAGCTTATTTCTTTTTAACGAGTTTGAAAAGTAGCCTACGTCTTTTTAACGAGTTTGAAAAGTAGCCAATGTCTTTTTAACGAGTTTGAAAAGTAGCCTGAGTCATTTCAAAGAAATTGAAAAGTAGCCAATATTTAAGAGCTCAAGCTTAAGGGTTTTACTGTATATTCTTGCAGCACCTGTGGACGGTAGCAGTGGAGGAAGCTCAGCTACTGCACGAGCTGCGACTGATGAAGGACTTCTACCTGCTGGGCCGCGGAGAGCTGTTCCTGGAGCTGCTGAGGCTGACAGCACCCATGCTCGACAAGCCCACGGCTAGGACGTCTACTAGAGGTTGGTTTTTAGTGCAATCGTAATGTGTTTAAATAAAATCTTAGTTACTGCTGCTACTATTGTCGCGCTAATCCCGCATGTAAACTAAGACGTATAGTATAAGTCTTTTTTGCTTCCCGGAGTTGGCGGACACACTGCTCTGTATATAGATAACGTTAATAAATAAAAAATAATAACAGGATTAATAAAAAAAATACATGATACATTCATTTAAACCCACCAAACTGCACAACAGTTATAAACTAAATTGTTTATAGACTAGATTTTTTATTTTTTACGCAAAAAAGGTTCACAGTGACACAACCAGGTCCAAAGTAATTTCTCGTTTTTGGTGATACCTAAGTTGTTCTTTTTTTTCTGGTCAGCCGAATACTTACGTACGTTTTAATTATTGTGGTTCACAGACATGAATCACGCGTTCCAGCTGGCAGCGAGAGCGGTGTTCCTCAGTAACAGCGCTGACATAGAGAAGTTCAGCTTTGAACTGCCCTACGTGAAGCCCAATATTTCTACTAACACCACTTTGGACGACGATAGTACAACTGGTATGTTTTTAATAACATTGCAAAAATAAACTAAAATTAATAAAAAAATTTGGCTGAACGATGAGGAAGTATTTAACTAGCCCTATGTTAATTTGAAATGTTTCTGTTCAATTTAAAAATAATATCTCTAATATCAGATTCTAATATATTTTATTACAAACTGAAAAATATATTCAACGGAACTTCTAAATAGACAACAGCCCAAGTATAAAACCCCATATTTGCCATTGCCTCAATCTATTTTTAACTTTAAGTCCTTGATTGATGGTTCACAATTCTTTAATACCTACCTAATCATACTCTCTTGTTTATTATCTTCTGGTTCTACCAATGCTCGTTATCTTTCCAGTCGCGGACGGCTGGTCGAGCATTATCCTCAAGTACGATTTCAAGTGGCCTTTGCATCTCCTGTTCACTGCTGAAGTGCTGGCGCGCTACAACGACATGTTCCGTCTTCTGCTGCGGATCAAGAAGACCCAACATGACTTACATGCGCTATGGAAGACCTATAAACAATCTGCCAGGTTAACTATCTTTAAAATTATATATATATATTTTTTTTTTATATAAATAAAACGTCGCCCCACACTAGGATTTTCTCCTGTGTCGTGGGTGCGTTTCACAAACATGAAATATCACATACACTAACACCCAGACTCGGGACAAACATCTGTGGTTCGCACAAAGTTTTGCCTCGTGCGGGAATCGAACCCGCGACCCTTAGCGCAGCAGTCCAATCGCTAGCCACTGCGCTAATCAGGTCGTCAAATATATATATATTACAGATTGTCATTTGGTAGGGTGCAGAGCATGAGGTCCCGGTTCAAGCAGTGTTACTGGGTTATTTATTCCATTTGGTAAATCTCAGTAGCAGCACGGAGTCTTAGTTTGTGCCCGGTTGAACAACTCTACTACTAGGCCACCACGACCGGTCATTTAGTGGTACCACTTAACCTGTTGAGCGCTACTGCCAAAACTATTACCTGGTAACCACCAGATGGCCAACAAGCAATAGTTTTTCGATCGTATCTGCTGCAAGCAATTAACTGCGCCCCGCGGTGTTATCCGCAAATTTTTTTTGTAATAAAAAGTAGCCTATGTGTCAATCCAGGTCAGGTACCTCCATACAAAATTTATCGAAATTGGTCCAGTCGTTTCATCGTAATGTAACAAACAAACAAATACACTCACAAACTTTCGCCTTCATTAGTGCGATGTTGAACGTAAGCGTCAAATATCTTTCTTTGTAGTTTCTCGATGTGCCAGCTACACAACAAGCTGATGTTCCTGATGGACAACCTGCAGCACTACATGCAGGCGGACGTGCTGGAGACCAACTTCTCGCGGCTCATGGACGCCGTCTACAAGACCAACGACTTTGAGCGGCTCAAGAAGGCGCATGCGACGTTCCTCGCCGATATACTCAGCCAATCGTTCTTGACTGTCACCTCGGTTAGTGGCTACCAGTTTTAGAACGACGTGCAAAAGGCTCTTAAGTGAGGAGTATCCTCAACCTGTGAATGAAAGAAGTATGCCAAGATCGTGCAAATGGAAATCCATTCTCATATAATCTCAGACATCTCGCGACATTCTCCATAAAATCTCAAACATGTCGCGACATTCTCCATAAAACTACAGACATCTTGCGACATTCTCCATAAAACTTTAGACTACAACTCGCGACATTTTCTTTAAAATCTCAGACATAAACTCACGACATTCTCTATAAACCCTCAGACAACAACTCGCAATATTCACCATCATCATAATTATTAGGCTTAACTTTATTTGTCCTTACTTCCATACTCTACTAACTTTATTTACCCACGCTTTGCCAGTCCTGCGAAAGCGAGTGCTCGGGCGACACGACGGACTCTCTGAACAACCCGGTGTTCTGCAACATCATGGAGTTGCTGAAGCTGTGCCACTCGTTCTGTGGCATGAACAACTCGGTCGCTGATAAGGAGGCCGAAGACTACTATATTAGGGGATATTCTGATCGGTAATTGTTTTAATATTCTCGAGTTTTGCGGCTCAAATACCCTTCAAGCATCGTTGTTTTATAGATATAGAATAGCAATAGTTTAGATATATAGCTGTGAAAGTTGTTCAGATGAACAGTTACTTTGGCATTTTTTAAATATTGGTATTAATCTACCAATTAATATATTATACGAAAATTTCAGAGTTTTTACTCATATCACACACATTACGTTTACAGAATTCAGTGTTACTGATATGTCTAATTTATCAAATGTTAATAAATAAATATGATACAATGAAATAATGATTACATTATTTATATAATAGTAACAATATCTTGTTTACTAAATAATATGTTCTTTAGGTATAACGCAACATAATATCAACTTATCTCAAATCTTCATGCATCCATTTATCCCTAACAAAGGATAGATACATGTAAATTCCTTATTAGTGCTTGCAGGTTATAAACCCAACATCCATGCAAAAATATCTGGACATATGTACTTCGTGAAGTAACTGTTGGACTTTATCCCCTGCATGATAATAATTGTAAGTAAAAGTTCACCGACTTCCATATTGACGTGTTCTTTATTCCAGTTTCAGTAAGCTAGTGAAGCAGTTGATGCAGTTGCTAGTGTCGTTGCGCGACCGTCCGTGCGGCGTGTACCTAGCGCGCCTGCTCATGCGCCTCGACTACAACCGCTGGCTCAGCGGGGAGGCGCAGCTCACGCAGTCCGTCACCAACATGTTGAGGTATTAGTGTTGGAGAATGTATGTGCTTACTTCTTCTCCAAGTTGGATATAATGTTTATAAAAATATTCAATTAATACATGTTAACTTCTATCCAAGTTGATTTATTAACGGAGAATTTTAACCATTTTTCACCAAAACATGTTTACATTTACATGGAGAATATTAACTCAAACACATATTTATATCCCCTATTAAAAATGGAGAATATTACTTCTAATTATGAGTATAATGTAGCAAAATGTATGTTTTATAGAATGTTACTACTCTTTGCCCATTTAAGACTTATTAATGTAACAAAATAATGTGATTAAAATGCATTTATATTGAATTATTTATTTATTATGTTACAGTGTTGTTCTTATATTAACGAAGTCCCACAAAACCGTGTAATCGGTTTGACTGTAATATTATTGTTATTATAAATAAAACTATGATTTTAATATAAATGTTTTATTCAACTGTCATCATCATCAATCGGTTCGTCCTGTAATACATTGGTGTCACCCTCCTTGTTCTCCTTACTCAGAGTATGTTCAGCGTGTTCCATCATGAATGTTTTAGTCAGAATGCACTTCGTCATGTGACAGGAGCAAGGAAGTGGGTGTTCCACCTCATCTGGGTCTAACATTGTCATTTGTAGGTTGTACCTGAAAATAATGTCATTTATTTTAAATTATAGACAAAAACCGGTAATTTTTCAGCATAGTATTTTATGTACTGGCCACTTTTCGTATGCGCACTGCAAATTAGGATTTGTAAGTGGGTGTTATACACGGTTGCAGCCGACGTCGTTGAAACAAGAAGAGATAACAGAATAATTTTGATATGTTTAACAACTGGAAATGTCACCTGTGTATATGTTGACGCAATGCCTACGTAAAACTACAATAACAATAAATAATTTTACTATAATAACTTTCGTGAGTGTTATCCATATTATTTACTGTATATTCCGGTTATACTCACGGGTGTATTCGGGAATGCCCGACTAGTTTCTTAGCCGAACGGTTCGGCTCGTGACTCTGCCGCGTAACCAGCTCATGAATAAGGGCTCCGGTCGAGTCCGAAACTAGTCGGGCATTCCCGAATACACCCGTGAGTATAACCGGAATATATAGTAAATAATATCAATAAATAATTGTTGTATGAAACGTACACTATGCGATAAATCAAATCTTATACTGTACTTATAATAAGCCTTATCGAATTAAATATTACTGTGGAAGAGATACAATTAAATACATAAGTACCTTCTATTATTAAGTGGGTCCCTGTTCATATCTAGCTCGAAGGCAATGGGCTCTCCTTGTTCCACATCTTGCTGCTGCGGCAGTACAATGACCGTTTGCTTCCAATGTGTAGGCGGGCTCTTCGGACTCGTGTCCAGAACATCGCGACCGTCTCCTGCACGGTCAGGAAGCTCGGGGAAATGACACTCGAACCATAGGCAGAGACCTTGGTAGTCACCGACTTTGCTTGCACCTTGAATCAAACAATGTTGACGAACAGTTTTATTATGTAGTATATCACTCGTTTTTAGACGCTATTTAATGCCATGTTTTACCTTATATGTATTAATTATGCTCTTTTAATGAGCTGAGTTCAGGTGTGTAAAATGTATATTGGACTAAACAAGGTAATGAACTAGCTGGAAGGCGAAAATCTTGTCAAACATACTCTGAACGGATCAGAGAATGACTCTAGGTCAGGAGAATTCTCTTCCAGAAACAAGTATGAACAATGTAGTGGAAATTGATGAGAATGAAGAAATCTGCGGTCACTGCCTACTACTCTGGGAACAAGCGTGACTTTGTTTATATTCAGCATCTATCTTACCATTCCCTTTAATCGGTTGCGCAGTTGTATGATCGTATACTTCTTGATACGCTGTCTCATTTCCAATATTTGTTGAAGGAGCGTCATCTCACGTTGACGAACCATTTTGAATGATTATACTTGATTCCGTCATAGTTGTGTATGAATGGTGAAATTATGAAAAATAGCTATTGCCATTTGGATAGTTTGCTTAGACCTTAATACATCTTACATGTTTATGTAATCATGTAAGTATATATTTATGTGATTTACTTTTAGGTTGACTTTTGCCTTTGTTTTTTGATTTCTGACAGTGACAACTTTGTGGTCAAAATGCCTGAGTATGGCATACTGTTTAAATACTTTTTTAATTAATTTAAACCCATATACAGCTTTAACCTTTTGAACGCCAATCACTTCTATACAAGTTCGAGATTTTCGTGCCCTCAGCGCCACTACTTGATTAGAAGTAATAAGAGTATAAAATAAATGTACGACTTCTACAAGACCTTTTGTTATATTTTTATGAAAAAATACTCCGTTATAAGACATATTTTTAAGTTTTATCACACATATAAGTTCTTGTTTGTTTTATATTCAATAGAAACAAAAACGCCAGAAAATATTTTAATGCCCCCAACGCCAATTACTTGATATAAAGTAAGCCAGTGATGGGACACGATGAAGACCTCGCTATATTTCATCTCGTCGAAACGATCATAAATACTATTATTGCAAGAATACGACGTGAATAAATAATATTTTATAAATATTGTAAACTATAAACTAAACTAAACTACGTTTTATTCACCTTAATCGAGAATAAATAGGTTTTGTAATCATTGTCGATAGTGAAACACTGTTTGAAAAACCCATCCTTACAAAGTGGCTACTTGTCAGTGCGCACAACGCCACGAACTTGTATAGAAGTAAATCTGTGACGTCATAAGCGGACGAGTTTCAAGGTCACAGTGACTTGGTGCATTTTAGTGTAGTGCAATGTTGACACCTCGCGTTTGCGCATGTAAAAAATGACTGACAGTGATGACGAATTATTGCGACTTTTACAAGGTGTGGAGTCTGAAACAGAATTTGATAAAACTCCAGAGGACAGTGAATCGGAACGTCTAATAACTTTACAATTATTTTCTTTTAATTATGGGAAATATATACAGGTTTTCATATTGATTTTTTTATGAAATATAACAAAATATGAAAATAATTAATATCATTCAATATCAGTTTTTATTTAGCTTCGTAAATTGGTGAATAAACATTAATTTCAACTTATAATATTATTTGTCGATAAGACGTTAATCCCATCCCTACGTTTTACTATAGATACGTTATACATTTGTAGCGTGGCGCTGGAGGACACATCGCGTATTATATCGATGGGCGTCGAAAAGGTTAACAATATTTTCAGAATACACATTGTATACATATTTATGTGAAGCGAAGATGTGGTAGCCTTTAAGTGCACATAGATTTATCTTGGGTTATTTGTAAGGAGAAGAAGTGCAGATACCTAGGTATTTTTTTTTATTATGGTTCTATTAATTAGTACGCACCCACTAGTACAGTTAATACCTAAATAATAATGTAGTATTCATCTTACCAACAACATGTTGAATGTTGTATGAATTTAAGTCATGTGCCTCATCCTCTCTCAAGTTGATCCAACACAGAGCTACTTCAGGGCCCAGCAGATCTTCAGGTTGTATAGTTAGGATTTCTGGCTTGTTGCCTTTGCTTGCTCTAAGTTCTCTGGCAAATGATGTCATTGACACACCATGTAAGCTCTCCCAGTCTTTGTATAGAGATGGGACACTGAAAAATTAATATAGTTTATTGTAGAAAGAAATTAATACAAATAAGACTGGCCACCCGACATACCAATTCCATACCAAGCTGACAGAAAATAATACAAATTGGATTGGTATTGGTCTGCGGCCAGCCTTAATTCATATTATGCTTATTTAGTATTTGATAAGTAGTACATGCATAGCAAAGTTAGATTGTACTTTTATTAAATACTTTTTTAAATTGAAGATATTACAGGGAAATAATATGTTTTAAGGTTGGTACTTGAATTTAAAGTTACTCTTGAACAAGTCAATTAAAAATTTGAATCACTTAAAAAAGGCAAGCACCCAAAAAGTGAATTCCAGTGATGGCCCTTCATCCAAACATCATACTACACTTTACGAATAACTATACTGGTTAACAATCAGCAAAACTAGTAGCTAAACACCCTCACCTACATGGAGCAATATAAATAGCAGCGGTTTCCGGAAACATCTCCCCACCATCCTTCAGGAACCTATCCCTAGCAAAGAGCACGGAGTCCAGCATACCCTCATGCAGCAAGTAGAATCCCATCCATTCTGACACAATGACGTCCACCTTCATGTAGTTGGGCAACTCCACATCTTCCACTCTTCTGTGTATTACCTGTAATTAGAAAAGTTCATGTTATATATAAATTAAGTTCATGATTTAGAAATGGAAATGTTACATTTTTATACGCCCTGACTCAATAAAGAATAAAACTTATATTATTATGTTAACACATTGACTATCCGCTAATTAGGCGCAATAGTTAAACATTCACTGTACCATATGTGGTACACTGGACAGATATGAAAATGTTAAGTTACATTGATTCCTGGGGGGTAAGCGGAGACTGCTAATTTATTCTTTCTATTATGGAGTACAATTTAAATAAAAATATAATAAAATTGGCACGTTATGAGATTTAACTCTCAAGAATAGTAATCTAGAATCCTTTTAATGTTTTTATTATTATATTAAAAAATAGCACCTATAAAACAATTTACCTCTATAACATCTTCAAATTTGTTTTCTTTGACTACTTCTCTAGCTAAATTCGCTAGATTACTAGCTTCTACAGCAAAAACTTTTTTAGCACCAGCTTGGGCACAGAAGATAGACAGTATTCCAGTTCCACATCCAACATCCATTACAACTTTATCCTTAAAGTATGCCCTGTTATTAAGAATCGCATTCTTGTATGCTAACGTTCTCGGTTCATCTTCGAGCATCAACTTATGCACCTGAAAACAAGTAAGTAATAAATATAAGAAACGTAATATGAAAAATAGTAAGTAAACAAAATGGTAAATAATTATTCACTTCTAAATCTTCGTAACTTGAAAAATATTGCCCTGAGTCGATTTCCATATTATATGTTTGTGCAAGATGAAGTAAATTACACTACACTACAGTAACGTATCTGTATAAAACAATTTAAACTGTTTTATGAAAACAATGTGAGGTAACCTAAAAATGTAAACTGAAAATCAAAACAAAGTTCCACTTCATAGTTGACATTTATAATTTCGGAGCTGGTAATTTTTTAAGGCCCATTCACACTTCCTACTCACGAATGGTAATCATTCAATCGTTCAATCATAAAATCGACTAAATACTACACTACTATACTCTGTGTGATCACTTTTGTACTCTGTGACAATGAAACATTTTTGTTATCTGTGTAACTTTTTTAACAAGTACGTGCATTGTTGAATGTTGTATATTTTATTTGTGAAAATAATTGAGTTTTGCGATAGATAATGACTTTTATTTAAGATCGAATTACCTGAAAACTGTATTAACTATAACAAGATGGCTAAGGAAGGAGATATGTCTTTGTTCAATGATGTTTTAGAACCATTTCGAAGGGTGATAAATACGGACCCGCCGAAAGACAAACTATCGGCTGCTTCCAAACTAAATTTTTCTGATAGTAACCAGTCTTTGAAAGAAGGTAATATATTTATGATAATATTTCGCTTTAAAATGAAGATAATTTCCGTGGAGTACAGTTTTTATTGAGGTAAATATTTGCAGGGCTAAATAACCTCTTGTCACTGGGTAAAAGAAAGTCCAGCATTGGTATGATGAACGATATGTGTACGCCTGAAAAACGTATACGGACAGAGTCTAACTCAACACCGTCCGCGCCCCCGTCGCCGTGGGAAGCTAGAAGACTGAAGATTGATCTGATAGCAGCCAAAGCCCAGGTGAATACATATTTGCATAATATTTATTTGGTACAGATATAGATTTCCATGCAGAATACCATTGCTTTCTGTTAAAGCTTTACTAATTCTCTCCTTGCTTAACTTTTATCTAGTCAAGATTTATGTTGGATAATATGGCTTTTGAGTGAGAAGGATTTAGACTTCCAATTCTATTTTAGATTACAAAGCTAGAGTCCCGCATAAACCACCAGCACACAATAAGGAAAGAGATGCAGATTCTGTTTGAGGAGGAGAAAGGGTGTCTTACAGAACAGCACAAGAGAGATGAGAGAGCTCTCTCCGACATGGAGGACAGACTGGAACTGATTAGGAGGAGGGAACAAGAACTTAAGGATGAATATAATGAGGTGGAATATCAGTTGTGTTAAATTTATAGTGTCATAAGTTACTATCAGTAAATCCTATTAAAATAAGGTTTTTTATACTTTTATCATCATAAACACTTCAACATCTTTTTCTTTTTGAACACATTCACCTTTACCTTTTAAGTAGATATCAAATGAAATACATTGCCATGTCAAATTTAAATATTGGTTATCAAATACTCTTAGTAAAATGTTATGAAAGCAAAATAAAAATGAAATTCTTTATTCAAATTACAGAGGTGATGTACCTCTACTATACACAATAAAAGTTGTAAACAGTGTATATTGATGTTATACATATTTTTAATTTATTTAACATGTTTAATCCAGGCTATAAAACAACACAAAGAAAACAAAGCAAATTGGGACAAGGAGAAAGGAGAATTGCAGAAACAGATAGCAGATTTAAAGGACAAGCTGCTGGAGGCAAATGTAAGCAGTAAAGATCAGCTGTCGGAGATGAAGAAAGATATGGATGAACTGTTACAGGTAAAGTGATAAAATTTAAATTTTTAACAGTAAGTTTAGTGCTTGAAGTAGTATAAAAACTGTCTGAAACTCATAGCAAAAATAAAGCAATAAATGAATAACTAACTAACTAGATATCCTTAATTTTTTATTGCCTTATGAATGCTTGCTCAGATGTAATATAAGGTCACAGCTGTGCCCAAAATGGGTTATTGATGCAATAGATATCCATTTGTTATGATTCTGACATACCCCATTCCATTCATATCCTCTCATTGATTAAGACAGGATGCAATATTATTAAGACTGAATATCTGCCTAGCAGCCACACAATAGGTAAACATTCAACATGTACCATCTATATAACACATATGGATTTGGGAAGTATTAAGGATGCTATTTATAAAGGCTTTCGTTTTTCTTTTCTTTTGTTAACACTTTGAGCACCAGTGCGGTATACAGGAGTCCCCCAAACAATAGGTTTTCTCTTGCACCACAAGGCAGTCCAACGTGTTCAAGAACCTAAAGAATTATTTGAATTCAAACTTACTGGACTAACTCTATCAACTCATCTCCCTAGGCTTTAGAAGGAGCACAATCAGAAGTAGAAATGTTAAAGAAGGAAGTAACAAAGCAGACCAGCAGAGCAGAACAGTGCACCACCCTGAGGACTCAGCTGGAGAAGCAGACCTTTGAGCTGCAGGCCGTCACTAACAAACTGAAGGAGCTGGAGTATGAGAAGGACTCTTACAAGGACTGGCAGCAACAGGCTAAGGTATAGAAAGATAACTGGAATAAATACTCAATCATAGTATTCCACTACTTGTTCTTAGATGGTAAACTTATAGTAATGAGATCACTGTACTACAGGTAGAGAGTACGATACAGCAAATGAGGTAACAAGAGAGGGGGCACTTTTTCTTAAATCTAAACAGATAATAATGAAAGATGTAGTAGTTAATCTTCAAGAACAAACAAATAATCACCCTGTATCGGAATATAATTCACGGTATCAAGAAATGGTTTATTTAGTTGTTAATACATACACAATATACATTCTAATACTTTTACGACGTTATTTACTATATCCTCTTTATATTATTACAACCACACAGACAGCTCAAAAGCGACTAACCAACATGGCAGAGCTAGAAAAGGAAGTGGCCCGCTTGCGCGCGCAGGAGCGATCACTCCGCGACGCTGCGTGCAACAAGCTGTTGTTAGAGGAACAGGTGCATCTACTGCAGTCCAGGGTCGACGCGCTGCAGCCGGTGCAGAACGAGCTGCATGAGGCCAAGGTAAAATAAACAATATTGCTTTGTAATAAGGTTTATTTTAATTTGAAAGGTTTTGAAGACACATCCCAGAATGGATAAGTTAACTATGACAGTCTAGTGTCTTGCTACAATCAGTAGTTTGGGCTTCTAGTGTTAATTATGGTGTAAAATTCTCAAGATTACTTTCTCGCTACAACTAATTAAGGAGTTTTTTTTTAGTAAAACAGGTAGAAAAAAATTCCTCAAAGAAAAGATGTACTACTACTAACCATAAAGTTATTTACTTAATATTATTATAACCTCCAACATTTACCACTACGTCACTTGCAGGTCAAGCTAGCATCCCTCGAGTCGTCTCTAGAAGAATGGAAGACTGCTGCGCGTGTACATGGCATAGAAAACGCTCGTTTACTATCAAGTGCGTTGGACAGTGCGCTCAACAGCCAGTTGACTGCTACAGCGGCTTCTTCACAAGCACATTCGTCTATGACTCAGCTTAATGAGGTACAATCGACTTTCTTTGAATGACACATGTTAAATAATAAATAAGAATATTTATTTGCATGGAATGTGTTACAATATAGATGTTAGGTACATGTTTCAATCAGTCCAACATTTCGCCAAACAGGCATGCAAATTTTTGTGCAAGCATGCACAATGTACATAGTAATATTATTGAATATGATTCAGTCTTACGTGAATTATACTTTACACTAATATTATATAGGCGAAAGTTTGCGAGTGTGTTTGTTACATCATAAAGCTCAAATGGCTAGACAAATTTTGATGAAATTTCATATGGAGATAGCTGACACCCTGGATTAACACATTTTATCCCGAAAAATGTAACGGGTAACACCGTGGGGCGCAGCTAGTATGGTATAAATACTAATATTTATTATAAATCAACTTTTATAATTGTAGGAATTGGCAACACTGAAGTTTGAGCGCGACAAGGCGGCGAGCAAAGTTGTCGAGTTGACAACGGTGCGCAAGAACCAGGATAATCTGATACACAGGCTGCAGAAGAGACTGCTGCTGGTCACCAGGGAGAGAGACAGCTATAGGTAAGAGTGGCAACCGACAGAAGTTAGTTACAAGCCGTAGTGTTGTCGTAATTAATGTTTTTAATAATTTTGGTACAAATTTGACAACACCAACTTCAGGCCGGCCAAGTGTACACGCGTACTATATTCTGTATATCTTCTCTGTGCAGACAGCAGCTGGACTGCTACGAGAAGGAGCTGACGGTGACGCTGTGCGGCGAGGCGGGCGCGGGCAGCGCTGCCCTGCTGGGGGCGCGCGTGGCGCAGCTGGAGCAGGCGCTGCAGGCCTACCGCGACCTGCTGGCTGCCACCGACCAGGCCGCGCACCTCAAACGTTACTATTTATAATATGTACTTCATTATTATGATATTAATCTCGACAGAAAAATACAATGAATGTATTACATTTTCCCAGAGGTGGAGAGTTTACGTGCGGATTCGAGTAAGTGGCGCGAAGAGGCCGAGAACCTCCGGCGTGACGTCAGCAAGCTGCGCGTGCAGAGGGACACGCTGCTCGAACAACTCGAACGTATCGGTGCCCAGTCACAGACTAAGGTAAAGATATTGCATGGTTTTGGATGTTATATTTCGTGTTGATCTACAGGCCTCTCCACTTTGTAATCTATTATTTTTATTAGTACTATTAACCTTTTTTAATATAGCCTCTTTAATATAACTTATATGCAATTGGCAAGCTGTCGTTCATTGTGACGTTCTAAGGGGCATGCCTTTGTTCAACAGTGAACGGCTTCCGGCTGATAATGATGAATATAACCTAGCCTATAATGGAGTACACATACATTATCTGATCATTGATTTGAAATTTTCATAATTTTAGGTTCTTCACCTGACAGACAACCCTGCCGCTGAGGCGCAGAAGCAAATCCAAGTAGACCTGGAAGCAGCTCAGGAAGAGGTAACTATTATTTTTTTCATCAAATATTATAATTATTAAATAACATTTTGGTGAACATACGGTACAATCTTGTCCACGTACTCGCTAGATGGCGTTAAAGCCAATGTTTATCTTGTGTTGTATAACATGACTATTTTTATAAAATATTACTTTGTCTTAAAAGCACATTTCGCTACAACCTGCTAAAATAAAATTTGTCATTTACTTAACAATGTTCAGATAAAAAGGCTAAAGGCGACAATGCGTGATGGCGGTGCGGCGCGAGCTTGTCCCGAAGAAATGCAGCAGCTGCGACAACAGCTAGAGAGCAGCCGCATCAAACTAAAAAGGTTTCATTTCTTTTTATTTAATATTTATGTTATATGGCGTTACCGCACTAAAGGGCCACCCCTAAAATTCTGTTAATTTTTTGGGACATTTCCTTTTATTGATAGAATAATAATAATAACTAGAACTACATATCAAAATGCAAATTCAAAATGTTTTATTTCATGTAAACCAATTACAGGCGCTAATGAAACGTTAAGATGCTTGTTACAAAAATATCATTCCCATGAAGAAGAACCGGGAAGAAACTCCAAAGGTTACTCTTTTAATACAATATGGTACAATATAGTTAGTTTACAAAGTGTTTCATTATGCTACAACAAAGTAAATTAATGTGATTAAAAAAAAAACAAATTGGGTAAAAAACCTTCTAATGACTACTGACTATCACTACTAATTACATTGTGGTCACATTTACTATATGGATCAAAACCTAGTATGAATATTACAAAATAAATTGCCCGAAAACTGCCAGTGGTAGTGAACCTATAAAAGTAATGTCCAAAGCCTTCAAAAGGTTGAGGGTTGTAGATTAGAACAATGAGGACACATTTGCCAGGGAAGCTACATATGCAGAACACATCCACTCCAACCTCCTTCCTTCCAAGCTGTTCTATCCTCAACATAATCCTTAGTTTTATACTAAACTTTCTTGATGAAGATTAATTTAACATGTGTGCCTTATTTCCATAATTTCAGATTGAAAGAAGAGTTCACGTCTTCCGCTCAAGAGTATAGAGACGTGTGTTATATGCTATTAGGTTATAAAATTGATAGAACTGGACACAAAAACTATAGGTGAGTTGGTCAAGTAATACTTTTTTTTTGAGGGGCTCGATCTGCGAGGTTAACCCGTGCTCGCCGCGGTCAGTCTTGTGATGGGTGACCGTTTTCTCGTGTCGAGACCCCTCCGTGTTTCGGAAGGTGCGTTAAGCCGTGGTCCTGCGCCTAATCTGTCTCGGGTCGTGTCGGTCTACCGTCCCATCGGACTATAAGAGTGAGGGTATAGGGAGTAAACCTGTATTTGCGTTCTAGCTTGTGCACTCCTGCATAGTTGCCTAGTCTCCGCTCGAAATCAGGCTGCCGTGACCGAAATTCGGCAGGAGAACATTACTTGTTTTTTTTACTATTTTCCAATGGTACACGGTGATTATCATACTATTGTATCTGCCTTCTCCCTTTCTTGTTAATGTCAGGACTTATTGTACCCGGAAACTAGTTTCAAATAATATAATACTTAATTTGAAGATTATAAGGTTTGTTTTATTTTGTGAAAAACATAAACTGACTGCTAAGAGACCTTTAAAGAAGAAGAAAATTAAATCTCCTGTCATTACGTTTACAGAATATCAAACATGTATGCAGAGTCATCAGAGGAGTATCTAACCTTCACGCTAGACGACGACGGCATAGAGATGGTCCACACCGACTATTCGTCGACGCTAGGCGAGTTAGTCGAGTTGCACCTACACCAGCACCGCTCCATCCCCCTGTTCTTGAGCGCACTGACTATGGACCTCTTCACTAAGACCACCATGCAGCAGGTCCAATAAGGGCAGGTACTTATATACTTGTCTATCGCGCACTGGCAACATTGACACACAGAAGTATATATATATATATAGTAAGTACACTTGAAACGTGAAATTTAAACACATTTCCGTTGCGCGATAGAATATTGTTTCATAGTAAATGCGAAGGGTGTAACACTGCTAGTGAAATGGGTGAATTGAAACTCAAAAGTGAAAAAAAAAACTTTGAGAAGGATTTTAACTAGAGAAATGTTCGCTATGGGTTTCGTCGACTAGTCAGCCGACAAGTCGCGGAGTCTGGACTTGTGCCGGGTTGATGGCAATAGGCTCACCTTCCTATACCATTGGGACCTATAACATAACTGGAGAAATGTGGGTGTATAATAGGTACACCTCTGCCTACCTCTTCAGGGAATACAGGCGCAACAATATTTATGTTAAATTCCCTTTCAAAGTTTTGTCTTACTTCATTCTATATTTTTCTTGTAGTTTAAAATAATTATAATATCGTCTCATGCATGAATAGTGAATATTATCGTTTAGCTAAAAATATTAAATAAAAAATCTTTGTTATTTACTGTATATTCCGGTTATACTCTATATATACGGGTGTATTCGGATATAACCGGAATATACAGTAAATAATATGGATAACACTCACGAAAGTTATTATAGTAAAAAACTTTGTTCCATAAATGCGTAATTATTTATTATAACTGGATTACTCTAATATTTGACATAAAACATTTTTTAAAGCTATACGAGGTAATGAATAATCTATAAGTATTTTTAAACTTTGCTCTTCCAATGTCCCAATATCCGCAGAACTTCATTTCTAGTAATAACGGTTGTAATATTAAATAAATATATAAATAGGCACATTTTAATGTTTTTACTGTCATAAAAATATTTTTATATTGTTGCACTGTTGCATCCTTCGGAGATTTAACGTAAAATATCTATAAAATCATGACTTTAGTCTTCTGATTAATTAACCTCATATTTCTATACAATTAATGTAATATACCTTAGTTAAAGTAAGCATACATAGACTATAGTGAACTAAGCCAGTAGCAGTTAGCATAACGAGTAATGAATTAAATATAATATGTATGACGAAACACACAGATGTATTTGTTATTAAATAAATTATTATAATTATGAGCCGTCGCCCCAATTGCGTAGACGATAACAAGGCTTTCTATGAGATGGGCACCGGACGCCAATATAGTTTCTATCTATATTTAAATAAGATCTAAAATGGCGTACAGGAGAGTGCAAGTTAGGGACACAACCATCAGTAATTGTCCTTTATGGGTCACCTTCGGCGACTTGTGATCTTTACAGTACAAAACTTAAGCTGAAATAAGGAAGGCTAATTATAATTCTGTTTAATATTAGAAAGAGTTTTTAGTACTTATTTGTCTCTGGTTTTGTATTGACGAAGTCTTGCGCCTTCAGAGGATAATACTTGTTTCATGAATGGTAATATGAAGTTTAGTTGCCATGGCAACCGTAGCATGCTATTATAAAGGTACTGTTCTACAGCATTTTACCTTGTGTACAATGTGTACCTCAAATGTTCAATAGAGCGCCGTTCGCCTCATAGCTGTGTCATCGTCTATACGTTGCGGGTGAGTGAGATATCACGTCTTATGAAAATAAACATGTACTAGATGATCTGTGTTTAGATAATGTGTATCTATGTTACTGTGAATGTCTGAAACTTAGGTGCTTACTTTACAGAATTTTGAACTTTAAACCAGATACTTTTGTTAACACGAAATAAGTTTGTAAATAATGTTTACTGACATAGAGAATGTAAAATAATTTAATTATCGAACTTGATTTGTTATTGATATTTAATGAACCTTATTTTGTAGGTATAGGATACTATTATTGAAAACGAAAATACAACTCAACGAGGGTATTAACAACGTTAACTGATGCTGTTGTTCATCTGTTATTTGTCTTATCCCTTTGCAATAAAAATCAAATTCGGTTGAACGAACTGTAAATAAGGGCTTCCTAAGTGTCTTGTTTTAAATAGAGGTAACACACACATTCACAGTGACATCCACACTACATTGTTGATATTGGTGATTAGTTATGCTATGTATGTAATATTTGTTCCTGTATTTGCGATAGTTTAAAGTGTCAATGTAAGGTAGAACGTTGTAAAAGATTTTGTTGGTAGAGTGCGAGGTGTAAAGTAATTGTAGGTAAGTTTAGGTAGGGCTGTGGTTTGAAGTATTCTGAGTTGATTCGATATTAGGAAATTTAGGAAACTGGGCTGACGGTGGCTGTCGATAGAAGGCCAACTTTCGTATTTTAAAATACAGTTTTGGTTTAGTATCAATGAAGGTGACTATCCCTTTCCGTTTTGATATGTGTGACCTTAAGGGTCATAATCACAACACGGCGATCGATGGAGTTTGATGGTTTCTCCATACAAGAGAACAAAGTATGAGAGTGACACAAACTGACGCATATGACCATAATTTAATGTCAAGATAAAAAGATAAATTACTTTTTTTTTTTCATAATTGACGTATAGCGCAAAAGACTGAACTAAAACTGTATTTTAACTAACGGGAATTGCTCTATTGTGCTGTATAGGGCATAATAATGTCTGCTGCCCATTAAGTAAAGAATTTTGAATGTTAAACTCGATTTTGTCCATAATAATGCGGAAATAAGCCTCAAATACAAAATAAAAAATGTATGGACCAAAACAAAAGTCATCAAAGTACTCAAAAATAGTAGTAAAGTATGTGAGTCCGGATTTGTATAAATAGAAAGATTTATTAAGTTTTGTTTATGGTATTATACATCATAGAAGTTGTAATATAGTTGTTAGTGGATTGTGAAGTCACTTTGTTGTATTAATTCACTATGGCAACACATTATTGCATATTGTCTTCTGTCTTATATAACACCGATAGATGATAATAAACAGTTAATATGATACTTATAAAAGTTATAAGCTATGCTCACGATAGGCTTCTAATCCATGTTATTATATAAATGTTTGAGTTTAAGAATATTTACTTAAGTTATATGAATAGTTGAAAGGCCAAACTTTTGTATTTAATAAAATAAAAATGTTTTGTAAGATTGACATTCCTGTACTCGTAATTCATGGTACAGACACTTATCAGATTCAAATTCACATTTTTTAAAGTTATTAAAGTGTCTTTTGTGTCAAATATTGGTTTTATTTTGACAGATGTCATTTCCTTCACTTTTTGCACCTTTGGTTATACGCATAGACAACTTGCAGTTAACACTAGACAAGTTGTAGGTCGTCTAAGCTTATGCTTGTGTAGTACACATTTGCACACGATCCTACGACGTATTTGTGCAGTATAATTATCTTTAGGTACTTACTATACCTTGCAGAAATGAAAACGATAATCATTCTCTTATTTTGGCTTGAATGTTTTGTTTTAAGACTAAACTACAGGAGTTAAATAACAACGCACAGACCAGTGTAAAATATTTATGAAGAAACAAGGACAATATATTATACAAATCATCTAATGTTTGCAATGAATTCAACTACAACAATTTAGTATTATTATAGTCAGACAAAGTTAACAACGTGATTAGCACTAGGAAATAATTGACAAGAGCCGAGCGACTTTATTATGTATTGTTTTGTTCACAATATTAAATTATAAGTACACAAATAAACAGTATCCATTTTTCGTTTATAGTAAATTAACATAATATAATTAATTATTAAGCATTTATGACTATACAATGACTTCAACAACTATTGAGCTGTTTTCTCTTCGAATTTTCAGAAAACAAATTAAGTATGCATTGTATCTGTTCATCGCTAGTGACGAATTGAACAATTATATAGTGTAGGTACCCATGACCGAGTGCGACAGGCATTCCATAGGACAATAAAACCGGTGAAAAGCGTCACGAGCAGTAATAATAGTTGAAATATTACGGATTAAATTATAAGTATGCATTAAAGCTTATGCCATCTTTCCTGAATTGATACCATTACACATAATGAACAGTAGAAAACATTAACTATTTAAAGCTAAGAAGGACGCCGAGAGAGTTTCTACTACTTTGACATCACACATTGCTTTGATTCCATTTGAGAAATTCACGAAGATAAAACTCACATACAAATAGTCTTGGAAACATTTTTGGAAATAATTTAAAAGTAACAATAAATTACTTTTTACCTACAGTCTATAAAAATCACTTAATTTTCAATATAAAATGTTTCGAAAATAACGATAGTCTAAAAATCTTACATACACATAATACTGAAAACGTATTGTATAACACTCTAGACATGCCCGAATTACGTGGAGACGTTGTAGTGCTACGCATCGCGACCCATGTGTAAAGACAAACAAAACAAAACATATAACATAAATTTCATACAATTTTCAATAAAATTATTGCACTAAACTTCATACTCGTAACTTAATAATAAATATTGCATTAAGCGTTAACCACATTTCGTGAAGTAAAATTATTTAAGTCTTAAAGTACTAAGAGTTAATTAAATTTTAAGAACAATATGTCAGTCCGATGAAAGTGTTTCATCCTAATACGAGCTTCGTTCATTGTAGCGACGTTCAACAAGACGGAAGTTAGAATTTATTAATATAGAAAGTACCTAAGTTCCAAATATTGTGCTAACTACACTCCCTATGTTTAACATTTTGACTAAATATTAAGTACGATTTGGTGCTCAAATTTAATAATGTAAGTGTTAATTATTAAAACTATAACTATATAGAATTATTTATCTACAAAGTTCGAAAGGGTGCATCCGGCTCGATAGATTTATCAAGTCTAAACTAGCTAAGAATTTTTGAATTTCAACAAATCTGACACTTTGACACTCACACTATGGAGCGGTCACTCACATTCGTTGCAGACTACCTCTTGCCTAATCGATGTTGCAAATTCTGTTATGCTGAATTTTAATTAGTAAAATGATCGAAGGGCAGTCGTGGCATGAATACTGTGGCCGCTTCCACAACAAACTTAGCTCGTCTGATGCTCAGACTTTACAGCTCAACTTTCATGACCTTTGTTGACGTTGAGAAGGAAATGCTCCAAGGTTTTGACGGGTTGTTCAACATCACGAGCACTCGGCATCAGACATGGATCCCGCCCTCTACGTCAGCTGTCAAACACTACGAAGCCAGTGGATCAGTCCACGATAAATCTAGAGAGTCTATGACTATAGGACGCGGGTGGTGTCCACTTCGCTCACACGTCTCGCAATCACACTATTGTCCGTTATGTTTTTGTTGCCTGAGGACAAAAATTATATGTTAATCTTAATATAGATGAGAAGACATAAATAAAAATTTTGGTATTCAAAAAATCGTAGTTCATGACTTTATACGATGTGTGATGATGAATACGTGGACAGTACAAACGGGATGCTGCTGCAGTCATCATGGCTTGTTTATTCATAAGAAAATACATTTCCTCTCTTGAGGGTAATTTGATAAATTAGGCGTTTTGTCATATTAGGTAAATATTGTCTAGAAAAATGTGGTCTTTATGTTGTTAGAATTACCGGTAATTAGCAGTCATAAAATTTGAATGTAGGGTATCGTAAGATGTTTTATGAGGCGTATATATTATATGCTATTGGAGGAAGATGTGTCAAAATGGTTTGGTAAGGTTACCTTTGCAAGGCCCAGTGTGCAGCGGGTCGACGACGCGGCCGGCGTGGCAGGCGGCGCGCTGCAGGCGGCACCAGGACGGGTAGGTGCGCTTGTCCGAGCCGCACAGCTGGCGCCGCGCCGCCGCCCCGCACTGCCCGCACGACACGCAGCGCGCGCCGCTCGCGCCGCCCGACACGCAGCGCTGGCTCGAGCCGCACGTTATGCTCGCGCACGTCGCGTTCGCTGCAACGTTCAATGATGTTTCATATGACATGAACAGTGTACGCTGTTAGATGAGAATTTTTGAGTTGATGTGCTAAATGGATCAATAATTAATTGCCATGTGGAACGTTCACTGGGATGTGTTTAGGTCCAAATATTTTTTTTTTTTGTTGCACCCTACCTATACACTGGATTGTTTTCACCTAAAAGTTACTTACTAAGAGACAAATAAAACAAGGTGATGTCTTACCTATACAAGGTCCTCTATACGCTAGTGGCAACGCTCTCCCTCGCTCGCAGGCGGCCCGCCTCAGTGCGCAGGCGCCGGCGTACGTCCTGCCATCCACTGCGCAGACGGGCGCGCCGGCCACGTTGCAGGCGCCGCACCGCACACAGTGCGCTCCCAGCTCCGCGTCCAAAACGCAGCGTTTTTCGCCGCCGCACCGCACACCCTCGCAACTACCCTCTATGACAAAAAAAAATTTTTATATAGAAGGCAGGTAAAATGAAAAGATTTTTCTTTGCTGAAATTTTTAATGCCTGCCCCTGCTGAAGACCTCTCTCAATATAACAACTCAAAATAACGATAGGCTGACTGCGTAGATTTTTTGATGGCAATTAGTGGTTAAATCTTCAAAATTCAGTTCTACCTGTAAATAGAAGCTTGCGACTGTGGCTTCGGTAAAATGCTAACTGTAATCACTAGACAGTGATAGGTCACGTGGTTACCAAATAGAAAAATAAGTAGGTAAAATCATAATTATCATATTCCTTCATGAGAGCTCGGTTACCCGGCACTCCTTATTTTATAACTATCTTTATATCCGCACTATATCATAATTTATCATTCAATCACTGAATACAGAACCAGGCTGAGACATAAAAGTCGACAGCGACTAGGTACTATATACTTAAAGGCTATAAATAAGATAAAGTTAATTGTATCTATCCTTGGCAACTTTCTATGCGCTATGAAATAGTATGCGTGTAATGTACCTAACGTTAAATCGTGATAGAAATCAGTCAACCTGGCGGCGGGCGGCGTGTTGCGCTTTCCCGAGGGTGGAGTATCGTATTGCAGTTTATGGAGGCTGGTCTACAAACACAAAGGTCGGATGGCCGATTTCACATCTTCGAAAGAATATTCACAGAAATTTTCTCATGGAGTTATGATGTTTTAAACGTCATCACCGAACTAACTGTATCTCTAGCTACTTACTATATAGAGCTTTATACCAGTGTTCCATATGAAGATTGGAGAGAATGCCTATTAGGCCTCCACAGCCCAGCTTCGGTAACACCCCGTAACAACTCGTATCAGATCTATTTTGACTTCCGTAACATAACTATTATCATAAATCTTTGAATTCCAGCCGGTACGTCAAAAAGGGTCAGTATGAAATTGAATGGTCACCCATCAACAGACAAGCCGCTACAATTGCAGCTTGGCCTTTAATCGATCGCATTGCAGCTGTTACTTATCCACGAGCCTTAGACCACTTTTTGCATAAAACCCTCGTTAATATAACATTTTACGACTACTTACAACAGCATTAATCTCAACGCGCATCTATGATCGTGTGATAATACCTGTGGTGTGTCGTGTGTCCGTACTTGACAGGTTTTTATAAAATAACATCACGCCTGTGTTTTCTAAAAGGTTAGGCAGACGTGTACCTAACATACATTCACATTTCTCCAATTGTTATAAGTCCCGGGTTACCTATTTATTATAAGTAGCGTAGTAGTAGTATTTATTATAACCCACACGATGCGATGGGCGAGCCTATTGCCATCAAAAAAACACTAATTTAGACTCTGCTGCTACTGAGAATTGTCTTATCGAAAAACCCTAGAACATCGAACATCGAATCCAGGACCTCACGCAAAGCAGTCACCCATGCGACGACACCAACGAAGCTACGAAAATATTGAAAGCTACGTAACATTTTGAACTTTCAATATTACACAAAAATTCTATAAAATTAAGTAATTCCCATCACAATACTGTACCTATACATTGCAAGCTAGTTACAAAGGTTCAGTGACTAGCTTATGTCAAGAGGTAGGCACCTAAGTCTAAGGGATGCGGTTCAAAGTTATCTTTACACTGGTAAATGCAAAAAGTGGTGTGGTGGCGTTGAGAACTAAGTCGATGTGAGACGTAGAATTCACCGCAGAATGTTATTCATTATATGGATTGAGGGCGTCTGGGTCAGCGTGAATGATTGTGGTTGTGACAGCTGTGACATGAGACTACACGAGGCGACAGACGAGAAGGTACCTTACACTGCGCTGCAATGAATGACCCTAACATGAAAGTTTAAAGGGCGCATGAGTAACATGGATGGAAAGTCCATTATTTTCAGTTTGCATATTTTCATTCACAAAAATGACAGACATCGTTGCCTATAAGACATAACAAACAACACCTACTGATATCAAAAACTTGCATTTAAATAAAACACTTTATACAATGTGTGATATTAAAAATATGCGTTTTGGTACTTATATTACCTACCTATATCTAAAATTTAAACGTAGAATAGAAATATAGATATGTCATACATCATCGTATAATAAAGGCACTACATAAAACATGATTGCAGAATGTATGTCACTGTAGATTCAATTTAATCAAGTTATTTATTTTCTAGTTTGAAAACATCCTACTCGTAAAGTAGTCAGATAATTTTATAAATGCATTTTCCGCGGTGAAGTTTAATGTTAAATATTGTAAATAGCGGGTAGAGTTAGTGGTACATAATTATAAACTTTATTTATTGTGACTGGTTTAGAAATTACTGGATATTTACTGTTAACTTATATTATAATTTTAAATAAATAAATAAACTGTACAGCCTACATAATTATATTACTTACTAGCTGCGCCACGCGGTGTTACCCGCTACATTTTTTCGAGATACAAAGTAGCCTATGTGTTACTCCAGGGGCAGGTTACCTGCATATGAAATTTCATTTAAATCCATTCAGTAGATTTTACGTGAAAGAGTAACAAACATCCATGCATACTTACAAACTTTCGCGTTTATAATATTAGTAGGGATATTGTGTAGGTTACTAATACTTAAAATCATGCCATTGAAATCACAATATTCATAATAGGTAGGTACCTACCTCACACACATGTCTAGCATAATTATTTTCAATAATTTCATTAATATACCTGATTTGATATTAACAGTAATGGGATTTAGATACTGTTACGGGCTGGAGATTCTTTGCCTGACTGCAGCGAACCCAAAAAGAAGGGGCTTCCTACCCTTTATCCTTACTCAGCTTTAAACGTCATGTAAGTCATATTTTCCATGAACTACACCGCCAAGATGTGATTAAGATGAGTCCATTACCACTAGATACACAGATATGGCCAGTAAGCAGCCTTTGAAGACAGATACACAATAACATTGTAAGTCTGGTACGAAACAAGAATACAAGACGCAGTACACTTCCCGACTCAATAAACTACGAACTTTGGACACGGACGGAGACAACTACAACTAGCCATATAATATATGTAAACACATACATAATGCTGTCCATTCAGAATACGTTTTCCGCTCACATGTGATTGAACGCTGCGCAGGCGCGGGTAACGGTCGGGTAGCGCGGCCGGTTCTGCCGTCCTGTGCCTACGGACGTATCTAATTGCACTTATTCTGTGTTACACCATGACATTGTTGCAGTGGCAGTAACTAAACTACGCCCGTGGTTAAGGGTGCGAGGGTACATGGGGGGTACGCGAGGGTACAAAGGGGGCGCGTAAGGGTACAAAGGGGGACGCGATAGATTTTAGGCGAATATTTTTCGATTATACACGGGGAGAAGGGGTGTAAAAGTGAGCCGTAGGTGCATTAATGTACATTGTAAGGAACCAATCAAATTAGAATGTTAAAAAATTATAACCGTAATTAAGAACTCCTAGTTCTGCTTTCTTTCGTAAAAAAGAATAAATTACATTGGATACCATAACATCGTGACTATTTATATTCGTGAGTCGCGACATTCCATTGTTTTCAAATGGAATAGAATTATAAGTGAATAGTACTTATTTATACCAAATTCTACACTGAAAGTGTGCCTAGACTGAACGGACTGTACCTACAGCCGTTACGAGATAAAATGATTTACAAAATAAATGTAGAACTCCATTACTCTGCCAGCCTCTTCGGGAAATATAGGCGTAAATATGTACAATGTAAAGACATAAGAACATAGTTGAAGTAAGGTACCAGACCAACCTAACTAATCAATATAATCTTGTATGCTTTTAAGTTTTATAAATTCATACTTAGGATACCTGAAGTTACAGTCGATTCTGTCGTGCAATAGAAAAAAACTATATCAAATACAAAAATAAATCTTACTCATAATAATAGTAATAACCATGTTTTACAGGCCTCAAGGCCCATATCTTATGCCTCCACATTATCTAAATTAGTTTTCTATTAACTTTAGTTTCTGCTTTACAAACTTTACTTGAATTACGACATGTTTAAAAATTGCCGGTTATAACAGAAACGTACAATTACATCAGTATCTTAACCACTATTTACCTGAACACTGCTATTAGTTATAGTTACCTTCAGGGCCTACCCGACAAAAAAAGACAAGTCAAACACTCGTAGTAGCGTACGGGTTACTATGGCAACTCGAAACGCCTTTTATTTCGAATTCGAGAGAAATAAGAAACTCGAGTAGTAGAGTGAGCTCTAATATCGCTCGTTATTTACCGGCGGCAGAATTAGATCAGGACGAGGTTTTACTTCCGTGGTTCTATAACATCACGCCTGTATTCCCCGAAGGCGTAGGCAGAGGTGCACATACAGTACACCCACATTTCGCCAGTTAGGTATGTTTTTAGGTCTCAATGTAATAGGGGGCGAGCCTATTGCTATCGACCGGGATTCCGTGTTTCTATTCTTAGTAAATACCAAGCCATAAGGTAAGTTTGAATAAAATATGTACTTGATAATCGTAGCTATAACCGACATGAACTCATTCTCGCTGATGCACTAATAACATTGTAAAATTAGCGGGTAGATTTTTAAATAACGCCTACATTCTAGGAAATTATTTACAGCACCACCATCATGATCAAATATGAACACATACAAATTTACACGTTTTTGTTCTACATTAATCACAAAAAGGGCAACCCTCAACCGGCGAGTGTGTATGAGGAATGTGATGCGTGTGAAAGAAGCGAAAGAAGTATGCCAGGATCGTAGCAAATCGAAACTCGTGGTCTCTGCCTACCCCTCAGGGAAACAGGTGTGACTTTATGTATGTATGTATTAATCACAAATATTAACATCGCATCGTGAGATAATTCCACATTGTCGGTTCGAGAACAAATGGTTACCTACAAAACTCTCATTCACATTCATGCACCTCGGGCGAGACGCGTTCGACCAGACGTATCGTGCATCGCAATGAGCCATTATTGAGTCGCGATCCCAATAGAGATGTAGCTAGCCTTCTAGGAACAAGCGGGCAATTTACTAGCGCGATAGTAGGGGTGTGTCCAGTCATTACGGCCGTCAGGATTAATGCACCCGACTTGGAATGAACAAAAGAAAATCCGCGAAACTCCCATTTGGCGAGGTGAGTTAAAAGTTCCGTGAGGTTCAATAGGCGATTGTTCTGTGGTGGCGGCCTAGTGGAGGCGGTGACGGGAAAATGAAATATGGTTGGCACTACTACGAATATCTAGAACTACGATCTTTATATAGACTCGTATTGACGTTTTATAAGTGACTGCAATTGGTTCTGGTTCCACGTTTTAAATGTAAAACTATTTTTCAGACGTTTTAGCAAAATAGACCTTTTTATTGAGGCTTAGGGCCGTCCAATTATGAAAATTGTTTGCTCTTTTGTAAAGTTACAGTTTTCTATAAATCCAAAACTTAATTTCTTCCTAGGCTTCTAAGTTGCAGCTCATCAGTGCAGTTTGTAACGTGCGCAAGTGGTGCAAATGATGCTATTGTGCGTAGACGCAGCCTGCGCGGTGACTGCGCGAATAAAACGAAAGCTCGCCATACGCCATTATCATTATCGGATATGACAGCGACAACAATTGTGAATTGCAAACGTTTACAAGTTCTGAACTGTCATGCTCTGGTAATTTCTGCACTTGATGAGCAAAATGATTGCGAATGACTTAAAAAATGCACGTCATTATGTTGTATGAATGAAACATGATTATGGTCCGATACACAACTCGGTAATGGGTTAGGGGACACACACAATAAAAAATGATCAATTGGAGGGAATACACCTATTTATCTGCTACATCTAGCTTATTATTTCCATTGCAAATCGAGTCTTTGAGGCTAAAATATTGGCATCGCATTTGATTCGACGTCGTTTCCTACGAATCTGAATACCAAAACGTTGCACCCGCACCTTAAATTAGAAATGATTATTTGTCGGACCTAGATATCGTTATTCTCATGGATTTGCGTCAAAGCTTTGTGCATTTCAACGATTTCAACATTCTGGGCGATAAGCGTGGCAGCCGTTTGCTTCGGTCAAGCTTGAGCGCGCCAATAATTTGCCAGTAAACTTTGATGGGGCTTTAAACAGTCAGCGTAGGTACCTATATACTGGGTACTGGTATATTTATCCAGTCAGCTAGACAGTTACTAGGTGCCTGCGATTGCGAATGATGGATGGCCGGGCTGTTGCCAAGTGAACGATAATGAATCACATGCCTATTTATAGATGCACATAGATACGATTAAAATGCAACTTAAGTGCAGATGTTATAGATAATAACTGAATGGATGTTGCTATGCTGTGTGTAGTATGTATAGCGTACATCACGTTATTAATAAACCATATGCCAGATGCAGTGTCGGAGCTTAAATATACTGCGAAATGTCGTGTTCGTGATTAACAAGTTATTCTGCAGTTGATTAAATACTGACAACTATTGAGTGAACATTATAGGGCTTATTGTTTAGCAGTGATTGTAAATATTTAGTGTACCGTTCAGTAATGTAATTCAAAGCACTAAACACACCTCCTTTATAGGCATAGATAAATGCAGATTTACGTTTTCTATTAATATTTTCTCCAATTTATTTAAGAGATTAGTTGATTTCTTGATGATTGGTTCTTCAGATTTCTTGATTGAGATGATTTAGTAATCTGTATAACTAGGACATGCAGTATTTTTTATTATTCGTATATGTAATTCTTGGCCTATATAATGATGGATTGTTTGGACGTATACAAACTACATGAAATCCTCACCTGTAGGTACACCTATGTTCATAATTTTAAGCATCTTTGTACCTAAGGACATAAGTTTGGCTGACTGTCTAGCACGATTATCTACTATTTATTTAGGGTTCAGGGGTTAACTTATCGAAGGCTAACTTTGTTTAGCATAACCAATTAATGCATTCAGGGGATTTAAGTTAAGACGTAGAGCGGCACTCGTTGCTGATTCATGATTTTTGATAAACAATCAGTATACACAACGTCTACGAATAAACGGAAGACTGGTAGAATGTAAAAGGATAAGCGAACGACCTACTTTATAAAAGTAGAATACATAACAGCAGACAAAACAATGATGCTGAAATTAGTCCTAGTCTTAAAACTAGGTGAAAATAAATAGAGATACTCTTAAGATTCTCCAGTGCATTGTGTGCTCATTAACACATAACGAATGCTTCACCACTCGGATCAAAGGGTGGTGATTAATAATTATGAAGACGGCTCATTAACCTGTTCTGGTTTGGTAGAGAACAGTTATGGACGGGCAGGCATGATAATAATGTCCTGACTGAGTTTACGGTTACGATATTAAGTCCAACGGAGATTAGCCAACTGCGGAGGATGGTAGAAGATATAGTTCACACTCTACAATTGTGTAAATACAATGCAACTGCAGTTTTTCACTTATTATCATTGTCCTGTGAGACGGAAAGTAGACACGACTGATAGATGCAGGGCCAACGTGGCATGGAGGCGCACGATGCGCGATGAGCGGTTAGCCATTCAAAGCTATAGCTACGAGTTCTTCAACTTCAGGTATTATGTGGAAATAGTATAAAAACTTACCTTGACATGGTCCCGGGTAGTCAAGCACGAGGTGTTTGGCAGGTCTCCGGCACGCGCGACGCCGGAGCCGGCAGAGCGACGGGTAGGTCCGGCCGTCGCTGCCGCACACGACGCCCACGCGGCGGCAGGCGGCGGCACATACGCAGCGCGCGCGCCCTCCCCGCACTACGCAGCGCCTGCCGTTCCCGCATGATACTCCAGCGCATGATTCTTGTGGACAAAATGTATATAGTTATCACGTAGTTTAGCATAATACCATGCTAATGTTGACGGGTTTTTATATTAGATAATCCAAATAGAATGCTGATTGAAAACTTGGCGCTTAGATTACAGAGGAAAAGGCTGTTATGATTTATTTGCAATTAGCCCACTCGTAAATTGCGTACTAAAGGACCATTTTTTACGGCAGCAACCGATTATGTTTTGTTACGTTTTTTATTGCTATTAAAGTATGTTGTAAATTATGTTATGCTACATAATTTTTACACTTTTAAACGACGTGAAACATCCGGTAGAGTTGTTACGTCCGCTGATGGCGTCTCTACTTTACAGCTGTTGGCTCGGCACACATAATTTGCGATATTTAAACGTACACATGTAGATAAATATCAAAATGTTTAGATAGAATCGAGTATTTTATGGCTCGCGTGATGGCCCGACAAATATGTTCGTGCGCTGATCAAAGTGAGATATCAAATACTCGACTCTGCTTTTGCCTCGCTCGTAAATGACAAAAGTAGCAATTGCCAGATTCACAGGTTATTTCAACGATTTAAGTGTTTAAAACGACTTTAATGTCAGCGGTGCTATAAAGCGTGTGAGCTGATGTGTCTTATTTATGAGAAACGAAATGTACAAAAAGCTAGCGGGCAATGTTTCCTTGAATGTTTACGCTTTTTTGTGCTCTGATCAATTGGGTGTCTAACATTTATCATTGGACAACACATTAGTCTTAATAACTATGTATTAATTTATAGGACTCTCAACTCAGTCAGTTTAAATTGTTGTTTTTCGTCTCGTCGACCAGCTATACATCACAAGGTACTCACAGCACATGCATGAAACGATGAATGCCCTTACATAAGATTCCCCTCTGCCAAAACAATTCATTTATGTGAGAAATTATTTGTTTATTTCTAAATTCACATTTTTGATATTCTGCCAAGACCGTTGATTCGATGCGCAGCTCTCATCTATCGGACGATGCACTCGTCGTCCCAATTTTATTATTTGTTCAATAACTGTAGCAGCAGTCAGGTATAGTTTATAGTTTTAGTTAATTGATTAGCGTAATTAGGATGTCTTCAAGAACCAATTGTTTTGCAGCCTGCTAATGTTTATTTTCTAAAAGGGGACTTCAGCAAGAGAAAGAGATGATGAGAGAGAAAACGATATGCTCAGATTTGTAGTACTTTTTACCTCATATTCATAAACGAGCTGTATTAACTTAAACCTGTTTTAAGTCTTTTGGCATCTCTATTCTCTGACAGACAAGTAATCTATGGTTTAAAATTGGCATGTTTAATGAATAAGGGGGTTTTGGTTTTTTTTAATTAAAGTTTAACTCTACAAATAAAAAGTTCATTAATTGTTTGTTTTTACATGAAACGATAATGGCTTCATCTACAATGTCGGCCTATTTACTAAAGCATTTAATAATGTAATATATTATATAGAGATACGTGTCAGTAATGTGTAAAGTAACTGTAGTGACAAGGGTCGCCACTTGGTAGAAATCGTAGTATATCTTAACCAATTGGATAGAAATGTTTATAATTATTTTTTTCGCTGATTAAACTGTGTCGACGTTCTCGAATGAAATTATTTGAAAGTAAATAAAGAACAAAAGTACGAGTAATATAAAAATAAATACATAAAAGTGTAGGTACTAAGTATTTTCATTACCAAAATTCAAAGCATTTTAAAAGAGAACCAGTACGTTTACCACTTAATCAATTCAAAAAAACATACAGACGAATTGAGAACCTCCTCTTTTTTTAAATCGGTTAAAAAAAAATTTTTCTGCAATACATGGTGGCAGCCCTGTTGTGACACTATTTTGATCTTGCCTCATAACTCGTAATGAATACAGAATTGGTTGTTTTGCACACATTTCGATTAGGTGACAGTTCTTGTCTATGATCACAAATAATGGATTCTAAACATGCGCGAGCGCTGCCCAGCTGCTCATTACCGCGATTGGCTCGCCGCGAGCCATTAAGTGTTTGTTGCTACCATACCATGCCACCATTAAACAGTTGACTTGCTTAATGAAAACGTAGCTTTTCATGTCATTAAGTCTGCATATAGTAGCTATATCGTCTAGCTGGACTGCCCCCTTACCACGAACTCTTAAAGTAGGAAAGTTTACGTTGTGGAAGCGAGACACCACGTTACACTGCACGTAGCGGTGACTCGCTCTCATATCGTATATTGTCGTGCTTTAAGGGTTCATGGTAAGGAGGTTGGTGGACAACTTAATACCGAGTACGTGATTTTGGATTCATATCCAGGGTTGAACGTGTTATTGAGGTTTTCTGTTAGATTTTTTTCAGTATCAGGCCTGGGTCTAGAACGACAACCTAAGCTAGTTATTGCTATCATTAAATAAACTTAACTTATTACGTAAGGTCCGGCTGTGTGAAATTAAAGTGCTTCTTAACCGAGTGCCTATGTTTTTAAAGGAACCTTTAGCTTATGCCTCGGTAAAAGCATCACCAGTCAGTAAGTAGATTTTGCTAGAGGGGCGGGGCTAGTCAGGCTTCCAAAGTTTATTCGACAAATTACTTTAACAGACTGCAAGAGTAATTTGGATATAGATTAAAAAGTATTAACAGTTTTTGCCTACTTTAAATAGCCCATAAGTTTTGCTAAGTATCAAAATACGGATTTGTATTTAAAAAGTTCTTATCTGCCAACATAAACTCGTAAGTAAGAACCAAAAAGTATGTTCAAATATTCACTGACATTCCTATCTACCAACCTGACTAGATTCATAGTGTGACGTCACTCGGCTCGAATTACTACAAAAACAATACCTTCTTTGAATTCTAATTGGACTGTTTTTTTCCTAGAACAGTGGGCCCGGACGGATGTCGCCATGTTTTTAATAAGGAAATGGCTACGACGAACGACGTAAACAGACGTGAAAACAAACGCAAGTATAGTAACCTTACTTGTTTTTAGTTTTAAACTGTCCCCCACTTATAAATGGTAACATGTGTTTTAAGATAACTACTTCATAAGTCTATTGACATCTTTATGATTTTACATGCAAACGACAGTGACAGGTAAAATTTATCAATTGTTCGACACTGTCAATTTAATAAGTTAGGGGGATATGTTTGTGCGTCGATGGGTAATCAGTGCAGACATATCAAAATGTTCTAGTTCCCTTGGGGTTTTATAAATATTGATCTTTTATAATCCTGTGTACCTTCTTATATAGATAAATGCCTGCATTTTTATTTGCACGGACTAGACAAAACATGAGGGCATGGGACGGCAAATTGACACAGCAAGCATTGCCCTACTTTGCATTTCGACTGGTCTACGCCGTAACCCTGAACCTATACCTACGAGCTGTTTAATTATTCAAAAAAATTACCAGCGCAAGCAACACAGGACACTCCTCCAGAGAGCACTTTGTAGAAGAATATTTGACCGCTGTCCATGTCGTCGGGGCTCCAGGCGGCGGGCGCGCGGGACTCGCCCGCGCAGCACTCAGCCCGGCCCACGCGCAGCGCTGCCACTGAGCTGCAGCGCCCGCCGCGGTCCATCCCCGTCCAGCAGATCCCGGCTGAGGACAAATGGGCCGTGTTAGGTAATATAAGCAAATTGCCCTGAAAGAATAAAACTTCAAGCATAAACATAATATCGCGCTTGTATTCCCCGAAGGAGCCGGAGGTGTATTCCACATTTCGCCAGTATAGGTCGCATTGTATGAGACGAGCCTAGTGCTATCAACCGGGCACAAGGCCAGTCTCCGTGCTGCAGAATTAAATAAAGAAAAACCTTTTCTATAATCGTAAAAAATTAGCAACTATTTTAAGTAGATAGATTCATAAACTTGTCTAAAGAAAATGACTTCAAATACTATATTCAGTTTTATAAGTGTGTATTTAAGACTAATTAACAGAATTTATGTAAGCTATAGAACTGATTAGAATGATAGCTGGGCATTATTACCGAACCCACGCTACATTGCATTGCATTACAAAATTACAATTCTGCGGTGTAATAAAACGTTCGCTCCGGGTCCAGACTAAACATAAATTGAACAGATGTCTGGAGGCTAGCTCGGAGCGCCGTATTCGGTCGGATTCCTGCGCGTGAGTCACGGGGCACGGCTGCGCGCCGCGCTAGACGACCGCCAGACACTATTTTTCAATGCGCGCCCGCGCCGGTCGGCTACGCGACCAAGCGACCGCAACCCGACATGCCTATAACTAGTAATTGATTTACTTTTTACTACTATTCGTTCAAAAATACGGATCTAAGGACTGACTTTATAAAAGTTTTACACTTTTTAATGATCGATCGACGACCGGGACATGCTTACAGTTTTGATTGATCGTAATCCCTCCGATAAGATACTGTTACGCTTCATCGTCTGGTAACCACTTTAATTATGTTCTGGTTATAACGTACGATACTATAAGTTTTGTTAACTTTGCAAAGTGTTTGCGACGATCGACAGTATGTGGATACTATAAAGTTTATACAAATTCGTTATAATAAACTTAGAGTAAACTCTCAATCTAATTACATTGGACTCCCATATTTCGGTACCTATAAGAAGTCATAATAAAATATGTATGCTGCAACATGGGAAACTGAAAAAGATTACATACATAAAGTCACGCCTATTTCCCAGAGGGGTAGGCAGAGACCACAGATTTCCATTTAACATACTTATTTCAAAAGTTTCATATAATAAAACAAACCTAACTCACATACACACATACATGACATAATATGATGGCATCGCGCGTATGCAATGTAGAAACGCACTATTTTTTCAAATCGTCTGTCGATATCTGTAGGTAGCTAATAGCTACATACTGTTTAGTCACGGTGCAACAAATTTTCAGACAGTTACGTAATCAGCTGTTAGTTTGCTTAAAATAAATCAATGCAGAGGTGATTAAAACGCTATTACTATTAGACGAGGTGTTTTTATTAACTGCTAACGTGTTAATCAATATGATTATAAGACTAAAGATATTAAAGATGTACGTACCTATGTAGTGTAGTGGAATAAATTAAGTAACGAATTAGAGGCGCCTGGATTTGAATGTTATAACTGGTTGCCAGGCGGACGTTTGAGAGAACTCTCTTCATTAACAAACAAGGTTGTAGTTAGAGAATTAGTGTTTTTTTTCAAACACGTTATTTAATCTTGTAGGATAAGATAAGATCCTGATCATCATCATCATATCGCCAAGATATAAACGTAGTTTTTAAATCTATGGTATAAGATAGGATGCTATAGATTCTCCTTCTTGTATGGCCTATCAACATAACTCCATTTTCAATTCGATTTCATAGAATGTCTGTATCGTTACAGTTTTCCTATGAAATTGGTAAGGTCATGGGTAAAAAATGTCTACTTCTTGGTTGCTATGCGAATTACATGGGGAAAAAACAAAATATTCTTGAGGAAGGTTGGCATGATTGGGAATATTATTATCAATATTATTGTTTGGTCAGTTATATTTTAGAGGAAGGCCAAATAAGGAGTTTGGCATAAACTTAATTTAATAGTAATTTAGTAGTTTTAGTCTGCATTAATCAGTAAGTAAATACGTCTTGTATGTTTCCCGGAGTAGATTGTAACTTGATACCGCCCGCGTGAAAAGTGATTAGAGTCGGCCACAACACGTATAAACGTTTTTTAATGAAATCACGAAAGTTTAACATTGATATATGGCGCGCGTTAATGTCCAGAGCGCGCTTGACCGGTTCTCGGTATTTGGTACTTGGCAGTAAAGCACCTTGGAAGAAATGTAAATACATTCGAATATGATTTTAGTGTGGCGAGCGGGGCCGTTGACTCCGCCGGCCATAGAAGCATGTTTCTTACATCTTCCAGCCTTTGAGTATGAATTAGACAATCTATGATCCGCTTATTTACTCGCTATAGCTCGAATATGCTCCCTTTGTGAGTCAGACTCAGTCACAGAAAAAGCTATACGGAAAAAAGCTGAGCTTAGTAGAAGTTCTAAAGTAATACTATATGTTTCTGTAAGTATATTTATACCTTGTCTAATTCATACTCAATCGTTTGTGCATATTATTGGACTGTTCCGTCAAGTTTGGCGCCACAATTTGGAGCTCGGATCCGGCTGCGATAGTGTGGGTGTGAGAAATTGTGACAAAAAATGTGTTGCGGGTCAGATGTTAGGCGTGTTGTAAGTGTTTTTATGATCATCTATGTGATTAAAAGACGCGTGCACATGAAGAAATAAATACGTATTGTGTTTGAGATAAAAATCACTATGAAGTATCAAACGGTTCTGGAGTTTTATGAATATTGGTGGTAGATAATATTTAATTCCGCCTCAGTTCGAGAAGAGGCCTTTTCTCCTGTAGGGTGATACTTCGTAGGTACTCCTGTCGTGTCACGTGAGCACACAAATGCTCATGCTGTAAAAAAGAAATTGCCAGTCGGTAGGTTGGCGCTTGGTGCACCAGATGATAAGTACCTATCGTGGAGGCTCTGTCAAAATGTTTCTCAAACAGCAAATTTCATTGAAGCTCATTATACAGGCTGATATTATACAATCATATTTTCCATCGACACTCACCTCGTAGTAAGAGCGCTTTCTGATGAACTTAATTAACTCGTTGCATAACATTCTCCCTTTGTAGTTATAACATCCTGATTGTTATAATTATATATATAATTCACACGAGCCCTCTCAGAAACGCAAGCTTGTACTAGTATTGCATATTAATTTGTTTTGATAAAAGGAACTAAGGAACCGATCGTGAGTTAAATTTCAAGTGTATTGAGTATCCAGCCAGTGCCTTAAAAGGAGTGGCCTGGAAGAAAGTTTATAAACCAGATTTTAGAGACACGAGAGGGAAAGAAGACTGAAGACATAGCGACCGATAGAGATTGTATAGATGTTTTTAAAAATTTGAGAGACCAATGATACAAAGTATGAGAGACGATTGATTGTAATAGAAGAATTTAACTAGAGGCTGAAAAAAACATAATAGACATTGTACTACAGTATTGGATGGAATACCCAATGGAGTAGGTACACTTTAATATGTTGTTACATGTAAATAGGGGCCTAATAAAAGGCATTGTAAGATGTTTTATACGTGTTTCAAGTACATGAAGCGTTCCGTCTGGGTCCCGCAGGTATGTGAACCAGGTCAAGAGCTGGAGTGGCCGGTAGTGGTGTGGCGGGGAGCAACCGACTGGCGCACTGATGGCATTTAGTGGTATTTAAAAGTGAAATGTTTTAACTTTTTTTTATATTAGATGCGTTTTTTCTAGATTGTTCATAATCATTTTTTTTAGTATTCGAAATAAATCAAGGTGTTGAAATGTTAATACTGGGAGGACTTCAATTAAACGGGTCCAAAATGTCTGCGGCAATATTTATTTATTTATTAACTAAGTAATATTTAATTATGTTTGTCATTCCAAGGGAGAAGGAAAAATTCTTCTAAAGTAGTGTTGAATAAATGGAAATCGACGAAAATTTGAGTACGCTTCGATTTATCTTTATTTTATCTATCTAAGACATTATTACGAAGGACCTTACAGGTGTGTAAAATCGCAAACGCAAAATCCCTACGAGAACGGCTATCTCCATCGAAAATAGTTTGGTTACAATCCGATGTGTGTACAGATAATATTGTTGGAGCAATTAGCGGGCGAATTCTAAACGAACGTGAAAAACAAACACGACCGGTGTCAAGAGCGGACAACGCTGTAAATAGACCAGTGGCGCGTCACCGTGTCAACTGGGCGCTCGGGCAGGGCTGACTGATGGGACAGCTACTGGCAGGAATGGCGAAGCTTTAGCAGTCAAATCCATTCTAAAAATAAAAATGTTTGTTACCCCTTATGCTTTCAACATGTTACCTACATAAAATGCAATTTGTTCATAAATTAATGTTTTTCCGATTTATTTGTGTATTGGTTCCCTATTCCTGGGCTGTATAACTAGTGGTTACTGGCTAGTATCAACAATCCATTGCAATAATAAAGAGAAAGTTTATGACAGTAAAGAAAATTGTAAAGTTCCAAATTCAAAAGTGTAAAAATCACACTTTTACTCGTCTATAAAAAGTATCGATTCGATTTCATTTGCAAAGAATATTTAAATTTTACTTGTCATGATATTGACACATGCTAACCCTATTTACTGGTATAATATGAATGGCCTAAGAATAGTGGCGTCTAAATTGGTCTGTCTAATTATACACGGTGGCCGTTTAATCCGCACTATCAACAAATCACTGAATAACATCCGTTTCGACGCGATTACGACAAAATAATAATATAAGAGATTTACGAAACGCAGCTATTATTTTTGGCTGACCGTTGGATATAAACAAAATGTAACGTACTTAAATTTTGATTATTTTAATTTTAAAATTGAATTTTTCCATAATTGATTGGTACATCCTGTTTGTCGGTTATGAACGAGGCAGCGTATAAGAAAAATCACCGAAATAATGTCAAGGAATTTTTAATTTGTTTGTTGTTTTCTTCAAGATTTTCTCCAGCCAAGAAAAAGTCATGTAAACCAAAATATTGAATAAGATAAAGTTGTTATTTTAATATCTTCAAAAATATTTTAACAAAATAATTAATCCGCTATATTAGTCTTATTATATTAAATATGATTGAGTGTCTAAGATAGTTATCGTTTTTATAATCCTAAACCCTTATATCCACTGACAAGTTATCTAACACCAAGGCGAGACACAAGTTTTAATCCGAAATACGCGGGTTTATGGAAGGTGCGTCATAAAATCTACAAAACAGTTAACTAGTAGCTAAGATGATCACTATTAATGAGCCGTAAAGTTTTACCGTCCAACTTCCAAGTGACTCTGACAAAGGCCTGCGCGCACAGCCTAATAAAGCCTCCGTGGATCAGACCAAGTGGTATAATGAAATGCAGTTAAATAGGTATTGTAAAGTCCGTCTACTGTCTAGCCTGCTTTAAGGGTACCTCATTTAAAATTGTGATTGTCTGGCAGCCTCCAGGCGACCTAGATCTCGTTTCTGGGACAATGAAGGACAAATTTAAGCAGGTGTCTGGACCGAAACCACACTTTGCATAATATGACAAGTCACCGTCTAGCCGTTTGATTAAATATTTTAATTTAGGGGCGTTAAATTCTAGTAATTGTTAGGGTATACGATATAACTCATGTACCGGCTTAGTTATGCTAGACCCAACTTTGCACTAAGTTATTCAGATTTATTAAAATTCGATCGTAAACTATCATAGTTTGCATAGTTATTTGATTGTAGGCAATATTTTGCAAGAACAATGTTGTATTTCACTGAAATTGAGATTCTAGCAGCTGGATTGAAAAGTTTCAGCTTCAACTTTGATCGGTGCCGTGATTTTAAAGAAAATGGTTGTTAAACGATTTTTACTTATAGTAAGCTGAATTATTTACAGTTAGAAGCAGTATAAAGTATTTTTTATAATTACGTAGAAGCTATATAAGCTAGTGTTGAAGTAGACTGCCTCGTTGGTCTAGTGGTTGCTAAGCGCGACTGCTGAGCACGAGGTCCTGTGTTCGAATTCCGGGTCGGGCAAAGTGTTACTGCTTTTTTCCATTAGATAATTCTCAGTAGTAGCATGAAGTCTGAAATTGTGGCCGATTAATGGCAATGGTATCGCCCCCTATTACATTGGGACCTAAAAAGAAACAAGACTGGCGAAATGTGGGTGTACTATATGTGCACCTTTGCCTACCCCTTCGGGGAATACAGGTGTGATGTTATGTTTATGTTTTATGTACAAGCTAATAAAGCTTGAACATACCACCAAAACATATGTGATTTCTGATAGCAAAAGACTTGTTTATTAAACTGACAATTAGGATCTAACATAAAACAATGTACAAAATGTAGAGTCGTATTGCGTGTGCGTTTAAAACTAAATGGGCGATGCACAATTGTTTTATATTTTGATTTCCGAACACGATCTATGTAGGGATTGTGAAGGGCTCATACAGTTCGTAGGTTCAATTAGTAATCGGATAGTCGTCTGCATACGAAAACAATAACATGGGGTTTCTGCTCCACCATAGTCCATGCTCTCCGCAATTACTCTCTACCATGATATCCGATAACTTAAATGCTGCTATAAATATTGCTCGTGTATTTTGACCACCGTTAATATTTTCGAAAAGTCGATACGTGGTTGGTCGTTATTGTACAATTAAATCTATTATATGGAATAAAGTAGATGAAAATAACACAACATCACGCCTGTATTCCCCGAAGGGGTAGGCAGAGGTGCACATTTAGTAGACCCACATTTCGCCAGTTATATTTTAGGTCCCAATGTAATAGCGGGCGAGCCTATTGCCATCAACCGGGCACAATTCTAGACTCCGTGCTGCTACTGAGAATTACCTAATGGAAAAACCCAGTAACACTTTGCCTGACCCGGGATTCGAACCCAAAACCTCTTGCTCAGCAGTCGCGCTTAGCTACCACTAGACCAACGAGGCAGTCTATAGTAGATGAAAATAAATGAGTAAGTAATAGTTGAAATTCCAAACTCCCAGGTTTCGTATAGTTTTTTTTTCATATAACATCGAATTTATGAGTGAGTGAGAGTATGAATGAGTCTCCACTCAGATATACCTATTTAACTTCTTTTTTCAAATACGTATTTAATAGTGTTTATACATTAGCTTTTCGAATATTTCGACAGTAGAGCCTAGTCGCTTCGAAAGACAAAGTGAAGAAGCAAAGACATGATAATTTTTAAATATAGCAGATGCTATTGCTATGAAGTTCCAACAATGAAAATTAAATAAATACGTTATCAGTCAATACCGCGTCTAATTAAAGACGAGCGAATACGTCGAAGTGGCGAGACAATATTCTACTCCGGTTTTTATGTCGGGTCCGGTGTGGGCGCGGCGCGGCGCGGCGGGTCGAGCGCCCGACTCGCGTATTTTTTCAATTCTTACAAACAATAGCGGGGGAGTGCTCAGCGATGCACTGACGACTGCGACTGCACCTCGCCGTGCATGCACGCTAGTGATGCGACCAACACTCTCTTTTGAAATATCGATAAAAATATATTTTTTATATCAAAATTAAATCGTTTTTACAGGAGTGTAGCGTCGTTTAGAATATTGGAATTAATAAACACATATTTATTTACATATTAACTGTAACTTGAAAACGTTCTAAAGATTTATTATAATAAACTAGAGGTCATAAACAAGTCACTGCATAATCGATTGGACTTCATATAGCTTTTAGACATATTTACTTAATGAATTCGATACGAAATAAATAAAATATACCGTTGTATCGATTACATTAGCATAGATAACAAACTGGCTCTAGCCGTTATGATTGATAAACTGTATGATAAACTATTTGATGCAAATTACTCGTTGACGAGTTAAACACGCGATAACATAAAGCAGATGGTGCAGTGAGTCAATCTTGTAGTGGGCATAGACGAGTGAGGCGGCGGTACACCGGCACACCAGCAGGCGCACCGGGCGCACCGGGCTTCTCACGTTGAAATTCATGGAAATATTTGTATGTGGCAAACAGGCGGGACACACATAAATCTCGTGAGGCGATTGAATGCAGACGCGTAAGCGTGCCCGTGCGCATAATTCAAAGGGGCGATCACCAGGAATCGCCGCTTGGCATGCAGACGGCCGCGATCATTCCAAAGCAATAAACCCGTTAGTGGCGACGTAATGTGCATATTGGAGAACAATAAACGACATACGTGAGCCGTACCTATGCTCTGGCCGTCGATAAATTCGTCACTTGTCATTTTCCAATAAGTATCAACGTTAACAGTGACGTCACTGGCTCCCCTCAAAATATTACACAGTTTGACAAGCGCTTACCGGTTATTACCCCAGAATCGAACGAATTTGTAATTATAATACATTGATTACACGTGTAGGTATCTTTAATTGACTTCGTTAATAAATGGATGTAATTAATTAAATAAACAATATGACAAGATTATTCACTATAGTAATCACTTATACATTTAAATTGAGTGTTTTACGTGAATTATTTTACTATTTTAAATTTAAACGTAGTATCGATATCGATACGTTTGCCGTCACCAGCCCGCAGGTGCACACTTGTCCGATATGCGGTTCCTCTCGAATCATCGTCGGCGCCGCCACGCCAGATCGCCGCGACCAGACGACCGAACTCTTTAATATTTATTTACACATGCAAATATGCACCCAGCCGGCGAAAACATAACCAAATGCTCGGTCCATCGCATCGTCCCGAATCCGTCCTAATATGATGCGGTGACTAGTTTTACGAGTTCTATTCACAATACGCTGACATTTGCGATGCAATTACGTTAGGTAACGCGGTCATTTTTATTATCTCAGTTCAAATGCTATTTTAAGAATTACTATGTATTATTGTCCCGGACAATAACAGCATTGCAGAGATTTAAATTTAACTCTTGACGTCGCTTTTTGGCTACACTTTTTGAAATTGAATAAATCCCTTTCCGCTCTGGAAGATTCTTCTGTGTCGTTTACATACATAATTTTGAATGTTTTATAATTGTTCCCGGTAGAGTCAAAATACAGTATACACCACACACTGTACTGCCAATAAGTCAACGAATAAAGTTAGTAATAAAACCAGCCGCCCTTTCTTATCGCGTAACAAATTACAATGTTTTAATAAAGTCATCAACGCACGCACTCATATTAATTCACGGGGGTCATGAAATCAACCAGCCGTCGATGTTAATGACGTGAAAACAAGTATTTAAACATACATGCATATGATATCGGCGGCGAGCCAGCCGCGGCGGCGCGGTCTAGCGGCCGACGGATGTTTTCCAGACAGAAATATTATGTTATTCACTTAAGTGGATATTAAATACATAGAAGTAGGCGCTAACTGCCGCTAATTTCACTTAAACGCCGGTGCCGCATGTACGCGCCTTACCTAGTCTGTTTTATGGGCAAGTTATTCAAACTCGACGCGACTTCAAAATTGGGACGAAAAATAGTTTCATTGAGTATTAGGCTTCGTTAGTTACTTAGTGCGGATACGTGGCGAGCCTGCGGGTCTACTTCACGTTTTATTGCCTATTCAAATATACGACCGCATTATTGGGATTTGGGTGCAGTTCTTGATTTTATTTTGGGTTCGTTAATGACGAGGTATTGACAAGCGAATATTATATTCATATTACACAAATAAAATAAGCCAGTTATTTTACCAATTAGTTCGAAGGTGTACGATGTATTATGGCAGTAATAAAAAGCAATCTTCTTCAAAATTGTTATTATTACAAGCCTGTAACTGTTTCACTGCAGGGCAAAGGCCTCTTCTCAAACCCAGAAGGACCGATCATTATTTAAAATTGTATATTGGGAGCATTATTTATGCGCGCGTCTTTTTCAGTCAAGATTTTCCTCAAATTTTCCTTAAACATTGTACACGCTATTTGTGTAGCCGTGATAGTGGGTATGTGTCTTCGTTAATTATTTTAGTGTTTTTTAACTAACATGTCAACGTTAAATGACACATGCCTATTCGCTGTTGTCACCGTCAGTAACACAAGCGCGTGTTTCCTGCGAGTTCCACATCAATGCAACTATTTGTTTTAGACGCCAACTGTTAATTTTTGTCAGTTTCATTATTTTGTAAAATTTGTTCAGAATTTTCTTAATTATAGACCGGTGTTGGAATTCTGCCCGATGGATAGCGTTAGGCCCACTGTTGGGCATATCTTGATGCTGTAAGATTATTTTTAATAAATAAACATTACCGACTAGTGTCTACATCTCCTATCTCCTTTTTGGGTTCTAAGTCAGTGCAATCATTTTCTCTGATATTAATTACGACATATCATTCTTTAAGCACGCTATTGTATTAGGTTGGTCTGTAAGGATTGCGATGTTGAGAATAAATTGCCTGTGCGGTTTATAATTTTTTTTATAACCTTTACAGGTCTTGGCTTACAGAAGTTACAATGATGTGAACAACCTAGAAGTGGTAGGATGACGCAAAAATTCCTGTTGGTTTGTGTAAAGGAAAATCTTATTTATTCTTCTATTAAATACTACATTTCGTCTTTTATATTGATTGTTTTATTAAAGGGGGAGGCCTTTGTCAACAGTGGACGTCTTGCGGCTAATGATGACGATGTTTAATGAACCTAAAATAAAGTTAATAAAAAAATTCTGATTAAAAAACTTTAACTAGATTGTCTAGCTGGTTTACTTAATTGAAACGAGGCAATTGAGTACAGAATATTCATTATTATTCATAGTGTAGATAAGACGATATAGATATTTTAATCTTAGTTACCAATACGCAGTATCTTAACTCTTTACAGATATCAGATATAGGATAAACTATTTGAATATTTTAATAAAAATACAGCCAAATAGATCAAGACTACATTTTGCACAGAAAACAATAAGTAACGCAACTTGCACTATTTTCAAACCTAAACCTAAGCTTCTGTACAGGCGTTGCTTTGCGCGAATGGATATTGAAAGTTGACATAACCATGCGTCAGTAATTGACTGGAAATCACGTGTAAGCTGTGTTTCGCTTATTTTTCAACCGACTTCAAAAAGAGGAAGACTTTCTCAAGTCGGCTGTATATTTTTATATTTTCTAAGTTTCAGCTTATATCTCTAGTTTCATATCAGAGTGCGCAATTAGATTGTCTGGTGGATGACAATAGGTCCAAGTCCCATTTTTAGGATTTTAAAAATATGTAACTGGCGAAATATGGGTACCCCTATAGGCTATGGCCTACCCCTTCAGAGAATGCGGGCGTGATGTTATACTATACATCGTATTAAAATTAAGCTATCGGCTTTTGTACAAAACGGTTTGATAACTAAATTTATTTCAACTACTTAGTGCAGCAATGGCGGACCTTTCTGGCTAAAAATGCCATTTTTTCTAAAGAAGCCATGTTGTTCGCATTGATGTTCGCTTCTTATAATTTTACCTTTTTTTATAAACGTGGGCCCACACTATGAATTTCTCCTGTACAGGTGCGTTTCGAAAAACGTTCGAACAAAATAGCGTGTCTAAAATATTTAGCCTCGTGCCATTGGTTCAGTACTTAGTACAACTCTGGAAGTAATCACATCCTGGGATATACATGCCACCGATAGTTTATTAATTTCACTTTATCGAGTATTAGCGAGAAAAACTAACGTAATCAATGCGTAATCTGGAACATGTTGCTTTACGTTTCCCGCGAATTGTTAAACCCGCGCTAAACGATATCTGGATTAATATTGTAACTAGCCTGTGACTTCGTCCGTGATTTTAACAGCATTTTTTAACAAGCAAAAGTGGAATGTGATCTCAGCAAAGAAGGGACAAGGAAAAAACCCGTCATAAGTCTTTTGACATCTCAATTCTCTGACATGCAAACGACAATGACAGGTATAATTATTTTATTACAGGGTTTAATTTTTTTTATGAATAAGGGCGTTTGTCTTGGATTTGATAGCCAGATTTCGTAAAGCTAAAAGGTGTTTGTTAATAAGTTACCTAACTGTCTCTACCAAAGAGATTATTCCAACTCTATTACCGTTCTGGGAGTATGAAACACAACTATCGATTTCCTTAATACAGGCGTTACATTGAGACTAAAAATACTGCAGTTTTTTTCCTTACTTACTATGGATAAAATATATTCTAAGAAACATCTTAATACCTTAAATTAAGACATCTCGGAGTATCCGCATGAAGTGAGGTTGATTGCTCGTTCTTAGAAGCAATCGTGGTTGTGTCCTTTTGATTTTTTAGAAGGTTCACTTACTTAGAGACACAATATTACCACAATATTAATTTCGAGACAATGTTACCTGTATGTGATTTTTTAATTTGGTAATTCACATCAAGTTTTAAGTTATTCACGCACATCATCATGTCTAACCACCTTCTAGTTTCATTTGAGTAGTTATTTATAAGCGAGTGTACACTACCTACATATTAGGTACTTTAACGGGTTTAAGGCTTTTTACAATTAAATAGATAGTAGACTCTTGAAATGTAGAGTTGTCATAGGAAGACTATACCTAAAAATGTGAATATACATAATTATGTATTTAAAAAAGCCGCGAATATGAATCGTAAGCTGGAAGGAGAGACCTTTGCCGTGTCGTTCGAAAATGATTAAGGCTATTAAAAATGCGAATGTAAGACAAAGTATAAAACCTACATATTTCTTACTAGGTATAATTATTTGAATTATGCTACACGGAAAATTAACTTTTAATATCATAGTGACTTGAAATTGGCAAAACTGACATGTACGCAAGCTATGTCGTAGAACTCGTAATGTAAAAGAAGAAGAGAGATTTTTTTATATATATTATATACTATATGCTAGAGATTTTGTTTGATTGCTTATGTTCCTGACTTGATTGACACCTAGGTATACTTAGATGAACGTTTACAGTTTTTTCTAAGGCAAAGAGAGAAAAACAAATTTAAATAACAATAATATATATAAATAAATAAAATTGTTCCTATTTTAAAATCGCCTGAAAATGATTAAATATCTTGACGAATAAAAGCTTTTTTATTTATTAAGAACAAAAATTGTGGCCAATATACCAATGATAAGTTTTTTTTTAATTTAATAGAGAATTAGAGATAAGTTAAAAACTGTAAGTAATTATAAAATATTTATTTGTGTGGCCATATTAAGAAACATACACACATACATAAAGTCATACCTATTTGCCAAAGGGGTAGACAGAGACCACTTATTTCTATTTAAAGATACGATGCTAGCTTTAATAAAATATTAATTTAATACTAAAATAAAAATATATTTGTAGTTTTTATTCACTCTTTTCCCACACGTGTAAAGAAAGTTTTAAAACTCGTTCCAATAACTGGATACGATACGAATTTGAATTTAAAATGGGTAATATTATTTTTAGAATTTCGGTTTGTTTTATAGTTGTTAAGAAGTTGTATCTAGATCTAGATGATATTATTAACAATTTGGAATTTACCTACACTGCTAGAGTTGATCATAATAGTTTTAGTTAAAATACTTGGAGTCTTACGTTTTAATATATATTTTAAGTGGTAGGTAATAACTATCCGTTGATTTTGAAGTTATTTATTCATAATATTTATTCAATGCTTCTTTTAGAAGGACTTATGTCTTAGGCAAAATTAAAAAAATAAAAATTATTTTATATTATTAACAAATTATTTAATTTTAATACTACTAGGTTACTTACGATGTTTCCGAAAGCTATCAGTTTTATTATCACGATGTTTTGTAATTATTACGGCTGATAAGACGCGCTGCATTATTTTAATGTAAGTTGGGACATTGGAAGCGGTCCGTCTCGGCGCGTAACGCGGTACGGAAGCCGTCCCACCGGTCTGCCAGCCTTACTTATCACATGTCGCGATTAATTCATCCCAATTAATTATACTCTGCCTACACACTCGAATATACGCCGATATACAACATTGAATCATTACACACGCCATTAATTATTATTATATCACACTTTGACTCTCCGAAATAAGTTTTAAAACTACGCGACAAATGTCCAGGTATTACAACGAGCACATGCAGCTGTGCCAAATGATCTCAAAATACAACCAGCACAAATACGTACCCATATAGAAAGTGAGTAAACGAAAACTCTGCCAAATAACCTTATAAAACACGCGCTGAAAATTCACTCATTGAAATGTCTCCTAACCTACAGAAAGTTGTGTAAACTTTTTAATGCACGCACCTTTTCACTGGCAGTGTAGATGTGCTACTGAGGTGAACCTAAATAACATGATCAACTTGCTAAATCTTGTCAACTTTACCGGCTGCTATTTCTTGAACATGTCAAAAAACTTAAGTGTAACTTTTTACTGAAAAAGTTTATAATAAGTATTTTACGTAATTGATATCACGACGTACAATTTTCTATACTACTACAGTAAAACGAGCCAAACTTGAAACTTTTATGTGAAAGAAACTTTTTACGTGGTGCTATGTAATATTAGGACAAAAGTTCACAAATTGCAGTTTCTTGAACAAACTTCAGAGAACTTCACTAGCGATGTGTTAAGTGTAACTGGTGTAAGTATATAATGCAATGCTCACCTGCTGCCGGGCGCGCAAGCACGAGCGGCAGCACGAGCAGCGGCAGCAAGGGCAGCCGCATGCTCCCGCTAGCGTCGCATGCCGGCGCGTGCGGCGCTCTGCGCTCCACGCCGGCCGCCGCGGCACTGGGGCCGTGCCGAGCGGGCGCGCCGCCGCGCACGTGCGCGCACACCCACCGCACACACGTGCCGCGCCTCCTGCAACAAGTGACCGCTGCACCTCCCCGGCCACGCATCCGACGCTGTAACCCTCCGGAGAGTCGACGCGGACTGAACGAGACACGGAGCGCGGAGCGCGCCGAGCGGTGCAAGTGCAGCGGTGCCCGAGTGGTGGAGTGTCGACGACCCGCCGACGCGACGCCACGCGACCAGCGGCCTTCCGCCTTGCCTGAGCCGCCGCCGTCGACGCCCGCCGCGCGCCCGCGCCGGCCAGCACCCACCACGCCAGATGCACCACTAACCAACACACATTTGCATCTTATTTTCTCTTATCATTCTCATTATCGATTTTATCAGCAATGTATAATATTATATTCAAAGTGGCCGGCCACGAGAATTCTGACGAATGAAGAGTTCATCGATTTAAATTCCGCTTTAGATTTAAATAATTTGTAGATTACGTAATAACGAGTCACATAGTTGTATTGAAGTTAATCTGATTAAGCATGCTCAATAATAGCGTTGGATCAATGAACTTGATGTCGGTTAAGCGTTGAAGTCTTTTCAAGGGCGCTTATTACGTTACATTCCAAAAAAACAAGTTTGTCTTGTAAGATAAAATACTTGGTCTATTCCTAATTTTATTATGTGACTACTTAATGTGTCAATTAGTCATAATGTGTGTTTACATGTGCTTGCGCTATACGTTAATTAATTATGTAATTTGTATTTAATTATAATAATTGTAAGAAGATTGCGATAAAACACACAATCGACAGAAAAAGGGTAGAACTTATGCGAATTCTTGAAACATTTTGTCGTTTATTTCTCGGACTAATGATTTTGAGAACGCACAGTAGCCGGGGCCGATTATTAGTGGTAATGGTTCAAGAAATCCGCCTTGATTGCGGGTCTGGACGCGGCGTGCACCCGCCGAGTAACATGCAGCCCACCGCGACAGGATATAATCTACGTCTCGTGATTGACCATCGACTTACATTCAACGGTACCAACGGATTTAAGACTTCCACTACACACTTCGAGAGCGATCGCTGGCGAACATATTCTTACACGCATACTATTTATTAATTAAAATAATACACCAACACTACTAACAATAATTAAATTAATTATCAAAGTAATAGGTTACAAATTCTCATGCATTCAAAAATATAGGACCATACTCAAAAATTCTTATACATATTACGAAACAAATATTTTTACATACTTTTATATTTAAAATAACCTAATACCCATTAACCATTACTGTTATAAGCTTTAAATACCAGAGCGCTTAGGTCCATTATCGAATACTCTATCTCCGTGAAGCAGATCCAAGTTCCAAAGCATTAGTAGAAAATCGAGATTCAAAAGTATAACAAAACAAAAATTTGGACTTTCTAGGTAACACTTTCCAATCCACTTCCGTATTGTGGAAGATACACTGTCAATAAATTTACCAAATCTACAAAAGGTGATGATGTGAGTTCCCCTGAATATAAGTGGTAGGTACAAATACAAACACGAACTACACGGAATAGGTATCATTAGTTTCTGTCATATTAAATGGTCACAAGCCCCGGTCGCTCGTGACCACCGTGTCCTTTTCCATGTAAATGTCATTTTTTGTCTATGAACAAATTAAACAAGCGACTTTGATGTATGCACGAGATGCATCGAGTTTGCAGACAAATGTCCTAATCGTAAATTATATGGTTGTCTGTGTTCCTAACATCATTATGTTATGCGCAAAAATGTGCGAGACACACAATCATTTTGTATATTTCGCGAAAGAATAGGTAGGAGTGTAGCCGTACTAAGCACACCCTAGTTTTGCCAGTTTCGTTATGTGAGACCTTTTTTATTTCGGGGGGAAACCTCTAAAAGGCACCCAGTCCCTAGGGGGGTAAGGACCGAAAAGTGTGGGATATTTACCTCCCGAAACTACCACGGTGGTCACCATCTACGTGAACAAGGCTAGTTCGGGGACTATAGTGTTAAGAAAAAGGGGGTGACCATGTTGACAGTACCGGGCACAAATCGAGTTTTTCTAGCCCGATAGCACTGCCCGACGCGTGGTGAATCTAACCCAGAACTTCAGGCTCAGCAGTTGACTTTACAACCACTAGACCAACGACTGTAAAAAAATCTAAATGTAATAAACAACTTACCAACATCTAGAGTTTTCGTAAGTTTGTCGATTTTCAGTAGGCGATCAAGAGAGATAATAATATATTGAATCCAGACATATTTATTTAGTTAGAGCTAAACTAATCATTTTAGTTAGTATGGATTTATTGAGAGTGATTGATCACGGGGTTTGATTCGTGTCGGCCGAGCGAGCGTACAGCGTAGGTGTGAAACTGCACACTCAATTATTTATTTAGTGCAGGGTTGTGTGCCAAAGAAAAAGGACGAATAATTAAGGTTTCAAAAAACGTATAGCACACCTAAACAGCATAAATATATTCTTTTATAAAGTAGGTTAACATCATAAATCAAAGGAAGCCCCTGAATTATTTTTGGGCACAGCGTCCAATCATAATTCAGACTAGCAGACTGTAGGGTATGTGCGAACACTGGTAGTACGAACTGCCTACGAAGGTACCAGCTCTTACCAGGTACAACTACTGCCATATCTAGACACACGACAGAGTTCGCCAAGTACGCTAGGCAACCGATTCCTACATAAATACCCCCAGAGACACGTGTTCCTGGCAGGCTTTGGCTTGCCGGGGTTCGGCTGGCTAGCTGACTCCATCATCGATGCAGCATCAGGGCCCAGTCATAACAACAAGCTTCCATATTGGCTGTTTTATTAGATAAGTGAGAGCCTCGAGTCTAGTACCACTCAAACATAAAGCTACTGCGGTATAAGAGAAGAAACTAACTTTTTTAAGCCGCATATTTTGCACTTTAGGTAGATAATTTCACCAATTCCATATTCAAAAGAAAACACGCAATTTTTTTAAAATAAGAATAACAAAAAAAGAAAACCTGTTCTTTATTAATTTAAAATTTCCTGTACCTTATACACCGTTGTGTGACCCGTGCAAGGCTGCCAGCAATTGCACAAATGACAGACTTTACATTTCCGCCTGTGTGATCCTACGTTCGTTCCGTTCCGTTAATTTCGCAAATAATACACGAACCGAAATGCGAATGTATAATTTTCAAAATTACGCTTTATTTATGTTGGTTTACGTTTCTATTGCTTACTTGTTATTGTAATATAAGTTTAACATAACATTTAATGTGTGCAAGTTATTTGCATGTCTGTTTGTTTTGCCCTGAATTCCGGGATGTTTAGGGCGGCGCGGGCGCTGTAACGTGAATTTACACTAATACTTTCGCAACAGGAATTGAACTATAAACCGACTGTAGCCGTAATAAACTTGTTTGATGTTTGTGTGACACAGATAATGTACTGTTTTAGTGCTTTTCAATAGTATAATTAAATATACAAACTGTTTAATGCCTAACATGGTCAAAAAAAATATTTACAATTTACGTTACATATAATATGTACTACATTTTCTTATACTACCTACATTAAAACTTATAGTAAAAACAAATAAAAAATATGCATCACTTGGTCAAAACTTCTTAAACAAAAACTTTTTTGTTTTATAACGGGGGCTTACCTTCTATGTTATATGAAAAGCAGCCTAAATGCCGTGGCCATGTTAGGAGGAAGGGGCTAGACTTCCGTTTCTCCTGATTCACGTGAGAAACGCTGAGAATGCTGCTGGTCGCTGGTATTCTGAGAGAGTGGGGTACTTCCTTTGTCAAGACGCCATTAGTGAGCTGATCTCGATTGTGTGGCTACACTGATTCATCATTAAAATGATTTTGAGAAACAAACCCCATTTTTTTTTCTAGCATACCTCAATCGCTAGAATCATAGTAAATTGAAGTCCGAGATCTCTTCTTTCTCCGAGAAACAGTTGTAACTTGTATGTTTTAGTGCACAATTTGTGCAATCCACAGATGTTTGTGAGGAGTCTGGATATTTGTGTATATGATATTTCATGTTTGTGAAACACACCCACGATAAAGAAGATATTCCAAATGAAGGGCGACGCTTCCTTTTTTAAAAAACAAAAAAAAGCTTGTTTGACGAAGCGTGGGGATTTTGGCAACCCCTCCCCATTAAGTGGAAGGCCTTTGTTCTTTGTTCGACAGTGGATATCTTCCGGCTGATGATGATGAAATTGAGCAACTATCACCCATAAAGATAAACCTGGAACACACACGGCACAACCCTAATCTTAGTGCTTATAGTACACTTGTTGAGCAAGCCGTGTGTTTATAATCAGAGTCGCGTCTGTCCGACGTGCTCTATTTCACCCCATTTATAATTAGAGCTTTTATAAAGGTTTAGAATGTAGGCAGATTGGAACGGATATCGCTTTGGTTTCAGCTTTTTCTGTTAAGATAATTAAGGATAAAGTCTGCATCTCTAGACTATTGGCACAACGCTTGACGAATAAAATGAATAAAGAAATGGAATTGACATACTTAGGTATGTCATCGATAACATAGTGAAACATTCCCATATATTTATCATTCTATTTCAGCTATATTCGGCTTCAGAAGAAAAATAGGAATGGTGTATAATTGGAGGTCCTTGTAAAACGCAAGTAAAACAATCTCAATAAACTAAAAATGAGCTTCAGAAGCTGCCACGGTGTTGTATTTTCATTTTAGAGAATGACGCAAAGTCCTTTTACAAACAGACGAACACGAATAGATGTTGAGTAAGAACATGGAACAAGTACCCGGTAATATGCTGTGAATGATAACATACTACGCGAGGAATCTTCCCGGGTTCCTCAAACATACACACGAAAATGTATGGCAAGATATTCTGAGTCGAGAACTCTACCGAAATACATTGCAACAACTTTAAATTTAAGACTAGCTTTCACCCGCAACTTCATCCTTATGTATTTGTAAAAAAAAAGTCTTTCTTGGAGTTTATTACGATCGGCTTAGTGGTTTTGTCGATATAAAGTAACAAACAAACCAACAAATGAACAGACACAGTTACTTTCGCATTAATAAGTAAGGTTTAGTATTATCATATTAATGAAAATCCTTGATTTTATGTGTCACATGCAGCCGGCATATTCTGAAGTAGGTATAATAAAGAATGGATTATTTGAAAATTATGTTTTAGCGTGCTTGTAACTTTAATTACTTGTAATTAAATTCGGAATAAACTATGTAGCGTGACCTACTAATTGTAAGAAATACATACTTTAAACATGTTCGACTAACTTAGAAGGTCTAAGTTATTAATACTCATAACATGAGACTGTTTATGGTTGGTTATTTCTGCAGTACTTAGTATTACATTGCTAAGATATCATTATTTTGTATTAAGCGATGTATTTATATGGTATACAATAAAGCATACTCTATCTATCTATTATAATCTTAGCCTTTTCCGAAGACGTAAGTAATTACTAGTTAACTGCACTAACATATTTCGTCGAAGACAGCATGACTCAAATAATAATTAAAGAGTCAGTCATTATAGTCCAGTATTTCAAGACCTTTACTCAGTTATCATAGTAGGCGTCAGTCTTTCAGGATAAAAAAGCTGTTATCCTAAAAAAAGAGCCAAACCTATGAGTTTATCGAAGGGATACCCCCTTGCCATAGTACCCACGCTTTGAAAGAGGCTTGGGGATCGCAGTATTGTTGGTGTAGTTACTGAGGACGCTGCTGCCCATCTTCTGGATTTTCCCTTAGTCGCCTCTTATGGCATCCACGGGAGGAAAGGGGGTGTTCAATTCTAGGCCGAATACCACTCGGCACTCATATAGGTAAATTTATATAGAACAAGAACTATAGCAATATTTAAATATAATAGGTAAGTGTAAGAGTAATAAATTAATAAAATTATTTAAAGGTAATAAGTTAATGTTATTAATAAATATGTACTCGCTCATAATACACACATATACACAATACTTAACATTGCCATTCAACGTGACAATGCCGCCAGCCTTATGGACACCCTACCAGTCGACAGCGATGAGGAGGAATACTTTGGTGCATAATTTTTAGTTTTATTATTTTCTTTTATATGTATATATTTATTTTTTAACGTAGGTTATAGTTTGTATATAAGTTAAGCTTAAGTATGTTGTAAAATATTGTATGATAAATTGCATACTTAGATACAATTGCGAACCTTTGAGGTTTTCTGAATCAACAGATCGGTGAAGCTACGCCTGTAGTGCGGGACGCAGCACGACCGCAACTATCGGTCATGAACGAGCGCTAGTTGCTCTTGTTTTAGTTAATTGACGCTCAACAGTGAGTGAACTGCGTATCGTGTGCATTCTGTGCATGTAGGCGTTACTATGTTTTTTATACACGTGTGTATGTTGCTGTTGTGTCTTGGCCACGCCTACTTAAGAATAAGACGCTATGTAGAAGATGGTTCTGTTTTCAAATATTGTGGGCTGTGGTTGGCAAGGTCTACTATATGCATTACAGTTAGACTTCTTAAATATGACGTTATTTAGAAATAAAATAACTCATTTTTAAAATTTTGAATTTGTTGACTTTCGAATATCCACAGTCATCAATCATATTTTTATTTGTTCTACATGTGTGCATGTAGTCATGTAGAACAAATACAAATATGATATACCGGGTTAGACTTGAACTTTTTGAAGTGTACATTGAAGAACGGTGACACACCGTCAACCCGTGATACCCTCTAACTGCCGCTGAAATTCGGCAGGCGATTCTTCCCCAACAGTCGCAGCAGCTTACAACCTCGGCGATCGGAACGACCATTAGTTCCGTACAGAGGTCGGCCCGCCCGTTCACCATTAACTAACTCAATAGCGACCATTAACAAATACCAACAACGACTTAAACCGTACAAATATGCGGCCAGGCGTGCGATGCCAAGAATTTGGTCGAATCGGCAACTTTACACAGCACTTGTTTACCTCGCTGTGGCAACGGCTATTTCTGAATGTACACTATATTTACGGACACAATACCGGTATAGTACCGTTAATTCGTGTTCACACGGCGACTATGTAACACACACTTTATGTTGGCTGCGGTGCGATCGAGACGCTATCGAGTTTAAGGTTCGTGCGAAAAACTAAGTCATTGTTAAAGGTCAGGGGCGCTTCGTGACACGAATGAATGAATAGACTAAGAACACAGAATAGAATGAACATCTTGAAGAGCTGAAAGAAGCCGTAAATGATTCTAAAATTTATTTTAATAGTGAAAACATTAATTACAAAGTATTGACAACCGTGTGCCTAAAAGAGGTCCTATGATATTTCCTTGAGGCAGTCATTCCGACAGCAGGTGGGTGGTACAGATGACTGCGTGTAGGATGCGTGGTGCGAATCGTATATTGTACTGAAAGAATCTTTATTTGTAAATCATCATTCGAGGTAGCTTTTTGCAAGTAGGCTTATCATGAGGAATATGCCTTAGGCTTCCTCCTGCTGTTGGGGGTATGTGGAACTCTCCCCATGAACCCAATAAGGGTCTTAACTACCCACTAAAAACCTCACAATACCTGCGCTTCGCTTATAATGACAAAGAGGTGGGATCGCAGTAACATTCTACCACCGAAAGTAAATATATTAACTAGTGCAACCCTTTGAAAACACACTATATTATATATTTCAAAGTATATTTATCTCTATAGTATATATATTAATGTATAAATAGTTATTAATAATTACTGTGTAACAAATAGTGATACTGGGTATATTTATAACTTAAGAGTACGTTGAATGAAAACTCTAAGATTTACTATAGTATACCTAATATGATAACATGTTTATGGATCACCATCAACGGTAGATAGCAGCTCTGGTCTGGATAGGTGACTAGTACAGCCGTCAAAGTCGTGATGGAAGTAATAATTATTAAGCGCTTTCATATAACTGTTTCATACATACATACATACATAAAGTCACGCCTGTTTCCCTGAGGGGTAGGCAGAGACCACGGATTTCCATTTGCTACGATCCTGGCATACTTCTTTTGCTTCATTCACACGCATCACATTCCTCATACACGCTCTTCGGTTGAGGGTGCTCCTCACTTGCCCTTTTTGCAGAACATCTCCGATTTGGTCTAGGTATGTTCGCCTAGGTCTTCCCCTTTCCGATACTCCACTAACACTCGCCACTAACTGTTTCATATATATAATAAAATAATTTCTGAAACCATAATAGTATTTATAACGTCGGAGGCGGACGGTCAATATCGTTGTAAACCTTGGTCGTTCAATTTATTAATTAAATATACTCTAAGAGAAATAAAATTATTATGGTTTAGGAGTTTAGTGGATATTATAGCTACGTCGTAGTTGACATACCGGATTTGTATGCACAAGGCTGCAGATTTAATCCCAGGTTAGTATCAATGACTTTTTCAATATCGTAAATTCTTTCTTAGGTATTCTAATACACCACTGACTAACAGTGACAGAGAATATTGTGTTGAAACCTGGATTATCTATCCTGTATTCACCAACACGCAGTGAGCTAGCATGCTCAATACTTTCCATCCTGCTGAAGCCTTTGCCCTGCAGGGAACCTTGTAGGCTTTTATTCATAGCTAACAGTTCCTTATTCTCGAGAAAATCCGTTCTAAATGATACCTAATCAGAAAATCGCCCGTCACATAGATAGCTATAATATACATTATAGTAATTTAAAAATATGTCTTCGGTTTCAATAATACCACCATCATAATTACTTCTGTTATAAACAGGTTTTTTTCTGTAACTGTATTGGTCAGTTCAGCAAATAAAACTTTTCCCTTATGTTGCATCATTCAATTCCAAGAAATCACGTATTTATCCAACATATTTTTTTTTATTCTCAGAACCCACTTCACTAGAATTCGGAACTGTTGCAAATTCTTCACTCGTTAGGTATAAAGTAGGACGAAGAATATGACACATTATTTTTAATAGCAATGTTTCTAGATAAAACGAGCATAAAATTGTGCGAATTATTCTTCTTAAAAAAGTCTCGAAATAGAATCTCCGATAGAGATTTACCTCGTTATATCAAAAATCCTTATCAAACGTTATAGCACTATAGTGCTAACTATAAATAATAGAATAAAGCCAGAATATTAAAGAAACTAAAGAAGTTAACATAACATAACATCACGCCTGTATTCCCCGAAGGTACGCAGATATTTTTGTAACGAAAATTATTGAAAGAATTATAAAATTAGAATTTGATTATTAATTTATGTTGATAGAGTTGAATAACAAACAAAGAAGAGAAAGTAAAGCATGTAAAGCACAATAAGGTTTTCTAGATCTAACGACATATTTTTCTTCGATAACCCTAATTTTTTACTAATGAATATGATGGTGACATGAAATTATAATGTAATGGTCGTGTTTTTAATTGTGTTCGCCTGTGTGCGTCAACTAAAGTGTAATAATTGTGTGTATCCTATATAAGTAAATATTGTATTCTTATGGGAAATAAAGAATTTTAAAAACCCGTATTTTAATTCGATTTATTTTCTTATTCCATTAATTTTGTTACGCGTTCCAAGACAATCGAGTCGTTTCTCTGGGATGCCTCGAGCTTCAGCCTTTTGTAGATCCTGGCTTACAGGAGTCACAATCAGGGGCTAGAGTCCCGGTCTTGTCTAAAAAAAAAACCTTAATTTATTATCAAACCTGTTTATTATATTTACTACATACTTTTCCCAAGTCACAACCTAATCCGACATTACCGGCCTTTCTCCATAGGTATAGTTTCTAGTACAATGGCTCCCTGCCAAGCTCCGCATTCCCATCAAGTTTACTCTACATTTATCAGAAGTCATGTGTTTAGGAGTTTCTAGATGGAAATTAATTGAAGAAGCATGGTCTTCACTCCTTTACTTCAGAAAAAAATATGTTTACTATAAAATAAAATATGATTACTAAAAATTATGTTACTCTTTTAGCGAGTCTTGTCTAGCCCTTTAACAAGTGGCAAACCCTAGACTAATAATAACTATAAAAGAAATCGAATAGAATGAAAAATACTACTTGGTATACTAAATCTACGGAAAATAGGGTATTTACATAATTATATCGGCGATAACATAGTTCAAACATTATGCCATGCACATACATTTATCATCCTATTCGGTTTAGGGCTGATCACATCTGAAATGAGTATATTATAGTAATAGTGGAACCTAAGTCTTATATATAGATGTCGAGCAGCGGATTACAGTAATTACAATCTAAAATACAGCCATATTCTTAAATTACATTTCTCACTTTAGGCATTAAAATACGAAATCATTTTACAGTATAACAACAGTCGTAAGCTCGCCTTAGGCGTTAACATAATTTCAATCAATTATAGACTCGATATAAACGTCATTTTGTGTAATAAAGCCGCTGCAGCAATGCTGGTTTATTTTAAATCTTCACAATAATTGCAGCGCTCAACTTTTCCTTTGAAAGTGGTGTCCGGTGACTTTCATCGTGTAATATACCTACTGCAGATTTTGTAAATTGCTTTGCGTGTCATTGAGAACGGCTTTCCATCTCTCGGCTTGTACTTAGTACTAGTTATGATTTATACTGAACTTAAGGAGTATTCCTTAACTGACTCGGTTTGATTGATTATGAGAAAACTTTGAACAGATAATCTTCTTAGTGGAGGCGAGACGTAGTAACTTAAAATAATTAGCAATCTTGACGATTAGGTGTAGTTGTTGACTTCCAGACTTGATTAGCATGTTAGTTTATAGATGAGCTACATTTTAGATATGTTTGTATGGTTTAAAGACACGCGGAGGTTTCGTATCCTATGCGTCCATTATCTTGTTTCAAGTTATGTATTACACATCGCAATGACAATGCAAATGCACAATCTTGTAAAACAATATTCGTCAATAACACAAATATTTATGCAGTGCGGGAATCAAACCTGCAAAACCGTGCACTAATATACAATCATAGCTTTTTACCCGACTGCCAAGGAAGGGTTATGCTTTTGCTCGTCCGAATTAATTGAATAGAGTGAGAATTTAGAGAACATTAGAAACAAAAAATACTGCAAACACGTTCAATATTTCTGGCTGATTTATGTAAATACATCATCAAAGTAAAGTGAAATACAAGAGTCGGGGCTAGTGCGGCGGACAGCGGGCAGCGGGCAGCCGGCATGCACCACGATGACCGATGCAGACGAGCATTATGTCACCGCGTCTAGACTGCGCAAACAAGACCGCGCTGTTTACTCTGCCTTCGGACAAAGTCAGGCAAACCACGATCTTACTAATACAAGGAATTTAGAGCTCTGGAGGCCAATTATTGTAGTTTCAAAAAATTATGAATGTAGTTCGAAAAATGAAAATAAGTTTAATTGTACAAATCTGAAGATAATTATGTTGCCCTTGTTTTAATTAAGAGTAGGTACCTACGTAAAGTGATTTTGATACTATAGCCTTGTAAAGTAACTAACATTATTGTTAGTTACTTTACAAGGCTTCATAATTTTTTCTGCCTTATGGCACTTAGTTTGTTCGATGGCTTTTCGATACGCTTTTGACATTGGAATCGTGCAAATAAGAGTCCTATAGATGCTTCATAAGGGCTTCTAATTGGTCTATGTAAAATAATTTCAAGCGTTATCAGTCGAGCATGTGGCGCCTGGTGATAGTGATCTGCAATCCATGGGAAACACATAATGTTATGTATTAGGAGGACCCGCCAAAACAAATGGCGAAAATTTGTAAATAAAACCGCTGAATACACGGACGGTGTTTCCACGATGCTGGCTTTCGAAGAAACGGTGAACCAAACAGATCGCGTGTCCGTCTCAATGGCTCCATTGATCACACGTGTTTGTGATAATGAATTACAACATTGTGATTAAGTGCGCGGTAATTGTTACTCGTACCTAGTAATTGGAGTCCGCCGAGTTGAAGAAAGCCCGCTAATCCGTGGCGAGTATATTGAACTAATGAGGCTGCCTCACGAATGATGAAACTTGTTCGACGTAGGATTGGCTTGTTCACACCTTCGAGGCTAAAAACTTAAGTAAAAAGTGAAGTAAGAAAGCAAACATCTATTAGATTTAATCACTTATTGATACGACCGACGCGCGTCCTGTTGATGGTATTGATAATATTTGGTTTTGGTAGAAGCTGAAGTAATTAACTACTGGACAGATGTTTAAATACTTAGGCGTGTGTCCTTGGTAACAAGAGTTTCTTCTTGCCAAGTGTGGAAAAGAAATTCGCAATGCTTTTTATTTAATTGGTAAAAAATGCAATGTTATTTAAACGCCATGCATTTACCTAGATTTTTGTGAACTCTCTGTCTTTCATGAGTACGTAAGAACAAAAATATTTATAGTCAATCTTCACACTTTTTTATCCAATAGAATACAGTGATATTCAAATAAAGTTCTATTCATTAAAATCATAGAACATTTTTGTTACCGGCCGAAAATATAATAGTAATAATGTAATAGTTAGGCACCTACTTGAAGCCGGTTGTTTTTTTAATGTATGATTAACGTGACGACCACAATCACGACCTCACCTGGTGGTTCGAAATGGATTCACCACTTCACTAGCACTCATTACAATGAGCTTTTTGCTGTCGCGTCGGACGGCATGCCTCAAGGTTGCTTGAGAAAGACACGTGTAACACTACGTACCAACTATTATTTGCTACTGATTTAGGTATTTTATTTCAACTGCTATTTACGTAGGGAATTATAGATTTGCAATATTTATAGCGCATTGCACATTTTGTTTGTAGATTTAGAGGTAGAGTCCTAAAATAACTGTTAAATACAATTCTTTTTGTTAGGATTATTTCTTTGGTTGTAAGTGTTGACAGTGAAGTGTTTTAGAAACACGGGTTTATATAATACCTATTTTTTTTTTGGACACTCGAGCCCTAGTCATGAGAAAAGTGGTACGAAACAGAGAGGCGGCACGGTACGAAATGGCTGTTTCTTCTGTTTACGTAATCGTTTTTTTACGTAAAAGAGAGTTAATTAATTAACCATTGCTACTTGGTGGCACTGTTCAGTTCCCAGATAAACACATAAGCCTATTGCAGTCCACAGCTCTACTTGGCTACCCCTAGGGTACGTCACAAGGCCCGCTCTCGCGTATTCGACACCCAGTCACTACTAGTTACTTGGAACAGTAGGGCCGGGAACTGGTGGTCGTTTTCTTTGTCCTTTCTTCATGGGAGGTTTTGCTTATAGTCACCACGCTGGGCAGGCGGGTTGGCAACCGCAATATGGTGAACGATACATCGGGTTAGCAACCGCAGTGGCCTATTCTATCCTTCATTTTTAGACCAACTATATTTGCCAATTTGATTACACCTTAATTACTTTGAGTCCTTATAATAGAGAGATCTATTATGCCTAAACTATTTCTCAGAAATGGCTTTTATAGCAACTACATCAGGTGCGCTGGTATATAAGCTCGCGGCTCTATTATCTAATTCGAAGAAGTGAACCGTCTTCTAGGGCATGCAAATGATTAAAAGTAATTGATATCGACAAAAATGTATAGTGAGATACCGTTTTAGATTTCAGTTACTTTACTTAATATAAACAATGTTTATAAATCTTAACTGTAGGTATTCGGTTTTTATTGTTAACTTTCAATGATGATTTCATTTTTTATTGACATCATAGTTTGCAGTACATTTATAGTAATAGTTTTATTGATTCTTTGTATTGTAATGATTATATAATAGTTACTGCCTCGTTGGTCTAGTGGTTGCTAAGCGCGACTGCTGAGCACGAGGTCCTGGGTTCGAATCCCGGGCCGGGCAAAGTGTTACTGGGTTTTCCCATTAGGTAATTCTCAGTGGCAGCACGGAGTCTGGATTTGTGCCCGGTTGATGGCAATAGGCTCGCCCCCTATTACATTGGACCTAGAAGTGATATAAATGTATTGACAAGTTGGTCTTTATCGCGACAATCTTAGTAATTTGTCCTCCTAATAAGTACGTACTAATGTTTTTATCCATACTTGCGTAGTTTTGGGGCCTAAAAACTTGTTGTTAGCGACATAATGTATCTGACCGCTAACTGTCCGATGTAATAGGCTAACCGACAATTTGCCGCTTTGTTAACCAGGAAAAGTTATTATGTGTGACTGACAAGCCATTGTTACCCACACAAAAGCAACCGGAATAGTAAATAATTAACAATAATGTGTTTATGATTAATTTGTGAAGGTAAGCTTACACCATTTATGACTGCGGATCCCAGATTCGAGTCCTGTAAAAAGTTCTGGGTTTTCTTCGCACCAAAATGAAAAGGGCTATTAGAATGATTATTAATTTATTTATTAACCATAACAATATTATTATGATAGTAATTAAGATGAAGGAGGTGAAAGGGATATGTGGACAGTAAATAGTCTGTCCTGCCTCTTACCGTGAACTGTTAAAACAGGACAGGGTTACGATGTAGAAGTGAGAGGCTGCTATGGGCAGTATAATGTGGTGTCTCGCTTCCACAACGTAAACTATCCTGTTAAAAGAGTTCATTGTTTTTGGGCTGTTCCATTGACTGGCAGAGACCTTGGACTTCCAATTGCTTCGATGCTGGCATAGATTCTTTATTCGCCTCTTTTAATATTTCCTATACAGGGTCGTCGATGTACTCCTAGCCTGACTCTTCCGCAAAATATTGTATTCCATATAATGATCAAATAGAAAAATTTAATACCTTATATCCATTAGTGTTTGTCGAACAAGTCATCTGTTTGTCACGGGACATAATCAATGATGTCAGTCAGTAGTTAGTTTCTTGTATAGTTTTTTACACACTTATGGACAATGTTCTGTTAATATGACGAAATAGACGTGTAGCTGTCGGCGGGACGTTCTATTGTCGTTTGTTTTATGTTGAAGTCGTATTGTAGATCAAGAAAAATGGGGATCTTCACGTTCTAAAACTACATAAAGATTTAATTTCTGCTTTAGCGAGATGAGAAGGGGCAAAAGCAACTGATCAGGTCCAGAAGGGAAGGGGGAAGCAAAAGTAAAGTGCAGAAGGAGATGGCGGGATGAACTCGAATCGTACCTCCAGCATTTGCTCCGAACAGCGGTCCAATAAAAGAGGGAAAGGTGGCCCTTTGCCCTGTAGCGGGACACTAAGAGCTACTAATAATAATTACCCTATTTATTCGTGATCTAGAATTAGTATTCCACAGAAAATGTGAAGTAAGCTTCGAGTCCCGGGTCGAGCAAAGTGTTACTGGGTTTTTCCATTAGGTAATTCTCAGTAGCAGCACGGAGTTTGGATTTGTGCACGGTTAATGGCAATAGGCTCGCGCCTTTTATATTGAGACTTGCGCGAAATGCGGGTGTAATACTTTCATGTGCACCTCTATTTACCCCTCCGGGGAATAAAGGCGAGAGCGCATAATGCTATGTGTGTCTGTAATATAATCATAACTTTTTTTTTGTTTAAAAACTTCGTGTCCGCAACCTACGTGTCGTAGGTGCGCCTCACAAACATGGGATATCACATACACAAACACCCAAACTCGGGACAAATATCTGCGGTTAGTACAAGTTTTGCCCCGAGCGGGAATGGAACCCACTGCGCCAATCAGGTCACTTAAAAAGTTAAAACCTCGCGCAGGCATACCTCGGCACCTCAACATAGTTTCGTGTAGCGGATGTAGACAGCTATTCGTCTTATTGCAATATTTTTTGCGAGCATCGATAAACACCTACGTGCAGTTTGTGACCTACCTTAATTGTAATCGATTATAATACGTCCTCACGACCTTGTGGGGTAGACAGATGACTGATGCTGCTAACTATGCGACAATACCGGACCGTTGTTTTGTATCCTTTTGAGTCGAACTTTTTGGAGTGGTCGGTGATTTGTCATATTTTATTAAACTAGCGCATGCTAACGGCTTTGCTTGTGTGGGTGGGGACACTTTTGTTTAATAGTACGCACTATGTGTACTCAGTTAGGTATCGTTTTTTTTTACTATTAGATGGAAGTTGTGTATAGGTATTTATGAATTATAGAAAAACAATTACCAATCAAGAAGATATAAAATGGATAGAGCTGATCAACTCTATGTAATTATTTCAACGTAAAGCAATGTACCTTGACTTTGTTATTGAAGCTTGAGGAAAGCCAGCTATATTCCTACATTTGGCTTCCCGAGTTGAAAATCTTGATTAACCTCCTTAATTATAGTAAGAAACATAAACGTTGAACTACCATTGTTGACCCTAATACCTACATGAAAAAAAAACTGCCCAATATTGAAAACTTTATCTAAAAAAAATATATATACTGGATCTCCAGTGTCTATGTCCATTCTACCCAGCATCAGACGTCTTAATTATAAAGTTGTTTTCAAAGCTATAAATAGATAATTATTGTTTGTTTGGTAAAATTACTACATATTTCCTTTAACCTCTAACGAAGGACATTCTACATAATAATCAACCAGTATTCAATCCAAACTCATATTTGTATTCGTTTTATTCGTAATAGATACTATTAATCATATTACTAGATGTTTTTTAAAAAGGTTAGACTCAAGCTCGTTTGTTGTGTCGCCAGTTACAAATGAATCCTCACTATTTTGAATTTGGAATTAACTCTGTCTGTCTGTATGTTGCTCATCACGATAACTACTGAACCAAACGTAATGGAATTTATATTTTAGATAGCTTACCCTTAATATAACAAAAACCACATTGATATTCAATAAAATGGTAACAAATTTGCATACACTTTAACATTACCTCTTACAATGTAACCTATAAACGGTGGATAACGAATTAAATCTTACTTAACGACTAATTTATTTCTGATTATAATTTCTCTTTAATTATCATCGCACATAAATGGATGGGCTCGCATCCTTTATGGCTGAGAGCGACGATGTGAGTAAAAAATCGATTAAAAACCCATTATCGATCCAGTGACTAAAAACTATACGTTTTTACTGCGCCTACGCAAGTGCTTGCGTAGCTAGCTACGGATATGAGGTAAGCTTATGCACATCGCATTTGCTCTTGTAATTCTAATACACTTTATGTGCGTCGATTTAATATTTAAAGGGTTTGAAATAATGCAAAGAAAGAAAGAATACGGTGAAGGCTTGTAACTTTGTAATATGGTCTATTATATGTATGGTCTAGTATGGGTTATGGTAAAACATCGTGAGGAAACCGGGACACCTGAGAGATTTTTCAACGGTCAGAGGCCTAAGGCGGTTTAAACTTTGACACCAGGTTGTTCATCAACCATACGATAAGAAGTATTTGAAATATGTCATTAGAATGATGTCCCGGGACAACGTAATTGACTCTTCGATATTATACATTTATAGCAAATAATGTAATGATGTTTTGGACATAGTTTTTATATCAAAGTACTGACTATATTATACGTTATATTTTGTAATCAAAATATTATATAATTCATATATTGCAAAAAATATAGGGCATTGTCTTATGTAGGTAATCCCGATTTGAGACCAATTTGACAATGTGCTACGGGTGACGTCATTATGGAAAGCAGTGTGAAGTAACAGACCTTGAGCTTAAATATGACGTCATCGGGATCAGTAGGCATTTAATAGCGAGTTCATGTGTTATTTACCACTAATGTATACATCGTATACATGTTTTTAAAAAACGTAAAGTTTGACAAATGACACTTGGAGGGACCAACGTGTGATGTTATGTTCTTTGTTGCCAAAAATATAATTGCCTTTAAATGTTTACACATATGAATGTAAATAAAACGAAGTGCCGGATATTTAGCAAACACTTGTTTAAAAGGGACTATTCACGTTTACTTATCACAATTCTTTATTGCACTTGGGCAATAATAAAAGGTAACACTACTTTCCTGTGCCACTGAATTAATCAGCACACCAAACGATACAAAATGTACAATTAAATAGCCGCAACACCTCGATCAAGAGCTGATACAGTAGCACTCAGTATCGGCTAACTTATAGCCCGTGATAACACTAAATACGTACACTGTAAACTGTACAGGCACCGCGCCGTATAAGGGAGGCGTGATTATGAAACTGGTAATAATTTAATTTGGACTTTATCGGCCGGATAGACCAGCCGCTCTAATAAACTATTTATCTACATTACACCAATTATCAAGTCGCCGGTTGGCGGTTGCTCGGTCAACCATTACCCACTATTTATTATATAATAGCTCCCAGATAAGTGTATATGAGCTGCTTTTAGATAACAATAGTTTGGAATTCTGCGTGCGTTTTATCTACAGACACGGAATCTTAAGTGACCCGAAGGCATATAAGTTACGGCTCTGATTTTTGAATTACATTCCGAATGCTGAATAAATAAATACTATAATGTTGCTGCAGCTTTTTTGTGTGAGAGTAGCTAGTTAGTGCCTCGGCGGTGGTACTGAGGAGAATATTTAAAACGTACAAAGTTTATGTGTAATAGAATGTGAAAAGTTCACGTTTCATTGAACATAGTGAGTTATTGTGTTTTTGCGTGGCGCGCCGCGGCCCGCGGCTGGACTCGCGGTGCAGGCCGCAGTCCGCACGGGCGCACTGCGCACGAGTCATTCGATGCAACTAGTTTTTTCGTCCGCTCGCACATCCGCGTCTGCGCCACTTTTTACTCCACCTCCGCGTTGGCCGTTTTTCTGTCCGATCTCGATTGATGACCGTCTGGTCCCTCGTCTGTGTTTACACGTCGCGTTCCATCTAATGTATTAGAATTACTGTGCGTATCACGGTAGCCGTAACAAATGATCATATTACTTTGTATATAAATGACTTAAGAAATTGTTAGATGGTCGCTGGACAAAAAGTGTGAGTCATTTATCATTACAGTGTGAGATGGTGAAGGTGTTTTGTTGTCATACAAACAGTTGCCAATAAAGTGGTGTCGATATTAATTGTCTTATTATTTAGTTAAGGATCTGAAGTATTTTTAATAATTTTGTATTTTATGCAGACTACACTGAATATTTCAATTCACAGTCGAACTTTATTCTCCAATATTACATATACACACCAGCACCAAGAAATCTCTTATATAAAGCCTTAATATAGGTCTTCTTTACGGTAAACAAATGTCTACAAAAACCGCTACGATGAGTCAACCAGAGAAACGTATTTCCATCTTTACCTCTCATTATTATATAGGTGTTCTACCCTGCTAATTGAATTTATACCTTTATCATTCGATGGTTCATTGACCGCATAAAAAAGTCGGGGCATATTAATTAACATCTGTACTCGCTCGTACGGTTCTCACAGACGTGTCCGTTGAAATATGAACAATACGGGTATAGCTATTAGCGTCGGCTACTGGATTGGTAATTGGTGGCTTTGTATGGGCCATCAGACTACGGCTAGACCAGACAGGCGGCCTCCGACGTCTAGACAGGCCATTGCGATTTGCGAGATCACGTTTCGGCCGGCCGAACATGCTAAGTGCACGTCTGGCGGCGTACATGAGGCCCGCCGATGTACGAACGCCCTGGAGGTGACTTGAATGCGTTAGCGGCTTGAGTACTGGTCAGCGATGTGCTATGTATACCTGGTACTCGCATATACCAATATAGAGATTGTAGAGAGCTTTTACAAAAAGCTTTCTGTTAAGTATGATGTTAGAACAAATTATGAAAGAGAGTATACGTGTCTGTATATTACATTTCATGTATGTTACACGCACTAACGATACAGGATAGATTATGTATACGGGGTGACCTATATAAAAAAATTAAGACCTATTCTTTTAAGGTACAAATCAAGTCAAAACTAGAACGAACAAAAACTATTTTTGATCCAACACAAATAAAAAAACTACAAGATAGTTACGGATCAAAAATAGGTCACTACTAACCTACTAGCGCTTAACGTCAAGCATCTAGTTTCCACCAAGTAGGCTGTAGGTAGCAAATATGACCGAGGTCTTCAAATCTAGGGCTGCAAATTTATTCAAATCGGATTAACGTAAAGCTCTCGATTTAACTTAACGAACCAGAGTTATAACGATTGATAAGTACAGATTATAGTCGGAGATTTAGGTTCTTGGTGCAAGTGGGCCATTAGTCTAACGATTTCTGGAGTTAGGGTCAGACTTCGTAAGGTTTTACGTACAGTAGACCATGGAAGTGTGTTTTGCGTTTACATAAAATAACAAGAAACATAGCTACGGAGCGTAGCAATAGATTCATATATCTCTACACATACATACAAGCGCCCGTATAACCACCAGATGGGTAGGGGTACAGGCTGACGTGGTCTCCTTTATCAGTAGTGTGCCTATACACCCACATATTTCGCCACCTTAGGCGACTGTGGCCAGCCCATTGCCATTCATCCGGCCTACGCCGCTTTCGACTCTACGCCTCGCTTTCCCAGCGATCGTAAAAAAGTGAATTTTTAATCCTTTCCCCTCGGGCTCATAGATAAATATAATATATATATATATAATCAAAATAATCTTCTTCTTATCGTATGGTTGATGAATGATCTGGTGTCAGAGTGTAAACCGCTTGTAGGCCTCTGACATGGCTTTACCTAAATGAATATTGAAACGTCGCATCCATCGGAGCGTGTGAACTATTCAGACATCGGCGTCGGGCCGGACTCTCGGATTACTATGTACATTGTTAGCACACAGTTACCGTAGGCCTAGAGGCTACACCTTACACAAACAGATAGCTCATTGTTGGCTACACGATGACACGCAGCCACCGTGACTAATTATTTTAATGGCGTACCGCTCGTATGCAGACCTATAATGATATATTTAATAATTTCCCAGAATGTACACAAATGTATGGTCTCTTGTTTGTATTCTGTGAAAAGGTAAGTACACGTGTATTATAGAATTGTCCCTCATTGTGTGGTAGCAACAGCAATGACTAAATTACATATTAACAACACTGTGTCTATTACAATGTCTTTGAACGAGATTTAAACTTCAGTTTAGTAATAAACTAAATTAGAATCAGTATGACTTTTATGCAAGAAAAAAAGCGTGCCAATAAAGAAGCAATTTAAAAAGAATAAATGTTGTGATTTATTACGTGTCCAACCTATTTAAGCAACAGTGTTTGATGTCAATAAAAACAAACGAAAGAGTTCTAATATTTGCACGTAAATATCTCCTGTCAGCACTATTTAATTGGAGGAGACATTTCGCAAACAACGTTCGGTAGCGACGTCGGTGTGTTTAATATTTTGCAGCACGTAATCATACAAATTGTATGTGATATCGTGTATTTATTGCCACTCAACTGTGCAGGTTTAATTTATAATGGACGCTGCGACAGACATATCAATTTATTTGTGTAAATAGGTACGTTGGCAGGTGCGCCTACTAATTGGTTACAGTAAGTAGGTATTCATTGGTAAGTACGTAGGTATATAAATTGATTTGAACTAAAACATGAACATGCCAGTATTTGCCGTCAACTTATTTTAAACTAGCTGCGCCCCGCGGTGTTACCCGCTACATTTTTTCGGGATAAAAAGTAGCCTTTGTGGTAATAAAGGGTTTTAGCTACCTTCATATGAAATTTTATTAAAATCCATTCAGTAATTTCCGTTTTTACGTGAAGGAGTAACAAACATCCATCCATACTTAAAAACTTTCGCGTTTATAGGTACATATAATATTTGTACGGATTATGTCAGGGTTGTAAAACGTTATTATGGTTCATGATTTATGTTATGTTGCCAATTTAATGTAACATAATATGTTCGTTTACTTTATTTTTAGTAATAATATTCTTAATTATGAACGTGTTTGATCCAATTAATTGCAAGTATTGATTGAGTATTTGTTTTATTTGTTGTGTTGACTTAATGATTCGTAATTATGATTTTACGATCGAAATAAATATGATCTGTAATTTGTAATTATATATTGACTTGTAATTATATATTGATTACATGTGACGACCTGGTTAGCACAGTGGCTGAGCGATTGGACTGCTGCGCTAAGGGTTGCGGGTTCAATTCCCGCACGGGGAAAACCTTTGTGCGAACCAGAGATGTTTGTCCCGAGTCTGGGTGTTTGTGTATGTGATATTGCATGTTTGTGAAATGCACCCACGTCACAGAAGATATTCCTAGTGAGGGGCGAAATTTTTAAAAGAACTGCTTAATGAAAATAGATCCAGCTTCCAGTCAACTCCCGATAGTCCTAGCCGATAATGATTACTATAGGTAGCAGGATTTTTCCAAGCCTTTCTATAAGTTGCGTGAAGTACCTAGATACCGCGTTATAGTAGTTTTGTTAATAAAAAATGTGGATATTTAACTTATATTGTAGGAAATTTAAAACAAAACAAGACACGCCTTTATTTACATTTTTCTTATAGGTAGGTAGGTACCTAGTAGTCACTTCTTCTAAAAAATCTGATGTAGGTTCTGACAACCCTAATGCAGTATACAATTATTGGAATAAAATAAAATAATTTGTTGAGCTATTGAAAAATAAACATTCAGAATTTCAGCCATAAAATTCTAAAAAGAGAACAAGTAGTGACGACAATGTCGATGTATGTAGCTTGGCGGCAAATTCATGAAAAGTTTCGGCGTTCCACTCATGCGAACACTTCACAAACTATAGCAACTCACTTTTCAATCGACGCATAAACGGTCTTTATCTATAAAAAAAAAACGAAACCTATCTAGGTACCAACCAAAAGTAACCTTTATAAGTACCCTAAATTTGACAAGAGACGATCATTCCCGTTGCCATGGCAACAGCTTCAGCGACTACACTGATTATAATATTACCTGATACTGCGAAAATCTTAGTCCTAAGGGAGTCTGAGGCTGTATCGTGGGTTGCTATGCGAGCGAATGACGTAACACATTGTTCATATTCCCGTCATAATTTGAAATTCCTCAACGACACTAAAGTTGCACTGAAATATGTAAATGACCAAATAATTAATCTGTGAGACCGACAATTATGCCGAGTACGTTTCATATGTGTTTTATAATTCTTAACGGAGAATTTAAAAAAATACCTACATACAGACAGAAAGAACACAGAATTTCCTCTTTTTTAAAGTTTGTTAAAAACTAAGAATAATCTAGGAATATGTTGTGTAATTATCGGAAAAATCATTGGAAAAAGCAATTAATTTATCTAAGTAGCAGTAAATGGATCTGGTGAATTAGATGACAAAATCTTAATTATTTATTCACTAGATACGAAAGCTCTAGAGCTATTAGCAACTTAGATGGATAGGTTTATAGACTACCTAAATGTCGAACCGCAAAATGCAACTAGAAATGACTTGTGAAATAAAAACTATTGAGTTAGGGCCAAACTATAGTAAATAATAAAATAAAATACAATAATGATGATTATTTAGCCTGCTTAGACAATAAATATTAGAAAAGTTTGTATCATGTGTATGAAGAATGTAAAAAAGTAAAGTAAAATAATTCAAATCTTTTGACATTTTGTTTCCCAGCAAAATTCAAGTCAAAACTTTTTAAGTTCTAAACCCAGGTAACAAAACATCCATCCAATGTATTTCGCTTTGCCTTTTAAACGTTGGTTTTCGATTAGCGGGTGTATGTGGGACTAAGGCAGGTTACAAACAGCCAAGGTCGTTCAGCAGACGCGCGCACCTCGGGGACTCGTTACGCCGTCTGCGTCCTTGACACGCACCTGTTCTGCTCACCTCCATTCACTATGGTCTGGTCGGCTGATAATGCACCTTTTTGCAGCGGTGCCTTTATTTGTGTACAAGTCACGTCATTGTCTATTATTATTATAATGAGGTTTGAATTTAGAATGACACATTTATTTTTAAAATGATTTGTTGTTTTTCTGAGTCATAGAGTTACGGGACTTTTTGACAGTTTAGTAAATTGAAAAGTTATTGGCTTTTCAGCACAATAATGTGTAGGCTTGTAGGTGGCAAGGTGCTAATACGGATTGTATGTTTCCGTTTCTTTTTAATATTAAACCAAAAGACAACTGTGTATGTATGATACCATTTAGAAATTCCCAAAAATCTTACTCCTAATTGAGGCTAGATGAGGACAAAAATGATTAAGCAACAAAATAATTCAATATTGCTATCTGAGATTCACTTATATGTTGGTATGGTATAATGGATGTTGCTAGGCAGGCAGTAGACTATTTTATGAATCATGTAATTTATATGAAACCGATTCAAACGCGTAGGTACGGGAACAGTCAGAAGATGAATCATAACGTAATTCTAAATAATACATAGGCACACCTATATATATTATTATGTATATACGTTTCCCGGAATCGAATCTGGATTTCGAGGGATATCTATCTTGAGTTAATGTGGGCAGAGCTATCGCGAACAGATCTACAAATAAACTAACACTAAATGTGTCTGCAGTGCTTGTAGATACTGTAGCGGGTATATGTATGTATACCATAAGGCCGTCTTCGCAGAATTCGTAGGCATTAGACGATTTAGACAGGAGATACAACGCAGAGTTTAGATATAATGTACACGTGTGAAATATTATGTTATTTCAAAGGTCTAGACTATTGTACGTACTACGAATGTTAGAGGTCTATTTTATATGTTAGAGTATTACAAATAAGTCCGAATATTGAAGTTTACTAATGATAGCTTTAAGACGAAGTATAGACTTCAGAATATTTTAGTTAGAGCATAGAGCCTTTATATAAATCTTTCTTCAGACATATTTAGATCGAGTTAAATGACTGCCTACCATCATAACTTCAATTCTGATAGGGTGGGCAATAAGGAGGCATTGTAAGGCAATATGGAGGCTTTTGGGCACAAGCCTTATCATCTAAAGAATGGAAAATAGGAAAATTTACGCAAGATATAGAAGAGCTTTGGCGATAAATTATTAGTTAATTTATCACACAATTATACTCAGCACATGGCAACAAATTGTAAGGTTGCGTCAGCCGGCCGCGGTAACTGAAAAAGTGGCTAAATACTTGTGTGCGAGTGTACATCCTCCTGTGAGACGCGTGTCGCAACCTCCACTGCACCTGTTGCACCCGCCGGCGTACAGCCACACACACAATAGACTACACTTACAAAATTGCAGTCATCGCAACTGTCGGTTAGCTACTTAACGCACGGCCGATATTTAAAGTCACAGGCGGCACTCATGCATCGGTTATCAATGCCAAAGATTACCTTAGTATAACTGCGCTGCAATTTTCCCGACTGTCAATACAGTATTTTTGACATTCAGGTCAACCTGTTAATACTTTTGTTGTGATCTTCTAGTCTGCAAGATTGTACTGCATACGAAGACCTTTCTACAAATTCAGACCTCCAAACTGCATAGTACTTACCTACATATATACCTGCTGGGTAAGATGATACTAAGAGTTCCACTGGTTGTCATCAATTTCACAAACAAATATTGACTAAAATACGACCAGAATGCCTATTACTTATTACCAAGCTGAATAGAGACTAGCTAGTTGATTCAGATAGCACAAGGCACATCCTATTCCAATTTCTATTTTATTTAAATCATTATACATGCTGCATGAATGTAAAAGATTTTACTCGTGAATAACATAAAAGCCGTTCATCTGGTGAATGCGTGTAGGTAATTTTACACGGTATGAACAAGCCGGTAGATTGCTCTGGATAATTTCATTTGCGCTTTATAGCAATCAGGAATCTATTGAGTGGCTCAGCACCGGCCGCGATTTATTTCAACAACATACGTTTTAACATTAAGTATGTACAGTCGACATCAAAGTCGAAAGGTTTTAGACATTTATACCACTTTGAGGTACTCAAGAAGTCTCCAACACTCGTCTATTCCAAAATGTCATTGAAGAATGGGCACAAAATAGGTATGTAATTAGTATGTTACGTGTATATCAAATCAACGTAATCATCACTGTGGAACATTAATACCTACTCAAAGTATTATAAAGAATTGACTCCTTATTTTCATTAAGATGAAATGTAGCCGGTAAACAATAGTTCTAATGCTTTTTATTATAGCAATAAATGTAGATTTCGATTATTTGACAGCGATATATGAACACATTAATTTTTTTTTCTATATTTTGAACATAAGTAAACCATGACAAACAGGGTGTTTTATTGTACATTTTGCGTTCTTTGTTTTAAGTAACTATAGTAGTACTCATGTTAGACCGTTTTTATGGATTTAAACGATTTATTTCTTGTCCGTGAGTTGGCTTGGTCGTTAATTATTATCTATCACTAGCTGCGCCCCGCTGTGTTACCCGCTACATTTTGTCGGCATAAGAAGTAGCCACATAGGCTACTTCAGTTAAACCTGTCAGCTTCCTCCATATGAAATTTCCTCAAAATCGGTCAAGCTATTGAGCGTGAAGAGGTTACTAACATACAAACACAAATTTTCGCCTTTTTATTATTAGTGTGATAGCTTTTTGATAAGTGGCTTTAAGCTAAGGTCATACCGCGCCTAGTCTACGAGGCCTTGCGGGTCTGACCGTCTGACTGTCTACTACCCAGAATGCACCGAACGTACAATTAGGTACAGCGCTCTAACAGACTAAAACTAGTTACGAACTAATGAGAATCACACTTTCAAGTATCATAATCTACTTGTGATATTGACTGTATATTAAAAACTATAACTCTTCAAAAGTACTTATCTTGGGTAAACAGTGTAGATTTTCTTATGTTTACTCGTCTGTCGGCATGGAAAACGTATTCAAGACGAATGTAAACAGGCGGAGGTCGCATCCTGAGCTGTTCAGTGTTTCTCGACTAAATTTAAACTGTTTAGTCGAATCAAGTTGTTTTTGAGGTTATAAATGATTTTGTAATGTTCCATTTGTAGTTTATACTAACGAGTCGGCGTGGCGTCAATTCTGAATTACTTATTTCTGGAAATATATATTTCAGTGCTCGTCGTTGGCCAGATGTATGGCAACCAGATTTAGGAGAAATTCTGACCGTTATGTTCTTTTTTAACTCCTTTGTTATTTTATTAGAGTATCTTTTAAGTAGTTTGGGAATAAATTTAAAATACTTTTCCCTTCTGTTGCTGAAAGTGACCTGTGTGAGACTAATTTCCCGGCGTATATAAATAATAATGCGGCATAAATAATGTCAATAGGCTCGCCTCTTGGGGTGAGAGTGAATAGAATCCTGATGGGTAATCGAGAACGCCTTTGCCTTTTGCTCCAGAAACTGTGATTAGTTACTTTTATTCTTTTTACAATACGGGGCCCTAACACAGGTATTACTTTTACTTAAAAAGAGGTCCCTATGTAAGATTTACATTAATAGTTGTACGAGTTTCTGCAATAAACCTTTTTATTTTATTTTTTTTCAATAGGTCTGGAATACTGTAAAAGTATAGCCAATGTATATAGGCCCAACAGTCTACTTTTTACATCAATCTATTAAGCTCAAGCGCATCCACGTGAAAAGCTAAGGTCCAAAATATCGCAGTATAACAAAAAAGACGTTTACGCGATATAGTAAAAATAAAGCATGCGTATTATTGCTGTGTCTAGACAGATCTTTTTTGTTTTTTACTGACGATGATAATACTGTGTAAACAGCCTCACTTGTTATTTTGTATTCGAGACCATGTAACATTTAAGTGGTGGGTAAACAGTACTTTAAATTCATACAGTTTATATAGGAATAAAGATTAAGTATTTAGCACCCGGTAGGTGTAAGCACCTAATTATGGTAATGTTTTGCGTAGTGATGTATTATCCGGCTATTACGTATCACTGGTTTTTTACTGTTAGCTTTAACTTTATTTGGTATTTTATTGTAGATGTATTTAATTATCATCATAACATCGTAGAATTCGTAAGAACAAAGTAACAGGTTCAAAGCCGGTCAGTATAGTTGTGACACTATTTTTTTAGAATGTTTTTTGTACCATGGTGCCAATATTGCATAAATACAAACCAAGATTCAGAAAATGTAATTATGTTGATTATCCAAAAAAACCTGTAAGATTGAACCCGCAACCCTGAGGCAGCAGTCTGTGCTAATCGGATCGTCAAAGTTATGCGTAGGAGAAAAACGTGAGTTCTAAAGTTCGAAATCTTCTATGTTGAAGAATGCTTACCGCCACCCATTGGCTCCCAACGGATCAAAGAAGTTTCTAATGCGTTGCGGACTTTTGCTTCCTTTTTTTTTAAGTTGGGCGGATAACGACAAAAATTAAGCAATGACAAATGATATTTATCTTATCGAGAATGATGTTAATTTGGTGTTATCAACACGCATATATCCCGTGAAGGTAAAAAATATAAGCAGGGTGAAGCTGTTATATCACACACCCACTTTTTCCAGAACAGTCCTACACAGTAGCACCTAGGTGCGAAAATAAGGGTTTTCCAACACGCCACGAAAACAAAAGACTTTTCTTTACCAATGAATTAACTAAAAGTCTAAAACAATACAAGATGAATTTCGCTAACGGTCGCGTGGGGAGGCGGCGGGGTGGCGGCGCGGCGCGGCGGGGTGGGGGTGACAGGAAGCGCGGCAGACGGCGCACCCGCCGCCGCATAACTAATGCGCGCAGGCGCCACCTGGCGGCCGAGGTCACCCTGACCTTACACACTCACCTGGAAAAGCCGTACGCATTGGAAAGTGCTAATGAGAATGCTAAGTCTAGCCTATCTAACTAGTTTACCGCTCTCGGTTTATATTCATAGCTGCTACGTAGTTAGGTATGTAAATAACGTTTGATATTCCCGTGATTTATGAAGCAACGGTTGAAATGAATAACGTTGTTAGATATCTTTATATAAGGCCTGGCTGGAGCCCGTTAGATCTCCCTGAAATTCAGAAAATCGAAAGTAAGCAGAGTCGGTAGAGTTACATTTATAACATTCGTACAACACGAAAGAGAATTGGCAGAGAAGAGGGAGTCCTGTAGTGGGTAATACCGGGCTGAAATGATGATGATGTTACACACTCACATACAACACTCACGCACCCGCACACACTACACACATACACATATTTTCTTCTTTTTCATTTTTATTTTATTTTGTATGAAAGTCAAATATTACCTAGAATGTTAGCAAGGGTTTTTATTTTCATTATGTTTGCGGATGATGATACAGTCTCACACAATAACTAACAGCTGTGACGGAATGTATCTCAATCGTGAGGCCGCCTCAACGAATTGCCGATCTGGTATAATTATGATCTATCGAGTCCCGGCCTACGTCCGCGACATTATTGGGGCCTATTTGACAAATAGAACAGTGATCTACCCAGGTTGGAGTAGATGGAAACGGTGCGAAACGACGTGCGGTGTTCCTCAGGGGTCGATCTTAGGGCCAGTTCTGTGGCCAATTGCTCAAAAAATACCTATCCACTGCATCTAAATTGACTTTTGCAGCTGGCTTGCAGTTCTAATGCAAACCGACCGATAAGACCGTTACAGGTAGGTCTTTAAGATATTAATTAACTAAGGAACTATAGATCATTCTCGACCCAAATTCTTGCAATAATGACGTATCAATGGTTTGATGCTGAAGTCAGCTTCCCGAGACACACATACCTACCTTCGCACAAAAGCTGCCAGTCATTTAGTGACTAACACAAAAATCCTTCTGCGAAGTCATTTGTCGACCAACCACTTGCCCCTTTGCTCTTTTCCACCGACGGCATTTATACCAACGACCGATAATTAAATAAATGTTGCATATGTCGAATCGGAACCGAAATGATATAAAACACGTAGTTTATGAGCACTGGAGCACTGGGGTAAATTCGGCGTCATCCAGAATCCATTTATAGGTGGGTGACCCATTGTTTTATAATTAAAAGTTTAAGACCAAATTAATGTTAGGAAGAAATTACGGTCGAACTCGGAGCGAGCGCTGCGTGGGAAAGCGGTGTCTGACTAAGTTTGTTATTTTCTGTGAGATTTCGTAACCACCTTTTTAAAGTTTCCTGTCCTCGAGTCAAATTTTCTTAAACATCGATTTACAAATAATTATCGATAAAAAATTCGTAATACGTAATCGCCTACGTACTTGAAAAAAAATAGTAATTTTGTTGCAATAAAACTGCATGCAGTTTTAATGTGTCCAGTCGCGCGTCGTGGGCTCGCTGTTTGCGTGCATGCCACCATTGAAAGCCGACCATGGTTTCCGCGCCATAATCACTGCGGCCGTATGAAAGTGCATGTCGATTGTCGCCGTGTCGCGGCGGCGGCGTTCCCCACACGCGAGCCACATCCCGCACGCTGCCTTCCCACACCACGCTAATCAACTTGCCTATTAAGTACACTATTACACTAAAGAATTGTCGGCAATAAGAACAACTAGAGAGCTGAGCTCAAGTCAATTCAATGAAAGCAAAACGGACGTAATAAACGCTAAGCCGTTCCTGATTTGGGTATTTCGAGATGTTATCACGCATTTTTATCAATTTTATTGAATCTGAACAGACTTTATCAAAAAGGTGCACGTTTTATGAGGTGGGAAGTAAAAATAAAGTTAGCATTAAGATTAAAAATTTAATTATCCTTACCTACCTAATCAAAATAAGAAATATCTTAATTAAATGAGAAATAAAATTAAACGGATCAATTAATTCCAAATTGTATTTTTATTTACGTTTTCATATGTGAAATACTTGGAAAGCTGATTAAATGGGGCTGTTTAATACTGATGCTTGTTAAAAATTCACAGTAACTACAAGCCGAAGTTCTAAAGGGACTGTGAATCTTTTACAGTGTTTTGTTTACCTTCCGGGCCGGGCCAGCATAGCACTTTCCCATTTCGTCCCGCGGGTGCCATAGGAGGCAACTAACGAAAAAAAAGCTGATAGGCAGTAGCCTCTTCTGTAACTACACCACCAATACTGCGATTCCCAAGCCACTTGCCAAATATGGGGATGACACCCCCCCATGATGATGTACCTAAAGTGTAAAGTACACCTCTTCCTATATGCCAACTACCTAGAATTGAGTAATAGGGGCACGAAGTTTCGTCACCGATGGCCCTGATGGGGAATTTTAATTAGGAATACTTTTAAGATCAAAAACGCATTTTAGATAAACCAAATTAGTAACGAAGCTATGCACTTAGGATACCTACATAAATTATACAGTTGGAAACGCTATTGTTATCTAAATTATTTTTCAAAAGTTCGTAGACACTAAGAAATTCAGAATTTCATTAATTTTTGACGAAAAGAATTTTAATTAATTTATCTAAAGCTAATTAGAATTGCTAAGATATCTAGTATGATAAATATGTTATGCATGGCTGCCGTATTTTTTGGTCTCTTGTTATGTAGGTTGCCTAATAAGTTTCTGCAAAAATCCAGCAACGTTCCGTTTAGTACCTAGATAGTCTAGATACCAAATTTTTGATAATGCAACAAATGAAATGAGCACCACATTTCATTTGCTGCAATATCAAAATTTCTATAAATTGTCCAGGTAGTTTAATGTCTCGATGAAAAGGATAACACCCACAGATAAAGATAAACCCTGTGGTAGCACCGCTTTATCTATCAATATTACATTGAATATGGAGCGCCGAGCAACTAAGATATTACGAATGTTAATATTCTCTTCGATATTCAGTCGTGTTTACTAGTGATATTTCTGTCATATCTTACAGAAATAAGTAGGTAGTATCTAGGTACTGTCGTTAAGAACATACAGCAACCCGCCGGGCAAATAGAGTACTGACTCAGCGTGTTCACAAATAATTGTATTCAGATACGGAACTCCCCCTATAAGCATTGACACTGGACAGATTTTTTACTGACAGCTAAATTGCGGAGCGGCCAGTTGACAGGACGCGGCGAGGCGGCGGCGGCTCGCGGCGCACCTCGCCACTCGCTGTTCTAGGAAACTCAGTGCAAACGTGTTGTCTGTCATTTACTCCGATTCCTCGGGAACTTAGATTAATTGTTACCTTTCGCAGCCATTAGCCAGCCAGCTTTAATACGGAGTTTCCTCAATCGACTGCGGTTATTTCTACTTCTACATGTCTAATGTGATACACAAATGATACGCTTGCTGCCAGTCGCTGCCGACTAGACGAGCAATAACTTAAATAGAGGCCTAGATATGGATATTGTAGGCATTTATATAATTGCCCGCTTCCTTTACAAGTTAGGTATGACGGTTTAAATACCAGTTGTAATCGTAAAACAACTAAGTGCGACAGTCAGGCTGAGAGGCAATTATATTTATCTCGCTGCTCGTGTTTGGTTTGGTTAGATATAATTATTTTTATTTATAAATTAATATTCTTACATGATCCGCTCACACAGGTTGTGGGAGTGATATCTGTAGGAGCACTTCAGTGGGTGCTCGTCTACTTGTTAGCTTTTATGGTCGTTGGTTAACTACAACTCGTTCCGTATTTATGTGTATTTTCTTCAGTCGACCATTTAGAAAGGCTTATTTGTCGCGCCAACATTTCTCAGTAGTTTCTTGGCGATGGCCCATTGGGTGCGTCGTGGTTGGGATCATAATGCACCTCGGAGTTGCGCAGAACACGAGGTGAAAGTAACTGTAATTACCTCCTGTATTTGTTTACTTGCCAGCTCCATGCATGGTGTGTGTCTTACATTTTTCAGTACACAGGACTGGTTAGATACAAATAGTAACTACTGATTTTGGTGTCGTTTTTAACAACTAGTAACAAACATTAATTGCGAAATAGCAAATAAACTTACCAATTTTCCCAGCTTGTGTCTTTCTTTTGATAGACGTACTGCACAGACTGTAGGTAGGTACCCACTACAGAGCACCCACTCATAAGATTTTCCTTTTCATTTTATAACTTTGTCATCTTTTCCCTCTAAGTAGACCTTACCCTTATTACAAGCTTTTTTCAGTTTCGCTTCGACTTCACTTATAAATCGTTGCCTGTTGGTAAGGCCTAAGTTAGGTAAAAAGCTCTCGCATAAAGAAAACAAAGAATAATTGTAACTTACTTTATCTGTTTTATGACAATGTATCATTTACAATATTCAGATGCATACGCAAATAAGTAGACGCTTAAAAACAAGCTTCCAGCTAAAATATTGATGACTTACATGATATTTACAACATAACTATAATTCAAAAACAACTGCTTGTAAAATTATGTCATTATTAACATTTGGTAGTGAAACTTTGCCGATCATCAAATCTAACAATACAATGTTCTGAAAAACCATAAACGTATCCTTTATAAAATCATTAATCAAATTTTTTTCTTGAAAAATATAATTATATAAAGGTGTATACTGTACAGTTGCACACGGTTCACTTATCACAGTATTAAGTCCCGTGTCAGGGCCGCGCAGGACTGCTAAATAGTATAATAAACAATTCAAAGCTCCAGTCATCTACCGAACATTTCAAAACAGACAAACTTAATAGGTATTGTCTATCAGAGGTTATTGTCTATCTTGACGGTTTTTAAGGAAATTCTACAAGTCACTTTAATGCCGTACTATTTACGATAAACCATAATTTACTTAGCTTTAAATTACTGTTTGATATGAAAGCAAGTCCGTAAACTTATCATTGCCGATCTAAATGTTTAAATAACTCGTATAAATTAGTCAGAATCTTCATTATCTAAAATGTTGAGGAAGGCTTTAGCTGGTGGCTTCAGCATCTTCGTTCGGGTCGCCAGTCGCATCGTAGCAGGCCCGAGGGTGTTGGTTGCAGCGGTGCGGGGTGCGGGGGTGCGACCAGCCCCTAACCCTGATGTGCCGTCGTTGGATATAAGAGGGACCTGTAGCAAAAATATTATGGATCTGTAAAGTTGGCTTTATCAACCTAACTAAATTTAATTAAAAGTCCAATTTTTAGTGCACTTGTTACTGCTGCATTTTTATAGTTGCTCGGTCGTTGATTTAGTGATCGCAAACTGCAACTGCTGAGCCTCAGACCCTAGGTTTAAGTCCCATGTCCGGCAGTGCCATTAGGTAAATCTAGCTGGTTCATAGCAATAGGGATCTATAACTGGCAAAATGTGGGTGTACTATACGACTCTACCTAACTATTCGGGGTACACATGTGATGTTATGATATGTTTAGATATTTTAATCTAAAACGTATTTTGATGAGACTATCGAGATAAAAGAAATATAGATAGATACTAAGCACTGTCAACTGTCAATAACATGAGACATGTAAACCACTCTGAATTAGAGATCAAACCAATAAACTAGTTACATTAGTACTTAAGATAATACTGCCTACCACATACACAGGAGGATCGAAGCGTTGACGTATCTAAAGTATAAGCTGTATGTATGCAATTAGATAAGTAAGTATTGACGGAAATCGTTAACATAAGTTTTGACGAATGAACAAAGCGCATTCGATATTTTGGTTTTACAAAAATATTTAAAAATGCAAATAGTAAATGTGTGAAAAAGTTGACGTTACAAACTATATAATATGATCATAGAATGAAAGGCCCAACCTTGCCCAATAAAGAAAAGATTGGTAAAAGGAAAGAGCAATTCACCCACAAACGGGACAACATAGACTACGGACTACCAATGATATATTATGTCAAAAGGTATTAGATATGTCATATGCTAGCAAAATGAACGAGTGTTGCTAACTCTGAATCTGAACTGCATTAGTCTTCATGTCAAATCGGACAACAATTGTACTACCCAAGACTTTTCGAGTTGTCCCCTTTTCGAGTCTCCAAAATGAGCGCTAGTTACATATCTGTACTTTTTTAAAATATCATTGGTAGTGACGATAATATAATGTTTTCCACATCGATACTAAAGCATCCATAATATTCCCATGTAACTGATAACATAACCTCACTTCTGCTGATCCGATGGTTATACCCGTTAATAAACTTCTTTATGTTAAGCTAGCGTAGTTGAATAGCAAGACGAGTATATCAGTACATTTCTAGGTACCTACTTAATTAAAACTTTCCCGAGTAGGCTATATGTACCTATATCATTACTTGGATATACACCTATGAAAGCTGTGAATCCATTAAGATTTCTTGATCTCCTCACATCCTGTTTAAGGAGTGGTACACATGTATATAAAATGCTTCACTAGAATCTTGACTCTTCAGCAACTTTAAATCGTACTTCTTTACAAGATTTTGATATTATTTAGCATGTTGCCCAAGCCCATAATAGGTTTTATTACAAATTAATAAAAGATTTATAATATTGTAGACACGAGCAGGATACCGAACCTGCAACACTTCTAACTGAGCTTCTATGCGCTACCCGCAGTTGTTGTACTCCATACTTGTTTGTTTGTGTTGTTGCAAATTCAATACAAAAACGATGTCTATCAATTACAGGGGTTTATGTCATCGGGTTGTAAAAGTGTACATATCTATGACATGTACTCTACTTCAAAAAACTATCATCAGTAACTTATTTTTTGCAACTGCTTCCGATATAGGCGACAAACAAAAACGTCGAGTTTATCTAGATCATTAAATATGAGATTTATTCCTTAAATGGAATTGACGTTTCATATTAAATAAATTCAGAATTAAGAAATGTTAAAACAATTTTCCATTTACATTATCTCTCAATGTCATATAAAATTAAAGGTAAGATAGCGGCGAGCCACAAGCGGGCTAATGTTTTCCTTTAATATATAAGTAAACCCATTACGTGTCTCGTGTTTTAATATTATTCTTTCAACTTTAGTTTTAGTAGCATTTTGTTCAAATAACAAATTGTTTGGATTGTCATTAGCTGTAGGTATATTAAGCGCTAGCCAACTGGAATTCCCAAACAATCCTATTAATTTCCAACAAATACAACACGATTACAAAGGCGACCTGAAGAAAAAAGAGCACACTGAATCACTAGACCATAAATGACGGGTAACTACGCATGCATTACTTTTAACGACAGACAGACGCACATACAATGTGTTATTAGCGATTCATTGTCTAGCCAGGTGAATATCCTAGACGGACGGAAGTCCAGATTTCCTGTGCCATACATACGCCCGCCGAGTGCGAATCTATGGAGATGTGTGGGGCAACGGCTTGCGATCAAACAGTTCCATGTATAGAGGACTCAATGCCGTTCACTACGTGGCTAGACGGTTTTTTGTGGGCGGAAAAAATACCGATCACAATTGCAGGGTGTGAATATGTTTAATTTTATTTATAAGGACTGCACAGACGCAGGAATATCGTTGTCAGCTTGTGACTTTTTTGAGTAAAACGTTGCTAGTGCTGAAACTCCTTGAAATTTTATATTTATTCCACACGTCATTAGAAGATTATTTTGACGACGGGGACATTGACACATTTACATTTTAGCAATACAATTAGCTTAACCTAAATACGAGTTCAAGCATTATTTGATATTCTTTTAATGCTTTTCACCTGTTTCATGACATTTGGGGTCGGCGCAACATCTTAAATCAATTCGTGTACCCGTCATTCATATCATGGTAAACTGCTAGACGTAGAATGTAACATATATGTTGGCACCAAAGCTTTCTAAATAAGGTAATGGAGAGAGCACACTTAACGCATTAGTGCATGCCGACGTACACGAATGCGACCACAGTAACTCGAGCGGCGGCATGGCCTGCGGTGAGCCTAGTCGAGGAAATCCCACGCGACAATGTTGCGATGCGATGATAACACACCATCGCACCACTAAACCATTCACCAATGAACATTCATGTTAACTTTATTACAGTGGGCCATAAAATAGCGGTTGTAACTAAGGATCATGGAGATCATTTAATATGTAAGCTCTATAATCTACAATTTCAACCGGCTTCGAAAACAGGAGGTTGTGTATGCGACTCGTATGTGTGTTTGTATGTTTGCGATTTTCACAAAAACTGCTGAACCAATTTGGGTTTTCGTTACATTAATGCATATTTATTTAAGTAGGTACCGTACTTTTCTTTACAATAGAAGCCCGTAGTAGTGTACCTAGATAATAAAATACCATTTTTGTACGCCATCTATAAAGCAGTAGTATGATCGCGCTTGCGTGTATCGTAAACAACATACGAATCATTACAACAATTAAATGTTCTTTACAGTTTTTGCAGTCAGTAATTCGTAATTGTTTTAGATGTAAAACAAACACCTAGACTATAATACTTACTTTTAAAAGCAAAACATTGTGTTCACGTACCGTAAAAAAACGATTATTTAAACTGATTGGCTGATCAATCAATCCAAACGGACAGCATTAGTGTTTACTTAAGTACAGTTTACTTAGTTTACTTAAAACGTGAAAAAAAAGTCTATTTCAGTACCTATAAATGTAGAGACGTCTTTATTGTATTGTTTCCGACACAAAACGTTCAGAACAGTTGTAAAAAGCTCGGGTTATGATATCTCTGCTAACGTAAAATAACGCAGGGCACGGTTATGATTCAGACCCACCGCAATTCGCATATCATACGCGAGTCACAATAAAATAATTTAAGATCTTCATAATATTGTGAATGTGCATAATTTAAAGTTGACGGTTGTCTTAATATGGGCATTAAAGACAATTACGTTGGTTGTGAGCGGCTTGAACGCGATGCATACGCGGCGTGCGCGGGCGCGGGATCCGCCGATGCAGTTTAGATAGCCGCCGACGACGTCTGACGCACTGACGGCTCGACGACCGACAGTTAGTTGCAGTTCTCTCAGTAAAACAGTTAATATTCTATTGTTACTAGAATTTAATGGGATTTATTAACAAAGGAACCTAACCTAACCTAACATTGTTTGTAGAAAAAAAAAATCCTTGCAATAGAATGTAGTTCAATTTTGGAATGCCAGAATAGCAACATTATGTTCTATTTAAATTTGGCTCATGCCAAAAGTATGCCGTTCGTCGTAGAATGCTTTTAAATCATCCTACGAAGAAGGGCTGTACTGCAGAACTGTCCGTAATGATAATGCTTTACAAGAATACTAAAAGAAATCAGTCAAGTTAAGCATCATAAACCTTTCCACAATATTTTAAAGTTTTTTTATAAAACTTTAAGTAAGTACCTATCTACATGGCAATTGAGTTCGCGTAAAACTATAATATTATGGGTTGCTTTACTGGAACTAAAAGTATGAATTCCGACAGCACACAAATAGGCATGTTTCATTAGAAACCGGAATATGGAACAAATCATACTTCTTGCACATATACAATATCTTAAGACTTACAAGTATTTTATTTTCTTTACTAGATAACCGATCTGTTTTTTTTTCTTATAGGGGGAAACTTCTAGGGAGAGAAGACTGAGGAGTGTGAAACAAGGGAAGTCCCAGGACCTCTGAAAGAGCAACACCGAAATCTCACGCATCCCTGTGGATACTGTAAATGGTATCCCCTGAGCACCACTGCGCAAGGCGGCACGTGTCTTTTCTGTAAAAGGATATCACCATGCATCAATTTTTTATCTACTATGACTGTATTTAGTATTTTTAATGTACGTCCTATTTCAAAACCACGACTGATACCCGCTCGAGATATGCAATGATTTACGCAGAGCAATTTAAATTAGATAAGTGTGGGAATACGTTATTTTACTGGGCGATGGTATCTTAGTTATCATGCGACGCTGAATGTCTGGATTTACCTATTTTGCATACTCGGTGTGTCAAGGCTGGGTGCCGTGCCAAAAGGATGTCATTAGCTTTGTAAACACAATATCATTTGTGTTGTGTATGATCAATAAATCAGTTTCTCCTCGTGAAAAACTTAGATTGGAATTTATTCTAAGATTATAATCAGGTTTTTTTTGGGTACTGTTGATTGAATAGTCCAGTTTATCATTTAAGTTACTTTAAATATAAACTTTATTTAAAACAGTTATGCAAAACAGTAACTCAAGAAAAGTTACAATACCAAAAAATCCTTGAAAAAAGGCTTTTATCAACTTCAACCCAAAATTATAAAAAAAAAAATACTTTATACTTCTTGTTATAGCAATTTGCTTTGTACTCTAAATAACTATTAAAAATAAACCCTGGAAACAGCTTATTGGCTTCCAATAATTTTCAGTTTACTATTTTGTACTGAACCGTATCGGCGGCCGTATAACCCATATCAATATGATGTTAATATCGATGTTAATACTCACGAAAGATCACGATTAAAAACATTTTGTGATTCTTTAAATCTTTAATCTTCAGGTTTTAAGGGATTAACTCTAGTAAGTATATTTCTGTTCATTATGAGTATTAAAAAGTTGGAAAATCTTCGTTTATGGCCATATTTGAATACAAATCCCCGATTTTCTGTATGTCTGAATGGTAACGATAATTATATATAAAATGCGCGCATCTGTAACGTGTATACTAAAAATTACTATTTAAAATACTTCAATTACATACCAGAGCTGATACAATTTTAATACTTCTTTTAAGTACTATTTTAAAGGGTTAGGTATTCACTAAAATGGTTTTAAGCGTTTAAGCATAAATATGCGAAGACTACTAGAATATAAACTAAGGAAGGTATTAGGGTAGTAATGCCTGGTATGGTCTTCCATTCCAGACAATACTATCCTAATACCTTGGTTTCTTCCTCTACTGTATTATAAGTGAAAACATAACTGGCGAAATGTGGTTGTACTATATGTGCACCTCTGCCTACCCCTTCGGGGAATACAGGCGTGATGTTATGTTATGTATTATAAGAATAATACAATAATACAGAAACACCACATACTTGGTATTTTTTGTAAGTTAAAGTAGAAAAAGGCTTCACGAATTGGACTCGAATACATATGTGAGGATGACATATTGTTTGGACTAAGCAATCTATAACATATTATTCAGTTCAAATAATTTATTATTATGTCAAACATCATATATTTTTCATTAAATACGTCTATTGTTATGCCAGTTGTCGAGGGGGGCTAACTACATAAAACTTAACCGAAATTAAATGGATTTTATTCTTATTTTAGTACTTGCAACTAAATCGTGGAACTAATTGTGTCGTAACTAACTAACTAATAGTGTACAAACCAATTGGGTAGTTGAAACCAACCATTAACCAATAATTCTAAGAAACTACTTCTTTAAAAAAAATGCTTTATTTAAGCGCTAAAACGTTTGCGAACTAGTGACGTCATAACTTCCTATTGCCATACAAAATCTATGAAGGAATAGGAGTTTTGACAGCTCATAAAAAGTATGACAATTGATAGGTGGTGTCAATTGTCTTGTGTGTTTATTTGGTCTTGTGGAACAGAAACAAGCAATTAGTCACTGCACCAATTGAGGTGTCAAATGATATAAAAAACACTTTAATATATTATAATGCAGGATCCAAAAGATGCACATTTAGGTGTTAGGTGAATCATGTGTCATTAATCATGAGTCATTTTAAACATACTTATATGGAAAACAATTCTGAAAAAAAAAAACGACAGAAATTTTGACATAGACTCATACTTCATGGGTTAAAAGAACATCTCTATTAGGCAATGATAAATGCATTAGAAAATGAATTCATTTGCAAATGCATTTATCATTGCACTCGTCCTCAGCGTTGCACCGAGACAGATGTGTTGCACATTTTATAGCAAAAACAAAAAGAAACTTTGCTTTAAATGTTGCGTGCAACTGACGGTAATAATACTGTTTATATAAAGGGACTAGTTTCAATGTCAAGTAAATGCGTCTCCCGCGCTCGGCGTCAGTTCGCGTGGAGTTTCCATTCCACATCTGCATACGAATTGCGAGACCTCTGCTTATATCGCTTTATGAGCTGCTTGCAGGCGAATGTAACGACTGGTGACGGACATGCAAATACAGCGCACCTACGTGTATGCATATTTTTGACCAGACGTACAATCACTGTATGGACGTTTTCGATGACGTCACACTTTCAAGGTAACTCGTGGACATCAAAATGCACTTCAACTTAATACCAGACTTTACCGTCAGCTCAGGTTGACAATATACAGAATTTTCACATTGCTAAATATACAACCACTATTTAAGATCTCCAAGTGAAGGAGACGCTCATAAAATATATTCAGCACAAAAAATAAAAGACTAGATAAGTCCTAAACGATCGGTGTTCGTCCATTCGTGTCGTGTTTCGTTATGTTTTCACATTTAAACATACAATCGTATCGATAAAGACAACCGTAAAGTTTCGATTTAAGTGTCCCGGGCCTACATTCAGCTCATTTCAGACGGCGGCCTTCGTCCGCTTACGAGTGGCGAACGTGTTAAAAGGCGTACAAAATAGGTCCCTACCGAGTAGTAACACATTTAAAAATGTAAAATACATTCGTACTAAAACTATAATGGAGTCTGATCTGATAATGTTTCGATTTTACGCCGCATAAGAAATGCGAAGGCGACTTAATAGACTGCACGCATATGAGGATCTACAAGACACGGGCCTTATTTTCTTCGGTAATGTATGCGTCGCTGTCATTGTTAATTCTAACTTAAACGAGCCCACGGCGAATGCAAGTGCTTTCCTGGCGCAGTTAGAATAGGATAACAGCTTATGCTTGTTTACGACCGACTTATTGAGTCGCTGTACTTATCTTGTTTGTATCAAAATCATCTAATATCTAAGATGATATAACGGCTAGCTGAAGGACTTCAGCTTGACTTAACTGGATGCCAAGTGCAATAACCTCTGGTAATGAAATAAAATTCGTTAGTAAAATGTACAAAATAATTAAACAGTGCAGTGGTTGTGTGCAGTGCAAGCGCGGGCAGCGAGCAGCGGGTGTGGTCGGCGAACGCGGCCAATTTGCATTGTGTCTGGACTGTGGCGAGCTGGCCGGAGTGACCGGACCTCCCCCCTCACCACGTCAACATAATGCTCCTTGTATTTTAATTAATTTTGATTTTAAATTTCGATGAACGCAAAAGCTCAATTAATCTTCAATTAAGTCGAAGTTAACCCCGTATAATGATGCGTGAATTCACGAAAATTATTTATTTTTTGTACAGTCCCTACAGCAATTTAAATTGTTTATTAATGTGAGGACAGCGGGTTAAAGAATGATTAAGGTAAATAATTTGAGTATTTTCGAGAACAGTTGAAATAAATACGTCGTCTGGAACAGTATGAATACGTGAGTTATATCGGGCCTTGAAGCGTGGTCAATTTAAGTTGTGTTCGTTATTAAAGTATGTTTGACAGGTGAATTATGGTATCCTATTAAAGTGTACAAACAATGTGCAGCACGAGGTAGATAGTAGTGAGCGTGTAAAAGATTGCACGCGCTGAGCGGGGCCCGGGCGATTTGTAATACGCCACGGCGCGCGGCACGCGGCTTCAAGCTACATTGTTGCAAGTTTGCGAGTGCAAGCTATTAGTGTACCGCATTATCAGAGCTAAACCTCGGCCCGACTGCTAATTCTACACTTTGGACGGGTTTGTGTGCATAGTTTTATTGGTGTTTAATGCAACACATCGCGTGCTAGATTGACATAGAAGACTGAATTTTAAAAAGATTGGTCTAGAGTTTTCTATTAATGAGCTAGTAAAAATAAGTATTCCTCCTGTAATTAAAAGATTTCAGTAGAAAAACTATGTACCTATATTCTTAAATTACATATAGTTCTGCTTCAACATTGTAAGTAGCTACATAAATACACAATTTTGTGATCGTTAAGACCTGTAAGTGTAACGTTACCTAGCACACTACTTTAGTCGACGAGCTCTTACATCATGTGAGTAACTGCTGTTCAGGCTATAATAATATAGCTTTCGAGCAGAAATATTAATCGCAGGCTGTTAGAGCCGGCATACATTGTGCTGGCGCTGACAGGGCTATCGAGGAGATAACTATGGATCAGTTACCATGAATATTTCAGCGAAGTAATGTGGTTGTCCTGACTTGGAATAGATCGCTACTCCTCTTGCCGATGTAGAAGCCGAAGAGATTGCAGCAGGTGGGTCGTGTATTCAATACTTTACGATACAAACCTTCTAATAATAGGAATGTATATGTGAAGTTATCAGAGTACTTGTTATACGGTCTGCGACTAACAGTTTAACGCATTGGCTGACATCAGGAAGAGTATTACAATTAATATCATTATTCTTCTTTTTATTTCAGAATGGTAGTCTTGTCAATGGACAAACTGCTCTGTGCTCTAGCTTATGATTTCTTCCCTTTGAAGCGCCTGTATTGTCGTACTGCAGGGCAAAGGGCTTTACAATCAGACATAGAGGCCGAAAATACTCTGATACAACTCAACAATCTGTATTCGTACTTACACCTCCACGGTTAGGATCCCGGAACAGCTAATAATTACATTGTGTTCGGATTGAGGACAGGTTTGACGGTACACTACTGGGCGTAATGCTCTTATTTGCCAGTCTGTGGTGCGACAACTGTGCTGATTGTACCACAGTATTGTCAGTTAGACGTCGACCAACATTAAATGTAGTCTACGCGGGCTATTCTTAAAGTTTGTAAACATGATTTATTGTAGCTCTAGCTATTAGTAATATTCAATGTACTTTATACGGAGGAAGAGAATTATACCTTCGTAAATATGCCGGAGAAGTTGACAATCATGTTGAAGTTTTTCTTTTTGAGTAGACCTAGTTTATGAGTTATTTTGTCTAGGTCTATCAGTACCTAAGTAATTAAATATTACATTGTAGATATCAGACAGAAAAAATCTATTAACAGACAAGACCAAAACTCCATCAGCATTATCAAATTGCAGTTCCTATAATTCACAAGTCCAACTAAATGTGTCGTTATGTCAAGAATAAGGAGCTTAGTAAAATACATCCGTGCAACAATGTTGCGGAGACATCAACAAATAGACCAAGTCCCGCGCCACGACCACGTAATAAGCAGGCAGGGAAATAGCTCACACAATTACAGGTATTACCTGACATGTTTTAACTTCACTATCATTTCTTATTACTTGTGAAGTTGCGACTCCGTGCAACACACTTAGGTAAAGGTGAAACGTGAATTGCGAAAAGGATTCTTATTAAATAATCTGGTAGGTAAATAGTATGCTTTTATCATCATCAGCTGCAGTATGACGTCACCCTCAGCTGGGCGTAGGTTCTTTAAAACGCTTTATATCATCTACACTTGTAAATACGTAGTGAAATTTTCGAAGTCATTTGTTTTCGTCCAGTCTCTTTTTATACTTTTTGTCCTATTGAATTTCAGTAAATATGCTATTTAAGGTACAAAATCAATTAGTATTATTCCTAAGCCTAGCGTATATATAAAATAAAATAAAAAACAATTTTAAACCAAGTATTAAATTCTATCTGTCGTTTGCATATCAATATATAGATATGTCAATAGACTTAAACCGGGTTTAAGATAATACAGGTATAATCCTCATTTATCAATAATAAAGTATAAGTTTAATATTAGTATTTTCATACTGAACCCAGAAACGGTGGCTACCCCGTTACTTGCAATGTCAGTAGCACGTCAAGTATTATTCTGCCTCGAGTCAATTATGAGTAATAATTAAATATGTAATTATTTTCGTAAAGCTTTTTAATATAGCAGGTGCAAGTAAATTTTAGATTTAAAAAATATTATTACCTGATCAATACAGAATATTCAAATGTACATAAAAATGAGAGTAATTCGCATTAAAGAACCGTAGACACTAATTGTGGATAAAAATCCCTCCTTTTATAATAAATAAAGAAAGAATTAAAAAAAACCGTAGACACTTTGGTATACAATCGTTTTGCTGTGGGTAATGCCCTCTTACCATAAACTCTTAGAACAGGACAGTTGACGTTGTGGAAACGGGACGCCGCTACGTACAGTTTAACATGGCGTCTCGCTTCCACAACGTAAACTGTCCTGCTTTAAAAGTTCATGGTAAGGCGGCTGTAAAATATTTAATTGCAAGATATTACATTTTTGCTTCTGTTTGATTGTTTTTAATGATTATTACTTTTTTTGTGTTCAGAAGTGTTTCAGCCAGGTATTTATTGTCTGATGATTCTGCTAATATTTGGGACTTCATGCGTTTCAGGATATATGTGCATAATTATGTTGCAATTAGTTAAATAATATTCACCGCAACATAATAGGCTATACTGGTTTGCCGTCCAGGGAAACACCGAGGATAATACCTTTGTAAGCAATGTGAGAGCCACAATTATAACTTGGACCCTACATCCGCCGTGCCAGATTGATGTTAACATTTACTCAAACTTTATCTTTTCATTTTTGTGCCTTTCCGACCGGTTAAAAGGCGGTTTCAGTAAAAGTAAAAAAGGGTAGATTTTTAAGACATCGCATTTTGTGGAGTCCCAAAATAAAGTTTATTGTCAGCGTGCGTGGGTCGCTCCGGTCTTTATTTTGTAAAAAAATAAAAGTTCCCTTTCCGTTTTGCACGTCCACTTTTCATAATATGCGAGAATATTGAACAGCATCGGGTCGCAACATTGTATAGAGTCACTTACAATGTTTCGGTGTATATTAGTGATTCGACTAATTTAAATAATTTTTCATTCAAGATACGTTGTTTGGTAGTAATATATGCATCCAGGTTACTGCTTTTTGATCCACGTATTTTAATTTGCGGACATTAATATTTAATGCATTTAGATGTCTGCAAATTGAAAGTAATATCATGACCGAGCAAAATAAAATGATAGCCATCACTCCAAATTGTTTTTAGCCGATGGGTTTTTTAAATCTTTAGTTCTGATGTGACCCTAAAGTAGCAAACAATACATAGAGTTTACTTAGGGGATATCATATTAGCTTATAAGTACGATTGTAGTATCATCCGCACGTGAACGAACGTCATAACTTACACCGGTCACAGTTTGCCTTAAATATTTCGAATTATATTAAGAGACAATTATTCTTTAAAAATATAATCATTTTAACCAACATAATAATTGTAACTTTTAATTTTAAGTTTTATGTAACCTAGGGTGACTTCTGACGCTGGATTCTTCAGCATGCAAATTTATTCGTTTCTACACAGAAAAAGTGCTGTAATAAAAATTGTGCAACTTCAGAGATTATATTTCAAACCATTTAAAAACCAAAGTTATTTTCATTTTCAGCCCCCACACGTGTGGTAAGCAATATTTCGCATCATTCTACTGTTTGCAATTTTACTATAACATTGTCACCAAACATTTCTCTTTGAATAATGTCGTAACTTCTGAAAGTTATGTTTAAGGCTTTTGGTTTCTACCGACAGGCAGTAGCAACAAATGTGTCTGTCCTAAACTGTTTCGATTGGTTGCTTCAGGTTTTATGTTTCAAGTAGAGTATTGTAGAGTTTGCAAATATTTACCAGTACAACAGTTATGTTTATCCTATTTGTTTTTATCTATAACTAACTACATGCAAATGAGAAAGCAGGATCTTAGCGATGCATTCAGCCTGCAGAATGATAGCTACTGGTCTAAGTAGTTTAAGGACCTCTTTAATAGAGGAATGTTTTCGACGAGCTTCTAAAACTCAATTGCCTGAGTGTACACAATGAAAGTCATCGTGAAAGCGACTCGCCAGTATCCAGGCACTTGGTTTTTAAACACATTAGGCCGAGTGTGAAGACGGCACACTCGGTAATATTGACACACCACTCCGTGCATTCTGAATGCACCGCAAGGCGACGGACCGCTGGCCCAGGACAGATGTGCAAACTCATCAAGGACATGGCAATATGCATGAGTGAAGCGACGCGCGCTGACGCGACCAAACGTACATAAATTTCAATATTGCCTTAGCAAATGTACTAACTAAACTTTGGTGAGTGACAGACGCTTTTCGAAATGGGATTTTGTCTGCTGATTCTGTCGCATCCACGTGTGTTGAAGCTAGATTTTATGGACATAAGTATTATATCAATATTTTATTTCATACAAGCTGCACCTAGCGGTGTTACCCGCTACATTTTTCGGGATAAAAAATAGCCTATCCAGGGTGTCAGCTACCTCCATATGAAATTTCATTAAAATCCATTCAGTAGTTTTTACGTGAAAGAGTAACAAACATCTATCCATACTTACAAACTTTCGCGTTTACAATATTAGTAGGGATAATATATTTTTATAGGTTCAGTCGCAACATAATCGCCATACAGTTGTTTAGGTAATATGAACCCTATGAACTAGTTTTTATTGAAGTTTTAACGCAGTAATTTCTGATTAATCGACTTGACAGTAGCAGGTAGCTATTTTAGTGTACAAGCTATCGGATCGCTAAGACAAGAAAAAAGTCAAATAACGAGGTTCCTTCAAAGGTAAAAATATATCATTACAGCCATACGTTTTTAGATGTGTTGCAAAGATTGCAATTTAAAAATACATAATGCAGACTTTAATTGTTTTTTAAGTCGTTCTTTGCAATTAGCCGAGGATGATGTATATAATCTTCTCGATATTAATTATACAGACAGTTTTTACATTGTCATAGATCATGTTTTAGAATAAGCTATAAATCAGTCGGGAATTCTAAGACGTATTTACTTAATAAAACTTGCATACACCGCACACCTACTATTAAGCTTAGATTGTAAAACACACATAATGCCATTTAATTTCGCATCACCGTCCACAACTTGTAATCACCGGCGGCGAAATCTATAATCTCAGTAATTGTGATATTCCATATAAATTGCTTGTATACACTATTATACGTTAATAGCTAGGCTAATCACCGCTGGCTTATTGGGTAGATAATATACGACGTGTGGAGGTTGCAAGTGGCAACAATGTAAGGGGCGCAGGTAGTGGGGAGGCCGGCGCGCGCAGGCTGCGCAGACGGCCCACGGCAGACACCCGACAAATGACTAAATTGCCTCGAAACCAATAACGGTAAGATATTTTATATAAGATAGAGTTACGTGTCGGGTGACCACGGTTTGTAAGTGTTTTCGACAAACTTTTAGTACCTTTGATACATTTTCAGGAACTTGTGTCTTGAGTCAATAATTGCTAACTACCATTGGTGAAGATTGATTCGCTATGTTTGTGGTAAAGTTTAAGTTCAGATGGGTCTAGAATAACTAGGGATTTAGCTAGAAAACTATCCACTTGACATCAAATCAATAATGAGAGGAAGTAAGAACTCATAGTTATCATCGAATCATGTCTATTTTATTATCTAGGCTGTAGGACGGCGGTTCTTTAGAAGCATAGTAAGTATTTGCACATTGGTAAACGTAAGGATAGGTACTGTGTAGGAACACTAATGCCAGCGATTTTGTAACGTAGGCGGGGTCTATGAACAATTAACTGCAATGTCCTCAAAACATACCTCTATTTCATAATTATGTTCGTGGTATGTGACTTATGCACTACTATGGGACTAGGAATGAGAAGTACTTATCAGATCAACTGATTAGAGTTGGCCAAATGCAGAAAGATTTGGGAACCCCAAGGCCTTTGTCTAGGGACATCGGGACACACAAATAGGCTTATGAAAAATTGAAAACTTATAGCCTATAGTTCAGCCGACAAGAAACCTTTGAATGAACCAATGAAAAATATTAGACGACAACATGCATCCGTATGTCTCTCTTTTCTGGAAGTCTAGAGTAGTTTAGCTAACAGTTTGGATCATTGGGGCTTCATGACAACTAGATATAAGTCCCCGGAAAGGCAAACAGCTCGGTATTGGTCCCTTTTAAAAAATTACAGTGTTGAACAACTGATACCTGTCTCTGTCTTTTGCATGTCAACAAATAAAGATGCCAATAAACTAAAGAGGTAGTTATCTTAAAACACATGTTAGCATCGTTTGTATGTTAGAGGTGTACCTACAGCTAAAATTTCGCTATTAGTCAAAAGCCACTGAGTAAATACAATATCACATTACTGTACATAGGTCAAGCCTTACAATAGTAATTAATGATACGCGGTACTAGCAAGCCCTAAGCATTGCGCAGCTAGGAGACCCAGCCTCAAAGACTGAAGCCATGGCCGCATTTTCTTTAGTTATTAGCATTCGATATATACGAATAGATCTTCAGTTTATCATATTTAAGAATTTTTACCAACATCTAATCACGCCTGTATTTCCCGAAGGCAGTAGGTGTGAAATACACCCATATTTCGCCAGTTATAGGTCCGAGTTTTAAAGGAGCGAGCCTTTTGCCATTAACCGAACAACGAACGAAAGGAAAAACCCAATAACATCAAATCACGCTAATATTATAAAGGCGAAAGTTTGTGATTGAGTTTAAGTATCTAAATTTGTCACCTCTTCACTCTCAAACGGCTGGATATCTTTTGATAAAATTTAGTATGGAGGTAGCTGACACCTTTGATTAACACATATGCTATTTATTCCGAAAAAATGTAGAAAGAGGTAACACCGCGCCTTACCTAATCTAAACAGAAAATCTTATTTCACGCTAAGCAGTCGCGTATTGTGACCAGTAGCCCAACGAATTTGCACTACAGGACTTAAAAAGAATAAACATTGCAGTTTATTAAATTCAAAGTCAGTGGGAATGTCGACGAATGCAAAGGGCCTTATTACCGAAGCCCTTGTATAAATGATTGATGACATACGCCTCTGCCTCAACTACCTACAGGCCAGCCGGTATTTGATGAAAACAAAACAATGAGTCAGGGCGTCTGGTTAGAGCAATAAGACAGGTTAAGGGACTTACTACATTTAGTCAAATCGAATCAGTCCGAAAGCTGGACGGACTGAAGCTCCACACAAAACTGCTGTTTTCTATACAAATACTGAATCGAGCTGATTAAATGTAGTCAAACCCTAATACGAGACAAATGTCTGAGGGTTTCTGACGTCATAAGTTTGTAGTTCCAGTGATTTTGGTATAAGTATTGCGAATGAACTTGGTAGTTGTTGTGTGCATGTCGTTTTATTTCTGTGCATAATTTGCCGGTGTTTGATTGGAAAATAATTAATATTAGGATTGACAAAACAACTTACTGGATCAACTATTCAAACCTTATTTTGTGAGTTTAATATTACTTCCCAAATTGAATAAATATTTGCATGTGTAATCTGCAATTATTTGTTTATGATTGTCCAATCATGGCGCAGAAAATCTAGGATTGTGGAGAAGCGGTTTCAATCCATTTTTATTAAGTAATACCTCCGCTTTAATTTATGAATAGGTACATACTTTTAACAATGTTTCTATATACATACAGTTATATAATAAGAAAAATACATCAACAGGAAACAAACTAGCGTCCACACTAAGTTGAGCCTGTCTTAGCCTAATTTAAATTAGAGACAGAGGTCTTACGTAATAATCGGCATAAGCACTTACGAACAGCTGCAAGTGGTTACATCGCTACTGCCTCCCATCCTAAAGTCAAACGTGACACGCTATATTTACGCCGATCGTTTATTTACTTTTAATAGCCTTCCGTTGTGACGTCTGAATGCACCGGTAATTGCATCACCAACACGAATAAAGTGTGTACGCGTTGATAAGGTACACTGTACATTTAAAAAATTAAGAACTTAGTAGATAAATTAGCTTTTTGAAAATATCGGTATTCTTATAGACCTAGTTTTCTTTAAAAAGAAACCTACAATATATAATCATCATCAGCCGGAAGACGTCCACTGTTGAACAAAGGCCTCCCCCTTTGAACGCCAATATATTATATTTCCCTTCAAATATTACATTAGTAAGGCTAATTAATCTGATTGGATTATATTTTTTTCCAATTGAGTGAGAGAGACGGACGGCAAAAATTTGGGACTCGAGTGGACAAACACAGAATTATATTATATACTTTTAAATTGTATTATGGCACATGCATGTAGTTATTAAAGGATGTGGATACAGCTATTTCCTTACGTACTGTTTCGATTATAGAATTAGTTCGATTCAGTACACTGAACATCAACATAAAATCTCCAAGTCTGTATGTCTGTATACAGGCTGTAAACGTCACAGTTAATGGCGAACCATCATTCCGGGTCTAATGCGTTGCGACTCCAAATAAAACAAGTGCTCAAATTGTTTTAAATGGGCAGGTAGGCTCACGCCCGCCTGACCTACAGACTACAGCCGAAGCTTATTGCCAAAAACGAAAAAATATAAATAAAATATTTTGGAGTCCGTAAGAATCTTGTGTAAAACTTATTTTTGATCACGTAATAAATCTGGTAATATTTGGACGAGCGGCGAATATATAATACGATAAATAGTTTTCAAACTGCTTTTGTTATGCTAAGGAGCATAACGTGAGCGAAATAGTAGCTGTAGAGCCTTGACAGTCGATAGATGAGCAAGGATATTCTAGAGACGTCTAAACTGGTCTATTCCCATTGCTTACTTGTAAGAAGAAAAGATGCACCTAGGAGTCAAGAATAGGTCTTAGAAGTACTCCTTGGTAAAGCTAAATCCAGTTTACAGTTATTATTCTTGATACATCTTTAATTTTAAATTTAAAGACTTCTCATGATTTTCCTTTAATTTAAAACCAGTGTGGAAGACAACATTTTTATTGTCCACCTTATTTGGTATTTTATATCAGTATTTTACGCAGACAAAATGCTTGATTTTATCCAAAAGTGCATTTCATTTAATATATGAAGACACAAAAACAAGGTACTAAATTTTTATGACCAGCAGGCATGTGCTTAGGATGTAATAAAACAGAAATAAGATCCAACGACATTATAACCTTTTTGATAATTCAAAATGTGAAGTGTAAAAAAACTGGCTAAAAATGTGTGGAGGTAAAAAACTAAATAGTACGGTGTTGTGTCGTCAAGTACAACTCGCACTTGCCCGTAAATGTATGTTTAACGATCCCGTAGCAAGGTTAAAGATATTATTTGGTCTGAACTAATTAGTCACGTCAAAAGCGAAATGGAGTTATAATTCATTTTGCAGTTTTTTCTCGACGTCAAATAATGGGCGCTTGATTTTTTCACTAATCGTTTTACTACCCACAATTTTACTCCTAATCTCAGGCAGCAGGCTAGTCTCATTCCTTTAAATTGAAAGTTTAACTTTTTCAAAGTTATTATACATTAATGGCGAAGGAAATTATCGTAATGTCGTGAACTGATTGCCTGAAATCACCCATTGATCACCACTCAGGCTGGTGGGCACTGCTCGTGTCTTCTCTGTTTGAGTCGAGGGCCTTGTGGCTGGTCATGAAGTTGGACTGTTTTAGGCTGTTATGTATTATGCATATGTAATGTAGTAACCACTTACCGGTTCAGTTTCTCCCTGACTGTCTTTGCCGAGGCCCTCTCCTTTGTTCCAGCCCATCTTCTCCAACAACTTGAAGCCTTTGTTTTCAGGCGCTATGGACCTGCCAAGCAATATCAAAATCATATTGAATACGATCGATTAAATATTTAAAGAATCGTCGAATCGTCGTAGAAGTTTCTCCATTCGAATCGAAGGTGCGTTTTACAAACATAAAATATCACACGGCCTGACCGTAAATCTGTATAAGGGTTTAGAAGGAACATGGAAGCTGGGCAAATAAAGAATTTTATTATAAAGTTATGATGCCTAGTGGTTAAAGACTTTTATTTAAATATAGAATGTAGACCAGAGACTAGACTCACGTGTCTAGGTCAGTGCTCTGCGTCTTTTCGGAGTGGTGGGAAGAGCCCACAGTCTCGCGCCGCGCCTGCGCCCTGTCGTTGTACGCCGTCTCTTCGATGGCCAGCGGCTTCGGCGCGTACTTGTTCTTCAGGCGCGCTAGCTCCAGCTGATGCTGCTTCTGAACGTTGCATGTGCGAGTGTACGCGACTTTCTTCTCTTTTTCTATAGCTGTAGAGTTGTTTTTTGTTTAGCGCTTGGTACATTAAGATTTTTGTTTCTTATTGGCTATACAAGAGCTGGACTATAAAAGGTCAAATCTATTTACACGTTTCTGACTACATGTCAAACGACTTTAAAATTATTAAAAGTACAGTAAAATTATTATATACTTTGCATTGCACATTTTGTACTACTTTCGTCCTTTTTAAGTACTTAAAAAGTAATTGCAATTATAAAAGTGTGATATTTTGCCGCCGGCCGCTAGTTGAACGGAGCCGTATAATAAAGAGACTAGGCTGCTAATCGAACGGCCTATTAGGCAAGTTGGCTGCGACATGTATAAAGGTCAATGTACTTTGCATTACATTACGAATTAAAATTTAACTAGTTAAATTCTGAACACAAGCAAGCAACATTACCTTCCATTAGCAGTCCTGGCTCACAATGTCCACACGTGTCGTTGCCCTGATGTATGTGGCACAGAAGCTTTGTTTCTCCTATCTGTAGCGTACTGCCGTGGACGATCTAAGAGGTAAATGATTTCAGAAGATATGAGAAGGCAATTTTCATATAAACAACAATTATGGCGTTCTAAGGGGAAGGTTATGTTCAACAGTGGACGTCTTCCGGGTGAAGATTTATTCATTTATTTACTTTAAATAGAACGGCCTAAGCCTAAGATAATGATGATACAAAAATTTAGAAGCTATCGTGATTAAAATGACGAGAGGGTTCTCTTGGCCAAGTAGTACAAAATAGGTATTTTGGCGGCTTCTCAGGGCACGTAATATCACGAGCCACACCTCACGGCGCTTTGCACGGCTCGGGCTCAATCGTTAAACTTGCTGGCTCGTACCAATGGACTCGACGCAGTACTTTATACTACTGCTGACCTGGAGTCTCCCCTTGTTTCCAAATTCATATCTTGAACAAGCTCAGGCCAGTTGTTTTTAACCCCCGACGGTAAAGAGCGTGTTATAAGATTTACGGCTATGTGTCTGTCTGTGGCAGCTCTTTAAACAGGTGAATCGATTTTGATGCAGTTTTATTTATAAAGCTGTTCGTTTAATTCTCCAAAAGTCTCTATTCAATGCCATTTCCGGCCAGTTGTATAGTTCATTAATTACTTTAACCTTTTGAACGCCAGAACGTAAATACATCGGCGCGAATTTCACACCAAAGCACAAATAAAATGTCGTCTTTTGTCGAACACGTTTCATTTGTCGGCTATACTCGACAAGGTGTTTAAAAGGTTATAATTTACTTATTACTCGATATTAAAAATATTTATTACCTCCATAGGCTCACTTATAATCTGACTCTCTGACATACGGCTACCGTTGAGTATGGTTCCGTTCTTAGAGCCGAGGTCCGTCGCCATGTACAAGTTGAGAGTGGAGTCAAATCTGATGTCCAGGTGATTCTAGAATAGATAATATTACTTACATGAGTTGTGACTATTTCACTGAAATAGGCTTTTCTCTTATATTGTTAGTGTTGATAAGAAGCTAGCACTTATAATATAAATACACACTAGTGTATATTTAGTTTGATTGGTTAGTCCAAACGAGCAAGAGCGGGACTCGAACCCGCGACTTTCGCCGTACCGTGGCGTAAAGTCGCGGGTTTGAGTCCCGCTCGTGTCCATCATTTTTCAAGTTTTCCTTTATAAATTTAGATTTAAGCCTAGCATGGCAACATGCAAAAAAAAATACAAAAAGTAATATAGTCCAAAAATGTTACAATTACAAAAAGTAGGTATTCTCTGGTAGAACTCGCTTGCTTACTAGTCAGTTGTCTGTTATCTAAAGTTTTAATATTTCATGCATTATTCAAATAATATGTACTTTAAAATAATATACTTGAAAAATATTTACGTGCTCACCCTAGACACATTGTGATCTCTGAGCACTATAGCGTGCTGTTCGCCTTCCCTGCCGACCGTGCCGCCATCTTTTGTCACGATGTACAAGTTGCCCACGCGCAGCTTCGCGACTGTCGTCTCGCGCACGATCACGCGCATGCAAGGCGGGTGATGCTTTGCAACTGTTTCTGAACAAGATATATTTTATTCGATATTAATCTGTAACTCCATAAAAATGGGTATTAGGTAAGAGACCATTAAAAGAGTTAAAATATTATTTTACTAACTACACAATATAGCATTACTAACTATAGAATTGAAGATAACTATTAAAAATATATTGTATTTTTCACCTATATGCCTACAATGGAGTGTTTTCTATCATAAACCTTGCTTTATGGAACATTATATAAGTATGGGCTGATACATCCTTGTAATACCTTTACCTGTGCAAAGCAAAAGTAATAATAGAAAGCGACTAATTTACCATCATCATCACTAGCCGTAGAAGTGCTAACAATCGACTTGTTGTCGTCATCATCAGAATCATCTGTGCTAGTGTCACTGCATTCACCATCTTCCAATTCTTCTGCCACCACAGTTTTATCATTTAATCCCTCTTCATCTTCATCTACTTTATCATCAACACTCATGTTGTTCTCTTCTGGTTTTTGTTCACTGGTATCTTGATCTTTATCCTCATTGAGAGAAGGTTCTTTTTTGACAATTTTCTTTTTGCGATTTTTTGTACGTTTTGGTTTCTTAATTTCTTGACTTCCATCCTCGTTGTCGTCCTGTAATATAACATTTATAATGTTGGTATTGGTGTAACTATTCAGCATAGTATTTACCTAAGGCTGATTTGCCTCGGAGTGAAACCTGAGATAAATTTTTCGTCAGGTTATCAATGTCGTCTTCTGTTTTTCTTGCCTGAAAATGTAATAAAACAAACTAATTAGTTATCCATAAGTGGTTTTTTATAAATTATTATTCAATAAGTATAATTATTTTTTAAATTTTATTTTGAACTAGAGTTCAGTCACTAGGTGACTATGCCAGCCTTATAGGAAATTAGATAGATATATCTAGCCCTACATAATAAAATAATGATACATTTATGACATAACTAGGGCAGGAGAATCCCTTTTTTAGTTAATATAAGACATCAAAGTCTACTTTGATTAAACAATTCATTTGTCAATCAATCCCACCAACAGATTACTATGGAATTTGGCATCCAGGTAGATTAACATCCAATCCAATGTGATTTATGGTACCACAGACTTCAATTATTATTCTAAACAGAATCAAAAAATACCCACCATTTTATGTTTCTTAGCTTTCCTCTTCTCGTGGGCCAATAATGCTGCATTGGTAGCACTTCTGTCAGGGTATGAGTGGAACACAAAAGACTTTTTCTCATCTGAATAGTAGTAGTAGCACTCAGTGTCTGTGTGGTAGTAGAGACCTAGCTCCTGAAAAATATACAACACATAACAAGCGGGCAAATCAAATGCTGAAAATAGAGAACAGTGGCATTTGCTCCACCAACAAGAGCAAAACTCTCAAATTTAAGAAGAAGCCGATGACAATACTGCTCTCTTCTGCAAACAATTTTTGAGAGTTTTTGTCATCCAAGATATCATTTTAAGTGAAGTCTCAGAAGTACTAGCTATTGAATTGGTAAGTCTCATTGATATTTCTCATTTCATTGACACATCACATATCTAACAACCAGGCCAGCTATTTATTGGGCTGTGATTATAATAACATGTATAAACATATCTTATCTTTAAATTAGTTTTCTGAATAGTTATATTCTAACAGAAATATGTGCACAGGCAAAAATAAACACATAACTTAGTCTTCTAAATATATAAATTATATAAAATCTTACAGAATTATAATAATATCCAGTCTTGTAATCATAATACATGCCCGCAGACTCAACATAGACCATGCCAGACTCTTGTAGAGCATCTGTGGCCGCCTCCTTCACTTGTTCTGCTATACTCTTGGCTTCTTTATTGTCATTTACATTCCATCCAGAATCTTCTGTCTTTGGGTAGTTTACATCTGAGTTCTCTAATTTTGCAGTTTCCTGTTTTGTTTTATTAGCTGAGTCCTCAGTTTGTGTGTATTCTTGTTTAGTTTTGACTTTATTAGATAATTCTATATGATTAGATTCTTCTGTGTTTGGTTCTTTTTCTGTACTTAAATGGTTGGATTTTGTTGTACTATGGATATTATTACTTGGTGTTATTTTGTCCTCCTAAAATAAATATAAATATTTATTTCATATTTTATTTCTCTAATGTCATTTTTATGACATGGTGTGTTCTCTTAATACTGAATCCAGATAATTATGAAGATATATTTACATGAATACATGCATAAAGTCACGCCTGTTTTCCAGAGGGGTTGGCAGACAGACTACAGATTTCCATTTGCTAGATATACATTAAATAACTCTTTTAGATAGGTAAGAATCATTCATAGCGCTGACCCAGACTGAGAATACGTTAGAAGAAGGAAAATGTAGTTGGGATTAAATCATCAGATTCGTACAATACGATACCCGTATCTGGACGATAGTTAGATAATTGTTACCTTACCAGTTCTTTTAATCGATGTTTCAATGTAATTATCATTTTATTTTTCTTCTTGATGCACTGTCTCATATTCATTATTAGCCTTAAAACCTTAGGCCGGTATTTCAAAGAGAGGCGAAGACTTCTCATATTGAAGTTTGATTTTCCTAATTTCTTTCGTGAGTCAGTCATTTTAACAGTTTCGAAACTACTATCCATATGTCTATCACAATACAATTAAATTAAAATAAGTCGATAACAACTAAAACTGTCCTACAATTCAAACTGTTTAAATTAATCTTTCTTTGCCAATTTCTTACAACTAAAACGGGCGTAAATGGTAGACAGCGAACTTTGACATAAACAACGCGTTTGACAATGACAGATCTACTGCAATTTGACTTTAGGCCATGATTTGACTTATGGTCTTTATAGTCATATTTTTATATCATGTGCGATGAGTGCCCTGGCCGGAAGACGTTCGCTTTTGAACTAAGGCCTCCCGCTTGGAAAGTCGAAGTAAATTGCAACTTGCTATTTACATCAACCAATTGCCGGCAATTCTGATACATCGTCAGTCCAGGTACGCGACAGATTGACATAGCAATTTTTTAGCGATGTGGCATCATGTACCAGTTAAGTTTATTATTTAAAACTTTTTGTGTCATTTTTCAATTTAAATTTATTATTTATGTTAAATTACTATATATTATTCATCACATCACATCACAAGCATAGGGTTCTTGTCGATAAGCTGGTGTAAAACGCAACCGTATTCAATGTCTGATTAATAGTGTATTTATAAATGATTTCTAATACATTTCTGGCTAGTTCTCGTGCTTAAGAATTAATTATTAGTTTTTACCCGAATGCGCTAGGAGGGTTTCTTTGTTTTACACCTGACGAGGAATCGGCCGAACTAATTTTAATACTCAACAACGAAGAAAAATGTGCATTCACTACCCCAATTATTTGAAGAATTGAATGAAAAGAGGAAACACGCTCGTAGCTAGCACGTACGACGACTTCATAAAAATGAAGTTTAGCAAGTGTTTTTTTATTTGCCAATTTACTCACAAGCTTATAAACAAGAATAAAACAAAGTATCTCTAGACCAATTTTTATTTATTTAAAATAAAAAGCTCATTAATTACATAAATTATGTGCGTATATAATTAGAACGGTTTAAGGAAAAAACAATAGCTACTATGGATAAGTTTAAAAGAATGAAAATGGTACGGTTTTATATGGACTCTTAAGTACGCCTATCACAAAACTTAGAAACAAAGAAAAGAAAACTGAACACTTGAATGTAGCTGGCCTATAAAATTGTATATTATAACACTAAAAAGATCTATAAATGCAAAACTCTAAATGAGTATACAGTAGAAAAAAATACATCCAAAGGAAAAGTTATTATTATAGCTCATTTCGTTCAAGTCCCTAAGTTTACATAATTTGTTAACCTTACAAACTATGGTAATATTAGACAAGTACAAAATGATATTCCATTCTTAAAAATATCTATTCGTAGCCTATAACTAGAGTCAGTTGTATATTTCATTACAATAGTATGTTAATTGTAATTCATAGTTTACACACCAGCTATGACCAATTCATGCATTATTAACAGCGATTCGTTAAATTGTCGGCGCTGACACTGACGTCACCGCCGCACTCAATAGTAACCTCAAATGTACTTCACACACACACACGCACTACTTATAAATATAACGTGTATGGAAGATCTACGCTAAAGGCTAAAATGTTACAATTTCGATATGTTATATTTTAAATTACATTAAATAACAACTGTGAAACAATGGCACATTTTTAGCCAAACACTTTATTACTGTCATTTTGGTACGTTAGCAAATAAATAAGTTGTAAATGTAGGTATAGGTAATTGACATTGTTATGTCAAAGTGAATTTAAACTTAAAAATGCGGACAGTTGTACAGATTCACGATTTGCTTAATTCGCAAAATTTTATTTATAATATTAGTGTGTAAAATTAATAGTTCATAAATATCCATTCTCTTTTTACTGGCATGCGTTATTTGTTTAAAGATTTAATACGACACCATTCATTCGATTGAACTTGGGCTTAATCTAAGAGCTAATGTAACATCATCTACTTCAACAATAATACTAGGTACTATATCTTATTGTGAAGTCTCCAGTTTTTGCATAATTGAAAAATCCACATCACGCTACCCTAATTTTCAGGTATATATCGTGACGTACTTAGTTTATAAGAAATTCGTAGTCACATTAAACTGTGCACAATTCCTCGTTTTGTCGACATTAGATTACTCTTCTAACTAATTTATAAATGCATCTCATTGTAGGTGCGTAAATGCGGCCAATAAGTTTTTAATAGAAGACAAATAAATTAATCGTATAAAATGACTGCCGGTGCTCGCGTCGACTAGTTTAAACCATATCGCAGTATTTTTTATATCAATCGAAGGTATATTTTCGTATATATATTCTTATTACTTCACTATGACGACGGACGTATCCTACGGCCCCCAGAGTAGTCACGTCACAAGCAAGATCGAAGTCGGGTGTACACGCTAGGCGGGGACAGGACACGGGGCGGGCCCGAGGGCTTAGGGGGGCACGTACGGGGGGGGCTTGCGGTAGGTGGGCGTGGCCTTGGGGCGCGGCGGGGTGCGCGTGGCCGCGAAGGGCGGCGGCGGGCGGTAGGGCGCGTCGTCGGCGGCGCGGTAGTCGGGCGCGGGCGGCAGCAGCGGCGGCTTCTCCTCGCGCATGATGACGGGGCTCTTGTGCACGGGCTCGGCGTCGCCGCGCTCCTCCAGCTCGTCCTGGAAGATCACCGGGATGCCCTTCGAACGGAAGGCCTGCCGCTCCTCCTCGTCTCCCACGCTCATTTTACCTGAAATATCACAATTCATTTTATACCAGAAACACAAAACGACGAGTGCGAGCTTTACTGCGGCCTGTGCTAGTTTTTTGAACCATCGTCATCAATATTATAGTGTGCGTTTCTATTTATGATTGACCAGGAAACATTTTTAGGTGACGCGCTGGCGGAAACCGATTACAACAACTTTATCATGTGCAAAATAATAACTATTCAAATTCAATGTGTTGCTCCAATATGACACCGAAGTGTATTTACATTAATTTTCGTAGCAATAAACTTCCAAGCGTTTAGTAGGTATTAAAAACCTTGGTGTACTTTAGCATTTGTAAGCAATACTGTGGTAGGTTGCTTATAATTTAGCGCGTTTTTTTTAGTTTTCAAGAAGCAATGTTCGATTAAAATATAGTGTAACACTAAAATATTTTTGTTCTTTTAATATCACCTTATTATTCAAGCATTGTCACCTCCTACAGAATTAAAACTGCATGTTAGTTTACCCGTATTATGCTATTTTTAACCACCAAATATCTCTGTCCAATAAGATTACATAAAATTATTTTACCTGTCCGTCGTCTTCTGTAGAGCACACAGGCGATGATGCCGGCCAGTAGAATCATGCATACGATCACGATGGCTGGGATTATGAACGTGACTAAGTAGCTCTGGTCAGCTGCATTGCTGGCCTTGTTATTCTGCAGGTTCGACGACCCTGAGTGTACTTGGATGGTCGTCTTCGGTGTCTTAGTGTTCTGTTCGGCGCAAAGACCGAGAGGTATCAGTCTTATGGACATGACCTTCAGATCTTTGTCGAACACGTGGTCGACGTTCTCTTTGAGCGCGCCGCCCGTGGAACCTCGCTCGTCTACTATGATCATTTTGCGTAGTTCCTCGATCTCGTTTTTAGGGCACCGGTCCATTGGTAGACTTGTGTTATACCTGTAAGTAAAACGGGGATATTAGCCATGGAGTTTCTGGAACGAAATAGACATATAAAGTCGCTAAAAGTATCATGTTTTCTCTGAGGATGAAAATAAAGTTAATTGCATCTCCATTAATAGTGATCTGGTTACTAACAGACTGAGGTAGGTACTTTGTTATTTATATCCGAAAGCATGTTTACTATGATGTCTAAGACGATCCAAACCTAGTCTTGGCTCCATACATCTTAATATTTTATCTCTTGCTTACCTTGATAACAAGGATACAAGATTATCAGGGGACAAAAATTTGTGGGATCCGCAGATGTTTGTCTCGAGTCTGGGTGTCTGTGCATGTTATTGTTATAAAATGAAGGAACTGTCTGTAATAAGCTTACCATATGATAGTAGGAGGGTTGTTGGTGATGCTCTGTATTCTGATATTATCTGTCTCCTTCTGACCGAACAGCGCCGCCAGCTTTTCAACCACCTTCCTCTTGTTGTTAGCGTTGTAAGCCAGCTTCGAGTACGGGTACTCCATCGTCATCTGGAACTCTACGGTCGGTCGGATCGTAGGCGCCTTTGCTACCTCCACTATGAGGCTGTCGTACGCGCTCTTCTTGCTCGAGTCCTCAGCAATCTGGAATTATTAAGTTTACTTAAAAACTTTTTATGGAATTTACCAAAATATGGCTTTGTTTTCTGTCATTATACATTTATTTTTAGAATAATTTTAGGTACATAATGCTAGAATTAACTTGATTCACCTTTGGAAATACTTGACACCCACTTTAGAGCTCAAAATAGCTCACAGTTTCATAAACCAGTGAACCATTCTCAATGATGTTGACGACTGTTATCGAACCCCAAGTAAGTGCAGTACCCACCAGCTGGTAGGACACGCTGCCTTCGTCGCTGGGCGCGGGCAAGCCGTAGAACTCCTGGTTGCGCGCGTCGAACTGCAGCCAGTGGCCGGACGGCAGCTCCGAGCGGTCGCTGTAGCGGAGCGACAGGGACAGCTGGCGCGTGCCGCCGTCCTCGGGGTCGAAGAACGTGTCCTGGTGGAGGAACCGATCAAATGTGTTGCTAAGTTAATAATGTCTTTTGTACACTTGACGCCCGCCGGATGCCTAGTCGTACCGGATGTGTTTAATTTTACAACATTAACTTATGTAACGAAATGAATAAGTTTTCGTTAACGTTGTTTGGTTAACTCTCCGTTGAGTGTGGTGTAGTGTGGCCAGGCTCACCTCGGGCACCTTGTAGACCAGCAGGTGTCCGACGGTGGCGGTGAGGTGGTCCACCTGGTTGCGCGTGACGGGCGGGTAGGTGTCGGGGGCGCGCGTGGCGGGCGGCGCATGCGCACAGCGGCCCGCGCCGCGCCAGCGCACGCCGCCCACCTTCAGCTCGGGCTGCATGGCGCGCGCCAGCCCGGCTGACGGGCTGCCCGCAGACGACGGGGACTCCATTATCTGCGCAAATAATTATATTACAGATACTTAGTCACTTACCATACAATAGGTACATTCAGCCAAAAACAATTGCTCATGTTTTATTCGATCATATTGTTATGAGACCATTATTTTGATGCATTTAAAAGTACGTACATATCTACTTGTCATTAATGCTATTAAAAAAAAATAGCATTAATGTGTGTTAACGACTCTACGACAATTTAACAAATACATCCAGATAGCATCATAAGTTACTAACTATAACAGGTAACTGACCTTCATCAGTCTGTTAATATCATCCATGGGGCACGCGGGGTCCTTCGGCAGCGTATCGTTCGTCCACACAAACTCGCATATGTCACCGTTCTGAGTTGTATTGAGAACCGTCAAATGGTCCATGTCGGTGTCTCGGAACAGATTGACGATCCCTTCGAGCGCTCTGACCTGCCAGTCTATGGCATTATTGTATTCCTTGAGCAGTTTGAACTCCATAACGAACTGGTGGTTGATGGTGCGGCCGCTCTTGTGTTGCTGTACGGTGATGTCTAGGGGGCCGCGGGCTACCAGTCCTTCGCTGTCCTGAGCTTCTACTATGAAGTTCCAGCGAGATACGTGGGCTTCTAGCGGCCTGCGGGAGAGGTTGATCAGTGAGTATAATATGAATTGATTGAACATAGTTTGTTTAAATAATTATTTATTGGACAGTTAAATAATTGTTTTTTTTTGGAAAAGGAAAAAAATACGCTTTTATTATTTTATGTTTACATTCATGTGCTGTATTACGGTTGCATTACTGCACTTATAAACAAGTGAAGTAATACCGTTGATTTTGTTAACATATATTATGTTGGAGTGCCCTGCAAACCTATCTCTGTTGCCATGTGTGACATGATACTATAACTCCATTTTTTCAAATTTATACTAAGGAACGTATAAACTTGTTTAAGAAAAAAAGAAATAATTTATTTGTTAGAATATAGTAAAATGTAGTTTTATATGGTAACTAAAAGCAAGCAAAATTAGTATGAATGAGTCATTAATTCCTTGATTTTAGTACATCTTTGTATTCTCATTTCTTTAGTGGTAGCTACGTTTGAGGTGTACTCACAATCCATAAACTTCTCTTGCAGCTGGTATGAACTGTATCCAGGAGTTGTTGCTGAGCGGCACGTTCTCAGCCTCGTACATGGTGAAGGTGAGGTTGCTGCCCTCCTCCGGGTCGGTGAATAGGTCCGCCGGGATTATGTACCTGGGGACGATTTGTTGCCGTCATTATTTAAAGTCCATACAAATAATCATCATCAGCCGGAAGACGTCCACAATTTAAATCCGGCTTAGAGCCTGTCTCGTTTATGACGATCATCTCAATTATGAGCATGTGAATACTGTATTACAAGACATTGAAATACGAGACACAGAGTCAACCAAAATTGAAATATTTTGGGCAGTTGATACGAGTCAATAAGATAGACTTATTTACAGCTTTATCTCGAGATGGGTTATTTCATTTTCAATACAAACATTATTTTAAATTATAGTTCGAGGCACATTATATATTACTGTTAAATATATATTAAATAATCTCTAGTGTTACCTGAAAGCTTTGCCAGCAGTGATGGCTAACTTCTTCATGTGGTGTTTGAGCGAGGGTGGTTGGTTAACGTGAGTGGCCCACGTCACCGTTTCTGTTGTTTGGCCGATTATTGTGCTTCTACCCTCAGTTGGGGTTGTTTCCTACAGAACCAAGCACATATTAATTAAATGAAGAGAGCTTATTAGTATCGTAAATATTTCATAATGTTGACATGGAGAGTCTATTGCCCCTAACAGGACATAAAATTAAATGTAGAGTCCGTGCTGTAACTTAAATTTCATATTGGAAAATTCCAGTTACACCCTGCTTGATGCGAGAATCGCACCCAGGATTTCCAACGATTCTGTTAAATATATATGTATACGAGACTGAAGAAGTGAAATTTGGAAATATATTACAATATGATTATGTAAACAGATTCAATTGTACACTATTTTAAGTATCAAATTAATTATTTGTTACCTGTTTGCCAATTATTAATTTTGAAAAGGTTTATTGTTAGATGAAAGAAACCCAATGGCCAATCGCATTCTAAAATCAATTTACACACACAATTTGGAACAGTTAGTAGAGTTCTGTACAAACTACACGTGGATGACTAATGCTGATGTGATCTCGGGATTAACTTCAGTACTTACTGTTGTAATGTTGTTTGGCAAGTTACATTACGGACCTGCTTAGTGACTTCCTGTACAGTGGTCTCGGGAGTGGGCGTGGTAGTGGGCAACGTGGTCGGAGTGGTGACGGGCGGCGTGCTGGGCGCCGGCGTGGTCTCGGCCTCCGTGGTGGGCGAGGGGGTCGCGGGCGGCGGGGGCGAGCTGGGGGGCGCGGGGGGCGCAGGGGGCGCGGGGGGCGCGGTCGGCGCCGCCTCCGTCGACGACGGCGGGAGGAATTCGTTGGACTCACGGATTATTACGGTTTGCTGAAAGTGCCATGCGGACGCTCACACGATGTGTTGTGAAATATACACGGGAAGACAACGGGCATTAGGTTCAGATTATAAATAAAACAGTGTCGGTTTGTACAGTCATAGTCACAGAAGGAAGGAGTAGTTAAGTACTTCGTGTATGATACACTCCTATACAATATTATTTTAAGAATATTTCATAAATTAATCATCGTTGTCTTTCCGCCACAGATTAGTTGAAGAAAATATTTACATACATCGTTACTCTTTTATGGGGCATGAACATGATAACCAGTACCCATTGTTAAGGAAAATCAAGTCCACACACGATTAGTTCAACTTTTACTGGTGAGGTAAGATTACAAGACGGTACGTACCAACTCAGGTTCTAAAGTGGTGGTTTCTTCTAGAACGACTGGTGCGAAGGTATCCAAGCGTCTCGGGCTTGCCGGCCGGGTCGGGCTCACCGAGGAGTTCACGTTGGTCGTCTCTGAAGGCGACGCGGAAAGGGCAGTGATGCCCACTTCATTGTGCTGCAGGGAAATGTTCTAACTTAGTATTCAATGCATTTGTGTTTCATGGGTTATAAATTCAGTGTAGAGTTGAAACTATGTGCTGTTAGTCACGGTCGGCGAGTGACTTAGGTAGTCATTGCGTCACCTACTATGAAAAATCGAAAGTGGGCGAGGAAAAGTTATGAAATAGTTTTGTATTGTTTTACATAGTGTAGATAAGTTACAGTACCTATTAGTGACGTGAAATGGTCTATCATTTAAGAGTGTTTATCTATGGTGAGTGTTCATAGTAGGCGATCGATTGTAAGTCTAGTAATATCATCAAATATTATTAAGTATATTAGTTTAAAAGGGGGTATCTAATAAGATACAAAGTACAGGTAATATTATCACAGACATGCTAAAAAGTAATCACAAAATACATTCTAATTTCTACCACATAACTCGTACAATGCTCTCTAACATAAATATGTATAATTTATTAATAAAGATTGACAATAATTGTTAAAAAGGGTACTAATTTAAACATTCCAAAAACTAGAAATATAAATAAGTTGGATAAGGATAGCTGTAATAAACAATATACATACATACATACATAACATCACGCCTGTATTCCCCGAAGGGGTAGGCAGAGGTGCACATATAGTACACCCACATTTCGCCAGTTATGTTTTAGGTTATAAACAATATCTTAATAATTATAATTAATATATGTACAAAGAACTCGGTATCTAAATGTTTACTTATAATTAAGTAATAAAATACACATCGGGAAATGCATCATATTTACAAACCAAGGTTGGCAAAATTTGGTTTAAACCGTAGTTTGAACTCGTACGACTGATTCTGTGATTTAAGTCAGACAAGAATGATGTAGCAGCGCGTATAGTATAACTATCACCAGTAGATTTCCCAGTTGTGTTGAGTACAAAACTGTTCGTAGACTCTGTTTGGAGACAGCTAGCGCCTTGAAATTCAATCAACTTATGATATAATCTAAAACTACAGTTCTAGCTGCAAACGTAGCATGCGACCGGGCCACAACACGCACATGCATATGACACGTAAACTCGACAGCGGGTTACGACAAACCTCCGTGGTAAACGAATTAGTTGCGGACTCAGGAGTGGTATCCTCGCGGGCTTCTTCCGTGGTAGTGGGCATGGCACTCGTCGGGGGAGGCGGGGGCGACGGGGTGGTAGAAGGGGGCTCGGGGGGCGGCGGGGGAGCGGACGAGGACGGGGGAGGGGAGGGAGATGGGGACGGGGATGAAGGCTCGAGGGGAGGCGGGGAGGCGGGGGGCGGCGGCGGGGCGGCGCTCTCGGTCTGAAACGTGTCGGTGCTGGTGTGTGGCGCGCCGGGGGCGGGCTGCCCGTGGTGGTGGCGGTGGGGGTGCGGGCCGGGGGGCGGGCCGGGGGGCGGGGCAGGGGGCGGGGGGACCACCTGCGGCGGCGCCGCGACACACACGCTCGTTAGTACTGCCACCCTTACACGTACCCAAGAGCGCTGTCTGTGGTTATTGGCACTCGCGGCATGGACTCAGATATTAAAGCGGCGCCATCGATCCCAGGCAGGGTTCACACGATACAATCAGCACTAACCTCGAACTTGATTGAATTTAATGCTTTCATACACTGTGGGTGGCGGTACTTTAAATACGAAAATTTAAAAAATCCTCACACCTGAGTAAACGGTGACATATTGACATAATACCTTAAATTTATTTGGTAAAATGTAACTTTCATATTTTTCGATTCATATTACATTGCAATTAGATTTTCAATTTGTTTTAAGTATCAATCTCGTTTAGACAGATACAAATGTTCACTAAAATATCCCGACTTTTGTTCGGTATCTTCAAAAGTTCAGTTAAGTAGTCATATGGATTCCAGTGCTGATGGTCGATTTGAAAACAAAAACAAAGTTACATAATATAAAGTAAGTGCAACTGCGTGTAAAGATGTTACTTGCTTTGGCAGTGCTTAAAATATACATTAGGTTTTTTTTAAATAATATGGGTAAGTTGTTTTCTCACAAAAGTTCGAGGAAAGTGGGTAAATATGTACTAGGCTGTGTTTATTGTTAAGATCTTTAGTTTCCAGTGTGTGGGGAGGGTTGTAGTGCATCCTTAATATTCTTAGTCCATGCTCAACACGCTTTCATTTTCATTAATTGTTCCAGTTAGTTCTTTATGTACAGTGATGTAAAGCTGCGTTTTTATTGTAAAGCGTTGTTATAACCACACACAAAGCTCACAATAGTGTTTGGTTTATATAAATAACATCACGTCTGTATACCACAAATGGTTAGGCTCAGGTTTATTTAGATAAAGTAAACTCCAGGCTGTAGTTGAGAATATCCTGATGGAAAATCGAATGATTTTCTTGTTTTGGGGTTCGAACCCAAAGGTGAAGATCAATGCCTGTAGTCGAACTTGTGACCAAGTATAAGGTGAAGTATAACAAAAAAAGTGTTAAATAATAAATGGATGAGTCGAAATTGGATGTCACGTGGGTTAGGATTGAAGTAATATAAAATAAAAGTAGGAAATGTTCAGTTGAATGGTTATAAGAGAATGTGGAACAAAATAAACAAGGTAAGTTGACAACAGATGACGATCGGAATAATATGACATTAAAGACACTTGTTCATTCAACATTCCATGCTATGTGGATCCCAGTACCAATGCTGCTATAATGTGGTGACATTTAAGTGCAAGATATGCATTCCGGAGTATATGTGGGATGACTAATGATACTCATTGGAAAATACCCATATTTACCAAAGTCTACTATATAGAATTGTTATTACAGTGGTTAAAGAATTAGTTATATTTTCAAATGAGTAGGTATACTGAATGATGCATAAGTACTAAGATACATAGAATGTATGACAGTTCCATACTAGAATTAAATATGACTTGCACTGATTAATTATGACTAATGTTTGTTTGAAATGATGTTGTTAAGCCTTGTTTCCCCGTATTATGATAAAAGCGAGCGCCATAAAAGCTAGGTGTATCGTAACTGTGATTATTTTAGACTCATTTTCCCCAATGTTGATGGTTCAATATCATTATGTTATAGGAATCACCAGTCGCTCGTATAAATATTTCAATTATTAAGCATTGATCAGTCATTTAATTATAAAAAAATAATTATGAATTGAAACATGATCAAATGAAGTAGAGATATCAGGAGTATTATTCCTTTTTTTGTCTACCAATTCATTAATAATCTGTTATATACCAATCATTTTAACCATTATCTACCATGACACCAATTTTAATCTTACCGGAGGAATAAACATCGAAATATAATATTCTCATAATAACATTATCACAACATTAATAAAGGACCGGACCAACAGAACTGTAATAATGTCACGAATAGTTAACTTCTGTGCTATATAGACAAATTGTCCTATTTATGGATATGTTTAACCTTTACTAGTGACGATCCAAACTGGATCGTAAACTTGCCCGATTTAAAATATAGCTTTAGTCTGTTACAAAGAGATGACAGCTTAACTACATAAAGGAATTTGAAATCTGTTGCTAACGATGTATCTTGAGCAGTTTCAATACAATGGCCGTTACATTATATTAATTTAGTTTCACGTGACATTACCACAGTTGAGTAGGCGACCCGCACACAGTAGCAGCACAAGGCGCATGCTCACCAGATCAGTGAAGCCGGAGTCGACGTTGGTATAGCCGTCCTCGTCGTCGTTGTCGTCGTATCCGCTGTAGTCGGCGTCGGCCTCGGCCTCGTCCTCCTCGTTGTCGTACTCAGCGTCGTAGATGCCACCGCCGGAGCCGTCCAGCTGTGACGTGTATAATGGTTCTTACTATCATGTAGGGTTTGTTAGGTTTACTGATTTCTATCACCAACATTAAATTGGTCCTGAGTGTAACGTACTATTCGCTACCTATAGACTCGCTAGATGGCGCTGAAGTCATAGGTTTTAATTTAACATCAAATGTTTTCAAGTTTCATATGAGTATTACAGTGTCCTACTAAAACAACATCTGCAATCTTAGACAAAAATAAACTAAATGTTCACCTCTGGCCAATACGTTGACTAATGACTACAACGCCATCTAGCGGGTACATATCCTGGAGCAGAGCTATTTTCAATTTAAGTACCAAATTCAGAAAAATAACATAGATTTTTACATAAACGAGTCTCTGTTAAATAGTCTTGTTGTGATTGAACATTAGTCGGCACCCACCTGTCTCTTGACCCTGGGCGCGGGCTGCGCGGCCAGCAGGCGCCAGCCCAGCACGGGCAGGCGCAGCACGTGCGCCAGCGTGCCGTCCCGCGCCTGCTCGCGCAGCCCGGCCACCAGCACCTTGTGGTGCGTCCACAGCTTGTTGCCGCAGCCCACCTGGAGAGTGAGGGTTATGTTTCACTTCAATATGGACTATGTAGTTTGTACTCAGTGTGCTATGGGGTTGACGCGAATATCAAGAAATGCTGAACTTCAGCAGAGCCAGCATTTACATTTATCAAAGCTGACATTCTTGTTTGCTTGATCCATTTTGGGCGTGGTTAATTTTGGTGCTGAGTTCTGGCTTCATTTTTGATCTTTTAAATTAATGGAAAGTTGTATCTCGAGTCGGCTGGTGCAAATCAGACGAACCGTCAAGCCAAAATTAAATTTTCTGTTCGCGTTACTCGCGTGTTGTGATTTAATTTTAAGGTAATCATGCAACGCGGAAGTTTAAAAGTTAGTATTTATTTCTAGTTTTTTCACATTCACTAGTTTTTTTTACAATGTTTAAATTACGAATATCATAGTTGTTCTTTTTAATTTATTTATCAAGAACTTGTGTGTGTACTGAATGATAATTTCTAAAGAATCTGCATTAGTATCCACAGACTACACTAAAAGATCTTGCGGCGGCAACAACCCCGGTTCATACATAAGTGATTAGCAGGCAATTATATGTATTATGAATGAGCGGCGTCTGTGGTTTGTATGACTAATTGAGTAATTATAATTTATTTTAATGATATCAATTATTATGTATGTGTCTAGATTCTTCTATAAGTATAATAATCTAATGTCTCATGCATAATTCTAGGCATTTTTTAAAGATAAGCAAACATATTTAATCTATCTTTTTTTTTTGATCAATGAATAAACAGTTCCAGAAACTGAAACAACCAATCTAATGTTGTGTCACAGTTTTGATATTCTCACCATTAACTGAAATTATTCTTATTCATCATTTAGGAAGGCGAATTACTGTTATTTAGGTACTTAATTTAGCCAACTTACATTCAGATAGATGGCGGTGGTGGCGTCTCCGTGGCTGCGCTGTGAGGAGCCGGCTCCACTCATGATCGTGTCCGCGTGCCTGTCCGCTTTATATGGCTCCATCCAGAACTCATCCTGTAGAAACCATAATGCACGATGAATAAACCATGAATCGTAAATCGCTGAACCAATTTTCAGTATGAATATAGGTCTTATAGAATGTAATTCAAAAATAAAGTTCAACTAGGGGAAGGCTTATTATTACCTACCTCATGAACCTACGACGAATTTTTCAACACAAAATAAATTTAAGAAATGGAACCAAGTAATTAAAGAAAAAAACAATATTAATCTTCTTCAAACCCTTGCTTATAATCCCAAAGGACGGAGGCAGTAGGCGTATAGGTAGTGCATTTATAATTGTCGAAAAGTCCAGGCACGCCTGATACTATTCCTCTTGTCCATATCGGATTCAAGGCCGCTACATTTTTAATACCAAACAAACCCAAAGTTGTAGTATAGTAACTATATAATTTATAATTACTATAAATAATTTATGTTTTTATTTTGTATAGGCTACAAAAGAGCACTTACAAAACGTCAAAGCTAACTTTCCACAATGTTACTTACACCATCAAGGGCCATGAAGCTGGCGAGCTGCATGAGCGCACGTATACGCTGGCGCGAGGACACCTTGTGGAAGGAGCCGTCCACCATTATGACCAGCACCAGGCGGCTCTCCTCGCCTACACACGAGCCGTACTTAGAGTGGGGCTTATCCTGAGCTTTCTTAACCTGGAATTGAACATATCCTTGTAAGCTCCAGAAGTTTTCATTACAAGATTGTTCACCATTTCATTTCAATTAAGCTAAGTATATTGATAAGAAATGTTGTATTATGATCGAGATAGATGGCGCTATTGTTACGAATATATCGGCTCCTTATATTTTAATTGACTAAAAATAATAAAAAGCACTAACAAACGACAGTTAACTAACTATCATAAACCTAACACTCCATACAAATTACCAACAGCGATGAACAACAACGCTAACGGCCGTCACTAACCGCCGTAGAGACGTTAACGATTGCTTAAACTGGCAATAAGTAAAGATATCGCAAAGAAACCCTTTACTTAGTACTACATAGTGCAATAATAAATAAAGATTATGCTGTTATTTAAAAGTAAAATATAAATTATTTAGATACAAAACTAAATAAGAATTCTCAAGTACGGTATCCATTATAAATTATATTATTATTCTATTACTTTTTAAGTAAAATAATTAAATTATTGTAAACTATCATATTTTTACTTTAAAACCATGGATTTTTATGAGCTGGAGGTAAATGAAAAGTGTGGTTAATAGGTACTTAAGCGCCTACTGCAGAACGTTAACCCCTCCGTAGATATGTGTGCAGACGGCCGCAACGAACGACCCGATCGTGGGCTCACAATCCCAAGTTATAGCCTGAGTTAGCTAGCTCAAGAGGAGGTTTAATATCGAAACCTCAATCGAACTCCGTTTGGGGCTGAATTACGACTTACGAGATGTTCTACGACACACGATTGTTCACTAGATTGATATAAATGAGGATTTAAATGTGATTTGTGAATAGTAACTAGTACTGTTACTAAGAGATATTCACCTAAAATACTATACGTACGTACAGGATGAATAATAATGCGACATTTTAACACTACCATTTATTTGGACAGTACTCTGGTAATTTAAAATTAGTCGCATTTATTGAAAATTGCTGCCGCAGTGAAATAAACCTCATTTATTACGGCGCACCCTCTTACTTAATGTAATGTCAATAATATAATTGAATGACCGAATGAACAGCTCAAATGTCGCAAACTTTATTGTGCCCCACCCTACACAATAAAATATTGGTATTCCGCACATACAACATCGGACATAACAACATTGTACATGGATACTTTAATTTTTACGACTCTGGTATCTGCTGGCGACGTATTAAACGTTTGATTTATGTTCTACAATGTGTAACAGCACTCTTGTATAGTATATAAGCATTTACAAAGTCTATCAATTGGGCAGTGCAAATGGCCGTATATATTTTATTGAAAATACATTATAGATAAGCGTATGTGGTCATGCGTAAACTGAGTCTCTGTGGTATTTCACTAAGTAATGACTAATTACTACATTTAATTCAAGCCAACGATCACTTACAAATATGATGTCATTATAATTAATTCACAGAAGGTAATTAATCAAAGGATGCCGATCGCACAGGCACCGGAACACACTGTGAGTTGGACGGTTAACATAAACCCATAGGCAAAAGGAACTTCACAGGACGTGCTTGTTCCCATGACGTCATCACATACAACTTGACTCGATAGTAAAAGAATTTGCGGCGGTTAAGTGTGTTCCTGTGTCGGTGTAAGAGGCAGTGACTCAGTCTAATGCTACCCTTGTGAAACATGTTTCTTCAACGAAATAAATATCCCGTAGTTACGATCCTGAATGACGAAGAATATATGTAAAATAACAAAGACAAGACGGTCGACGATGCTGCAAGAATTGTGGGGCGAACCTAGCAAAGATTGGCATAAGACCACTGCTAATGGTATGGTTCAAGGGAGGCATATACCCAGCAGGAGATTGTCGAAGACTATGGATGATGCTGATTAGGTTACGACGTTCAGTAGTCAGTGAATAAAGGCTATGAACCTCACCTCGATAGTAAAGGAATCGGTGGCAGTGAGCCCACGGGTGTTCCCGTGTGCTGTGACTGTGAAAGTATGCGCGCCAAGGTCTTGCTTCTGCGGTACGCCGCTGATCAGACCGTGCCTTGAGTCCACGGCCAGCCAACTTGGCATGCGCCTACCATTTTCGCTACGAACCTGGTAAAATTTGGTAGGTTAGATCTACAAGTATGAAAATAATACCTGTGAAATTATTCCTGTGCGAGCCTATGTGATGGTAAGATTGGGATATTAATATAATTGACAGTAAAATTGTAGTATTTACTATCTTATTTAGAATTAAATATTAAAAACTACAATTTCAAAACAAACATTTCAAAGCTATTGCGCCAGTTTCGCTTTGTGATCAGAAAAAAAAATAACTGCTCCTTAGAAGTTTAAAGGGATAAGGTTTATCGTTGCCTTTAAAAAAGGTAGTTCCTGAATTTCACCTATCCTTTTCCAGAGAACGGTCACGAGCTCTTCACAGTGTGAGCCCCAGTTTGCCTTTACAGCGTCAGCGGCGCGAGATTGTGGACTCTTAGCGTTCAGCCAAGCGGAAGGCTTCTAAGTGCCGTACCTACTGACGTCTTGTTGAAGATCTCCCAAGCCAGAATGTAGGTAGGAAGTAGGTATATTATAGGAGGTAGATACTTAGTCAGCCTAGACGATATATCTAAAAGTAATCCATCCAATCGAAGGTTATACAGAAAATAACAAAGATGTTTTTAATTCAATATCAGGTAAAAGTTTAAAATTGTACGTTCATAAAAATATATTATTTTAAACTTGCCTTATAAGCTACTACTTTTCCCGAGAAAGCTTCCTTAGGGATTTCCATTCGGAACAGATGTCCCACATAGGCCGACGTGTCAGGCACGCCCCATAACCTCCTTAGGCCATTTTTTGCTATTTCTGAGTGGTTTGCTGTTAATTCAACCTGAAACGCCGAAGAAAAATAACTTTACGCTCCTATTCTTCAATCATAGTAAGCAAGTAAGCTCAGAAATACAAATAGTGGTATGACGTAATATGATTAATATTCTGTAATAATACTTGGAAGTCCTGTTGCTTATATTGATGTAGGAAGTGTGTGCGTGCACTGACCTGGAATTCTTCGCTGTTGTCGAATGCGAAGTCGTCATCATGCCTTGTGAGCGCGAGCGGACACAGCATGAGCAGAGCGCACGCGATGTACCGCGCCTGCCCCATCTCTCCTCCCCAGTACTACTCCTCTCATAAACACACCATCATTATCTGTGAACAATATAACGGGTTACTTCATAATATTATACATAGCATACCATAGTCAATACACATAAATAAAATTGGAGTATCTATTTGTAACATAAAGGACAGGTTTTTACTCAATGCATATGATAGTATACACGATACCTATAACAAATCACAGGCTTTTGGTCAATAAGTTTATCGAATACCTATGTAAAACTTCCATCCTCAGTTCGCTTTAAAAAATTCCAAGGCCTATATTGGAGACATACACCATGCTTAAACAACACACAATATCTGTATATTTGTTAAAGTCAAGGTGTTTGATTTAGGGATTGTACATGTTTATTTTTGTTTTAATACGCGCAGAAAACATGCTGCGGCTTAAAATAGGAATGATTGGAAATTGTATAAATAAAGAAGAACATAGTTATGTAAAATCATAGTTTTATAATACTACTGTTCCCCTACCATGAACTCTTAAAGCAGGACAACTTACGTTGAGGAAGCGAGATACCGCAGCCTTACTGTAAGAGTTCATGATACGGGGGTAGGCCCTGTAACAGTCCCACTGTCTGCACTGGGCAAGTCCCTTTCTAAACAGAAGCAAAAAGGAGATATTGATCGCAACGCTGCTTCACTGCGTGTTGGCTTGTAAATAATGATGTATTTTTAATTACTTAAATGAAATAAACCACGAATTTTACAAAGACGAGGGATAACTTTGACATTGTTTTGCTCTTTATGTCAGGTTTAAATATAGACAAATTTTCGTTAAATATCGTATACAAATGACTCGGTAATAAAGTAGAAAGAGAAGGGAGGGCCAACGGAAACGACTCGGGTACTGTTACACAGTTAAAGGCGCGTGTTGGCGCATAATGATTGGACACAAATAGAATGAGCTTTTGAACGCTCCCCGCCTTCCTTAGCATGCTGTCGCGAAACCACTTCAGGGAATACTTTTATATCCCTTTTAGAATAATGTGGTCTTTACAACCACTCGAGACGAGAGCCAATACTGTAAGAGTAAGCATTTAATTTCCAAATATACTTTGAATGAGTTCGAGTCGATTGCGTACTTATTGAACGTAGACTTTTCGGCTCGGAGAACAACTCCGGAGACTAACGTGGTCGTTAGTTCCCGAGACGCAATCGGGAAGACAAATATTAATGTACTCCGACTCCCTCCGGACAACAAAGTAACGCAGGTAGGTAGGTCCTATGTTAATTTCGGTGACTTATGGACACAGACGGTAACAAAGCATTTTTAACGGTAATTGGGGGAAATAAAAGTCAACGCGTGTTTTTTTTTTTAAGATAAACAGACCAGTTAAAAATGATTTATAACGATTCCTGAAATTCTTAGCATAAGTCGACCACTCCAATTATTTTTAAGGAGAACGCGAGATGCGAGAACATTTCCAAATAAAACGTGCTCAGCAATAAACGGTCAAGTATGGATCGCACTTCACACCATTAACGTTACAGCATGTTTTTCAACTTATTTTGAACAAATTGACCTCTCTTTAACCTAGAAAGTTACTGAGTTTTAAATATTTTCTATGCAAATCCAGTCGAGGGGAAAAATCTTGAGGCGAATGTGCGGATATAGGGGTCGGTCAATCGGTAGCGACTTGCGATCGGCCAGTCTTTTATCAAGTCCGCACTATAAAGATGAGAGGAAACGAGAGGACTTTCATTCAAAGTGCTGCACTCATCCGTGTTAAGCAATGTAAATTATATGTATAGGCTGCTCAGTGAGTCTTTTATGTTATGAATTGTGTGTGAGTTGATACGACAAGAACATATAAATTGGATAGGGCTGACCTCTTGCTTCATCAGCAACTTATATATTACTAAATAAGTTGCTGATAAAGCAAAATAAGTAACACGTAGTTTAATTGTATGCGCTGCGAAATAAAACACCTGTCATTTAATACAACACTAATTAAATCCACTAAAATGGCGTAACTAGAGTACCAGAAATTATAAACGACGCTTGATATTCAACTTGAAGAAGTCACTAAGGGATATCAAATCAAAATAGGTAATCATACTTTAGGAAACAACTTGTTAGGTTCGTTTTTGTTCAATTTTTACAAAGAAGAAGGTGATAATTGTCCTGATTTGACAACAATTTCTCTACGCATTTATTTTGTTGAAGAATTTTAGGCTCTTAAAAATACCTTTCGCACGAATATTGAACAAAAAATATTGTTCTTTTTAATATTTTAAGGCACCTTGGCCAGTTACTTATAACGTCTTTGTATGTTACGTATTGAATGTGTTAAACAAATCTTTGAAATAAGTTGTTATTTCAGAACACAATGCAGGCACTTACTATTTGAAGTTAGTAAGCATGTTAAAGGCAGCCCACCTCTCTGACAGCTTACCCTTGGGTTGTGAGGGGACCGACGACTAAGAGGGTTACCACAATGGATCTTTCCCCCGACAAAATCTCGTCTGCGTTTATATACTCGTACGTAGAGGTTTGTGTTCAATACCTCGTTGCAGACTAAAATTTCAAGTAATATAGCGATTACAATTTTATTATCACACTAATATTATAAAGGCAAAAGTTAGTGAGTGTGTTTGTATGTTTGTTAACTCTACACGGTCAAACGGTTAGACCGATTTTTATGAAATTTCATATGGAGGTGGTAGCTGACACCCGGGATTAACACAGAGGCTACTTTTCATACCGAAAAAATGTAGCGGGTAACACCGCAGGGCGCATCTAGTAGATAATATAATCCTCGCTTTGAATATTTATTTAATTATAACACTAACACAGATAAAGATGTAATGTTATAATATTTACGATTCAAGCAAATATTAACAGTGTACACTATAGATACGGGGTACCCATCGGTACAATTACTCATAGCTCTACGTGTTCAAATAAGGAAAATTGAAAAGAATGAGACCCCTGTTCGAGGGGAGGATTATACATGCAATCGAAAATCGTTAGAAGCAGACGTCCCCTGATATTCGGGACCAAATATTATAATACATTCTATCAAACTTTGTTGTGTTTCGATAATTAAATGTCTTGGGGGCTTTAGGAGAAATAATGATGTAAAGCTTGGATGTTTTTTTTTACTGCTTTGTATGATATTAGTTGTTATAAGAGGCTTACAAGTATCCTAACAATCAAACATGATAGAACAAAGTGTACCTAATCGGAATATACTGTAAATCTATTCAGAAATAAACAAACATTATTTTAGCAGTAACTTATGACAGGGTTTGCTTTGTTCCAGTGTAGGTAGACTTATTCATTACTATTACATAGGATACATACTTTCATTGAATAAGAACCATATTGCCAGTAGGTGTAAAAATATAGTAATCAAGACTCGTAAACGTGTCTTATGTTATTTCAAAGATGGTGTTTTTCCCTGGATATGGGTGCCATACGCGGTGTCGCTGGGGTATGAGTACGGCACTACATTCCGCATCGCGTATTTAGGTCACCCGGTAATCAGGCTCGTCATAACGTGAATAATTCACCGTATCAGATTGAATTTACTTCTGAAATGTTCTTTGCGTGTACGATGCTATCTATCCACAACTCAAGTCGGTTCAAACACGGTTCTTTTTAATGGTCGTTACTGTAATAAATGGTAGAGTTTTAACTACAGGGCGCACGTATTTATTAATGTTCATGTTAAATTGTTATTTTTTGAATTCCACCAAACGTTTGACTATAACTGTAGGTATAGATGTAATTAATAACTTACTTGATAAAATCCAAATCAATTGACTGTTTGCCTCAATCTCTCATTATTTCGAAACTTTTTAAATATTTATTACCTAATGATGACTCAAAACTAAAGAGCTGATTTTTTTATACAAAACGGCAATGAACAATAATAGTTTTCGTTGGGTGTGGTTGAACGTTGAAAAGCTTGGTAAATTCTGCCTCACAAGACATATTGACGGCAGTATTTTTTCGATTCAGCGAAACGGAAAAGGAAGGAAGGGAATCTACGACTACATGTATATGTATAAACAATCAGGAAATATCACATGACGTCAGTGCGTTGTTTAGGAATTCGATACATGTATAACTAGGTTAAACATTCTTAGAACTATATAATCTTGACTGAGGCTGACCCGAAGGCGGACGCAGCGTCAATCTATTTCGACAGCGGAAGTCACGTGGTGCACTTGCGCGTGTGTGCATCATAATGTCATAGTTCTCAGTATCGAGGCGCTATAAATATGCATGTCTCTTGCGTTCGTGTGTTTGTAGTTTTACGTTCACGTCGGCCGCTAGTCATCGATAGGAGCCCACCCAAGCGACTATTGTGTGTAATCGCAAAGGGCAAAAAGGGGTATTGTTTCCAGCCTGCGAGGGGTGCAAAAACTGAACAGGTGACGTTCTGATAAATTGCTGCGAGCTTAAAAAGAAACGACTGTTTTTATCGATATTGCCGTGACAATTTTTTGCTGTGTTCGACGACATCTTGGACGTAAATTCAGCCCAAATCAATAGTTGTCATTCAGCTATAACGTAGTTCAGTGGTTCGTCTAATAAATTAGCGGTAACGACAAGAGGAATTCGGGGTGGACGCATTTTACGAGCAACCTTAATTGAGTTTTCGAAAGAGGCTGTCACTCGCTTCGCTGATTGTTTTACAGAACACGAAATACCTAATACTGTAGGTTTATTTCTAGTAAAATAGATACGTGTTTCGTCGTTTCAGTCAGGTTAGACAGTCACCTCAGGTTTTATGACAATATTAAAATGGCACATCTATTTCAGTGTGTTGCTTTATAGCTCGCTCGTAAATAATCGTAGTTGCGCCTATACCTTCGTTTATTACGTTCGTTTAAATATATTGTTGGCAACGAATAGATCCTATATAAAATATTTATCTAAACCTTTGAGCATTCAATTTTTCTGATAATTATACGCTTTTTTCATTTGAGGCACTAGTTGAAAGTGAGTTATAGAATGAAGAATTAATTAAGGCAGACTATTCAGGTTGTGAATAAATTGAAATAAACTGGAGCAAAAAGCGGTTCGTATCTCCGTTGTAGATAATAACACAATGGAAGATGTGTAAGTATTCTACATTCCAAATCCGTACTTCGCATAATGGGTCACTATTATCATAAAAACGGTGGAGTACCTACGTTATTACTTTCAAACAAGACATATTCAACTGTCTTGAGTAAATATTCAACATAAACATATATAAGCAGAAACCTACTGAGAAGAGCGCAAAGCTGAATGTTTAAAAATAAATTCACAAAAGTTTCTTAGTACCGCTCCACCCTGTCTCTGAGGAACTACCGTTTTATAACTCAGACGTACCTACTCGCAATTTTATGGGTTTAGAAAAAGACTAAACTAACAAAAGAGAAAAACACATTTCAAATTATGATTTGTATTTTAAAAGGTTTTTTGTTGTTGATACCTATCTGCAAAGGGTAAAAAACTGACACGGTGCTGATTTGCGCATAGAGGGTTTCGCCTTTTGGCAGAGGTCCTAAATTTTATGGAGCACAAGATGAAGAATGATATGGCAACACGCAGTGCGAAACCGATATTAGTAAACTTTCTATTTATGAGCTCTTTGCTTCCGAAATATTTTATGACGGTGTCAGATCCTGTCTCATTTAGTAATAACAAAACCTACAGAATAGTCTGATAATTTAACTTATGTTATTAAAGATACGCGTGATCAAATTTTCAATTCTAATTACTGTAAAAATTAATATGGCGACCATAGCGATAAAAGAAATTGTACTTAAAGCTAAGGGTTTTATTTTTCCTTAGGGACCTTGAAAAGCAAGGCAACGCCACTTCCATGCAATGACACGACCATCTGAACCCACTGGTAATATTATATCAACAAACGCGATATTGCGCACCATGTCAAAATGCGCAAGTCACGAGAGCAGAACACGAAGTTTTAACACAAAGTCGGCTTTAGTCCTTAGTAAATTAGAGACAAAGAGATTAAACTCGCTAAATAAGGCAAAACGTAAGGGAGTTCGCGCGAAGAATGTGGATATACCTAAGTATATACGTACAGTGCCATTATCTCGGAACCAAAATGGAAGAGGCGGGTTCTGAATTATAAGATGATTTGGATTCGGCAATGGGATTCGGTGAATAATCTTAAAGCATATTTCTCTTAATGTCGACAAGACATTCAGATTTATTTTTATAAAAGTTGTTGGGAAGACCGAAAATGTTTTGCTTATGCCCGGTAAAATTTATTTGATGGTCATCATCGTAACGTAGGTCAAATAACATGTTTGCTCCATCCTAATTATTTGATAAATACTTGATGGGATAACTGAAGTAGGCAATCCTATTAAAATATTCCTTAATTAGTAAAACATGAGAATGCTTCCTGCCATAAAATACATTACTAAAATAATCATTAGAATAATTAGATACTAAATAGAAAACAGAAGTAATAAAGGCCTATAAGACTGTCGGGGGTTAATTAAAACGCAATTTGCATTCAAAAGTATTAACCGTAGACAGAGGCTGGCTGTTTGAAAAACGTTGTTTTATTGTTATTAAAACAGTTTATAGTGTTTAACAATATTTATATTGTGGTTTTAAACGAATAGGGCCAACTAGTTATGGTCCCAGTACTATTGGCCGTAGTACTTGAGAAGGCACTTGTACCCGTAGCTTTATTATATATTGCATTTCTCGATTTACTCGGCTTTGCATCCACAATAGTTTTGTTCACTAGCTTCTCCAGTAGGCTTTTACTTACGAGTACTCTTGAATGTTTACAACAAGGTATAAAGTGTAATGGCGATCATTGTTCCGCGAGCAGGAAGATATTCAGCTTTCTTAGATACTAAGCTTTCACAGTAGAAAGATATGACGTCATAAAATGAAACTGGAGCATCGCATACTTTAGTCGTCATAATAAGCAACATTGTCATTTGGGTGTGCACTTATCGTTTAAAGTGCAGGCCACACTGGGGACGAATTTTAGTTCGTTTAGCTTCGGTTATCTAGCTACCGCGATTTTTTATTCAACCAATATAGTTTAGATGCAGTGGATAGACGAGTAAAATGACTTTATTAAGTATCGTTCCCGGTGTGACCTGCGCTTAAGTCGAGCCACAATATTGACGCCATGTGCACGTAAGGGCGGACAGCACGGCTGCACCAGACTGTGATTTACACGACACTGGCCCCGAAACACCTCTCCCTTTATGGCCAGACATTCGTGGTATGGCGATTTATTTGTCTGGCTGCAGACAGATAGCCCACCCGATAGGAATATAAAAAAACGCTTTGCCATATCGACAATCACATTATGAATGTTTGATGTTGTCAGTTGGGTAGAGTTTATGTATGACAGAAAAATGTATGAATAGAAGTTTAAGAAAAAATAATGCAGTAGGAAGATAAGAGAAGGGCTCCGAAATATGTTTTATAAATCTAAATAAAATACTGAATGTCGTTTTTGGCACTTAAGGAACTGTATGTAGGTCTATTATATGATAGATATACCTATTAAATAACTACATTTCAGAGTAATTAATGTGTTGCTAACTAATTCAATGTTACATGACTGCTACAACGAGAACAAAGTAACTAGTCGTATGTTTTACACTGTAAGTGTGTAAATTGGGGAGGCATTTATGTTCAGCAGTACAATGCCTGTCGCCCTGTCTAGACGAGGCACTGAACCCACGTGGGTACTGGGTACACGAACAGACCGACACTGATTTACATATAAATACTTTGGATCAGTTGGGGTTTAGGAACACATGTAACATCATCCTATGTGAATATCCTTGTTATATACGGAGAATGTTGTCATACTTAGTAGTTACGTACATAGAGATAATAGTTTATCAGGAATGTATAAAGAAATGTTAATGCATTGTATGCTGATTTATCTATTTGTGTCTGTTTAAAGTAATTTGAAAAAGTATAATTTCTTTTATTCATAAAAACGTAACATCAAATTGTGATAAGGCGCTAGTAGAATAGTATTTTAATTAACTTTTTGTCCGTCTATTCCGTTCAAAATCAATTGTGAGTGAAAAACCATGTGTATGAGGGAAATATTTTAGGCTAGAAATAAAACGCGTGGAAAAGCTAAACTAATGAAGATGGACAAACAAAAACGCGGTCAAACACGGGTCTGACTGCTACTAGGTACCTAAAGCTTAAACTACAAAATTAGATATCTTTTTTATCGGGTACAAAGTCGATATAATCCGTGCAAGTTCGTACGAGTATAAGCTGCAAAATATTGCACATTACGGGGTATATCGCAGGGATACTGGACATTACAGCCAGACGCCATAAAACTGATTTACGATAGTCTTTATTAAATGGGTTCCAACGTTTAAGTCTTGAAGTCATAAGCACTGTTTAATGCACTTTTTATTTAAAGGTACTAAAGGACTTAATAACTTTGTTGCAATTTACAAAACAAACACGTTTTCATATGGAAATTGATGATAAATGGAGCTTAATCGCTTTTCCCTTATCACGTTTGCGTGTGGAAGAAAATCAAATGGAAATTACTTTGCATGTGTAAAATTATTATACTCAAACATTAATTTTATACATACCTACTATCGTGTCTAAACCTAACTTTAGAAGAGGTAGGCAGTGGTACTACTTCACAAGAGCCCCATGAGTCTTCCCATGTGGTAAGATTAACGCTGTTTATAGATACTATAACTTATTTCGAAAAGTCATCAAATTTTACCACTATATAAAAACGCAGATCGCTATCTTTTCTCTATAAGCCACCTTGCGCGGTTCGTTTAAATTGAAACATTAATTTGTAAGCCGTGGGCTCGTCAATTTGTCCGTTTAGTAGGTATTTATGTACTATTGCGGCCTATATTAAAATGGAACAAACAGATGTGCGTAGTTAGTTTCAATTGATACTCACGAGGCTAACGTTGCGAATGAGTAATATGACCGTATGATTTCATGAGGTTACTGTGAACATTGTAATTGGATGGTTGGTATAGAATACTACCAATTTCATACTAGTTTTCACCGAATAGCGAAAGAAAAAACACACGAAATAAGAGGGCACCACGTGTAAGACTGGCACAAACTTCGTTATTAATTCAATATCTTTATTGATTGTTTGAACAAGAGTTTAAAACACAACTCGTTACTACGAAGTAAGTAGTAGTTCGGTTTTAATATGGTCGACTTCCTAATTATAAATGGTTTTCGTGCTAAAATTAAATTGATTAACTCCTTCCGAACAATGTACTGAAGGTTAGGTATTCGAATTCCGAAAACTAACTTTTAGAAGTAAACAAGAATTAGGTACCTATTTAATTTTACACGTGAAATATTTCATGCCTACTACAATTCTACTACTACAATACCTACTAATATTTCGTAATCGTGTTCACGTGATATTAACATCAGCAATATATTAGCCTAAATGTGTCATATTTGTAGTATCAAATGACTTACTTGTTTAAATTAAAGCCGCAGTGGACGGCGTTACAGGAACTTTTTGACCTGAAAAGATAAGAATACAGCGTTATGTAAATGAGATCTTTTAAGAAATTAACACGGAAATTTATAGCTGGCCCTTGAATAGAATTAATCTTAAGGTAGATTTCATTTTAATTTATATTACGAAGATTTTTACAACTTTTACTCATGAATTCCTGAAACCTGTGTACCTACCTAGTACCTACCTATTTCAGAAGTTTAAATCGGTATTTGTTCAAGTACTTAAGATTTGTGATTGTAGAAAGTTGGAGCGACGATTCTACATTGACTTTCCAAGTTTACACCTTAGAGGGGTGAAAATAATAAAACTTTATATTTTTTCTTACATCCCTATTTATCGTGCAATGTTGACTGCCGCGTAGAAGATAACACAGACTCTAAATATAAATATATTCTAAGAGATAAGGCAAGAAAAAGAACAAAATATATGCTTTCGGGTCACCGTGTGAAATCTTTTTAATGCATTTAATAAATGCGTCCTACACGTAGTATATAAGGTACTTGCTTCGTAAACCTTGCCGTAATAGTGTGTTCTCTAGAGAACAAAACAAAGCTTTACTGAACACTGTAAATAGCATTTAGCACTGGTCCGTGGCTTTATTACAAGTTTGTTGGACAGCGACTTCTCGGCGCTACATCCGTTGCCTGCCAACTTTACCCTTAGCCTGACTCTATCCTGACCCAGTTCGGAATACAAGCTACGGTGAATAAAATCATTGGAATATTGTTTCAGACAGGTATTCTCTCGGAAATACTATGGTGTTAACTTTTACTGTTATGGGTAATGTTTTTTTATTATTATGTTGGAGGATGCGCATTCTTTTCCATCTGAGTTTATTGAAAATGATGTTATCCAGAATATGTAACAAAGGGTGTCAGTTAAACTACTGATGCATTACTGATCCTTGTCAAACATACTGGTATGTTGGTAGCCATCTACTATAGGACATCAATATCTATTTAATTTCAACCATATTGAGTTGATGATCATAATATAACACAAATAACGTCAAGACGCCACTTTTTACAATTGTAGAGTCAAGAGATATTCTCCCCTGGTTGACCTTTACATGTTATGAGGGGCGTTAAGCAACTAGTTTACTCTACTTTTTGTTAACAACTATTATCAAACAGGTACTTACCTAACATAATAACCTAGGCAAATTCCATACATAAATAACCATCAAGACAGTGTCTAATGAGAATGAACTGTTTACGGTCAGTAATTCGTTAACAAATTGTGAAGGACATCCCTTATTGTACATAGGCATTTTACTTTTTCACTGCTCTAAAAAATGAAATGTAAATTCATTGCAATATCGACGAAAGAAATTATGTCGATACGGACACAAAAATTAAGTATTGCCAATCACTTATTGTAATATCATATTTACGCAAAACATTGTTGCCTCACCTAGAAATGTAATAACAGGGTGTTTGAAATAATGAATTCGTATACTAATTGCCTTATACTAGCTAATAAAAGACTGATAAAAAAACTTTTGTTATTACCGCTTTACAGCCATAAATTGCTAATGAAATAAATTATCTAAATCTAGGTATGGGTTCAAGCCGATTCTTTTGATGTTTTGCTTACCCCGTAAGGGACAAAAGAACATTTAATAGTGGTATAGTAGGCACTTATTATTTTATTAGTCACTGGTAGGTAGTAGGCACTGTAAAGGGATTGATGATGAACTCATTTGTATTCAATTCAATAAACGATGAATAATAAAACAAATCTTTTACACTTAGTATAGCATTTTGAGTCCGTAATTGTAAAAAATGACGTCAATTGAAACAACAAGGAATAGGATCTACCTTTGAAGTGATGAAGCGTTGTGAAATACACGACAATTTTGGTTGTCGGATTTCGATGTTATTATGCCTATGATTGGACAGGTCAGTAACAGCCCTTGACAGGGACAAATGGATTGATTGAGAGTAGGGAGGCCTTTGCCCGGCAGTGGGACATTATAGGCTCCTAAAAAAATGCCCATGATTGGCTATTTAAAGTAGCTCGTATCAGAGAGACCATATACGTCCCAAATCCGAATGTCCTGCTTGGATGACAGAAGCTTACGTTTCATTTGAATCCGTCACTCACAGTCACATACAACAAATAGTACAGATAGACCTAGTTGTGGTAGGTGTTTTTTTCAAAAAAAAAAATAAAGGACTGTTTCAAACGAGATGGAATTTTAAAATGATTTAGCTTTTTGTTGCCGGTATTGCGATGTAGCTGTATTTTTTCATAACTGTAATAAATCAAATTAAGATAGACTGGGCGAACAATTTATGTTTTTATAACACACATAATGGGACAACAGAAGAGGTTTTTTTATAAACACGTTTGACATACAAAACTTATTATTTTTCCTGTTTCGTAAGAGTAATATATTATCAGATTAAAAACATGATGAACGAAATAATCTGCAGATGCTTAACACCAAATTATTATGATGTAGGAAAAGGTATTCGATTGGAATAATTAAAACTAGGTGTAAATAATATCGAGTGTCATAAACAGGAGGTTGAAACAAATTAACAGCATGCACCCGACATGTGCATGTGCAAAACAAGTCGTGTGTAGCAGTCCGCTTATCGGCATCGCCCGCACCGCTACCATTTAAGGCCAGGTGAGATGCAAATGTTCACGTTTTTGAGGGGGTGAAGCAGGGGTACATAGCCCCGCCCACTGCGGGGGGACCGGCGAATTTGTCAAACACAATTTACAGTATTTTGAATTGAAGAATTTTAAATTATCACTTAAGAACACAGATATGACAAAATAATGACTACATTTTGCCTATTTTACTTCCTATCAGTGAAACTAAATTATTTAGATTTTTTGAGGCATTTTGTACGAGTTGGGTAGAAGTCTACCCAAATAAACAAGTAAAACATAGCGAAATATTCAATTCAAAAATACCCATTCGTGTATTCTTGACTGAATATCTTGCCTTGTTTCGATTTTCAAGCAAATCGTTCATTAGTCATTATGGTTTTACATAATGTCCGTTACCAAAATGTTAAAATTTACCATTAAGAGTCTTGGTTTTCATCCGACGTCAATCAAAATCCTCATTTACCTCAAGAAAACTATAAGCCATTAAACAATAAACAACATTGAAATAATGTAAGCACCAAGTAACTTTGCAGCAATGATAGCCGAGTGGTATGATCATTAGACTGCCATGTCAAATGTCGCAAGTTCAAACCCCGGCACGCACCAATGTCTTTTCAAATTCATGTGCGTACTATAAATTAGTTTTCAGTTGCTAAAAACGTTGAAGGATACCATCGTGAGGAAATTGGCACACCTTAGAGCCGGTGTGTAAAGCCATGTCAGAGGCTTACAGGCGACTGTCTCCAGGTTGTTCATCAACCGTACGATAAGAAGAAACCAAGCGACTTACCTATGATTTTGGAGATAATGAACAATATTTTCTTTAAAAAAAGACACTCTGACGTCTATCGAATCGCAGCAATAACTAAGTGTATGTCTATATTGGCAGCATCCTCTAGAAGGTTCTCGAGGTACATACCACCGAAGCTGTGCTGCAAGAGTATTTTAGGCTTTGTCTTACGAGGGTGGATTTTGTACGATAGGAAAATAAGGTCATAATAAGAGAAAACGTCCGCTATACAATGACCATGCTTAGCGACGTGTTGTTGAGAAGAGACGAATATGAGGTCGAGTAGAGAAGGGATACAGTTAGGAAAGTAAAGAGTAGCATTTAAAGGAAGAAGAGATAAATTACAGGATTGCAATGTGGATTGGAATGACGAGTCCTGTTTGAGGAGACAGGTGTTGAAGTCCCCCATAATAATATAGTGACCGTAAAACGGAATAACGTATGTAGGAAGGTTTTTAAAAGGAAGGAGGAAATATAATCGATATGCAAGGAAGATAATATGTAGACTATAATAGGCACCAAGCAGAACCTTTGAAAGATGACATACCTATTTCTTTAAACAGATGTTCGCCTGCATTTGACGGTGGTGGCTGTGGTGACATACTAACAATTGAAAAAGGAATATTAGCACGTAAATATATGGCAACACCACCACCACCGCCGCTAGTGCGATCATTTCTGATGAATTGATATTCAGGTAAAGAATAAGAAGTAGACGGGAGATACGGTTTTAGCCATGACTCAGCAACGAGTATTGCGTCGATATCTTGTAGTACAGATTTGCTAGGATATCATGATAATGAGCCGACATACTTTGGGCATTAATACTAAACTACATTAAGATTTTTCGGAACATCAAAATCCAGACTCGTGTAATTCAACAAGAGATGGAATACTGGAAAAGCTTTCGTTGATGCTACATGCTGATACAAAACTATCGCTGTCACTAGTCTCATCACAATCAACCATTCACAAAAAAAGGAAATGTAATAATAATATGTATAAATATATAAACAAATAAAATATACCTAATGTTAAAATCGAAAATTAATAAAACAAATAGTCCACCCGCCAGTTGTGTGTAAAAAATAATGAGAGAAGTACTGAATAACAATTAAGTATTTTTTAGCTATCTTAATGCTGCTCTTCTATTTAGTCTCGTATTATTGACGTCAGCTCACTATTGGCCTGAAGATGCTTATAGATCTGAGTACTGACATAACAGTGTAAATTGTAGCACTACTGAATCACTACAGCACTGATGTGGACCTGTGCGGACGCGGAGCTGTGACATCACTGATATGTGTGAATCGGCTTTTAAACCTTGACTATTTTAATAAGACTTAGGCAAGGAATAATTATTTTAAATGCTTTTTCGAAATTTTCGAGACAGCTAAAATGTCGATGTTTTATTTGTTTTTCTATCTCAAAATATAAGATAAACTGTCTCAATAATTTCGATTTAAGTAAATAGGTATTTTACTTTAGGTCACATCTTCAGCTTACTCTATGACACATACGAAAATCAAAACGAAATTACGAAGTAGTTTTTATACTTATGCATACCATATTTATTTTATTATTTTGAGGAATATGTATATTTAGTATATTTAAAATGTGGTTTAATTGAAAAATTATTCATTATTAATAATTTTTCAAAATTATTTTTAAAAATAACGCATGTATACCCACCCGTCCGAAGTGTCCTCTGGACACTGACTGACATTGACTTATGCGCCCCGAGTATGCGCAACAGGCCCAGCGGGGGTGCTTCACGCGGGATGGTAGTGAAGATTTCGATTTTTCGAGGTTTTAGTAATGAGGGAATCATTTTATCAAGTCAAACTCAGCGAATTTGCCTAGAAATATTTAGTGTCTTTAGTTGAGTGCAAAAATTTAATGTAAAATCGCAGTAATTTAGTCGTCAGATTGAAAAATCATTACAAAAAGAGGTAACTTTGGGATTTTTTTCTATCGAGTAAAGTTCATCAGATCGTGTAACAGCCAGCGACTTTCACTAGACCATATCCTTAACTAGTACATATATTTTTTTCAGAACTTAAAACACTACTTTCACTGTCTCAGATGCATTAAAAAAAGTCAAAATTGCGGCATTTGAGGGACTACCTAGCCTTAAGGCGAATACTTTCAGTCTCGTCTGTATAAAAAAGGTTTCTTGGTAAGATCCATGTCATGATCAATGCATATGACAGAGATTCTTTTCGTTCAGACACACCTTTACACATAGATATACCGGAATTATTAAATCCAAAGTTGCTTATCGTCAGTATGCTCAAAGATTATCTTTGATTATCCTGCTCTTATTAACAGTGGTTGTAATTTTGTCCATATATAAATTACCAGTCAGATAGGCATAACATTTTACTAGAAACTCAAAAATTTCAATGCATAATACATGTACATGAGTGCATTCGATTTTATTATGATTCTACAAGGCACGATATAGTATACTCCAACTTTTTATTAGTATTGATCGATTCGCAAACCCTCCTCGCTGCGATTTACTCAATGCTGAGGGTCGTGATCTGTGCGGAGCAAGCTATTTTGTAGACTGTTCCGCCATTTTGTTAACCCTCTGCAACGTGGTACACATATCAATTCGTGATAATCGTCTTACGTAAAAAGTTATAGGTAACTGAAACCTTATCATAATATTCTTAGCCAAAAATTTATTTAATATTGTTTGATAAACACAACACATAAACACAAAGTTGTTTATGTTCATCTGATAGTATCACTTTCGGTCTTCGGGGCATGCGCAAGTATTTAATAACAAATCAACTGTTATTGTTTGATCTTGCCTTTTCCTTGAATGTAAGAAATGCATCTCCTTAAAACCTCCTCGCATATTCATTCCGAAACTTTAGCAATTCCCTTTGGTTTGCAGCGGCTCTAAATTTATGTAAAGCGCTTTTTGTACTACGTTTACTGTAAACAGCCGTTATATAGTCTCATGAGCGAGTTAATTGCGAAATATTTCATTTCAATGCTTTCGCTTTGCGGTACAAAGTGTGAGTTTTTAACGTTATATTTGTAAAACCTCGAGACAAGTTTAATTCAAGGTTTAATGATTCAGTATGAGCTCATGTCAGTTAGTATGTGTGAATCATTATTAGTATAACAACACAATGATACTCTTTGGCTGATGTTTTCGACACAACAACTTGCGAGCATTGATGTTAAAGAAATATATTAGTTTTTTAAATGAGTTCTTTTCATCTTGAGTGTTTAGTGCTTTAAACTTAGGCATGATAGCCACATACACAGGACATTTTTTTTTAGATGTCTTATCAGGTTTATAACGAATGAATTATTCTAGACAGTTTCTGTGTGGTGCACAAATAAATTTAACAATATTCATTCTTTAAAAATAAAATGAATTAATATTTTGTGAGTAAGTGTTAAACATGAGAAAGCAGTAGAAATAAGTCGTTGTTATGTGCGTAATCAGTTGTGAAAGTATAGCATTTACGCTCTTATTATGGTAAAGCCTGAAGTTGCACTTGACCGGTTTCCCTAAAAGAAATGGAAAAGATAAGATAAGCTCAGCTATAGATTGCTTCGATTTTAAAACCCGTATTTTAAAGCCATCTCATGTGTAAGGTGTGTCGATTTTAATTTCGAATGATTTATGAATTTCGATTCGATATCGTTTAAAGCTCCATACCCATTTCGACGTGCTACAAAATTAGTCCCTGTTCGACAAATTATTTAACTGAAGCTGGACATTGAAATAACGAAGTGTCACCCAATATTTGATACAATTATAATTTACGAGTGTACCGATAAATCCATACACCAGTTTAATTGGCTCGTAAATCGATAGCAGCTGTTACCCAAATAAACATAAGGGCCAATTTAAAAGAAATTGATAATAGGGGTATAGCCAGTATGTGTAAACGGTCGTTTAGATTCAGTTTAATGGTAATGGTGCCTCCATACTAATTAAAGCATGACTTAATTAAGCTGTAATAATGGTCGGCTTGGACCTAACATTTTAGGTCAGTTGTTTATTGGTATCATTGCGATACCTACTACAAGTTTTAGTCCGTAGCTACCGGTTTCAAATGAACACTACACTTTTACGTCATTGATTATACCGTACATGAGAGTTCACGTTTAATAACACCATATAAAAGGGATTCATATTATTGTCAATAGAGAGAAAAAAGTAATGACAACACAGCTATAGAGCAAGTTCAACAGAGCGGAGATAATTACAAATGGATGGCCCAAATTAATATATTGACGCTGAATGTTTCGACACCATCGACACTGTGAAGAGATGGCGTACAGCCGAGGGGCAAGGCAGTCAGTGATGTCATCTGGGCCGAGCGACGGTCAATTGTCGCCGTGCGATCGCTTGCGCAACTTTTGTGGGCTCGCTTTATGGAAATGTAAATTACCCAGTGCCGGTGATAATGACCCTATACAAACACTGCATTTATATAGCAAATATTTGTGTTCCTAAGTCTATGTTAGCCATTGTAAAGATATAGAAGATAAGCGGTAGTGATAAACGAGAATCGGGAGCTACGAATAGATGCGGTAAACATTACTACGATACCGTATGCATAACGCCCACTTTACTATTCCACTCACGAATAGTGTGAATTATAGGTGAAGCAACGAAAAATATAACTGCTTCGTCAGGTCGGATTCCCGGAGGTTTTAGACCCGCTTATCGGTTGGGTTGAAAGTAAATTGACACCAAATGTATCTTACTGTCAGATAACACGCAATTTATGTAGAAACATTGTGAATCTCTACATCCAGCCGCGTATTTCGGAAAGCGAACTTCGAACAACGTTGATTTATGAGATTTTCGTCAATGTCTACGGCCTAGCTCTAGCTACAGTTATGAGACCTCAGCGTTAAACTACGTGCGTGTTGATGGTCGGCTTGATTGACAGAATGAGAATGAATGCGAGGGAAATAGCGGAGCAGTGTAGTGAAATTGAGACAAAGACTTGTTTGAAGTATATTTCGCTTCGTCCGCAAAAACTGACGTTGACTGGCTGTTATTTGAGCCTTTATGCAATATTGAGTTTCATCCTCAAATAAGAACATAGGTATAACGAATGATTATACGAACGAAAGTCATGCTCTATTTAATGCTCTGAAAACGTTGCATTAGTGTGCCATTCACAAAGGTAAGTGAACTAAACACATGACCGTTTTAACATAATAGAGGAGCAGCTTCCATTATTGTATATTGGCTTGACAAAATGTTTTTCAATCAAAGAAATTCAATTAGGTTGAACGATTCCACAAGGCCGCTGTCATCTCGATATCTAAGTGTGGAGCTAATCCTGTCTTGCCAGGCGGTCTCCGTGGGCGCGGCTCCACGCGCCGGTGGTTCCTGGGCACATTAATCGGTGTGACTGAACTGTCAGGCACTCGACTCTGATCGCGATTCGTCATATACATTGCACTAAGACACACCGGCCGTGCTTTACTAGTGCTTTGACCTCTTTCGGTTGCATGCTTTGTTAAAACGTTAAACCGATTCGATAAGGGTAATTATTGTAGGTACATTAGTTTGCTCTTTGATCGTCAAGTCGGGAGTCGTAACTAACATTTAAAGGGTATTTTTATTACTGCCCTTTGTACTTAAAGATGGGGCGATATATGAAATATATAATTATAGGCTGTAGCTGTAACGAACTAAGTAATAGCATGTAATGATAACGACAGAGAAAACTGCACAGATTAGAAAAACGGCAGGACACAAGAAAGTTCGTACTAACAAGGGCAAGATAACAGCTGTTGTACTAATAGTAGTTAAGATTCTAAGGGTTTCCTAAGGTATTTTTATCATATCTACCATACAAGCGATTACAGACAAAACTTACCATCAAAGGAACTACACTGACCATACTGTAATTGGGTTTTAGATTCACAGCTTACAGGTATGTAGGTACTTACAGCAAATGGATGAAACTTTCCTATTAACAATAAGCGCTATAACACTGGAATGTAGTTCATAGAGATACGTGCATGTTTGGTACACAACGAGGCACGGCAACGGCCGATTAACACTGATTACTAAGACTATTACTAAACTGCATAGCGAATGCTATAGGTACTATATATACTTACCAGATAATGGTGCTTCGAGTTCACTCGGGTTAATAGGATTAGTGCGTGCTATTTTCCATTGTTACATTCAATGCATTAGTTGACATGTTAATTAATTGCAGTTATATGGACACATTGTTATGTTAAAACATTGGAGTAAGTGGTATTACGAAAACATGCTGTGAAATTTTAATGCTTTTCAAACATTTGATGCTAGTATGAATACATTATGGTCAGTAAAAGAAATATTACGCACTTTAACTGAGGTCATACCTATACAAACATACCTCATGTAGTTACCTATATAGGTACCTACCTACCTCTCGTTTTTTTAGAACTGAATTTAATTTAATAATTTACTAACCGTTTAAATGCTTCGTTGTTTAATTAATAGCTCCCTAATCACCTATTAGAGGCTTTTTCTCACAAAATTTGGAATTCAATTACCTATTACAATCATAAATATAAATGTACACGCAACATAAATGATCTGACCATCGCATTGATTAGTTTAGTTGGCCGATCAGCTTTAAGTAAAAAGTTGGACATGCGTGCTGATAGTACTGAACAGAATATAAACAAACGTTTAGCCATACATTATTAATAAGGTATCAATGCTACTGGATAACAACTTCTTCGTTGAAGATATCAACATAATGAGAGGTGACTGACTTAATCACGACGCCCCTGCGCGGAACGACCCTCGGCTTCTCAGATACTTGAGCCACGTCAATTACAAGTAAGAACAATCTTACCGTTTAAATTGTAAATTTTATATTGTCGGATACTTAGGTTTGAGGGCCATAACGGTAAGGGTTATACAAAAAACGACGTAAAAGCTACCCTTAGCAGAGTTTTATACCTTGATTTTAAGGTAAAATTTAAGCCCCTTTGGGTATCTACGATAGGTAAATGAATACCCATATAAATAGTTGTAAGCTGGGTCTAAAGCAAGACGGCTACAATCCCTCGGTGAACAAGTTGTTTAGGCATTAAGCTGAGAATTCCGCGGCGCGTAATTAGTATGTTGGACCCACACGCGCAGACGTAATGCGCTTAATGTCAATGGCTTGAAGATAACACGAAGACACTGCAGGCTAGACAGCGGTTTTAATTATAACTTTTCACAATATCAAACTTGTTGCTAAGTAAAGTCATTTGAGGGTCTTTAAATGTGTTACGAAGCTGTGGTACTGTTTTTGTTCATTTAATATTTTTCAGACTGAAATATTTTTCCTTTGTTAAAAGTCAACATTGTAGTGGTTGGCGAACGAAACTACCAATTAAAATAATAAACGCTGCTCTATTAAATCGTTGCTGATGTAGACACAAATGCTTGTAATAAATGCTGGGAGCTAACAGACGGTTTATACCTCGAGAATCGATAAAGACGAATAAATAGTTGTTTAAAAACGATTGCTGATTCAGTTTAGCGTGCTGGTACTGTCGAATACGTTTTATATTGGCTAGCTAGTGTTTATATTTTAATTAATAATTAGTACATGTAAGTAAATCAGTAATGATTATACCCCAGTAGATGAACCTTGCATACTGCTATTAGTTTGTCGGGATCTCACTGTCTATGGTAATTCGTCATAAACCTGCTTAGTAGGTATTTGTCCTGTTTCCTAGTGTTCATACGGAGAACTGAGAATCGTTAAAGTCAGGCGAGAGACGTTTACATGCTGATTGTAACTACACAAGGAATACAAATCAATATTGTATACGCTAAAGATAAGAGAATGCGTGATCCAAGAACTATATGAATCTTCAGTTCTGAGAAAGAGCGTATCGTATAAACTGTAACAGACGGATCGTTTTTCGATATGTTAAAAATTATTATCGATAAACAGATTTAAAATCAAAGAAATCGTGGAATCCTTTGTACAAGTCCATGAATAAACAAACAAGGCCACCTGCTCCGAGATAAAGATATGCCGGTCACAATCGATAGAGATGCGTACCAATACAGAGTTCAGTTAGTAAGCTGCCGTGATCTTAGCATTGGATGAGATCGATTACGTGCCTCGACTGATTGACTTGACTAGTAGTTTGCATAGAACACACCGAGGACGAACATTAAAACTAGCATTAAAGCTGGCGTAGAGTAGCTTTCTCATTTTTACCACTCTTTTATTAGACAATTGGATTAATTAAATTATTTAACTTTTCGATTAGAACATTGTCAACAATCAAGAAAATAGATAACTGACGATTGCTACCTATGTGAATTACGTACTAATACAGTGATCATAAGTTCTTTCAACTCATGAAAAGAGAAGGAAAGCGTAATCTTTTCTTAGAAACCACACGGTAACATGGCCGGTCCTTTAGTATCTAATCTATATATTACCTACCGTGTGATTGAACTCAGAAGACGAACTCGAACACAATGTTTTGGTTAAAAATGACTTATTACCAATTAGGACATTCGGGAACAAATAATACTGTTCAAATTGAATTAAATATATTGAACCATTTCACAATGAAAACGAAGACAACACCAAATAATATGAAATCACAGTTGTTTCCTCAGCTGACTAACTCATTATGTCTTATTACGAGAACGTTTGCACAGATGTAACCAAATGAAAATGTAGTACGTAAGCAAATAGCGTTGTTTGTACAATGATCGTGATTAGATCAGTTTCCTTACATTAAACATAACGCTGAGCCACCCCTGGCTACAGGGGAGATTGTTAACATAAGACACATTTTGTTGCCACATGGAAGAGGTTTAAATAATTAATTGAATGTTATATCGACTCGAAAGTATTAATATTGAATTAAGATTGCCCGTCTATTGACAAACATTAATCATTAAACTGTAATCCTTCATACACGATTGCACAAAAAGGAGTGTAATGTTTTCAAGATTTATGTATGTATGTGAGTTTCTTTATTCCACCATAACTTCTGAATGCCTGAACCGATTTTGATGTATATAGTGTCGTTAGAATCCTGACACTCGCCAGTAACATAGGCTAACACTGCAATAGGTAACACGGCAATAAGAGAACACTGTCCTATCTAAGAGGTACCTTGCAACGATGAAACCTGATTTACTGAGTTTTTTGAAATGGCAGTAGTGTTTTTAAATTTTCTAAAAATATTATTTTTTAATCTAATTTCAATGTAATGTAAGGTTTTCAACGGTATCAAGCTCCATTCTTTTGTTCGCATACTAACTAGTAAGTGTGGAATGCCTGTAATAATTAAGTGAAAACAGCAGCTGTCGAAAAGACTTATCGATCTTTTTGCTGCCTATTATTACTGGTTAATAGTAGTAGTCACGGCTAATCTTACATTCATAGACACATTCAAGGTGTGGAAAGATGCTAAAAATTAACAGCCCGGAACGAGCACGTGGTGCCTAGTGAAAGAGGAACATGGCGATAAATATAAAAGTGCTCCAACAGTGGCACACAGGAATGTCAATAAACAATAATTGTTTTTACTGCCACATGTTTTCTATAATATGTTGACTACCGCAGACTTCAGTCAATCAGTTGACTTGCCGTGATTAAACATAAATAACATTGTATACAAACAATTGAATGCCGTTCAACGAGATTGTATGTTTAATCATATTGTAATTTATTGTATCGTACCTTTCTCCTGACAAAGATGCTTCTTTATAATTATAAAATTCCGAATAATATTAAACAAAGCATTAGGGTGCGAAAGGGCGAAAATGTTCTCATGTAATTGTTACGCGACTGTAAAATTGAAAAGGGGATTGGGAGTCTCTATAATATAATTGGATTGCAGACACTATTTGAGTGAACGCAAACTGATTGTAACCGTATTACTAGACGAATATTAGCAAGATTACACATTTATAGCACGTATAATCACTATAAGTAAAAGTAAACAAGCTATAAATCATCCTTGCAAAGCCTGGCTTTCCTTTCTTGTTGCGAAGAAAATAAAATATAATCATAACAATTACGTAAATGCTTAAGGATTCCGGAGGCAACAATCGCGCGGTTGTCTAGCTTATCTGTTAACCCAGTCTTTTGTCATTCAGCAGATTTTCATAAAATGTAGAAGTTCACGACCCTGATTAACATATAGATTACTTTTGAGTTTCACATGGACGGAGCCCGGTTAACGCCGATCCAGCATAAAGTCAGGATATAGCACTAAGCATATCCACACCGTGAAATCTTAGGCAGAATTTCAGATATAGCGATAAAGATTTGTCGGTGTGTAGCAGGAATTGTGACCAACGTTCGAGTTGGCTGTGCGTGACGAAGTTGCGTGCCTCTGCCTGTCGCCATGACAACAGACAGTTTCTACTACCAAGAATTCTAATACATTGACCAACGCCGGATGGACTAGAAGAGGGCAGTAAACTATACATAATTAATATCTATTCATTATACTACAGTTTAAACAGTGCATTGCATGTGTGTTAAACACCGCATAATAATTGTCATTTCATTTGCGAAGAGCAAGCTATGTGTGAATCTAATGTGACATAATCATGCATAAAGGGTGATATAATGTGACAAAGCACGACTGTGAGACGAGGAAAGCGACGAAAAGGTTCAATGTGGACTATTCATGTGTAAGTTCTTTGTAATAAATTCGAATAGAAATGCGAGGAAATAAAATTATGATCCTAAAACTCTCCGATTTTGTTATGTATATAGAATTGTGATTTTCAAAAAGGCAATTTGGTACATTCTCTTATTAAATGACGCGTTTTGAATTGACGGATCTTAATCCGAAGGGCACCCGGGGCGAATGCGTTCCCTCTCAATATATGAAATAGGGCAGCTCTCAATACGCGAATTTTATTAGGGTTGCGAATCAATAGCCCTTCCACATATTTCAACCCCATTTTAAATGTTTACGACGACCATAAATACTGTAACGTTAATAATGTGGTGTGAGATTGAAGAACGTTCACTAATAACAAAATCGAAACCAGAAACATAACTATCCAGAAAATAACAGTTATTTGAGTAAATCTACATCTACAAACAACAATAATTACTTCTTTTTTAATAATATGAGGTAATAATGCACTATTATATTTGTAAATAAGAGATAAAATTGATATGCAGCTGTTGCTATCTAATATAGAAATAAACCTGCCGTATACCTTGAGCCGGTGAGTAAGTAAGTTCCAAATGTAGTAAAAGGGGCGCGATGCGATGAAAAACTACGGATTGCGTTCACTTAACACACCAACGTTCACACAAAATCACCTATCTGACAAATTTACACTGTTTCTAACACTTTTATTCAACCATACCAAGTTACATGCAAAGATGGCAAAGAGAGCCGGGGCGTCGACCGGCACCAACGACGCGAGGCAACTGACTGACTGTGAGTTGTGACTAGTGACTGCATTGGGAGAACGCCGATTGTCAGCATACTCAGTATAATCCCGCCCCTCGCACCGCATACACATCAGCTGTGTGCCTTATCGTAGATAATAATATTACCGCAACAATTTATCAGAAATATTTTGAGACAGTTGACAAACATAAGATTAGTCATACTACTCATACTCCGACTACATTAATATTAGCGATTCTACATATTTAAAAAATATTTTTTAGAAAGTAGTTTTAGGAATTTCAGAGATAATAATTAGATAAAACATGTTTAAGGGTTGCTTTTGAGATACTAGTGTAATGAAAAAAACTTGTACTTAGATTCAATTGGGTACTAAACAATAGCTTATAGAAAGTAACGAAAGGAAATCATTTCGTACACATGTTTCGCTTTTATGAATGAGGTTATACAAAAAGTAATCGCAACAAAGAGACATTTTTTAGTCTTTCTTCATCCTCTTGTACAATGAATCGTGTAATTTTGCTAAAGAGTATTTTTTCACCCAGAGGCTAGGGCTATTTTGTCCTCACTATTTTAGGGCCGACTTCTTTCGGAATGTCATCAATCACTGACAAACGAAAGAACTCGGACCTTTGCATAAAAAACGTATTCGATGTCGTTATGGATTTGCTTTTATTTTGTCGGCATACGGTAAAAAACGGAGTTTGCCTTTGATGTAGTCATATTACCCTGAAGGCAGACAGAGTAAACATGAAATGTAATATGAGTACCTTTATATTGAATTGCTTAATTAGAATATAGACTTGCTTATCTTTAATAGACACGGACAGATATATTAATTCGTTCATGTCTACGAATAAGATTATTTCTATAAAAATGTTTCTTGTGCAGGCAGAAATTCGTTCCAAATACTTGCGAATTTGTCGGTAACCGCTAAATATTTAATTATATTATACGAGACGCTACGGCAGAAATTAAACTCAAAACAAGCAATATAACGAAATTTAAGGATAGAGTAGGTACGATGTTAAATTAATTAGGGATCACGTTTTTCCTCTCCAGAATGTTTTGTGGCCTGTAAAATGAAAGCTTTATTCATGAAGACACTGTAATCTCATCTTTGTAATGCCCAAATTTAATAATAGTGTAAGACAAAAGAAGTATACAGTCATAATTCTTGTTTCAATTAACATAAATGATTTATGTAATGTACTTAACATTTAATAAGCTTCATTAACAAGACAAACAAAAACGATCATAGTAACAACAATTACATGATAGAGTAATTACGATAATGACGAGTCGATGAACACGGAAAAGTAACAAGCCAGTAACGCATCAAGGCAAGGGGCTCTGCCATATTATATATTCCGTGCTTGTGATTACAGAAAATAACAAACGGGCCTCGGAGGCAGCTTTGAAGTGAAATTACACGGCGAGCCTGGGCGACGGAGCTTTTTCATTAACAACTTGGAAAATTTAGGCCAGAGACGACAACGCAAACAGACGTAGATACGGATGGTATTGCTTAACGAACATCTTTCACGACAAACTAGATAAGGTATTATGAAACGGAAAATGAAATTACACACAGTGTTCAAATAGAATTTAGAAGCTTTCTGTTAAGATAAATTAAGCCTTTCTAATGCCGTGTAACTAGTTATCAGGATTTGTTTTAAAGCCGCATCTGACACGTTTGCTTATCACCAACATGATTTTGGAGAATGACAAGTACCAACAACACAATCAAGTGGTTATTGAGTAATACGAGTACCAACTCGTTAAGTTTTTCTACGAACCTAGACGAATTTAGGAACGCTGTAATTTTGTGTTTTATTAGGAGCGCAACAGGTCGTAAATGTTGCGGTCACAACTGAAATTACATCGCTTTGTTGTCTTAATACGTAACCCTATAGTGTTCCGCCAAGACTAAGTTCTTGCTGGATATGCTATGACTTCTTTTAATAGTACTCATAATGATGTGTAATGGTTGCATACACTAAATAGTTTTGTTTATTCTTACGAAGTCGGTTAAGGCTTATTGTCAAAAGAAGTCCCAATTTGATAATGGCTTGAAATAAGTAAGGGGTGTCGTTAACGGGCATTAAGAGGTTTGGCATTTTATTTAGGGAAATGGCTTGAAAGAAATCCATAGATCTCTTAAGTTATTGACTTAGAAGTAGGAATTTTTTAAATATCTAAATACGCGCAGAAATATAAACGATTGCGACGATTTGGTTTTATTGCAGATCTCAGCTAAACACACTTTTATTAAGATTAAAGACTTACAAGACCAAACATAAAGAATCGTTATTTTTAAATAATTATTATATTCTATGCTGGAAACATTTGTAAAGTATTTGTCTCTTCCATAAAATGTATACGAGAACATTTTTGATCCAGCGGCAAAAGCATATTGTTCGCCAGCTAACCGCAGAAACTGAACCTGGTACCTGTTTACAGAGCTAAGGCCTAAAGCATGTTTTGCAATATTCAGTTAATCATTTACTACAAGTAATTAATCATGATTAAAAATTATGTTAATAACCCATATTTGAAAATACAAAAACTAAAATTGAAACGCCTTTCAATAATCAGTCAAAAATAATAATTGTACAGCAAAACGCTTTGAATATACGAAGCTTAACAAAGTAGAAACTTTACATTTAAAATGTCAACGTCATTTATCCAGGTGGTTGAGGAAATAGATAATTTTACGAGGTCACTGGGAATTGGGTCTCGAGTTTGCAGTTGAAATTCAATTATTAACGTTTGTATGATAGATGGAACCGGGCTGTTAGAATTCTGACGATCCTACGGAGCACTTGGACGTTGAGATTTGATTAAGTGAATAATATTTCAGTTGACACGTCCGACAGAGGTCCGCAATCAACGAATATGGCAGCAGAGAACGGAAGATAATTCATAAAATTCGGAATGTGCAAAGGGAAACGGTACTTGCTAACAATGAGACATCAAAGTGACTGTTTCTTTGTAGGTAGACCAATTTATCAAAAGCCACGATTTCATGTTAACTTGCGAGAATTCACATAAATCTTTAACACAAATGCAGGATATATTCTACCGCCAGTAACACTAAGAAAACTATAATTTAAATTTAAAACAAATGAAATGTGTAAGTGGTTGTAACGAAATAGTATCAAGAAGTTTTTTAAATGAAAAACGTCTAGAAACTTTACCAATTGTCTTCACATAATTACAGACTGTGCACATTGTGCGGTACTAGTCGCTTTTGATTTCTTATTCGTACGTATTAGTTTAATTAGCACTTACCATCTACGTTATTGTGATTAAACTTTGAAGGGAGTTGGTATTAATAACAGAAAGTTCTTTGCCGCAGGGTAAATCAATACTCGTGCGGTAACCGAAAGCGGCCGACCTCTATGTTACAAAGTAAGAATCCGTGGCCTTCCAAAATATTGTTAGCTCATTCCCAACTTAAATTCGGCGATTGTATTTCCTGGAATCGGAAGTTCAAAACCAGTACCTATCGTGTGATACGAAAATAAACAATGGTTTAAATGTTCAATGGCTTTTGTTTTGTTGTTTTACTGGTAGGTAGCGTAGTTTAATATTTCCTATTTCTACACATGAGACTAACATTTGAATAAAAAATCATGGTCCAAGTGTATACCATAAATTGTGCCGAACAATTGCAGATGGGGCACATTGTACTCAAACAATAGACAAACATGGACTCAGGCGGCGACCCTTGGCGGGTTGAAACTGATTTATTGTACGGCTGTAGCGTTTGAAGGTAATGACGTCGCTAATATGAATTGCCGTATTAATAAAATGACAGTGTACTCGAGCAGTAAACGTAGGTATACTTTATACAGACATACTAAAACATTTGAAAAACGATGAATGCATCTCCAAATGCAGATAGGAGCAGGTCAACGTCTCTAAACAGAAATAGCCCGTTACGTTCGGGCAGCCCCTGGCCCATGTCTTTCATCACGCTTACTTAGCAATTCGTTCCGACATCTCGTTAATATGTCAACAAGGTTATCAATAAACAATATCTATGGTCTCCCACTACTGTTTACGTTGAACATGATATTTACATAGATTTATAATGAACTTGTGTTTATCTGATCTGGGAGGCATAACAGGAGACGCAGGTCGTCAACCGAACAATGGCGACCTATTTTTTTACAAATAGCCACTAACGATCGAGTCGTCAACTCATTTGCCTTCAACAATATCTCGTTCACTTCACATTCCTTTCATAACTCGTCTGAAAGTCCATTTGTGAAATGAGACGTGGCCTACTGATGAAATTAATTTCAATTCAAGCGAATATGAAGAGTTGAGTAGGTATCGTTAGTTTTCTTTTTATGGCTTTATAAATCTTATTGTGATTAATGGGCATTGTGGTATAGTTTCAAAGAAATTTGGAGCATCATCAAATGGAAGCAATTCACAAGGTTTAATTTCAAGCACAATTTAGCTTATATGAACCAGATGTAGTATCTGTGAATGACGTTCGATAACAGTGTTCATAGACGGATTCTTCTTTATCATCTTGAAATTGCTAACAATGTGCGAATATTGAATTGCATATAATTATAATATTTTATAATTGTAAGTATCTGTTAAACTCAAGGGAAAGTTGGATAATCAGTTAGCTTAACCGGATCTCAACGATATCCATACAGACGTATTAGCAGATTGGACCGCTCTTGTAACGTGCGATTTCCCTGGAGAGTATCGATGAGACACGATACACGACGCATCGTGATCCGACGTCGCGGTGCGCGAGTTTAAATCGAGACAATACAAAGCTGGAAGCCCAATCCCTTTAGGGGAGCGCATAAGCTCGTAAGTATTGAACTTTAACGTTTGGTTTTTACGATCACTCTTATAGAAAAAACGGATTTTAGTATAACCAAGAGTGGTCTTCCGTAGACAGGGATTTCTCGATATAGGTAATTGTTTTGTTTTTCCTTTCAATTTCGACCTTATTTTAAACAGTAAATTTTAAGAATTAGGAACTGAATTTTAGTGTTATTTCCTGTCTCGTGTTATCGTACAAGAATTTTGATTACAAGGACATACATAAATTGGCCTACTGTAGCTAGTCAAATAAGATAATGGGGGGTTTGTGTACCAAGTATGATGTGTGTAGAAAAGAATGCCATTAAAATTTGGTTAAGGCATTAAATAGGTTAGGCTGTTTGACGATTTGTCCTTCAAGTGATGTAGTATTGAGAGCGATTAAATTACTACGTTATATATAATCTGTAATAAATTAGGCTTATCTAGACAGATTGTATGTATGGCTGCGATTCATCACTGTCTCCCCAGTCACCACACGGGGACTATACTGAGCATTAGCGAAAGTGAATTGATTGTTTGCGAGACAAACATTATCAAGAGTATCGTTATCGACGACCACATTAGATTAGTGCATTCAATGCATTATCGTGAGTGCAGAAACGCGATTGCTTTTTTTGCAAATTCTTCTAAGGTTGTTAGCACAATGTGGTAGGTATATGTGTTACGATGTTCGTAATTTATTGCGTCTTTCTTAATACAGTTTCTCCGTAAATAATAGTTATCTTAATGCTTTTCGTGAGATATATTAAGGGCAAGGCAGGATAAAAATACTAAGCCGCAACAATTTACCTGTAATCACTTTAACGGCTTGATTTGACTGCTTCATTATGCTAATGGGCTAAACGCGGCCACGCGTAAGGTTTACATTTAATTTCCAAGTTTAGGCTTTACTGTAATCACCGAAATTCTAAAAAATTCAATTTTAAATTGTGCGCAGTATATAGCAAGAGGCTAGCCATATATAAACGAAGAGGGAAAGTGTGACGTTTAGTTACTCACCGACCACTCAAAATAAATACGGTATAATACATAATATGATTCGATCGTCGTGCTAAAATCATCGAATACATAAACATTAGACACACTGCCGCAATGAGCACAAACCACAGCTAAAAGCAACCTGGCAGCCAAAAACACGCTAGGACGAAGAACTATACGTCGTAAATTACAGACGCTAAAACTAGTCTACGCTGACTCAACAGATAAATATATACTGAGAAACAGGCTACGATAAATCCAGTATACAGTCTAGAGTAAAGTTCTCGCTTTGCATATGACGAAGTTGAGACTGATATTATACGAAATTCGGAGAACACGAGAGAGATTACGGCCTCGGTTACAATGAGAACAATAGTCGAAGGAACATATCTAACCAAACTTAAGTAATCCTGTGTAACAACAACCCTACATATTTCCTCTTAAAAGGCTTGCGGGACTTTTGTACGACCGTAGTAAAATATTTAGGAAAATAACACACAAGAGCATTGCTCGGTGTCCTATTTCGTTTATTGTATTCGCAGAAAATACTGTTGATATTATTACTGTAGCGAACATTTGAATGGATTTTCAATTTATGAAAATATACCTCTGCCTAAAAAAATACTGCGGAAGAAATGAAAACACGGTTTAATGGGCCAAACCTATCCTTGGACTGCAATTATGTTAATATTATGGGTCAAATAATTATACAATATCTAAAAGCAACGGTGAATGACTAAAATAGTAATTCCATACTCCAAAAATATACTCATGATAAAAAATATCATGGAAATGCCAGCTAGGGAAAACTCTATAATGTGCATTGACCTTATTGGTTGTTCTTCGAAAAGGTCAGGTGCGTAATACGCGCTATCGGCTTGAGTATATGAAAAAGTGTATTAATAATGAAGTAGCAAATATTATGTAACGATCCTGGTACTATTCGGGGATGAAAAGCTAAAAAAGCTAAGATCTGTAAGAATTTACAAATGTTTGATGAATGTTTTGGTTCTTTTTTCATTCACTGTAGTCGTTTTAAGCAACTAAGTATTCGTTCAGTTTTGTTGAGACTGAAAAACCAGATGATTATATCATAAAGTAAATTGTTACAGCTCAAATTACCATTGAATGGGATCAAGTTAAATAGGTGTCTGAATATTGCATACGCTTATTTCGTTTATTACATCACAGGCAATGAAATGGTACACGGAGCCGCTAAGTACTGGTATTGCTAGTCTGAACATACCATTACAACATTATGTTAAGCCATTTGTTTAAAGCTTTTCACAGTCATAGGTAATAATTATTGTGCTACTAATTATTATTGCCAATCCCATCCGTTAACGACTATTACCTGAAGAAGTCGTGTTTATTTTTCTTGTTAGATATTAGCAAAACTCGTTTTCGTGACCTTTTACGCACATTGTTTACTTACTTATTGATTACTAATTCAGTGTTCACAGAAGCTAAGTTTTTATGAGCAATAAAAAAGAGCGTTAATATTAAGCTGTTTTGAATAGGCCGTGATAAAAAAGGTTCACCCAAAAAATAACAAAGCGGAAATCAATTTGCTCGTTCTGTCTCAACAAATTAAATTCTTTCTTTCCGTTTCTGCGGTACGAGGCTTTCGTTTGGGGGCGCAATGTGTGGGAAATTGTCACGTGACATTTAAGTAAAATGCGTAATTCCTCTGAATATGGAGGGAGCGTGACACGTCCTCCAGCGCCATTCACAACCGGTTATTGTATGCAAATTAAAGTCGGGACATTTTTTAAAACGATGAGTTCAGGATTAGTATTCGCTTGTTCGAGTCGCATAACGTTAGTTGATTCTATTTGGATTAGGCGGCAACGGTATTGGCCTGGTCACTGGCCGTATTTCTTTTGCGAATTGCACTATCATGATATAATTGTATAATGATTAGTAAAGTAATGCAACACCGCGCTCACATGATGACACGACGTCAATTTTCTAGATTCAAATATAGTGTCAATATAATGCGTAATACAATGTAGGTACTTATATCAAAGTTAACCTACTTGTGAAAATATATTGGGATGGGACGTGTATCAAGACAAAAGGCGGCTGATGAGTGGGACAGCGCATTGTTGCTGAGAATCTGGGCGTTGGAGCAATCACCGCGACCCAAATACCGAGCTCGGACCATTTTATGTTTCAACCCATCATAGATTATCTCGACACAGTCGACACTAATCAAAGGGGTTACTAACGCAAAGTATTCTGTACAACTAATTAGTGCAACTGTAGCGTATGACGTTAGCAACTTAACGTAACAAGAAACGCTAGTTGAATGTCAATGACCTCCGGTTCAGTTGCTCGCGATCAAATTGATTAAGCGATATTATGATACGAGTCTTCACGCGTGTCGATGCTCTTTAATTGGCTCTAATTGTTAAACAACGTACAGAAGCTTCTACCAGCGCGCACGTCTGTCAAAACATATTTAAATCGTAGTTTTTACCATACCCGTTGCGTGACCATTGAGTTTCTTGCTGTCAAACTGTCACAATTAATGTTTACACTGTATTGACATTAAACCGTAATGTATGCATGTAACAATTTAAAATAGCTGATGAGTCAGGCATTACCCTCGAGTTCATTAAAGGATCAGCGGTGAAAATAACTTTGTTTCGCTCTGTTTGTAGATCAAAATGGCATTGTGACTAGAAATAGACGCTTACTCATTTAGTTGATCACCAGCCATTAAGTCATTCTTGCAGTACCTAACTTGATTGAATTATGGATGAAAAGACAGGCGGCTATAATAACAGATAGGTGGGTATATTTTTATAGACAATCATAAATATTGGAATAGCAATCGTTTCCTTATTGGGGCGACAGTCCACAGGCGCCGACGTAACCTAAAATGGACGATACAAGGGCTTTAACGAGCAACTCGCTCTAAGGAGCTAGTTAGCCCTTTGCTAATACACATACGACATTATTCTGTCTCGTTCTATCTCCTTCAAGAATAAATGTATAAAAGAGAAAGAAATACCTGCCAACTAGTTTATTAGTATCGTAATCGTATAAGACAAAGTTAGCTCAAGATTGCTGAAGTTGACTGGTAATCATTTGATCAAATAATAATCTGTTCTCATTTAGTTCCGTCCCAGTAGTTAAAGAGTGAATGTAATTAAAATTAACGGAGCGTGACTAGACGAATAGTTTTTAATAAAAAAAATCTTAACACTTATTAATAAATTTCAAGACCTTTATTTAAAGTACCTTATTACTAGTTGCCAGTATTTCACGTGACTTATTAATAGCCAAGTGGCACGCATAGCTGTTCTTATCTGGAAGAACGAGCGGGGACCGCCTTGACTCAGTCAGCTTATCAAAGTCAAGTCGTCTGTATATTATCCTGATGATAGGGCGTTGATCTTCCAACATCTCGAAGTATCACTATTTATACCACAAATATCTATTGCTATTGAGCCAATTATTGTTTTAAATTGCGAGACGCCTAAATCATGGCTTAAAATAAGTATAAACACTTCCTTTGTTAATCAGTCGCAGGAAGGCTTTATTTTTGGTGCGGACATAAACATCGATAACATTTATTACAACAACTTCCTAATATTGGGTTCCATTGTTATATTGATAACATTATACTACACATACAAGCATAATGCATACACAAAGGTACTACAATGCTAAAGCTTCCATACATTTCTAGTTGTAATGCGATTACGGCTGTACCCACTAAGCTGTTCATTGCATAACAAATTAATTCTTAAAAAATTATACCAAAAATAAAATTAATTTGTTACGAATTCAGTATCGCTTTCCGGTGCGAACACGGACATTGATGGATTGACGTTTGTGGATCGAACTTTAGAATGGGCATGCGCGTGCGCTGATACTCTCGCATCCGGCGTCAAAGCGGCGCTCTTCTTGTTTGGCGAGGCCGGATGCCTCAGAATAATATACGTACCCACGTAATAAATATTTGTTTTTAGGTTTAAGAGCAGGAAACGTACACAACACACATTATTAATTTAGTGTACACTTACATGTTGATTCATAACTTGATAGGTAGTTACTTAATTAAAGCTCCTAAGTTTGTCTGAATAATTAATCAAGGAATTCTTTATTATTGCGAAACTATTATGATGGATGACGCAGTGTTATTAGATACTTTTGAATTTCTTAGATTTTCTTTGATATTACCACATTTACTCATGTGATATTACTAATTATTAGTAGTAGGCTAGTGTGTAAGACTATGGTAAAAGTGGCATTGTTTCATCCCCATCATCAACCTAAAGACGTCCACTGTTTTACACCTAATAAGAAGTAAGAACTATACGGTAGTCATAGTCAATTCGTGAAACTGATTATCAAAGTGTCTTTATTGTGATAACAACAATAGGACGAAGCTATAACGTGAGCACAAAGTTGATTGAAGAGCCTATTTCACAGTATTGATAGGCCGACCCTTTGTTCTTCTACCTGTGTCAGAGTTACTGCGAAAAACAATTTGTGATACGCGAAATCATAAATATTATAGTTTTTATCGATTTCAGCCAAATGCTGTAACTGGGTTTGAGTTTTAGAGCAGCGCGCTTATACTTTTCTGATTATTTCGGCGAATGTTATTATTGTATCAAGTATATTACTATTTCTGAGAATATCGGTGGTTTGAACTAAGGTAATAAAACTATTATTATGTATAAAAACTTAAACTGGCTACTATGAGAATATTAGCACGTAACCGAGTAATTGGTACAATATTGGTAAAATTGAAGCTATTTGAAATCTTCGGTCATAGAATACTTAATTAGAACATCTCTGTGTTGTAGACTGATAATTTGCTTACTTCACTGGAAAACTCAAGTCTTCAAGAAACCTAATGGAGCCTGTCAAGAAATCTTTCCAAACAAAATAAAAAAACTTAAGATTTTCTCCAATGATTTCGCTCACCATGTAATTTTAAACTTTGGTCCCGCTAAAGTCGGATGTCGGAGCTAAGGCTAGACCAAGTACGGCAGTTTCAAAACTGACTAGTTGAGAGCCCTGAATTCTAAAGTAACTTAAGAGTCGTAGCGTCCACGATTTGTTTTTTTAGGAAATTCGGCGTGTAAAATTTTATGATTTTGGAAACTTTGGAAACAGTAGATGCCTACACAGGTCTTTTCGCTTAAAGTTGCAAAATCTTTGCATTAAATATGAACTAGACTGAATAGGATAACTTAGTTCTGAATAAAAAAGTCAGTTTTAATACAGTTCTGCGTTTATTTTTCTGCGGCGCTATGTAGATGACATGCAAAACTAATTATAATACAAAGGAAATTATTTAAGTAATATATTTATTGTAACGGTAAAAATCACATCAACTTCACACTAATATTATAAAGGCGAAAGATTGTGAGTGTTTGTATGTTTATTACCTCCTCACGCTCAAACGGCTAGACCGATTTGATGATATTAAAATCGAGGTAGCTAACACCCTGGATTAACGCATAGGATATCCCGAAAAAAATTTGCCGGTAACACCGCGGGGCGCAGCTAGTAATTTTATATATTTCAATTACTTATTATGTAACGTCGACAAACGAATACTAATTAAGCTTCTCTATTACTACTAGAACAATGAAAAGTACGTTAATATACGCAAGTAAGAACTAACTTTGATTAAAACCATTTTGACGACGTCTACTTTGAAAAGTTTGATATTTTAAGCGCTCTACAAACTGGAAGAATAGGCATTATACAACAAAAAACGATTCAATTACTTAAGATTATCTTTGCATTACCATTTAATCCTTTAGCTTAGCTAAGATCATTATATTCACAAAAGGTTTAATCTGTCACAATGATTTTTCGTTTACTTTATATTACCTACTATCGGGTTAATATAATTTGTGTTAATCAAAATATTGGCATTCAATCTATCGATGCTTCACACGCATCGCTCGAGTGCTAAACAAATATTCGTTCGTTCGGGATAGTGACGCAAAATTACTAAATTAGGTAAACATTGCTCATTGTATACGTACCTACTGTAAATACAGGCTCGTTTACTCGTGGGATTCTGAAGGTCATTTTTGCGGTTGCCTTAAAACTCGAGCATATTAATAATTACATAGTTTGGGTCACGTACCTATACGAAGTAGTGTGGTACGTACAATTACCAATTTGTCTATTTTTACAAGCTTTTATTTAACTCGCCATGTGTGTATGAGAGTTTGTTTAGGTCAAATCATGCAATCTAAATTAGAACCACTTTTTGACATCAAATTAAAATGAAATTTTGCATACTTAAATAGGTTTGGTGACAATATAATATTATGATACTATTGATTTAAAAGCTTGTGTTAAAAATATATTTTTAATATTAACTTATTTTAATCATTCTTAGTTGATTCACGATTTACCAATTCGATAAATTTCAAGATCTGGCAAAATGAAAAGTCGCAATAACACTTCCTGACCTGTTCTGGAAATAGAGTAGAGACAATTGTCAAAAATGACCACCCGTAAAAATATAAAAATGATAGAGGTGGCAATGTATGTTCCTGGCGCACATATGGTGCTACAAAAGTTATATTTCCATCAAAATAGTGCGACTCACGGGCAAACATTGAGGGCTAACGATGAAAGGCACTGCAAACAAAAAATCTCGGCCGGCGCACCTGTCCAGTACTTTTGAATATAAATAGGTTAGTAGGTACAAGTAGAACCAACGCTTGGCGTGGCTTGATAGCTCAGTGAGAAAGGAATTCAGAGGGTAATGTAGACTGACATCTAATGTAATAGTGACAGTCGCGTGTTCCGTATCCTTTTGCAAGAGCGCCTCTGGCAATGTGTTCAGAACAATAGCGCACGTATGAACGAGATATCAGCAAAATATAACCCGGCAGCCTCCGGGACTCTGCCATATGAATATAATATAACGTATAACTTAGAACCGTTCCGGACGCAGTTCACATTAATAAGAAATTGATAGATTCAACTATTGTATCTCTGTAAACACAAGTTACACAATAACATCCAGTTATTGTGAAATTGGTGTTTACAGATCAGATTCAGGCACAGATTCGTTCAAACTGATGTTAACCGTACCTACAAATATGTCTTTAAGGGTTAATTGACTTTTCGGACATCGGTACTATGTCCTTTAAACAATTGATTAACAAATGTACCAAATATATGTATATATATAATTATCGGTAAAATAAATACGGACTTACATTTCTCAATTAAATATTTAGAGATATATAAGCAGATACAGTACTTACACAGTATTAACTTACATCGACACGTACAAAGACGGTTAACGCTTTGGGTTGCTAGTGCGGATTGCTCAGGAGAAACACCCGTATCACCAGTTTTAAGATACAGCACTCGTCATAAAACCCCACATAATGATCTACACGTTATACCTACGTCTAGCTTTTAATGAAGAATGATGAAATATTTATAAGCGACGCGTTTGTAACGCATACTTTGAGTCGGGCCCTTAAACATTAATTGTCATACCAACACAGCACAATGCAATGTTTTGATGTGAATTCTTTATAAGTTACTTGGAAATGGTGTCACAAATTCGAGTGGGACACTTTTACATCACTCCTGAATCTATTCATATTTCACTTTTGTGTCACGATTTAGGTTAGGTTTATATTTACTGTAACTGCGATTGCACCTTTCTGTAGTGACAATCACGTAGAGTAATTTAAATATGTACATAGTTTTAATTTAACTACTTTACTTTATACACAGTAGGTACTTATACTTACGGATAATATTCAAATAAAGTGAAAAAGCAGAATTCGGTAAAATAGTTATAGCCTATCTAAGAAACATTATAGCGCAATACCAATAAATATAAAAGATTTGCATTTAATACAAAGTAACTTGACACTTTATAACATAACTTAGCGTTAAGCCATAAATATCATCTAAACCAGTAAAACGCAGACTTCTAAATGAAGTTACAACTTTAACAGCACTATTAAGAATTCATTGTACAGTAAAACTAGTAGCTTTAAATTCAACAACTACGGTACAGTCGCAGCATAAACAAAATTAACGTCCTCAAAATTCGTCATTGACACCGCGTGCGAGTAATAACACGACAATAAAACTCGTAACCGGCGTACCTTACATGTGATACATTTTCATAGCCGACTGTACATGGGTGATTACAGCGAGGATCCGACGGAGATTAAAATATATATTCCGTAGCTGGAGCAAATTGTGAATCGCACTTGCGAGGCTACGACTGTAGGAATTATACTTGCGAATGTATACATTGCACAGATCACCGATTTGTAACTTTAATAATAATATACTTTTATTGATTTTAGGCTCGTACACCAAAGCATTAAAATGTTTGATTTTCTTTATACAATTGTATATTCAACAAATGAAAAACATCGTTATTTCTGCGTAATTAATTTACCGTCTCACTAGACAGCTGTCATGTGCGGTTTCGATTACTCAAATGCTACGAATGAATGAGATCACTGAATGCAAAAAACGTACAGAGAAATCACGAAATTCAACGTTGTTTGTGATCAATATAAAGTGAGAGGAGATATTCCTTCATATAGTTGTTAACAAATGGTTAACTTATTTGTCACAACTCACAGCAATGATGCGTTTTTATCGTTTTAGCGAAATTAGTCACGTGTCTGCCAATAAAGCCGTTTGTTTATTAAATCATTGCCATATTTGACGCTTATGTGTATCTCATAGTTGAATCATACATTAATCGAAGAATAACAGCACCATTTATAAGCACTACCGGCAATAAAACGTTGGGAACTTACCTTAAATCAATGGAATGGAAGCCTTTATGAACAGACTGGGTTGATGGGTAATTGACCTGAAAAGATAAAAATAATTGACTTTTATATACGGAAGCTAAAAGGACTAGTGTATGAGAGAATGGCAGTTCCTTATAGCATAATTAAAATCCGTCATGAATCGCGTATGTGGCGCCGCGCCGACCGCCATCACTCTCGCAGGCGACGCCCCTCATTCATATTCCCAGCTTGTGCGAAGATTGTACACAAAATATTTTCATATTTAGATTAACCTTACATTTCCCGTGTTGTTTTAGTATAATAAGTTTTTCCAACGAACTTCAACATCCCCTAGCCTTGTATAATATTGCTACTTCAGTCAATGGAATACATATCCCTAAGAATCAAGTCTCTGAATATATTCAGGAAAATATGCTCTTGTTTCTTCTCATATTTTATATGAAGACGTAAACAGTGACATAGCTGTATTATGGATGGCAAAAATGAGAATATAAAAATTCCTCATAAGCTTGGATTTGGGATCATAATATGATATGTTTCATACCTGAATGAACAATTTTTGTGGCATTTTTAATATGCCTGGGTCATAGCACATAATTATATAAAATCGGAAAGGGATCGTCACCGCATCGCCTTTCGCCTCGCCGTTAAACAGGCGTCAACCTTACGTAAGCACGTCCCATATAGATTTTGAATAGTAGTTCTTACTATAGATTGGCAGTGCGAAACAGAAAGTTCTTAGTATGTCTATGTCGTCTAAAGACACCACTTACACTCGAACTTATTTCAAAAATATGAGACAACGTAAAGTTTCAGTTTTTGTTACATGGTATTATTTTCCGATTGTGCTCAGAAAATAAACATAATAAAATAATATTTACATAATTATGTTATGTTGTGTACCTATTCATTTAAACTAAGATAAAAACTAAACATTCAATTTTGTGGTAGGAACTTAAAGTTATATGTTATTGGAGCTTCTGCCAAACTCTCTCGAGCTTTTGGACCATGGCTCTAATTCTTAAAATTAATTCGGTAGGTATACAAATTTATTTTGATGATTGATTTGATTTTTGAGACGGTGAACCCGTTTCGGTTGCGGTTTCACAGAGCGACGCCTCCGCGTCTACGGCTCGCCGGTCCCATGGCAAGGCGATTATGTTACGAATCCGATTAGTGTGCTTTGCAATAGGGAGTTTCATACAAAGAATACTGCACGGCTCGCGTTGATACGGTTACGTTCCCTTTCCTATTTGATAATGTGTGCCCATGCGCAGGCGACGTATTAATTTATCATAATTATGGCGGTATTTTCAAATTTATTTTATTAAATTATTGAAAATTATTAATTTACCTACACATTTAATTGACGTTCAGAAATGTTGGTATAAACTTTTAACAAGATGTGTTAACATTAAACATTAACATAGTAGGGATCTATTAGACGACCTTACACGGTATAGCTTTCACGTAAATTACAAAAATGGCTACGTCGTTCAAACCTATTTACTTTGTTTATAGGTTTAACAACACAAGGTGTCCTTGTTTTTCAGAGCTGTTGCCTACATATAAATGTCATATGTTTTTACCTTTTTGTAGATGTCTGCGTATTTGCGTACTGATACTTAAAGTTTATGAACTCCATCCATAATAACAGCATCTTGAAAGTTACATATATTTTAATTAAACAACGCTTGATATCCCCTAAGGTAGGCAGATATGGTTTCTTTTACCAGAAGCATATACGCCCGCCATTTCGCTGCTCATCATCATCATAAATAGTAATAGTTAATTGCCATTTATCCCGCCAATATCAGTTACAATTTTTAAGTATTTATGCACATTCTGTTAAAAAGGATAATTCTCGCTCTAGCTGTTTGTTCCTACAATCCAAGAAAGTAGAAATAAACTATAAATATTTTTAACCCCACGAGTTCGTACATTTTTTAATTGTCACAAATTGCGTTCCAATAACGTAATTGCCTGAACGTACTGCGGGATCGAGACCGACATCTCGGACTTATTTTAATCATACGAAGCCCGGGAATTTCATTACAAGTCTCGTAACTTATTGTACGCGTTTGTTTTAACTGATATAGGAACAGTACCTGATATTTACACCCGGGAAAAAAACCAAATATTTTCAATTTTCGTTTAAGTACCTATCTACTTATGGCTATCTTTAGACATGTAAATATAATTATAAACAAGATCAAAATTTCGTGCGAGAGATTCATAAGTAGATACCTATATGTATGAGTGCATGTTTTATCTGAAACACCCTGAACCGAACGGAGACAATGTACATTCACAGGTGACCTCAAATGCACGCCAAACAACTAATTAAAGTGATACCTATTGGTTCCCCAGGGGAAAAAAAACGCAAAATTTTGTAGTTACCTACTTTAAAAATATACAGCAACAACTAGAATACCGCTAATATTAATAGCCGCTTATCAAGAAGAGGTTGGCCACACATTTCTGCATATGTTCTTTGAAAAGTTAGAATTCTAAGACGCGAGTAGCACAAAAGCCTCTCACGAAAATGTTTTCCTTCACTTTACTCGCATCAAGGCGAGTGCTGCGAGGTGCGAAGTTAAAGTGTTCGCTGGAGGAGTTATGGTTATAAATGATGCAGAGGGTCGAAGCAAAGAAAGTCGGTATTCGTTTACTACATCCCAGAGGATGAAAATGGAAGTGCTCACCGCAGCATAGGAACATCAACGCAAAGTAATCTTTCATATTACACTGTCATCCTCTAAATATTTGATCGAGTACGGGCGCTTGGAATTAAAGCCACCTTCAAATTACATTCTCAAGGACATTTATCTGGAACAATCACAACACCTGAAATTCTGTGGGCAATACGTACCTAATAAACTGTGAAGTAAAATCTGATGGTAATAATTATGAGATAACTCTGATCCCTATTAAGGATAAGAGGTCGAGGTTCATAATTGCGTCCCTCATTAGACGGCAGTCTCGTTTTGCAAAATTAGATTTTATTTATATCATTCCAGCGGGTATGACCTGAATCAACTTGAGGACACGGGGCGCGATTATGTTTAACTTTTCATACTGAAATTTTGTTGAATAAAAATGGGCTAAGTTCTTTTCATTTGAGAATTCATCAGGCGTCCCCATGTACCTACGTGATAGATGTGACGTAATTAAGAGGAAAAGTATTTTTGTTTGTTTATGTGGAACTGGTGCCGTGCTGACGAGATACTACCATCTATCTTGACGCCTATCTACCTCTATGTGGGCCACACGGCATTGTTTGCTCACGCGATGGAATTAACTTGACGAGTAATCTTTATAATACTGTTGAATACGTGATAACAATCTCGGGACTTGAGCAAAGCTTTTCAGAGAAACAGTTTTTAAAATTTCATAAAACTATTGGAATTTCTGTGAACCGTATGTATTCAAATATTCTCAAAAAGAATAAATTTTACCTATACGAAATGAAAGCTGGGTTTTTTGCCAATATTTTTTCTGTTTATTCCAAATAATTTGGTTGGTTATACAGAGGCTTATGCCCAGCAGGTGAAGTCGTGCCGCGGCTGATGATGATGATGGTTGGTTTTTTAATATTGGAAGAAGCAGTCCAAATGTACATATATTATTACATAGTTATAAGCCTACATTGTAGAAGAAGCTCTCAATTCCGCTGTTATTCGCAGTACGTAGCGATACTGATAGGTAACACGTATACTATAGAAAGGAATTAAAGGTACTACGTGACAAATAAAAAAAACTATCGGGGTATAATATTGTTTCATCAGCTTTAGTCGCGTCATAAAAAATATAGAGGCGGCCAACACGCTATGTTTCTTTGTAATACGAACATAACGTCAAGGTTCTTGAATGTGACTTGTAATAACCTGACACTGCTAATGCTACGTATTTGCATACGTTCCCTGATATTTTTGTACTTAGATATAATTATAAAATTTTGTTTTTAGAAGGCTTAATACCTACAAGTACGTTGTTATGTCGTTATTCAGCGTCATTATTATTAGAATACTGAGGACAAGGTACCATTTAGTGTATTTTTTTTCAAAACACTGGCTTAAGTCTGAAGTTGTATGGATAAAACCTAAACTGTTTATAATACTTAAAGAGAGAATTTTAATTTCGAGGCACATTTAGCTGTAAGAATATACATAAAACCACAGCGACTTGAGATCTTAATTAGACACTGAATATAAAAACAGAAATAGCAACAAGGTAAGGTATAAAATAGTGATGTTTAACGGGGCACAAGATTGAATACCTGATGAAGCCGAGGAAGTGAGCAAACAACTACTGAAACGGTAACTTGCTAAATGACTTCACAACATTGTTTTATGAAGCTACAGAAAGTTATAACTACGCCAAGATACGAAAAGGACAACGATAAAAGATGGAACTATAGAGTAGACTAATATTTTATGTATTGAATTAGTATGACAGTTCAAAGTTAAAGAGTATAAATGAACCTTTCTTGACTGCGCAATGTGGTGAACCTACTTACTATAATTTACAACATAAAGCTGGCCATTAATGAAACCATTTACTTAATCAGATTTTAGAAGATTACTTAAGTTTACCATTAATAACTATTATTAGGTACTGTTGGAATGTATTTTGACCGGAGGCATTCCAAGTTCAATGTAAAATAGCATGTGATTATTGGCAATATTAAACATAGTAAATTGATAGCAAACAACTTATATTTCAAACCAATATTACCTATAGGTACATATAGGACCTTAAAATTCTTCCTTTGAAAGTAATTTCTTCCAGTGTCGTTTTAATCTAGTCTAGTCCTTCCGACAAGCTTAACGATGTCATTGACGTCTTCCTACGCCTCGTATGCCCACACTCGGCCGTTAGGGATAACTAAGCCCACCATTACCGCTTCTATAGCAATTTGGCCCACAGGTTAATTTAGTTATACAAATACTTATATCCAATGCAAGGTTTCTTTAAGGTAAAGATAATTTTGGGTTACTACTTCTAGTCTTCGATACGCTACGGGTTTTCAATCTAGAGCATTTGATTTTTTTTTATAGGCATCGGTTTGCTTCAACTGTTTGTTTGCACAACTCAATTGTAACTTTATAACCATTTATAATAAAAATAATATAAATGAACCAGAGTTTGATTTAGATCAGAAACACCAAACGATTAAAGAATAAACTGTGAATGAAAACTACAATAGGTTTAGTGACCAAACTTTTTATTAAAACAAGAATGAGTAGACACTTTTTCTTTCAACCAAAATCATTTTATCAATCTCAAGAGCTTCCTTGATGGACATTATCCACGTGTACAAAGATGATGGACAGTGAGTCACGCGCCGCGTGTGGCCCCGGCCTGTTTGTTTAAAACCAAACTCCTTTCTAAAATATCATAAAAAATCTGGAGTATCGTTTACAAATACTTTGTGATGGTTCGTGTAAAAAATATTTACAGTAACGTGGTTTGTTTGTCTTGCTTCAGATCATTAAATTGCACAGTAGTTTATATTTATACCCATTTGAGTATTATAATTATTAGCATGCGAGCAGACATTAATAGCTGTGTTTTATAAACCATGTTCTACATGGAATGCTTTTGTGTTCCGGATGAGTTAATAGGCAAATCATCTGAACTCTGGTGCATTTAAAATGTGGGGCAAAGTAAAGGAATAATAACCAAAAAAGTACCATTAAGTTTTTGTTTACTTATTGAGAATATCAGTAAGATTAAATACTATTCCTCTTCCAAAAGCATCTGTAAGATTAATTGAGGTAAATAACTCCAAAATCCTGACATTTATAAATGAAGTAATTACGAATCACATGTGCTGCTAACTAAAGGGAACAAGTGTGAGACATATTTGGCGTCTCGTTATTTTTTTAGGTACAAAAATTTGATACATTTAAAAGTATTTCGAACGATTACGAAAAACCCAAATAAAGAATGCTACTTATGGTTGATCTAAATTGAATATTGCGCAATGCTATTTAGATCATACAATGAAAATAGCCGAGTTTCAACACGATTCATGCTATCTTCATCCAACAAATGTGCGTTTTCTGAAATCACCTACTTTTATAACAATTCTGTCGAATTAGAGTGTGCATGTATCCACGAGGCAACGTACCAATATAACATTTGCGATCATCGCTACTGAAATTTACGATCACTACATATATCTGATGACACTTTATTATCCAATAACTCGGTAGATAATTACTATTATTAGTAATTTCAACTACATCATTAAATCATTTGTCTAAGTGATGTTTAACACGCGTAAAGTAACGTTAAAACGCGAAATGTTTAATCGTGCGAGGTTCCGTCTGAACCGGTTTAGAGAGATATTAATATTACAATTCACCCCTTGGATGGCTTATACGATTAGGTGCATATAGGGACTGTGTAAACGGCTTGCGTACCGGTAGTGAGAGCCACATAGACTATTTACTTGGCTTCCGATTCCGCACGAGCAGAGCCACTTAATTCCGGGGAGGTCACAACTTTAAACTAACCTTTGTCTAACAACGGGGCTCCATCTATACAAACATGTCTATATAGTAATAAGGACCACTAATAAATTACTTTAACTTATTCAGACGGTAACATTCTATTGGCAAGTTTTTTATATAAATTAGAGTCGTAAAGTGTAAACGTCCCAGAACGACTCAAGGTATCGATTCTGGTATCAATCCGTCACATCAGTACCAATTAATTAATCTCAATCAATCAAGCGTAGTACCCTAAACACATGCAACATTTGCCTTGCAAATAGTTAAGTGACCATTGAAAGTTTCTGAATGGATTTAGAATTCAACAGGCTAAGGACCAGTATAGAGGCGTATCAAGATCTCTATGAACTTGTATAAAATAAGTATTACAAGTAATTAACCTCATTCTGGTAAGATAAAGTTTTAGCTATAAAGTTGAAATATGAAAATTCAAGCCATCTGGAAACTGCAATGAATATTTTTTACATCTTTCTCAACTAAAGCTGATGTTTTTAAAAATGTTTTTCAGATTCAAGTAAAATAATTTTGTCTCAGATTTTTTAACATAACAACTTCGTAAAGGTTTACAAACGTATTGCCTTTGTTTGTTCTTTTGTCCCTGTCATTCAGCTATTAGTTCCGCAGGTTTTGGCCGTCAAGATTACTATTAAGGCTATATACCTTTTATTTTAATGATGAAATCAAATATGAGTCATTTACTTATTACTATCAGTTGAGTAAATCAATGGATCAAATATCATATCTTCTCCCTACTTACCAATTGTCTGTTAACTATCAAAATCATGAATAAAACAGTGAAAATTCCCACTGTAATGACCGACTCTAATGTCGTAAGTGTGAACGCTCTTGATGCTTCTAATTACCTATTAAATATTTTAACGGCGTGAGAAGATATGGTGGCACTAAAGTGAATTAAGCTTGTCTGTCCAACGATATTGATGTTACGCGTTGATATATTTAGAGAGTCTTTATCAACAAGCATGCGAAAACTTTCTTTAAGAAGATGTAATCATAAATAAAACTTATGTTTCTTCGTTAGATACCTGCGATATTTTTTTGCAGAATATCTTGAAATCAAGCGACATATTCCACCCTACTCCGGGAACGCAGTATACAAAAATCAATTCAAACAGACTAGACGGCTCGCTACGGCTCCATGTCGCTAATGCAAGTATGAGCAGTGACATCACGAATGGCGGAATATTAGCAATTCCTTCCGCCGCGTACTGTCGTTCCACCCGAACGCCTGTTTTATGATCAGACACCTCGCTCCGAAGCATGTTTCGCGTTACGATCATAGCATCGGGGAAATTTTGTACACATCGCCAATTCGCACCTGATATTAGCATCTGCTGAAAACGATTCGATGTATGTACAGAATATTGAATCGATCGCGCATAATTTGTAGTTTTATTTATCTTATACATAAATGATAAACTCCAGTCCAGTTTTTAAGTGAAAACTTGATTTTAGTTGTTTTTAAAATGATGAGCACTGTCTGTTGTTATCAAGATTATGCAATCAAATAGGTATATTAAGTATATATATTAAGAGATGAAGTTTTATTCACTTACAGCTTTGGCTGAATTCTTCGGAACTTATCTTTCTCACATTTTCTGATAGACTAGATCTGCTATGTCCTAGTTTACTATATTTATCTTTGTTTTTTAGTGTAAGGATTTATCCCTTTTATTGTTTGAAGTATGTAAAATTGAACATTTTTAACGTGTATTCTTGCGGCGCATCGGACTAGTTTTGTTTTTGAACAAAGACTTTTATACAAATGAACATGTTACAAAGTCGCGAGGGAACGAACTGTACATCTTACGAAAACTTATTGTTACTGTATAAAAATGCCCCTATCTTCAAAGTGTATTGTCACACCTGCTGGGCACCAACAGCCTGCTTATTGTTATATGACACCTGCACCAACGGCTGCTGTCTGGTACTCATAACATTATAAACAAATCTTAATATAGTGTTATAACATAACAATAATACGTTATCTTTAGTACATTTGAACATTGTCAATCAACTCACGATGTTTGCATCGATACATTAGCAAAGGCTTTACACGCAAAATGAATAGATGAGCCATTGGTTTCTAAGGTCAAAACGCCACAATTCAATCCTTTTGTAGGTCTACTATTAATGTATAATCTATGCAGTCTTAAATTTACGCCTTACTGCACATTATGCGTGCACTAAACACTTGTGAAACATTAGCCGAAGAGGTCTCGACCTTCTTTGAGAAGTAGCGACGTCGACATTGCTATTGTAAAGTGCATAGTCGATGAAAATTATGTTTATACACATTACTTGTAACTTGATGACTAGATTATTACATAGCAATACTATTTCAAAATGTAGTTTAGTACTATATATTTTTGATTATTATAGATATGTTATTGTACTTGATATTTTTTTTAATTGTTTTGTATTGATATCAAACGGAAACTACTGCCCGCAAATCATAATTTCGGAAGTTTTACCTGAGGAATACCTAAATCAATAAGCATTTATTGGGTAGTAAGTAGCTATAGATTGATTAACTAAGCTAATACGTCAAAGAACAACGAATAGGTACTTACGTAAAGAAACTTTAATTTCCTGTTAGATTATAACATGCTGAGACACAAGGAATCCCGAATAACAGCCGAGCGTTTCTCGGACTTTCAATTCACAGAATGCTTCAAATCATATTTGTTTAGTTCTGTAGTAATACGACTAACCAAATATTGAGCTTATAAATCTGAGCATTGGATTATCCCGTATGGCTGAACATTAAAACTGTTATATTCCTACGTCTTTAATATCCAACGGGCACCATATGTCGACGCCCTGACAAATTGGGTTCACCTTAAAATATACGACTTTGTTTGGTCTCGACAGCTTTATTACGCTTCAGTGTGAAGACTACTCCAAATGGGGCTGTGTTAAATTAAAACAAAATAATGATTGATACCTTTAACGGTGACAGTTTAAATGAGAAAAATAAGCCTAGAGGTAAATGGGACTGGTGCGTTTACTTATCCAGCTATGACGCAACTGCACAGCTTCGCCGTCTGAGAAATATGAAGTAGGGAGAGGTGACAAATACTTCTTCTAGTTATATTTTTTGTAAGTTGGAACATAATAAAGCGTCGTGTAACTAGGAAGGAGAAATAAGATAATAATATTATAGTGTGGCATTTTTGGTATAACCAAAATAGCTTATCAGTTCTGGTAATACCAAAAGATACGTGCTACTAAATCCCTAACGACGGCTATCATCATCAGCTCTGGGCAAAGACCTGAAACCGTTACTTTGAATGTTCGTAAATAAATAATAGACTGCAATCGCAATGTGTTGTGTAAGTATAACTAAAATTGAAAGACGTTTGCATTGCATTAGGCCACGTGCACTAATAAAGCTTTCAGATCAAAGATTACAATCATGCATAAATAGGAAGTTGAACAACACCCACAAAGCATTCCAAACAGTTACTTTACTCTGAAAACCTGTGACAAGTTACTGTCCCCTTACCATGAACTCTTAAAGCAGGACAGTTTAAGATGTAGAGCAAGACGCCGCTTTACACTGCACGTTGCGGCGTCTCGCTTCAACAACATTAACTGCCTTGCTTTAAAAGTTCATGGTAAGGGGGCTGACATACTTTAGCTAATTTTTTTTGTTTCAAGTATCCCAGAATTGAACTGAACAACATTTGGTATTTTAAAGTACCTACCTATTAGTTTAGTAGATATATCAAGATGTGTCATTAAAAGATCGCAAACGTGGAAAAAGGCACTAGCGAGCTAGCTCTCCTTCTACTAATTAATGAAACAATACTAGTATCAATAATTATCGTCTTCTTTTGTACTATTACTGAATTCACAAAGATGGCATTGTATAAGATTTGCTAATTACTGTGTACATACTTAGTGTTGGTTACTTCTGTTAAGGTTTTGTGCAATATCGCCTTGGGTCTAATATTGTAATGATAATAAGACAAATAAATAAAAATGTATTTCATTTGGGTCCTGTTCATCATGCTAGATTTTGTGCTATGTCGAGCTTTTCTTATGCATTTTAAAGCAGGAACCCCTAGACATAATATTCAGCAATGCATGAACATTTATGCTTTTAAATTGGATATTTGATACAACGTCGCGTTGTAATGGCCAGTTATTTATCAACGAAAACTGGTACAAACTTTTCATGTTTCCAGGAATAACAAACCAATTAAGCAATTTCCATTTCCTAAAAACAACGAACGTTACACGTGGACATAGCCGAGGGCACAGCTAAACACAACTGAGTAATTCCAACTTGTTTAAAATCCAAGGTAAATTTATCTGATGAAGTAATTACAAGCGTAACGAGAAAAGCATAGTTATCAACATTAAATAATCATCTTCATTATGTTACTGAGTGTGACTAGAAAGTGCTGTAGGATATTAAATGAAACAACTATATCTTATAACCAGTTGCGTAGAAATCTGGTTCGCGTGGGCGGAGTTGCTTCACCAGCGTTAGGATAACTTCGTGAATGAGGTCGCATATGGGATAAAGAGATATAAAAAAACAAAAAGTTAATTGGGTATTACCAAACCTTCTATAACAACCTTCGCAGGAAGTTAATGAGGCAAGAAAATCGCAAAATATGTCATATTTACAGACTTTTTGAGCGTAGTACATTTATCCATGTACTTAAGCAAAGTACAGGCAGCAACACACAAACGTGTGGTTGTCTTGCAGCTACTAGTCATTGCGAACGCTCGCTGATTGAATTTTGCAGTAATAATGAAATCCCCTGCACACTCATTAATAATTACTATAAGCCGAACTAATGAAAATTGGGAGCGTGTACGAAGCTAGACAAAATACTGTTATATAAAACTCGCCACTGTTAATATATGTATAGGAATAGTAATTTGTCTTACTAAGTATGAACAGCAGCAATTCTATTTGAGAACGGATCTGATTTGGTGCCATATTCTGTAACAGATTACACCGGCTATAAATTAGCGTGTATTATCATCGGTTCGTTGAATCCGATTACAGATACCATATGGTGTAATATTATTTTTTCGTGTATTTACTTGCATGCATGGCTTCGTGATCACGAATCTCGGCTTGGATATTCTTGTACAGTGCCAGATGTTTAATGCGAGTACTTTCGAAACAATAAGGAAGTAACAGCCATGATCATTATTAAATGTTATAGGTTCATTCATTACGAATGCAATTGATGCTATAACTAAGAGACTTAGATTGTCGTTATAGTGCGAATGGAACTGAGTTTTGAAAGGTTTTCGATTTTGATATCGTGGCTGGTTCTAAGGACGAACAAAAGCTACTTCTGATCACGGAAAACAATACTTTTCACGCGTGTTCAGCTGCGGGCTATATAGCTAGCTAAATAGTACTTGTATTCGTCAAGTGCCCTGTACTTGTTCCTCTTTATGATCGCCGCACGCGTCAACTGCCTAGTCGGTTTATCCGGAGCCCTTAGAAAGTTCAATGCACCCATTCGACGGCCACAGATAACTTAATGTGAGAAAACACATTCCCCGAATAGAACTTATGACAGTTATGATAATATTTAGGCGGTCTACTAACGAGAATTACATTGATGATCACTTGTGAAGTGTTTATGTATGATACAACATTGGCTGGAGAAAGTTTTATTTTTATGGATGGTGTGTATTACAAACAAGAATAATATTACTCAAAGGGAATCATCAATGGAGTTTCGTTACTTGGTATTAGTAATCGTCTCGTTATTTAGTAATCTTTTTATACGTATTAGCTATAGTAGGTATTCATAATATTAGTTCCAGTTGGTACAAAACCACATTACACAAATCTAATGACCTAGACTTAAATCGTATGGTACCTATATTACCAGTGATCATTTCATATAATACCGATGAAAAAAAAAAGGTAGGTAAGTACAGGAAAATACGCGAATAAAAGATAATCCAGTGGCTAAATGAGCACCCAAGAACCCTTATACCTTGACCCAAACAGATTAAATTGATTCCGTCGTACGTGTATCGTTGATGTTCGAAATCCGATCAGAACTATGTATTCCTTTTTAAGAATACACCTACTATTCGCAACCACAAACACAGTAATTAAGTATTAAAATAGTCGGTATTTTCTAAAGCCATCATAAAAACCCGGGTCGATCAGATAACTAACATTTCGAGGTCGAATTGAAAATGAATATTTGCAAATAAATACACAACAATCTACATTCCAAACGCGCACACAGAAATTAGATCTGCAATATGTATTGCATGCGTCTAACCAATCATCGCATTCAATATTGAAGCTATCATATCCATAAAGTAGTCAATTCCGACGTCAATTGACCAACGGCAAGATGTTGCAACCGTCCAGGGTGGTAACACTGACCCTAATTCGAAATAGATCGGCGGAATACATTTATGGGCTGAATTAATCACTTTATTGGCCACAATGACCGGCATTGATGACAATGTGAGTGGGTTCGCCCCAGGATTGTCGCGGCTCGATCGTTTCAAAAGTAGAGCGTCTATTGACCCATACAATCATAATTATCAACCTAGCCTCTTCAGAACTGCATTGGATTGCTTCTAGTATTTCAGCATGTGTACTAAGAGAACTATTTGTAAGTACACTGGTAATTACAATGGGACGGCTTGAGGCTGGAGGCCCTATATTAGGTCTCGTTAATCTTTCGGTTAAGCAGTCAGAGCTCCTTCAGAGCTATGTGCGAGAGACCGGTTAAAAAAAAAGAGGACGCCAATATCTTTAGTTGAGTTTTAGGCATTTGATTACGTTTAATGGTAGTGTCATGTACCTATATATTCGTATAACTAACGTCAGCCGTCACGCCTGTCACTAGTAATTTGTCATAACGTGACAAACCGCACCAAGCGCGGCTGAACACCGACCTATGCGAAGTGTTTGCGGTATGTCAGTAAGTCTTTATGTTTGTCTAAATTACATTCAGAGACCTAAAATAGGGTCGTTATTAGATTGGAAATGGGCCATACAAGACATTAGCCGCACGTTAACCTGCGATATAATGTAGCGGGGTGGCAGCGTGCCCATCCGTTTCTAATTTTCCGAATGAATTAGGTGTACACAGCTGTGCACTAATTAAAAATCCAGAAACACATATTAAACTGTTAAGTTCTCTTAATAATCTATCGTATGCTTGAAACTTCATTGTAAAATAAGCCATTCGATGGGCACAGATGACGTCACCTTCGGTCGTAACCGATCCGGAATGTCACCCATTCAAACAATGAGCGATCCATTTCGATGGGTTTGCCGGACCATCGGATTGTTTTGTTTGCCGTTTAAAAGCTACGGGAAACGTTGTTCGGCTAATGCTTTGGAGATGTTCGCTGGCGTAATTTAGATATAACGATCAGGTTTTGGTATTTATGATAATGTCCTACATAAACAGTGCGTTGATTTTAATGTTGTGATCCCGTTTGACCTCAAATATTGCAACTGGCCGTACATCTCCGCCAAGAGTGAGTCACAACACAAGACGGTGTAGACTATTGTGATGATTCAATCGCGCTATTCTTGCGACGCACGACAGTTAGCGAGTGACAGCTTTAGTACATGTTGTAACAAACTGAATTGTATCACAGCCAAGCAATAATAAATAGGCCAACAATACCCTTCGTTCACAGGTGTGTAGAAACGTTATATTAATTTGCGTGTTCCACGCGATTCTGTGGCTAGATTACCTCCAACAGATTTTAAGTTAGCTCTGCTTTGATAGGTATTAGGTACCTACTAAGTATATAACATTATTCCAGGAAAACCAATACATGGAACGAGTATAAATATTGGTGAATAAAAAACTGCCACCAAAATAAAGGCAGCAGAACAGTATCCGGAGGTTTTATAGCCAAATTGTAGGTGCTTCGTACAACAAAAACGTCCTATAATTTACGTCTGACAAGCGGTCACGCCGATGGGTTGTTTAGATCGCAGCAAAACAAAACACTAACAAAAAATATACCGCAATGTTTGAAACAAAAAATGTTTGAATATTAACGACCTATTGCACAGATGGCACTCTAATAAATTAGTTATTGTCCGATAAGAGAAGAGCGACCGATCAGTAACAACGAGAACCAAAACATCTGTTACAATAGTGAAACGATATTATTGGCACGCGTATAAAAAAGTCTTGATACTAATTACTGGTTAACATAGCAGATATTGAATGTTGAGAATGTAGAGGATTTGCATTTTTGTGTAAATCTGAAATGATTCGCGTTCACAGAAAGCATTCATTTTATGAGCGTCGTTGGAGAATAATAGCTCCGAGACAGGCAGTGAGCCACAGTTTTATAATAGAAAGAAATATGAATAATGCGCCCGTGACTTTTTACCATTATAGTACAGCGTTTAAGGGTCTTTGTTGTCTACATTAAAACAGGAACATTACTTTTCACGATAACAAAAACAAACGAGACGGACTAGTGGTTTAAAAAGGTTAAGTGTACAGTGTACACCAAATACTGACATAGTACAAAGAAATTAACATAGTGACCGAAAGGGCATATCATTTAAAACTTAGTAACATTCTAGTACTTAGCGGTAATTGTTGGTTTCGATTAGACTAGATGACGTCGAGACGATTAGGTCGAATGTCAAGGCTGTTTTTAAATATTGCGTCCAACGTCTCGACACAGTAACGATATGAATATTACCTATTATTTACGCTATTTCTAGTTATCATATTATTGGTAAATGATACATCGATTAAAACAAAATGAAAGTTTAAATTGCAGGTTTATAAACTTATTATTACTACCTAGACTATGGATAATTATTACTGTCCGAGGTTCCTGGCATCGCGTGAGGCTAATTCGATTGTACTTGTAAGTAACCTTAAGTATACCCTCACCCATGCGACAATTATATTGTCTACGAGTCTAACTTTATATATATAACGCACAAAACACGTTTCATATGGAATTGCCTTTTTTAGAGAACTCATTCAATCTGAATTCTCAACCATTCAGTTCTGCCCAAACATTCGATATGAATTCCTAGACCAAACCCTCCATCCACTTCAAATCGAGGCCAACTAAAAATACGTTTCGATACGATTGAAGCTGTTATTCAATCGAGTCATTCATGCTAGGCAAGAAGGTCCTAAATAGGTAACATAACGCAAATGAGGACAACTGGGTCAAGCAGCTTTCGAGACGAGAGTCAGACAAACGGTAGCCAATCTTTACTGGCCGCCAGTTAAAATGTAAATCAGCTGTTAGTGCACTAATGGAAACTGTTTTAACGATCCCAACGGTGAAAAGTTTAGGCGGAAAATGGGTGTTAGTAAGTGGAGCCAATTCTGTTATGTGGCATACTGAAGGTTATTATGTAAATGAACGCGTCTACGACTTAAAATATTCTGATCCTATTACTGTGTCCGTCATAACAGGCAACGTGGGAATATTATGGATTCTGCGTGTGCTTTAAGTTGCATACATTTCTCGCTGTCATATCCAGGGACTTAAAAAGTTACCTACTGAAAATTTCGTTATTTTTGAATTTTCGGATAACGTTATATAGTAAATTTTCAGTAACGTTTCAATTTCCTGGTCTTATCCAACCTTTGGGCGTGAAAATATTTGCTTTATATAGGTGTGCATGTATTATATTATACACGTTTGTATGTACATATAGCTATACAATATAAACCGCAAGAAGAAACTAATCATTCAAATACAGTGCAATCTATACAACGTGTTCTCGATACGCGAATAATGCATAATGTTGTTTTATTACAACAAGCAGCTTGATTGCTCAGTTTTAAATTTGTTTGATTAAATGGGCTGTTCGGTCGCGATGTTATGTGTCAACATTGTTGTGCATAGGTAGGCTAGCCAGTCGTCCCCATTTCAACAGGAAAGGGTCCTCTTTGGTACAGTTGATATGGGGCCGCACTGGACATTATTTATATGAACCCGAATACCTAAATAAACCTCTATACACGTCTTTTATTAAAAATGTTTGAAAGGTTTTGATCGTTGATCCACAATCAACATCGTCGTCGCATTCAATATTAGGTACGTTAGTAAATTTTAGAGATTGTAAAGAATTGTAATTATACACATACACGGCATAATGTAACATATGTTCAAGAATGTAATTAAAAATATATTATCTTGTATCTAACAAAATAATTTACAGAGAATAAATTGTCGATATAATTTCTTACGTCAAGAAAACGTTCTATTAGTTTCGTAAATAAACAATGTCAAAAGTTGTTAATCCCTGTCAGATAGACAATAAACTATTGCTTGACGATTACAATTTCAGAATTATAAAAATAATGGGTGTTCGCTTTTTGTCAGGTGTTGGAAATATCAAACTTTCACTAACATAAACTTGTCAGTTTAAACAGTTTTTTACACGACTATATTTACAAACAGACGTACCATCGTAACACTGTTGCTGTTGGATTTTTCTTAGACACGAATGTTTTGTAACATTATCACGAGTAACTTGGCTTGCGAGCCAAGAAAAACTTATTAATTACACCACAGTCCACTTGAGGGTTCGAAGAAAGGTTTAATTGGGGCATCGTGTCCATTGTAGGAAATCTATCTTTCCTTTTTAAAAATTGTCGCCCCGCTTTAGGAATTTCCCCTGTGTTGTGGGTGTGTTTCATAAACATGAAATATCACATAGACAAACACTCAGATTCGGGATAAACATCTGCGGATCACACAATTTTTGTCAAGAATGTAACCAGCAACTCAGCAGTCCAATCCCTTAGCCACTGCGCCGATCAGGCCCTCCAATAACAATAAATTCGTTCTGTTTGTGTTTAATCAAACCTGATCATATTATTGCTCTATTAATAAAATTCATATTAAGAAGAATTTTACTAACAAATATGACACAGAACGAAACTGTATCAAATTCCAGGAATTGCACATATCCCAGGGAAAATGGAGTGCATAAAATCCTACGTTTCGTTTGGGGCATTGTTTGCATTCAAATAGCCGCATTGTTTCAGTTTTGATTCCATTGATTCCGGTATAAAACATATTTTGTTTTGACAGCACCGTAAATTTTCATGCTGTTTAGTTTTGTAAAATATGAGAAAAATTTTCATATTAAACGATAGGTAATGTTAAACTACTTTTTTTAGAATTATAAACGAAGCAGTCTTAGTATAGTAGCCATAGAAGGTACGTGTACTCATCTCTGAACGACTAAATGATTTTCAAAGTAGATCTACCCACATATGTATAGAATTTCTTGTAATGTAACTAACAGTCAAACTTACCCGCGGCCGCGATACAATACAGGGAATGAGGCAAACAAAGTCTGTTCCCTAATCGTATCGTATTAAAGAAAGTTTAACGTAATTTAAAAAATTATACCACGACTATTTTCATATACGAGTATCATAACACAGCATGAACACACGGTAAATTGTGTTTTATTTTTTTTCGATATTCGTGGCCGCTGTTTGAAGGCAACTAGAATATGTTCATGCATGCGACCTATTTCGAAACTGACATTTAAACAACACATGGCGCGCAATATGTATTCAGATATTTCAGGTGAGGTTAACGACCGCAGGGTATAGTTGTGACGATGTGACGTCACAGGCTAAAGTAGTGCTTGGCTGCGGGAGCTTAAATATGCCAAATGGAATACGAATCATTTCGTGGAAACTACGTGTGAGTACTGAAACTTGGATGCGTTTTGTATCTGTTTTTACATAAGATTTGTGCAAGCTATTCAGAATTTTAAATGAGCCCTATTAATAATAAAATAGGTTTTGTAATAAGGTAGGATTATTGCGTAAATACCAATGTACTTGCTTGTCATAATTTATACATACCCCTTAGAGGATTACATAGCAAAGTTTTGGAATTTACGTCGTCATTTTACCTTCCTACATAATATTATTCTTAAACTAATTAATACAATCATGACTCCATGAATGTACGTACGTAATGAACGCCTAGAGATAAGGAGAACGCTACGAAAGAATACTAACAAAAAAAAACATTTTAGGTAATACTAGTAAAAAAGATAAAAGACGCTATTCCAACTAAACCCAAAAATTTATATGTATTTCATGACAATTAATTAATATGCTGATTTTAACAATAATGAGGACAACAATTCTGAAATTAAAAGTCGCACGTATTTTTTGTTAATTTGTCTGTTTACGCGCGTCACTCAAAATGTAGGTACTTGCCAGTTTTAATGGGGCTTTCAGTCGTTAACTGATTTTTTAATTTATAGCCCAGTGCAGTAGTTAAACAGCAGTATTACAAAGCTGTAACATTTTACAAGGTCGAAACCTCACTGGCTGACTTACTTCCAGAAGAGAAAAACAAAATGTTTTCTAGTTTCAGTTGGCAGTTTGTTTTTTGTGTCAGCCATTAAACAGACTAAAGTTTTCTTACTACTGTGCCAGTCAAGTTACCCATAATTGAATCCTAAAGCATTACCAAGGAGTATTTAAGTACAGTAAACACAAAATAATATACCTACCTAGGTACCTACTAAATGAAAAATTAGTCTTAACTTTCTTAATTCTTTGGCAAATATTATCATGTAATTACATCATTTTTCTATACAATAACTATGTAATTAGAATAACATATTTCATGGATAGGTATTCTATAGATAAAAGAATTGCTTTTATTTAGGTACCTATTATATTGTACAATATAATCAGCTTTTTTGTTGTTATTCTGAGTTACATTCAGAGCATTCTTTAATTAAATACATGTTATCTTATTAATGTAACGATAATACCTAAATAAACTAATAAGTATTCCACATTATTAGCATAGGTAGGTCACTGCAGGTACCTACTATTTTATCTTTAAAAATAATTGTGTAACCGTTATCTATTTCATACTAAAAGTTTGCCTGTTAAATCACATCCAATTAATTAAAAAAACACATCAAATTAAATAATTAATTAAGAACAACATTTTAAAGCATGAGGAAAAATGAACTGCTTTACAAATTAAGCACTAACATTTTTCCTAAACAACAGGATATTAATTATCTAAAATCCCGGAAGGTTTGATCTACAGGATATATAAGTTAAGAGGATAATTTTGTATAAAATATGTTTAAAATTACTAATAAGATAAGATAAAAGGGTCAGAATAGTGATTTTATTGATAAATTTTGCTTGTTTTATCAGGTCCTACAGTTTTGTCTTTTAAGGTAAAATATATGTCATCAAGAAATTAAGTACACTTTTTTTTCAGGAATAAAATGTAAACAAACACAGGATAATCTTAAACAATCAATAATCTATTACCATTAAAGTTAGAACATTAAAATTATTGGTTGTCATAGAACATGCTTGACTCAGAATAATGTATTCAAGATTTAGAGCAATGTGTAGGTGCATTTGAAGCATGAAGTTGCAAGACAGGTTATAGATAAGTTTTCTTAACTGTAAATACGCGTGTTCTTGTCATGCAAAGAGTATCTTGCCCTTTCTTTGAAGTGAGTTACGATTCAAGGAATTGAAACCATTCCAATCTTATGATACGTATGAGAATTCTTAACCAAATCTTAATTTGAATATAAAGATAAGCGGCATATAGTCTTGTTTGTTAGAAAGTTACCTGGTATAACAAAAGCAATGTATTCAGGGTAAACAACCACCCTCTGAGACCAACACATCTAATGATCTAAACATGAATTAAACATAATATCCATCTACAGAGTTAAGATTCTACAGGCCAAATCTTTGAGTTATGTTGACTTTAAAATATGTCGGGAGTTCACTTACCTTACGTTCCAGTTGCTTCGGCAATATAAAAATAAAATAAACAATATTTTAATTCATAAACAAAACACTACATGAATCGACAGTCACACACCTAACCACAGTCCAGTCAATCAACTCCGTCCGCAGCTCTCAAACTTGACCCATCCCGAAGCCTACTCTACTCTGTGATCCTTGCCAAAAAGTAATTTCACCACTCTTACCAGTGCCTAAATCATCATTCCTAAATTTTGTTTGCCTTTATTTTAAAATTCTATTAAACTTAATCTGATACAGTTAATATTTTTCGTTTATTAGAAAGATTATTTTATTATTCCGAGTGAAAGTTTTACTATTTTATTAATTTAGATATCATTTGTAATCTATAAGTCAATTGCATGGCAACACTGAAAAGTTATTAGCGCCATCTATTGCAGTTTTCATACTATTAATAAACTTTGTCGCAGCGCCATCTATTATTGAAAAGCGTGATATGCAAAACGTGCATCTGACATCTATTGACGAGTAGATATACTAATTACTATGGTAAATTTATTTATTTATTGCACTATGCAGTTAAACAGAAAACAAATATAGGTATGTTATTACGTACAACATTTATAATTATATGTATGCTATTAGAACATATTTTAATGTTAAACAAAACAATGATCACTTTGCACTAATGTTGTCTTTTATGCACTTTTTCTGGGAGATTTCAGTAAAATATCATTCGTGGACAATTATTGGTGTTAAGTTAAAGCTAATTAGGTTATTGACGTGTATGAGGTTTTTAATTATTTTTATTAGTTAATCAAAATATACGGAGTCAATATGTTCGTGCCACTAGCGCCATCTAGTATCTAGTACTATTTGAAACTACTAGATGTCACTAATAACTGTTGAAAATTTGTAATCGTAGTTCATAGATGGCTCTTGGAACCACTTTTATCCGAAAACAAAAAATGTTGATTTTTTTTTTATTATTAGTATATAACTTAAGTATTCTTCTTTTTATCGTATGGTTGATGAACAACCTGAAGTCGGAGTTTAAACCGCCTGTAGGTCTCTGACATGGCTTTACACACCGTTGAAAATCTCTCAGGCGTGCCGGTTTCCACGCGATGTTTTCCTTCACCGTTTCTAAAAACGGTGCTAACAACTGATAACTAATTTATATTACGCACATGGGTTTGAAAAGTCAATCGTGCGTGCCGGGGTTTGAACTTGCGACCTTTGACTTGTCAGTCCAAGGGTCTTACCACACTGCTATCAGTTCTTAAACTTTACTGTTAATTATTATTATTACATAAACCAATTTTACCTCAAACACTACATGAATATACTGCCGATACTTGTAGCATCCGTGATACCTATTTATTTGTTCAGGGTGATGTGTCATTGAAAAGGTAGTTAAAAACTTCAGCTTGCAATACATTATTTTATATTTGCAGTATTTGTTTATCTTTTTTACCGAATCAAGATAGGTATCAGTCAGTTCATTCTTATCAGGCAAATTGAGTATAATTTTGGTGCTGCTGATGATTTCCAGATTATAAATAATTATCTATGCAGCGTGCGTTAATTGCAACATTTGCATTTGCTACCTGCATGCCTAACTGCAACATTTACCACCTACTTGCTAATTGCAACTTTTTTTTTTAAAGCGCCGAAAATTTTGCAAATTTTGTTGCAATTCAACGAATGGCTATTAATTAGACATTAAACTACCGGTATACCAAATTAATAAGCTTAAATACAGACGTAACAATAGAAATTAATGAAACATATTACAATTAACCTGAGAAACGAATGTTTTCTTCGACAACCATACAGGCGACCACTAAACAGACGACGGTAAATCAAATTAACATACCATTAATAATACAATTCAACAGAAAATAAAGGTTTATTTAAACAATAAGTAAATTCCCGTCTCGGATCTCGCGCGACATTGTGCCATATGCTGATATTCCCAAAGCTGGGCGTGTTCCGGCGCTCTAACGAGCTGTCACATATTTGTGACAGTGGCGACGTTGAAGGCCAGTATCTTAGGGCTTTATCAGTGCCTCAACCATGAGTTTTCTCACCAAAACTCGCTAGCGAGTACGTAAAATATTTGTATGGGAAACTATACAGCGCTCCTAGCGGTTACGTAGGAAATTATAGTTTGCGATTCAAAATTGTTATTAGTCGCTATCGAGTTTATGCGAGGTAACTCATGGTTGAGCCACTGTTTCAACGGACCCGTCCGCCCGTCGCTTCGCCCTCCCGTTATTTTTGTTTCGAGATTTTAATCTTGGCTGTCCGTTCGATGACAAAATAATGTCTGTAAGAAAATGTAGCCGATGTGAAGTTTGCATGAATTTATTTTTAGATCCCCTGTGTGGGTGGTTATGTCTGTCGTATCTACTAAGGGTGTCTGTGAATATAAATTTGCATTTTGCTAATGGCTGATGAATATAAATTTGTGCATTATTATGATGATAATTTTGTTCTTATCTTTTTTTAATCGGCTGCAGTCCAGTACCATCAACTAAACCTAAAACCAAAACCATCTACCAGACAAATAAAAATAAAGACAAATAAAAGGGTAGCCATAACACAGATAAAGTGAAAAATAAATCACTTACAAAACTCAGACATGGTAACAAAAATGTTGATATAAATTAACATTATATACTATAACACGTAAAATGATATTAGGTACCTACGTGGAACCAATAAAAGAGAGTATTAAGAACACGAGAAAATGTACTGTAAAAACATACATACCTACATACCTTCTTACATAAGCACATCATACAAATATATCAGACATTCATTTATGATACATACATTTTTCATTTCAATACATTTTTCTGAAGGTACCCATTAAAACGCTACTAGAGAATTCACGTCACAATACATAAAGGAGTGCTATACATAACTCCTACAATGATCGTTACAACGCCTTTGTGCTGTAATAGGGTATAACTTCCAAGAAGTCGATATAACAGATTTCTCGTTCGTCTTCTTGAGTTTCCATCGGAGGCTGCACCGAGGGTGTTGAAACTCGCCTCGTGCGAGGCGCACGTGACCAGTGGCCGCGCGCAGCCCACCACCCCTCAGGGAGGGGCCCTTATAAATCCAGCTTTTGTCATAATTTTCCCTTTAAAAACTTCCCGCTATTGTCTACGCAAAACTCTCGAAGTACACGTTAAAGTTGAGGTAAAACAATCTACTTTATATGGACTCCCGTATATTTAAGTATAACGAGAATGAAATTGTGCGCGCAAATAAACTGCCATGAATTTCACTATCCGACTTAAACGTTTTGACAAGCGTATACATTAGCATTAAGTCGTCGGCCGCTCATCGAGCCAGAAAACTTACAATTAATATTAAAACATGCGCAATAAAATAAAGCCAAGCAGTCGGAAAGTATTCGCGTCACTCGAGCACTGCTTTTGACATGGCTATTATTTTAATGGAAAATTAGAATGGGCTAAGTCCTCCCTCGTTGCTGTGAAACTATGTACCTTAAAGTGGTACCTTTAGAAATTATAATAGCTTGTATGTTCTGTAGTGTAAGCCAGTAAGATGTCGGAGCACTCATCACTACCCTGGGCAAAAGGGATGCAAATGATACTGTTCAGGATATTGTTCTCCATCGTGCTAGACACAGTTTCTCGATACTGGTTAAGTAACCGATACTATGTGCGCAGGAGACAAACATTGATTATAATAAAACAATATTAGTATTTGCTTAGGAACTTGTATTATACGATGCCTTAAGGGTATGATTAAACTTCATCTAATGTGTGTTATTGTTGCTATGCCGTCCATACAATATACATTGTAGTCGACAAGTTAACATCAAGATAAAATACGTGGTATTTTTATATCATTGCAATTCGCAATTGGGCGATACGATAATTTACTTACACGAAGATTTATACTAAAAAGTAAATATGTACTATAACAAAAAGGTTGTATAATATTACATAGGAAAATAAGAAGTAAATGTCTAAAATAATAATTGTACTGTATAACATCGATATGTAAAATAAAACCGGTATTGAAGATTGAAGCGTGCAGTGCTCTGTAGAGTCGGTACCAATGATGAGTGCTTGACCCACGGCAATCAAACAAAGTGCAACCCAGTGTGTTCGTATGTAAATACCGCCCCAACGGAGTAAGATTTCTAATGTAATTGACAGCGAAAAGATTGTTTCGGACTTCGGATCTCTCGAACGGTTAAATGAAGGGCCCTTCCACTTAATGCAGCATTCGTATGGTTACTTCAATATAGATTGGCATGTATCGCTGGATTGGTAATATTTATGTTTTCTATTGTATTTGTAATAGGTCTCTAAATTGTCTTGCTAGTTATCTCGTATGACCTTTGCTGTTTAGAGTGTGTACAATAATACAAAATAAATGTGTCATACAATATTCGGATGGAAAACGGTTAGACAACTATTTCAACTAAAGTATCCGAAACTTTGCTGTGATAAAAACGTATTACAAAAACAGTTATTAAAACGCCCACATCTCACCACAAGTTCTATAACTGGGAACAAGAAATGGCGGAACTAATAACGCAGCTAAAATTGATCTAATTTCAGTTCAGTGGCATAATTTTTCCTCATATAGGTACCAACTAGCTATGATTACGCATCGAATGAATATACGTGTAAATCACGAGCCAAATTGGGTGGACTGATGAATTACAATAAATAAGATACAAGAGCAATAAAGTTTGAAAATCTTACATCCAATTACCAATAAATTCGTTCTGAATCTCATGCATTACAAAATATAGCCCCCAGTGCTAAACAAGTCCCATATTTCGTAACGTGCACGCTCTAGGTTGCAACGATTTCATTTGAAGAGATCTCCAAGTGGAAGGACGGAGCGGGCTGTCCTCTGGAGATTTAGTTCCATTCCATAGTATTAGCAGATTGGATCGCCGACAGCCACTATAAAAACCCGCCCTGAACCGTTCCCCACCACTCCATTGAGCAGCACTTTTTGTTTTATTTAAATTTTGTTTACTTGCTCAACGTTAGAACTAACTGGTGCTGGCAGTTTCACCTCTCATCAACCGAGAGCGGTGAAATGAAAATGAATTTAGAAATTATGGGTTTGAAAGTTAACGCGGGTAGCTTGTCGGGTCTGCTGCTCATAGGTCGTTATATTTATCTTTAATAATATCGCGTGTGGTCGAATTAAGACTGAGATATCTTTATTGATGTGGTCAAGATGCTTTGTATCGAAAAATCATGTAAGTAAGTATGGTTCCTTCACTTTATAATATTGTGATTTTTTTCTCAATCTTTCTCGAAAACGAGAATCAGAACGATAATGTTAAGTATGTATGCCATTGCGCCATTAAGCGAGACGAAAACCCAAAGCTTTACACAACATTTCGTAACGCCGAAGTCCTATAACCAACTCTTTATAAAAGTTATAAATGTTTGAATAAACAAATAATTTTCCAGATTTCGCAATCAAATCCAAGTCAGGCTTCACATTTATTCCTCCATGACGACGGATTTCGAAATTCACGTTAAAGTTTAAAAAATGTTAATTGTTTACATTAACTGTAATTTGAACAATACTTGTGGGGTGGGTAGGTTTCGCCACGAGCCGGGTAGCGGCGACTGGGGCCCGACACGTGGAAGGGTGAAGCTGGCCCTACTTACTTTATTACTACAATGACTTGACATTTATTATCAGTTATGAAAATAAATTCTCTCGTTGTGAAATAAAGGGAAAAAATGAATTAAACTCAGTGGGTCGCGAAGGAATCGTGTTTAGGGCTTAATTGCGCAATATAATACTTGGAGTTAGGGCCCGCTGTTTGTTACTGCAGTTTTATCATAATAAGAGGCCCGGGCTTTAATCTTATGATGACGCTGACTGTGGTAATTGAATTACCGATTAGTATTTTGAATTTAATGTGTTAAAAATGTAAGTATTTGTTACGCTGTAATTTAATGGTAACGATATTATCTTTTGGTCGTTTTTAATAAATTAAACAAGTAATTATACATAATAAAATTAGGTTATAGTTCCAGCCTTACACACAAACACCTATAGATGTACTTTGTAATGCACTATGTGTAGATATACCAATACATACATGTGTACCGATACATTTGTGTCGTCACTATATTTCTGCATTTCTCGATTTATTTGTCGTGGCGGCCCTCAGTCGGAAAATCATTCGGATTAACGGTATGTTTTATTGTCGGCGAAATTTGATGTTAATGTACTGCGTACTTCATAGTCGGGCATTAGGGGCGGTTCATTGTTAGGGTGACGGGATACTAGGAAGGGAATTATGTTAAATTAATTTTGTTATATCATTTTTAAATCTTCCGTGTCGTGGGTGCGTTTATTATACATGAAATGTCGTAAATTAATACGGAACTCTGCGTCTGTGGAAATTTACTTTTAAGAGTTTATTTTTAACCTCACACGAATTAAAACACAGTAGAACCAGCAACAAAAATTATACAATGTTTGTAAAGATGATTTTGTTTTAACACCAATTGAATTTAAGTCATTGCTAGCGTACTCAATCTACCTATACTTAGACTTAATATCTTTCTAGGATAGACCTAAGTTTCAATACTAATAAAAACTGTATTCATTTAATTAATACGCGCATTATATCCGCAATAATCCTTACACATTCGATTGTTACATACACATGACTTGTTTAAACAAAACAGACAAACGACCCACTTTATTCGTCCATCGTTTATGCATTTTAACACAGAGCTATCGTTTGTGTGGGTTTTAATCTCTAGATTCTGTGTACGTGACGATTTACAGTTAGAAAAACTTGTATAATGGTTGAAATCGGTGTTATTTTTTACATTGCGCCCGTGCGCTTGTTCCGTGACCATGCCCAGTTTGTGCGGTTTAGCACCTTGTAAATCTCGACATAAAATATACTATGTTGTCCATCGCTGTATTGTTTCGGTCCGAGTTACATTCTTGCTTGTTTTGATTTAAATGAACATCAAACAAACAAGACTTTCCTTTCCCCTTTTCGTATAGTTTTATTGTGTCGTTGTCGGTTTGTTTGGAGCAGTTATGATTTAGGAGTTGCGTGATAGACACGTTGTCGTTTGTAAAATTTTGTAAAGATTCATTATCCTAGTCCTAGTTTTTCTTATAGTGAATTAATTGAGATTTATTGAATAGTTACTAATTCAATTCTTTATGTCTGTTGTTTCAACTGTCCATCTTTTGTGAACCTTTTTCTCATATACATGTATAAGCATATTTAAATCTTTAAAAGTTTTCAATTATTTTTCCTCAAAATGAAATATTCCATTTTGTAGGTATGTTGATACTATATTTTTAAAATCATTATTTACTGTTAGGTACTACTCTGTATTTTTCATACCTAGGATTATTGAATCCACATAATACAGCACCAACAATTTATATTTCTGAAACTCTTTATACATATAAATTGAGTAAACTTATAGGTAAGGTAAGAATTACCTTTTTCTTTAGTTATCTAAGTACAAAGTAATATTCAACACAAGATAAAGGCTCCGCTATCAAAAGGAGCTTCTTATGCAGTTGATAGAAGGCTAGAACATAGTTAATTAACTTTCTATCCAGTTAACCACAATTAAAGGGAAAAATGTATACAAAAGTACGTTCGTTGCGCTGAAGGCCGCTCTCCACGAAGACGGTCAATATAATTAAGGCGGAGGTAACTAGGATAGGTATTACATAAGTAAGCTTACAAATGGAACTTGGGTATAAGATTCGCCTTCTAGTAACTACGACTGTAGGTACAATCCAAAAGCACATACTGTCTTGTAGAGAGTTTTTTTGAGTTTTTTTTAAGGCCCTTGCGCAGTCAGAATCGCTTTCATATAACTGACTGGCTTACATATATCCATCTGTAACCAAAATGAAGGCGTTGGCAGGCCTCCCAAAAGGTGGACCGACGATATCGTCAGAGTTGCGGGCAACCGGTGGATGCAATAGGCAAGTTGTCGTTCATCTTGTCGTTCTAAGGGGGAAGCCTTTGTCCAACAGTGGGCGTCTTCCGACTAATGATGATGAAGCAAAAAGAAAAATTAAATCGTTGTACGACTGCTGAAATTGTGCATTTATTCTCAAACCTCCTCTACAGGGTAATTATCAGGGAGTTAAAACAATCCCAGGGTAACATTTCAGGTCAGAGGTTTGATTTACAGTAGCTTCGGATAAAGATTGAGTCGGTAGGTACTGCTAACAGTTTTTTTGTGTAGGTGTAAATCTTTAGACGCGTTTACGACGTTTTATTATACGGCGCACATTATAAGTGGGAGCGTCGAGCGGTGAGAATTATCAAGAAAGACAAAGTAACAAAAAAAGTATTATAATTTTCCTTTCTTTTCTATATCTATCTTTATGTTGTTGAGGCAAAAAACAGTCGATTTTGGCTTTTTTTATTCTCATTTTATTTAGAAGCACCTTACACCTTATTGTAAAATTACACACGTATAAAGTTCTTATTACTACTGTTGTGAGGGAGAGGAAGTCAACCGACGCAATAGCCATTTTGTACACAGATAGAGCTAATTTTCAACTTGGATCGGCCAAGATATTGATTTTGGCTTTACATTTTATTGAAAATTTATCCGCAATCTACCTACCGTATTTTTAACACACTCCTTTACTATCCATTACTCTAATATACCTTATTGTATTTCAGAAGAATAGCCGAGTTGTATGACTGACTGTCAAGTCAATGGTCGCACGTTGAAAACACCGGCACGCTCCAATGTAGTTTCGAATGTATGTGCGTACTATAACTTAGTTATCAGTAGCTAAAAACAGTGAAGGATAACATCGCGAGAAAACCGGCACACCTGAGCGATTTTTCAACGGTGTGTAAAGCTATGTTAGAAGCCTACAGGCGGTTAAAACTCTGACACCAGGTTGTTTATCAACCATGCGATAAAAAAAAGAAAGGAATTTCAGAAGATCAATGTCTAAAGAGGGCTAAGACTTTATAAGACATACAACCTACAACCTTAACCGTCGATAGGCAGTTTGGCATTTGAAGTGTATTCAGACAAAATTAGTCAAGTGACGCAATAAAAATATACCTACAGATGTTTTCTAAACCTGTCAAACTGCGCTAAAAACGTAGCATCTATATCAGAGCTCGTCGATAACTTAATGTGTTTTATTTTATTCTACTTGGGCCACAGTGTAGCGGGCAGACCTTTGCCATAACAGCCAAGAACAGTAAAACAACACTTTTAGAGGGATCGTGAAATTTTTAATGTCCTCGCGGTCAAGATTTAAGGTCCCACATACTGTAACGATCATTTTCTTAAAATACTTCCGATGTTAAATATCTAGTGGCTTTACTTTTGTGGGCTGGGTGATGCTAACAAGAAGCATATGCTGTCGTTTTATATGCTTTTATTAGCTTCACTTGTCAACCATGGAGTCAAATAAAAATGAATTCTAATCTCCTTCTTTACTTTGCAATTATAAATCACACTTCATGGGAAGACCTTAATAAATAAATAAAATAAAAAAGAAAATTCTGTCAAACGTGAGTGAGTTTTGAGATTCTCTCGGCTTGTCACAATCTACTCTTCCATGCTCGTTATGTTTCAGTTTCTTCCCGTTGTTTATTATCAAGAAAATTATTCTAACTTATATTATTTATGGCTTTTCATTATTTAGTTTTTATTCTAGGTACTTCAAGTGTATGACACTTAAACTTGTCTTGATTTAGATTAAGAATCATTTTATTAAAAATCTATTTATACCAGCTTCTTTTATACAAGCAGTTTTGAGCAGTCCACATAAATATCGCCAGTACGGAATTGAATTTATTTAACAAAGGTCCACGTGTCGACAAAACTATTCCTCGTCACCATAAATACAAATACATTTTTTTTCTTTGGTCTGGCAAATATTATAGGGTTTATGAACCATATAAATATTGTAATACCTAAAGCAACATTATATGTATTATATACTAACACTTTACAATTACTTTGATCGTATATTTTATATTGCTAGTATAAAAGAAAAATGTAATGTATATTGCATTCGGTGTGAATTTATAAGTAGTTATGCACAGTATATCGATTTCACGCATGTCAGTATTATAGGAAATTACTGTATTACCAGGCCACGGTTAGCATGGGTAAATTACTAGGAATTAATGGCAACATTATTATTGCCATATTGTATGTGTATTATTGTGAAATTAGTGGTACAGGTAATTATTATTACAATCGTTAAATTATCACTTTGCCAGTGTCCCGTTGTCATGGTCCTTTTCATTTCTATAGGTATTATCTTTGTCTAATTTAATAGGAAGAACAAGAAGTCTTTGCCCAGCTGTAGGAAGAAATAGGCTGTTAAAACTATCGTGACCTAAAATGTATTAGAGCATTCACTTTACATTAATGAAATACAACCACAAACCATCGCTTGTATCATTGTATATTCTGTCTTACGTATTAACCTAATGTCTTAGCTATATTACTCGAAGATTTTATCAAAATCAGTCTAGTAGTTTTGCGTGAGCAGTAATAAACGTCTATTCATGCTCACAAACATATGCTCAGAGACACTCAGTATCTCAGTACCTAAATTATTTGCCAGTAAAGGAGGTATAGAGGTAGCTTTATCTCTATCTTCTCTTAATAAGCGAGTCTAGCTCCATTTAAGGAGGAGTCCACATAGCCGGAACACTATTCCAATGCGTAGTTTACTAGAAATCTACTATATATACCGGTTTTTACTCACGTCAATATTCGCCAACCCGCCGCGTCACCTGCTCATGAATAAGGGCTCCGTTGGAGTCCGAAATTAGTCGGGCATTCCCGAATACTGACGTGAGTAAAAACCGGTATAAATTGTTAGTAATATGGATAACACTCATAAAATTTAACTAGTTTCTAGCCATTCATTTATTGATTAGTAAATAACTATTTTTTCGAAAATTAAGTAGTGATGACGCTATATTAAAATATTCATCATCATCATCGACATCATCAGCCCGTTACAGTCCACTGCTGGATATATTCATGACTGCACAACTAGGTATTAAAATAAATTTTACTAATAACTTCAAAAAATTTTCAGAGGTATTAGAAGTTTGGTAAGTTTTAAATAAATAATTAATTTCAATAAAAGTATGTTTTGAATAAATAATTTAATCAGTAGTCTGTAACAATGGTTTACGACATTGAGTAGTTCAAACATGGAATCTCCTTGTCTTTAAAGCTGATTAAAAATTAAATTTCATTAGTAGTTATTAATCAGCTTGCAAGATTCGACCGTGACTGTGCTGAGTGGTATCCAGCCTAGAATTGACCACCCCCTTTCCTCCCGTGGGTGTTGTAAGTGGCGACCAAGGGAAAATCCAGAAGATGGGCAGCCGCATCTTCTGTATTTTCACCACCAATATTGCGATCCTCAAGCCTCTTGCCATGCATGGGGATTATGGCAATGAGGGGGAGGTCTTTGTTCAACTTGAAAATATTATTAAAAGATAGCTTGTAAATATTCCTTTTTGTGTAGGGAGCCGAATCCCGAGTTTGATTTTAGAAGAACTCCAGCGAAGGCAACTGGTGGGAAGCCAGAGTTCAGAAACAAAGGACATGAGACGCCTAAGTAAAAACTCATTTATTACTAAGAAAACATTTATAAATATGCTCTAGTTCTCATTTGACTACGTCATCTTCTGATCAATGCTGTGCTAACATAGATCAAACATGTAAATTAGGTGTAGTGTGGAAAGGGCAAGTTATAAGTATGAAAGAGTAGGCCTTATCGGAATCAAATTATTTTGCTTTCATCAATGATGATGAATTAATGTACAAGAAACTGACTGCTTCCCGTGGTTTCTAATGACAATTTTCGACCCGACCAACTTAAAAATTTTATTATTTTTATAGTAGAAGACTTTTTCCAGATTTTCGTTTTGCCTATAAACCTTCATAAGTTGTTCTTTTATGCCTAAAATAATCAGTTCCGTAACTTTGATAGAAGTTATTAAAATGTTGGTCTAAAGTGTAAAAATTGCGCTCAGAGAATAACGACTCAGATTTTCATCTTTAAATTAACAATCTAAACAGGTGATTTCACGGTGTCTAAGTAGGTCCTAAGAATGCGCCATAGTACTTATAGCTTATATTCTGAAGCAGTATATACGTTTTTCATTATATATTAAGTATTTTGAATTTTTAAGCAATATTAGTTTGTATTATTATCATAGGATAAGCAAAAGTTGTTAAGACAGTAAAAACAATAACCAGGACTTTTTTGAACTAATTATATCAATATCCATGACTACTGTTAATTTCAAGTGTTTTTATTAAGTCAGATATTGTTCAGACGTAAAGAAAATGCTAAGTCTAATATCGAAGTTGAGGTTATAGGTAGATTTATTTTTCTTCATATTTTTTTCTAGATTTAATTTGTTCGTTATTAGTTGCGTAAGTGTGGATGTGAAGCACCATGGTGATCGGTATAATAGCCTGGAAAGTTAAACAGAATGTGCCAAAGACAGATTTCCTAACATTGAAGGCATATACTAGAAAAGCTTTCCTGGGGTAGGTCTATACTTAGCAGTGGGGGTTCACAGGCTGGTTATGAGATGATGATGATGATTTTTTTGGACCAGGTACACCCAAGGGTATCGCGCCGAAATACGTCATAGTGTGCCGAAACACACATATAAAAATGGTCAATCACACTTAGAACGTATTAAAGATATAGAAAATGATGACCAAATGATGGATGAAAATAGTGATAATGATCAAGGCGATAGAAAACAGATGGATTTTAAAAATCATAGGACCAGTAAAAAAATTGCAGAAGAAATTAATGATTTAAATATTCATCGTCCTGATAATCATAATAAGAATAGGAATCATTATCAGGAGCAGGATGAACACACTGTTAGAATATCACATACGCTTAAGGATAAATATGAAGATCACCATGTTAATCTACATAACAATGATAAGAAACAAACCAATAAACTGCACCCGAAAAGTATCAGTGATAAATATCAAAATAATGACAAACATCAGAGTAACGATAAACGTCAAAATACTGAAAAGCATCAGAGTCGCGATAAACATCACAGTAGTATTAATGATAAAACCCATGGTAAGGATAAAACACACCCTAAGGATAAATCTCAAGCTAAAACCAAAAATCAACCAACAGATAGAAATCATGATAAAGATAAAGCCCATGCTAAAGAAAAAAATCATGAGAGGGATAGTTCCCCTAGTAGAGGCTCACAAATAAGGATGCCGAAGGTATATTCGGAAGAAATTCGCGTCCAACCTGAGGAATCCAAATGGGCTATACATCATCATCGGGCAAAATTAAGGACACACAAACCCCGTCACGATACTGACGATGACGACGTTATAAGGTAAACACACATGACGTCTCGTAAGGGTTCCCAAAGTCAAGGTATTCAGAAAACTATTGTTTTCTACTAATTGGTAGTAATTTAGTAGTTGAACACGAATCTTGTAAGTAGCCAAAACGCTTTTGAACATGTCATATAACTTAGGAACAAAGCATACAAAGAATAATTTAAGAACTGATATAATTATCTGATCTTACTTATTTTAGTGTAAGTTCCGAAGAGTTTACGGCCAACGCGCTAACTCTTGAATAAAAGCTAGACAAGATTTTTGATATTTTCGATAACAATAACTGTAAATGATAATATGCTTCCAGCATTTAATTTGTGTAGTTTATAGACTACATAAAAATATTTGTCACCATCTTGACAGTGGCATTAACAAAATATTACAAAAATAGAAACTAGCTTTAACTCTTGCTAGGAAATAGATATGGCCTTAAAAATTCGCATCAACTTAATATGAACTATTGGTAATTATTTTTAGGAAAAACAAATCTAAGCCTAAGAAAGCTATAGATAAAACTTATGTATTATTACGACAATACCTTACGGAAATATGAGTGTTTGCCATATATCTAATAATGTATATCTATATATTTTTTTATAATTAATTTCGTTGTTTCCAAGACAGTTGCATCATTTCTCTGGTACGCCCCGAGCTTCATTGCCTTGATGATTCTCAATGGTTATCATTATAGATTCTGGTTTACAAGAGTCGCAATGATGTGCATGAGTGGTGGGCTTGTCCTAAAAAAATCTAATTACGATATTTGAAAATCTTTTATATTTCACAATTTGAATTCGTATTTGTATAGTCCCAGGTTTAAACGTTATTAATTACGTCACGTTTGTGTACGATGTAGGTAGGAAGTTAAAACTAGAAACAAGCTTTTAAAATAAATAAAATAAAACTCATTTAATTGGAGAATGCTATGATTAATTCGCATATGCTTGGTGATAAAAATAATGACGCAGAAATCTTTATGAATAATAAATTAGTTTTAACACAATAAATCTCTCTTCGTTATGCAAGATGTTTGATGTGTGAAGGTAGTAGGTAGGTACCCAAGAAACATTACTTGATTATGACTTCATCAATCTAGAAAATTATGAAGAAGCTATTTGTAATAACATTTTAATCTGATTGTAGATCAACGCGGATGACGCCAATGTATCTAATGCAGCAGCCGCCTGAAGAGTAAGTAAATATTAGAGACCATTCGGGTCCGTGTGAAGTATCTCTTTCTATTTTATCAAGTAGTACTTCATTCAAATATATTTCTTATAAATATTTTTTAACAATTTACATTATATGTTCATTACAATATTTCAAATCAATCTACGTTAATTACTCTAGTGGTTGTTAAGCGCGACTGCTAAACATAAGTCCCGGGTTCGAATTGCGGGTCGGTAAAATTTAGATACGCTTTAAACGAACCTCAAAATCGTGACGAACAGGAAAAGCCGTATAACTACCCTAAAGGGCGATATTACAAGTATTGTGAATACAGATTTCTACGTTTTCAGGGGCGACGCACCTACTACTAAAAAGAAGGAGCAGGAAGCAGAACAATCGGCTTCCCTATTCCTTAGTCCCTACTCAGTAAGTAACATGATTAAAACATACATATTTTAACCATTTAACTGTGATAAACATTGAGTTGATAGAGTTTGAAAAAATACTGTTTACTTTTAGATAGCAAGCCAAATCAAAAAAGTTATGGAAGAATTTCCAGATGCAAACGTAACGATCGAAACTATTGGTCGCACGGTAGAATATAACGATTTGGTTATCGTTAAAATGACGGAGAAAAAGAATGAGGAAGGAAAATATTTCCGTGCAGCGGAGAGCAAATATATAGATGAAGTTCCCGAAAAGAAGATTATATTCATAGTGCATGGGTTGAGCGTGATGGGGATGAATCGATTGCCAAGTCTGATCAGCGAGGGACAGTTGAAAATACTTATATCGTATTACGTTTCACATTTGAACTTGTTTGACATATTCCTAATGCCGATGGCTAACCCCGACGGGTACTCCGCTGCGTATTCTGTAAATATTTGTTTGTATTTTATTTCTGATATACTTTGCCGAGTGGTTTCCGGCCTAGAATTGATCACCTCCATTCCTCTGGTGGGTGTTGTAAGAGGCGACTAAGAAATAATTGCCTTTAATTTTCACTGAATTTTACGAGGCCCTTTACTAGTAAAAGTATTACAGTTTTAAAGAACTAGCAACTAATAAGTAATTTTATCCAAATTAACTATCGGTTTTATTCTATTTTGAGCTGTTATTTATTTTGAAATATTCAACAGGCTAGAGAGTATAATAGATCTATTATTTTTAAGTTTCATTGCTTAAATAGAGGCACTTTTAGACTGCTATTTGGAACAAGAACGTGTCGCCCCAAGAAGCTTGCCCCGGCGTGGCTTTAGACCGGAACTTCGACGTGGCTTGGAACAGCTCACGTAAGGTCAGCTCCTGCAGCCAAATGTACCCCGGCAAGGCCCCATTCTCTGAAGTGGAGTCGAAAGCAATCCGAGATGTATTCCACTACCACGGCCATAAGATCCTCACATATATCCACGTGCACGCTGGGACGTATACCGAAAAGGTTTTTAAGGTAATATCTGGTTATTTGTGTATTTTAACTAGAGTTTTAGAGCGCAAAAAACGATCAGTTGTACTGCCTTAAGCTAGCAGCTAGCTCCTTAAATAACCTTTATTCTAGTGGTCACCATCAGTGTTCATTTTTTATTTTTTACTGTCAATATATCGAAATATTAGGATAATAAAAACGTGACATAGAAAATCAGCAAAATAATATAAACTAAACAATAAGCTTTTATATTTATTTGGTAACTTTCAGGGCGAAGCGATTTTATACCCTAAAGGCTACACAGAGGTCCAGTCGGACGACGACAAGTACATAGACTTGAAGGGTGAGATTGACGAGGCGATGAAGAACGCGAGCTTCCAAGTAATGTCTGTGACTGTTGACACTCTGCACAACTGGTACGGGAAAGTGGCCGGGACTAGCGTAGACTATGCCTCTACTGTAAGTACTGGCCCTTGTGTCTCAGAATGTATTTCCCTAAGACGCCCATGTCGACAATATTTAATAAGGGGCTCACATTTTTATTCTTATTCGTAGAAAATATACTTGGTCCAAGTATATTTTGTCCTGCATCAACTGGTCACACAAATTCTTCTTGCTTTGTTCCAATTCATATTATTTTTCATTTCTCTGCATATCCATCATATTTTTTACTGAAATTCGTAGGTGTACGGCATTCCTTACGCCTTGGAATTTGTGATGCAATTGTACGAGGAGGACGATTATACTGGCACCTCCCATGAGACACATAGGTATTATGCACTGACTGAGATTTGGTCAAGAATCATCAACACATCCTTCAAAAACATGTGGAAAAGCCTTCACGTCAACGAAGTTAGAAGAAAATAACTTTATTATGTATAGAATATAATAAATAAATATGGAATTCTTGACTCTTTTTCGTTTAAAATGTTCATCTATTTTTGTTGTTGACTGTACTTAATAATACATGCTAGTTATCAGTAGTGGGAATTAAATCGAACGAACCTCATTATAGAAATCATCCCATCCGATCAAACAAATAGAACACAAACATTTTGCGTCTGATTGCCTTTTAGGATTATTCGATGTCCATCCACAAATGCCCGAGCTTACTGACAGTAGCTAATTAAATTGATATTATTCGATTCAGTTAATTGAATGTCGTAATCGATGTAACAAGATGTCGTTGGAGTTTAGAGTTAATCGAGAATAATTACAGAAAACAGCAGGGGACTGGGATACGGAACGCGAGCAATAAAGATACGGCTTCGATGGGGGAATGAGGTCTGCACCAAATAAATTACTACGATGAATTTGTTGTAAGGGAAGTGGAATAGTGAGAATATGAGTGTTATTGTAATGTAGCTTTGAAAACAAGTGTCACTAAAAACAAAGCCATACAGCCACAATACGTATTTCTAATTTGGCGGACTATTAACATGTTTGATGGTCATTTGCTTAGTTTGTTTTATATTTTCACTCCTCTGAGATTTTTTTTTTTACATTATGGTATTAAACACTAACTTAATGTTTATAAACGTAATAAAGTTTCTCGGCTTATTTATTAACTTTAAATAAATTAATAGCGAACTGTAAATTATTCGACAAATATGATGAGTTCATATGAGTAACACTTTCTCTCATTTGAACCTATGCGTTAGCAATTACCGTGTCAAAATATGTAGTCCAAAGAAGCAATTAAATAGAGACGCATATCTTACATTACTGGTTTATAACTGTAGGACAATGCTGGTTGTATTAAAAATCGTTAATGTATAAGAAAGTCATCAATTTTGTTCGGCGTGCTGCAAGGTAAGTGTGTCAGTCACGTTTCCCGCAACTGGTTGTGCATACAAAGAGGCTCGTGTGAGAGAGAATGAAGAAAGTGAACGTATCGTTTTAGTTGTTATAGGCGTTATGTTCGTTGTTGCTTTTGTTTAATGCTATCCTGGTCGGGCCGTTACTCGGGGCGCGTGACGCACGTGATTGAACCTGGCCCACAATCAAGTTTTTGTTATTGACATTGATATTTGTGATACAGGCTTTTTAGGTAGAAGTTTATAGACTGCCTGATGGCACTTATCTTCTCGATACTAACGTCTTCTTTTAGGTTGATCTGTAATAGTGAGGACATCTTCAAAGATTTTCGTAACTCTTCGTCGCTTTGTCTTTGTGTTCAGTAGCATTATAAGTAGCTTAAAATGTTCAGAAACCTCGTGTCAGATGATTGTAATAAACAAACATCAGTTCAAGTTACTGTTTCAAATGATAATCTGAGAATATCTAAGACATTTTACTATTATTACATTTTATTCTTACTAAGAAGTAGTACTTGAATTAATGGTATGTTACAAAAATAAAATTTAACTGCCTATGATGATGACTCTACCTTTATTCATTTACCGGCACCATGGTATGGATACCCGCTGTGCTTCACATAAATATCATTACATAAGTTCTTTGTCTATCTATATACATACGAGCAATGAAACATACATTAGGATCAATGCACTCAAGCTCCCACAATGCAAGTGAGTGTGATAAGTAATATATATCCAGTCTTATGGCTGCACAAAGAGGTTCGACGCCGTTCGTTGGATGTGTATCTTGCCTAAAATAATATTGCAGCCACGAAAGCTTTTGCTTCAGATTAACATTACGAACATTATCTAACAGTAATACTGACCAAAGTATAATTGAACTCACTTTAATTTTAACTACCTCCTAGGGCTAGTGGTAGCAAACCGCAACTGCTGACGGTGTCTGGGTTCGATTTCTGGATCAGGCAAAGGGTTCTTGCATATTGTTATGGTCGGTCTCAATGGTAACATAGAGTTAGGATCCTCGTTAGTGGTAACAGGTTCGCCCCTTTAGGACCTATGGGTAACGTAAAAATGGCGATATGTGGGTGTACAATACACATCTCAAATGCTCTCCTTATGATTTATCCCACAATGATGGCCAGCCTATAATTGCCATCCATTACCCTCAAGTTCATCGCCTCTCGCTTTCCTGGTGACACAAGAATTATCTTCTCGATCTTTATTATACAATTAATCTTGATAACCACACAATGGTTTTAAATTTTATTTAGGACAAGTTTTGTACCGTGTATTCAAAGTCAGGAATTCAATGTTCTGTAGATTTAAGTCACGTGATTGTCGTACTCTTTGATAAGTAATGATGACGCGTAACCGTCGTTTACCTCGACAATGGCTCCGCGCATGTAGGCGGCTCCTAACCGGTACTTGATGCTGGTTCATTAACCGTTACCCTTTGTTTGATTATGTCTTTTATTTGCGATTTAAGTGTCACGTTAGGTGGACAATGTATCTGATTCGTTGATTATTCGTTCACAAAACTGTTAAGTTAGGGTTGCGGGGTTATAGTCTTAAATTCAGTAATATTATTATTCTTTAAAAAAATCGTCGCCCCACACTAGGAATTTCTCCTGTGTCGTGGGCGCGTTTCACATACATGAAATATCACACACACTTATATCCAAGCTCGGGTCAAACATCTGTGGTTCGCACAAAATTTTGCCCGGTGCGGTAATCCAATCTGCATCCCTGCAGCAGTCCAATCGCTTAGCCACTGCTCTAATCAGGTCGTCAAACGATGGTCGTAGATTTATCGAAGAAAGTTCATTTACCTAACATAAATTCTCCTTAGATTGGTAGTTAGAGGTATGCACTATATATAAGTCGGTTGTATGTATTAGGGCGCTTATTACTATTAATCTACCAATGATTTATTTACGTATATTAAATGAAGAGAAATGGTCTAGCGCAGCTCACAACCGAGAGGAGTGGAGGAAGGAAAGGGATTTGCCATGCAGTGAGACGATCATGGCTGAAATAATGATAATATAAAGATAACTTATTACAATTTGGATGAGTCACATTAGTAGCTACCTCGTTTTATGTCCTGTGTTTACTTCTATTGAACGCTTTTATGTATAACTTTTATATTTCTATCAATGTAGTACCCTGGCGTTACATAACGTTAAGTAAAACTGTGGATTTTTAGATTTTCACATCGCGACTGTCATTTTTAGACAAAGTGACGGATTGGTGCAACACCGAAGTACTGAAGCTTGTACATTGTTAATGGATCCTCCATCACAAACCGACTAATTAAAAAGCTATCCGGATTCTGCATTCGAAAGTTTTTTTATATCATTTACAGATAGAGATAGAGACCCTTTTGAAATATCTAAACTATTTAATGAGAATAGTTACATGACTTTTTGTATTTTTTTTGCATGTTGCCATGCTAGACTTAAATCTAAATTGATAAAGGAAACTTGAAAAATGATGGACACGAGCAGGACTCGAACCCGCGACTTTCGCCGTACCGTGGCGCCGCTCTGCCAGCTGAGCCATCGTGTCAGTTGGTAATTTAGAGAAAAGTTAGAGTTCATCAAAAAATAATGCGTAACATATTTTAGTTTGTAGCTCTACGATAATGTTGACGGAACAAAATATAATTACATATGTTATCGAAGACCGTGGACAACGAATTGTAAAAAAATACTTATTATACCTCATCGAATTATGAAGTTATGCGACTTGTAATCGAATCGGTGTTGTTCCACGAACGACCACAATTAGTCATTCGGAACTGAACTAGGACCTAGATTTCTTGGTACAAAAAAGGTATATTCCGCTAGCAATTGTTTCTAGTTTCCACTATATTTAATGGCTTCATGTTTGCGATGTTCTATTGTTGAATTTCTACAAGGCTGCAATATGAAAGTAATCAGCATCTACATTATTTTAATTTGCATACATGTACAGGCTTAATTTTTTTTTATTAGATACTATTAGTTATGTGTACGATTGAATTTAATAAGTTGAGAATAAATAATGGGTGAGTGTTTTATTATTTTTAAGACGGTCTCAGTGATGTTGTATAGCAAGCAAACAATTGCTAGGAAGAGGATCAATACAGTATAATAACACAAAAATCAAGTGGAAATGAAGGAAATATCATACTTATACCTGTAATTGGTAATTAAAATCTAAACTCATGATTTTAACATTCAAAAACGTTAGCTAATGAAAGAAATTTTACGATTTTTATTTTATGGCATTTTTACGATTGGCTCGGTCGTCCTTGGTACACGCGTAATTAGGGTTGCTGTTTACCGTTACGGTCGCTTGAAGATTCCCCGTGGCCTGGATCCAAGACGCGTGCGCCTGCGCAGTGCATAAGATCATTCGGCGTCGCGCACACGCGCGCAACGACTCGCCAACGTGAAATCTAAATATTTTTTCTTTAATTGAAAGTTCACTGTTTCGTGAATAATTTAATGGAGTGTAGAATTATGGCGCGCTTATTGATTGTGTTCGGTGAGTGTTATTGGTTTAACAAAGTTTCACTAAGGGGCGTAAGATATGCTTAAAATACGTATTATAATTATGAAGATATTTGACAATAATATAGAAGTCATACAGTAATTTTATTGAGTGATAAATGGACTCTATCATGGGCGTCACGCTCCTTTTGCTTTCGGAAAGAGCAGCGCTTAAAGCAGTGTCGTTAAATGCTTACACTTTCGATCATAACTTGTTTGAACTCACACTTAAACTTAACGACTACATTTTTAAAGCGATGAGCAGTATTATTATGGCTGTTCTATCAAATCACATAATGCGAGGTCAAATTGTGCTTTACAATTTTATAGATGGATAAATTTAAATAAAATGTGGGATTGCTTTCATAATGTGTGTGTTGTCGCATAATGAAACTACATATGTAAATTTACAAATTTGTACCATCTTTCTTTTAAATGAGTAACCTCTGGAGTTTCTTGCCGGTTCTTCTCCATTGGAATGACATTTTGGAACCGTGCAACTAGCATCCTAACGTTTCATAAGCGCCTGTAATAGGTTTATATGAAATAAAAACATTTTGAATTTGAATTTGAATTTGAATAAAACCTTACAGTGTAGCATAGGTACATTGGTGCAAAACTCCATGCTATTTTATAATATGTTCAGAAATTCTAAATAAATTAGTAAAAAAAATATTTTATAAATAAATCTTTTATAAAATATACTGTCATTTAAATATATGGAAAGATTTGTTAAATAAGTTTAGTCATCATGGATTTCATATTATTTTTTGAATATGATAACTCTTCATGATAACTATTCCCAACGCAAAAGTGTTCCTACAGCATACCCACATTTCACCAGTTATCTATAGGACCCAATGGATTACCATTCACTGGGCAATAATCATAGATAAAATAGTCAAAAATTTACACGGATGTAATCACAAAGCTAATTATAAAAAAATACGTAGGTTGAATATTTATTTTAATTACCAATCACTCTCTTGGTTAGTCCCAGATGACGTTAATCGCAGTTACTGACCGATAATTGTATCCTGGCTGATTTTCCATCAAGTACCTAATTCATGGTGTGATATTATTGTGTGTTATAACATCTCCCGTATGTGATGCGAGGCCCTTCTGTCCTGGGACATAACAGGCTAGTATTGTTATAAAAGATATTCGGCTTCGCCACCAACTACCTAGTGGAAAAGTGTAATTATTTGTTAGTATATAAAATAGTTATAAATAACAGTTTATAGCTGTCCCACTGCAAAGCAAAGGCCACTTCTCATATAAAAGAAAGAATTGAGCATTGATCACCATGCTAGCTCACGGCGAGTTGCCGAAATATTATATTATAAAATAGTTATAAGCTCAATAAACTGAGCAAGTAAAGAATTTCCATGACTGCTGACGTCTGTACCATCTTTCTCCCTGTTATATTCGTGGATCAATATCTATCACAACGGCATAACCAGTTCCCGTGAAGCAATTAGCCCACGTCAATACGAAAATACATGCTTTGTAGACAGCTTAACGCGACATCAAAACCACTAAGACGCTTGTTAGACCTACTCAAATTTTTAGCAAAAGAAAAATATTTTATTTGCGTCGTCTATAGAATATAGATCGTTTGGTAATAATAGGAATTATCGCCTTCTTGGTACGCCTCATTAGTCAACGTACTAAAGGAATCTTCCCCTTTTTACTGTCGCGTGGGTATGTACACAGCTTAACATGCATTGATTGGTTGGCAAAGGTAACAATAAGCCTGGAAAACGTTTGAAGTTCCCACATATTGTCGTACCCATCTTACTAGTCTTTGATCAGATATTTTTCTCCTGTAATAAGGCATGTATTTTTAAATTGTATGGATGTTTTCTCCTTAGTGTACTGAAAGGGTTCCACCCACTACACGTGCCAACGTCACCGTTTAGCTAACGTTTACATGGCGCTTCTTTAGCCTGAGCAGTCCTATCTTAATAAGATAGTCAATAGTTTCAATATCTTGTTTCTTATATGACTTTTTGTATTTTTTATGCATTTTGCAATGCTAGGCTTAAATTTTAAATTGATACCTGACGTCACCCTTAAGACGTAAATACTAAAAGGGAACTTGAAATTTTATGGATGCGAGCAGTGACACGGTGGCTCAGTTGGCAGAGCGGCGCCACGGTACGGCGACTGTCGCGGGTTCGAGTCCCGCTCGTGTCCATCATTTTTCAAGTTTCCCTCAATCAATTTAAAATCTTGCTTCTTGTCAGTTATTAAAGAAAAAAATATTTATGTAGTTATATGTTTTCAACTGTTTTTCTTATCGCATTTGCATTCGCTCATTTCCGTGATTTCACAGTTTTAATTTCGTATATGTACTGCGGTGTAAGCTGATTCGATCGTTTCTAATTTTTTTTATTTATATTTTCTTATTTTTTTTTAATCATGTAACACAGCAGCCTGTTTGTGAAGTGTGTACCCACGAAACACTGATATGTAGTGACATGTTTCTTAATAGATCATGTAATACACTCTTATTTGTTTACCAAAATTGCTATCGCATCTCTTTATCTAGTTTACAATTTGCTATATTATATCGTCTATCAACATTCAACTATCATGTGTAATATGGCAGTACAGTGACTTTAAACACACTGGATCTTACTTTGACCTGAGGCTTGCTTATTATAATTACAACCTATATTAATATATTTTTGAGACTGATTTTTATTATTATTCTGTACTAATCTTCCTTTGACATACAAACAATGGAGATTGTTTGTATGTACGGGATGCCTAATCTTCGAAACTAACTATCCGATTTTGAAAACCTTTTACCAATATTTAGATTCAACCTTCAGTGTATAGACTCTTTTAATTCAGGAAAAGACACTTCAAATTTTCCATACAGACGAAGTTGAGGACTGATACTATAATCTGATAAACCAAGCTATACACTTATGTTATAAGTGCCACACGTATTGGGAAATGTTACAATAATCAAATCATTGAAAATTTGCTTTCGCTTCACGCAACCGAGACCGTGAAAGTAAACGTGTGACAGATCTAATCAAAAAAATAATCGTATAAACGAAAATTACAGTGTGTAAACAGTGACGTCATGCTATGGTAATATAGGTTCCCCTTACTTCAAGGTGCTGCCTTTGCTTAAATGCTTAATAAGAAACTATGGACCCTAGACAAGAGGTCAAAAAGTTTAACGAATATGTACAAATGTCATAGATTTTATATGATATGTATGCATAATTCATTAGTATGTTTGTTCAAAACTAGTAAGATGGCTGGCATACCAAGATGTTAATTTGTCTTCAAGTGAAGATACGGCTTGGGCACATAATATAATAATATCGTAAATATGTATTTTATAAAATATAACCCACAACGTATAATAGGTAAAATAAATACCTAATTAGTCTTGGAAGCCATAAAACTAGCAAATGCTCGCAATCATTTCTATTCGAGTTTTTATAACTGACAACATCAAATTACCGTTCCACAAACTAATCACAGATCAAAGAGCTCCTTTCAGTTCAACTTTAATTTCGTTCCAACCAATGCAGATAATTTCAACGGGAAAATATAATTTAATAAATTAAAATTATCGGGGATTCAGACCGATCAAAGGGCCTGTAATGATGTCAATTGGTACGAGATTGGTCTAAGAACTGAAGCCCGATCACATCGCTGTAAAGAGAGCTCAATTACTTGAAGCCAAAGAAACACGATAAATGTCGCCACAAATTAAAGAATCGTTTGACGCAAATAATCTGCCCTCTGAGACTCGTGACATAAATATTGGGGCCCCCAGCGGTTAGGGCTAGCTTACACTTCATGATATGGTGTTTTTAATTGCATAAGTATATCGTCAGTGATAGTGCAAAACTGCGTAACTAACAAAAGACAATGCTGCATAAATTAGGGATGGTAAACTTAGACAGCTAAACAACTGAATATTTTGGCCAAAAGGGACCAAAATGTCAATGTGATCTTAAGTCAATCATTGTTGTTGTCAAAAAGACCCTAATCACACATTTGCTACCTTTGTACTTCCAGAGTATCCAATCTTAGTTACGCAGTTTTGTATATCTACATACTTTAATTATGTAAATATACAGATTACAGGGTTTCAAATACCTGTTCCTAACTGTTTTTATGTATTTTTTTTAACAAGGCCAGAATATTATGTAGGTAGTTAATATTAAGTACTATTCTTTGCTACTGCTACACGATAGCTGCACGCCTTTGTCCAATAGTTTTAGATTCTGTCCGTAGAACCTGTTATAATTAAGGTTCATAACATTCTCTACACAAACTGCAATTACACTCATGTACATTATAATTGGCTCTCAATTAACACTTGCAAACAGGACCGTCCAAGCTATTATAGTAATACTGCCTTCTGAATAAAAAATCACGAATGCTTTTTATTCCACTATATACTCGTACTGTATACGAAAGCACGTATCATACGATTTGTTTGTATCTCTTACACCTCCTTATCTTTATCATCATCATTATTACTCAGCTGGAACACGTCCACTGTTGAGCAAAGGCCTCTCTCTCAGAGTGGCTGGGGGGTGTCATAATTCCCACGCTCGACAAGCGGCTTGGGGATTGCAGTTCTGGTGCTGAAGTTACTTCTGTAACTTCTCTTTCTATACTATCTCTTTTTCCTTTTTAATCTATCAGTGTGATCCCACCCTTATGACTTAAAGAACTACCAATAGCAGCTCCATGCCCGGTCAAAGAGAAAGTAGGCCAATAATTTCTTAGACCAGCTAATATTTAATTTCATGTAATTAAGTATTAATATTTTTTTTAGAATGGTTTGTATAATGATAAATTAATTAATCTGTAGATGTCACTCAAAGTACGCAATCAAGCAAAGACTACTTTAGAATCTCTATATTTTCTATGAATTTTAATTTTTAGCATGTTGCCCATGTTTATGCTAAGCTTAAATTCAAATCTATAAAAGAATTTGAAAAATGATGGACATCTGCTCACCTTACCTAAAGGGGAGGCCTTTGTTCAACAGTAGACGTCTTTCGGCTGATGATGATGATGACGTTAGTCAAAATTGTACGTCTTAAAACTGACAGAATCTACCAAAATGATCTTTGTTTTCTTTCGTCTTTTTAGAGCATAGGTTTTTTTATCGCTCTGTCATGTATAAATTTGCTCAAATATTTTCAGTAGAGAGATACAGTATGATCTATTTAAATAAGCCACTAATATCGTATCATCACAAACATATCCCCATTCACGAGTATTTTCATTTGAGTGTAATATCGTTGTGTTTGTTTTACAATGCGGTTATTAAAAGCATTTACTGCTAACCGGGACTGCATGAGACGTGTTTATGACGGGTACCTATGTCAACGACAATTAACAGTGTCATAATTTATTTTCAATTTTAAAATGGAGTTTATTTGACATGTTGTGCGAACTGAACTGAATAAGGAATAAATAATGCGGTAAATTATTAGTCGCTTAGGTATAATGATCATCTGGAACACGTCCATTTTTGAAACCCCCCCTTAGAACAGGTGGGGAAGGGGGGTGTTTATCCCCACGCCTGGCAAGCGGCTTGGGGAACGCAGTATTGGTGGCGAAATTACATAAGACTCGCTGCCCGTCTTCTGGATTTTCCCTTAGTCGCCTCTTACGACACCCACAAGAGGAAAGGGGGTGGTCAATTCTCCGAACAGTTGATTCTGAATGTTTTACAACCTCCACATAGGGATAATATACCTTTCTAACCGTGAAAGAATTTTCAAAATCAGATCAGTGGTACCGGAGATTATCCTGAACATACAACCTCACAAACTTTACCTCTTCAATAATGTTATTATAGTATAGATGTATTATTGTGATTATGTAGGTATTCATAAATAGGATCGTAACATGAACACATTTGTTATATGGAGTACGTGAGCTATTTTTATAGTCACGTATTCTGCATGTTTAAGGCCTGCAGATAAAGTTAAATTTGGTATTACTTTAATAATGATAGATTCAATCTTTGTTGTTTCACAATACGTTTTCAATTATATTGTGGAAGAAGTGAAATTAGACAGAGTGTAGTCTGATGTTTCCGTCAATCAACAGTAACTAAAATATTTTATACGATTTTGTAACATTATAATTCCTTGTAAACTCTTATGAATTATAATTAACTTATTATCATTTCCCAATTTTTCAGAAAGATATAAAATTATAGTTATTTTATTTTCCAATAAACCATTATCCTTCATTTATTCAAACTTTAAACTTAAGTACTTCTTATTAATAGTATCTAATTGTCATCAGGTATTTTCGGCTTGGTTTGGCAAGTTGATTGCAACAGCAAATATGACAAGTAAGTAATGATTTTTTCTTTTCCTTTATCATACTTAGATTTACTGTACTAAACCAGAACATATCTAAGCTTACTTATATGTTTTATAATACTTATGTATATGTATGTTCACTGTGAAATCTACCTATGAAAGATCTAAAAATCCTTAATTTCCAGCCACACTCTCATGCGCTTACACCCGACGTCGGCGGACAACCTCATCGCTGCGTCACACTTCGAGGACCCGACAGGGGAAATAGAAGTCTTGAAAGAGAGCAGGGGACTGAATGATACCCTGGACATACTGGTGCCTACCAACAGGTTGCAGTACGTCGAGGACTACGCGAAGACCAAGGGGTTGACGATCGAAGTAAAGCAGCAGAACTATGGCAGGTAAGATTTAAGGACCAGCCCTACCATGAACGAAGCAGCGTCTCGCTTCTACAACGTAAATTGTCCTGCTTTAAGAGTTCATGGTAAGGGAGTTGATCACAAACATGTGAATTATACATTGATATTATTATATGAATAATTATGTGATCGTGGCAATGGATTGGAATGTATGAAATAACTATATACTAAAATATTATGCTTCTCGTGATAGCTAAGCCAATAAAAAGCCTAGACAAAATAAATTTCCCTTTATCCAAAGAATTCAACTAGCGTTGATACTTTTATCTTTTCACCTGCAAGCATATTGTGTATTCCATTTGTTTCGATGCTGTACTTAACCTTTGTACACATTGGCCCATGCATCGCCAATATACATAAAATACAGAGATAAAGCGCTGGCCATTTAAATACGTTCAGCAGGCTTACGTGGCCACTTATGGTCGGTCAGAAAAGCCTGCTTAAACTGCTCTGCCCCCCTGAAAGTTCTTCAAGCCTTGTAAAGTGGTTTTAATACTAAAGAGAAAAAATTTGCGTTTCACTGGTAAACATTATTATATTTTATACATATGCTATCTGGAGACTAAATTTGCTGCAAATGTTCTCTACTTTAATCCCTTGCAAATCTAACTTATATCCAAACATCCTGTATAATCTATCTAACTATCTATGTATATAAAAAATAATTTATTTTCGTTGTCTCGCTAAAACTCGAGAATGGCTGGACCGATTTGGCTAATTTTGGTCTCGAAATATTCGTGAAAGTCTGAGAAAGATTTAAATGGTGAGACGGCATGAAGTTCGCCGGGTCAGCTAGTAAAATTTAATAATGTTTACATGTGTTCAATTTTATAGCGATAAGAAAATTTGTACATTTTGAATTAAAGCCGTAACAAATATTTCGACAATTCTAGGTAGATGAAAAGGCAATGTTTTAAATGAGAATTGAGTAGAATTCGGTGATAGCAACCTTCGCTGCTGCAGGGTCATACTAAATAGGTAAATTGTCTTAAATGAGAAGTCAATAGAAATCGACTAGTCTCTAGGCATCGGTAGTACATTTTGCTACTGCCTTCAATTGCGCAATGCTAACATTTTTTGATTTCGTGCCATGGCTATTTACTTCGTTGTCCTAATCTTATTTTTCTCTGGTAATCGACTAGGACCTTGGAGGACGTCCCTGATCGCACGCCCAGGAGAAGAGTTCTTCACAACTTCAATTTATATGAATTTAATTCATACGAAAATGTAAGTATTGATTGAAACATTAATTCCTACTTCATTATCGATAGTCTTCAAATACCAGTACCAGTAAAGACTTGAACGGAACTGCGCGTAGATGTTAGTTGTTATTGACCATTGAAATAATTTATTTCATATCCATTTAAAAATCGTCAAATTGAAATGAATTTTGTTAAAAAGGACTAATAGCCCTTTTAAACGAATATTGAGGGTACTAACAAGGAATTATCGCTTAATTAACAGGACTAAAGGCTTGTATTTCATTATTATTAAGCTCATACTACTACAACTTGACTGCTTCTTTGATCTAGTGGTCACTAAGCGCGACTACTGAGTACGAGGTCCTGGGTTTGAATCCCGGGTCGGGCAAATTGTTACTGGGTTTTTCCATTAGGTAAATCTCAGTAGCAGCTCGCTCCCTATTACATTGGAACCTATAACTGGTGAAATACCTATACCTATATATGGCCTACCCCTTCGGGGAATACACCCGTGATGTTATGTTTTTTTGTGTTTTCGTAATACAATGTCAACTTATCTATTTTTAGATGCAAGAGTTTATTGAATCATTGACACATCAGTTCCCCGATGTGGTGAGACTCCAGAACCTTGGCAAGAGTTACCAGGGTCGAAGGATGAAGCTAGTTAAGATATCATCACAGCCTGACGCTGGCAACCCCATCATATTTGTTGACGCAGGTAAATACTGACATTTACTACTATAGGCGCATGTACTAGACTAGTCGCTACGGATCGGCGCAGGCCGTGGGTTTAAGTCTTGTCTATAAATTTTCAAAGCAACCTAAAATATTGAGAAATATGATTGAAATAGGAATATACTACGATATCGAGCTGACAAAATTCTTAGGTTGGCATTTATAAAAAAACAAATTTAGTATATATAATATATAATCAATGGACCAATGCATAATTAAAACTACTTATGGAAGTTATAGCAAACAAGTTAAGCAAAGGCCTAAAAGTTTGACTTATTGCTTTATATCTCTAACTACAAAAAAACATTTTTTTGGTGATACCAGGGATCCACGGCAGGGAGTGGGTGGCACCGGCGATGGCTTTGTACCTCATTCACCGCCTGGCCAGCGACCCCAACGCCAGGAGGTCAGGGGCAGAGTTAGATGGTGTGGACTGGTACATCCTGCCCCTTGTCAACCCCGATGGATACGAGTTTACGCGATCCAGCAGAAGTGTTAGCATTCAATCACTATAATATCTTAAAGTCAATTCTATTTCTTTCATGATGCTATGAAAAATATTTTTAAAGTGCAGAATATAATCCTAAAGCACGCGTTAAATTGTGTTCATTATAATAAACTGCTCCAAAAAAGACAACAACCGAATTATTTAATCATTGTTTCAGAATCGTATGTGGAGAAAAACGAGATCAAAGAACAGCAATTGTTTTGGTGTTGATGGCAACCGTAACTATGGGTTCAAGTGGGCCGTAAGCGGAGTGTCGAGCGATCCCTGCCATAAAGAGACTTACGCCGGCCCCAAACCGTTCTCAGAACCAGAGACTCAAATGGTCCGGAACGTTATGATGGACAATTCAAAGAATATGAAGCTGTACGTGTCACTCCATTCTTACGGGCAATACTTGGTGTACCCATGGGGATACACAGGAGATTTACTGCCACCAAAATGGCAAAAGTTAGACGAAATGGCCAAAATAGTGTCAAATGCCGTGCAGCGCGCTGGAGGATTGCCGTTCAAAGTGATGAGCGCTGGGAAATGGTACCCGGCGGCTGGAGGCAGCGATGACTTCGCGTTTGGAGCTGCAGGGGTCCCGTACTCCTACACCATGGAGTTGACCGATGGACACGAGTTTATCTTCCCAGAAAACCTTCTACGACAAGTGCTGCCACAGTTCTACGAAGGTTTCAAAGCATTTGGAACGCAAATCAAGAAAGAGTTTTGCCCGCAAAGAAAAAAGAGAGAGGCCAGTCCAATCGACTGACTCGATGAAGACTGATATCTTGAAATAGGCTACACGTATAATGTATAAGAATAAAATTTTAAACCGGATTGTATTTTATTGATTTGCAATTCTTTACTACCGTTGCAGTAAATTTAAATTCCTTTTCGGTCAATTGAAATAACATGAGGTGTTAGAACTGAGAGAAAACAATGAATATGCATCTTTCATATTTATTAATAACGTTTTTTGTAGGTGTGTATATCTCTACTATTTCAAATAATATGTTTTACATCTCTTTGATTTAATCTAAAAGTGTAATTAATTCCTGTTCTAGTGAATATTCCTATTATAAATGCTAATAAATGTGGGTAAGTAAAGATCAATAATAACTTCTCATGCGTCTCTCAATATGCTGATGGCTTTTGTTTCTGTGTAGATGTAAGAACTTACGTCGTTGCTATGAAAAGATGTTGCACACTTTGCTAGACAGGGACGAAGCAGCCTGTATTGAAGACGCTGCCATTGGAGCTAGTACCGTGAGTATCACCTTCACAGTCAAAGGCAATGAATGCAATGATATTGTAAGGCTCCTTCCTCCTTCTTCTTATTGTAAGGCTGATGAACAACCTGGAGTCAGAGTTTAAACCGCCTGTAAGCCTCTGACATGGCTTTACACACCCTTAAAAAATCTCGCAGGTGTGCCGGTTTCCTCACGATGTTTGCCTTCACCGTTTTTAGTAACTAATAACTAATTTATTACACGCACATGAATTCGAAAAAAAGATGATGCGTGCAGGGTTTGAACTTGCGGCTTTTCAGTATTAGTAATAGGTAGATAGTGGTACGGTACCCTTCGTGCGCGAGTCCGACTCGCACTTGGTCGGTTTTTCAACATTAAATCTTGCGTAGCTATTAGATAAAAAATCTACCTCTTTCTGCCTATAATATAACTGATCGGGTATATGTATACTAAAAATATATCTACAATATAAATGTATTTGCAGGTCACAATATTCCTAAAGGCTCTCAAAGAGTACTGCAGCGAGGTGCTGAATGTAGTCAGTGAGCACATGACGTATGAAGGCCGACATCTCTACGAGGTAACGTATTTCACGTTACGTTTCCAGTATTTTCGGCCAGTTAAATATTTATAAAAATGATACAAGGCCAATTCAAGAAATCTAAACCCTATATTTCATAACGTCATCTCATGATCATCATCTCTCACCCTATCGCGGTCCATAACATCATCATCATCAGCCGAAAGACGTCCACTGTTGAACAAATGCCTCCCCCATAGAACGCCACAATGCACTTGCCAATTGCATCCACCGATTGCCAGCAACTCTGCGATATCGTAAGAAAATTATATAGCAAAGTATGCTTCAGTCATGTAACAAAACAGCGTCCAACATAACATTACTTTTATTTGATACTCGTACGTTAAATTCTCCAAAGCAAAGCTCTATAAATTCTGTAAATTGAAATTGTATACAAAAAAGTAAAGACTTATCATTAGCTTCCTGGTAACCAATCTAGTTTCGTCTAATGGTTAGAGATTTTCAAAAGAGTCCATTAGGAGTATTCACATCCGACGAGCGTATTTGGCGGAATGTGATGCGAGTGATGAAGCGAAAGAAGCTTGCCAGCATAATTAATAAGCATAAATTCGTGGTGTAATAATGTAAATGTTTTTTTTAAACCTCGCCTCAAACTATGAATTTTCCCTTAGTCGTGGGTGCGTTCGACAAACATGAAATATCATATGCAAACACCCAAACTCGGGAGAAACATCATCAATTATTGCACCCTTTTGCATATAATTAAATAAATAGTATTATATGATTAGTGTACTACGCTAAATCTTCCGCTTTAGTCTATAATGCAATGCACAGGTGATCCTCCACAAAGGCAAAGAGAGTGAGAGAACTGACGAGCCTGCTCAAAAGCCGGTGATCATCGTGGAGGCAGGCCAGCAGGGCGGTACAGAGCCTGTGGGGCTGGCGCTATACCTGGTGGAGCAGCTGGTGGCCTGCGAGGAATATGACGCCATGCTCGATCACGTCAAGTGGGTCATCCTGCCCTGCAGCAATCCTGATGGTCAGGAGTACTCCCGATATGTAAGATCAGCTATCCATACTTCGATATCCATTCTGCCTGTCTATTACGCCTTCAAGACTAAACCGCTGGACGGATTATTATGAAATTAAGCATGTATAAAGTTTAAGGCTCGAAAAAAGACGTAGGCTACATAACGCTGGCGAAGCCGCGGGCAAAAGCTAGCACTAAATAAGGTGCTAAATATCATATTTTGCATGTTTGTAATTAATAAAAATTCTCAATTATAAATATTGGTTTGGTACGAACATATTTCACAAAAAACAGATCTTAGAGCAGAAAAATAAATTAAAGCATTTTTGTTTATTTCGTTGTTTAGAGAAACACAAATGATATGAGTATTGAGTAAAGAAATAAGGAAGGTTCAGGAAAAAAACATATTAAGAGTATCAGTAATCCAGGCCACACATGCTTGTATTATTTATATTTTCTGTTCGTAGAGTCAAGTCCCCTGGAAAAAGAATCTAAAACCATCAGATGACCAGTTGAGCTACGGCGTGGATATAACTAGAAACTTCGACAACCAATGGGGATCATGTCCGAGAATCGAATCCACTTTTTCACCTTATTACCCCGGCTCTGGACCTGCTTCAGAAAACGAGACAATTTTCATCAAAAGTGTTATAGCAAAACACAAAAAAGAAGCTAAAGTGTACCTCTCAATCAAACGCGACGGACACGCAATACATTATCCGTATGGGTACACAAAGAATAGTCCCGCCAATATGGCCATAATATCTCGGGTGGCGGGTGAGGTGAGCTCGAGAGTCAACCAGAGAACTGGAGGCGTGCACTTGTTCCTCAACACGAGCGTGTTCGAGTCGGAAGGCAAGCCGCACTGCGGGCACAGCGTCGACTATGCGTACGACGCCGGCATACCTTTGTCTTTCGAGATGCGAGTGTTCCTCGGGTCCGACAACCGAATAATGTCCAAGTTCCAAGCCTTGCCTCGGGGCTACGAGAATTCTCTCAGAAACGGATATTTCAGCGGCATCAGAGAAATTTATAACGCTCTTACTAACGAGAAAAAATACGGCAGAACGGTATAATAAACCTTGTGTATAAAACGTTGAGTCGCCTTTCAATCGCACGTAACAGCGGGATACCTATGTGTTAGCAGGGCGTACATTAGGAGTATATAAGACGGAGAAACGCAATCGCGCTCAAGATATCACTATTCAGATTCCCTCAAATTATGTGCTCCAAATCGAGCATAAAAATCTTCAACTGGGTCAAAATTATGTACTGGGATCGGCATCTATTACGATACAATATTTATTTAGTACATAATGGTGTATCTACGTTGGAGGAGTCACTTTTCTACTTTTCGGTAGGATGTCGGTCATGCGCGGTAGAAGGTCTCCTTCGCGCGTGCGCTAGGGGTGGGGCCCGTAGCCGTACAGCCCGCTATCATTCTGTAGTCAGCCGCGGCGGCGGCAACGCGCCTTGCTCTGGCAGCTCTCCCAGTACCCTGACCACCCAGCACCTTTCTCGACTCTAACTCGAACTTACTCTGCCGCCGCTCGCGCTCTAAACTAAACATTTTTTTATTATTTCGTTTCTTTTAACATTCTTTCTATATTCAATTACCGGTTATAAATCATTTATTTGTAGTGTTTTTCATTTTTTGAGTTCTTTTTATAAATAAAAATAAAAAAATCTTCAAGAAACTGCAAGAAAACTTAAAATTCCATTCGATTACTTTTTGTTATTAATTTTGTGTATAAATAAAAGTATCCGGCCGTCGGGTTCGTCTCGTCGATGGTAAGTAAAATTAGGACAATTTTTTTCAGACTCGGCAGATGTTCCTGAAATAAAGGTAAGGGAAAAGCTGGATGGGCGGAAGGCGGTCCCGTCGGCAACAGGTTGGCGGCGAGCGACGGGCCTCGAGCGCGGAAACGGAGCCTTCTCCCGCCTGCAGAGCTCCGCAATTCTATTAACTGCTAATAAACACCCCAGAAAGCAGCCTTTTGCACTAATTATCAACGAGGGACTTATAATATTAAATTTCTGCCATCCTCGCTGAAAACTGGTAAAATATTACTCTTCTGCAATATGAACCGGGGAAAATTAATTGGAAGGTCTTTGTCATCAACTTGGAATTTTTGGTTTAAATTGGGCTATTACTGCGTAAAATAATCTAGGACAGGTTTTAAATAATTGGGAATAGGTTTATATTTTCGTACAATGAAAAAACGGGAAGTAAATCTGACGTAACTTCCTTTATAAGCATTATGGTCGTACTTTTAACGATTATTTCGGCCGTAATCGCAAGTAGGACTCTCTTATTGATATTACAGTGGATTGCGATAACGGTTCGCAGTTCCAGAAATTTATAGGCATCAAAAAATAAATTCCGAGGCAGTATAAAATTATAACAAAAGAATAACGTTTGAAAATCATACGCGTTAGGGCTATGTTACGTTTTAAACAATAAAATTAATAAAAGTCGGTCATAACTCACGGCACTGATTTAATTTCTCTGCTACAGATTTTATAGCTTAAAAACACATATTGTAACGTTGAATTTACTTTATTGTTCTAGTTCGGGCAGATTCTCATTTCCCTTCATTTTATTAAAATAAACAGCTTCCTTAAAATTATTTAAATATATCGAAACTGTTTAAAAAGTTACGCCTTTTATTGAAAAATCTTTTGCTTAACTGGGATAGAGTTGAAAAAATCTTTCGAATGATTTTTACGGACTCAGAAAAAGTTAGGGTTTATTTAATATTGCTAGGTAAAGAAATAAGATTATTCTGCCTTGTTTTATTAGGTATTATATGGCGGCGCAAATTCGTTTCAGCCAATTTATAAGTTTTGCAATTTTTTAATTATTCCTGTTGCTATAAAATTTATCTCTATCATAACTAGAAGGTAGAGTAATTTCTACCTTCAATAGTTGTCACGGAAAATAATTAAATCGACAGATATATTGTAGGAAGTCAATTAGAGTGCCAGGTTTCAGAGTTTCTTTGTAGATAATACAGTTTAAGTATAATTAAAAGAAAAGGCTCTACTGTAATTTAAATTGCAATAATAATTAGGAATTTCGCGTCAAATTTAATTCGCAACACTTATTTTTATTGAAAATCGTACGAAATTGTAGATATGAGGAATTATTAAATTATTTTTCATAAAACTAAGTCGGGGTTGTAACACTTATAAGTCAAGAACAGCTGGACCGGTTTTCATTCTTTTTGATTTGTTGGATTCGTCTTCGCCCGAATAGCAGGATAATTAATAAAACGTCGAAAAAAATCACGGGTGAAAATGAAACGAGTTAATAATTTTTAAATCAGATTTGATACTTCTCTTGATCTTTCACAATTAGCAGAACGACGTCTACTGGGTCCGTTAGTATAATTACTATAAAATAAGTCAATTATAGTACCAGGTATTAGAGTTTATTTATAAAAAACAGATTAAGTACAATTAAAAGAAAAGGCTCCGTTGTAACTTAAACTGCAATAATAATTAGGAATTTCGAAGCAAATAAAATTGGCAACTCTGCAGAAACACATAAAAAAATTTAAATATGAGGAAAAATAATTTATTTCGAAATAAAAGAAACAGTATCATTCAAAGCCAGCCAAAGGGTACCAATTACGTCCGCTATCAGATATGCAGGTAAAACGGGACGAACAAACAGGGGGACACTAGTAACTTTCATAACAAAAGTTTGGAGTGTTGATAAGAACTGCGGTGTATCGATCGTTCTCATTAACGAGTCGAGCCGCGTATCGCCACGATAACACTAGTATGCGGGTGCTTAGTGCCCGACATTACGCTCGCCCACATGCCGACGATACGTGCATCTAAGTATGAACGTATTTTAGGTAGATTTTATTGTTTTAAACCTTTTTTGTAGGTGAAAAAGCATTTTCTGTCTGACAAGACATTTTTTGGTATTTTTAGATCATGGTTACGGAAACTACAAGTTTCGTTTCAAATCAAAATTGTTAGGTAATTCTGGATTGGTTTCTGACTGGGTTTAACGTTCGAAATTCTTGTAATCGCTGAATTAAAACTGGTTATGTAACTAAACGGCAAATTATTATCCACTATATTTTTATAACCATTTTAGCATCATCTAAAATGGGTTTTGATAATTTAAGTCTAGTAAAAATATCTTGCTGATTAGCATTTTTAAATAATGCAATACTAAAAAACTCGTTTTATGCCAGATCGTAGTGTCTTCTTTCGGTAAAGGTTTTTGTTGAGACATAATAATCAGTTTGATCATATTTTAAAGATTTTGACATTAAAATCACAGATTGCAATTCTCTTGGTATTTTCGTTTTTAAATAGGTTCTCGATCAAAAGGAAATTAGCAATAATTTTTAATTAAATGAAAAAAACTTACAAGTCTTTATTAGAGTACAAGATAATTTTGTACTCTTAGTAAGACCTAAAAATAAGACAATTTTGAGCCAATAGCCATAATACTTTGTATATAGTGTATAAATGAGGTCGGAGAATGAAATGATGGAAGAAAAATGGAGAATTATTAAATATCAATGCCAATTTTGAAGTCTGTACCAGATTGAGTATTAACGGTGCGCCGGACATATTTTAATGGTCCAGAATAAGCAGGTAAATGTTTTATCCGGCCCTAAAATGAATGATCCATTATCATTGATCTTAGGAATGAATGATCAATTTTTATTGTTTGAAGATTAATAATTTGACTTGTTTGTAGAGGCTTTCGTTAAAGGATATTTTTTTTTTTTTACCAATAAATAGAATTTTCGTTAGGTATTTAATGTATATTTGCGTGGTTAGCAAAATATTGCCGTGGGAACACTCCCCAATAGTTAGAAAGTGGTTTATTAGTGCAATTTTATAAAAAAATATTGTTATAATAATAAAAATTGGTTTATAAGTATAATAATTAACCATTTAGTTTGAAATTAAATGTAATGGTACCATTAGTTACGTTTTTTAAGAATAATATGTTTTTAGTAAAAAAGACTGGTTTTCAAAAGAAATATTTTATGATTTAGGTAAAAATTTTCATAATTGAGGTAAAAATTCGAAGCTTACGTAATATTTCAATTAATTTTTACCATGTTTTGTAACGTTGAGACATAAAAATCTTTATGGTTACAAATTGTGCCGATTACTAATTACCGGATTTAAAAAACGTGAAAATTACATACCTTCGCTAATAATGATTACAGTTTCAATCGAAATTCTGCAATAGAATATTTTTTTATCTGCCTTTTAGAGGAATTAATTTTGCATTACGTTTTAATGAAAGGTTTAAATTACCTTTTGTTTGCAGGGTAAAAACCTCGTAACATGAAAAATAAAGTGTAAAATATTATGCAACAAAGAAAATCCCACGTTGGGCACCATTAAATTTAATATTTAATTTTTAATTCTTCGATTTAATATTTATTAAAATCCAGTTTAAATGTGATTTATTTTTATTCAATTTTTATAAATAAATATTTTCTAAATCAGAATTCCAAACTAAAATATCCCTTATTTTACTTATGATTAACGTTACAAGTCGATTAACCCATATTTCTTACTTCTAAATAGTGGCGTCGGTTGGCTTGGAATTTAATTCGAGAAGTTACAATAGGTTAGTAGTCAACCCTTTCGCTACAGTGGCACATCAAAGGGCCTCACAGACTGATATTTAATATTTATTGGGTCGGGACAGAGGAGTTTTACTCAAGTTTTCATTCATACCGTTCAGGGCGAAGTCCGTGAAGGTTTAGTGTGTGACTTCGTCAGGGAACGTGGGTTACATCCTTGCAAGTCACTGGAAATAAATGTCCGTAACCTCACATAAGGTACGGTAACATTTTTTTAATCGCTTTGTAAGAATGTAAAATTCTGTTATCATGGGGGTAGGAATTATGTAAAATAGAAATTTTGTAGGTATTAGTAAAGAATTATAACAACGACTTATATAAACGTCCAAAAACCCATTTAATCATAATCCGCAGAATTACTGCGCTATTAAAAAACCTCATCAAAATCACTTACCCAATCAAAACCGATAAAAATGACGATTGACGGAAATTATTTCTCATTACGTTATGTAAATGGACTCAAAAAATATTTATTTATAGGTTATTTACACTTATTTATACTCCTTTAAAATATCATGAAATGTATACAAAAGAAAAAATGGAAACTAAAAATTATGCATCAAAGTATTCCTCCTCATCGCTGTAGACTGGTAGGGTGCCCAAAAGGCTGGCGGCATTGCCACGTTGACTTAAAAATTATATTTTTCTGCTACCAAGTTTTAAGAACAGGTATTTTCAAACTAGATGGCGCTAGATTTTCGGCAAACTCAGGGGTATGGCGATACTCATGTACCTACGTAGTCATCTGTAGGCTGTGGTATAATAAAATCTAAGATCTGATAAAGTCTTACCATAAAAGTATGTTTTTCTGATGAATAAAATTAACAGCTGTCGAAATTTAGCAAGAGATTAATAACTGTTGAAATTTTGTGATCAAAAGGGGTTTTGCACTGAAAATGAACAAAAAAATCTCAGTCACAGGTAGCTTCAAGATTGCCATAATTCTAATTAGAGGTATACCTAATTGCTTAAAGCCTAGCCAACCAGACTAATAAGCTTGAGCTAAATTTGATATGGTTGGGCAGTCCCCCAAACGTTCCAAGTCCGTTTAATTATTCGACGCCGAAACTCGAATTCGTGGTTCCCAAATTCTCACAAACACATCCAAGTATCACAAAGACAATTTAAAAGCCAGACAAACAGGAACTGCTTTCGTAAAAGCAACTTACGGAGGATATTGGTTTTCTAACTCTGCCGGTGCCTATGAATTTCATACGGCCAATTTAGTATTAAACCAGGTCCGTGGCGTACCGCGCAGAGCAGTATTAAAATTTGAAGCGTTCAAACTTGCCTCCTTTTAGTGTTCATTACGTCGGAAAGTTGGTGAAAATTCATACAAGTCTAAGTTCTAATGAACACCGGTCGGCGAAGTTGGACGGTTGTAGCGATCGCTCATAACATCTCACACGCGCGCCTTTTTGCCGGGCCCCGCCGCAGAATGCCTTTGTTACTGATATTAAAGTAATTAACGAAAGCATGCAGCCAGCTATCGATATTTGAGTAGCGTTTGATGTATATCGCATGACAATTTAAAGTTCAATTAGACTTGGAAGTTGATCGGCCAAGTTGAATGGTTTGAACTGCAGGATGTAGCTAGCTCCAAATGAGTCGCACCCCGGGGATATAAACAACTTGCGAACTCGGAACACCTCACAAGTAATTTACCTCAAAATTTAGATGAACGGATATAAGGTTTTCTCTAAACACTGCGCTCAAATACAATTTTACTGGAGAGAATTAAATACTTACAGGGTTTTACAGACAAATTATTTTCCTTAGAAATTATTATTTTATAGGCATTTCAAAAATACATTTCCTTAAGAACGTATGTCTACAGATCATTTTACCCACGTAGGGACTTTAAACCAGCACATCTCTTCAATGAAGGTGCCAAGATTACCAAAAGCAATCCCGAATTTACTATAAGTGCAACAATATTCCGGGCCACCCCAGCAGTACCTATAACTTGTTATAAATCGGCACAGAATCCCTCCGACACGAGACAATAAGAAATGCGGAGGTTTTGCGGCGGAACATTAGCCCTGTTGTTATTTTAAGTGGATTAAGGCCAGCGCATTTCAGATCTGGTTAAGCTTGAATCCAACATTAAGTCTGACAGAAAGCTTACGACCATCGCCTGCACTTTGTGCCCGCTACTCACGAATTGTGTTTTAGTTTTGCTACCTTTAATAAATGGAACTGAGATTTTGTCTTTTTATTGTCCCTGAAATTAGGTTTGAGGTTTTCTGACTCGACTCTTTAGAGATTATTCAAGATGGAACTGCTACATAACATTTAAAAAGCGCTGATTTCACAGTTTTATTGTCTGTTTAAATGACTATAAAAAGAGTATGAGAGAAACTCATTAGAAGACATCGCTTCTTTATTTTACATATTTAAAAGTAAATTATAAAAATATTAAGTACCTATATCCATTACGCAAATACTTCTCAATGTAATCTGGCAGAGGTGGAGGTGAATACAATTCGTTTGTTCGTTCTTTCTTAATAAAGTCCATAAATAAAATATGTGACGAACCATCCTACTCCAAACCGAGAGCCGCTATTCAAAGTTTGTAACCCAAAAATCTCAATAGCCCTTGTCCCAATCGAGGATTCGAACCCGATACATTAAGTTTCAACAAGCTACTTCTAATCCCAATAAAAAAAAAAAAAACTATGTAACATTATTAGAACGTAACCTACTCGTTTCCACCCGATTAATTCATCAAGACGTGTCGAAGTACCACGACCCCGCCCAGCAAACATGGGGTGTGGGCATTCAGAACTCATTAGATAAATGAAAGAGTTCAGGCGATGATCGGTCGGTACCGTCGGTCCGCGATGATTGATCGACTTTACACAAGTAAGGGTGAGTTTCCGAAGTTGCTTGCTCCCAAGAAATATCGGGAGTTGGTGTCGAATTACCCATTTATTCACTTACGTGGAGTGCGTGTTTGAGTTGTGACGCGATATGTCTTAGTACCTACTTCCGCGATTGAAGCAATAAATTAGTCCACGTGTTTTCTGTAGGGTTCGGTTTGCAAGCCAATTTGATTGTCACTGTTCATTTGTTTGTCGATAGAACTTGCGTCTCAACATGATTTGAAATTAGGAAACATTTCTCATGCATTGGCTTATCGAAATTAGTTTTGTTTCTCAACTCATACAGTGAGTTTGCTGAACAATATAACATACACAACAACACATATAGGCTATTTACCTATTTCGTTTTTTATAGATACATAATTTACGTTATGCTTGTGTTCAAGGGAAGGGTAGGCAGAGGAACCTACTGCTGATGTTGGTGGTAAGCTACGACGTAGTAATTCATAAACCTGCAAATTAAATGCTTTTGAGCATTGGAGGCTGAAATTAAATTTTGAAAAAGAAACTTGTATGGAAATGATTCGGTGAAAAAACGAATTATTACGCCTTTTCGACTAATCTGAAGAAAATCATGACGTCACAATCGCTTCAAACAATACAAACGCATTAAATAAAATACCAAATACATTAGTGAAGAGTTGCTCTTCACAGGCTTTGATAAGTATTTAATTAAAAAAATAGTTTTCTAGGAGATCCGAATCCTATGCATTTGGCGCAAACAAGCCATTTTAAAAGTAATTATAATGACGTACAATCTTCAATACTCGTCAGTCATACCATGGTTTGCTTGGATTACTTCTCCCCGTCCGTTCTCCTGGGTATTGCATGGGGGCACAAGGGTGGGTGTTAGCAGCGTGTAGGGCTTAAGTCAGTAGTGAACCAACTGGCCGTGCCTTCATTTATTCATACAATTACGTCAGTTGTCCCCGAAAGAATATTAGGAGCCTATTCAATTGGCCGCTCGTCACAAGACAATTTGTTAAAAAAAAAGTCGTAGCCCGTAGGCCACTTCTTTTTCTATTCATAGCTTTAATTCCTGATCCTATTTTCCCAATTATACAAACATATTTCAAATACTTAAAATCCACTTTTAGGATACGGACCGCAAGCAATTATCAAACAGAACTCCCCCAAACCAAAATTGAATTTCACAAAATATATTGAATACCAAAACTAGTGACCCGGAAAGGGTACACTTAAAATCTCAAACATAATAATGAAATCTAAACATACATTAATAGGAGGACGCACCGCTACCCAATTACTTACAATAAAACATAATCTACCGTTACGTATACCAAAGCCTCTTAAACAAGGAGGGTCTCACATGTGGGCTTGTGTTACGGCCATTCATTTTTTCAAGTGAGGTAAACTATGCCTGGGGCCCTCGGCACACAATATAACGGGAACTACTCGAAAACAAAGTCAACAGCCATGAGATCAGTTCCGTAATGTATCCTTCTGCAATATTTTGGGGTACGACTCTCTACGAACCTTCGATATGAACCCAACTTGCATTATACCTCTACAAATAGTGATCCAAAGTTTTATATTGCTGGAATAGATAGGGGAAAACTAGATACCTATTATATCAATAACTGTCTGTATGTCAAACAGATATAAGCTTTTATTATTTTCATATTTGTAATCGCTAATATTGTAACAACAAAATTACAACACGCCAGCTGTACTATATTTACATACTGGCTCTAATTTAATAAAATAAAAGCACATTTCTACACTATACCTAAATAAAAATTGGCTAACAAATACCTACGAACTACCGAAAATACAAAGCAATCGATTCACTAATAATATTTTAATCCATAGAGGCTATATTTCTCATTAATCGTAAATGAAGAGTCCATACAAACACTACCAAAAGCGTTGAACAAGGTCATAACAGCCAACAAGGCAATTCGTCTTCACACCGTTTCACACGTAATTGGGCCTGTTGGCAACACAAAACTGAACGCCGACGGCACGGAGAGGTCGGAAATGGAGTCCAGGCGAACGGAAATCGTCCGCCGGTGGCAAGCCGACGGGCCGATAGGCAACCTGCACCAAATAGCACGCTCCTCAAAACTCGATCGTTGGTATCTCGGCTTTATTTCCTCGTCGACTATATTGTGATAAGTGGAACGGACTTGATTGATTGGTTCGTTTTAAGTTCGATGTTAGTTGACTTTGCAGTTGATTTATTTTACGGAACATGAACATTTACTGACTTTTTGACAGTACACTCTCTGGGATGGTTCAAAAGGCTCCCAATGCATCCAATTCTTGCAAAGTCCGACTTATAAAAATGTTCTTGACATCTTTTATTTTTTGCAAGTCAAACATTTCGCTTACATCTCAAAATGGTAAAATATTGATAAAGATAAAAATATCCAAAAATAATAATAAAACGAGCAACAAACCCTAATCATTATTAATCGTAGTCGATTACTTAATAAATAATCAAAAACATTCTGAAGGCATAGGTAAGAGCAATCATGTTTTATGAACTGAAACGTATAGCGCACCGATTGCTTTCAATCGTCAACTTATTTCACCGACACATTAGTTCCAGCCAGGCAACATTACAATTATAAATACACCAAGCAAACATGATCACAAACGGCTGCGGTAAAAATACACGAGCAATTCTTGTAGCAATAAACCCAGCAATCTGCACTCACACCATCTGTTTAAAAGCCGTGAAATAATTCAAAAGAGTACTCGTTAAAATGCAGCTAGAATTTACTAACCGCAAGCTTCGCTTTATCACCTGGGCTGCGCTGAGTTTATAGCAGATCCGCGGTCCCCCGGCATCATAAACTTGGTGTTCATAAACGCGCACTTTCGCTGACATGGAAAATAGTTTACAGGCCGTCTGCGCCTTACAGACTCTGTTTATCTCTTTTACTGCACGATACCGACTCCTCTAATCTCAAGAATAAAACTTTATTCGCTATTTTAGGGAGCGTTTTTACGGTTAACACTTTGTCGACGGAATTAAAACTTAAATGGTTAATGAGTTGTTTGTGAACGGTTGTAAGTTTTTAAGATGTTTTTGGAGTGCTCTCCTGATTTTATTTGGTTAGTCACTGGTCTGGCTAATTACCTACAGCAGACTGTCTGTGACGTAACATAAGCTAGTAGTTCAATTACCATAAAAATAAAACTCGTAATCATACAGGTTCAAAGAAAAATCTTATTCAAATATATTCATGAACTTATGGTTGGCAAAGTAAATAGATGTATCTAAAATCATGCAAACGTGTATAAAAAAGCTAATTTCATCTATATCCATACCCTTACCCCTCAGATCGTAATACGATACCTCACGCGACCCCACACAGTCTTTCCCCAAATATTTCATCGCGAAAATCTCTAACAAACTCATATGAGTTTATGACGTAACCACCCAATATAAAGATATCGCAGGTACACAAGTATGTTCCACGGAGTGACTCAATAATCGCAGTTTCTAAGTCAGTTAACGTGAACGAGTCGCAGTCGCGGTTGCGGTCGCTCAGAGTTGTAGATCGTTTAGATATGTACAGGCACAATGTTCTGCTATCGCCCGAACGATATGTAGCAAGTAGCAACTGTAGATGCGATTAAGAGTTCTATGGTGAAACAAATGAACATGAACCTCGTTTAGCTCTCCTCGCTCATCTTCCTATGTAGCGTCACCCCAATCTTCCGATATAAGCAATATCAGACTGTTTACGCTCCCCTGTCGGCGGAAAAACTCTTATTGTACAATAAAAATGTTATGAGGTAACTCTATTCAATGAACTCGTCTGTTATTGAAATCGGCAGCGTCTCGCCTAAAGTAGCCTTTCTTATGGAGCGGGAATAATAAACAGCGGTTTTGTCTGTATCCTTTGTTGGGCTGATAGCTTTTTTTCCAAATCACAATGCGGTTGTCAAGGTTGCCTTTTGGTGTACATTAGCGATAAAGTTACGTTTATCTCAAAACCTACAAAATGGCTGTATTGTATGGGTATTCTTTTTAGAACACGTTTTCATACTTCCATAGTAATCGCATACATGTAGAATGTAGATATCCACTTGGGACGAGCTCCATAATTGATGAAACCTTTTACTTCACGTAGAAGCGATACCGGAACACCAATAAGCTAAAACCCAAAACATCGAACAACAGTAACGGAAAGTATCGATGCAATTCCCTTTAGGATGCGTGCCTCTATTTCCCCGTCTGTGGGCGAAGTCAATATGTCGTCGGAGATGAGTTATTTTTCCATAATTCTGACTGGTGGCGGCGGTCGGGCGTCGGCGGGCCCCGAGAATTCCCAAATAAATAATAAATACGTCAACCCACATAACCAGACATGTGCTTCACAGAGCAATGCAAACTTTGCCGTATTTGTTTTTGAATTTAATATGCAGTGAGATGTCGTGTGGCTCAGCTGCTCTGAAATTTTCACGTTTTATATTAAATAACAGTAATACAACGGAAAAAGTATATTAATTAAATTTGATAAATACAGTTAGATTAGTTAAACAAAGTGCTATATCGCAATTGCACATGCCAGGTAGGTAAGCCCGGGGGATTCGGTGTCATGAACTCGCTAGAATGAAGAACGATACATACATAATTTAATTACAGATAAGTGTAGACTTTTAAACCAAAATATAGAGCATACTTCTTTTAAACTGTAGACTCGACAATAGTATTTGATGGTATGAAATTAGTTTATTATGTTGTCAGTATCAGTTCTAACGCTGCTGTGGTCTGTGCTACTGTTGTTGGAGCTCGCGGGATGCCATACCACGGAATAACTTCCGGAGAACTAGTTGCACCCTCCCCGGCTCCGTACGTACGGTCTACGGGGACTTAAGCTCCGCTCAAAAACTTTCACATTTTAAGACATTATTTAGTTTCTGGCGGCCCCCGAGAGACATTGTTGGTAAAATATTAAATTTACTAAACTTCAGTGTTTAATATTAAAGTGGTAGCGCGTTGACTTTTGTTGGATTCAATTGAAACTTTTTTGTCCTAATTGGGTTTTGTATTCTTTATAACTTTGGCCAGCTTCACACTCGGTGGATATGGATAGGTTTTATGCTATTGAATCGATAACGAATGTTTTTAAAGCGTATGACTGAACACTCTTAAGAGTCAACGGGAGGTTTACTTTTTTGCCTGTTTGACACTATTGCTAAAATTATTGTCAATATTTTATTGTACCTATATCAAATTTTGGAATTTATCTACATATAAAAAAGTGTTTATTCTCAACCAAATATGTCACAATACAAAAGGAGCTGCCTCCTGAACTAGGAAGCCTGTATCTCAGAAAACAGTGCCTTCCCTATGTCTTAATCCTATATTGTATGTACATATATATTCCAAACGCAGTTTTATCTTACACATGCTTCAATATTTTAAGATGAAATAAGAGATAACCCCATCATCCAACCTCCATACAGACATTAAGTCACACATCTTCCCAAATTAGTCATGCTGCAAATTCATAATCCTATAACAAAGGTGTATTTTCGTCGATAGACATTGTGTACGATGCATGCCGATGGTTCAACGTTCACGTGGTCGTGGCAAAGCCCCATTGTGCCGTTAAGCTGGGCTAGATCCGGGCTAATGGCCGCTGCCCTTTGTGATTCGGTTTTCATTTCTATTGCAGCATCCAACGCACATGCTGCGCTAAATAATACGTGCTGCGTCGTGCCGGCCTTCCCCGTTGTAGTGTTTCGGTTGGTTTGTTTGTTTATAGAAGGGTTGGTATTATAGTTTTGTGTAAATGGAAAAATTTTACCAATGTTCTGTGTTACGTCTCAAAAACTCCTGAGTCAAGAAACTTTGGTCTAGATTGGACATGTACGAAATCGTCCATAAAATGAGACGGTGAAATCGACGGTTTTTACTATCATAATAAGATATAATATCACCAAAACAACATCTAATAAATTCTGCCGACATTTTCACCATAATTCACATTTAAATATAAGTGTATCTAGTACCGACTTGTGAAAATGTATATTTTTGTTACATACAGTCTAATGCTCAAACTAACACAACATTTTGTGAGTGCAAATACGTCGACTAATGACATCTGACCTATATAGCACAAAGAACAATTTCTCTCAGTCGCGTCTAACCGGCACTGTACAAATTACGGCCTCCCATTTGGATGTAATTCGGGTTTTGTCCGTCTACCCTCCATAGGCGTACACTACAATTTACGCCGGACGCGGCCAGTCGTGAACGAGCTGTCGTCAGTACACACCACGTGTATTTTAGTGCAGTCTGCTTTTTATATGACATTATGAGCCTAGTTGCCGGTTTAACAGATAGTTGGGGAACGTTTGCTGCATGCAGATGTGTTCTGTAGAAAGCTGTAGCTTCAATACATTTTAGGGTAACCAACCAGGCATAATAATCGTTTGGTCGGCCTGTGTTTTCGGTAACATGAATTCAATGTACAATTTCAGTTGATTATATTATAGTTTCCGTTCTGCATCTTAGGTATTCTTATTAATAAGGAACTAATATTTTAAAAATTAAGTATCCTACTACTATCTTGCTTACTGAAACAAAGAAAAGTTTTAATAATAAAATTTTAAATACCTTTAATCTCACAATACGAACAATCATGATTTCGTAACATTTTATTAATAAAAAGTATCAATATTAAACAATACACAAATGAGGGAGTTCTTAAAGAGGGAGATTTCATTTTTATGAAGACGTCGGCTATCTGACGAGCGGTGAGTCTGTGAGGCGAGCGAATTAAAGATTGTCAACAGATTTATTACTCGCTCCAGTGAACCCGGCCCTTCCGCAGGGAGGATTACTTACCTACATATAATATATATTCTTCGTACGATTCCAGCCTAAATTATTATCTTTTTGACAAATTCGCCAATTAGGGGACCTTGGGATTTTTTCTTAATTAAAGTTTGTAAGTAGTAAATAAGACGACTCGCTTAATAAATGTGATTAATTTTGAATCGGAATTAGACCAGCGGTTTAATTTTCAACTTACGCTTACGTACTCTTTATATTCATGAAACACCGGTCTTTGACCTTTTAAGTATTAAGGTGGGGTAATTTGCATGAGAGCCAACCTCGATTCGCGTAAACATTAGATCCTAAATCCAAGGGTAACCTACATCCAACATAACTTTATCCCGTTGAAACTTCTTACAAATCAATAGCAGACACTTAAAAATTAACACGGGGGAGTAAGTCAACCAGATACAGTATGTTTGTCGGTCGTGTGCGCCACTAATAGGGTATTATGAACTTCGGCTAAGAACTCAAGGGCTGAAGGGTGCTAGAGGGAAGTGGCGGGGGTGGGGTTAGGGGCGCAGGAGGTATTTGAGGTATCTCCTCAGTAGGCAACGGGGGCGAGATTACAGATGGCAAGATAAGCCTCGAATTAGATACAACGAATTTTGTATGATGTTGTAAAGGTATTAACTGACGAACGTATCTTTGCTTTGAGAATAAAATATTAGGTTTATTTTACAAAAACCTTTTAAGCGGGGCATTATGGTATTAATGCAGCTGTTTTCGGTTTGGCTGTAGTTAAAATATATTGATCTAATTAATTACGATGTTCGGCGCTCGCGTTACGTTGTTCCGGCGAAGTTGCCGGAATGGGAACACCGCCTCGGGGGATGGATGAGCTTGAAAATGGAAAAGATGTTTCTTACAACTGCTGTAAGGAGGCCTATTATGGGATAAATTGTGGGTATTATTTAAATTCGGAAATACAACATAAGAATTTGTATCAACATTAAATTCCGAGAATTTCGTTGCTGCCAAATCGAAGGTCAAAAAAATGAAGGTATACCTTGTTCCTTACAGTCTATATTGACCTGATTGGAAATTTCGTCAAACAAACAACTTATATTCATGTGATCATCATTTTCTTGTAACTAGACACCAATCCAAAATCTCCCAGTAGGTACAACATAACAGTGTCGCATAACTTAATAAAATCCTCCTACACTTCAGTAAGGCAGACGAATAAAAAAGGCAAGATTACAAAGAGCTTTGCCTCGAATACGGAGTCATAATAAGTCACTTAACATTTAATTAGGCAGGCTAAAAGTGCGCCGCGGCGCGCAAACAACTGAATTATAAAAGGCAGAGCGAACCTATACGTACTGTCTGTAGCTACCTCTACATTTCTTAGCTGCGAGGCTTAGGGAGCGCCTTGCCCGAGGCGCCTGCATCGAAACACAAAAACACCCCGGCCCAGAGCTCTTCTTAAATCTCAATTAAGGTTAAAACCGTGTCTCGGGCCGTACGTACACTGAATTAAATTAATGGCTTCACATATTGCAGTGCTGTGGCCGCTCCTGAATTAATTGCGTCTTTTTCGGTCTTCTTTTGTTCAGGTTAAATGTTTTATTAGACTTTGTTTATTTACAGGTGCGTGGGGTACGGAATTGCTCCTTGTAATTATTATTGGGCTTTGGTCGAACTCGTTTGATGGTTCCGGTTTTTTATGAGCAAAATAGTCGATGATACTGACAAAATAAATCCACTAAATTTAATCATTATTATCATATTTCGAATTGGAATGCAGATAGAACCACAAGCAACTGAAATATTGATCCAAAATCCCTCAGACTTCAGTTAATTGAAGAATACCTATACCCATGATTCCTGTAGGGTACGGAAACTTAATCTGGAGCACAGACAGCTAAGCTTCGCCATTCGGGAAGCAGCTAATAACCTAAATACCTTCTATGACATAAACACGTTAAAGACGAAACACGTGCGATATTAGTATAGGAGACTTAGTTAGCTAATGCCTTGTGTACAGGCAGACACGGTACCAAGCTTGGCAGCCACCGGAGCGCCGTCTAAATCAAGTTGGGAACTCCAACATTACACGAAAATGACTTTATAACGCAATATTGTGTAACAACAACGAACCAAACTTAAACTATTTACCTAGTGAACAAGTTTCGCGTGCCGACCGGATGCCTGGAGCGTGTTCCCTACATTAAAATTCGGGATAATCTGTATGCTGTACGTCGTATTTTCGTCAAATCTGGCGTTGCCATGGAGACGGGCGACGGGCCCTTGAAGTAAACCCCGCAGTCAAAGCGTAAGGCGAAATAATGACGTGACGAAATATGGCATCAAACTGTACGTGAGTACACTATACAAGGCGTGCTCTTATAAAATATATTTTTCGTATCATCCTTTGTGTGTTTGTGAGGAATCGGATCTTAGGGTTGTAAAACTGGATCAGCGGGGACGGATGGATATAAGTTGCTTTACACTTAGCATTGCAACTGTGCTTTTGGTTGGATATAAAGTAAATACACTAGAAGTAGTTCGAGAATCTTTATAGCACATGACAAGTAGTTGTTTCAATATTTTGATCTTCTGCTTCAAGCTTGAATGGTTACTCCATGCAAAAGAAAATCACTTTAAAGATAAGCTGGATTACAGTAGAGTAATATTCACAGGGTTTTAGTACTAAAGAACTATATGTTCAAAACAATACAGTCAATGTCCTAAGCCTATTATCGCTACAATTTTTGCATAAGACAGCCACTATCATATTCGCCTTTGATCTGACGTGGTACATTACAACGTAATTATTCCTACTAAATGCTACAGCGTAATAACGTACACAACTGCTTCGTATCATTAACCTGTCATATACACACTCGTGTATGTTGGACGTGCATTGCTCGTGGACATCGCACATTCCTGTGCATGTACCTATGCTAGATATTAAGCGGTTCATTAGCAGCGGCTTTATTGCTATATTTATCTATGTAGGTGCTGTTTACATCGTTAGTTTGGTTACTGAACTTTGAATGTATTATTATGAATATTATGTAATGTTGACTAGCTTGTCTTGAATTCATTTCAATTGAAAATAGTCTACATCATCTATGACGTGTTATTTTACGATTAAAGCCTATATTAGAGGCGATAACAGTCGAAATGCTCTATAAAAGTACTATAAACAAATTCTGCACATAATTATGGAAATAAAAAATAATGGCTCATAATATAAATGATGGCAACTAAAGTGATAAAGAGCCACTGTCGCACTGCTACCGTAAGGAAGCAAGCGACCACTCTATTATTTTAAACGAGCAAATAAATGTTGGGCATTCGTTTACATTTTCATAACGAACGGGCGCATTTTAAAAGCCTTATTACTGGGTGTCATGCCTTGACGTACGACGTACAGTTTCCCGATAATAAGTTATCGATCTCCCAGTTTTTCGGGAAATTAATACACATTATTTCGATGATATTAATTGATAGCGGCTCTGGTGGCGGGTGAATTTCCCCGAAAGCTTATCCGAGCCGTGCTCGTGACCGGCCGCTGTAGCGTTATCATGCGCGCTCCATTCTTTCACATGAACCTGACATTTCATTTTCAAGGAAATTAATTAACTCGTCAGATTCATCTTTATGTATTTTCATTGTTTACTGTAAATAAGTGACGTCAGAGATATATCGGATTTCCATTAACTTTTGGGACGTATAGCATTTTGCTATTTACTTTTTTAACTACTAATTGAATTGGGCTCGTACTTATGCCGTCTCGTACAAATTAATTAACTCGTTTAACAACTGGCAGCCGCAGTACTGCCGTATTCACTTTTATAGATGATAAAAATCTTCAATACCCCATACTAGAATAATGCTCCCTAAATTTTATTTGACAAAGTACATTAAAATATGTAGTGATTGTCCGGGCTTTATTAGAACGATTTTATTACTCGTCTTTGTCGTACGTGAGAGAGGAAAGCCCTGCACAGATATTGTTGCTTGTGACAATAAATAAGACGTAAAATTTTATTTTACAGCGGTAAACGAAAGAAGCTAACGAAATTACATTCAATTACGGCAGTGTGCCCGCGGCATTCCACCGTCGCAATAAAGGCCGCAAAGTAACGTTCCTCGCGTAAATTTTTCGGACATAAAACTCTGTAAAAGTGAAGTTAGTGAGATGTAGAGCGACAATAAATGTTTATGGAGGTAGGAGCGTAGCGCGGGTGCACGGCCGCCGCCGCTCCGCTCGCACCGCCCGCGCCCGCGCCGCTCGCGCGCCGCCGATCTTGGCGACCGCACCGCGACGTTCCCTCCCCACTCAATTAAGTTTACGCAGAAGAAAAATAAAAATTCCCCGTAGCAAAGGTTCCTCATTCACAGAGCAAACACGAATGAGGCAAATTAAGTGAGCAAAATAACGTGCCCTTAAATTAGGTCACGCAACCAAAGTGAGACTTGGAGGGCCCTTGCATCTCGTTATAGAAATGAAGTATCACCGCCGCCGGCGCCGGCGCGTTTAATGTAATCAAATTTTTAATTTTTTTAACTTTTTTCGTTTCTTTGGTATTCTCGGAAAAGTTTTCTTTGTGCGTAATTTAGTTAAACGCAGAAATGTGGAGCTTTTAGTTCGTTTTGAAAAAAAACTGAGTCATTTTCCTTTTTGATTTCTTACTGTTTTCTGCTGGGCTCGGCTTAGCTCTTGATTGATTACACGACCACATACAAAAAAGAACTATTACAAAAATAAATTAATAATTATGCCTGAAATAACAGAAAATAACGCTAAAATGAATAATTATAAATGATTTACTTCTACTCAAGAATATCATAAAGCAGTTAGCGTTTTATAAAGAAAATACGTTAATACTTCACACAGTCCAAAACTTTTACAACTACGTCGCAGCTCGCTACCCGGTAATATAAAATCCTGGCAGATTAATCCGCAGACACATAATTCACATTTATCTCGGTAGCCGAAATTACCCACTAACGTAACCAATTTTCTTACCTTTGACAAAATCACGGCGCCTCTTACCTATTACGTAACATTACCCAAAGGGCGCACGCGGTGCGAATACGGCACTAAACATATGTCGGGCGATTCATACGTTTTTGAGACATATTAATAAGTGTTAGGGTGTATTTTACGGTGGTACGGTATGCCGGCAAAAGGCGAACGTCGTTCGATGTATAAGACACTCTGGGAGGGCGGCGGTAGGCCTATAATGGGTCCTTGCGAGGAGTGCTTCGGGAACGCATGTGTTCGTGCCTGCGGTTCCCGGTTCACGAAAACGGAGTCGGAGACGGGAGAACAAATTAGAAAATCTTTTGGAGAATTATTTAAGAAGTAGGGCCCGCGCAGCTGCTGGTTAATTTTGTTTGGCGCCGCGACGCGTAGCTATAGGGCGATCGAATCTTTACAAGTGTTCATTTAATGTCGCAGGTATCGCCCGAAAATTACCAGCTTTGTGAAGTTTTCCCACTTAACTTGTATCCGTCGGGGACGGGATCTTGTTTAGCTTCCAACAAATTATTTTGTGGGAAATAAATCGAGTTACCGCACAGGTTTAATGACGAAGAAATGTACTTAAGTCTTTTCAGTGAAATGTTTGCTGAAAATCTGTAACAATAACTGACAATTTGCTCCTCATCAATTTTAGAAGCTCTTTGGTTGATTACGTATATATATATATATCTATATTATGTCTCTAATATTAAAGTCAACATTACATAACACTACAACTTAACTCCAACCGTTCCTTCACTACCATTCTTTGTGTGTAGAAGCAACACCCTGTAAAATGCTTGTATTTAATTAACCGCCGCTAGCTCCGTAAGGCTGCTCTTGTTCCGTACCGCTACTAAATATTTTGAACACTCTTACCTGCAGGTTTGTAATTGAGTTGCCATGTTATTAAGATTTTAATGATCATGTGTAAACTAGAGCTTAGGGAAACGAAATTTAAAGAAACGGTGAATGTTTACGTTTCTTGCTTGATACTCTTAGATTTTAATATTGGTAAACTATACTAATAAAATAGACTTGTTTGTTAACGGAATATAAAAGCTTTGACTATCTTATATGCTATTCACACTCCACCTACACGCACTCTATATTGACTTAGTTATTCAATCAAAACAGTACAATCAAACATTAAACAATCAGAATATACATACATATATATTGTTTCTATTTCCGCGGTACATATGGGAGTACGTAGGCACACCAAAAACGTCCTCGGCCGCGGCTCCTCATATCAGCGGCTATCCAAACATCGGCAAACTTTCCTCGTCAAACTTTATCCCATCGCGATCATATTTTCGTATTTTTCTTAACTGGGACGCGAACCGTGAACTGTTCAAATGTATTCCATAAATCAGGGTACACTTACTTTTGAACAAGAGGCAACAAAAATACTTACTTAAGAATTCGTCGAGAAATTTGCCGAACGATTAACAAATGTGTTCGCTCGCTGTTACCATTACGTCTCAAATTAATAAAGTTTCGGATTGACGCGGGATGTTCTTGTGATGTAACCGCTGTTATGTAGCGGGTATGACGGGATACTCGTAGCTGGTATCCTAGTACAATATTGACACAAATCCCTTAACTTATAAAATCGTGCTTCCGTCCCCGATGTAGGCAATATGGGATTTCCGTCGTCATTTTGATGTGCCCGGGGCCGCGGAGCGGAGGGTGTAGTGTTTGCGCGGGGGACACCTGGCTACTCCTGCCGCCCGGCTGTTTGCTGATCGATATGTGCCCGCTTTTGAGGATGACACACTGCTAATGTAACACAAAATATATTTTGCCACTTTACACCCCAACTTTACGAATAAATCAACAACATAACGCATCTTGTCAATTGTTAAATTAAAAATCGTTGTGGTATACAATACACATTGTATACTCACACGATTCCATCTTATTAACAAGTCTGCTATCCGTGCTGAAACAAACAATCGAATATGCATAGATAGTCAAATACACAAATTCCTATTACACCGAAGTCTGGTAGCTTAAGCTCCAACAAATGCTCCGAGCATTCCGTTCAAGTGCTTGCATATTAGTAGACACTCATTGAGTCCACATTCGCTTCACACGATTTACCAATAAGTAGTATTTGCAGCAATAACCGACAAAACAAAGCATCCGGGGTTGCACGCTCCTAATCCTCGATTTGGGGAGGGTCTGCGTGGAAATGGAAAAATATTTGTCTGGCAACACTCGCCAAATGTACCGACAGCCGATATCACGTAGCTTTTTATTTTACACGCTAAGACAACTACAGGTTGTCGACTTCACGTGAGGACGCGTTTATTTTGTACGCTTGCAACACGTTCGTAGTTCCCAGCGTGGAGTTTGTTCAGCTTAGCTCGTTCAAAGAATTCGGAGAGGTGTAATGAACAATCTTTGATTCGAGAAATTCGTTCGGAATTCTTGAGAAGTTTGACGTTTACGAAAATATGGAGTACGCTTTACGCTGATTTTATGCGCATGGATTGAGTTATCTTAAAAGTATATTTTTAACATTTTAAACGTGGTTTACTGGCTTACAAATTACTTTAGTAATTCCACTTTACAATAAATAGTTCATTATTGATTTTTAAATACTACATTTGAATAGTCCAAAAAATCATTTTTTCTTAAACCAACCACTTCCAATCACGTTCGCGATTTTCACACTTATAATTGACATTGCATAACTTGAGACCGTAAGCTAACGCAATTCAAACTCAGTAACGTACATTTAAAATCAAAACAAACAACAGAAATCCAACTACATAGAACCTAACATTTGACTCCCTCTGAAGTAATTTAAAAACATGCAGTATCGAGATAACTATGTGAGAAAATATAAACTCTCTGTCTAAGCTCTCGGTATCGTTCAGAGTGCAAAGTTCACTTTGCAACTTTTCAAATATCTAACCTAACCCCCCTCTTGCCATGACGTTAGCGACCCTACACGATCATAATATTAGAGCATAACAACTTAACCTGTTAATGCACACGGTTTAAAGGTAACACCGAATATTTAGAGGATTTCATCGCTTACTAGTTTTGAAAGAGATAAAAATAATACCAGTGCCATTTAAGTTTTAGTCGCAGTCGCTATGGGTTGTCCGTAAATGAAGTGATCCTCGTGTAATATAAGCATCCCTTTACTAGTTTATGAGGGATTTAAGATCGTTTTGGGATTTTTAGATTCGATAGTGATTTTTAGATTTTACTTAGTACGTTTTTTTATTTGGGATCTAGGAATATCTGAACTCTTTTCCAGAGTATTGACCCACAGATGGGACATAGCTACTGTTTTACTATTGTATCTGCTTGACGCACAGTCAAAGTGTTAAATTAGTAAAAAAAAGTACTTTACTAAAATACTTCAATGTTTTATGCGATGAATAGTCACATAAAACATTGAAATATTTACTTATTATTCATTTTGCACGCGGTAATAAAACAGAAAAAAAACCCTGCCCGTCTGTCGGGTTTACTTCCGTAGTCTGGCTGCCTATTGCGTTTGCTTTTTCGGCCCAGTCATATTGAATATGAACTAGGTACGTAGGTACAACGAACAGTAAACATTTGTTTTAAATTCATACAATAAGCTGAAACTATACTGTAAATCATCTACAATAACGATAACAGACAAATAATAGCTTAAAGATTTTTAAGTGTTATCTTAACATGGAATAAAATTTATGAAAGGGGAACCTTAATTTAACATTTTTACTTCATACGGCTATTTACTTCATGGCCCGCGTTTGTCTGTTACCCCGGTTGCGGCCAGACGTTCGTCTTGGCCGCAGTCTGCGACGGTTAATGCCTCTTTTATGCCGTGTACCCAGATTGCGTCCCGGCCGCAATTTAAACTGGATCGCTTTACACTCTTCAGCACTGCCTTAATAGAGCTGTTCGCTTTTATACCCTAATGACCGCGTAAAAATGCTCGCCTTTCGTTTGGCCTTTATTGGCCGGTAAGTGATGTAGCTGCTTTATTTGGTGTATTATATTTAATGGTTATTGTAAAAATGTATTTCAATTAGGTATGTTTAATGTCGTGCCGAGAATAACGCGATTAAAACACATAAATTGTTGTAGTTTTGAACAGTCATTGGTAATAATGTTGTACCATTTCCAAAAGCATTATAATTTACCTGAAACAGATATTAAACGGGTTTGCAACACTCCTTTTGTACTGACTACAAAACTTACACAATACAAAAGTTACACAACACACAAAATATGCAAACTTTCCGTCTCTGTTTGAGTGTTCCAAGTTAAAAGGCTCGGATTTATAGTGGTTCAATGGGGAACTTATTGAAAAACAAAAGAATAAACAATACCGAAACGCAAAAGTTGGACTTGTTGCACTGAGGAGAAAACTAATAAATGTTTCCCGCGGCGAATATAAGAGCGAGTCGGTGGCGGAGCGTGACATTAAACTTGGGTATAAAGTGAGCGTGCAATATCGAGTTAGCGAGTTTCACAGACCAAACAAGACGGCATCGGACTTCCTGGCGTAAACTACTTAAATCTTGACGCGCCTTGCCGCTGTCCGCTGCGGGCGAGAGCAAACTTGCCTCGTCGTTTATGTGCGACATGGCTGCGGCATGTGGCGAATCATTTCACGCCACTATCATCTTTGTGTGAACGGAATAATATCTACATTTGCTTGGTGTTGAAATGCCAGTGAGCACTGCGCGGCGAATAGTTCTGTGGGATTACAGAGCGATGTAGTTCGCTTACTTTCGACAGATAACGCACTGTCCAGAGTGGAGTGGCTTTCTCGCTTGATTGACACTAGCTCAGTTGGCAAACGTAGCCGTTACATGCGCTGAAGTGTTTCGGCTCTCACATGTTGGTGAACCACTTTGAGGCGTCATTTCCGGATGTAGATGGAGTATTTCGGGTGTGCTTGTTAGGACGTGTAGCGGCCAGCTGTCGTGTTTGCGCACACAGCCATGTTGTTGTGTATGTTCACTTGACTGTTATGTGTTGGCGACGTTGCTCAAATTCAGGGTTGTCAACTGTTTTTGGAATTCAATAATTGTTAGCTTTATTTCATAAATATGCATGTATTATAGCATCATGTACAGCACAATAGGTATTAAGTTTGTGACCCTGCTATTATTAAAAAAAGATACTTGAAGAGTTTTCCGAGATTTTTCCCTTTATTTTTGACAACAAACAAAGGTCTTTTTTATGGCTACTTAACTTTCGCCGTCTGATCTAAATGAACAGATTCAAAGTGATCACAGGGACCAACAAAATGCAAGCAAATGGCAATTACATTCGAATTGCTAAAGGACCCACCTGTTGAGTACCGCAGACGAGCGAATGTTCTCGAAAAAGATTTTATTGGTGGAAAATGTTGGCTTGCCACGACAGATGTTCTGCGGGATTTGCTTCCAACTCGGAAAACTTCTGCTGGAGCACGCTTATCAACTCTTGAATACTGTTTAGTGTAGAGCTCTTTAGCTTTTTGTGAATGTTTAACTTTATCTCGAAACTGCTTCTACCTATTTCTGTTTTAAGCGAATTTCTTCAAATAAACCCTTTGATGGTCGGGTTTTAGTCTAGGTACTCGTGTATTCTCAAGCAATATTTAGTTTTTAAGTTTCATTTCAATGGTAAGTAAATTATGTTATAAGAGCCTTCGATCTACCTTTATTTATTACGATGACTACGGTATATTTGTGTTAGAGACTACAAACCATCCCCGACAAAATACCCAACAAATTAACTCCACGCCCTCGTGTAACCAAACAATATCAAATTCATTAGCACATTATAATGAAGTTTGGAAAGTCGGAAAAGCAGAAATTCGGTGGAAATTGATAGGAGGAATTCCCAACAAAAAGTGTGGCATAAGCCGGGGCGGGCAACGCCACACACGGACCAATTACCTAAAACACACACGCGTTTAACCTCAAATTTCACTAATGAAAATTTCCATACTTGGCGGCAAGGGGCGCGCCTTATCTAGTGTATTGCTTTCGGCCGACACACATTATCGTGCGGTGGTTCCTAGTTCGCAAAACTCGCCGGACGATTTAATGCACCGACCGATATTGAATCAGCCTGTTAACGCAATTGGTGGCTATTGTTTAACTTGTTTATTTATACTTCAAAAACAGGACAAGACTTTTAATAATGCTATGCCGGAAAAGGGGAAAATGTAATATTAACTAATAATGAAATAAAACAGAAAGCTTATCATTTAATTCGAAGCTTGATCAGACATATTTCAATTAACAATAATAAGCTGGCAGACAATAAAACATCCTCATTACTCCGAAGCCCCCTCCAACGCACCACGCTACAAGCGCGGTACAATAACTAAAATTAAACGAAGCCAGAAACAAACGTAGAGGGTCGGCGGATGCAGCACAGTTTATGTGGCCATTCCCCACCGGCCGCTGTATCGATGTCGTTTGCATCTGAAATCTTTCGAGCCACGACTATATTAGAGAGGGGAATTGGCTGGGATCTTAATTTATCGAAGTTTTTATGGTTTAATTAACGGAATTCACTTAGGCGAGGGTCGAGCGCGCGGCGGGCGCGGGCGCGGGCGGCGGGCGACGCGACGTCGCCGCGGTTTGCGCTTTATTTTATACTAATAGATGTCCCTGGGCCGCGCTATAATTAGCGCCAGGACGCCATTGAAAGTTTTAATTGAAAAGCCTTTGTGCAGTTTTATAGTCCGTTAACAATTTTAGACTGTATTTTCATGCAGTCGCCGCCGCGCGCCTTCACGCTCCCGATGCTTAATCTTGACACCTCTGCTTTGTTCGCCTTTCAGACGCGACGCGCCTACTTGTTTCGCATAATATTTCAAATTTACCGGTATTCCGGTGTTGTCGGCTTATTAGATAGGCCCTCACTTTTTGTGTTGGTTGTTTACTGAAGAGTTTACCTTTCACTATTCAATGATTCGGATGTTGTTTGGAAGATTTTGCAAACTTTCAGAAATTAAATATGGAGCCAGGTACGCAACCTGTAAACGAAACCTATCAAACTCAATAAAGTGCGGGCGCACGCGGTGAAACTTTTCATTGTATTATAACAACATTGTTCTTGAAATGCGTACCAAATTAATTCACCCTTCCGAAATTTGGGATTCAAAACTGTAAATTTGTAGCCTCTTGCCCCAATTATTATAACATTTATTCTTTATGGGGTAAACAGATCCCTATTTATTAGGGTTCATTATTCGAATTAATTTGTTTGTGTTATGTTGCGGGCGCGGGCGGTAGATAGAGGTTGCCAAACCGCGCGTAAAGAGACTGTTTTGATATTTAAATGAGGGTAAAGGCTTGATTGTGGCCATTGAGTTGGACCTGCGGCGCGCGGTCGGCCGGCGGCACGGGCGGCCCGCGGAGCCTGCATCATACCCGGTCACCCACAAACGGACTTTACTACTTGCCGTGTTCATCACTTTATAGTCGTGAATGTTAATTACGGTCACACACTTATCATGTTTGGGACTATTTCCTTATTTTTGAAGGTACTCTATATCTAGATGTCATATGATTTCGTATCTAAAACAAAATCCTTTGTAAAAATGGCGCATTACCAAATTTTTTCATTATCATGTAACTTGCGTCAAAACGCTAATAAAGTTACATAAAAATTAAATCAGTTTGAATTAAGAGCTTCATTAGCGGCCGGTTGGGGCAACAATAGAATCGCTAATTTTCAATTAGGGTGCCATAGAGCTGGCGTTGAATCGGCGGGTTCCGATTACAAAGCTAATTACAAGTGTCGCTTACGTTACACTGAACTCAATGGACACTCCCACTACGTTGTTCGCGACTTACTTGAGACTTAACAAAACTGTTGTTAATGTTGTTCAAGTGACGATTAATGAAAATAGTGATTTACTGTATTACCCTTCCACTTTTATAGAGATTAGTAATTGTAGATAAACTAAAAAACTAACTAATGTTGAAAAACATGTTTTAGGTAAAGTAAGAACTAAGATGTTTTGTACCTATTGAAAAGTCGTATTACGCCTGCAATACATAGGTACTTATTTCGTTGGTGGATACAACTGAATTTGCTTATAATAAAATTTCACAGCCACATTTTTAACAATTCAATTCTGGTTCTATTTCACGCAGCTTGCATCAATAAAAAGCAAAAGCACATCGCCATATTGTGTGGAAACACAAATCTCTATTTGCGGGAACGAAATCACATATTCAAACAAATGTCAAGCTTTCGACAAGCGGAAGAATGAATGAAAGCAAATCTTCCACGACTTTGCAGGCTCGGTTCACACTGAATACATTTCACGAGGACATATTGTCGACTACACTAAGTGGGCCTCAACGATTCTAATAAATATTTTTCTGCGAGTAAATATGTACTTGCGAGTAGGTAGGACCCACGTCTGCTGTAAGGTAAGGCCTTCTCAACTCGACAACTTTTTAATAAAAGGAAGATTAGGGAATCGGCTCGTCGCCTACGTTTACAGTAGATGTGAAGAATGTCATATAAGGCGTAACGCGCTCGGATACATTTCACACCTCGCTTGACGCTTTCCCTAAATCTGTTGTCATTTCGGCGCGATCCCGTGGAAATAGGGGCAGGAATCCCTCGGATAGTCGCCAGATATTTGGAGCTATTTCTCACACGAGTAACCCCCGTCGCCCGCGCCCCGGTCCCTTTCACCAATGCCAACTTCTCCGTTTAAATATTTAGCGAGTAAAAAGTGAAGTCGTGTTGTCTTGTTACCGTATCTGACTTTTTTTCGGTCTTAAATTGTACATGCGTGACGCAATCTTTAAATAAAGCTTTCTAATATGAAGTGTGATATGAGGAAGGAAGGCATTATTGTTTATTAAGTCTACGCGTTCTTCCCATTACAAGCTTTTTGTCTCCGCATTTTTGCTTAACAGATTAATATTTGATTATCTAATTTTCGTAGAATTTTTCCTGTTATGTTGAGAGCCCATCGCAAAATCTTTCCTTTATTTTAGTGAACAACAAGGGTTACGGGAAGTACGGGAGTATGAGTCTCTAGTGGGCATTGAGTTTAGCTTTATGAAGTTCTCTTACGTTTATTAGATGATAGAACGCGGTATAATACTTACTTAATATCTAATTTAAAGTAAAAATACGGAGAAGGGGATTTTGTATAAACATGTGTAGTATAGAAAATAAACATAAGCAGGTATAGAAATTCGTTGCGTACAAATTATAATAGAAGGGTAGTGATATAAGAAAATGTTGTCTACGTATGTTAATTCGGCATTGTGTTGACAACCGGCCGCGCGGGGTGAGGCGGGCCGCCGACCGCGGCTATCGTTTACATCGCCTCTTCTATTAACAGACAGCTTAACTCGGCTCCGCGCCATTTGTGTTTTTCCGTGCAGACAAATCGGTAACAATAAAACGTGGCCCTCCTTCACAATGCCCGCACGCATGGCCTGCTTTTAATTTGCCGAACGTATATATCGGATGGTGCGCTCCGCCGGGGATCGCTTAAAAACACTCGCCGGAAAATCCCGCCAGTCGTGTGCGAGCCTGTTCAAGGCTCTTGTCTGTTTTTAATACCTCTATTTTTATTGCGTGTGTAAATTTACTCATTCAACCTTTTTTATTTGTCCTACAAACAAATCGAAGCGTCCGCAATTAGGGGCCGATCGATTACTCATCAAATCTCATCGGATTTTGAGATGATACGCCAAAGAGAGGAGAAAGTAATTAGAGCCGCGTACTCTCTCAGGCGTACGATGTTTTGTTGATAATTCAATAATCCGGCCCGAGGCGGATCTCTTTTCACGACGCCTCTTGTCGCTCCCCCCCCCCCCCGGACCTTCAGCCCGCGCCCTCCACTCGATTCCGATAGCATTCTTATGTAATCAGTTATCTTGTTTTTTCATTTCCTACACCATATTTAAGGACGATAAAGTACTCGCAAAAAGTTATTTAAGTCCCGAGTATTGCTCGATACAAATAAAGTTAAATTGGCAAAGTTGTTCAGCGAAAAGAGGGATAGGCGGCACAGGTGACACCCAGTACAATTCTTCAAAATTATTTTGTAGATACAAATTAGTTTGAGCGATCGTTAAGTCACGCTGAACATTTCGTTGTGAATGAATATTTTTCACGACGTAAATCGAGCTATAACAGAGCCAATTTGTTGAGTCTGTATGTAAGTGAAAAATATGGTTGTTGGTTAGTTGCAGGCCGGCGAGGGGTGAAGTGAGGGGGGGTGGGCGCGGCGGGTGGTGCGTGTTTACACCTTATATAGGGAAATGGAACAATTAATTAAATTAGCACTTAAATGTATGCTCGTGGCGAGCGGGCGCGGGGCTCGGCCCGCCGCGCGCCGACACTTTTATTAAAACTATACGTCTTTAAAATTGTGTGCAGGCTCAGGTGTAATGCGTTTTATGTTCCTCGTCAATTACTTCAGTTCTAACTAACACTTACTTCAGTACCACCATGTACTGAAAGTATATCGTGGTGCTCTACATAATGTAGCTATGAGTTACAATTTTCTGTTACATTGAATAAGATATTGTTGGTACAATAAGACGTATAAGACGTTGCTTCTTGCTTAATTAATAGTGAAATATTATTTTTTAATTAAATTCAATGATTCACCTTCTAAATGTATTAGCAAGTTTTGTCAACTAATTACAAATAGCATTTGTATCAATAGCGCCAGAATATACCTGAAATTAAAACGTCGGTCACCCTCTAATTGGTGTTGGTGGAATGCATAAATTTAAAACGTAAATAGCTACGATGCACCCACATTCCTTATAGGCAGATATTTGTAGGAGGCCATTCACACCGCCCACAAAGCAAGAGAAAGATATTTCATACAAGGATTGAATCCACAATTTAAATCACCCTATAACAAATACAATTTTGATATATTACACTCTACTTAGACTTCCGATTTAAAATAAATTCATTACAAACACCCTGATCACTTTAAAAACTGCATATTTTTTTTAAATTTAAAAAAACAATGAAATGGTTAAACCAGTAAAAGAAAAATAGCAAAGATTAAGTACTTAATGGAAGGAACTCCTTAGCAAGTGAGAACACGAAGTCGTCCAGTTCGTGGCTAATCCACTTACAGAATTCGATTCGCGACCGCGCCCCCCATTTATCATACCGCCATCGACTGCTCCATTCATTAGCGATACCATCACTGTCTAATTTACACCTTATACGGTTGACAATAAACCGGTATTGCTTTAACAAAGTACGAATTACAGAACTCCACTTTACTAATGTGATAATGGACTGGTCAGTGGTCCTTTCACAAGTTTATAGTCTCCATGTCGACACATTAGGCGATTGCCGTTTTTCCCTTGAATTAATTACTGTGAGTTGACATTTTTATGTTTTAATGAATGAATTTAGGTTTTAGCTTAACAAGCGTTCTAGTTTTGTTGTCCTCGAAAAGTTTATGGTTAGGTTCGGGCTCGTGGACGTACACTCGTGATTAAGAGTAACTGACCTATAAATGTGTTGTAACGACGGCTTTATTGGGAGAATAGGTAAGCACTTGTTTTTTGCGGTAACAGCTCTCTCTCCGCACTGGTACGATTTATAAGGACATGTTTTGAGCCTAAATATTATTGTAAGCGTTAGTTTCCTTTTAAACAATAGAGGTTCCCTTCGTTTTCTCCTCAAACCACAAAAGAAATAAAAAAATCCAAAAGCGAAATCAATTCGTCGCCGCAATAGGTACAATGAGTCGTTTTATTTTCATGTAACGGTGGGGTAGGTACGTTTCAGTGCGCCAAGCAGTGCGTCCTATCGGGGACCTATTTTCTGGCTCAATCATCCACTCGAGACGGTTCCGTTGTCTGCGGGCAAACGATTACATTCGACGGTCGAATGCTATCGAAAATGCGACGAGGGACGCACCGAGGTTATGTTACTTTTGTATTTATACTTCAGTTTTTTAAACAGTTTAATAAGCTGACGGTTTTTGCCGGCCCTATAAGCTGTTCAAGTAACATTTTTAATGACTATTTCCAGTTCATACAAGCTTAATGAAACCGAGGCGAGAATAAGTAAACGTTGAATTATTAACTATGTTAATTGATTAACTATGAATAAGCAGAATTAACGGCATGTATTGTTTTTATCGAGTTGCGGGCAACCGGTGGATGCAATTGGGAAGTTGTCGTTCATTTTCGCGTTCTAAGGGGTAGGCCTTCGTTCAACATTGAACGTCTTCCGGCTGATGATGATGATGAATGTTGATGTAGTTATAATCTTAAGTCAAATAGATTTATTACATACTTGTTTTATTTATTATTGACTTCCCCGTTCCTAAGGATTTCGGGGTAATCGTAGGCGTATAATGCGAAAATTGCGGACCTCTGCCTATCTGTTTTGGTAACACGGAATAAATTGATTGTTAGACATTGTTTTAGTATCTAATACAACTCCTACTACAATGTCCTCGCCTAGAAATTAAAAGGGCCTGACACTAAAAATACAATCCTACCGTAACTCATTTTGTCAGATCTTTCTAAGAAAGGTAGAAATAACAGATACTACCTTTATCACTGTTTTTCTATAATTCGGGACAATTTGGAGCACAATGAATCGTCATATCCTTATTTTTGGTAACGTTCTCCTGTGTCGCTTTAGTTTTTTTTTAATACTACATTCTGTGTCGCTCATGTGAAACTCGCTAAGTATAAACTAATTTTTCTTTTTGATTTTCTGAAAAAAATGGCTAAGGGCCTTCAAATAGACGGGTAAACACAGGCACTGTTTTCATAAAAATGTTTGCATATTCATTAAATCAATAGTCAATACAGACCTATAACTCACTATGTACCTTATATGAACAAGAAAATATACCACGCAGGCAGGGCTAGATCAATATCATCATCAAACGCTGATAACCAGGATAAAAAAATTGGTTGACATTTGGGGAGTATTAAAAAATATAAAAATGCCAATAAGATTAAAACTACCCCGATTTTCGTAAAACCTAGCGCAGAGAGCTCTCATTCAATATAAATACCTACCTATCATTGGAATGAATATTAGATTTCACTATCGCAACAGCGACGACCGTGGAGTCGAACGGATTTTCAATTTAAATATTTGAATTCTAAGAAATATTTTTCATACATATTACGAATTTGTGATGCCAATATCAACTTTTTATACTGAAGTTATTCGGAATTTTGTAATATTTTAGATATAACTTTAGTAGCTTCCCACTTCATATTCCCGGGGGTGTTGCCGCTTGCAGTTTATGGAACGGTGTCACTGCATATAACGAGTTATTAACACGCTGGTGTACTCACACTAATGGCTATGAGCCGGATAGATAATTGCGTTTATCTATTTCACACATACTACTATTATTACAGGTTATTCCAATGCTATACTGTAATATAATAAATTACAGTTAGTAAACCATTCATTTTAAGTCTAATGATCCAGTGACTCCTACTTTTGTCTAATACAAATTGCTGGTTACATATAGTGCTTCGTTTTGTCACATTTATCTAACCACTTTGATAGTTCAGTAAAATCTAACTGTATAAGTCGACTCCACAGCTCTTCGTGTATTCCTTTCGGTTGTTTAGGGGCGTCGAGTCTCCCCTATTGATTACCCAAAAAGCGGAAAATAAAATTGTGTACCTCTAGGCCTCGCCGTAACACAATACTGCGGTCGATGGGCCCCTAGAATTTATCGCAAAAACATACTAAGCTTGCCCCTCGAATACGACCACTTAAATGAATGAAATCTCACTTTTTTTAATACAATTACATTTCATTTGCCATTTTACGACATTTTTTGTTTGATAATGAATTACATTTATAATCCTCAGCTGGATTTTGTAAAGCCAAGATGAAACACCGCGATGCCAAAAGTTGGAGCAATTTGTTTTACCATGCGAACTCGATTAGCGACTCGAAACTAAATAACTGACGCACGCGAGGCGGTTTATCATAGACTTCTGTGGTGCTTAGGTGTGTGAAAACGTGTTCTTCTCAAATGTATGATAAGAATAATGAAACTAAACGACAAGAAAATAACCTTATTCTAAATAATATGAACAGAAAACTGTCCGGTACCGTGAACTCTTAAATCAGGACATGTACCGTAGTGGAAGCGGGACGCCGGCGCCGCCATTATGTGCAGTGTAGTGTGCTGTCTCGCTTTCACAACGGAAAATGTCTTGCTTTGAGAGTTCATGAGGGGGCTGTGCGATTAAAGACCAAAATTTAAAAAAATACCTCAATGAAGGTACTTACGCATCTCATTATCATAATAACGTGTATGATAACCCGTAGTACCGGCGGCGGCGCCACTCACTCACGGCACACGACAAACTTCACCGTCGCAGCTTCGTCCCGCAATCTTTATCGAATAAAGCAGTTTAGGATACCGCAGCCAAACTCCCGCCACCCTTTATTATCTATTTATGAACAAATTCAAATAGACCGGCACCCTGCGAGACTAACATTCGTTTAGTTTACAACCGCGCTTACCTGGTAACAGCCTCTTTGATGATATTTTATGCATGTGGGGAACCCGGTTTAATGTATACGGTTTAATTTTTTTCGGTTGATATTTTTGTCTGTTTAATTGTAATTTAAAATAGGCTTTTATATGCAATAATCGGTAGTTAGAGCAGACTAGCTAAGAAACAGAAAGTAGAATGTAATGATAGTACTGTTGAAAGTTTTATCTAGAAGTATCAAATGAAATTACCAACTTTATCGCAAAAAAACTTGCTTAAAATTACTTCTACATTTATTGATAAGATAGGTTTTTATCTCTCAATAATTCCACACAATATCTCAAACACACAGCCACACTACACTATGAGGTACGTTAGCATACAAACAGAGCGCAACTCAATCAGATTTTCATCAGGTTTCATTCGTACGTGGATCGCGTCTCCATAAAACTTGATTACGGTGACACACGAGAGTTCTGCGCTCCGTCAAAACTACACACTCATTATTTTTGATAAAAAATCCCCACAAACTTACCCCGCGTTGGTAGCGGGAAAACCGTGAAGTAATATTTTGATGTTCATAATAATAATAGGAGCGACACAGGGGAGGAGGGCGGATTTATTTGGATTTTATTACTTTTTTACGGGTCCCGTAGTCGGTGCCTAACATCTCGTCACGTTACGACCCGCCATATTGTACCCGATATAGCCTTTATTAGTGTTATTAGTATTTATAAGTTAAAAATGTGTTTTTATGTTGCCAGAAGAGGATTATTAAGTTTGATGGATGCTTTAGTAGGCGGGGAAGTAGGGCCGGAGTTCATATTTCAATTTATACTTACTGCTGGCTCTTTGGAATTGTATTGAAGTTGAAATATACTTATACCTGCGTGATTCTAAATAGAACTTCATGCTATTCTGTAATCAAGAATGTTTGGTTAATTCTTCAACTTCAACTTCTTCAACTTACTTATGCTGGGAATGTTTTTTTTTAACAGCCTGTGTTGTCCCACTGCAGGGCAAAAGCCTCCCTTTCATTCTTCCACTTTATTCGGTCGTGTGCTAAAGTGGACCAGTCTCTCCTGTATGCGAGCACCTCATCATGCCATCGTCGTCTGGGTCTATTATTATACATATATATTGAAATGTAAAATAAATAAATATTATCATGTCTGATTTTCGTATATATCTGTTTGAAAAATAAAACTGTAATGTTTTGCTAAACTAAGTCTGAATGCCACAGATTCTTCCACCACTCGACTGGAATGTAAATGAACCAGAACATTTTCCAGTTTATCCAGCAGTACGTAATGTAAATAAAAAGTTTTCGCTTATCTTCGTTGCTATTGTATTTTTATATCACAAATTCAAGTGAAGCCCGTAACCCTTGCTTACCCTTCTCAATAAAACCTCACTATCGATGTTAGAAACCAAACGAGTGTAAAAAACGTCGATTTAATCTAAAACATTGTATCTGAGCGCGGAGATGTGAGAAAATAAAAATAATAGGAGTCGTGTTCGGGCCCAATGGCCGGAACGAGCCGCGAGTGTTTGCATTTGATAAGACGCAATACTACCCCGCCCCGCGACGCCGCGCAAGGGTTACTCCTCAACACGCTACACACACCACCCAATGCTTCACGGCTTTTGTTTTTATTTAAAATGCTCTTTTCATTTCACTCTGCAATGAGATTTGGTTGACTCCAATGTATTTTTCAGATAACCTTTTGATTTTCTGCTGTAAAAATACTCGCTTCTATACACAAAGTAATTCACGTCACTGTCCAGTGTCCGGAGTATAAAATAAACACAAGCACAGCTGCCTCACACACCGGTGTCCCGGGCTAGTTCGTGTACACAAACAAATAAAATATGAGCCGACAAACGCAGGATTTTGTTCCGCCACCAAAGGGAGCTGATGTCCGTGCACTACAAATATTAACCCACGTTATTAATGCAGAACATTGCGACCGCGACCGGCCAAAGGACAGCGCGCTCCACAAAAAGACCAAAACCGAAACACAATTTAAAAGAGAATTCTTAAAGAGCGAAGACGTTGCCCGGCAAAAAGATAATTTGGACCGTCTGCCCCGGGCCCGCGTTTGTCTTTGCTATTGTGAACTTTTATTTCGCTCACTTTTATGAATTATTTTCAGTTGTTTTTATCACCGGCAAATTCAAATGGAAGCTTCGGGCGAGTTCTTTCAGTCCCGACCGCAGTGTTTGGAATTCTGGGCTCAAACCACCCTTTTGTTTTAATATTATGTTTAGGCCACCGCCACGTACCCGTGAATACCTCGGCGACACGTATTTAAATAATTTTGATACAGACTCAAGCCGTCGCGGAAGACTAAGCTCTTATTTTTGATATATTGCATTCAAATTCTTCTGAATATGTGTGCGACGTGAAATATGTTTGCAGTAATACCTCCTACTTGTGACATTTCAAATTAGTGGAGTCTGTTTGTCGCAGGCACATACATGGCTTGTTAGCTCGCCTTGTCATGTTAATGCTGGTTGTGGGATCTCGCAACTTAAATTGGAGAACACTGGGGTTATTAGTCAGTTCGGTATCATTGACACCAGTAATTGGTACGTGAGTGCGAGCACGTCCGTAATTGCATAATTATTCGGAAACCGTCTGTCTCATGGGCTTGTATTGTCTATTAATTCTCGAAGCCTGTAATTTGGTAACACGATATATGATTGCAGTTTGATACGCCGCATGATTGATAGATAGGCACTGACATACAGTATGTACGGGCGGAACGATCGGAAACAGGATCCGTAATAACAGATCGCTGTTGTTCGAGCTATGACTGAAAGTTTGCATTATATATTACCTAAAATAGTTTCAGTTAGACACAAAATTCATGTTTGCGCTTTCAAAAAGCAAAAGTTTTAGCAAACAAAATTATGCACATACAATGATTGCGAGGAGGTCCAATGAAAAATTTATGAGTTTAACTTTATCAAAGGCAGTCGTAGCTATAGCTAAGATGCATCCACAGACAATGGCAAATAGCAAATTTAAATAAAGAAGCGGACGCAATAAAAATGAAAAGAAACATTACGAAGCTTAAAAATTTACACGCATAGTGAGCGTCCGCCCGCCCGTGAGGAATTCTCGTCTCGTGCAAAACAAGCGAATAACGTGGACAAACAGTACAGTTGACGAAACGAATGAAAAAGAAGACCCTGAGCAGTCTCAAATCCAACAAACGTAAAAGAGATTACCCACGCTCCAACTGCTCTCAACTTGTATAAACAAAAAAAGCTCAATTTGCCAGCTTTAAAACAAGGCGGAATTGCCATAGAACGGGCAAAGACGGTCGAGGAATATTAAAAACGCTTTTAAAAAACAACAGAGTGTGAGAGCAAGTTATTTGAATTTATATTGTGACAAGTGACGGGCGACACGGGGGCTTGGTACAGGGATTTGTTTGAATCGATTTATTATGATAGGCTTTCGAAATTAATCGAAAATGAATTATAGAGGTTTTCAACATTGTACACAGAGAAAACGTCTGATTTGTAAACATTTAACCTACATTCAATGAAGATAATATATAGGATTATGAAAAAAAATGCCCAAGTAATTCAATACACATAATTTATATTTTTTTATTGCCGGGCGAGCCTATTGCCCGGTTGATGGCAATAGGCTCGCCCCCTATTACATTGGGACCTAAAACTGTACTGTATGTGCACCTCTGCCTACCCCTTCGGGGAATACAGGCTTGATGTTATGTTATGTTATGTTATGTTATTTTGTAAAATTAAAATTGAGTTCCGAAGACAAGTAAAGATACATATAAAATAAATTTAAAATCATTATCAGATAGTATTAATAAATGTCACCGAGTTGACTTAACTTCCAAACCTTCATCTTAGGACGACAAAACTTAATCCAAATGATATAACATCATTTTAATAATGGTCTTAAACTATGTCAAAATACAAGAGTTGATTTATGATAGCTAGACTTATTGTTAGTTTAGGCAATCTGCTGAGTAATTACTTATCGCCAGAGTAGCTGAAACTTAGGCATTGAAGAGACTGAGGACACGCGTACATTTTACCCCACCAAAACTTTTAACCCCCCAATTTCATGCCCCGATCACTACAAAGTGCCCCGATCACTACACAGTACAACTACAGATCAGTAGCAAGTAATTACACTCCCCGTCTCGTGGAGCTACAACACTCATTTCCATAGCTAACGCTAAGCGATCAAGTTACATCGCAATATAAAGCGGGCGCGTATTTTTGTGTTAACCCCCCTCTGATTACACACAAATTGAAATAAATTGAATTTTAAACCTAACCGCCTTGCCGAATCTGCGGAACAAGAGCGGCCTAGCAGTGGAAGGGTTATTTGTTAAGTTTAGGGCTGGCGCGTTTACTTTTTCAGCACAAAAATATAGTAACAGAAATATCTTCTATGGTGCTTACTTCATAAAACAATGATTGACAACAGAGTATGATAAAAAGAAGATAAAAAATTATCGAAGCAAATATAAGTTTTAGTAAGAACATAAATTAATATATAATACGGGAATTGATGTCCTACGAAAGTAATATCACATATAGTTGAGTGAGTTTTAAAAAAGGTACCGACAAAAGTTGAACAACTTTAAAATGTGTTAAGTTGGTGAGGGGGCAGCCCTGCTCCATTAAAGTCAGTGTAATGGCGGCGATGATTTCTTGGCTCAAAACGGTCGTCTCATAACAACCAAGTTGTACCCTCGTCACTCACTGTTAACTTTGTTTTCACTTATAAGCATCGTTTTATCGCCCGCACCTATCATTCGGTTTAGAGTGCCTTAAAGTTTAACACGGGTTATTTATTCTTGTTTAAGAATATTGGTCATATCTGCAAAGACTTGTTGGCTGTCAACATGGCTACTGTAGGAAAAAAATCTCTATTTCAAAATTATTTATTTCACATGTACTCGTAACATATAAGACTTTAGTTCGTACAAGTTTAGAGCCACATCCAGAACAAATAGACCCTGTAGATCAAAACATATCACCCACCGAAACATGTCACAATACTAATTCCTAAATACATATTAGTGTTTGTCTTATTTATATACACTTAAAAAAGTTTTGCAAAAAATTGACAATACTTAATATGTGACTTGTGACAACGAAAATCTCAGGTTCAGGTTAGCTTGGGTGTAAATTAGCGGTATAGTTTGAGCGTCGGACAGCGATTCTATTGCATTACTGCGGGGAGCCAGCCTTTATTGCTCAATTTGACTTTATTTAACGCAATTCGCAGGCGAGAGGGGGCGGGTGGGCCTCCCCACGTCTCGGCTGACGGGGAACAGATGAGGTCCCACTCCAATCCACTTGGCACGCGGCAAGCCAGTAGGTGATCGCAATCTACAGACTAAGACGCCCGAACGCTTTCCACTATATTTCTTTGCGGCGTCCTCAACGTGAATTCAATCGAGTGTTGCGAAATGAGCAAATGTATTCCCCAATACACTACCGAGACGGTGCGGGCGTAGGTAGTCATTTGTATTAAGTGCTTACGTACAAGGAGTCAGCAGCGCTGTGCTGCAGTCAAAGGCTACTTAGGTCCAACTTTATGCAGCACCAAACTAATGTTGCCGACAGGAATTACCGGAACATTCATGCATCCCCGTCGGTGTGAAGCCGCGTCTACATTTTGTGCACGTGCGCACTAACTTGAGCTCAAGTTCGCGACTATCCAAATTTAATTTAGACGCCGCAGCATCACGGGCTCACTCCGCGTTTATTTTGGTTAATTTGTGAACAAGTTTGTGCTACGGCGTGATCTCCTTAACCATCATGTTTATTATCTGAGATATAGTATCGAGTCGGCCTTAATCCGGGGGTTCGGAGGGTGTGGGGAAGTCCGGGAGGGTGTCATTTTCACGCTGGCATATTGCTCGCCACCGAACCATAATTGAATAATAAAATTGTTGCGAATTTCGGCACAGAGTCCTTTGATTCGTTGCATTTGATAGGGGACACCGCTCATTTTTATGGAACACGGATTTTGTGTGATCCCAATTCGTAAAGATGTCGGCGGGCGCCCGTAACGATTTGGGAAGATGTCATTTATGTTATGTGATTATTTTCTGACAACTTTCCGGTGATTTATTCAAAGAAATAAATATAGTAGCCAGTAAATTTCTGTACCATTAGTTGAAGGGAAGATGTCGTATTATTAAAATGACGAACATGAACATATTTGGTCCACGTATCGGCTGACTCGTACACATCTGGTCACATAGGTATTCGTTGCACACGGTGTCGTGCCGGTTATTCCGAGTCGCGCCCTCACAAGGCGTCCTACCTAATTTCCCCACACTGAATACTAAACAACAATTTCCATTACCCATGCGGTGTTTACAGTGAAATTCTTTTTTCATCAAACGAGATTTATTCCCTCAAAAATATGTAAAGTTGGGTGTGCGAGACACCTCAGATAGCGGCCGATGGGGGCTGAAATTAAAATAATATCTCAGCATTCGAGTCACGCGAAACATTAAGTTCACCCCGCAGTAAACCGCGCCCTTAAGAGCTTCATTCAGAATTAAAATTTGTCGCCTGATCTCTCCCACTGACGTTTGATGGATCACCGAGTTGGCTATTTTGTTTAACTTCTGAGAACGACGATGTTCGGGCGTCAACTGTTCACGCCGCCACTCAACGCTGCCGTGTAAAATTACGAGAAAACAAATTAAAAGTTAATTTCAACACATCAGTTGTCCGCTCGAGCGATGTAATCTAATTAATTATAATTTGTCTGATGAAGCCAAAAAGTTGCTAACGTTTGTTTCAACTTCACACCATAACAGCAAGTCACGACAGCACGGCTCATTTAATATGTTTTATTAATCATAAATGTGTGGAATTATATATTAAGCACTTATCTATGTAATTTTTGTCAAATTATATATTATTTAGCCGGCAAAATTAGGTTAAGTGAAATATAGTCTAACCATTCGGTGTAGCTACGTAATATCGTAGCACGCGCTACGCCGTAGCACAGAATTTGTAAAGACCATAAATAAGTATAAAAAGAAAATGACGGTGTCTAACAATATTTGAACTTGTTTAATAAACTAGTAATAGCATTACAGCGGGCCCACACGAACTACAGCGTAATATGATTGCTGAGTATTAAATACGTCGTAAAAGCGCGGGTAGCGGTAAAATAATGAATATAAAATGCAGTAAACGAGTTAGAGGGCGGCGGACGGGGAAGACGGTTTTTAAAATCATTTGTAGTTAGTCGGTGTGGCCCACTTGGTATTCAAGATGGCGGGCCGAGGCGGCATTGCACATATTTTATATTTATTACCGCCAACAACGACGCGATGTGTCGTGAAATTGCACCGTCTTCAATATGCACGCACGCACACGTTTTACTTAAGACCGCTCACGAGCTAGATAACATGATAATGATATTGAAAGCCGCTGCCGTTCACCGCATGCACCACCTACTAACACTACTTACTAGCTACATATTGTTCTCTATATGCACGTTACAGTATACATTGATTCTAACTTTTTTCTAGCACACAAATCTAGCCAATACAAAAATCTGAATTACCAGCTATAATTGTTTGTAAATATAATTACGAGGAAAACGCACGGTCACAGAGGAGACGTCTTAATGAATGCCTGATGGAATCAATCATCCTATAATGAGATAATCAAACAATGACCCTCGATAATATCCCGATACCGCCGGCGGTGTTGGCACAAGAAATTTGTCGGAGCAATATCGCGGGAATCCTCGGAGGGAACCGCCAATTTTAGGGGAAATCGACGAAGATAATTATGTTTGAAGTTAGTTATTGAGTAGAGTCAACATGCGAGGAGATTAGCCCGTCCCGGACGGCGTCCGGCCGCCGCCCGCGCGCCCGGCTCGCCGACACTCACGTGAGCACACACTTGTGCGGAGTCTCAACACTTAATTATCTACATGTCATATAGGATTAGCGGACATTCTTGCCGCTAAATTAACTAGTAAGACAGAAAATGTCTTATTAGACTTAATAATATACATGGAAATACATTCTAGAACGTAAATGGCTGTTTATCAGAGCCACTATTAACGACTTAACAATATTGTGCTACTAAAGTGAATGAAATATTTTTAGAAACCAACATATTTGAACGTCAGTTTCTTATTAAACAGCGCGTTCTATGACTTCATTAATTAATAACCGAAACATACGATTAACGAAATTGGGTTAAACATCACTTGGTGCGCCGGGGACTATAATCACGCGCGGGTTTGCTAACATATAAATAATTTTCACGCGATATTACTGAAAGCGTGTAAGCCGATAGACGTCTGAGGCCTTACGAGTGGCTTTAATTTTGTTGATAGGTAATTTGTGAGCTGTTCCCTGGGGTGTATTTCTTAGCGAATCAACACTAGTGTAATTAACGAATTCATTTAAAGTTATCGTTGGGATTATTTCGGCGTAACCCTCTCTAGCTGAGCTCTTTGATGTGTGGCGTCGAGCGCGCGCGGTGCGGTGGAGCGGGCGGTGCGGGCGGAGCGGCGCGACCCATCACCCACGTAGTCACCCGACTTGTGTTCACAGCTTACAGTCACATGTCACCGCATAATTTAAATCAAGTTAGTTTGATTAATGACGGAAGCTAATTGTCTCAGTTGATATCGCAATCTACAATAGATACGGTATTTGTTGTATTATAAAAATGTATTCACAATTGTTTAGACTTTTTCCAACATGGTTTTTCTATTACAGGGCGTGTCATCGGTGCTTCAGCGACACGAAGATTCATCATTACTTCAAGACAGCATGATAGGTACCTACAACATTTTCTTAACCACAAAATAACCGGATTGATAATTATGATGATTGGCATGGAAGAAAAAAAGTTTGTTACAAAAAATACAGGCGCAATAAAAACCTCCAAAAGATTTATGAAGAAAAAGATTCGCTCCCAATTTAATATCTAAAACATTATCTTCCCGTACGTAACATAAAGATCATCTATCTCCTTAGATCTGGGGTGTTTCGGACGAGCAAATTAGATATCCGCAGCATCCAAAGGCTAAACGTTAGCGGTGCGTCTCTCAGTTCATTAGCATTTTAATTACCTGTCGAGCGCGCTGCGGCCACCTGTACCCCTTTGCCGACTCATTTCTGTTTCACTATTAGTTATGCATATTTTTTGCTGAAGAGTTCCGCTGTGTGGTGAATTTATGGGAGGTTGTCGAAGTACCTCGATCCTTTTATAATATTTATTCCTAGTTTTTCTCTAATCTTGAGGGAACGTATATTTTTTGATATAATTAAATAGAGCTAGATCAAAACTAAGTCACATTAGTACATTAGGTTTGCCTACTGCAATATATGGGGCCTAATTTCTGATAACTATATTCTTAAAATCATTAAGAAAGTACCATTTAAAATTCATATTGGTGATTTTTGCAATATTTCATAATAGGCCGTAAGCAAAAAAAGGATAAAAGAAGACCGAAGATTATTCTAAAGTTACGTTGCCAAACTGATTCTGTACTCTACCCTTATCTATTTAATAACTTAAACGTAGAACCTAACCGACACCATCAGCTAATAAACATTGAAAATACCAAGCGAAAAACTCCAACACGATCAAATAAGGCAAATATGAAAAACAAAAGCGTGTAGCCTTCATAAAACTGATTTATTAAAGAAGGTTCGCTAATAGTTCCGCTGCTAAGGCTTCTTTGTTCTGAGTCGGGATTGGCAGTTCGATTATCCTTAGCTCTTGGAAAAAGGCATATAAAAATTAGTCTATAATGTCCCAGACTGTTTAAGTACACCGCCGGGAGAGAGCGGGCGCAACGCTAAATTAAAACGTCTGAAATATGAGATGCTCGGCTACGACTAACTGAGGTGCCTGATAGTGCTAGGAACTTGCATTTGTTAATTAATTTTTTGATGCTCCATGCCTTGTAGTTTCCGGTAAATTTGTGCTTTGGATTTCGATTGTTTCGAGTCAAAAGAAAATTTATTGTTTGTGACAGAAGTCATTATTTTATACAATTTTTTCTTAGCAACTCACTCTGTTAAATGTGTTAACTTGCCTTAGAAAACTTACATCAAAACGCAGGTTTCATTCAACTACATGCTGATACTGCTAAGTATTTAGCGATCTAAAACGTTACTGTGCAGCAACAATTAATATAACTGTCAGTATACCTAATTTGTCGGAACAAAAGGGAACAAATAGCATAATGAAAATTCTTACCCACCTATTTATCGCCAACGTTTTCCCAGAAGCCTTTTATAAATCAAGTTTACAAAAAACATGAAGCACCGAGCTACAATATAAACATAGGATTGTCCCCGGCGCTGCTCGCATTTACGTCCGCTTTATTATTTTTAAGTCGTTTCGAGTGTTCTCTCGTTTGGAACTTTCACCTTTTCCCCCAGACACCGAGTGAAAGTTAATTTCTTTTGGTGTATTTTAAAATTAATTTTGCTTTTGTGGCGACCGCACGCCCCAGGACGAATTGTAAGCGGCCAAATGGTAAAAGCTTTTGCTTATAATAAAACACAAAAATGGTAAACATTTTAATGCCTTTGAACAATCGTGCGATCGGTGAGTTTTTGCAAAAGTGTAGGTATGTTATAAATATGCTCATTTACTAATGAATAATTATGTACCTACTTATAAAAGTTTTATGTAGATGTACCTACTAACTTAAATTTAGTCAAAGAATTTGAAGACCTCTAATTTCTTTTATACAACACTTTATTCGGTTACGGCAACATTCGATAAAATAATACTTTTACAGGCAACACTACAATCAAAAGCTTGTAAATTTATTCAAAAATTAAAAGCCGTTGCAGTTGTGTTGGCAATGCGAACATGCTGTTACTTGTCATAATATTTTAGTTCAGACAATAAAAGCCGATAAATGAACGACACTGTAATCGCAACACGGCGCGACTGCCGTAAAACAAAAGGATTGTGGAGCTAGTTTTACAGACTGTCAAGCAACATTAAACTTTGTCTAAAAGCGTTAAAATTCAAAATAATTCGTCCTAAAACTGAAAAGTAGCAGTTATGAGACATAATACTCTTTTAATTTCAGTATTTAGTTTAATTAAATGGTTTTACAAATATTTAATAATAAGTCAATCTGCTAACTGGTAAGTGGACTTGATAATTATGGTTCAGAGTGTGGCGTAAGGGGTGTAGCGAGGTATCAAATTATGTTAATGAGAGTAACCGCTCTATTAATTGAATTGAAGTATCCCACGACAAGTATGTATCGTTTATACAGCCGTTTCGTGGTCCGTTAGTCTCCAACCTTTGACTAAATAGAAATGTTACAACATTAAGCTGCCTTTTAATATTGTTTGTTGGTTCAGTATTATACAATACACTTGAACGCCGATCCAAATTATATTAAGTTGTCTAAATAATCATTAACTGTAATTACGTGATACGCAAAAATATTGCGTCCTTATGTTAATAGAAGAAGATTTTTTTTTTCTCAAGAGACGGTAACCTTTGAGCATTTGTGTACAGTCAACGTGATAACTAGCTGAACATTTTTATTTATTAGAGAATAACTTCTTATATAACAAAAAGTCTTAAATATTCTCAGATCCTACTTTTTATCTCGAAAAAATGTAGCGGGTAACACCGCGGGGCGCAGCTAGTTTATGATATTTTCATATGTTTATCGGTTCCTTCACTCTATATTTTCAGTCACTCTAAAAAAATAAGCTGTATTAAAGCAATGCTAATTATCTTCTGCGCTTTACGCTAGCTCCAACAGGTGGTAAGCAGTGAGACAGCTAATTGTCTTTCATATTTATGAGACTTGACAACTTTTTGCTCCCTGTCTGCGCTCGGTTTTAATAATGTTCCTCCACAACTGTGGCCTTAGTTGCTTCACCACTATTACACTCGAAAAAGCTCTGCACTGAAACCAACCATGGTTGTAAGTGGAGTTGAAATATGTTGGCGTAGTTTATTTTTGTAGATATTAAACGACATGCTAGTGGTTAAGTTATTAGACTGCTGCGCTGAGAGTTGCGGGTTCGATTACTGCACGGGCCAGTAATTGTGTGATTCGCAAACATATTTGCCCTTTGTTTAAGTATTTGCGTATTATGTGTCATGCCTGTCCGACGCACCCACGATATAGGGAATGATACTTCATGATTTTAAAAATCGTAGACTATTCAAAGTATTTTATTCGATAGGGATTGTGATATTATTGTTAATGATGATGTCATCGCATTGTATCTTCTTAAATAACCTTAATCGTCTGTGCAGGTTCCACGGCGGCGCGCGGCGGGCGGCGGCGACACAAAGGGCGCGTGCAACTTCAAAGCGAGCCGCACGGATCAAAGAGCCCGCCCTCAGATAACGGAGGCCAGATAATCTATGTTATCGGGTAAACGCCGTTTGATATCTGATTGTCGAAGAACGCACCACCTAACAAGCACCGGTCATTATGTGTCACATGACTTCTGTATTTGTTTTGTGTACTCTTTTTATCGGTAAATAGTTTCAGTAAATAGAAAGCTTGTAGCAATGTGTAAAAAATGGGAGGTTAACCACACAAACAATAGTACTTAATAAACTCTTCTCATAGAAGAAATAAGTACGGTAACGCGTGAAAATTTAAGTATCAGTTTTATAAGAATACTAACTCTGATGGGACATTTTTATTTCAAAGTGATGTAGTTACCTATAAACTTGAGCTCGAGCAACAAAAACTGAAGCGTTCCGATAAATCGCACAATGCTCGCCAAACACCGGTAAATCTCTCTAAAACGTGGTGGTCCGGTTTAATCTCGACAATCAGCTATGTGTCTGTTTCGTTCGGCAGTAAATCCGGGCGCTGCAGCTGGCAGTGCGGCCGGGTGCGGGCCGCGGCGCCGGATTACCCGGCTGTGTGCGGATGTGCCGGCGAGCGCGTTCGTGCCGACGCATTCCACTCGGCGATTAGTCCCACTGCCCTTCTTGTTTCGTCCTGGGTCACAACCCGGATAAGACTCGCAGATAAGTACAAATAAATATTAATTGTTGTCACTAGCCTATTGTTTTATTTAGTTTTTCTCGCAGTTGTGTGACTGTCTTATGACCTTTATTTTAGTCAGTGATTTACACTTGCAGGTGTGTTAGGAATATACGAGCTGTGTATTTTAAGCCAAGGAGCCTTGCCAGATCTTAAACTTGAAACAATAAAAATGATTTCCTATATTATGTGACTGGAAAGCTTCTTTATTGTTACGAGTTCAGGATTAACACCACGACGACGTTTAAGAATGGTTTGAAATACAGATTTTGTATATCTACGTATTTTAATTATAAGTCTAGATTATTGACTAAAATAAAAATCATAAAACTGTTATCGCAATAAATATCAAGCAGGAAGCTCTTCAAAGCTTCGCCGCCGTTCATCAAGACAAAGGAGAATCAACATGTCGTTCCAGAAGTAAGACTTAGGAACTAGACACACACGAATCTACTTAGGTACCTACTGAACCCAAAAATATTGGAATAGGACGAAGCTGCACCTTGCTACGGGCGTGTCCGACCGTTTCCGAAAACTTTGAATAAAAACCGAATGCTTTCGAATACGTTCAGCCACGTCCGTAGCAAACAACATCGAATGTCATCAGTGAAGAAAATTAGTTTAAGCTTAGCATAGGTATCTAATAAGTATTTAATTTAAATTGATAGATTGTATGATTTGAACGGAAAGACAACATTGGAGGTTAAAAATTATTGCAAATTTAGTAGAAAACAAACAAAACTTGTAGGAAAATAATATTGCTTTGTAAATCATTCTTGTATTATATCTAGATATTCTGAATAACCTTACTCGTGTATACCCATGTGATAGAATATAATATTTTCCTAATCCATTTTCTAATAGTTACCTACCGCTCTTAGAGAATTTTATAATTATTAAATATTTTGTTTCATCAAACTATCCTGGGTTATTTTTTACACTACAGTGTAGAAAGCTTTGGCTAAACAGACTTGACAATTGTTTTCTAACCATTATGGGTTTTTCCACACCTCTAAGTTAGCAAGATTTAGAGTTTGCAAAAATCTAAACAAGTCGCAAACTAATCTTAGTCTTGGAATAAAAAACCTCCATTGATGAATTCGCCTAACTATAGTACGTATTTAAGTTGGCTCCTCGTGTGTCTAGTATCTTATAGATCCCTTCTTGTGTAACTTAGATCCCAATAGAATTTTATTTTTGCTTTTATTATAATTTTTTTGACGGCGGGCCATACAAGACGAAGACCTAAATCTTACTTGGAGGTCACGCGTATTCTTGGGGAATTAACACACATTACGAGATGTTATTGCTTGAGAATACACGTAGCTGACAAGGAGATAATCATCAGAAGCAGCAGGAGCGGCCGAAGACGACGAGAGACCAAATACTTATTTTTATCTTACGTGCCAATGTAGATGAATGTATCCTCCTTGTATCACAGTAATGATTGGTAGCTCGTTGCGCTTGCACCGATCAATTGCTAGATTGATGTCCATACACCAAGCCCTCGTCAATCTAGCGGTCGACCTGTGGTTGCAAGGGGCCACGAATCATTACTCAAACATGTGTCAATGTTATTATCAATGTTATCACGGAAATTGTAAGTAACTTTGTGTTTCTCGATGTGATTCTACACGCCAGTCATACACTCCTCTGTGACATCTTTGTTCGTTTTATCAGAATGTTCACTTCATCAATGTTGACGAAACAATGATGAAATGAACGTAAATACTAAAAGCTTCTAAGTACAACATCTAAGATATGGCGAGTAGAAACCTATACAATGGTGTTATATTGACTATGATTATACATTTGCAATAATATCTACATGATCGTTTAATCTTTTAAGATTATTCGATTGTATTTGATTTTAGTATCTAATGATACAATTAACTGTCAATAAAGTGTAATGTTTTGTAAATAATCATGCAATATACACCGTTGAACTTGTTTGATCAGTTTATTGACGTGTTGACAACGTATGTTCGCAGATATCGGTGTGTTGGGGGTTGGTGGCAGCCGGCGGAGGGCGCGCCGGCCCGACTCGACCCGGCGAGCGGCGGCCGCGTGTCAGCTCGTCAACACAGAACATGAACAATAAAACCTACTAAACTTCACTACCATGTACTTTCTTGTAAAATTAACAATAATTTCGATTATGTAATATTATAAACACATTGCATTATATAATTTAAAACAATGGTTTAAACAGAGAATCATCGGAGTCCACAGTCAAACTGTTTAATACATTTTGTGGACCATAGTATACCTTACCTGTAATGTTTTGATACTATATAAATGTAACCGCTAAAACAATTGTGCTCTAAATAAACATATTGTATGTATAAACATTGTCTTTTTTTTCATGTTTCACAAAGGTTGTGTACAATTCGTCCTTGATAAGAATTAGTTAAACAGAACAAGAACAGTGTTCAAAACGAAACACACAAAAGTAAGTATGTAGGTTCAGAGGCATAGATAGGTATGATAACCTTAAGACGCCGAATGTTATCTAGGCACTAGTTCTTTTTTATGTAATTATAACTAGGAATAGGTCAAATGCACATCCTAATGGACCCCTCAAGTTCAAGGCAGACGTCAGCGAGGCAAACACAAACAGCGATGGCTGATGAAATAATTTTTAAAATCTGACTAAAACAGTAGTGGCCGCCAATAACACATGCGCAGGCGCAGGCCTTGCAAGAGTTCCAGGATCACAGAATAAATACACCAGTCTGAACTCTCAACCACATGTGTAGATGGTGAAGCCAATATAATTTGTCTATCTAACATGTGACTTATGAAGAACCTGATAGAAGGTTAGCCTTCCTCAAAAGGCTAGGTTTATAGGTGTGTAGATAAGGGTAGGTACTCAGGTCTAGTAATAACTTATTTTTCTAACTTACTTCTCGTTGTGGACTGCAATAACTCAAATGAAACTTACAATATTAAAACCACTTCAAACCCAATAGGTATGACTACGATCTGTCTTCAAATTGGCCTCTTGACTATACTACTACACCAATTACTTTTACTACTAATTGTCTATAAGCAGTCATAACTCTTCTAGCTTTGAGAAACAACCTAGGGAGAAAACTTACCTAACCTTTTTTTACAACACACAAACAAGTGATTTCACATAATGATTTCTATCCCTTACGCGAATATTAGTCATTGAAATAAAACTAGGTATAAAACTAAACAAGTGATTTCACAATTAAGAAGTTTGTAGACATTGGGGGAAACATTCAGCAAGACACTACTTTCTGATAGTTTTTATCTAAATAAAAACCTGCTTACCAATTTGTATGGTAGATATACGATAAGAGTTAACGGGAATTATCTACAGTATAATTACCCATTTTCTCGACGTTTTGGCCGACTTGTCAAGGTCGTGGTGACGGGTTGACTGATGATAGTTCAGCGACGTCTTTGTGTCGGTAGATATGTAGTTTGAAGATGTGATTGACGCAGTGGCAAAGCGATAGGACTGTTGCGCTGAGGGTTGCGGGTACGCTCCGCGCGCGGGACAAACATTTGTGCTACCTGCAGATCTATGTCCCGAGGTTGGGTGTTTGTGTATGTGATATTTCATGTTTGTGAAGCGCACCCACGATACAAGAGAAATTCCTAGTGTGGCAAAATTAATAAAATAGGGTATGGACGAGAAACTTAGATTTTGGGTAAATTAAACATAAATTGAGTTACAGACGTAAATGTCACAAGTACCTACTAATCTACCTATAGGTACTCCAAAATTGATAATGTCTTGTCTCAAACAGATAATCGAGTGAAATTTTGATTAAAATTGCCTCCACAAACACGAACTGTACACGAAAAATAATACGTTTTTTATTCACTTCACTTTACATATGCGAAGTTTAAGCTCCCAGAATTTTATAAGACTAATATTTGAAATCCTTACAAAAATTCCTTTCATACGATACCTTACACGATATACTGAATCTAAGAAAGGGGGTAGGAGGGGGCGCACCCCCTCCCCCTCTTCTTTGTTAGTGGTCACTGGTCAGTCATGGACTATACGTACAACAAAGCAATATTACTTGTTACGACAGTTCTGCTATGATCTTATGAGGAATTCCGTACACTATCTCCTATTTTCATCATCAGGTCATGGAAGTATATCCTTTCACATTAAAAAGGGCGAGTGAGTACTGATAATCAAGTGGCATAACCGTCTGACTGCCAAGTCAAAGGTCGCAACATCAAACTGCGGCACGCATTTATGTCATCGAATTCATGTGAGTTCTATAAATTAGTTATCAGTTGATAAAAACGGTGAAGGAAAACATCGTGAGGAAACGCGCACACCTAGGAGATTTTTCAACGGTGTGTACCGCCATGTCAGAGGTCTACAGGCGGTTTAAACTCTGACACCAGGTTGTTCATCCATACGATAAGATGCAGGTTAGTAGTTGACAAGACAATGTTACGAATTAAGTAGGGCAGTAGCGTCGATAATAACTAATTACTGGTAAAACTCATTTTTAGGGAAATATTTTAGAAAACTAATGAATGAAATAAAAAACAGATTTGAACAAAAATATTTTATTGCTATAACTAAATCACTGAATAGAGTATGCCAACCTCCAGAGCCAACCTCTAAGCATAATCAAAGTAACACGTTAATTCAATAACACAAAATTCTAATACATCCAATATTAGAACACCATAAATATTTACAGATTTGCTTTAGGTAATGGCAGAATACTTCTTACACTACAATCACCTTTGTATCATACGATAAATTAAGTTTTTTTTTTCTATAAAAAATAAGAACATCGTCAACATATTTTGATCAATATATTTACTAAAGATTCATCCGATATATTGTGACTTATTTGATCTTATTCAAAGATAAAATTCTCTAATAAGTTCATGAGATAGCATCATCTACTAGACATAGGTAATATATTAACAGTTATCTTTACAGCAACATTTTACTTGTTCACAAAAGCGGTTAAGATTAATCGGAACTAACACATAGATATTATTGTAAAACGACATCAGAATAATTTAATGTTCTAATCTAAATCGTCAGCCTCGGGGGAAGCTCTTGGAACTTGTCTGTCTGGGTCCACCTGTACGTTGTTGACGATCAGACGTGGATCGTCATCGTTTAGACCCATGTTTTTGTTTCGTCGACGATCTAAGGTCGAAATCTTATCTTTCATATCAGTCACATTCTCAGCAGGATCCTCGTTAGTTCCACTCGGCAAGACTGCATGATCAGCCTCGTTGGGAACGGAGTCACCATTGCCAACTTTTATCTTTGAGTCAAACTTTTTTCTCTCGATTTCTTCAATCTTGATGCCGGCGTCACCACCAGGAGAGACATCCTTGTCATAATCTCTCACTTCGCTCGTGGTACGCGTTGCGAGAGAGCTTTCTTGTGTGTCCCCACCTGAGTTGGGGTTAGTCTCCGACACGTTATGATCTGGTGTTCTCGTTACCATCACATCGCCTGTGTGAGTGGTGTTCGTCTGCGCTGTCGAGACGGACGGTGAGGTTTGAGTCGTTGACTGAGCGGTATTTTGGACAGTCTGTGTAGTAGACTGCGTTGTGGGAGGAGATGCTTGTGTGGCAGTACCGGGTGCATCATGATAAGCGGCACCACTGGCGAGTGCCGCAATACCTGCCAGTCCCATTACACCAGCCATACCACGGTGAGTACGTAGAAGCAGCTGCTGCAGCTGCGCCTGCTGTAGTATTACCGGTAGCTCGTAATGGTGGAAGAAGTAGAGCATGGAGTGCTGCAACAATAATATAGTATTACTAATTATACAAATCGATTATGTTCGTATTTCTAAATTAGATATGAGAGCTTTCAAATTCAGAATGTAATAGGAAATGTGGCAATAAGTACACGGTAAAGGGATAAGCTGGCAATACTTGCAGCAGAGATGGCAAGGTAAAAGAAAACGCGGACGCGCGCACTTTAAGTCTCGGCTGATGTTGTGAGTGCAGATTATGAAGCACGTCCGTCGAACTGAGCAAAACTCCTTTAGACAAATAAATGAGCGACTCGTGACGGTGTCGTCACTCCTCCCCAGTCTTTATTTATTTATTTCTGGGTCAAAGTTCCCACCCCTCGCGTCGTCGGACGTAAGTTTTAATTAAGAAACTTGTGACCGCTCCTGACTCAACTTTTATTTGAAATTATATTTTCTGATCCCCTCATTTTGATTTTTTTCCAAGTGGCGGTGTAACGGGTTACCGGCGAAGACAAGTTGCGACACCTTCATGATTTATTATTCGCGGCGTGCGCCATGCTTGACAGATAATTGAAATGGTTTTACATCATTTTTTACAGTGAGATAAAAGGGTTGAGCCTTTCAATTTTAGATTATCACAATATGCTTGTTTATGAAACGTAACGTGTTTACATTATGCCCTTTGTTTGCCAACAGACATGAAAATAGCAATGGAATTTTAAAGGTATAAATCGAATTCTATTTTAACGACACGCATTTGATACAGGACGATAGGTCAGTAGAACACGAGATACATTATACTGGCTTAATTAACACCACCCGTTCGTGCCCCAATCTGTTCGCGGATCATCGCTACAGCAAATATAAAAAAGGATCAAACGTTTAAAAGGTATTTAATGGACAAGGATGACGCCCTTTTATGCGTCCATTAAAATCGGTCGCTTTGAGATTTACCGCCCACCCTGTTAGATAGATACGTGAATAAAAAAGGAGGTCATTTTTATCAATTTTCAGATCGTTTGTAACAGATTACGTCGGCAACATATAGACGTACGAAAACTTTTCTAGAGGCTTAGTCGTTTGTGAAATTATCTAACATCGACGTATACTTAGCATAAGATGGCTTATTCTAAGACCATTGAAAATGCGTTTATATTTTCTTAGCTACATTCATACATGTAATTGTCTTTTATAATTTAAGTTTTAAATGCTGTCGTGTTCTTAAGTTAATATAGTTGAGAAGTTTTAAATAAGAAATAGAGTCATTCAAATCTACTTTGCGTATAATGAGGTAATACAGAAGTTGTATTTATGTGAGTACACAACTACATCAAAAGGCACCAACTAAAGACTTAGCAAACCCAACTTCTTTGTGATGATAAATTTTTTAGCCGCAAAATTGTCATAAACACTTTACGGGCGGCACGTTGATTATGCCAAGACGGTAGAAAACTCTGAAGAAAATAAAGTTATTTTGATTTAAAATGCAAAGAAAAAACGGCGAAGAAAGGAGCGCGGTCCTTCTCGGACGAGACATTTTTTCATAAATCCCTTTTCATTTAACAAATCCCGGGGCATACAGAGACTCCGTTCACAAATTAAGACTCTACAGCATTGTTTATATTTAGTTTATTGTCATAAGTGAATTGATAAGGGGTGCTCGAGGTATCTACCGTCGGCACTTGCCCTGAAGGTACTATAATTATGTTCACCACAAAGTAAGCCGCTGAGAGTGTTTGACTTAAGTTTAACTATAATTTGCAAGAGATCTGGAAGATTACAACACTTTACAATGTTCCAGGGAGGCGGGCCTTTTCTGTTGATTTAGGACTTGACAGAAATTAACTGAAGCACGCCTATTAAACCTTCAAAATAATAGGGGCTCCAAGTTAGTCTTTATGAACCGCGCTGACGGACTGTATTATTTTATGGCTTCAAAAATTCAGAGACAATAGAAAGTTAAGTAATAATTAATTAAATGTTAAGCCGTATCTGAGCCTCCTGTCAACAAGTTGTTCCGATTGTTAAAATTAATGCAGGAAGGATCGCACGTCGGTGGCAATATTATGCGCGCCGCGTCGCGCCGGCCCGACCTCATGAAATATGATTTTTAATAATAAGTTGACACGCTCGATGATTATAAGATAAGCCCCCACTTTGCATTCCGAAGGGGCTTCTTGTTTTTCGTCGTCGCCCTTCTCGCTGTAATCCGGTAGAGCCTACTCGCAGCGTCGCCGGAGCTGAGCTGGCTCGAGGCGCGCCAAATGTTTATCTGTATACTGACTTATAATTGAGCTTTGCCCACAGAATACATTGCCCATAGACATGTATATATATATAATATAATATGATACGATGATTTAAAAACCCATTTTGGAGGTACCAGTATCATATCTTACATCATTATTATTTCAGCCCGGTATCACCCACTGATGGGTTAAATTTTATCAAATTTTTCTATGAACCCTTAACATAGTCAACGTTTCCAGTCTTTGAACAGGCTAGAACAAATAGGCATACTTGCTAGATCATCAAACATACGAGAACTAACCGCGATCCGTCGAATTAATTATCTTTGTGAATGGGCCTAATCAAGTTGATGAATTTGGTGGTTTATACGATATTATTACATAAGTTACGTGTGTAGTTTTCTGTACTATTAGTACAAAACATAATAAGCTTATAGCGCATTAATACATAGGTAATTTAAAGACGACCATCTCAGGCGTCGACCACAGTTCAGACCACGAAACAGATAGGTTGGTCAGTTTGGTCACTATCACTCTGTACAAACACAGGTGGGTTCCGTTCCCATACATCTCGTGGGTATGTATTTGTGTGTGTGTGTGCATGGTGGGAGGCCGAGGTCCGCCCGGCGTGTTATTAACTTCCGAACAGCATGGAGACCGGAAATCGACGCCAGAGTAGATCCGCTCAAGACACACAGTCTGTATAACCCCTAACGGTTACGTATCACTAACGTTGTTTGGTCATAGTGCATACTAATGCTTACATTCACGCCTCTTGGATATTGTGTGATTAACTTTACTAAACTACGATTACACATAAATATAAATTTACTTTTTCAAATTTTTAATCATGTAAATAATTAAAAGGCAGTCACAATCTGACACAATACAATTTTGTATTTTTTTTTTGTGTCTACATGACGCGAATCTCGCATATTTATTCAAACACAAGTATTTCACAAAAGTTTTCTACTCAACTTCGTTCTTTGATAAAACGTTAAAGCGATCTTTGTCAGTTTCAGAGCATTCAAAGGTCACTTTTTGGTCAATCAGAAGAGGCATACGTCTATTCACAAATCACTTTATCGTAATGTGTCATGGCGGGACGTATCCCCGGGGCGGACGGAAAATATTACACGCACCGTCGTCATTTGAATCGTCTTGGGAAACATTTGACAAAACTTTGACGGGAGCGGCGACGTATTTTTGAAACAATTCGCGTATAGAAATGGGACTTTCAATTTGTATTGCCATTTAATGAAGTGATGATATTGTTAAAGGTATATTCGTTTTAAAAAGAAAACTAATCCTTACCTACTATTGCGTAAGCGAAATATTAGATCATTGATTGATTAAAAACATGACCTGGTTTTAAAGGATATAATTACGTAATTAGCAGAAGGATTTTTTCTACTATTACTATCCTAAATATTGTTAAAGCAAATCTATAACTATTATACAGATTTGCTTAATATATCAATGACGATGATAATATTATCAATTTAATTAAAGTGAATATATTCAAAATAATATCGTTACGTGGTACGGTTTATTGATAAATGCACGGGGTCTGGTTTCTAGCCAAGGTTACATATCAATGAGTAGCGCATGAGGTAGAGATGTACCTATAGACTAGTGAGGCCTGAGTCCCCCAGGCGACCCACTGACCCGCCTGCTATTGTAACAACGTAACGACAAACATGCTTTTATTTTAAGAAAATATTTTTCTACAGGACCGTACGTACGAGTCCCTGAATATTTTTATGACATAGCATTGATTTTACAATCCAAAACGAAATAACGCATCGCTTAGCACGACGGGCGTGGTTTTTAACAAGTATATTAATAACAGGGAAGAGCGACGGAAAGCTAATATTGCTTTAGACGAACAGTTTGTCTATACAGCGTCATGAAGGCTGCGTGGCGAGTGCGTGGCGCCTGCGGGCCCTGACCGACATCAAAGTACTCTCGACAAACACGCCACAGCAGACAGTAAATAGGCTAGTCGTACATTTTAATATAACATTTTGAGTATGTAGGTACGTTTCTCATCATTTTAGTTTCAAGTATTAGAATTTTCAATAAGATGAGATAAAAGATAGATGAGATAAGATATTTTTTGAACGTCAATTACATCAAGACAGACCCCAAAACGCCCGCCCGTCACAATGCATTCAAATTCACCTTATGAGAATAATTATGAACTCTGGCAACGAAAGTAGCCTTGCCAATTTATGTTATATTAGCTGGGCCCCGCGGTATTACCCGCTACATTTTTTCGGGAAAAAAGCCTACGTGTCAATTCAGGGTGTTAGCTACCTCCATATGAAATTTCATTAAAATCCATTCAGATTTTTTTACGTGTAAGAGTAACAAACCATCCATACTTACAAACATTCGCGTTTATGATATTAGTAGGGATACCTAGTTGATGCAAGAAATGATAACAACCTCTTTGTATTACCAATTTACGCAAAGCTAAAGGTATAGTTGAGTTAACAGTACATAACTATACTCACGATGTGAGTACATACACACAGCTACTGCGATCTAATCGGACTGTCGGATATTCGAACAATCACCTGCGGTCTTCAATCTGATTGCCAGGAGTAACAACTATTGTTATGCTTTGACTAGCCACTGTATAGTGTGTGCAGATCTAAGTACATTTACAATGATAATAAGCAGTAACTGTAATGTATTGTTTTTTTTTATAAGAAGTATAATAAAGATCAGGGGTAGATGCCTCCGTTCTTATAAGTACTAATAAGTATCAGTTTTAAATTATTTTATAGCTGCTAAAGTGTTTGGTAGACCTAGGCCGATAAACTGGAGTTATTCTGGACAAAGAATTGGTTAGTATAAGAATTCTAAAAGCGTAAGAAACGTAAAGAGTGAATCATGATCCGTATTAATTGAACGTATGATAATAATAATAAATATGTGATACTTGCCTGTATAAACAGCCACGAGGTGACGAGCGCGAGGCTGCTGTACTGCCCGTTGAACCGGTAATGGTACGCGTAGAACGAGAAGTGGTACAAGTAGAAAAATCTGTAGACAAAGAGAATTCACTTCTTAAACACATTGACAAAAACCAACCTACTGAAAAAAAATATAAATAGTAATGTTTTGTAAAAGTTTTACTATTGTTAATATCTTCATTTATATTTAATGCGTAAGCGTGTTAGTTGGTTTGCTTATCTATCCTATTATCACACTCCATTCTATGGCAAATAGCACTATTCTAGTAGAACAGAAGATAGGAGCGTAGCTATAAAAAAAGGCTTGTTTCTTTTACTCTTTAGTGTGTACTTAAAACATAAGAGATGTTGAATTGGATATCCATTACAGAGCTCTAGTCGACAATAGCTTGGTAATATAAACAAGCGTGTTGTAGGAACTATCACATAAACTGTATTCTAGTGTTATCTCGTTACGGAAAATGGCGCATCGTCACAAAACAAATAAGAACCGAAGCTTCACTGGGAAACAAAAACTCCTAACACAGATAAGCTTTCGGACAAAATGTTACTACATATGAATTAACGCATTTCAGTAGCTATTGATGACGATACACCACATATTGCCTCAAGCATCAGAGGTGTGTTGCTGTGATTTAGCCTCTCCAAATAATGTCCAAGAATGCACCTTCTGTAAGTTTTCATTATGTGTCGTGGCGTCGAAGCAGGCAACAAGTATACGTGAAGCAACGGCGTCGCAGTGGGCGGACATCATTAGGAGCTTATTGAAACACAAGACGCCATGTTTGATTATAAGTTCCTATGTTCGCTGCCAGTAGGAATTTCACATGTTGATTTTATTTGGATAAAAGAAGCGTATTTGCTTTGGTTTGATTCAAAGATTATCTAAATGTGTGTTTACTTAAAATCTCTGAAAAACTGACGTGAGTAGTTATGTTTTCACTTCACACGTATTCCTTAATATTTTTATAGAAAATTTCTTAAAAACAGAGACATAAATCGAAAATTATAAATGTAATACTTAAGAAGCTTGAGAAACATTTTCTTTCGATAAAAACGCGTCAAAACATTCAAATTATTTCCCGTTTCACGTAGTATAGGGTGCGCAATATTTCAGAAATGCAACACGACAAAGTGCCGTCGACAATAGCTTACACAAGCGGCTCGAGCCAATCGTATATATCACTCGAGTATAGATGCCATTAGATTCGTTATCTGCTTATTTCGGTGGATAAATTCCCAATGTACGACAAGGGCGACAAACGGGCCCCGGAAAAGGGGAAATGTCACCTCGTTATCTCAAAAGGTTGCAATTTTATTTGAAATCGATATTCACTGAGATATACATTTTTCTTGTACATTGTGTTCTTGTGTAGAGATGCCTTTTTATACACGATGCTCTTTGTTAAGCTGTGGTTGTTGCACATGGGTCTCGTCGTGTGCATTTGAATAACCTGCCTCTGGATTATAAAAATATCCCATTATGAATTAGACTATTTTCAATAGCTTTTAAAAGTTTCTATCAGAGCAGTTTTTGGTGTAAGAAACATTAATATGTATTTGTACTGTAGTCTTATTTTAAAGATTTAAGTTATTAACTGACACAATTTTCTGCACAAAGAATATTATTAAAATAAGTGCAAATGAATGTATAACACTCCGCGCATCTTGCTGCCGCAGTAAACGTAAGGGTACGATTAACATGTTAATAGGAGCACAAGGCCGCTAATTAGTTACTTGAGGTAAATCTTGAGTCGTGCCCGCACGTGCAGCCGTGGCTTGTAACGTGCTCACCTTTTTACTTATACTGCTTTTGTCGATGCACACGAAATAACTGTTTATAAAAATGTGCAGCGAACTAATTTTTATTTAGATGTTATATATATTTTTTGAGAAAGGAATTATGTGAACTTGGAGATACAAAGTAAAGCGTCGCGTGAAGTGCAGTGAAGTGGAGGCTGTTCAAAATGTGGAAATATTGTGACAATAATTAATTAGGGTCGTTAAAATTTTGAGACTTGCAGGCGTGATACAATGTTGTGAGTGAAATTGTTTTAAATTGATAATTACAAGAAACTAGTATGGTTTTATCACTTACAATATTAAGACGAATCCTAAAAAGTATATAAAATTGTAACAAAAAGTACAACAAAACAAATTAAAAGCAATTTAAAATTAGATGTATAAAAACACAAAAGGGGACAATAAAATTGGTATTCAATAAAACGTTGTTTGAGAAAACATCTGGTTCGCAGACAAAGAGGAACGCGTCGATTAAGTTCTTAAGTAACAATTTCACCGAAAGATCGTCCCCAGAATAATTTAAAGAGGGGCAGAGAGTGGTCCTGCGTCCAGCTAAGCTCCGTAGGCGTCGGCTCTTTGGCGACATCAAACGACGAAAGATTACTAACGCATTAAACATACATGTTAGAAGAAACAAGCGGCGTTTTCTTAATGTTATTTCGTCCATAAATATTTTATCGCTTCTGTAATGGAAAATGTAAATGACGTCTTGACTGTAAGACGTGTGATTTTTTTTTCATTTCCTTTTCTATGAAGGTTTAGCATATCTTAACTGTACCTGCTCACGATAATTGATTGATGTCATTCATTAACTAACAAATAGATGTTTTGCGGTATTATTATTGAATAAATAGATGATTGTAAAAATATTATGTTATATTACTACTGTCCTTAATTACATAGATGTTGTTGCAAAGTCCTCAGACGTCGACTAAACTGTGGTTTATGTTAAAGATTAGTAAAATGTTTCGTTATCATTACACTATACCCACTATAATATGAAAAAATGAGGAGACATTCCACATTAGCACCTGTACGTTCAAATAAGTCGTCACGTTATCAACTGATAGCTTGTATAAAGTAGCAGGAGTCGAATGCCCATTTACAATTTTCCTTATTACACGAAAATTATTCAGAAGCCGGATAGCGGCAGGGGCGAAACTGAATCTTGTTGAACTAACTCAGTGCGAAATCACTTTCGCCTCGGCCTTTGATCTCGACTGCGCCAAAGGAATGTTATTCAGTAAAAACATGCAAATTTGATAAGGTATAACACAATATTATGGAGAGCGGCTGCTGGCGCGACGCTCTCTTTACAATACTTGGCGAGCATCGAGAAATGCTTTGAATATTATTTATCAGATCACGGAATCTTAGGGACACGATTAATTTTCGGGTAATCTTCTGTTAATATTGATACAATACGATTATGTTGGGTGTCTTTCTGATATCTGTTTGATTTGATGCTCTGAAGTTTTCAAATTTGAAATGTAAAGAAAGATATTATTATTTTTACGGGTCACGAATCCCTAATCATGACTATCGAAGTATCACTTAAGTATAATAGGATAACCGGCGCCGTGTGCCTAAGTATGTCTGTAAAATGCTTTTGTGTTTAAATTATGCTCTTTTTGAATATTTTACCGTAGAGCCGAGTATCTAATGGGGCTCTGAAAAATATGAAAGGATGTTCCCAATTAGGTTATACACTGTTCCTTTTAACGAAAATTGCCTTATCTCATCTTAAATCAATGTACTCTCGGTATATTATGAAAATTGCGTTTTTCAACGCCACTCAGTATCCAACGCCGATCTTGTGAAGCTGTAATAATGTAGTAGATTGATGATGTTGTTTTTATGTCGCGTGACGTATGTCGAGAAGTTCGTCAATACGGAACAAAATGAATGAATGTATAAGGGTGCCGGCGTGGGGCGGTTGACCGCAGGAATCCGCAACCCCTGCCGGGTGCCGCACTAACGAAATGAAATTCCGCTGACATTCCGCGGGACGGCTGCGATCGCGACTATGACCACTGACTGCTGACAATACCAACTATCCAATAATTTCACCCGATACCAATACGTAAAAGACCTCCAAGTTTATTAATAACAGCACACGGTCACACACGCTAGCACGATGTTAAACATGAATGTATGCTCTATGTTAATGCTGCTGCAGTTGTTTATTGATGTAGTTTCGTTTGCTGATTACTTTTCTTAGAGCTTAGTATAAGAAGTTGCCAAGACTATACGCCTACAAAAGGTAGACCTACCCACTAGTTACAATAAACTGTATCTTGGTACTAAAACTAATGTTTAAACAGATTTAATTTATATAAATAGTGTAAATTCTATGTAATTAAATAAATGAGACATGACAATAATTATAACACTAAATAAAATAGGAATGTCGCGTGCCATTCGCACACACGCGCGATTGTCACTATAGCAATTAAGACAATTAAGCTCATTTATTCGCCCGTAAAGCCACTAAATATTTATAATTATATAGCCACACAATACGATTTGTAACTTTAGAAATGTATTATCTTAATGTAACAAGTTTTCGACGAATTTTCCGGCAGAAAACCAAGTTGATAATAAATATAAGTTAAAGTACCTAATCAAATAAATTGCCTAGTTAAATAATATATACAGTTTTCAAAAAAAGATTATTAGTAATGAGTTCCAAAGACAGAATTCGTTCAACGATGCTCAAATAGATTATACACCGTTCCTTCTCTTGTTAGGTTTGGGTTCAGATAGGACGCGAACTGATTCGCATTTAGGAAATTGAGTTAAAACTACGCGGTGCATGGCGCACTCATCAACATTGTACAATGGACATGTCATAAAGCTACATATTATCGTCCTACTAACCACTCAGTCACATGAATATGTGGCATTTTAGACAGCATAATAGAACGTTTGATACCGATTATGTCTTAAAATTATTAAAATCGTTTGCATTAAAAATATATTAAACAAAGCCATATTACACATTAGACATGACTCAAGTAGAATATGTGATTTTAATGGCCTTCGTTTCTTTATACATGTCTTACAGACTAGATAAATTCAGCATATTCTCCTTCCACTAAACATAACAACTTTCATCGTTTATAAAGTTGATAGTCAAACTACCAAATCACATCTATAAACGTATCTTTGAAGTCTATTGGACGAAGGTATTCGTGTATGCCGTCAATATGAGATTAGAATGTCGATATAGTGCGGAGCAAGTTGGTGTCGATGCTAATCGGGAGCCGAAGTTGCGATCGACTCCGACAAATGCGGTTCAACACACAAACTTGGTCGAGTCGCAAGTTTGCCGCGACATGCCGATCTCAATATAGTTGAGTCGGGAGACTGAGACTGCTCACTTTTATTACACAGATTTAGGAGTACTACTGGTGGAGTATGTTTTGAAATTTGATGTGATATTTTATTTTTCGTTGAAATGTGTTACCGCGATTTCAACCGCCATATTTAAATAAAACATCTTAAATAAGAAATTAATACTTACATACATAAAACACTTATCGTATCAAAATATATATATACAAATGTTTTAGTAAAAAATTGTCTGAATTGTGTATTGACGTAAACTACTAGGCAAAATATCAAACCCGTACATCATAAACTACCTAATTTTTATTTGTAATCGGTGGATGAGTGCGCGACTCACCGACTTTATAACTTTGTCAAAAAATAAAGCCATAGAAAAACATAAATAAAAAATAATTAAAAAGTAACCTTTACAAAGGACCTACCCCTAATATAGCAGTCAAAGGGTTAAAATAAAATACTATGACTATGAAAAGCATCACCCTAAAATAATGTACCAATCAAATACAAGGTATGAAAGCAGTAGTACGTCGCTCGATTTGTCATAAGGAAGCCCACACCACTACAAAGATTCTAACTTGGTCCCCAGGTAGGGTTGATACTTACGTACCACGGCAGGGTTGTTACGTACCACTTCTATTTAGTCGAGTTTCGTAAAGGCCAAGTTTGAGTCGTCAATTCAAAATTGCTAGGGGTTGCCAACTCTGACGAACTGTAAGACTTCGGGCGTATTACAATAAATGCTTACGCAAAAAAAACTTGGGTAATTAATAAACAAAGAAGTGTGGGCTGATCAAAGTGTTATTTAAATTTTGTGTTGGGTAACCAGTAAGTAGGTTCGGTGTAAGGGTAATGTAAAAGGCTGTTACATAAGGTTTTGGTTTTCTGCCAATTTATTTCTTATAGCACCTTATACTTATAAGCTAAAAAAATTAAGTAAAAATAACTTGATTGAATTTGAAAATACTGTCCTTCAGACAGAAATCAAACCGCGAATTTTATTTTTTGCTCAGTATACCGAAAAACTAAGACAAAACCAATATTTTTAGAAGTAAGAAAGTATTATATGCTACGAATTATCGTTAGCCGTATATAAATATCTACAGCGACTTTGTAGCACCGCTACGCCGTAGAGGACTCGTAGCGGTTGGTCACGTGCCCGGCGATCACGAAACGTTTTTACCGCATTTCCGTTTTTTGAACTGCTCACGTTGCAATCGCGTCGCAAATTTTAAAGCTTTTAAATTCTGAATGGCAAAATTACAAAATTGTGTTGAAGCACTTTGACAGAGGGGAATCACCTTAGTCGACGAAGTAAAACGATTTCAACAGTTGTCGCGTTTGACAAGTAAAATTTGACGAAGTTGAAGTGTATGAAAACAAATGAGTGTTTCATGTACAGGAGTTGTAAACTGGCCGCGCGGGCTGGGGATGTTTGTTCACCGTGAGACGTGTGTCGGTGGTGTTATTAAATTCCCGTCTTTTTTCCCTAATCTCGTTGTCGACGCGCCCCGCGGGCCCTCATCGGAAATGGCATTATTTCCCGGCCCGAAGCAGCCCGGAGCGTCCCACTACGGACACCGGATATTCCCCGCTACCAGTACGCATGCCGGCCACCCCAAAAACTCGTCGTTTCAAAGAAATTTCAGCTATTTCCTTCAACATCCGTTTTCACATTACTTTGACTTCCATGTTTGAGTTTTAAAATCAGCGACACGATTGATATGCATTTGAATTATGTCATTAATTTTAATAAGATTTCCTTTTACTGTACAAACATTTATTTGAAACAATTTTTTTTTTTAAATACAGCACTCCTTCAAAACCTTACTCCTACTTATCAAAAGAAAATGAGGTACAAATACAATTACTTCAAATGTTACCTTATACACCTATATTTAAATTAAATATTACATTGCGAACTCATATAATCTTATTAGAAGCTTCATTAGTGTTCCTATATAAGTCGTCGGTCGTTAATGAAACGAAACAATCTTTGTTTACTTTTACCACCGAACCAAGTATTGTTTAGCGTTCGTTCGTACTAGCCAACGGTTATCATAATATTTTCTATTACCCTCGGTATTTCTATTACAACATTTGATATTGCTGGAAATAAAAACAAATCAAAGGTAAATCTTTATTAATCAGGTAAACATACAACGTTTAGTACCAAATACGTATGTATGTAGGCGTAACTAATAACAATGGTGGCTCGTGGACAGGTTTCGATTACACTCTAGCTTTCCTTCGGAGATACAAGGAAATTTTCCTTTGTTTTTATACGTATCTGGCCTAATTAGTAATTACAAGAATATCATATTGACATAAACTGTTAGAAGAACGATTCCATAAACAATAATATGTGTTTATTAAGACAGCGAATAGAATACAATAGGAAAATAAACCTAAAGCTTTACAAAACTTTTATGAAACACGTAACAAGGTTCTTACAAATAAATAAAAAGCAGTGGACTTGTTACCGAAGACTGTCTGTTCTGTTCTCACGTCCTCAATATTTGTCGCCAGGCGACGTATTGTATGGAAAGGAGGCGACACCTGTGAAGGCTTATAAGGACTCTGATCTGTCCCATTGTGTCCCAACATATAAGTTCTTCCGACCGGTATTGTTCGACCCACTCTTAACTGTTTTAAATTTTGTAAGTAGCGAATGCGGCTTTGGGGTTGTTTATGTAGGAAAAATATATTTGTTAGATATGTTTATATACTTAATATTTCAGCTCAAAATCTTCTTTACCTTTCAAGTTTTGATGTTGAAGGACAGTTGAATGTTCCGTGGCTCTATAAAGACAGGCTTACAATTATATTTCGATGTTTATAATACCAAAAGTATATTTATTTTGTCAGTGGTACGCGTAATGTTTTGGTGGTTTTTTAATACATTGGCAGGTTTTGACTGAGTTGTGTTTTATTGTAAAATATTGTTTGCCGTTCGATAAATTAAGGAGAATCGTTTTGATGATTTTGCATTTACGAAGTAGCACACACAGTTTGTGTGTTGGCGTTCCTCAATTACGTTAGGCTATTATCACATCTACCACTTTTCGACTCTGCATCACCCTAAGGTTGACTGGTAGAAAATGCCTAATGCCATTAAGTCCGCCTTTATACAAATGTGTATATAAAGTATAAATAAATAAATATTATATTTCAAATAATACTGCCTCGACTGCCTCGTTGGTCTAGTGTTTGCGTAGCGCGACTGCTGAGCACGAGGTCCTGGGTTAGAATCCCGGGTCGGGCAAAGTGTTACTGGGTTTTTCCATTAGGTAATTCTCAGTAACAGCACGGAGTCTGGATTTGTGCCCGGTTGATGGCAATAGGCTCGCCCCCTATTACATTGGGACCTAAAACATAACTGGCGAAATGTGGGTGTACTATATGTGCACCTCTGCCTACCCCTGCAGGGAATACAGGCGTGATGTTATGTTATGTTTATATTTCAAATTAAAATTTCAAAAGAAACACTGTAAAAAAGCAATTTGTAAGTGCAGCGACTGCGCTTCATTTCAAGAATGCACTTCAGGCTTCTCACGATGATGATGAAGCATTGCTTACGCTGTTCTATTTTACAACTATAGTGCTTTCGCCGCTCGAGCAGAGCATTGTTATTTCTTAGTAAAGTGCTGAAATATTGCGGTGGCGCGGTTTGGAAGCGGAACAATAGCGCTGCGAAAATGATCTTTACCACAACCACTTTAAGGAAAGCGAGAAACTCTCTTTTAGGCTATAGTTTTTGGCTGAGTGGGCGCTGTTCTTCTAAAAGAAACCTTAAGATGTGAACAGTAGGAGATACTATGTAGTGGCTGGTGAATGAGCCGCAGGTGTTGGCAATCCCGCAACAACGATTTGAATCACGCCTGTTGCACAGCGCCGCATACATCTTAGCTCACTCAGCGTGTCACACCTTGTTGCTCTTTTTATACACTTAGTACTTCATACAATGTTACTTTAAAATATTACTTGAAGTGTACCTACCCATGTTTCTTCACCCCTGGTACACGAACAAAGGGAATTATCAATACACTAGGTATTAAGAGGTTTTCTTAGATTTTTACTCAGACAATATGTGAGGAAAACAATGACCAGGTTCGCCGAGACATCAAGTATGACAGTCCATTAAGTTCTCAGTGTCACATACTAAAGGACAATGGGCGTCGAAAGGCTTGACGCTTTGTTTTCTAGTAACATGATACTAATTAACTAGAGAAAGGATGAATAGATAATGGAAAACTCATATAAAAGTCTCTTAACAAGAAAAACAGCTCTATACTGGTATTGTTCCTATTGTGCAAACAAAATATTCCAAGAAAACGTTGGAACATATCAGACATAATTTCGTGACGTAAGAAGATTACTCTCAGTAAACAGTAAACATCAAACCCAAACGCTAATTAGTACCTTACGGTGGTTGCATGCATAATACCACACGAATCCGAGACAAGTAAATTCTTTAAATGAACCGTTGAATTATATAATGTACATGGTAGGAAACTGCGTGTAACTGAAGCATGTATCACGAAAAGAGCTTTTAGAAGGATCTCAGGCGAAAGGCAGCGTCTCAAAGTAACTGCACTCAATTCGATTTGGCTGCGTCTTGTTTAAACATCTCGACAGAAAGCGCCAAACATATCAGTTACCGAGACTAGGCAGCGCACCTCCACGCCGTCTTATTTGTGCCGCAAATACGAGGGTGGAAGGGTAAAGTAAAAAATGGAGAAACGCGTCCCGAATAAACACAAGAGAAATAACGACATCAAACAATAATTGAAATCATAGGTCGGTCGCGACGCGGTCGGGGAGCGAGGCTAATGCTGCGGAGTCGCATGCGTGCCGCGACACATTCATAACTATACCTACCATGACTAAGTTGCACGTGTCGACGTCTTAATATATTGTCTTTTTAAGAAAAAATGTGATAAGTAACTAATCTAATGTTTTAATTAATCAAGCATAAACAGGTAAATTTTACGATATAAAATAAGAATGTCAGATATCGGTTCACGCATACATATAAGCAGTGGTAAACACAGAAGAATAGGTACTAAAGACTGCAGTATTATATATTTTGATTTAATTTAAAAAATACAAATTGAAGCCGCGCGCTGAAAAGTAGAGTTACACCCAGATAACGGTAATTTCAGTGGCGATCCAATTACGCCTGTGAAAGTTGTGTTGACCAAACATGATTAATGTTTTCAAAAATAACCTACATTTCGCAGCATAGACACAACGTGGCTATTAATCTCGCCAAATCGAATAAAAGGTTAATAGAGGCTCGCAGGGGAGAGTGAGGAAAGATTGCCTCTGTCCTCAATGGGAGGCGAGCCCTCTGCAGTCGCGATACCATTATTAGTGAGTTAACTCAATTTGCGGCATATTGTTTGAGAGGAGCTTAATAACAGAGGCGAGAGGACCTGGGGTACCGTCGTGACTACCCTTGATCCGCCGCCCGCTAACCATATCCGACATAAGTCTGGTCACACACATAGGGACTATTGGTAAGGAAGTTTGCTAATCTAGTGTGATAAAGTTAGACTCTCAACAAGTTTTTTTTATTAAAAGGGCACGTACCGCGGTGTCCTTCGCGCCTGTGTATCAAAATTAAATTTTACGCATCAAGCATTATTAAACTTCTATTTTGTAAATTTTGGTTATAACTGGAAATAACAAATTTAATATTATAATAACTACGGCAGAAAATCCTTGCCTTATAATTGACACTAGGTAAAATTGCTTGAAAGTTCAGTTGAGTAATAATGTAATTACAAGCCAAATTAATAGCCATTAAATAAACAAGTCGATCCCTGAGAGCCTATTTTGAAAGCGATACTGTTCTGCCTTCGGAAACTGATACAAATGCCGTCGAGAAACGAAAATAATTTGTCCATTGAGGGTTATTTAACAGTTGTACCGTTGTTTATTTGCTACACGGCACGAGCGTTCCTACAAAAACTACCACAGTAAACCCGGTCACAGGATGAAAGGCATTTCACTACGTTCTGGACTCTATAGCGCTGTCGTAAAGTTGATAATTAAATTTTTACACTCGGTAATTACGAGCTAAACTCGATACTAGTCGGGGTAAATTATTAAAACGAGCTGTCGAACAAGCTAAATTAATCGAAAGTATTCATTTTGAATTTGAAACGAAGTCTGCGGGGCGATAGTAGTTTATTTGTTAGTTCTGCTTGAAATAGTATGCAGCTTGATGTAGTAAATAGTACTACATTATTAAATAACTTCATTCTCTATATGAATACCTACTGTAATTAATTTATTCGTGGTTTATTGTCATGAAACAATTTTTAACGATTTTCTTAAGACTTATTTGTTTTTTAATTCATGGGATTCGTGATCGAGGGGTATACCTACTGAAGGGTTGAACATATAAACATGACATTAGAAATAAATAATGAAAACCTAACTTATTTCCTCAAATAAGTAATTGACTAAGTATCAAATTCGATATAATAATAAGTCACTAATTCGACAGGAATACAACCGGTAAACGCAGTGCCTACCGGAGATAATATAAAACCGATCGTGTAAGAAATAATTCATCTGTAAAATTGATATCCAGATCGGAGGCTTATTAAAGACCAATAAACGCGATAAAAACCGTGTCGACAAGTCATTTAGGAAGCGTTCGAGTATATCGTTGAATAGCATTTGCGGAACAATATTTTATGCAGTGTTGGGTGTGGAGGGTGAAGCGGGGTGAATGGCGGGGACAGCACGGCGGGGCGCCGGATGTCATGGAAAAATTGCTACTTCCGAGCCGGAGCCCGCACAAAAGGGCCCGTCTGCGATTTTATTATCAAGTGTAGTGACCTCCACGGTGCTCTGTTACAAGCAGTCTATCAAAAATTATGACAGTTCTTTTAGTGAATAGCAGTCGTGTTCTGTCTCAGCTGAGGAATATTGTTTTCTGGAGTTTTAAGATTGTTTCGACTTACTTGTAGGTACTTGTGCAGTCTAGTAGTTTTTAGCTGTCATGAATGTTTAAAGCTAACCGATCTTGATAGTGTGGGCAGATAGCCATGTAATAAAAATACTTGTGAATATTAAAGGTCGAAGAAGACATAGTTGCTCTTATAAGAATACGGAGGGATGAGAAATTACATGACGAATTTTAGGTAAAGCCTCCACCGATTTCAAAAGGACTGATACCCAAGTGGTATGACGGTTGGACTGCTAAGTCAAAGGTCGCAAATTCAAACCCCAGCACGCACCAACATCTTTTCGAATTCATGTGCGTAGGAAGGTGTGCTGGTTTCCACACGAAAGAAAACTATCGTGAGGAAACCAGCACACCTGAGAGATTTTTTCAACGGTGTGTAAAAAAAAGCCAAATCGGAGGCCTATAGGCGGATGACCAATTTCAAATATCAGAAAGATAAAAATGAAATTGAAAAACATATCTACACGTTTTTGCTTTACATTAAATCAGTCCGTGGTGTCTGCCTACCCCACAGGGAAACAGGCGTGACTATATGTATGTATTAAATCAGTACAACACGCCACTCAACTGCAGTAACTAATATTCACGTTGAAATGCATCGGAACACCATGGGAAGGTTCCGAAAACGGGTACCTACAGCGATTGTTTACCAGTTGATACGTTTTCAATAGCAGACGGCTGTCAGTGTGCCAATTTCGCGGCATTCACAACAAATTACGTATTAAAGCGAGTGGAAGCGCAAACAAAACGGTCGGTGTTCGTGACGTGAATTGAGCGCGTTGAACGTGCAACACGACCAGATGCGGACACAGTGTGTCAGGACGCGAACAGCGGGCCCTTACACATTCTGTGAAACAGATAATTAAGACTATATTGTTTTACTACTTCAGTATGCAGTAAAAATTGCGTAAATTGACATTTTGTTCGCTAAAAATTATGCTGTTTTAAAATTGTATTCAAAAAGTTCCAATTGTTTGCAGCTGGCTTTATTAGAGGCCGTGGGGTCGCGAGCAGTGCATGACCTCTTCAAACTATATATTGTCAAATATATTTCTTCTTTAAGCCCATATTGACCTATATGATAGGGAGCGAGCTTACTGCCATCTACTAAAAAGGACACAATTTTAAACCTGAACTGCTTGCTATATTGAATTTCATAACAAAACGACTAAGTTACAAAACTTGTAGAGAATGAAATTAGTAAGCCTAAACAAGAAATAACTAAGAAAATTAAATAGACGAAAGTGTTTACTTAGTTATTGGAGAACATTTAAAATAACTTTATCACTTCAGTCTTACATTAAAGTATTTAGGTACCTGGAACATAAATAAATAACGTTATTCGAGCAAAATATCGAAATTTTGTGTAACATTTAAATTCCCTGATCATAACATACAATCCGCTACTGACCACACTGGTACAACAATGGTTCTAAATTACGAAGTACTCGTTTATTTTAATAACTCGTGTGCCAGACAGGGAATTGGCTCGCCTTGCGAACACGTGACCACGTTTTAAGGGCTTCAAATTCAAATTTGACATAGCCTTTTGTATTAAATAGTATTTCTTATACGTAGTACTAAATAATGCAGTTATTAGCTAATACAATTAAAAACAATATAAGAGTCTATATCCACAAACAGTTCAAGTCAAATCTTTTGTGAAAATTTTAGTCAACTTTCATAGAAAACAACACGAGTTCATCACAATACATTATCATTACATGTAGAAACAAAACAAACAACATAAACAGTCTATTTTTTCTTTTACAAAAACAAACAATTATTCGCTGTATTATGAAAGGCGAGCTAAGTATCAATAACTAATTAGGGCCGAATGTTTATATGTGGGTACTCTTTTTTCTAGCAAAATAAACATCTTGAGTAATTTAATATTCCTGTTGATTCTATGTTATTATCTGTTTACCGCAGCAACAGACATCCCGCGTTACACGTGTCCGAGATAGAGAATCATATTGTTTTTTTTTCGCCAGACATATTATTTACTAATTAGCGACGAAGATAGAATAAGGTAAACAATTTCATATAAAATGAAACTCGATACGATAAAAACAAGCTTAATAATATTGTTTACGTCTGTATTTTCTCGATAATTAGGGATTACAATTTTATCGAATACTTTCCTAGAACCTGATTGGGGTTGAGTAGCAAAAGTGAGGATTGCAGGTATTTTAACTCGAGTCTCGTAGGCATATGATATTTCATGTTTGTGAAACTTATCTACTAAACACAACAAAGACTACATGTTACAAAATTGTGAGTTTTAACATAGGCAGGGTATATCCCCACGTGGAAAGTTCTTCAACGTGCCACCTGTACTTTTCAACAAGGTGGTCACTTAATAAAAATCATCACAGTTATTTAATTATTAGGCCTATGTCCAGCAGTGGACTGAGATAGGCTGGTGATGATGATGATTTAATTATTAAGAAATTTTGTTACAACTACTTATTAATTAGATATTTGGTAAATACAGCCCTACACGAAAAAATCTTCAACATACTACCTGTACTTTTCAACAATGTGGTCACTAAATAAAAACCAATACCTACATATCTTACAGGCATTTTTGGGAGGATAACACCAACGCTATTTGATGATATATTTCATACGTGTTTCTGAATACGATAAATTTAAGTAGTCTACCATGAATATTAATTCATGAAATCCCTACAGTAAAATAGCGTTTAATTGTAGGTAACATCAATAAGCCTTACTCATAAAAGGCTAATTCATCTTAGTATCTTCTCAGAACTGGAGACAAGCTCGCTAAGTCGCAAACGTAAGCGATACTGACATAGTTTACATAGCATTAAATAGCCGGGTTTATTCTAGCAGACACAATTAGGAGTACCGTTGCAGGCATGGCTCGATATCGGAAAGAGATGTTGTTATCTAGAACACGAGCACTCTCGCGTAATCCCTTTAATTAGCAAAAGCGAGACGAAATGACACCCTCCATAGAACGACGACTGTCTAGAACTGGTCATTTATAAATACTGGAAGGGTTACTTCGTAATTCCAATCGTAACATGTTTTTTTACAAACTGCCCTTAAAAGCTGACGAGTTGTTATATGGCTGGCACAACAAATACGCAGTACCTACTTATAAAATTAAAACATAAACCATAAAATGTCAAGCAATAATCGTTTGAAAGGAATAGCTAACCGCATAATTGAATTGAAATGACGTCGGTGATGTGTGTAAGGAAATAAAAGGCATCTGAATGAAATTAACGGAACGCATTCAAAGCAGACAACCGGTCTAGTCGGCGACAAAGCCGCGCAGACAGCCCGCAGCGCGCAGCGACTCGTCGTGAATGCCTAATTACGACGCTGAGTAAATAACTTTTCTATTTGCCTCGGGTCGGGTCGCGTTCGGTAAAACATTAATCATGATTGAGCTAAGTGGCTTAATACGGGAGGGATAATGGCGAGCAATGATCGCCGGCAGGGGGTGGCGCCGTACGGTCGCGCTGTTGGACGTCGACGGTGCGTCACCGACGACGCCCAGATGTACAGCACACACGGTACAGTGAGAGACTCGTCTAGCGCACTCAACGGGGAATCCATAATATCAAAGTTTATTCAAAAATATATCAAAATGTATCGTAAGTGCAGTATTACGAAGACTTCATCACAAAGTTCTATCTACTTAGTAACCAAAGGCGAAAACTATCGGGCCTTTAAGTACAGAAATGGAGCCGCGATGGCTCCTAAATGGAAAACACAAACATGAGGGTGGTGCGCCGCGGGCGCCCCGCACTGTTATTGTTTGTACACCGAAACTAAAGCCGGCGCAGAGGAAGCCCTACACGGGAACAAACGGGAAACTTTAAAAGAAACCATCAAGATAAATGCAAAGCGAAATAGTGTGCCGCAGACGTTTTCATATAAAGGATCAATTAACATTGCTTCATGCTTCGCTTTAAATTTTCCTTTAAACATGGATTAAAATGAAGTAAACCTTATCAATTTTATTAAAGTAAGTGTAAGCCACACATGAGTTATGTAAGTGCCAGAATGCAATCTATACTTTTTAGTAAGAACTACCTTATAAGTCCGGATATGCTTCTTTTACCATATGTCCAAAATCTGTTCATAGTTTGATTAAATCGTATCATTGAAAGCGCTATTTGACTGCAGTATCATCAGGTATAGGGTATGTAACTATAAGATAAAGAGGTGCAATATCGATATCGAGTCTCGAGAAAAGTGGGTAGTATACCGCACCGCAGGCGACGTCAGGGGGCGCGCGCCTCGCCCAGAGAGCTTTTCCTTGTCACCGGGCATAACACTAAACGATAATATTGCGATCGACTTCCGATCCTTAAACGGCAACAATTGTCGTATGTAACCTTAATGGAACCGCTGCTCCATTGGCTTCCGAACCGCAACCGTTTTATGCATATCGAGATTTAACGGCGATTTAACCATTAGTGAACTGGTATGATACTAAATGCAATGTGAACATAACATTTTGTTTTAAGCACCTGATCACTATACCATGTTAGATAATTTCCCTGTGCTAGACGTGCGTTAACCAAACTACTTCGAATTTTTCATTTTTTTTACATAATTTAATCATGGTTTTTAACATTTTTATCTATCTGGCGTTAACTCGAATGCGTTGTAACACATGGAGTACATACCTATTCAGTCATACCTACAGCCTATAGCCAGGAGCAATATCAAAATTTAAAAAACACGAATGACGTAAATCATATTTACGCATGTAAAGAGCTCAAAAAAGCGTTGCAAGGATTCTTTCCAATTGCGCTTTGATAAGGATTCACCTTTTAGCGTGGCCGAGACGGTAACGTAACAATATCAAACATTTTCAACTTCCCCTGCTCTCGACTTTCTATACAAACATTTAAAATTTGTAAAGAAAATGTTGAGAGCTGGTCCATCTGAAATATTACCGTTTAGATGTTTATGTAACATTTATGTTTATATAAATATCCCCTGATTAGCAAAATAGTTTATTTTTTTTTACTTTAACTAACGGCCATCATGACCCGGAAATTAGTCTACTGTTGAACCCAGACCTCCCTTTTAATACACAATGTACACTTATAAGTAAACATGCGATATGAATTGCAACAAATTCACACTTTATCAATATACCTAATATTAAGGAGAGGTCATGTTTGTGAATTAGGAGGAAGTATGGTTTAATTATAGAACAACAAAAGGAACATTACTTCCTCTTATTATAATGATGTCCTCGTAAATAATGATATTAGTGATACATTTATATAGCAGAATCAGATAATTTTATTTGCTCAAACATGTATGCACATACAATTATAAATAGAACAAAGGCATGCAAGGCGATGTAGATCATGGCACTCTTATATATGATTAAGTTAACCAGCTATTGAATCTACTGACATCTCTACTGTTTGTCATGCAAACGATAGAGATAGGTATATTTTAATGAATTTTTCAACACTGGCAATTTTTATAAGTAGCCTACCTACTACCTAGCAAGGGGTTATTTATAAAAAAAATAACATAAAGCTCTAATGGCATGTTATCGATACCCATATAGAATCATTATTGTTTACTTTGTTATAGTATTAGACACCCACATGTTATCGGTAATCTCCACCATCAAAACATCCAGCCCACATGACTCTGAAAATACATATTTCTAAGCGTCAACAACCAATTAGTTAAGAAAAATAAAATGCTTATTTCCTGCGTAGGTAGTCTTACCAATAATAATGATTTCTTATAAACAGGTTTGATGTCTTATTTTTAGGAAGGATACAATATCGCAATAACAAAACAATTTTTTTTTGCTCTTCCCACACGCACACACACCCATACATATTTTAAATAGACTAAAGCTGGTAAAGGATTTTTTTTCTTGTTATTACAACCTTTGAGGATCTCTTGCATTGTCAGTATTGAGTCTTTCATCTTCTGGGCATGTTTGCATAACATTATTTTAGTACAGTCAACAGCAAAAGTAGATGATCAAACCTGAAATTCAATACTAATTAACGGTGATCACGAATATATGGCAGCTGTACTAGTAGTAAATGTTTGGTATAATTTACAATCACATACTTTTGAATCACTACGACGCCACAGAGTTCTGACGCGAACTCCGTTCATTAGTATTGAATTTCTGATTTTGATTATCTACTTTTGCTGTTGACTGTACATAATAATAGTATCGTACAATCGGCTAAAATGTTGTATGTGATAAAACATAACATCACGCCTGTATTCGCCGAAGGGGTAGAGGTGCACATATATTACACACACTTTTCGTCAGTTATGTTTCAGGTTCCAATGGGATAGGGAGCGAACCTATTAATATCAACCTGGCACAAATTCAGATTCCATGCTGCTACTGAGAATTACCCAATGGAAAAACCCAGTACACTTTATATGTGTTACGTACCTACATATTAGTCAAAGGTATGTTTTAAAGAACTACGGTCTCAGTTTATTCGCAATACAAACGGTAAACGAGTAAATAAAAACAATTAGTTTAGATGGAAAACAATATTATTAATACATAATACACGATGTGGAAGTTCGCATCAGTACCAGATGCTCGTGCAGAGGCGACGAGAGCTTAATAATTGGAAGTTTACGGAAACTATCGTGCACGGTTCATTGGTGCGCTCATCCTTTTCCACGACGACACTCAATAATTATTGAAGCAATTATTTTCACATTTCTCTGTTATTACTGCACCTGGTTGTTTCACGACGAAAATAAAATAAATGTGTAAGAAAATTTGCTAATTAACGTGTTCATTGTGTTAGTACATGTAAACATTAATAAATCATTACTGTTTACAAGTACTGCGAAATGTATTAACCTACATAAGGTATTTTACTAAATACTCATGAACATGGTTATGTGTGTATGGTGTTTAAAAGACGAAGACCCCCATCGATCAATAAATCACATTCAGATGTTTACTTTACTTATGTTATGCAAGAACTAATTAAGAAAGTACAATGGTACTACGTCCAATTTTAGTAATGTTTTTGTGGTAGATATAAGAATTACTCATGAGTCAAAGTTAAAAGCACAGTTTTATGTGCCCACTGTGTATACAGTATATCATACGCTCCTGCGCATATTAGTATCAAGTAGGTACGGTGGTTCTGTATAAGATATTAATGTAACCAATCAATACTGAATTCGAGTCAAATCTAAAATCATTTTTGAACGAAAAGCATCACGCATTTAATAGCATAAAAATCTTGGTAACTCAACAATAAACAGCATCCGAAAACGAAACCAAACAAAATTCGCTTTAGGTGGTAGTGCGCGGGACTGTGGGGTTTGGGCGTGGTGCGGGGAGGGGAGCGGGGGCCGTGGTGTTGCCGGCTCACAATGCTGATTGAAAGCAAATAATGAAATCATAGGGAATGGAACCCCGGCCGCACCCGCAAATACTGTGAAAAATTGCACTCGCGCTCTCACAACAATGAATGCACAAAATACAATACGGAAACCTGGTCAAATACCGACGCTATTCGTATTTTACGGTGCGAAGCCTCATCGATATCCCGTTGCTCTGCCGAAAACGTGAAAGCCGTTAAATATTATATTCAGTTAGAAAAATATACCTTTAAAAAAATAATTCATAATAATACTGTTATTAGGACACTATCTAAATGGCTAATTAGCACGCTAACTTAATATTAAAACTTATTAATTACAATGCTTTCCCCTCATTAGTATATATCATATTTGGCTTACAAAAACGTAATCCCTCATTAGAGGTATTTTAGTACTTCTTACAATCTAAAGCGAAGAACCCCAAAAGATGAAACATATTTTTATATGTTTCGTCTTTTGATGTTCAGTTAATTCGAAATTCTTATTAAAGCTAAATAAAATAACGATACAGTAAACTTTTCCGAAGATTGACTATTGTTAGCTCGCAAAATACAATATTTTCAGCGAGTAATCACTTGCACGTGTAAAAGATTTGAGTATAAAAATACGTACAAAATATTTTCAGCCCTAATTGAACCAAATACACAATACTATTGGCGTGTTGGTCGGAACGATTTACTGGGAACATTTTGTACAATAGGCATTCACGCAGATGGAATATTTCCGTTTAACTGAATGTTGAATGGAATATTATCATACGATATGTTATAATTGCACAAAAGAATTTACCGAACCTACAGCTAATTGGCATATCTGCGAATTCGCTTGTTAATTTGAATGTTAACGTTGAATTTCTGAATGTAAACAAATTATTTATTGTAATAAACACGTTTCAGAGCAATATACCACCTACTCGTGCAAATATTTCATACATAGTAATCAATGTAGGTAAACTATTGTGTTTTATATGAACCGTTATTCGACCAGTTCTGAAAATTTACAATATTGCCATAAATAAAAACGTATTTCAACAAAAAATATAGAAAAAGGTGTGTTATTCCAATTTTGAAATACGCTAGAGTCAGTATTGCAAGGCGATGGACGATCATAAAGAAGGCGGTCAAACACTGGCGACAAACAGAGGAGCGTCTGGCCGCGCCCGCGTTCAAACAACACTTGACCGATCATCCTTACCGCGACCATATTTTATCAAGCAAACGATATATTGCCAGGTACCATATTGACGTTCCGATGGTAACTAATTGGAGTACGGTCTAGGGATGACTTTGGGTGTGTTCTTAACAATAATCCATATTAAAAGAATATTACAATTTGGAAATTAACGCGAACACGAGTTTTTAATTTTGGTTTGACGTTCAAAACTTGTGATCGCGTTAATTCCGTGTTGTAATTAAATTTTATTATAATCATGTGTTCTAAGAGTCAGGCCTTTGTTCAGCAGTGAGCGTCTTCCGGCTGATGACGACGATAATAATCATGCAACGCGTTAGATTAAAATTTAGTATAACAATAATCCAGTCGATTACTTAATATAATAAACATATTGGTGTAACTTTTATAGAGGTATTGATAAAGGAACATTTCAATCTCTTAACTGGTGATAATAGAATGCATTACGCATAGAACATACATAATTTCCTTAATACTATCTCACACCATAAAACAAAACATCATAATTGATAGACACGACTTTATCTATAAACAATTTGTGTTCATGTTTGTGCGTCATTGTTCAGTCGTTCATCGATGGAGTCGATTATTAAAATGACATGTCAGTGCACTGCCAGTCGCCGAGACGTGCGCCCTGATGCTAATGATATACAAATGAAGCGAGACAGACTGCCACCGCACTTGATAAAAATAAAACGCTGGTATAAAACGTGCACGTGTGTGTATTATACGTATAGAGCTTTAGCGTATAAGCCTCATTTGATCGTAGATCGAGAGTATTTTAGGCAATTGGCCTTGTCACCAACCTGCTAATTGCCTGATCTTTTTAGAACTTTGATACAAAAGGCGTTTAAAGGAATTTTCATTTTCCCTACCCTATCTTTTTTCTTACAGGTATGTGTCATAAAACCTACGCAAACCATCAAAAATGAGAACCTCCTTTAAAACAAAATTATGCAAATAATATTTGTAGGTTTGACTATTCATTCAGTGGCTTCCATCCGTTTCCATAAAAGTGATGTAATACAATAGCATAGACAAAAATTATTGCTATAATTACAACAGCAATTTGTCATTACAGACAAAATGCAAAATTCTGCGATGGTCCCAGTCATTTCACTTAACAACTTAGTCGCATCTCACTAATAGTAAACTCCATTGCGTATTAACCATAATGAGATTTTAATTGAGGGCGTTGCGGTGATCTGTTGTCAGATACGGTTAACTTCATTAGGATGGTCCACGATTAAGTTACCTAATGTAATTGCGCTGTTAAACAATTTAGCACTAACACATATTTTGACGCCTCTTAGATGATTCAAATGAACATGATAAGGGAGTTACGATTTTACGAGAACTAATGGTCTAAACTAGGCCACCTGAACCCGTAGGAGTCTACGGAAGACTCGACGGGGGTCTACGTTGGTGTCCACGAAAATGTATTTGCTTACGATAGCGAAGAACTAAAATGTTGGCTTCACTGAACCTAATCAATGTTGGCTTATATCTAAGCTTTACCTTTTTAGTCAAATCTTGGGAATATAGTAGAAATATTGCAGGGGGTCTACCTCTGGATTAGACCATACGTTATCAATAAGTTAGAGATCTAATCCTACTAATAAATTGTAGGAATCTGGGTAGTACAGGTACTAAATAGATCAACAGAATTAATATATGTGTTATTTGAATACCTATACATTAAAATGAAAGGCTGTTTTAAATTATAATTCAAAACATATTCAATGTGACATAGTTAATTACCGCTGCTTCATTACTCCGCGTCTTGACACACAAACATGACTGTGAAAATAAGTCTAATCAGCTGAAATAGAATTTCTATTCGTGAAACTGGAATGTAGTTGAATGTTGAATGTAATTTAGTTACAGCTGTATTACGAACTCAGTGCCGCTTACATGTCACATCACATTATAAGACGACTAACTTTAGTTGTGAAACAAGAACATGGTCAACTGAAGTCATGTCTTTTGTCATGTTAAATGCAGCAATTGTAATTGAATGCGATTTCTTTTTTTTTTTTTTTTTTCTTTAAAAAAACGTCGCCCCACACTAGGAATTTCTCCTGTATCGTAGGTGCGTTTCACAAACATGAAATATTCACATACACAAACACCCAGACTCGGGACAAACATCTGTGGTTCGCACAAAGTTTTGCCCCGTGCGGGAATCGAACCCGCAACCCTTAGCGCAGCAGTCCAATCGCTTAGCCACTGCGCTAATCAGGTCGTCGAATTTATTGCAAATTAGAATCGCCCGTGAATAAAAACTGACCTAGTTCAGGAAACATATATTATTTCATTAAGAAAAACTCGCCCCATACTAGGAATTTCTTCTATATTGTGGGTGGCTTTCAAATATCACATACGCAAACCAGACTCGAGACAAATATCTGCGTATCGCACAAATTTTGGCCCCGTGCGGGGATCGAATCCGCATCCGAATCAGACCATCAAAATATTTATTCGAAACGTACACAATTATTTTTTTACTAAACAGGTATTTTTTTTAATTGTAATCATCAATATTATTAAAACAATACTAAAATCTTTTGTGAACGGTCATCATCTCATGATCCCGATCTGAATAAAGGATTGAACTAAACGTTTGCGAATTTTTTTTTATAACACTTTTCATGACAAGTATAATTTTACCGTATAGTAAAATCGGGTGATTGTAAAAATCTTTCATTTTATTGCAAATATAATAAATACTCACAAAATAGACCATGTAAAGAGTAATAATTTTAAGGGAGCCATCAGTGTTCAAGTTGTCATCTATGTGGAGATGCAAATGAGCCAACGGCGTCAAGCGTGGCGCCGCACTGTGTTCTCCTGCGACTAGGTAGCTTGTCAAAAATATACTAGCGCATTTTCAAAGGAATATAGTACGTATGCGAAATACCTATTATATCGCTTACAGTTATTAATAAACAAATTTACAATCTGTATTATTTAAAATATTTATTTAATTCAACCTGTTTGTTACCTAAACTATGATAATGGTTTGAATGGCAAACACCAATACGAAAAAATGAATAAAAAATTATAAAAGCTTTTAAACATTTCGTGTTTAAGATAGACTTTTACTAAGAATTTTGTACTTAATTAATGCCTTAACGCAAAAAGTATACCTTTTATTTCACCTGTGTACCTACTTCAACTCGGTTGCAGTTATGTATACCACAAATGTTACATGCTAAATATTTCACAATTGTGTCTGCTAAGCGAACTTTCAAACTGTTAAAAGCAGTCATAAATTTTGACTACTTGGATTATTTTTATTAAACACTGTGCACCGCCCGGGGCGCCTAACTGACGGCCGCGACTAATCGTCGCTACGACATACGCCGATCACACTCATTTGCGATTTAATTGCATATTATTTTGATGTATGTAATAGTAAATAATTTAAGAAGAAAGGTATACACACTTAGTTGTAGTCGTTTTGCGCGTATAAAATATGATAAGGATAGGCAGCTTTCTATTGCATTTAAGTGTCGTTATTATTATGAGATTTCAGTTTTATCGTAAAACATATAGCCTGCATGGTCAATAAAACATGTAATATGTCAAGCAAATACATAATAATACTCTATTTCTGGCATCCAACACGTTTAGGTAAGTAAGTATTAAGTTATTTTCAAAACATTTCGTTGGAGACGCTAAGTCGCCTCAGGAGATGACCATAAAATAATTCCAGCAGCAGTTTACAAGGATCTATTAGGGACAGTTTGGAGTGTTTTCGGCATACATTCGTTGCTCAGCGGAGCGTAATTAACGCTAGCTGCCAGCCGTCATCACGCATTCGACGTACGGTTGGGTGAGCACGACCGACGACCCTGTGGCGACAACAGCCTAGTGTCAAAGTACCACGAAAACATTGACGATAAACCGCACTAAAGACGCAACGAGGGTGGGGACGTGTAATGGACTTGTTTGACATTACAGTCAAAAGAAATAGGAATGTTTTTTATATTATGAACTCATGTTACCATAAACAGGGTTTCAGCAGCAACGCAAATTAAAAAGTTCCATGCGGTTAGGAAAAATGTTGGTTACCTAGTTCTGAAACAAGTCCAAATAAAATTCCAAGCAATTTAACATTGATATAAAGTTAAAATTGCCATAAAAATGAGCACAATTTCCTAGGGAACATTTCCAATTAACACAATTGTCGCATCCCAGTGTCCCGTGGCGTGTAGCGGACATAAAACTATAACAGCGGCAACGGAGCGGAACGTTAAACCGTGGCAAACTTGAGACAAGCAGGTTTACTGCCGCAGCAGACACGCTGCGTTTATTGCGTGTAACTGACAATGACATTTATTTGGCACCTGCTCTCATCCGCAAGTAACTATTTTAGTTCCATCTACGCTATAAAATGATTAATTGTTTCGCGTTTTGATGAGGAGTACAATACAAATCTCCGAACTTTGTGAGAGCTTTTAGGGTAGAACCAGACCTGCATTAGGTACAAAGCGAACGGTAAAATAACATAAGTAGCTCGATCTTATTAGATTTTGTGTAGATTATAATTATCATAAAAAGTGACATTTTATCAAATAAAATGGTGAGTATCGATACTTTTAATTCCATTTTTATCGAGGGAAGTAAACAGTAAAATACATAAGTAATAGACCACTTATTTTCATTAAAAATATTAGTGAATTTGTAACAATCTCATTACAACATTGATATGAGCTACTTTGATCATAAATTGGAAGGCAATCACTGCAAATTACGTCATACTGCACAGCAAACGCATCGAAGCTTTGACATTCTCGATAATATTATTAACGCGTTATTTTTGTAGCTCTCATAATAAGGGCGGCTATATTACGGCGTCGTTCGTATAAGAAAACTGACCTCGGCCGAGTGAATAAACCTCTAATCGAAGGCGCGGGGGCGCGCCACAGGCCCGGGGCATAAATCAGACTCCCCTCGCGATAACGCTGGAGCCTTCAATTTGGCACATCCTTAAAATGACACACGAGAAGCACACCCCTAACGACACCCGCGTCAACTCTCACACCACGCTTATAAATAAAATCGCACACATATTACCGCATTATATGTCATTGGCCCACTGGTAACGAGCCATGCATTGAAGTGCTTCAAACGTAGAAATATATAAAACTAAGAACCGCAAAGAAGATTTTTTGAATAGAGCCATTACTAGGTACCTACTATTCCTCTCTTTTTATTCTTGGAGTTTGAGCTTATGATAAAATAATCTAACATAAATTTGATATAATGTCACTACACGATATCATTATTACGCTATATTTTACCACGACATAACTATTTGAAAAGAAACGTCACGAAAACCAATAGCCGTATATGTATTGGTAGATGTACAAACAAAGGGTTATCGATTTCGACAAGGGCACGGGGTTGTTAAAATGGGAACAGGGGTGCACTCAATGTCAGAAGTCAAACCCGTAATTGAATGCAAGAAGTGAGTTACGACTGTGAAATATTGGTAACAGTAGGTTCCTATAAAAAATATATTTTTAGGTAATATTAATAGGTCAATTATTAAAGTTTAAGTTATTAACATGTCTGTAGTACCTAAGTAAACTATGACTGTAAGATAGGTAATGCAATAACTATTCCAGAAAAATAGAAATACATGTTCTAAAAATAAATTGCCTTCAAGTGGATTCCAGGAGTATCGGAGATATCTCCGAAGCATTTTCTATTTTATTGGCTCCGTATATTCGTCAATTTAAGAGTTGTCCTCACTAGTACATGGATGTAGAGGTGGCTTGTGTCGCAGTGAAAGCAATCAGGGCGGCGTCGTAGACAAACTGTCGGGGCGGGCCTTAATTGGCGGTCGCGGAGATTTATGCGGGGAGCCGCTCGTCACGCGGTCGCCGATTTCGCCCGACCGCAGGGTCCCAAGTACCCCGGTGTCCCGGACGACGTAACACGACCGCGTCCACGACGAAGTTGAGGGTTAACCCTCCGCAAACACTGGCCACGCACTTATTAACACATTGCATTTAACTGACACAGAATCACGTCGTACACCGCAATCGTGCCACTAATTAAATGGTCTAATTTTCATGAACATAATGGTAGGGTGATTATATCCTTCGGATTCACAGTTTCAAATTTAATAATCTTGTTTCAACTTTGTGGGTCAACGTTCGTAATTTCATTAATCTTATGGTTAAGTAGGGATCTGGTTTCGGTTTCAGAAAGCAATAAATGTTATTCTGTAACTAAGCAAATTTCTCATGACGAAGGTTTGCTAAAGGTAGCGAGTTTAAACTGAATAAAATACTAATTTAAATTGTGTGTCCAAGTACGTCAGGCAAGCTTTTTTTAATTATTCATAAACACCACTTACTAATTTGTCTTTGTTCTCGGTAAATGGCAATCCCATATATACCTACCACAAATATGTAACTTAATAAATGTCTATCGAAATGTGGAAATTTAAACCGACGTTTCTCGTGACGTTCCTGGACGTACATTTAACTACATCTAATTATAAGAATCTCTAGCAACGCGTATAATAAATATTTAATTACAACTCGAATGCAGAGTTTCCCAACATTAAAACAATGCATGCTCAAAAATATGCATGTTGGTAAAGTCTGGTCAGAAACGAATAGTTAATTAAAATTCCCCGTAGTTAATTAAATTACGCATTGTTATTAACATCCCTGTCAAACTTCTCTTGCTTGTCTTTTTTCGATATCAGCCTGGATAATATTCAATTTGCTTCAAAAGTGGTTGGTTTTCTGTATAAATTTGTATTCGATAAACGATATATTCCAATTTCTGTATTTACAATACACTGAGGTCGAGTAGTATTCTTCGAAATGAACTGTTTAAATTTACTTTCAACTTTAGATAAGTTGTTAATCATTTGGATCATCTGATATTTGTCGCATTTGATGGCGATAGTTTCTCAATTATTTATATGAAATATGTTTTATTGTTTTTTATGTAACTGTTACACTAATGAACTTTAACTAGTCAGTTTTTTGTTTCGGCCGGGAATTATTACCCGTCCCTTCACGACTGAACCAATGTGTTAACAAGGATCGTGTTATACGTTTAGGAAATTTACGATTCGAATTGTAGAGATGAACTACGAAGTAGACGCAGCGTAGCACTTAACATGCCTACTTAAATATACTAGTACCTATAATAGTAGCTACGAAATACGTTTATTGGCATATTATATAAGCACAAAGTTTGTGAAAAGAATATAATCTCAAACGCCAATAAGGTAAAAGCTAAAAGCTTCTACATATGTTATAAAAGTTGCATAAACCATATATCATTAAATAAACTCTTTTAACGTTGACTAAAGGTTCTGACGCAGGTCGTAAGAGGAAGATTGCAATATGTTTTTAATATTTTTATTACGTCACAGTTAATATAATGGAATAGACAGAGGCAAAGAGCACTTTGGTATATGAAGTTAAGCGAACACACGAGAAATTAAATTGACAAAGAACTTGCTTGAAACAGAAGAAGTATCGTATTTATCTTATTTTGAAAAGGGTTCCATTTTAATTTCACTCCGTTTTTATCAGGGCTAATTAACATGAAATTATTATTTAATAGCCTCTGGTTGTCGTTGTTGAACAACTTTCATGCAGATAACTTTGTATAAATAAACGACTCAGCTCTTGTCCTGATATTATTTTCAGTAAATAAATGCTTCAAGTGTAATAGAGTAGAGAGGGCAGACATTATCTATCACGTCGTGTAACACTACACGTATCGATAGGTTTGGAGACAAACGTGGCAGTTGGATGAAGCAAGAGGTTTCTCCAGACGACAGTACGTTGTTTTTGCGGGGCGCCCGAGGACGCGGGGTCGGTACTAGCCCTCTCGAAGGGGGGAAGCGGTGCCGTTTTCAATTTGCTTTATTTGCGCTTGTTTTAATAGCGCTCACTCCTTATTGCCCGCGCGGACGGCCAGCCAAATTGCTTCGTGCCCGGACGCCTTTTGATTAAGGAGAAACACGCGCGACAGAAGTAGGCGTAAAAACAAAGTGCTCGGACAAACAAACGGTGGGAACACTAAGCATACGGAGACTACTAGAAATCAATATTACTTTATATGATCAAATTCATTCTTGATGCCACTACTACCACGACCTGCGACACACGACGTGGCGACGAAAGAATCAAAGCTATCTTTAAAACTATACATGAATTATTTTTATTTGTCCCAAATGCCATGGAACATAGCAAAATACGGAAAGTCAATAATTATTACCGTTTACCTGCAAGAGGTTTCATAAAATGTTCAATAGATAAATACACAATTTTTATTTTATAACATCAAGTAAGCGCTCGTTAGACATCAATCGTATAATAAGTAAATACTTAAGCGGGAGACACTCGTCACTTCGCGAGCAATATGTCGATATTTACACAAACATACCACATAAAATAATGAGCCCGGAACAAATATCGAGTGAATATATAAACAAACAATTACAGTGAGCTCCCACATTTCCCGGTCTACTTATACATATATACAGGTTACCTATCTTTGAATGCATAGCCGAAGGAAAAACATACGACGAACACTTATTATTTTGGACATAAACAGTTCTTACCCTATTAATAAAACAGAAGAGTATCTTGGTAATATTGATTGAACAGTAATTCAAATGAATAAACCAGAGGGGTGGACTAATCATATTGTTTCTCTACAGGGAAAGACCTGGATGCAAAAGGCCAAAAACAGGAAACAATGGTGTTTAAGGGAGGAGGCTTATGCCCAGCAGTGGGTCACTTAGAAGCTGATGATGATGACCAATAATACCATAATTATATTAATAGTTGGTGGTCCATTGTGTATCTGAGGTGTAAAGATTCACTGACTGCAGTAAATTCAGTGCGACCAAACGTGTCAATAGGTGAGCTCGGCAGCAAATGGCGGATGTCGAGTTCAGTGGACGCGATAACAAGTGGATTAATTAAATTATTACGCCATCGGCCTTCCGAATACATTGTTCCTGTTTTTGTTCCGACGCAATGTATTTTTGTATGAACAAATAAAACAATAGGTAGCCGAAATAAATGCGTGAAAAGAACAATTGTATTAATTAACGATGCACTATCTTTAATTGACCTTAAGAAAAAGTTTTCCCATGTATTTTTACCGATACCTATTAAAGACGTTTAGTGATACACAATTGAATATTGAATTAGGGTATCAAAAAAAATATTATCTAATTTGGATCAAAATCCACATTCTATAATATACCTACGGTACTGTTGCCAAATACCTACACTAAAATTGAAAATCATATAGTATTTGATGACCCATATTAAAATGTGTAATGGCAAAACAAAAAATATTTAAAAAATCCATTATAACATAATCCTGACACAAATATTGTATCCTTTATTTACTGAAAGGTCTTCAATCCGAAATTAAAGTGCAAATGTATTAGAAACTTTCAAACGACCACTTACCTGAGCCAATGTCGTTTAGCAATGGCGGTATGGCAGCAAATTGCATCGTACTGGTCCGCGATCCAGACGATCAGGATGATATAGAACGCAGTCGTCGTGTCGTTGAAGAACTCCGACATAATCGCCTCCATGCCTGTAAAGAACACATTCAGTCAGAAATGTTGAAATTAACATTTTTGGCAAAGGTATAATTATGGTACACCCACATTTTGCCAGTTATGTTATAGGTCCCAATATTATAGGATGCGAGCCTTTTGCCATCAACCGGACACAAAACCAGTCTCAGACAGAAAAACCAACCAAATAACCTTTTCGCAACCCGGGTTCGAACCCAGGACCCAGTGCACAGCAGTCACGCTTAGGTACCACTATACCAACGAGGCTGTAGTATTTTAAAATTAATTTAAAAGCCTTTAATATGATGGTGTCACACGCTCACTTTAAGAAAAATTATGGCTGCTTAGCCAAAAACTTGGTGAGACAATAGTCCAAAGTCAGGCAATGGTAACCCTAAATACCTAATATTTTATTAGATAAGAGTACAAAACTCATAAGGAGTGACGTAAAGATATAAATTTCCTCATCTTCCTCTTTCTTTATTATTCTATTCACCCCTCTACATATCCGTCATAAGTTTTTGCGTAATAAGTCATCTCTTTTATGCTTCTCCCTACCCGCCTAGTCAACGTAGTATTCTCTGCTCTCCTAGTCACATTGATTCCTTCTTCTTTTTCATTCATACCATACCTATGTTCCCACGCAATTTTTCATGCGTACATATTTTAGTAAAAAAATGTATATTCAATGGAAAACTAATTTCAATAATCTTAATTGGGCCCTTACAGAGTAAAAGCGTTATCATAGCAAATAAAAAAAGTTCAAGCAACAAAGAAAAAAAGGTTGTATACCAAGTATTTCAGAAGTTCTCTTGAAATGCTAAAACTAATAAAAAAAACTTTAACTATTTGAATGGCAAAACCGCTTAAAAATATAAAGAAATCCCTTTTAGAATTATTACTTAAGACAAAATCAATAACTAAAAATGTAGATCAAATACGAACAACGAACACAATACAACCCCGTTTCTGTATAACAAGTCTCATCGCAGAAGCAGCAGTTAATAAAACCTCTCCACAACCGCAGTGCACGAAGTCGACGGTCGAGGTTAGCTGGGATGTCGCGCCGCGTTAAATATCGCGGGTCATGTGTGATAGCTACACCGGAGACTCGTGCTCGAGTGTCGAGGACTAATTAGGTGTCGACAATTACGCGCTAACGACCGAAATCCGAGCATCCAGCCAGGAGCTTATTAAACGCCTGCATACAGCTACACCCCGAACGATTCATTCCTGTGTCTTTGAGACGAAGACGTTGTACACGTGAAGTTTATAAGCTGCTTTTCATGTGAGGTCTACGAAGTATGTTCTTACTATGATAAATTCCCATTTCAGTTTGAAGAACTGAATTCGTGAGAGCAGGTAGGGATTATAACAAATATTTTGAATATGCAAAATACTTTCCTTCGTATTTTTGGCTGTTAATAATTTACAACCAGTCAGAAGTTTTGTATTGCAGAATATCAAAAAATAAAAACGTTCTTATTCGTAATTTAAAAGTCATTCAGAATCCAAAACAAGAAAAATACTATATAATAATTTGAAGTTCTCATTCAAATATCTAACGGGGCAGACACAATACGGTCGAAACAAGGGTACATAGGAAACTCGAATGTAGTGAGAATTATAACTCAATACAGCGCCGACAACTGTCCGGCGCCGCGGCCTGGGCGTGCCTTATTTGCATTTTGATGAGCCTCGACACTGATACAATAAACACGCTGGGGTGCGATCGGAAGTCCGCCGGCAACCGCCCGACACTCGACCCGACTCCGGCGACGTTTAGCCGTATCATTCATAACCGTGTTCGGTCAATTAACTCGCGCTTTGAATTATATACGTACCACGTCTACGCTCCAAACTTATACCGATATGGTTAATGAAATTTCATGCACGGTACTTTGTTCGAATTTCAGAAGCTTTGTCGTTGAGTGCACGCTGCGAGTGATGACAAGCGCTGAAACGTGTGCTTTAACGACGGGATGGTATATGCTGCCTTTTAGTACAAATCCTACCGCATACATGAAAAAAATTCGCCAACTCGACAGTTACCGTCAGCCTACCTATAGATAAAAAAGTCGATCAGCGGCATTTTAAAACGTAACATATTTACGGTACTCGACCGAATTTAGAAGCGGTTGCAAATTAAAACAAACTTGGAGAAAAAGACCACGAGGAAGTTAATGCACGTAGACAAAGTTATTAAAACAATAAAAAAATATTAACACAGCGAAGTGGAGGTTGACTGATACTTATGAAAAGTCACCAGGAGTTACCTATTCAGCGGAGCATGCGACGTAATCCTGAGCGAGACGAGTAAACAAATTACTGGGGTCGGGTCGGACCTACCACGACGTGCCTTCGCCCGTCTGCTATTAATTTTAATTCCGGCGCTACGCGAAGATCGCCTAAGATGGGTGTGAGGCACGCGCGACAAACGTCGCCAAGCGAATCGGTGTAAAATGATCGAAACACCAAGCATTAAAGCCCGATAATAATAGACAGCATTTATGTAAAAGGTCAACTCTGTATAAATAGATAAATTTTCATCCAATCTTAAATTACTGTATGTGAGATTTTCAACTAAAACTAAATGTGTCAAGTCAACGTATTCGAAATCGATAATGCTTTCATAAAAAATTTGGAAATACGTCAAGATATATAAAACAATACGAGACGGGTATCGAGCGGTCATCGGCATCGGACAGGCATCGATACGTTTACGTAGGCCCGTGTCAATAGCAGCCGCTGGACTGCAGGCGGTCGTGTCGGCCTCGTCAGCTCTGCCAGCGAGGAAAACACGTTTGTATTGCTTATTAAACAAATGCAGACAATTATATCACTTGCACATTTTTGGACTAGTTTGAATTTTTACAACAAACAAATGCCACATAACTTTATAGAATATTATCTTTTATTTCTTACTAATAAACGATGCTAACATGTGTTTTAAGATAACTACTTCTTAAGTCTATTGACCTATCGACCGTTCACCATAAGTTGACCCCTGCTTAGGGAATTGGCAGCATTGCCTACGGTGTTGCCAAAAATATATGTAGCTTTACCCCCATCACCACAGATAAATGTTTTACTTGCATATTTTTAAATAATATACAGTTAAAAGATTAGGAAGGTTGTAAATGACAATATAATTAAAATTTTAAAATATTTATTGATTTCATTTCTATTGGCAGTAATTATGGTCGAAAGGAACGATTCCAGACATATCACTATCACTTGTATAAACGTCATCATCTGTCGTATCCGATTCTGTGCTGCTGTCATTTCCTAGTTCAATTATGAATTTATCGGTAATACTATCCATGTAGCCATCACGTTCATAAAATTTGTCTTCTAAATTTTTTACGTGTTCACACTGTTTTTTCCAATCTTCTGGGGTTATAGACGAAAAAGCTTCTTCAGTTAATTTCACGATATGCGCTGCTTCTTGGCCGACATTACTGCTAGCTACTCGTCTCTTTAAAAGACTCCACATAAACTCTATTGCATTTAAGTCGCAATGGTAGGGAGGCAACCTGACCGCTTTATGACCATGACTTATTAATAATTGGTCAGCCTCATAAATCGGCGCTTCTTTGTGCTCTTTTATAATTTAATAAAGTTCTGCTTTTATCATTGTTGGTAAATAAGACAATCCTTTATTTGTGATCCAAGTTTGCATTTGCAGTTTTGAGGAACTCATAGTAGGTGCTTTATTTACTTGTACGGTATGATAGGGGGCGTTATCCATGACGACTAGGGAGTTCGAAGGCAAATTGAATATAAGTTACTCTGAAAGCCATTTCATAAAATTTGTTCTATTCATGTCGTCATGGTAGTCCCCTGATTTACTCTGTGATTTAAAAATCAATTGAGCATTCGAAATAAATCCCATTTCTCCACCTGCATTAACAATAATCCATCGCGTTCCAGCAGAATCACTTGTTAGTACTCCGTCCTCGTCATCGTTTTGCCAACATTTTTTCACTGCATATGATGCGTGAATGTATGTTTCATCTAAGAAAACTATTGGCCGACCTTCTACACGATTTTGCCTCATAGTATCGATATACTTGCGTCTCCATGCAACAATGTCGTGTCTTTCCATTAAAATTTTCCGCTTCGAACCACACTTTTTGTACTGAAACCCAACTCGTTTTAAAATTTTCCACAAAGTTGTACGACCTCCACCAAAGTTTGTCATTCTTTAGTTCTACAAGTAATTTATTTAAGGTAGGAACAACTTTTTTTACAGCATACATTTCATGGATTTTGTTTCTTAATGCGCATAAATCGAAATCATCAAGATCCACTGTTTTTCGTTTTTGTCGATGTCTTCCAGGAGACTTGAGTTTTTGAGAGGTAGAGGCAGCAACTTGACCTTCTTTAGATATTCTACTCACGGTTTTCTCCGACATGCCTGAAATTGACACAATGTTTGTATCTTTTTATAAAATAATTATTTATATAAAAACAAGTAAGGACAACATCAAAACGAGATAAATTAAATTCACTGATATACATATATACTTTTTTATTTTGTTTGTATCAGTAAATTCTTATTACCCATACTAAAGGCATTTTCTCTGAAGCTGGTATCCCTATCTTACTAACCTGTCATGGCGGCGACGCGAGATCGCACTTGAATGAGTGGAATTAAAGGGGCTTGGTTTGCCTTTTCTTTCTCACAAAAGGCACGCACCTTCAACACAATCTCTCTTGCACTGCTTTTAAATGGCTTTGGCATTATTATTTCGACAAATATTAAATAATAACAAAAAAACTAATGAAACACTTGACACTAAGGCAATCTGACAACAACAGATTGACAAGCACTAGTGCCAACATCACGGCAGGGGACATCTTACGGTGAACGGTCTGTATTATTTGACATGCAAACGACAATGACAGGTAGGTCTAATTGAACCAATTGTTCAACACTGTCACTTTTTATAAAGGCAAAATAATTTATCAAAAATACATAGTGTATTTACATAGTAAAATATACCTGGCAAAATAACAAAGCAATGTTTAGTTAAAACGACGTAAGTAAAGAATTTAGTCTGTGAACAACGTAAAGAAGTCTCTTTCAAAAACAAAGTAATAAAAGTTATGAAATTCTAAAATGGAATCTAGTAAGCTGAAGTGCAATTCAGGAGCTAGTGTATAAACCGGCGGGGATGTCGGAATGCACACAAATTGTTACTTCTTACTTCCTGGGGTTTAATCAAGGGGGACACCCGCCGCGTCTGCCGGCGTGCGGCGTCCGCGCTTCCTTCAACTTGGCGCAAATTGAGAATAATGGACCCATCGTGCCGTTTTAGGGTTCTTTGAACAAAAAATCTGTTACGTTTGATTGTTACTTGCACAAACTGATGTTGTTTTATCAATGATTGTCACTATCTTAACGTAAGCTTTTGTACACACTACATTATTCTGATAAAATGAAAAATGGATGGGCTTATAAAGTACGTGGTACACTGTTACGCCGAATTCAATATATTAGTGTGTCGCCTACCCGCGGCGCTTATGTTTCGGTTAAGCCGTGCATTGGAGATCCGTCTTTACGATCTCGTTAGTGCCGGTAATCGCGACGTTGCACGATCCGGATTACGTCTGTGCATTATTAGTGTTTTTATTGATTCACTCGGCTGCCGTCGTAAACTGAGATTATTATTCGCGACGTTGCCCGCGCCCCGAGCCCCTCCCCGCCATGCCCTCCAGCCAAGTTGTTTTGTTACTTAATCGCGACGATAACAACATTTAACGACGGCTAGGTGACTGGCGAAATTCCGCTTCGATGTTTAGTGCTCATTCTATTTTCATTAACCATTTACCCACTTAATGATCCAGATCCTAAGGGAGTGATTCAATGACTTGGACCCATAAAATTAAACCTTAGCGTGACCTGTACAGTGTAATTAATAGATGTTACAAGAAATGCTTTATTGCCTATGTAATTCTTACCTTTCCAAGAATACGGTTTTATCCAGTGTCACTTCTTCTGGAATATGTTTTACATTTTCTGTACCGTCTTCTATTCAAATTCCTTATAGGTACCAAATACTCCGGTGAACGCAATTCGGAACTGATCTACATATTATTAACAGACGGTCCTACTTTTGGCAATGGCCTCTACAAACATATCATCCGGGGTCAACATTAACAACCCACTTTAATCAAATTAGCTGAGCAAACGCGGCCAACACTTTCAGTTGTTATAATAAATTTAATAATGTATGCGCTTTAAAACTTTACACAATATGGGTCATTGACGAACCTGTTCCGCTATAGCTTTTATGAAACCCGCAACATAAATGGTTTATAAATATCTGCCTGCCTTTACAAAATTTTTCAATGATGAAAATGGACCGGTTAATTATCATTAATTAATGCCTTAATTAATCCTCTTTCCATGCTTGGTTCTAGCTGCAAATAGGCATAAAGAGAAAACTCATTAGCTACACACGGAATCGCATATATCAGTTTAGTCAAAGGAAACCTTTCATAATAAAATTTGATCAGACAGATTTGCAACATTTTCCCTGAACATATCTAGACTGCAAAAGACTTACAATAATCTCAATACTATCACAAGCTTATTGGTTTTATAGTGAATTTAATTAACAACTTACGCAATATTTGAAGGATGGAAGTATTATACGATGTATGTTTAATCCTATTACCACTTCCACATCAAACATTTGGTTAGTAGTTTTGGTTAAATTGACTTTTGACACTAAATTAAATACCAATTCCAGGAATGAAACTAAATTAATATGGAGCAGAAAACAAACGCACAGTTATCTGGACATCGGAACTAATTAAAACGGTCATATAGGCAACTGGAAATATCTTGTGCTCTGTTGGTGTACTATTTTGGTGTATTTCATGGAAACAGGGTTACCTACAGATATCAAAATTCATTTGTATGGTGTTAAAATCGAATAAGTAAGACTTTGTTTGAGCAATTTAGTTTGAAAAGGGTTACTTAGCTATTCGACCGAGATAATTTCTTAGAATAATATAAAAAGGTAAGTATTCTATTCAAGGTAATTTATCTATGAATTAATATGGAATGGAATGAAGTATTGAGTATAAGTTAGACTAAGGATTCATTTTACTTTTGAACGACATAACATGTAAGACGCTTCTGAAAAGCTTAGTCATATACCTATAATATGCTAAACTACTTATTTTAAGAAACAAAAATCAGTCGTAAACAAACATGTCTTAAAATACTATATAATTTACATAAAATAAACACTATAATCTACCTTAAAAATATATATACAAATGAAAAAAAAAATCTAGTAAACGTTAAATATTGCGTTACTTTTATCAGTGTTTAGAACTAATTCTGTAGTTACGGCCCTTATTATCTAAATCATCATGGATCTATCTAAAAACTTTTTTATTTAGTACAAAATCAATTTTCCAATAATCTACATAACCTAGGTTCGATGAAGTCGCCGACAAGAGGGGACATTATTACACGGTAGTCGGCTCGCCGCACCGCGCGGCGCCCAGCGACTCATCGCCAATTTGTATCGAACGGGACGCATGCATGTTAATAAAGCCTATTGTAGTCCTGCGCCCGTACGAGATTAGTCCCCAACTGCTGCAACAATCTAATATAGAGCCTTTATCCCCTGTCGTATTATTATAAGTTAACAATAGACATTTTTTACTGTATCACTAAAAAGGCGCTGTAGTTTTCAGAACCTCAACAAAATTGCTATTGGTGGATTTTTATACATGGCATTAAAATATTAATCTTATGCCAGCATGAAGTTTTCCTAAGTAGTTTCTTGGACCTTTGGCTGTGGCTACCGCGCTCATCAGTCGATTTGCAAGGTTAGGCCGTGCTCGCCACGGTCAGTCTTGTGATGGGTAACCGTTTTTACATGTCAAGACCCCAACGTGCTTCGGAAAGTACGTTAAGCCGTTGGTCCTGATCTCTCTCCGGTCGTGCCGGTCTACCATCTCATCGGACTATGAGAGTCAAGGAATCGGGAGAGCGCCTGTGCTTGCGGGCATACTTGTGCACTATAATATATCCGAAATTTGGCCAGGAGAACATTATTTATCTAGTATTTTCAGTTTTCCTTATCTAGCGTAGTAACTAATAACCGCAATCATAATAATAAAGTTAGTAATACAGATTGTGGCATAATGCAAAATATTTTCCATACCCTACGCATACCACACACATTCAGAAGTAGTTTAAAAACGGATACAAATAAATAAATAAAAAGTTCAAGTTCCGAAATATGTATACAAAAGTTAGAAGTTATGTATTTTACTTAGTAAGTGGGTATTATTAACGATTGTACCGGTTGAGAGGGAACCCCTGGTGCTCAAGTGGAAGAGTCGATCATTAGAGCCGTTGAAGAGGTTAATTTCGATAATCCGCTTTGGCACTCGCCTGAAATCTGCTGCCTGGCTCTCCCTCCAGCCAGCGTTGAGAAGATTATTATTATGCCTACACGTTACTCACTGTTTTCGATACGGAAAGTGATGATTCCGATAATTACGGGTTGTTTCAGATTGTTTGACTAGTTGAGTAATATCTACGTAACATTTTGCTTAAGTATCTTTACATTATCATTACCCAAAATAAAAAAGGACAATGAAATTCTTTATATACGTATACATACATAATTAAATTTAAGTCAGTGAAATAAAATATGTCCGATAAGTAACATGACATAACAATCGTATTTTTTTCTACGTAACAAGGCTTCTGAATGCCTATATAGTTGAGCCTTTATGTTCAAAAATTCTTTATTTTCTGTTTAATTTTTACGTAAGTGTAGTATTTAGGTAAATTTTATTGTTAACTTTTGCCGTACATAATTCTATGATGATTTTTTGTAAAGATAAAAGATCTCTAAAAGCGGAAATCCGCTTCATATTTTAACAAGCCGACTACTAAACCGTCGCGCGTAGTCCGAACATCAGTCTAACTAATAATCCATGTTAGATCGTAACGCGTTCGCATTTGATTACTTAATTAGTGCGTACATTTGGAAGCCATGTGAAAGTGGATCAGTGAGTCGTGTGCATGAGCGCAGGTTGGCGAACTGGCTGCCACCACGTCGGACATGCCCCGCGGTCGAAACAACATTTGCCGACGGATCGAATTACCGCACCGCCCGCGTCAACGTAACGTAATTGATTCAGCGTCCGACGGGCGCCACCACGCCTTTTTGTCTCAGTCAAGAAAAAATGCAAAATCCGCCACTAATTCAATATCCCCACACTTTCCAACGTTTTAAGCAGTAGAGCGAATATTTTCTGAGTAAAGAGGTTATTTTAAAGTGTGTTATAAGACATAGATAATTGGATAGCGATTCGCTTCGATGGTGAAGTGGGGCGAACAACTAACTTGGTTAAACTATGAAGTTCAAGTATTACAAAATATAATTCTGCCTATACCAGCGAATATGAAAATGAAGTTACTGCGGACGGTAAACTAAACACTTATTGTAAGGTTCTGTAGTCATAGCATTTTAAAAGGGCAAAAAGTGATTTGTGTTTAAGAGCAATTTTTGGCTAATAGGCTGAATATTGACACCGCGACGCGGACGGTGGAATAAAGAATTAATTAATAATAAAAATAAAATACGGCTTTGATGTCAGGATTTTAACATTATAAACAAGAAAAACTCTTAAGAACTTCTCAGAACAAAAACGCACAAATCTCAACAGACATACAAAAATACTAACTTGACGTATTTACGTACGTAAACTTTACTAGTTTTACGGAATTCTAAAAAATATGTAACGACGTGTAGTTCTAAGTAGATTAATTAATTGAATACTTTATGAGCGAGTGGCTACGGAGACCTAACTTACTTATACTGATGACATTACTTCACCAGTAATCTTATAATTTTAACTAGAGCAAGCATTTTATATGCGGTGTTTGATATTAGTTTTAAAATGCATACATGCAAAAACATCGGTTCCGAGGCAGTAATAACATAATAAATAGTTATTTAAAAATATATATAATCATCGGTTTAAACTGTAGCAATATTTTTACAAACTTCAGTAAAACAGCCAATAATGGGGTCCCATGAAATAATAATATAGACTAATGACAGTGTTTATTAAAAATTTAGAAATACTTTAATAAATACAGGAAAGGTAAACATTTATTAAACTAAACATTGCAGCCATAGAAGTATTTACATAACGGAAGAACGTCAAAACTCAATGACACGACGTCTGCCCCTAACACAGTAAACCCTGAAATATCGAAAACATTTTCCTAGGAACGCGCGTATCACTCATATGGCCACATAACATGACTGATACATGTATTTCTCAGAAAATATCAGAAAGCGTCGGAGCAGGTCCATTCCGTTGCGAATGCAATTCGACATCGTGCAATTGAACACCATGCGACTCGGAAACTGATATGCAACGAATGCGGTATACGAGCGAAGAAGGCTTCATGCTCGACAATCGTACAGAAGTTATGTTGTATATTGTAAGGTGGAATTTTACTTAACGAGTCGAATGTATCCTATCTATGCTACCTCCTTAATAATATCCAGCAGATGCAAAATTGGCTTTGACGATCTGTTTACTTTCAAATGTCAGTGTTGAAGCTAGTAGGTAGGTACTTATAAAATATATAATTGTGAAAGGTTTTGCTGGTTCAACCACGAATGACTAACAACTACAAGGGTGGAACTGAAATAAAGTCACAGAAAAGAGCATATTTAACTTATTATGAAATTATGGTAAAGCAAAACTCATTTGCTTTACATTTTCTTTTGATAAAGAATCTGTTGGCCAGCAAAAAGGATTTAATGATGGTATTGCAAATAAAATATTTCAAGATAATAATCTCTTCAACGATTCTTATAAACTTATTACGTGAGCATCACATTTGATATCACTGTGCAGAAAATATAAATCAAACCAGAGAATATTGCGTGCCACCGCAAACATAATGCATATTGCATTTCATAAAGTAATCCAATGACAATACAACAATAGTAATAACGTGAAAGCAGACATATCGATGTCACAATAATAAAGTTCATATTAGTTTCATAAAAGAATCACAGCGATGTAGTGTATGCATTGCGAAATGAAAAATGACTAGGTGAGCTCACCTGGGAGTGGCGACCAAGCAATATTGCGAAATTCGATTTAAAACTACGATAGGTATCAACACAGTCGTCCTATAAAAGTACGCCGAATGAAAAACTAAATATTGACGATATTTAACTTCACACATGAACAACCCAACAATGTAACAACTAATAACAGAGTTTCTAAGTTGACAAACGAAATGACTTTATATGCTGATTTATTGATGTTGAATTGTTTGCAACCAATAACTTTACCGGTAAAAAATCGAAAGGGTATATTCTATGTCACATCAATATAGGGTTGATACTTTTCGCCATACGGGACATGAATGCGACGCCGTATAATCAAAAGTTGCACAGTAAAGGTAGCCGCCCTACAGCTTCCGGTACACGCCGGATGCTACCAATTTACACAAACTGACTTAATTCTTCAATAAAGCCAACACAACATACCTACAGGCGTTGAACCGTAACTGGGGCACTCCGGTGCAGCACTGTTATTTTGATGCCAATATACAAAGCAACATCAAAATGGAGCGATGTAAAATCATGAGCAAAATTTCGCGGTAAAATAATTGAAGTGCTGTATTGGTCAGGTATGTACGAAATATTTTAATTAGTGTTGTTTGTAATGTACTTTTTTGGCATGCGTTATTATGACTTACATATGTATGACAGTCCAATGAGTAATGTGTGACACGTCTCATTTCAACCTCAATAACTTCAAGACCAAATAGCTTTCGACTACTTGCTGCATACTGCTGTCAATAATAAATAGGTGCTATATTTTTAGTCGTTCCAAATCATGTTCATCATATAACTATCATAACAGTTGCTAAATGTTCATATTGCTATTGTTAATGAAATCGCTTTCCGCGCCGCACGGGCGTCGGGCGGTACGTCGCGCGAGGCGGCGTGCAGTCGCATATGCGTCGATATCCGTGTTTTGTTTGACTTTTCCGACGGGTCTGTCGGCCCGGGCCGCGCCCGGCGGCCGATCACGAAACTAATTATACCTCGAGGCGAGCACGGCGTCGCGTCCGTTCTTCGCAAACTTCGAAATGAATCACTAAACTTATGTGTGGGCCGTTGTGCGGTGAAAGCGTTGCGATTTATGGCAAACTGGGCTTTGCCACTAAGCTTAAAAGTTCAGTTAAACAGAAATAAAAAATGTGTCATTTAAAATTTTACTTATACGTTACGTATATAGTATTTTTACTCACTAAACGATTATAAAGGAACCTTAAATACAAACTTATTACAATAGCTTTATCAAGTCACAAAAGAATATACTAACGAAATTCCGACAAAATAATATCATTAAACACATTAACATTGCCAATATTTAACGAGGAATTATCCAAACATGGCCATCATTTAAAAACTTATTCTTTCTCACCAGACAATCAGGTTCACGCGAGCGTCAAAATGCGGAAGTAAGTCTGTTGATTTTCGTTACCATTTTCTTGGTATTTTACAAGAGACGGCCCGTTGGCATCGTCTCATCTGTATACTTGCTCGGGGGAACGAATGTTCTATCTAATTAACTTTATCATAAAGCGTAGGTTATTGCCTTGTCGGCCGTCGGACGGTTTAATCGAAAACTCGCTACAGTATTTTATCGTGGGATTTTTCATTCAGGGATTAGTAGCACAGGTTTTATTCGATTTTTAGGATATCTGGGTCTAGCAAAATTACAGGTGATGTAAGTCTATAACTTATCATGCATAAAATTGGCTGTTCCTCTAAGACATAAATTTACATTTACTTCCTGACACTCCTTTCATCCACACTCTTATATTCACTGTTGTTATATAAGTATTTAGTAAAGCGTCTTTCCAAAATCACGCATACACAAACACCCAAAAAGTTATAAAACAACTTAGCATTCGTTCTTATTCAATCATACAAGCAAGACTCCGAGTAAACATAAGAAAGCATGTTTTAATAAATATTCATTTTGAGATCCTTTATGCCGATCCAATATGTATCATCATAATCATCCAACATAAACACGTATATAGGGTGGAGTGCGGCAAAGTGGCAGTTTTCACGAGATTACGTCGGATTTCGTCGGGGTAATTCACTTGGCAGATTGGTGCGGCGAGTCCGGGCTCGTTCAGCTCACTTTACGTCCCGTGTCCTGTTACGAGCACTCGGAACGATTCGATTGTTCCATCATCGATTTCTATACCGATAACCGCATGAGGGATGCCTGTAGCCATCACTCGATGATTTCGTTAGCAAATAGACACAAGAGTTTGATCTGCATATTCATTTCTCTACAAATACTTTGACACGTGGTTGAATATAAATAAGGAAATCGTGTATTGAGTTCTATATTATAAGCAAACCACTTATAATATTTAAATGGAAATAGTAAGGGGCATTACTTATTATATATTTTTTAAGGTATGGTCTGCCGCAGTCAGCCCCAGGAAGGGCTTTTACTGATTTACCGGACTTTATGGCGAGACACGAGAGCGTCCAGCCAAGGAACTTATTATCATATTGAATATTACCTACACATCAACAAAAATAAAATATTTTAAAGCAACAGCTTTAGCTCATATTTTCCACCTTTGTCTCTTTACAGTTGCAAAGTTTTCATTACACGGCAAGCACTACGTGTCAAATAAACTGATTTTATTTAACGAAGCACACATCAAAGTGACGGCCATGACAGTCCAATGAGTAATATGTGTACGTAATTAAATTTTATTTTAACGCGCCTACGATATGCTTCTCTTTGTGAAATTAAACAGGAGTTGTTTGTTTGTCAGTTTTGTAATTAAACAAAAATACGAAATGGATATATTTTGTACACATCATTGGAGCATGAATGTGAACAAAAAATTCGGTTATTTCATTCCATCAGCGAAAGGAACGTGGTGGAGGTACTGACAGAGTAATTCACTTAGTAAGATTAAGCCCGACGCTATCGGGGTTTACACCTCGGAACGTGAGTCCACTAAGCATTACCAACACTTTAATGTGTTGTGCGAAGCTTTGTTTTTTTATATTTTGTGAAAATACTTGGGTTGCAATCAGCTCTCTAGGGATACTTTAATTGTAAGAAAACACGTACGTAGTTTACTATGTAGGTATGTTTATATTAAAATTCGATATAATTAAAGCAGTAATTAATCGATTCCTCATCGACAGAATATAATAGCTGTTACAGTACATAGCATTATTAAAAGCAAATGCTACGCCTCAAGGCTACGGTGCTACGGCGTAGCAATAAACAAGCTTTTATTTTAAACTAGTATTTATTTCAGCAATATAAATAAATTTCAGACGCAAAACGTACCATAAAACTTAAACACATAATATATACACATAAAGATAACATTATGAACGTTAAACAATAAAAGACTAATCTCTTAAATTTTGCCAAAGTAAAAATTAAAGTTTTCTCAATTAAATGCAAGGGAAAGAACGTACGGGCAAAGTTTCAGCTTTCATCTGAGATAAAACTGAGCGTCTGGCCGAGATCCTATCGAATGTGGATTAATAATAAAGGAGATAAGCATTGGTTCCTATTTCAAAGCTCATATCGAACTTATTATAGAGTTAGATGTTCAATTTTCGTTAGATTTGCTGCAAATCAAATAAAGCACTAATATGATTTTGGGAATACCCAGTGGGACTGATCGTTGCGTGATTTCAGCGTTAATAATGAGTACATGTGTCATGAAGATTACTAATGCGCTGCATAAAATCGATTACCAAATCGTATATCGAATTCGTAGCTAGGACAACAGAACAGGTATCAACCAGTATTTTAGGTACTTATACCGCCTCATTGACAGCGCTAATAAACGTTAATGATATATTTATTTAATTATAAATGTGATATATTTTATTTTTTTAAAACGTCACCCCACACTCGCAATTTCTCCTGTATCGTGGGTGCGTTTCACAAACATGAAATATAACATACACAAACACCCAGACTCGGGACAAACATCTGTGGTTCGCACGAAGTTTTGCCCCGAGCGGGAATCGAACCCGCAACCCTTAACGCAGCAGTCCAATCGTTTAGCCACTGCGCTAAGCAGGTCGTCGTATATTCAAAACGACGAGCATACATGATAAAGTAAGTTTTTATAGCGGTCTTCTAGACCAGCCTTTTTTGGCCAACAACGTCTATCTTTAGACAAGTTTGCTTACATACATCTCGTCTATCCAACTGAGTAGTTACATTTTATCTGTGACAGTATTAGGCTAATAAATCGAACGCCATTGTTTTTATTCGAAACAGTTCACACGTAATATAACACACCACCCTAGAGAAGGGTGTTTAATCATTATCTCATAATATGATCATATTCACATATTATTACGTCATTATCTCATAAACAACAAATGCAAAACTTCTAAAATCACTTATAATTATAATCACAGATCCGTCGGCGTGAAAGATTTAACTTGCAGGTGAACTCAAGCATTACATAGCTGTAGAATATTAATGACTTCACCAGCATAAGTTTACATCACGAAGACCTATCAATTATACTGGTTCAGTTCAGTGAATCCTGCTTGACATTTTACAGGGGAAGATAACATTTTCCTATTATGTATGCATAAGAACTATCTAGGAGCTGTTAACTAGGTCGTAAGAATTATCTTGACTTGACTGAACACAGAGATCAAATTGAAGTTATTATTATGACACCTACTAGGGGAGATGGTGGATGGATCTATGGGTATTTTCTTATATCGATGTAGATATGACTGAATGAAGTGTTGAAAATAAAATTAGGTAAAACCATGCTTAGTTATTGCATATTAACCAGGTGGTATAGCTGAATATAGTTTTCATTACATTTGAAATACTAGCTGCGCCCCGCGGTGTTACCCGCTGCCTTTTTTCGGGAAAAAAAGTCTACGCCTACGTGTAGCCTACGTGGTAATTCAGGGTGTCAGCTACCTTCATATGAAATTTCATTAAAGCGGTCTAGCCGTTTGAGCGTGAAGAGGTAGCAAACCTACAAACACACTCATAAACTTTCGCCTTTCTAATATTAGTGTGATATCCCTTTTAATTATTTGTTTAGCTATTTTATTAAAAGAATAAAAATAAAAAAGTGATACCTACTCCGTGTGAAGTAAAGTGAAATACTTAAATAACAATCAACCTACTGAGTCCATTTAAGTAGAAACTCTATATACCTAATAGAAAAATACTTTCACATAAAACAACAGCATTGCGCAACAGAAATAAACAATAAATTCCATTATCGTGAACAAGTTGGAAACTTGATTGCACTAAGTCCATAAGGAAATAATAAAAGTATCAGTGGCACTCGTTGCTCCGGTCGAAGTATCGGCTCACAACGATAGAAGAATCAAACAAACGGGGCGAAACTTCTTAAAACTCGAACCGGCGAGTTGTTTCTACCAGACACTAACTCTTATTACAAACTTACGCCCACCTCGTCTCGCCGCCGCGCCGATAGACAACTTATAACTAGCGAAAAGATATCGTATTACAAATTACTTAAGATATGAAAACGTTGTACGTAAACAAAGTCATGGAAACTTTTTCGGATCTATGCTTCAGTTTTCGATAGGTTTGCGTTGATGATCACTAATTAGCTGCTAAGTTGCAATTTTAACCACGTTATTATGTTGTATAACGAACAGTAAAGGATACTGTTTCGAAAATATATAATATAAAGAAGAAGTAAACAGAGGAGAGCCACTCCCATGTTAAATAAAAATATATTGTCGATTTCATTTTGAAAGAGTAGAGAAGTCATCATTTACTCACCAATCAAAAGCTTACACGTAAATTTTTATTGACATTCATATCCGAAGCAATAATCCACGGGATATTTTAAAACGCACATCCGGATTAAATGTAATAAAAAAGCACTCCAGCTAATTTTCCAGTTCTGTTGAACAAACAAGCCGGACTGAACCCGCCATAAAGACAGTGCTCGCGGCCAAACGAGGCTCTGCCAGGAACAACGAGACAAATTATTGAGATAATCACATCGCCAGCAATTGCGGTAAGAAATGAAATTTCTTAGAACCGGTGTTTATTAGAGCAACAAGCCACTGTAAAAATATTAGCTGTCAAGAAATGAACAAAGTTTATTCTTCAATGTTACTTTGAAATTTAATTTCAATATAAAATTGTTTTATTGATGAAGTTTAAATTGGCATTGTATTTCGAGTTTGAAAACAAACAATTATTGTGTATTAGTCTTGTAACAAGAAGGTACTCGGAAATCATTTGTCAACAGTTACTGATTGATTGAACGACGATGCCTCGAATACGTCCCTAAAATGCATCTCTGTCAATACTGACAGATGAACTAGCGTCGGATAACCAGCACCAAATAAATGACCGCTTGTGTTGACGAAGTCTTCGCCGTCATTCTAGAAGTGATGCATAGTGGTGTACATTTTGTAATCAATTTAACAGTAGTTAATTTAACAATATTTATTATAACGGCATTATCGATACCAAAGTAGTCGGTGAAATTGATTAGCAATTACTTTTATCGGTAAATTTAGTTTAATACATCTGTTTCAATAACTAGCTTATATTTATCGAGCAGCCAAAAAAAATCGGAAAGCTTCATAATAAAACTGCACTCTATACGATGTGATGACAGTAAATTGAATGAGTCGGGCGCGGCGTAGTGTGTTTGCGGCGCTCATCAATCATACCCGTATGGATTTCATTTTAATGCGACGTCATCGGCGTCTCGTGTGGCCGCCCCGTCATGCCACCCGAGCTCACGGTTTATTGTTTTACGCGGCCAACACCCAAAGCCTGACTAAATATTTAGGCCTATAATTAGCTGTGACATTACTAAACATAATGCACGTTAAGTAATCAAGTATACGGTAATGCAGAGGCAAACAAACCATTAATTTAAACAACAGAGACTTAAAAGCATTCACATGCATTTCATTAGTATCCTCATTGCACTAGACATGAGTGAGACGATGAGGAGGCAAACAAATTTCCGGCTATTGTATTTACGGATACGGCAAATTAAATCCCCATTTGTAGGAGCAGGACACCTAAGGGGGGGCAGTAATCCAATACCGTGGTCGCCTCCATTGTCGTCCGGCCTGCGCTAGTAACGGGCTTAAGAGCTTCGGCACGAATCGAAAATCTACGAACATTTTGCAAATTAATAACCGGTCTCAGCGATACTCGACAATATTTCATACACCGGGAAATTAAACGATACGAAGCGTTCGATAGCTTATACAGGGGTTTGGACGTGTAACAACTAACAATATTCATTTCGTATATAGTATGTAAACGGCAACAAAAGGTTTTAATGAATGAATAAAATCTTATTGAGTAAACGTAATTCATTTACTAGAATTTGTGGCACTATAGGGGTGCACAAAAAATACCAGAAAAATACCAGCAAGCCAAAAACAATCTGGAATAAAAACAACAATCAAATTCAGTGAGCGGCTCTGTACCGGTAAACGTGTGGTGCAACGTACAAACAACGTAGATTCATGCTTCGCGCCGGTGCGCTGGGATTACGGCCTCGAAACAGATTATAATTCGTCACGCGCGTTCCATAAGCCTTATTATGCAATAAAGCTAAAATCGTTGCCAGATATCGAATAAAACCTGGAAATAAAATGATGTGTGTCCTGATTTATACGTCGATTTAATCAAAAAAACTAACATCACTTACATTCGGCTTCGGTATCGCATATGGACTGAAAAACATTTGTTCATCAAATAAATTTGTCTAGAATCCAGCAACCAATATAATAACTAGGTAGGAGTTCGGAAGGAGGGTAGGCGCACTCCATTTGATTGGGCATTGTTTCGGACGGCCGGGCGTTAATACAGTGTGCAGTGTATGCGATGCGAATCCAATTTTCGGACGCGCGACCTGAGCGGCGTCTATCCGCTGCTATCCATTAGTATTCAACGTACGCGTCGGTACGTGCTCGCGGAAAACGTGATGCGATGCGCAAGCAAACAAAAACATAAGCACAACTGAAATAGGCCTGCCTGCGTCGCCTCACCTTTGCTTTCAAGTTATTGTTTTTAGCGCTAGCTGAATACATTGACGAGGTTTTATTTTTCAATAGGCTTATAGGATAGTGTCAAAACTGAACGGCAAGTAACAAACCATTATCTGGCATTCAAAGTCTAAGAAGTACACAATCTGATGACCTCGGTATAATTGAAACGTCTGCTCGTCCGGACAAGAGTGATGTAGATAATAGAGCTTATTAAATATGCCGAACCTCTCGCTGGCTGCTGGGAACGGATTGAAAATAATCTCTTAGGTAGTCATTTTTCAGAGTTCACGAGTGGCGACCCGGGGACGAGCGGCGCACGATAGCATCGTCGGAGACAGATAGAAATTTAAAATGCGTAAGCTTCCCGAAATGACTACTAAAAGGAACTTTGAACAGATGCTAAATGAAAAGATACCATATTTCGCGGAGATTTATCAGATGAAGACTTATTACCGCACCCGCAGTTTATATTATATTAAAGTTCAGATACTAAATATATTTATATTAACTAGAGGTCCGGAAGCCAACATTTGACCGTAATAATGTTTTTTTTGCTTCTAACCTAATGTTTGACATAATATATAGAGAATAACGACTTATATTATAATCTTTTCTAAGTTTGACCAGACAAAACAAAAAAGCATAATAAAATGACATTTAGATTACATCAATGATATGTGTCATATAAATTACGTATGTAATGTAAGTACGTATGTAATATTATATGTTGTTATGTGTGAGTATAAAGCGCATGGTATAGTGTGTTACATCTCTTTTTATTAGTATTTATTATTTTTCTAGTGCAAAAGTTCAGATAAAAATTCAAATAAAAGTCTAGTCTTGACTATAAAATGTTAAATAAGAACTATTTACTGTTATTTAATAGTAAAACAAAATGTTCAGAGAATATAACTGAAATCCGATCTCAGTACACGTTCGTCGTACACAATATGTAGTAGAATTTGAAAGTTATTTGAACCCATACGAGCCGAGACTCGACGGACGATATTAATCAGACGATATGCAATGCTGAGGCACACGTGCTCGACTTCAAGATTAGACGTTCTGTACAAGCTCGTAACAATATAATTGAGTCAGACATACTATTGCATTCTCTGTTGACTTTTGTCGGATCAACATTTTGTTACTTTTAATATTATTCACAATTCAAGTCCTACCTACCTAATAAGATAAAGTTTCACTGAGAAAGTTCTGTCTGAACTAAGAATATTTTTAAGTAGGTACATATTTTTTTTATTAGACATAGCAAAGACACATTACATCGCTCCACATTTGAATTTTCTCCTGTATCGTAGGCGCGTTTCACTATCTACTTCATTATTAAAACGTAGGTAATTATCTACTACAGTAATATTGTAGATTTAATATCCTTTCGCTATACGAAATTCTCAATGCACTTATTAATGGACTTTAAAAGAGACCTTGACCCCTGAGTTTGTTTCGGTATTTCTTCTCAGAGGTAGTCCACTAACTGACTACCTGTTTTTAAACTTAATAGCATCGACATTCCTTGGAAAAATAGTTTAAAAAAATACGGGTAAAAATGTTTATCTAAAACCTATTTGCAGAAATAAAATCATTTATGATTTACACACAAAAGCCCAACCAGTTCTTATTATCCATTGATTTGTTAAGCTAACATTTAATTTGCAGAACTCATCATCCGGAATAATTTTTCTTTACAAGGGCGTTGCAGTTCTTAGTCAAAGGAAACTCCGTTTATACACAAAGGTTGTTTGAGATCTAAATGGATGCGTAGATGTAATTTGAAAACTTTAACTTAAATACATTTTAAATCGCATTACATTTAACTTTCCGCTCTACAATTCTGTTCTGGTATACAGGTGTGTTGTGTAAAATGTTTCGAGTTATACAAAGAAAAGGCATGTATTTTCCTTTGTATGTAATTTTATTCACTGCCGTTTTTACAAAAAAGTCTTCAATCAAATCTAACTATGTATCCTATGATCCTATCGATGTATCGATCATCATGTTGGAAGGATAACGAGGTCATCAAAAATGATTTGTAAATAGCTGTTTTTTTTTATTGTTTCTTAGTTCATCTTTATATAATTTAACAGCTACACTGTCCTACAAATTCCGTGGTATGTTATCCTGGTTCTACGCTCAAAAGTTGTAGTGTGTTGTGCTACCACAATCGCAATCAGAATCAGAATTCCATCATAATCCACAATCGAGAATTTTTGTAAGAGAAAAAGTTGGACGTCTCATGAAAATGAATCCACCCGCGGAAAATTAGTTGATAGTAATGAATTTTAAAAATGCTCTGTGGATCCCTAATCGCCCAGTAGATATTCTAGTAAAATATAAATGATTGAACTGCATGTTGATAAAGTGGCTAGTATAATGTTGGTTAAGATATAAAATAAATTGACTCCTTTTGGCGCTGGCCGAACAATACAAGTGTGAAAGTATCGCTCATTAAGTTTCAGCACTAAATATCTACTTAGATAAAAATGCTATCCGTTGTAAGAATTAAGTGAGGTAATAACTCTTTCTAATAAGCAGAATTAAATTGAAATGGTGCGTATATGCCAATGTAATAACCACGCGACTTATATAATTCGCCATTGCATCACTTCGGGACTCGACTTTGACAGTCATGTTAATATCCATGGTATTCTCCATAGATTATGTATCCAAGTAGTTCCTACTAGTGTTCTCATTTACTTGTAAACTATATTTTGTAGAAGCTTGTGGACGTAATTTAGCTCTATCAACATAAATACCAGTATAATATGAATTGTTCAATATGTGAGCGAATGGAAAGAGCGTAACTTTTTCTTAAGTGTATAAAAATAATATAGAAGCCATTGTTAGGTTAGATTAGTGCTGCCTTTTGTCATTTGTGACGTTTAAAATTAAAACATAATTGCCCACTTAGAATAAATGTATTTTTGAGTTTTCGAGTCTTCGCGTAATCTGATTTCCCTAAGGTCTACAATGCCTTTTTCGTTTATTTATTTGGTCCAGTGCCCACAACATTCGTTCCATATTTTCGTGACTTGACAGGTACTTAGACACTCGACACGAATATGACATTGCTGTTAAGAAAACTGAATAGCAGTGAAACATTAATAATTGCGCTTAACTGCTATATTGTGCTTCACGATTCCTTCGTCTTAGCTACCACTAAATATTTATAGAGTATGTATGTAGGTTCTACAGTTTTCACTGCAACGTGAAAGCTTCTATACAGCGTTAGTTAATCCAAAGAGTACCTGCAACAGCTTACAGCTGCAAACATAAGTCTGATACCTGTCAACGTAAAAGCGATAGAGATGTTTTCTAGAATAAACCGACGACGAAACAGGTAAATTTTTCGTGAATATGACCAGATGTTGTTACATTATTGAGTTGTTCAGTATACGCAATATAACATACAAAATATGATATATGACAGCTGCACGGCTAAAGGAACAATGAATTACACGTTAATAAGAACTTTTGCATTCCCCTGTAATAAGATGTTGTAATCTTAATGCATTTTTTCCTAAGTTTTAGTACCTAATCATGGGCCGAGTGGTATCCTGCCTAGAATTGACCACCCCCTTCCTCCCGTCGGTGTCGTAGGAGGCGACTAAGGGAAAATCTAGAAGATGGGCAGCAGCATCTTCTGTGACTTCACCGCCAATACTGCGATGTCCAAGACGCTTGCTTGGGGATTATAGCAACCCCCCTCACCCTCTTACCTAAGGTGGAGGGCGTTGTTCAACAGTGGACGTCTTCCAGCTGATGATAATGAATACCTAACCATGCTAGTATGTTTACTATAGATACTATTCGTTATATTTTACAATTTCAATAGAAGGTCATAGAAAAAGGCTTATTGTGGCATCATTAAAGTGCAGTGTTTCGCCTAGTAAATCTTATTGCAGACGACTGTGCTGTTCTACTGGCAAAAGTTTTTCTCCACAATAACGTCGCCCTACACTAGGAGCGTCTCCTGTATCGTGAGTGCGTTTCACAAACATGAAATATCACATACACAAACACCCAGACTCGGGACAAACAACTGCGTATAGCACAATTTTTTGTCTTGGGCGGGAATCGAAGTCGCTACCTTTAGTCGCTAATCAAAGTATATAATTATATAACTAAGCATACAGTTGCCTTGATAAAAATTAGGTTTAATGTTTCACAGTACTCAAAACAATTCGAACAAATTATATAATAAGGCGAATCAATCGAGTAGGAAATCGACGGAGCTTTTAGCTTTGCTATTGTTACTGTTTACCAAGTACGTTCCGAAGCCTTTCCTTGTTTATTATTTAATGAAATTCGACCCTGGAACTGCTCACAAGAACAAATCGAATAATTATTATAAATTTCGAAGGCAACTACCAATCAGCAGCTAAACATCTTGGATTTCCGTTCATCAAGTCATAAAACTTTTAGTACAAAAACCTAAGATGCATATTAATTATAATACGAGGTCATCATGTTACTATTTACATTCCCGGACTTACCTCCGAACTCAGAAACACTTAATGATTACTAAGAAAACGTTTTCTTCGTGAAATCTTAACTTAGTGGCAATTTAAGTAATCATTTATGTCTCTGTGTGCGGCGCCTAACATGCGAGCCTTAAGTATCGTGTTTGTCAGTCTCATAGTGGCAGCGACCCGATGCGGTCGTGTTTGCTGACGTGAATTTTCATTAAATAAATGCAAACGCGGCGGCGGAAGCCGCTGCTCGATTCTAATCGCTATGAGTCAACCACTCGTAGCGAATGAATTGCTGGCGTTCTTGCAGCAGAAGCTGGACGTGATGGACGAGGTGTCCGCCATCCAGATCTGCGCAACGAACTTCAGCGAAGAAGATGTGGCAGCTGCTAAGCTGCTCCTGTACAAGTCGCTCAACAAGTGCGACCAGATGGTGTCCCGCAGGCGTGACGGGACGAAGAAAAGCATTCAGGACATCATCACGCTGCTCAAGGAGACCGACCCAGACGACGTGCCGACGTTTGTGGCGAGGGACCTCAACAAGCTCCCTCCCGTAACCTTCGACCACGTCGACGTGACCAGCCTTTTGAAGGACATAGTCGTCCTCAAGGCTAGCCTAGCGGAAGTGCAGAAAAGGTTGGATGCATCCCAAGTAACTGTTACCGACTTGCGAAAAGAACTAAGTGATTTGCGCAACACAGTAACAGAAACTAGGTCAACACCGGGTGCAATGAACGTCAACACGCGTCGCGGAGCTGCCCTCGATACATCGGCGGTCAGTTTCGCGTCAGCGGTTTTGTCGTCGCCGCTGTCAACGCCGAAAATTGCTAAGCTAGCAGAGTGCGCACCCCGCGCGCCCAGCCCGCTCGCTACTGTCCCTGCGGGGCCTCCCGCGCCCGCCGACAAACACGTCGTACAGCTGTCTAGATCTGCAGCGCCAGCGCAATTAAAAAGTTATGCGCGTGTTTTAGAGAGTACTCCCAATGCTCTCATAAAGAAGCCCGTCTCCGAGAAGGAAATGGCAAAGGCAGACGAAGATGGCTTTGTGAAGGTGCAAGGGAGGAAGCGCCGTCGCAGACCCAACAAGAACCGCTGCGGCACAGCTCCTGTGAAACCCAACACCACAGTGCGTGCTGCCCAGCCGAACACATCGGTGTACGTCTCCCGCCTGCACTACACCACTAAGGAGGAGGACATCGCTGAGTACGTGCGCCAAAAGACGAAGTACAGGCCGAGGGTGCAGTTACTGGAGTCGCGCCGGAATGTAAATTTCAAGGCATTCATGGTGCGAGTACCGAACTGTTTCCTGCCCCTCGTCATGGAAGAAGACTTTTGGCCGCAGGGCGTGGTGTTCCGTCGCTTCCGCGGACCAGTACCACAGGAGAGCACGAAGACAAGTGCAAAGTGAAGTGCTATTAACATAGTTTTAAGTTTTTTATTTACTAACACAATTTGTATTTAATTTATATATGTTAGTCTGTAAGGTATATATCTATGGGCCATTGAAGCCTGAAAATAAATGATTTATTATTATTATTATTTATATTGTACTTAAATTTATAAGTCTCCCATTTCTGGGGTAGTACACCGATATTGCGGGCTTTTGGCCAAACAATTTTGGTGGTGAAATTCTTAATCTATTGACAAAAACTTTCTGACAATTCTGCATTTATTATTATTATTATTATTTGTATCTCATTATATTTACTCGGGCTATCAACCATGTGGAAGATACCCGGACTTTTAAAAGGCTTACGTGGGGACACAGGTCCAACACGCAGAGGCCTGTTGAGAACTTTAATCTAAAAGGGGATGGGACACCAGCTAGGGACACCACACAACTGCTCTATAACAGAACAGCCATGAAAAGTCCCCAGGAGGTGCGGGACTATTGAGAAAGATGGATACTAAAATGATTTGGTCTATTGTGTTGGGATGTTTCGTGTAATGGTTACTTTTAGTTACTGAATAAAAACGGCGTCTGCCTTTAACCATAAAATATGCAGTATATTAGCAGACGGTGACTCGCCACTCACTAGATGGGCCCCCTAAACAGTCGCCACTATAGGCAACAGGGAGCAACACCGATGTGAGTGGCTAGGGGTGTAGAGCGGTGCGGCCCCGGTTTCACCATCGCGCGTCTCGAAGACTCGGAGCGGGTTTCCCCGCTATTACGCCATTAGACACTTCCACCCCCGAGCATATAGCTCTGGCGACCCCTCTCTGACCAGCCAACTAAGGCAAGAAAGAGCTGAGAGTCCTGCGGGCGCTCTTCGGTTTCCACTCCAGCTACCCATATCGGGCAAACCGGGGATGAGTCCCTGACCGACTCTCTGGGGTATCAGGCACGTTGTGTCGCCACTCACAAACAGCTCGCCACAAGCTGCCCTGCGGTTTGTGTGCTTTTATTATTATTATTATAGTGGTATTTGATCATAAAATCCTTAGAATTATATTATGAAGGCAGAGGGAACACTATATTATAAGGAGCTCGTGGCCACGCTGTTACCACGCAAGATCAGCAGCGCTCGCTGCGATCAATGCACGGATGGGTACCCGTTCATAACACATTAAAACCCCTCTGTACCACGAAGAGCACTTTAAGCCTATGCATAATCTATTTCTCTGGGCGTTTCGATTTGCCGTCTAATCTGACTGTGAGTATAAAACAGTGAGTGTGCTTGTGTTTGTGAAAACACTTGCGCAGTATGATCTCATGGTAGTAACTCCTGGAAGTAACAAGCGAGCGACGCCATAGTTAACTGGGTGTGGAGTTAGAGAGGGTTGAGAAATAGGTCAGGTGAAAACTTGGTTACGAACATGGCTGCCCGCATAGCATTCATTCTTGATTGCATGCTTGCTGACATGCCTGCAATCAAGAATGAATTCAATCAAGCATTAATTCTTGCTTGAATAAATGCACACTTGCTTACATGCTTACTTGTATGCTTGTCTGCTTGCTTGCATGTTCGCTTAGTTACCTGTATGCTTGCTTGGCTGTATGCTTAGTTGCTAGCATGCCTGTTTGCCTTGTTGCTTGAATATCTGACTGCCTGCGTGCCTACATGCTTGATTGCTTGTACACCTGCCTGATTACATGCTTCTTTGGTTGCATGTTTAGGAGCTTAATCAGGTGCATTGTGTGTATAGTAACCAATGTCAAGAAGGTAGTAAACTATTGAAACATTCGTATACTTAAAGTGTTGAGACATGAACATGCAGATAGTAGAATTTGACTGGAATCCTACAAGCTGTGGTAGAGTTATCCGACTTGCCGTCTCGAGGCAGTTTCCCGGCACCAATATCGACCTCTCGCTGAACCATAGGAAGATATTGAAGTGGGTCAAAAGTATCTCCATTATGGGCAAAGCACAAGCGTTACGTGGTGGGCGGCTGAGGCGTCTGTGAGGCGCAACAGGCACCCCGCCCCGCTCGCCGCGCGCAACAGGCGCCGTGCCCGACTTACTTGTTGAATCGACCGACCTACTAACGTTCCAAGACACTCGACACACCAAATTCTCCTACATGAGGAAAAAGGTAAGACGACCAGATAAGGTAAAGTTGGTACGGGCGAGCGGCGTCAGACGAGGGACCATCGTGTCTCTTACAACCCGTATCAGAGCAATCCGATGCCACGTACAACATTGTCGTCGTACTTTTATGGCATTATTAGTATTTTGAGAAGAATAATGAATGACCACTGAAAACTCAACTTTGATCACGTCGTTTCTCTTGTGTCGTACGTCATTGACTGCCATCGTGCCAACGAGACTTTAGTTTCAAGTGATTGATAGAAATTGTATCAAATTCTGTGCTGAAATGAACCAAATGTTATGTGCAGGTGTCAGCTCTTTGTATTTCTTGATATAATAGCCAGTACATCTTAGCAATCTTCCGCTGGACTCGTTTCGTCTGATAACTTCTACTATGCTGATATTTTGTAGAATGCTTGTAGTTTCGAATACCCTTTTGACTGTCAAAGGAGCACTAATTTGCCATGCTCGTAACACGTTTGAACATCTACCTAGTCCTACAAACCCTACCGGCGCATAATATTGACGACAGCATGCAACGATTGAGTGTGCGACACTTATCAAAAGGATAGTTCACCAACTTTACAAAAGCAACACGTCAGAGAGCAAACGGCAGCTTTGCTCCGAACGTGTGCATTTCAAGTGACGTTACTGCGAGAGCTGCTTATATGCTAAGTACCGAATGCTATAATAATATATGAATGCTGCATACAGGATGCCTCCAAGACCACTGCATGGTTGGGGATATTAACATAATACTAAACGTTAGAGTAGAATATAACGTTAGATGAGATCCAAGTAAAATCTCTTAATTGTTTATTGTACACACAAAACATACCTATAATTATAAAATAGCAACATCTAATTGTCGTGAAATTGACTTTCTAAGTTTCAAGAAACGTTGATTACGTTTGGTTTCTAACTTTTACAATGTCTGCATGAACATTTTTGTGATTATTATTACTTTGCTTTATTAGTCATGGCCGTCCTACTGCCGAGCAAAGGCCTCCCTTTTTTTCTCCATTCCTCCCGGTTGTGAGCTGAAGTTGTCCATGTTTCTTATAGAAGTCAAAATGTTTCTTAAAGTACAATAAATACAAAATATCTACAACAACTTCTGCGCCGATTTTGCAAGTCTATTTTAATTAGCCTGTAATGTGTTCCACTACAGGGCAAAAGCCTCTCTCTTATTTCTCCACAAATCTCTGTTCATTGCCATTTACGGCCATGTCATTCCCGCAAAGAAGAATAGACGGCAAAAATGCATATGCCTACACACAAATCCTCATCCGCACCGGTACATACAACTATTAATAATGAAAATCAGATATCAGTAGTATCAAGACATCCTGTACATATGTTGTCTGTTTGCACGCCACGCTTTACCGCAGGTACCAAAGTTCCTCTGCGCCTCTACGATGTCGCAACTATTAATTTGTTGGCTCGAAAACCACCTTAAGTTATTCACGTGTTGGGTGCAGTACTAATTTGTCTGAACATAATAGTGTGCAAAGTTGCCTCATATCAACACCTCTTATGTGCATAATGTATTTCGACAGCTTTCGAGACACTTTACACTTCACTTAATAGGCGCTTCATGAACTTTGACTTTATCGATTTTGTTGAAGGTTTGTGTGATGTTAACTGTTTAGCATTGTTTTACAAGGCGGTTACGATTTATTAGCAGGAATTTACAAAGTTATAATAACGCCTACTGATAAAATTAATGCATGATTTAGTTACAACGCGACGCTAATGACCTACCTACCTATCAGATTTGTATGCTATGCCGTAATTGCGACGATACCACTACGTTATTATAAATAGGTCAATATCGTGATATTTTCTACACATTTTTTTGTTAATACTGCATTCAACGTTGTATTTCGGATAAGTATACGTCAGTGTTAACCAAAAGCGTAAAAATCAATACAAATAATCATAACAAAGAGCATGTAGTTGTTTCTTACAATTTTTTATCTATTCCGTATAAGTTTTCAATGAAACAATTGAAGTGTGACGATTAAAACATGCAACCGAATTCCAAATCGTAACATAATCATTCGGGTCTGCATCCACAAGAGTACCATCTGTTTATCAATGTGTTGAGTGCGAGCATCTAATCGGCTCTTTCAAGCTTTTTAGGACTAAGTCTCATGTAGCAACTGTAGCATGAGATATAAATAATATTGGTACATTGGACCACGTCTCTGTTATAGGGTTAAAGGTAACTCACCAACTAGCGCTAAAATAACTGTGAGCAATGGTGCAGCCGGGAATGATACCGTCACGTTGAATTCGAGCATCTGCAGTAAGTCAACTGAAACAAAATTAATGAACGTGAGTACTACAATACAATAAAAAAGCACAAACAAAACATCGAATCTACGAAAGGCATTACATTTAGGCATATTTCTTAAATTACTTACGAAACTAAGTGATACAACAAATATTTTAAAAGGTGTCCTAAATTTCATGCAGGTATTAGGTAGTTCTTAGTAATTTTAAATTAAAATGCCTACAATAAGCACTGCTCGTATCTTGGGATTCATATTTATATCTACCCGCTTTCATAAGTTTCAATGTTCCGTGATTGTAAAACACCCACCCATGCCTGTGTGTGTGCTGTGCTACCCACTGCATTATATTTTAAAGAAACATCTCGGTTTCCAAGCGATTTAACTTGTTTCTTATCAATCTGTTGAGATGGAAAATCTCAAGTATCTCTAGATACACAATACGAGTATGATTTGAAAGCAATAAATGTATTAACTCTGCAATCGTATAGTTCACATATTTGTTTCGACGTGTTTTCTTTGTAGGTATTGTGCATTTGATACAAATGGTTGGTTAAACAATGCAGAATTTGGGTTACGTTGCTGGCAGTCTTGTCTTCTTTCTGTGACGTATATGATGCCTACCATAGATATAAATGTCACCGGCACAAACAAAAAAAAATGTCTGCAGGTCTTTCAACAGAAGTTCCAGCACATGTACCAACGGGGTGATCAGTGACGTGCAAAATTTGTAGGTGTGGGATTTAGGCATAATTACTATAGATACTCATTAGTTACTCATAGCGAACATGAATACTTTTTTATGGATTCATTTAACCTAAAACAATTCTACATAAGTATTAGGTATCTGTTTTAAAAAAAGCCAAATAATACAATGCTAGGTACTTATATGATTTTAGTCTGCAAGCAAAGCCCTAAATAAGCAAGCCTATTTTTATTTGCTTACCGTCATTATAATGTATTTATGATTACAAGCAGCTCTTCTATTACTACCTTTCTATATGCCACTGCATTTTACTATGCATTGAAAGTTATTTTCATGACTATGTTCTGTAAAGCACTGATAAGCCACTTTCCCTCACATTTCACCCAAAAGCATAACATTTCGTAATTTTCTATTTTGGTTTTATTTACGGTTAAAAAACTATTCTGCAAAAAATTATCAACCTTGACTTTAAGATCGCACCACAGAAAAGAGTACCTTTAGTAGAAGGTACGTATGAATTCATATCGATATTCCGCAAAATAACAACAATGATTATTTTTAAAGCAAAATTATGAATAAGTGTTATCGTGCACATTTAAAACAAGTATAGGAGCAGCGGCGTGCCATAAGCCGCGCTTAGAGCCCCCTGGAGGCATGCGCGCGCGACGACGCCGCACGTTAACGCGATCAAACGGCAGGTATATGAATTTTTCATGTGCCACGAGAAGTAATGGTGTCGCCCGAGACGTCGGATCATTCTTTACGAGCCGACAACGGAAACCTTTAAAAATAGACGATTTATATATAGCTGCAATACACACATGTGTGGTGCTCCACCGCAGACCAGACTCTGCACTCAGACTTTCGAAAATCAGATTGAAAAAGTTGTAAAAAAATAAACACGGCGCTAAATACATTAACCGTTTTGGAAAAGTGCCGTTAAAAATACACCTAAACAGGATCGAGTTCAGGCGACGCACTATGTCACGGGTTTGGGGAGAGTAGATCCGTAATAAGATAAAGGTTTTATCGTCTTTTCGTTAGCATAGTTCTCGTGTGCTCTCAGTTTGTCGGAGCTTTGTGGACGGTTGTTTGCTTAAGGTGGGATAATCCCGGTACAGTTTCCGTATCGAATATATGCGCCTTTGTTCCCTCTGTCACATCTTTTGATGTTGTCTAGCTGAATAAAGGGTTTGATATGACGAATCTAAGGAGAAATTCTGAGAAAGGTCAATATGTACGTCTTACTAAGATCAGGGAAGGTTTCTTACCTATTATAAAAAGATTACGATGAGAGATTATCTTAAATCGATTTAAGGATGGGTTCCGACAAAAAAATGCGGTTCATCCGACTAAAACTCAAAGCATGTTACAAACTACATAAACCAGTACCTTAATCTAGTATTAGGTGTTAAAGGAAATTTGTTCAACAGAAGACACGTTTCGATGCTTTCGACAAAAAAAATGTAAATTGCAACGTCATCGTTCATCATTCATCATGTGAAATTAATTTCGCCGTCGCTTCCCCCGTTCCCGTTCCGTTGCGTACTTTCTACGATTTACTGCGCGGATTCATATTACCGTAAAGTATTGGTAGGAAAAGAGGACGCCGATATTAAATATTGTGCAATATGCTATCCTCCTAGCTATTTCAAATTCCATTTAGGAAATAAATTTTGATATTTTAAAATGAAACATTTTCTGAAAAAGTCGATTAATGTTTTAAGGTAGGTTTGCGAACGAGTAGAGCAATCTCTCTTGACGTCGCGGAACGGTGGAGGTCGGGGCGGCGATACTTGACGCTCGGAACAATGAAGCGAGCAGGTAATTGGCATTAAACCGTGCTTGAAACGGTTGTTAGTGCAAGCCGGAGCGGCACGGCGGGGAGGGCGGGCCGTCTCTCCGATACCGCTTGCCCTAATTAGGTAGAAATACGAGAAATAAGAGGTAAAATGATATTGTCCTAGAGCTATCGTTAACTCGAAGCGCTTTACTTTTCATGGCAAAGATATTGATTAAGAAATACACCCCAAAACGACCCGGCTGGTGGACGTTAGGCCCGCCAATTAAAGAGCAAGTTTGAATTTCGCATGAAGAAATGTAATGAGGAAACATTCATATTTGTAAAATATACATACACATACATAACATCACGCCTGTATTCCCCGAAGGGGTAGGCAGAGGTATACAAATAGTATACCCACATTTCGCCAGTTATGTTTTTAGGTCCCAATGTAATAGGGGCGAGCCTATTTAATTGCCATCAACCGGGCACAAATCCAGACTCTGTGCTGCTACTGAGAATTACCTAATGGAAAAACCCAGTAACACTGCCCGACTCGGGATTCGAACCCAGGACCTCATGCTCAGCAGTCGCGCTTAGTAACCACTAGACCAACGAGGCAGTAAAATATACACCGAAATAAAAAACCAGAGACCAAATTTTAGCAAAAGCAAATATCCTCAGAAATTCACACCTAATTACGGTGACAATATTATTTCGAATGTAATCCGCATCATATAAACCGCCAATATACAAGCGTAACTTTATGTACCACCTACTGAATCGTAACTTTATGTACCACCTACTGAATCTATGTACCTACCTATATAAAATGATAGCATCAGACGTTAAAATGAAAATAACAAAAAAAAATCTAAAGCGGCGAAAATACGTAAGATTTTATTGACGTCGGCACATCATTATTATCAGCTTATTTTGTTTTCTTCGATACCTTCTAATACCTTATTGCTATGGAAAATTACGTTCAATTTGAGAGCTAAATAATTGGGCAAATTACATCCCAAATCGGCTTATACAAGGAAAAATTCGCAAATTAGATACTTAAAGGATTTTTCAAACCTACGCCTTTGCCGGTTGGAAAGTCGGAAAGTTCCTTTTGGGTTCCGTATCTTTTTAATGTTTGAACAAATATTGTGTACTGAAGGATGTTCGTCTTAAACAAAATGTACATATACCTACACTTTCACATGTATAAAATTGATTACTATTGTCTAATGATGATATTCCAGAAATGACCTAATTAATAGCAGCATTGATTACCATTCCTACCAACTCACAGCGGATTGGCGACTTTAAAATTGCCGTTTATACACACAAAATCGAAGATTATAGTTATATCAAGAAACTATATAATACGCCACGTTCTGTGGCCGATAACAAAAACGAAAACAGAATTTAAATAAATTAAAAACATGTTTTTAACACAAGCTTTTAAATCAAAAGTACCATAATATTGTATTGTCACCAAACCTATTTTTATTACATATTTAAGTATGCAAACTTTCATTTCATTCGGGTGTTAAAAAGTGGTTCTAATTTAGATTGCAAGATTTGACTCACATACATACATACATACATACATACATCCATCCATACATACAAACATTGCAAGTTAAATAAAAGCTTGTAATTATAATCAAAAACGAATCGTACCTACCTCCAAATTAATTCATTGTATAGACAAGTTTATTTTTATGTGCGAGCATGTGATAAGGCAATTTTTTTAGGCCCACTTACCAAACAAATCTGCTTGACGTAAATTCCGCGAAAAAAAAACAATATAACAACAAATAATAGATACTCAACCTACTCAAACATCAAACGTGTTACACGTGTTATGATATACATATTTTTAAAGAAATATTAACATTTTTTTTTCAAAGGAGTCCAATTAGTAATATCTTCTCAGGAAATTCTATTTTATCGATAAGCAGTCTCGTGCTCTTCACAGAATATTTATTTTCTTATTATGAAACGTTATATAATGATACTCAATGAAGAAATACCAGCGCTGCAAAGACACTCAGTCAAAGCTTACTAGACATGAGAGGGAATGTTCATTTTGAAACTAATTTATGTATAATAATTTTCCACTTGACTGGTATTAAAATCAAGTACTTTAAACCGAGAATAAATGTTTGCACAAGTATTTTGTTGCAGAAAATAGATGCTGCTATATCGAGACCAATTAGAATGAGCCTTCAAGCAATATTGAGAATGAAGATAATATGGATAACACTCACGAAAGTTATTAAAGATAATAACAGTGCAAATAAATACAATTAGTCCAAAGTGCAGGAAAAGGTACCTTATAATACCTATGTAGCCATGCTATTTATGATGCGATACCTGAATTCGTACATTGTTTTGTGAATTTGTTTTTAGCCAGGTACGGGTCATTAAGGTCCATCGCATAGACTGTTATTGTTACCTATATTGGAATCAAACACCAACCAAAGACGATAGGATGACTTCTAAGGACTAAGTTATGCCAGAATATATCAAATTATATTACCTACATTTAATACACGAAATGCTGCAACATTACGTAATTGCCAGCAAGTTTATTCAAGGAAATATACATTAGTACATCAGTGTAGAGATTGCGTTGCAAAGGTAGCAATAGTAAGTTTATCGGTAAAGGAACTACTGAAGCAATTTGCTGTGTGAAGCGGAGCGAGCGAGGCAGATGAAGCCGTGCAAACGAGAACGTCTCGAAAACACCAATTGGAAATTACCAGTACCACTTTAAGTTTCATATAAATACGACATTTACATACATTTGTAGGGGGAATAGTAAATACAATATGCAAAATATTGCAATAGAGGAAATTGCATAGGTAAATGTGAGCGTAGCAAAATTATATTAGATATTGCAAATGTTTTGATTGATGAAGAATAAGAGAGAACGGTTTCTTAATTTTTGTATCCTAGCCTTGGATCCAGGCGACTTTTTGTGAAAATTGAGACTTTACAAAGGCCACTGACATATACAAAATGAGTTACAAATAGCAGATTGAATAACGTATCAATAATATGATGTTAAGAATGGTGATAATACCGAAATACATAACTATGTGCATCTACCTTATTCTTGTCTCTTCATGGCTTTAAGATTGTCTGGAAGAAAACGACTAAGGAATAGAGTCCGCCCTTGTACATGTCTTATTTATATGTATGAAAAATAAATAATTATGAGGATTTTAATTTACCTATTCATTGTCCCAACGCTGAAAGGCCTCCTCGTGAGTGATAAATAAATGATAAATGATTTTATTTTTGCAAACAGGTTTTACAAAACACTTTTACACGTCATTTTTTTTAAATACACCCAGGTAAATTCTCATAAACAGGTTACTATTACAAAGAAATATTATGTAGGTAAGGTTGAAACGTTTCAAACATACAATTATTTTAATTATAATTATAAAAACGAAGACTTCAAGGATATCCTACCAACCAAGACAAATTAACCTCAATTTCCCACATAATACGCTTACAAAAACCTTAAGTGGCAGCTCCATATAGTATTATTTCCATTTAATTAATAAAACAGGCTTGTGGTTTTACAAACCATTTTTGTTCATTAAAATCAGACTAAGCAATCGTTTGTTGTATAATCCAAAAATAGCTTGTTTTTCCTACCAGCCATTAGCGGCAGGAAAATGTAAGCTTAGGAGAATTACAAACATCTAAAATAACTGAAAACGGCGAAGAAAAAATTGGTAATAATACCCCGGGACTTATTAACGGCACACTCAATTATCTCCCCGGTATCGTCGACTTAATTCCGATATTTAATTATGCAAATGTTAAAGCCCTTTTTTAAGGATTTTTCTACTTGGACTACTGTTAATTGAGATGAATCAATCTGATTTGATAACAGAAAAGTAAGGAAACAGAAAAATACTGTAATCAGTAAAGCTTCCTGAATGCAAAAATCTTTTTGCGGGGCTAATTGTAGAGAATTATCATGTATCTTATTTAAAACTTTATAAATACTTTGTCAGAATCAGGTAAAAAAAAATCTTAATTATTTCGTTAATCGTATTAAAAAAATATCAGAACCATTATGAGTAGGTATTGTTCCTTCAAAATTAATACCTGTAAATTCATTGACTTTTCAACGAATTTTGGGTTCACTAATATGAAAAAGGTTTTTAAGCTCAGCCAACCACAACATTAATAAGTGCGACAGTATTTAAAAATAGCTTTAAATATTCAGCCAGCGAAGTACAGCAATTCCAATAATTACCAACTTCATTAAACGAATACCATCAACAATTAAATTAGGTGCGGCAAACAACAGTATGCCGGCCGTTTACCGCATAGTGCGGTTCTTTTGTGCCCGGCAATATCGACATATTTCGCGTCACTAATTGTTATAATACTGCTCTAGTGAAGCGACGTATTACCACATTGCATGGTATTAGCGTCAATTTAATACCGATCCTTTGTTGCGTCTCTATCATAATGATCATGATAATAAACAGTTGTGCTGTTGGACCGCATTGTTTATAATGTGTAATCTGATTTATATATTGGCGCTTTGTTCGTATTAATTTTCTTGTTATGTAAGCTTGTGTTTTGGTTTAGTAGTACGAGTTTGGGTTATGTTTGCTAACGACATTCAAGTTTTTCGCCTTGTATATTAGTTTTAGTATATTTTATATGAACTTGTACGACTGGCAGATTATTGCGAAGACTTAATGCATATGATAATTATGTCTACAAATGGATTTTTATCCCCAAAAAGTAAAAACCTAAGAGGAATCATAATAAAATAGTTTAAAACTGACATTCTAGACTCCCAAACGTTACGTCACAGTTTGGATTCTCATTATATTTTTTGACACGAGTTTGTAAAAGTATTAACAGGCAAAGTATTGAACATTTAACAGGGTAGGTAATAACAAGTCTAGACAGGGATTACATTTAGAATTTTTAGATCCTCTTAAAATTGTAGAATATATTTCCATTTGTAAATCTATCTTATCTAAATACAATTTTTACAAATGAACCAATAAAAATATCTTAAACAAAAATAACTGAACATCAGAACACTTGAACAGAAAGAAGATAGAATTCTCATAACCCAAAGAATCTCAAAACGAATTAATTAGCAACAAACTCGATAGATTGTGGCGCTTCACAGAAATTATTTGAAGATCTATATTTATCTTTAAAGGAAGTCTTCTGAGAACTTTATTTCGTTGCAAAGAGCAGGAATAACATTTTCGAAGCTATATAATTTAAGAATACGTCCCGTCAGCGATATTTCGTGGTAGGTACTGCAATTCCTTGAAAATCTAATTACTTAATTGAATACTCGCAAATGGAGTACCTATACAGAAATTCAATGTATTTAAGTTATATTTATAGTGTTTAACATAGGAAAATAAATCTATTAATAACTAGAATAAGTGTGTAAAAATTTTTCCTTAAAACATACAGCGTTAAATACAAAGAATGTCCTTTGATACACGCTTACGGATACACATTTTATTTCAATACAGACGCCCCGATACAAAGGTTTTCCACACACGATAGAATACGATTGTGACGTTGCACAGGGTGTAATCCTCTAAGCGTCCAAGCGGCCATGTGTGGCGGATCGCTACACAACGGATCTACGACCTAAAAATATCTTTTTATTCATCCGATAAGCTGCTTGAAGAGTGTGGTCCAGTTTGTGTTCTCTGTTACAACCTTCTTTGTTGTAACTTGTATTCTGTTTGTTCGAGTATACTAGTGTGGCATTACAGGATTATATTGTGAAAATATGGTAAAAATACAACCTTCTTTTCAATGAATTAAATTATTTATCTTTTATATTTTTAAATCCTTTGAGGTGGCGGCTGGACAAGTGTACATGTATACGATATTATGTCCTACCTATACTGTACGATATAATAAGAAGCACAAGGATTGTTGCTGTAAGCCTTAGACATAAAATTGTAGCAGAAGACTCATTTATCCCCTACATTTTGCTTGCATAATAAGTACTGTGTAGTATAAAGCTAGCCCGTGGCCAATTATAGAACTCACACTGGGATGTCTCCTAACGGATTCCTTTTCCGGCGATAGAAGGGAATCGTATTTTTAATCCTTCTACACACAGATGAACATGTCTTTAGACTTTTAGATAAGAGATATTTTTCTGGTAATGTAGAATTATCACTAACTACAATAACTACTGTTAATCAAAGGTTATTTAAACATAAATATTACGTGTAGCCAGTATATTAACTTACGTACCTAGGAATAACAAAGTATGTAATACATTTCGACTTTAAAATTAATTTACCATTAAAGGTATAGTTAAGATTGGTATTTAAGTATATTTTCGAAAACGATAAAAGCAAAACAGCTTCAATAAACGTAGCGTATAAGCGGATTACAAATTGAGAATATATACGTCCTATCTAACAAGTTTAATACGCCGATAAGGATAAACGAATGAAAAAAAAACTCTCAAATTAATTAGCCAAACAAAACAATTTTGCACAGATAATCGTTGCCAAAAATAAAACGAGGGACAGCAAACATCCACTTTATCAATGCTTCAAAACAAAACAGGGAACACTCCTTACTTTAATAAAATAAACGGCACCTTTTAAAAAAGCTTTTATAAAACGTGGAACTAAAAAAGAACGGGACGTCAAAGCGCTCTTTTACCCGTTCACGAGTACATAGGTACGTTTCGCCCACCGCCTGCGCGCGGGGATGAGTCGTCATAGAAACGACTGGATCCCATTGAACAGATTTACCCTTATCTGATATTGTGAGTTGAATAGTTTATTCTACAAACTGGAGCTAAGAGCTCCTTTAGATATAAATCTTATTTTACTGTTAAGGTTCTATACAAATATGATAAAAGGTGACCCTTGAAGGTGGCATGTCTCGTTCTCGCTTTTGAATGCGTTATGTATGCTGTACTTAAAATTATATTTGAAGACTGGTTTTATTCTGAATTATTGGAATAAAAAATATATTTATGGAAACTGTTCTATTTTCGTTCATATTTAACTATTTACTATTTATCGCAATATCTGCAATAAACCTAAAATAATGAGAAAGAAACCAACGTCGCGTAAATCCCGGATATCGAAACGAGCTTGTTTCCTGCGTCATAAATGAAGTTAATATGAGACGGTCACTGATTCTGTTTATTTCACCGTCTGCAGCTTGTGTGTTGCTTTTACACGTCATATTTATCTCAAATACCTTACAATAAATTTAATAACAAGCAATGGTTGATGAAAATGTTGATATTTAATTTCCAAGAAAGAGTTTAAAAAAAAATTGAAAACAATCATCGTATTGAAACACAAGGCAAGTGGCGGTGCGAGGATAACACTGAAAGAAACAAATTATCTCTATCTGGCTAATTGTCGACAGATCAAAGTGGAGGGGGCTTGGCTAAGCAAATCCGACTCGGTATTTTTTCACAGTAGAATGGAAGTGGGGTGGGTCGCGGCCGCGGGCGCTATTCGCAATTATTGTTATTACAAAGAGTTTGCCTGAGCCGGCTCACGACTTGAGAATTTTTACTGTATTCATCCTCACAACATCTGATTGCAGCATAGGTACCTATTCGCTTTATAAAAACACGACAACGCCGTAGTCTAGCGGTTCCGTAATCAACATATTATGTCTGCAATATGGAATATGTGAGCGGTTCATACATCCGTTTTGCTTTTTAAAAGAAAACAGTAATTAATTAAGGCTTACCGATGAAAACGAAGATCTGGTGATGGGCGTAACGCAACAGCATAGATATGGAGACCGTCTGCAACAAGAAAAAAACAAAGTTAATAGATTTGATTTAGTCAAAGGAATCTGGGTCTTTGAGTTTGTGAGCGAGTTACTATCTAGAAAAAAAAAAGAGTTTCAGATTTTAATTAAATCTTTTACGTAGTCATGATACGCTTTTAATTAATAAGCTTGGATCGTAAGATAATTAATTATTTGCACAAAATCATCGATATGATGCTGGACATTTTATTTAGGTGTTCTTTCTTTCTTCAATCTTCTTCTTTAAGTAAATTAGAAAACTCGTAGGTATTATAAAAGGTCTTACCCTTGTTAATACTATGATATTTGTGTGCATGCTATTATAAAATATAGGACGTATGTGTCAAAAAGACCCTGAGTGGAAAAGTTATCTACTACTAGCCCTTCAATTACAATAACATTTGTTAAAATAGGTTAAATTATTAGTAATAATATAATGAAAACGAATATTATACATAAGATTCATAGCTCTTACTAGTTTTTCATTTCGAGAGAAATTTAATTGATGTGCTTCTACTAAATATCATAACCCTTTATGCGAAGTGTAGTTCTTTGTAATTTAAAACTGTCGCTGCAGAATAACAGCATCATCGTTTGGTGGCCAGTTCGTAAAATGTCGTTACAAAGACCCTGTCAACAATGTACCGTCATACCGTGTCCGACCCACAAAGTGAAGGCTGTTAATAAAATGTAACATAAAATTGAAAATTCCAGTAGCTTTCAATCGTATACAATGTTACTGCATAAGAGAACATTTAGGAGGGCCGATCCCACTGTTACTTAAATGGATTCAATCTGCACTAAGCGTTTCGTTAATGAAATTCAATCGCGGCGAGGCGGTGCGGGGAGCAAATGATGTGGCGAAAAGATTGATAGCGGCCTCAGGGACGCGTCCCGACTACCTTTAGGTACATGTTGTACAAGCTTTCCTGCTAGTTTGGTCATCCAGACGCTCGCTTTCGCCATTCCATTGATTACGCGTTTTTTAAACAAATTGTAATCATAAAGAGACTGATTCTCGAAATCCAAAAACCCCCCCGCCTATTGTAAGGTATGCAATTTTATAGGACGTTTTTTATACAGGACAAACAGGACAGGTAAATGAGAGGTGCCGAACTATTTTGGTCTATGTCCGGGCGGCGGTGCAGCGTGACGCGGCGCGACGGACCGTGCGTTTGCCGCACGACGCAATGGGCCGAACGTAATCCGCCCACCGGCGAGCTGTTAGTTTTTACGGTCGCCGTAAAGTAAAGAGCGGCTCACATCGATCGTCTACCACAGTTAATATTAAAAGGCATAGTGGTTAATGCTCTGGCTTCTGCTTTTATTATCGGTACCAACAGTGATCGATCAAACGGGAGTTCCGACAAACGCTCCATTGTTCCTCCTCGACTCCCAAATTCGAATATGGAATTGTTAGTATTCCGGTTTACCTTGATGAAGCACTATGAACGATTCAACTTTAGCTGTGCGAATTATTAGGGGCGTGTGTACGATAATCGATAACGAAGTACCGGTACATTAAAACAAAACTAATTATAGGACATTAACTTACGTTGGAAAACAAGAACTTTATGAGATACACATTTCACTTATTAGGTATGTAGGCGTGTAACAAAATTAATAAAAAGATTATTTATTTTATTTATTTTTCTGTAGGTAAAGGACTTCTACAGATGTGTACGTCATATAGCCATATGTGACGGCTTGGTGTAAAAAAGTTCGATATCTAAAATATCCTTTTCTTCTCTATATTTATATTTTTTTGAAGTTATGTGATTACGAAATGAGCAACCAAAATCATGAAACATTAATTATTGTGTTACGATTAACAAAAGTTTAGATTCACTGCAAGGGATATAAAAACCAGCATATATAGATACGCTACGTTTTGAAAATAGACACAAAATATTGATATAGAAGCGTATTAAACAATCTGAAATATTGTAACCAAATCTTTTCAACGTCCGAAGCCATAGACACCAACAGACATTAATAGGTATCTCGCATGCAGAATTTCCCAATCCACTTTGAGGTTTGACAACGCACAGCAAGTGAAACCGAATATATGTTAGGCAATACGTGCGCCGTTTGACAATTGATTAATGCAATTTCTCTGGCGACTGACGTCGGCCTGCGGAATTAGTTCCTGTAACGTATATTGCATGGAGGCTGTCACATACAATAGCCGCATTACAGACGCTCCACATGATACAGACAAAATCAATAATATTATGATATTCTCGTTGATTAACAGGTATGTAGTGGAAACAGATCGGATGCTAAGCTAACATCAATTTGAAATCAACGCTTTGATGCAAGGTACGAACTAGTAGATAATTAGTGTTGTCTATTAGTTTCAATTCTTATCCTTCGTCAACATAATGCTGATGTAATAATTAGAATAGAATTATAACTGATCTCGCTTAAGGTCACAATTAAATTACAGGCAGGTATTAGCGCTAACATAAATTCACTAAGTTTTAATAAATAATAATGTATCTACACATGCTTGGCATTATTAAGAATATAACAAGCGTATAGTTAGTTTGATTACTACATTACACGTATTTTTTTGCTAGGAAATATCGTAGAAGTGTTATGTTTGAATGCGAAATTTTAACCTAATGTATTCAAAACGTTTTAAGCACCAGCACTTGCTCTTAACCTCAAAATCGTTAGTTTTATTATAGTATACTAGCTGACCCGGGGTATGATAAATAGATGTTGGCCGATTCTCAGGCCTACTCAATATGCTCACAAAATTTGATGAGAATCGGTCAAGCCGTTTCGGAGGAGTACGGGAAGGAACATTGTGACACGAGAATTTTATATATAAGATATGTCATTTGACTAGGATAAGAACAAGAAATTTTATTAGTAGTCCAAGAATATATGAATATGAACAGATGTCTTCAATATAAAATGTCAACTGACTTCTACATGCTTCCTTAATATCAACTACTTAAGAACTATTCATAGCTCTTCGTTTTTCTCCGCGACCCATAAAATGCACGTTTAGTTGGCAAAGTTGAAGAAGTAATCTGAGAAAAATATATTGCTATGGCTTGCGGGTTGCGTTACCAGCTACTGCTTTCATAAAAAGTAATAGGCTTTATAACAAAGCTTTTAAATAATAGATGATGAACAAGTTAAAATAAATACTACACATTTTGTGAGCTTGTTTTTAGACTTGCATTTTTTTTAACCAGAATATGGGGTTAAATAAGAGAAGGTTTACCTGCAGTGGGACAATACGGGCTTATAATAACAATAAGGCTTCGTGCGGTGTGCAAGACCTAAACTTGCTCCCCTAACTGAAATTAAATCTCAAAGAAAACACCAATCATTTCAATCAATCACGCCAAGAAAATAAATTAGAAAATATATGTATCAAATATCACATTTATTAGGCCCGATACATGCAGGGCGCTAGTATTAAAGGCACGCAACATTTGACTTCTTTACTCAACATTGCCGTATTGCATTGTGTAGTGTTTGTAGCTTATAATTTATTACATTGGTACTAGTTAACATAATTGTAGCGATTAATAAGAAAAGCGGGTTATAAGAAAAACGTTTTAAATATTAACCTCTTGAATACGCTTGGTTGCACAATTGATGTACGAACCTATAACTAAAACTTTGATTTCTCCTTGAACAAAACAATTTACGACACAAGTGCCCCACACTTGTACAGCAATTCGTATAGTATCTAAATTCAGCCGAATGCAACCAAAACTTCCGACATCACACGAGTTTCAACACAGAAGTGGCCATTCACGTAAGGAGTTTTGTAAAACAAACATAAGGCAGGTTACAGTCTCGGCGAGCGTCAGAATTTGGAACCGTAATAAAGTTTGAAAGGGCTGTAAAAGAGCAATAACTGTAACTCGGCGAGAGAGCCTGATTTTAGTGGCGTGGGGGCCGCGCCTTGCGATAACCTATTAATTGATCTGTAATGTCTTTGTGAAATGCAACACGCGCTTGGGACTCATTATATCTCAGTTTGTCACACCGAATATTTTTTATTGAGAAAGTACAGTCAGCTCGTAAATTAAGAAACCTAATGTCAAATAATTAATGGCATAATAACTTTCGTGAGTGTTATCCATATTATTTACTATATATTCCGGTTATACTCACGGGTGTATTCGGGAATGCCCGACTAGTTTCGGACTCGATCGGAGCCCTTATTCATGAGCTGGTTACGCGGCAGAGTCAGTTCGGCTCGCGACTCTGCCGCGTAACCAGCTCATGAATAAGGGCTCCGATCGAGTCCGAAACTAGTCGGGCATTCCCGAATACACCCGTGAGTATAACCGGAATATATAGTAAATTAATGGCATGTTTAAAAAATTCAATGTTCAGCCACTTATGATGCTGACTGTACTTAATATCGATCGATCAAGATTCAGGTATTTGTCCTGTCGTCCCATGGATGGGTAATCCAGAAAATTCTCCGTACATTCACTTTTAAAGGCGTCTCGGGTAGTCAGCAAACCTACGTCCGTAATACCCAAAGAGGTATAAATCAACGACTACCTTTTAGAGGTAAGCAAATAAGAATTGGGGGTCTGGGGGTATGGGATCCCATTAATGGAGTAATTGACCACACACTAAATTGACTTGTTTGCTTAGTTTTTGTCAAAAAGTCTGTATGCTTAGTTTTTATCAAAAAAATCCGTATTAGCCAAGCGGGTAGTACTCATAACCATGACAGGTGGTCTTGAGACTAAAAGCGTTCGGGAATCTCTGACCTAGACAGTGGATCATGTAGTGTGATGAGAAGCCATCTATGTACCTATAGGTAATCCTGATTTTTTTTAACATTACTTAGAAGTTTACCAACTTTGGAGTGATTGAGCAATTCTTGCCAATCTAAGAACTTTCTTTGAAGGTTTAAAAGTGTTTATACCGCAATAACTTTGTACAAGCGTACCAACTTACACAATACGAAATGACCTTTTACGTAAAACCAACAAATTAAAGTGTTTCGTTTTCCATTGGTTCATAACCACTTTTTTAAACATCAAACGGAGCAGAGATTAAACAATACGACTTTTGTTTTCCTTACGTTATACAATTATAATTGCTTTTACCTAACCAGCATAGTCAAAATATCCAAATTCATGCTTATTAATTTTTATTACGTGTATTCCGACCTGCCATCTAGGGAAGTCAGAGTACCTAAATACACTTCTGGGCACTGAAATGCAAGGTCCTTAATATTCAAGCTTCTCAATTATTAAATTCACGCCTATTGCCCAGGGGTAGACAGAGACCACGGATTTCCATTTGTTACGATCCCGACATACTTCTTTCGGCTCATTTACTCGCATCACATTCCTCATACACACTCGTCGGTTAAGAGTACCCCTCACATGACCGTTTATTTAAGTAATTTAGATTGATGACCAAACGAAATTATAAGTCTAGTTGACTAAATTAACTAAAAATCATCAAACTTATACTTCAATATCATTCTTTTATATGTAATATCATTCTGGCCTCCTCAGATTTTGTTATTTTAATAACGTCGCCCCACACTAGGAATTTCTCCTGTGTCGTGAGTGCGTTTTGCAAACATGAAATATCATATACACGAACACCCAGACTTGGGGCAAAATCCGTGCGGGAATCAACCCCGCAACCCTTAGCGCAGCAGTCCAATCGCTTACCCACTGCGCAAATCAGGTCGTCACAGATTGAAGAAGAGCCAGAACGCGATTATTACATTAACCAAAATCATACAAATTTACTTCACAGCGCGTAAACTGTGCTCTTTGGACTACGTCCCGGACACATTCCACCGAGACATGCATACATCTTCGACGGTACTACACTCAGTACAATTTGGAGAACTAGATTTACCCAATACCAAAGCAAATTTAATAAGTGTAATGTCTCCAATATCAAATCAGGATAACATACAATGGTTAAAATACGAACGCCATCTGTGTGCTTTTGCCCAAACTTTCTTTTTGAGTTTAAAACGGTACTACCAGTACATAGCTTCGTCTATTCGCCGCTAGATGGGCTGCCGATTGAACGAACCGAATCTTGAAAACGTGGTTCAGTGTCTGAGAAAATAACATTCTGCTATTCGACACTAGATGGCAGTACAATCTAAACAAAAATCGTGGAAAGTGACATGTTAATAATAGTTTTACTGTGTCAAGTAATAAAACAAAATAATTACTTCTATGATTTTTTAACAATTGTCTATTTTGAATTTTCATTGAATATGAATAATTTTTAAAGCTAGTTTAAGTTTTAGCGATTTTATCATCTTTATTTTCCCGTATCATACTTCCTCCCCCATCATAGGTCCTAACTGTATTATTAGGGTAGGGTAAAATCAAAAACATGTACTTACGAAGACGAGCATGATTAAGAAGGCAGCTATGTACGAGCTGCGCGCCGTCAACATCGACACGAAGCGGTAGTGTTCGCCTGTGATCACGTTCCTATAACAAATGAATACTTATGTAGGATTCAATCAGCAACTTAGCAGGGACTTACAAAATACACCAGTATTATTTTTTTATTTATGAATTAATTTTGATTATGATCTTTTTATCGTATGGTGATTGAAACCGCCTGTAAGCCTCTGACATAGCTTTATATACCGTTCAAATATTTCTCAGGTGTGCCGGTTTCCTCACGATGTTTTCCTTCATCGTTTTTAGCAACTGATAAGTAATTTATAGTACGCACATGAATCCGAAAAAAGTCATTGGTACGTGCCAGGGTTTGAACTTGCGACCTCTGACTTGGCAGCCAACGGTCATACCACTCGGCTATCACTACTTAGATTATGATTATTATGTAAAAGAAAACCCCATAAGATGCACGGATCAAATCAAGTTCGCCATGGGCCTATCCATACACAAATGTAGACACAAGGCAGCAGTGCGGGTGGAATAGAGGTGCCTGGTGAAGTGTCCCACTGCTAAATAACGACTACGACCGCTCTAACAAAAGCGATACGAAAAAGGAGATCTAATTGCTTAAGTTTTACTTGTTCTTAAGAGACAAGACTATATATATTTTTGAGGAGGAATAAACTAAATATTAATATTATAAACAATCAGATCTATAACTAAGTGTATACAGGTGTTCTACCTCATTAGGAGGCTATGCAGACAAAATTTGCTACTTTATATAAGCATGTAAAGACTTTTGCTATTTATAAGCCCAAGAGTGGGTTCGTCGCCTCTTACAATTCGATTTCCCCGTAAACTAATGTTTGAGGGTAGTTATTGCAACCTTCTCTTTTTGCCCATTGCCATCGGTTTATTCATGCACTAGAGGTGCCAACTACTTAGCTGTCTCAAACGCAGCTACAGTTTTCGATTTGGTTCATGTTGGAATATCATCAGAAAATACTCGAAGTCTTGTGATTTCTCTTTTACAAGGCAAGTACTTTTAAATGTTAGATCATTTAAAATAATTACCTCAAATATCCTTTATTATCTTCCTGCTCAGCTAACGTCTTAATAGACGCCATGAGCAGATCGTCGTAACCAAGAAATTCGTCAAGCACAAATCGTGAGAAGGGGTCGCCAAAGCACGCGTCCCGTTGGGGATCTAACGTGACGATCTTCACGGGGATCTTCAGCCGCAGTCGAGCACTAGGCGACAGGCGGAGGAAGCCGTACTCCAACGAATATTCCAGAATGTAATCCTCATCTGCAAACAAGAAAAGTTTGGTTAGTTGTTTGTTAAGTGGTAAATATTTAGACTTCTTATATGTTAAATCTTAGATGTCATTAAAACTAGGAAATCACTGAACTGAGTACCTTAATGTAAAATCATCATCATCAGTGTACAAATTAAATATTTCCGCCTTGATTTACTGATTAAGATAATCGGAGAATGCTTATCTAGCAGAATTTAAGAATGACAGTGCGTATTTTATTTTGCATTTTCGAGACACGATATACTCAAGATAGATAGTCGTTCGTTGTATTTTATTTTTGAGCCATCGATGAGAGACTAAAACTTTAACGCCACTATTTAATTAATTCTTTCTAAATTGATAAAGGTTAGCCTGGGCAAAATGACACCAAAACGTCATATAATTCTTTCTACTTACCTATACCTACGCCAATGTATAGCACAGATGTAAAAATAAACAAAAATTACTATTCCATTAATAGCCTGATACTATTTCACAAACACAAACCATTGGAATTAGAATAAGCTTATTAGCTTTTACGTCAACGAAGCCCTGTCGATGCCTGCCTCTAACATGTAGTAGGTAAATCACTACTCATAAAAAATTAAGTTTGGATCTCGAGGAAAAGTGTTAAAATAACGACATTCAATGTAAATAAACTATGTAGGTTTCAACAGTATAACGTGGGCTTTGCCAAAACGCTTTCAAAAGGAATATTTAGATATTGTTTTGGCCTTATAGTGTTACCATAAAGGAGATAGTATTCTTTATGAAACGTAACATAAACAATGAAACGTAGGTATGTCATCTCCAGTTATAGTTATTGTGCATGACGACACATACTAACTTCATGAGCAAATAAACAATTGAAGAGTATCTCGAACTGTACCTAAATAGAAAAGCTACATAATATATTATCACGGTTTTTCTAACTAATCATACGTTATTAAAACCCTAAAAAAACGACAACAACACTGCAATATGCTGGAAAAGACATTAGTGCATGCCGTGGTTTGAACTTGCAACGTTTGAATTGACAATCTGACGATCGTACCACTCGGCTATCAGTTCTTTGGTATTGAATATAATGAATATAAATGCTGTATTAAAATCGCAGTTAATTTGTACAAATTACTAGTCGAGTCTTATCACGTTTAACTTCTCTTACAGGCAACCTTAACATGAACAAGACAGTCACAAGAATTGATAACGGGGTATTCCTATGTTATGTATGATACACACATATTATATACGTAGATATAAGGTCGTGACCCTATTCTTATATCGATAAATTAATTCTTTACTCACCTTTCGAAGAGTCGTTAGATGCTGAATCTTCAGTAGAATCCTGAAATTAAAGAAAATATTTGATATTACAACATACCAGGGAACTACTATTAAAATACACCCAATACTATTAAAATTTATCGTCACACGATAAATTTTAATGATTATAGAACGCATCTGCCAACTAACTCAAGTAATCTAAATACCTATAAGCAATTTTTAACAGACTTCATAAAAACGTGGTTCTGCATTCGAAACTTTGCATGTTTGTATGTCGACGATTTCTTCAAAAACCAGTGATCCGACTTGGATGGGGTTTTGTGTTGTTTTGCTAACGTCAACACGATAGGACTGCGTAATCAAACAATCCAATCAATCCTCCTAATCGTATCGCTATAGGTACAGCTGTTGCCGAGCGTGAAGAATTATCAACACGTACAAAAGAAGAAATTTTAACCAGTCAGTAGCAATCAGTAACCAATCAGTTTTAAATATTGGCCAGGATAATATTATGCTCGTCAATTTATTTGACTGACATAATTGTACACAGCTAATATTATATTATGTCTGCTTCAACTCAGTATTAATTCCTACACAATTAGTTATTAGATTTACAGGGCTACAGTGACCTTATAAGAATAGATGTATCGTATAGTTCTCGTCACGTAAGAAAAACGCTGAGAGACTGTCAGTGACTAAGTTTGCACTCGGATATAGTCGCTTCCTATGGTTCTAGGCTATTATGGTTTATAATAAGTGTAATTGTTTTATTGTATAATTATTATAGATAGAATTCAATAAAATAAGTTAACGATTAGCGTTATTTTTACATGACGGGTACTATACATAATTTGATAGGAACAAACGAACAGAATTTATACCATTATCCAACGTACAATGGTAATATATGCAATAATGCGTACTTATGTAAATGCAACAAGGAAATAAAATGCGTCATTATAAAAATAACGGCATATTTTTGTACTTTTATGGGCTGATTGAATTCATATGCCTCAGCACTGATATATTTATGTATGGGACACAAGAAAATCGTTCTGTCGTACCTACCAAACACATCACACAAGTATCACCCTAATACTATAAAGGCGAAAGTTTGTGAGTGTGTTTGTTACCTTTTCACGCTCAAACGGCTAAACCGATTATAATGAAATTTCATATGAAGGTCGCTGACACCCTGGATTAACACAGGCTACTTTTTATCCCGAAAAATGTAGCGGGTAACACTGCGGGCGCAGCTAGTGTGACCTACTTTGTGATAATGTTTTTGTGAATTAAACATAAACCTGGGTGAGAATGTGCATGATAAATACATGATTAATGTATGGGTATGAAAACTGAATGCGTGTGTATAATAGACATTCAGGTGCTTATTATTTACACGCATCGTTGCAATATAAGGTAACATAATACGTTTGAGAGCAACCTTCATTAGTAAATAGCCCGTCAATACTTTACACCTAAATGAAACCTAATGTTTACAATATTTACACATGTAATCCCTCATTCATTATGAGACTCACACACCCACAATTTGCTTATTACAATCCCATGTACATATTTGCATGCCGATTGGCATTCAATGAGCATAAATTTGTTGCTTCTTACAACACGCTTTCGCTGCGTCCAAAGATCATTGTTTTAAACTCAGGTTCTAAATCTTCGAATGGCTAAAACTAAGCTTAATTTTAATTGTACGGTGCGCCTAAATCTTAACCACCTCAACCCACAACCTAGCCTTCCGAAATCCTTGCGAAAACTCAAGATCTTTGTAATTGCTTAAGTGAAATGTCATTGAATTAAAATAGTGCCTAGGTACTTAGATAAAATAAATAAAAGTGACCTCGGTTCTATCCTCAGCAGTTTCGTATATCAAACCGCACTTATGTGTACTTCTAATTCAAATTAAATTTCTTTCTTATATTAATACATAGTTGTGTATTAACATAGACATATCTACCCGTATTAAGCGTTCGACAAACTTTCTCGTGACCCCGAAAAAATCATTGGTTTACGCTTATAACAAATAGGTACTACGTAAGTACGTTAACATTGTGATAATAAAAACATACGTCACACCACAAATTAGGGCAGCCTGTGACTAATTCATTAACTATAGCTGATAAGATTGGACAGGGTTATACCTATTTTTCGATTGCTTTATTTCCGTCAGGTCAAAGCCCTCCGGTACAAAGTAAACAAGACATATTATTTTATCTGCCTTCGTATATTTACCAAAGTAAAAAACAAGTGATTAAAATCACTGTGACGAATGTTTTTTACTGAAATTACGACATTTACTTTTATTATAATTGCATATTTGAGTATAACTAAATCGGCCTGATACCACTTGTTGCATTCAAATCATAATTCGCCTTGCATTCAAAGAACTAGCTAGTGTAGTGTTACACTACATAGATACATAACAATATATCATTTACTTACATAAGTTTCACTATCTTCAACGAGACCCAATATTCCCTGCCATATAGACGAAGAAGGTTTAACATCTTCACCCGACACTATAGTGGCATTGAGATCTTTCTCCTCATTCGTTCCACCTTCACTACTGGTACCCAAATATGTTGTCACTATGACTTTATCAGGAGCTGGCTGTTCCTCGGTTGCTTCGTGTACGCGGGTAATGTTGCCATAGTCCGTGCCGTCTCGGATGTAGTCGTCATCATCTATGTCGTCGTTGGATGACGACTCGATGTTGATGAACCTGAAATTATACAATTCATTATTAGTAGGTAGACTGAGTAGGTTGACCGGTGACATAAGATGTGCCTCAAGTGTTGGTCAAATAATATATTGTAGGCGCTAAAGACATTCATAATGGTTTGAAAGGATAACTACGAACCTAGATTAATAAGTCAATTATTGTATTAGTTATTAAATCTGATAACTGATATTCTGTAGCTGCTTTTATATAAAGAGCTAGTTTAGAACACAAGAAGTAACTGCTTAGATAGATCTTCATCATCATCATCAACCAGGAGCCTTCCACTGTTGAACAAAGGCCTCCCCCTTAGGTAAGGGGAGGTTGCCATAATCCACATGCTTGGCAAGCGGCTTGGGGTTCGCAGTATTGGTAAGGGAAGTTACAGAAGACGCCGCTGCTCATTTTCTGGATTTTTCCCTTAGTCGCCTTTTACGACACATACGGGAAGAAATGGTGAATTCTAGGCCGGATACCACCCGGCAGATAGATATGAATATAAAAATAATTCATATGCACTTAAACATCTTAATCTAAAGTCATATAAAAAATGGATCTAGACACTCCAAAGTTCAATGACTAAGATATAATAGCAGGCAACATTGTTGAATGTTTTTATCATCTAAATTGCAAATTAGTTTCTTGTAAGTACCTACTCATAAATCAATTTAACAGTTACCTAACAAAACCTTGTTATTAAGAATGGGTTAAAATGTTGATATGATTGTCTATGTTATCTTGCAGTCAAGTATTCTCTACTCAACTGTATTAAGACAAAAAATCCCGTTTTAGAATTATATTTATCTTTTGATTTCTAAATCGGGTTTTGGTGAAAGACAAACCTAAAAAAACGATCTCAGTTAAAGTAAGACAATTGTAGGTCAAATATAAAGTTAAGAGGTAACTACAGCAATATTAGCTTGCCTACATAACAAATTAAAAAAAATGTTTTGAACAGTTAATATTTTGTTTTATACAGAATATAAATATCAAGACCTGTAACTACACTATACACACAGCCATCTGTTTCTCACATCAATTGAAATGCAGATTTGTGCTTTGTGCAACTTGAATAGTTCCCTACTACAGCTACTAACATTTTGTGCTTAATTCATTGTCAATGCGGTATGATGGTGCAATTTTGGTGATGTATACTACATCAGTGACAAACATAGCAAAGCAAGTGGAGTGTAATGAATTAACAGTTTTTAAATCATTATAATTAACATATAATACCTTTTAATAACCTAATGCTGGATTAGTATTACTAGTGTACAAAAACAATAGTCTTAAGAATTGATTTAACAAGGCCTAAGGTTTTGTGAACAATCAAAGAAATAAGAAAGCAACTTTGCTTGTACCTGTTTGTATTAACATAATGTGCCAAATACATATCTTTATAGCTTTAGACTCAATTAGTATACAATATACAGTTAGATCAATCATTCTATGGGTTAAAATTACTAAACAAAACCAAGAAATTATGGTTAAACTGCAACTATGGTTAAATAGTAACTGTAGTAAGATTTAGGGTTTAACTCCTACATAAAGCAAAGTTATTTGAAAACTGTGTAAGTTGTCACCTTTTTCATCAGAAACAGGAGAGCAATAGCAGTCATTTGAACAATACAGCATTTTACTTATCAACTCATACATTCCTAATACATAATAAAATCAGCTATACGCCTACTTTTTGATGCAAGAACTAATAAAAAACAAGTTTTCTTTTCTCCTATTAGTATGAATGTTACATAACAAAATCTCAATTTTATGCATGTATTTCTTGATCTACAATCTTGTATCCAACTGCTGATTTTGTAATATACAATTATATATATTTAAAGATATATACATGAAAATATCCAATAAACTGCCAAGGTCTTGAATTTACCACCTGTCTCTAGTGTCCATTCACCTGTTTCAGTTTTTTACAAAACCAGTAATAAATAATTATTTCTAGTAAATCCTTGAAAGTTATCCAGTACTGTAATTATGGACGGTCCACAAGTATTGTCTGTTAAGGCTTTAAGTCATTATAGATATAATAGGAAATCTGTTGTTGTAGCTGCTGTACAGCATTTATCAAAGAATATTTCAGTACTACTTATTTTTTTTAGAATATATTACTACCTAAAATACATTTCATTATTAAGTCCCATTCTTATTATAAAATATAGGTAATGTATAACCATATCTTACCCTTCTGAGGCTAGCATCCCAAGCATGGAATTTATCTCCTCTTTGTCTTTCTTCAACTTCCTTTCCTTAGCATAACTCTGTTCAATAGTATAGTCTTGTGCGGGGTTTCTCAGTATCTCCACCCGCAATATACCATCCCTAGGCCATGAATCCTTCACATGGTTCAGACATGTTGTGGGAGTTCTTGAAAATGCTATGTGTATATATGCTAGGACAAAGAAAGCAACAAGTGCTTTCAATAGAACTAGGAATTCAAAGAATCTCCGCACAGGCCTAGGAAATGTCCGAGCATAGGCCAGGGCAAATTTGAAAAATAATGCATGAAACAGCCTCTCTCTCACATTGAACAAGGGATTCTGGTTATTATTTCTATTTCGATTCATTGTCGGATTTATTATAGGTCCTCCAGGCAACAAGTTGTTGTCTGCATTTACTCCAGGTGGTAAGTTATTCATTATCTGTGGCCCACCAGCACTCATATCTTTGTTATTGTTTGTCTGTTCTCACCCAATTTTTCTGTAAGTCTGTTATAACGACATTCTAAATCTCTGCAAGTGAAAGTTTTAACTACAATTTAAAATAAAGATTTAACCTTTAGTAAAATGTCATAGTTAGAGGACACAGGTACAAATGTTGCCAAATAAACTAACTGTAAAGAATTAAGACATCAATGCAATAACAATTAGGCTAGTACCGAGTTGCATCTATTACATATGCATCTCTGAATCCCTACTAGAGATGGTACACTTATGACATATGGGACGTGAAAGCCCGATAAAAATAAACATTGGAACATAATATCGGAGAAAAATCCAGCGATGCAATGTGATCGACTAGCAATATAAAACAAGCATTACTGATGATATTTGTTGAATACGACGAAGTGAATGAGTTTACAATCGAATATTTTAGGCCAAAGAGTAAAAGTAAGTGGGTAACATGCTAACATACATACCCCAAATTAAGTCAAAACAATATAGTCACTTATTAATCCGTATTGTATATTTCATTTGCGTATTTTTCCACAATAAATTATTCTTTATATTAAATCTTAAACTCGCAATTCACTTTCTATTTGCTAAATATGAGATAAATAAAAAGGAAAACTGTCAAAATCTTGACATTACTTGACGTAAGAGAGAAGCGATCATTCATTGATCGTTCGTAGAGTTGTTGATTGGTTGTTGTTTGTGGTACGTTCACATAAAGCTGTTTATTCAATTGCTCAAAATACATTGCTACCAAGCCAGCAAAAATATAGTTTAAATCAAAAATAATAATCTTCCCATTAAACTAAAACTTAATAATTTACTTTTCCTTTTTTATTACAAATCGTTGGTATACCAGTGATTTTTTCTAAAAAATTCTAACATAGCCCCAGCTTGCTGAAAATCACAAGATATTTTATAAACCTTTCGTTGTAATTTTATTTTATTACATAGATTATTTCAAAGTTTATACTGCATTACTGCATTAAACTTTCATATACTCGTAGTGAAATCTTTGGCTTTGGTCACTTATGCATGTACCATCCCATAACTAAGTACTTTGTACTAAAGTAGATAGATGGCAGTAGGGGAGCGGGCTAACTTAACTTTTCTGTTAAATAATTATTTTGTATACCTACATATTTGTAACAGTTATGGTATATAATGTTCTGTAGACCAACCGGTCTAGTAGTAGCAAACGCTACTAAGGTATAAGTTTCACTTTTCAAATACCTACCTACTTAGTAAATTTAATTGGATCTGCTTCAATTTTTTTTTTTAATTCTGCGCCAGATTAACTTTGTTATGAAGAACCAGTAACAATTCAAAAAGTTTACAATCTATTTAGATATCTATGTGTGAATTTGTAACCAACGTAAACTGGACACACTGTTTGACTAAGAAAGATCATAATCAATCAGTTTTACATGATAGAGCCCTAATGTCGTATACCTACGTGCTTTGGCAGTTTTTTTACCAAGATTCGGTAAAGCAACCTAAGTGTATACTCAATTATTTAAAGCATCAGGTACTTATCTATGTAGTTACTAGTTTAATATTTACGACAACTTTATTTTAAAGTAACCTTAGGTGTAAATTCCCTTACCTGCAAGTCTTTAAAGGTACTGTATACCAGCCGCTAGCCACGGCAACACAGCAAACTTCACAGCAATAAACAAAGTAATAATCTACAGCATTCTAGTACAAGATTTAAAGCACGAGTGAATGCGTTCATATAAAGAAGCTGCAATAATTTAACGGATCATTTGCAACACAAAGCGTGAGATTTACAACTCCTGAGACATGTGGAGAGGCAATGAAAGGCTCCACGGTGCACTCGGGAACAAAACGCCATGGAATTACAACAAAGCTCTACATTAAGTTTTAAGAAAGCATGATTGACGTCTAAATTGTACACGTGACTAGCCAAAGATTTTTTTGTAATGAATGGCATCTATTCAGAGATTTAATAAGGAAAGACTGAATGATAGACGCAACAAAAAATCTTTTGAAATGTCCATCTCTTCTACCGTTTACCTGAGCACGTCGCGTGTTGTGTGAAATAGAGTTTAAGCGGAGGAAATAATTCTATCTGACTTAATTATACTAGTGACGGAGCTTAGTGGAATAATGTTGAGATAGAGAATAGTTTGTTGTAAGTTACCACATATATACCTATACATACTTAAAGTTACGCCTGTTTCCCTGAGGGGTAGGCAGAGACCACAGATTTCCATTTGCTACGATCCTGGCATACTTCTTTTGTTACCAAATTATTAATTTTAATTAGACAATTAGGTTAACTACCTAATATAAGTAAAAACGTTTGTAGGCAATAATTCATATGTCATCTATTTTATTTTGTTTGAAATGGGAGGTTTAAAAAGAAATATTGTTTTGAATTTTCCTGGTTAAAGTATGTTTACTTAGGTACCTTTTTTTTACCTACTTTAAGTAAAAAGGTTGCAGGCAATAAATGGTAATTTCATCTATTTTAATTTTGTTTTAATGGGTACCTACCTAATATAAAAGTAGTAGGTTTAAAAAGAAATATTGTTTTGAATTTTCCTGGTTAAAGTATGTTAACTTACCTACCTACTAAGTAAAAAGGTTGCAGGCAATAAATGGTCATTTCATCTATTTTAATTTTGTTTTAATGGGTACCTACCTAATATAAAAGTAGTAGGTTTAAAAAGAAATATTGTTTTGAATTTTCCTACTTTCTTCGGTAGGTACTTAATTACGTGAACCTATTTTTGAATTAAAAACAGTGTAATCAAATACAATAGCTGCCAGAAACGGGTTCAAGTTTCAACTAGAGAATTACTAAGCCCATTATAGAGTCCACTTAATACAAGTACCAAGCTACAAGTCAAAATGAGCCGAGTTAGATAAAGACGCGGAGATAACGAGAGGTAAACCTAAATTATGGTCCGCTCACGTTATAAATATTCAAAAAGCGGTCCGACCCGGTCCTGCTTAGAAAAAATTGACGTCTCAATTATCGAAGACTCGGCTCGGACGGGACAAAGCCGTACCTCTTAATTTATATTATTCTCACGACTTTTATTTCCTGTTGGCATCTTACAATACTTGAGATCGCACTGTGCGTGATTAGAAACCATCTTGATAATCGTGGATATATACTGTGGATTTTTTAGAGAATAGCTACATTTTTGGTTTGAAAACTGTTTTGTCTTGACTAAATAGCGTAAGTCTAAAGTTGTTAAGGAAATAGTTAATCATTATTACCATGTAGGTTGTATAGTTACAGACCTATATTAACGTGTCCATAATTCCAAGCTACATTTGCGATCATATGTCCAATTACATACTTCCCGTACCTACCTTGTGTATCACATTTATAACACCTTTTATATTTTTAAATCATGCTGTATAGCGTGAATTCACAATAAATTAGTGTCAGTCGAACGTCATCAGTAGGTATGTGCTCGTGCCGACTTATTTATAATTCTTTGAATTAACCACTGGTTATTGGAACGGTCGTCGTATATAATATTAATTAACTAGGCGTTTTACGTCACACATATTATTAAATATCAAGGTATTAACTGCCTCGTTGGTCTAGTGGTTGCTAAGCGCGACTGTTGAGCACGAGGTCCTGGGTTCGAATCCCGGGTCGGGCAAAGTGTTACTGGGTTTTTCCATAAGGTAATTCTCAGTAGCAGCACGGAGTCTGGATTTGTGCCCGGTTGATGGCAATAGGCTCACCCCCTATTACATTGGGACCGAAAAACATAACTGGCGAAATGTGGGTGCACCTCTGCCTACCCCTTCGGGGAATACAGGCGTGATGTTATGTATGTATGTATCTTTAACTTGGTGCCTGCGAACATTCTAAATTTAAAGGATAATTGAAGCTTGTCTCAGTGATGCTAAATGGTTGATTTTATTCTTAATTTGCATGTGATATCTAACCATCTCAGATTTGCAACGATACGAAGTATCTAGATACATACTAGTATCTAGTTTATCAGGAAAATTACTTCGAGGATACTCATTTACTTGAATCGCACTTACAAAAAGTTATTCGTTATTATTACATCCATACACTTAAATTTCACTAAAAGTAGGTAATTCCATTTGGTTTATAAAAGGCAGTTGTGCCATTGACCCAAAGCCCAAGCGGGCACTTGCCCTCAAATCGACTTAATACTTATTACCATCTTGAACGAAGGGAAACTGTCAGAAGCATGTCACTTTTTACGTCTTATTGCTGAACACTCCCAAATACGTCCGCAACCGCTGTCTCTGCGGCGCCGAACTTATCTGAACAACTTACTTTAAAGGATAAAATCGTGTGCGAACGCACATACAAACTGCATACTTGAATATGCTGCCGTGCGACGTTTTACACCGAGAAACAAACCCAATTTCCCGGGTGCCATATACAGCCAGTTACGGCAACACGACACGGCACCACTTTTTGTTCGTTTTACACTGTTTCTCGGAAAGATTTTTATCACCTTATGAATATTTTATTGGTTCGAGAATCGTATGCGCCATAAATTATTGTGTTAGATAAGAAAATGTTAAGAACACTATTTATTTGGTTGAACGAAAGCTGTCAAGGCCGTAAAGCATTCTGATTTAGTTTACCGTTGGATATGTTACCATCTAAGTTAGGTTCTGCAGTACTAATAAACTAAGAAGCAGAGGTAGGTAAAAAACTCAGAATTAGTATATCAGCTATTTAATATGCCGAACGAATCGTAAAACGCTACTAATGTAAGTCATTACCATACTGATAGGCGAGACGAATAACTTGTAACTATTTAGTATACCATACCATCACGCTACATGACTGGATTTCCCGAAACTGGCAGGGGTATCTACTGCACAATATTAAAAATAATTTTCTAACTCTGTATACAGAGTTCAAGAATTTCAAAAACGGTTTTTATAAGGTTTGTTATAAAACGCAACTATGATAATTGGCCCTAAATCTAATCTGAATTTTTGGAAAATATTATGTAGGTACCTATGTCTCAGTTCTTTCGGCTCAGCCAAGAAAAATAAAAAATCCTTGTTGCCGAGGATTTGTTATCGTATGGTATGGCAGAATCAATGTATCTTGATCTGTAGGAAAATTTAACTCTATCATTCCCGTAATAAAATAAAATATTGTGGTTCTTGTTTCAAGGTTCAGAATACTTATTATTTTTAGCCTGGAATGTCCTACTGCTAGGCAAAGGCCTCTCTACTCTCTTTCCACATCAGACTACCTACTTCTTAAAAACTAGATGTAGATTTATGTTTTGTAACAATACTTACTACTTTTACTAAACTATCTTTTAAGAATGAAGTATACATCGTCAGTTCTTTAATATTTAAATCCCAAACAGTGCCGGTTCACTAACCTAAAGTGAATCTTCACCTCAATTAAGAAGTATCATTGTTTGCAGATGACAATGTGTCTGCTGCTGCTCATACAATGGACGTCTGACCGCCTACTCGTTTGAAATGCCTGAATAATAAGCAAAACAAAACAATAATTATCCTTTCTCAGGAGGAGAAGCATAAAAATGTAAGCTTATTGGACCCTTTACTTTTTAAGTATTCAATACATAATGTTAGTACAGTAAACAACATAAGTAGCTGAACATTATTTTTTTAAGCATACCATTAATTGAAGAACAATTACATAGTAAAAAGGCGTAAATATTCTCTGATCATTTGACCCTCCTATAATGTAAACAATAACATGAATTGATGTTTATTTATTTCAAATACTAGCTGACCCGGTGAACTTCGTACCACCATTTAAACTTTCCCTGGGCTTCGGCGAATAATTCAAGATCAAAATTAGCCGAGTCGATCCAGCCGTTCCCGAGTTTTAACGAGACTAACGAACAGCATTCATATTAATATATATATCGATAGGTAGGACATAAGGTTACGTTACATGTAAAGCTACTTATGTTGCTGCCTGTATCTATAAGCTACAAGAGGAATAGTTTAAGGAAGAAATAATGCATATAAACTATGTTTCGCATGTCAATACATTCTTCATCAATCATCTTAGAGTACTAACATAAATAACTGTATCTTTATATAGGTTTGTTTATACACCTAGGTCCAACCACAATAAGCATTGTGAGTTGATGGGAATTTAAAAAATACCTCCACACCATTACTGTATGTTGTGGGGTGCTGTTACGTGTATTGGACATACTTGCACCTACATTTGTGGCTGGAACATCCTGAAACTAGTAGACCTAGATTCCATAATTATAATGAAGCATATCGTACCGGTATCCGTGACTACCCCTATTCCTCCCATCTGGGTGTCGTACGAGGCGACTAAGGGAAACTCTAAAAGATGGGCAGCAGCGTCTTCTGAACTTTACCACCAATATTGCTATCCCCAAGCCGCTTGCTATTTGTAAGGGTTTGTGGAACACCCCTCCTCCTTACCTAAGGGGGAGGCCTTTGTTCAACAGTGGACGTATTTCAGCTGCTGATGATGATAATAAAATTGTATGAATGAAGCGTAAAATATCGTCAATTGTAAGATCCTAATTTTTAAATCCAATTTATGTGACCAGACCTTTACATCCAAATGAATTTTTATGTTTCACAAAAATACACACAGGCATGTTCGAATAATTGATTAATTTCATGTACTCAGCATTTGCCATTCGTCTGAATTTTATACGTAATTTACATCAACAAGTCAACACCTTGCATTTCAAATGAAATAAAATTTTACATTTGCGGACAAGGTGTAAAACAAATTGAAGACTACTATTAATAAACTCCGCAGTGTGCCTGCAATTTTTTAACTTAAAAACTGTAGGCAGGTATGCTATTTCCGTGGAATAATATCGCAGCGCTTTCAAAGTATCTCTTAAGACTTAAGCCAGTATTAGTCCTTTTATGCCTCCATTGGAAGTAGGTACTTCAAAGTTCAAGCAAGCCGCAGGTGAACATAACAAAACATAACATCACGCCTGGATTCCCCGAAGGGGTAGGCAGAGGTACACATATAGTACACCCACATTTCACCAGTTATGTTTTTAGGTCCCAATGTAATAGGGGGCGAGCCTATTGCCATCAACCAGGCACATATCCAGACTCCGTGCTGCTACTGAGAATTACCAAATGGAAAAAGCCAATAACACTTTGCCCGACCCGGGATTCAAACCCAGGACCTCGTGCTCAGCAGTCGCGATTAGCAACCACTAGACCAACGATTCAGCCGCAGGTGAAGGAAACAAAAAAAGTTTCTTAGGTACACTCATGTTTCTATTCCCGATACTACACGATGATAAGCCATGGTCTAATAGAATGATTAATCACCTCACCATACGGTCTGTTATGGCCACCTAAAAAAAGCAATTTGTACTTTATTTTAGGAACGTCTCAGATTGTGGTCATGCTTTTTTTGACCTATCAATACATTGGTTGACGTCGTTCTTTTTTCGTGTCTGTCACATATTTAAAGATTTGAAATTCGAATTGTTAGATTCAGTTTGGATTAAATACATATAATTCGTTCTTTTTTATCAATTTCTTTAAAATATAAGTAGATATGGGCGAACCAAATTATGTATAGTAAATACTTTAATAAGATGTTTGCCCATAGCGTTGCTAATGAAACACTGAAAGAAAAGATTAGAAGAACTATGGAATTCAATTACCTATAAGGTAAACTTAAATTCCGGCCTACGTTATCTTATGTCCCGAGCCAAATAAAATTCAGTTTGTTTTAATCTTTGATAAGTATAAGTAACAAAAGCATTCACATTGGGCCCACAACAAACACTCCCTAGATCAAGTTATTTCCGGCTCAGTGCGCCCGCGCCGCGTGAATAAGATAATCCGCCAGTCTCAACATTGCTCAGATTACTCCACTGTTTGACTGCCACTTCACAAATATTTACACAGAGCTCTGTAAACTAAACTAAACTATACTATCACAAGCTTTACTTTACCATCAATTTCTAGGAGACTAATAAAAAATAGCTCTTATGTGTAAGTCTTAAGTTTGAAAATCTTTTGCATCCTTAAAATAGAGGTGTAAAAAGGTTTTATCCCTGCAAGTTGACAGCTCCCGTTTTGGGAGCATTTCTTTGTTTTTCTCAGTAAGTCGCTAATCTGTGTTTATTTTTTATGTTAGTAATGTTGACTCCAGTACGTATGTATTTGAGTGATCGTGGTGACACAATCGCAGCTCTGTTTGCTTGCTACCGTAAGGCATGTTACCTGTGATGAACTAGTCTACTCTTATTTATTTTTAGGTACAGTGAATATCCTACAAAGGTAGATTAGATAGATAGATAGATACTCTTTATTGCACACCAAGAAACAGAGAATACAGAAAAACCTTAATACTAAAAACAGTGCAAGTGGCGGTCTTATTGAATTATTAGGTGTATTAATTAATAAAAAAATAGACTTACCTCCATAGAAGCTGGATTATAAATTTGCCAAACCTACCTGGACAAAATAAGCTCAAAATAGAGTACCTAGAGTAGAGAAAAAGGAGGCCTCTACCTAACAGTGATATCAGGCTAAAATGATGATTGCAATTTACTTTAAATTACTTACTATATTACTTTATATTACGAAATTGGCAAGCTGTCGTTTATGGTGGCGTCCTAAGAGGGAGGCCTTTGTTCAACAGTGGACGTCTTCCGGATGATGATGATGATTACTTTATCAATTTTCTTCTTCTATTTAAACAATTTATTCAAATCACCTTATCTCTTGAGAACTCATAATAATAAAACCTACAAACATATAAACTTTCTTCCTCAAGGTTGTAGCCGAAGAAATAAACATATTTATTTGTAACTGCAGGAACTCGACAGAAATAAATAAAGCCTTCAACAAAAAAAAATGTTACAAACCTTACTAAGCTTTCCTACAGAGAGCACAAAAGGGAATGAGATGTGAATAGGGGTTCGTATGGGTGCGAGTGAGATGCTGAGTATTGGACCACGTGACACCTGCCGACCGCCAAATGAAGATATCGCAGCTGGATGCGAGAGGATCACGGGCAGGTATCGTCAACATTTTCATTACTTAGGATTTATTCATCTAAAAATAAAGGTTAGTTCATCATTTTGTCATAATCTTAAAACATAAAAAACAAATAAAAAGCTCTAGGTTCCTGATTTGTTATATACCTAATAGAAATATTATTAATCACCACAAAATATATTATCATATTTTTTTGAATTCATGTCTTTTTTACCCGCAATACAATTCTACATATTTATACATTTAGAAATATTATTCACATTGTCTACTAACTAATCAGGTACCTACCTACTTAAAACGACACAATATGCTATATCAGCCACAACATTTCTTATCAGGCACTAATAATAATTAAAAAACAAATTTCCATGTAAACAAACCTTATACAATATCACCTTGGTTTATCAACCTGCGCACGCGCAACATGAAAACGTGTACAGATGCTACCACGGCACTAAGGCTGGCAGTGTTACCGGGACTTATAAAACGAACACAATAGCTCCATCTCCCAGGATATAACTTTATGCTTTTATCGGCGAGACAATGTTGCTCCGTGTCGTAAACTAACCAGGTTTAATGGTTCTCTGAGGGTACAATATAGATCTCATTATGTTTATTCCTAGTAATACAACCCGCTGATAGTGTTTCCTGTAATTAAAGGTTATACCCGCGTTGGCTACATTTGAGGCTAGAATATTCCTGTGCAGTTAGCGATATGTAGATAGCGTTCCCGTAGCGATTATGTAGACTTGCTTATGTGCTGGAAGAGTAAATAGGCAATGCTTCCATCTTTTTATAAAACTGTTAACATATTCACTACGTTGTGATAGGGAACTTCTGAGATCTTTGCCTAGACTTGGTAGAGCTATTACTAATGGCCAAATAACCCTAGCAAAGGCTAATACATATGATAGAAAAGCTAGTAGTAATACATTCTTGATTAACCACAAAGTTTTATCTTACGTCTCATCAAACCTACCTACCTTAACTGTGACTCGAATCTCAAACCTGTAACAGAATTTTAGTTATGTAGCGTAAATGATGAACACAAACTCCCATAAAACCGATTGCGGCAATTTAGAGGTAGAGGACCCAATCGTAAAGAATCCTTCCCATACAGTAAAATAAAATGATTAAGTTATCAAGTCATATTGGACTCGGCAATGGAACTTATTATACTGTAACTTTTATTGGCGCGTTGATTTATTTCAATCCAGACACCGAAAATTAGACCTTATTTGGAACCGCATAGAATACAAAGAAGAACGTTATGAATATATTCAACTATAAAATTAAAGAAAGCCACTAAGAAATTGTCATTTAACAGAACGTTTATGTTGTTTTGGCTGTCATTTACCGCTTTAGCAGTTAATGAGCATAGTCATTAAGGAAGTTCGTTCTTCTTATAGTCTTAGAGGAAATAACATAGGTATTCAATCTGGTATTTAACATGGGTATTTCGTAGTGCGATACTTTTGGAACTGTGGTATGGTTAGTTTATTTGATGCTTTTAAAGATTGGCTGCAGTAACCCCAGCATCCAGGGAAATGGGGAAGGTCTTTGTCCTTCAGTAGAACAGTAACGGCTATAGCAATAAATAATGTAAACATTCATTATAAGCCTCGTTGGTCTAGTGGTTGCTAAGCGTCTCTGTGGAGTCTGGATTTGTGCCCGGTTGATGGCAATAGCCTCGCCCTCTATTACATTGGGACCTTTAACAGGACTGGCGAAATGTTGGTGTACTATACACATCAACCTACCCCCTCGGGGAATATCGACGTGATGATCAGGTATTTTAAAACCAAGTATAAAATACCATTTTCAGCTATAACCATACTTTTAGGCAACTCCAATATGTAAGGAGTTACAACCATACTCCAGTCTTAAACTATGTATTTTTAAGGCAGTAAATTATGTCATTATATTGTATACTTAATATAAATATTTACTTACACACTTCTCACTCGATAGTTGTTTTATGGCCACTCATTTTTTCTCTCAGAACGTGTTCCTCCATCGATAAGAAAACACCTAGAACTGGTCTGCGCTCGTTAACGCAGATGAAGTAAAGTGTGAAGGAGATACACGCGACACCTAGCCACTATAGCACCCACATTTATTACATATACCGTATACATATATCGTAAACCGATAATAACTAACTAAGAGGTAGGCAACGATGTATCTACACCTAAGTCACTTATGATTAAGGCCTAATGTGGTAGGGGCGAGTTTATAGCCCTCCAAGCTAATTCTACACGTGCTGCTACTGAGAATTACCTATACGATTTAAACTACTAAATGCTCAGAATTTCGGCGACTGCTAGACACACAAGATGAGTCTTAATTCTTTATTGCACACAATAAAATATATTTTGATATTTTTACATGAAACTTAATATACACAGGCGTGCTTAACTCAAAATTGAGTTCTCTAACAGCAAACCCTTGAGAGAAAGAGAGATCCTTAGAACTAAATTCCTAAAAATTAAAAACCTAAAAGTATAGTCCGCTTTACCCTCTTGCAATCTCATTTTTGCTGGTAACATAGCACCGTAAGAGTCGTAAGATCAATTGCTACGTGCGTATATTCACGTTTCTGGATTGGCTTGTGTTATTTGTTGCCTTATTCGGACTTTAAGAGGCCAGGTACGTAATAGGTACTTGGAACGGCCGCGAAGTATGGGAACATGAAAAAGGAGTATTCAAGGTATGCTGGTTCGCAGACCTTTTTCTACAGTTTCTGGCCACCAAACCGCCGCGGTAATAAGGTGTTATGTTATGTGTGTAATCGTACGTAACTTGGGTTTTACATTGTTTCAGCGATCGCTGTAAAGTTGTTATCGATAGATTGTGTACGTACACAGAGTGATTATCGTACCATTGTGAAATGTGGTTATAGGAAACTACGTTCTTTAAGTTATCAACGATGAATCCTGTAAAAATTAAAATAGTTGTTTCTTTTTAAAGGTAAATTGAATTAAACAGATGGTCAGATAGTACTAAACCAACCCATATCTACAGGACTCAAGAAAGCAGAAGACGCAACATATGAATTAACAAAACAAACTTCAAAACCAAACAGCCGCCATTAACATTCAACGACCGTACAGCACTAGCCTAAACCGTACATTAATTACAGAGCCACATTAATGAGAAAGCAGGACACATATTATTTTCTTATTTTTTCTATAGAGGTCCCTCGATAAAGCGGCTCCTAAGAACGGGTCGCTCGTTAGCGCCGATGAAGTTGTTATAGTCGGCGGCTCACGCCTGCTTTTTGTTCTACACCCTGTTTTTGTAAGCTAAGATCAGGTAAAGGAAAGCACGGGCATGTTTATAGTTCGACATCGGAAATCGCTGTGTAGAAATGTATTGCGAGGTTATTTTGTTTCGCTTACGCTTTATTTGAATCTAAACTGAAAGCTGATAAAGTCGAGTGTAGTATCAACAAGAGAGAGATTTTTAACTTGGATAACTCATGCTAATTGGAATTGCAATTTCGCTGCTCTATACCTAATAACTAGGTCTATATTTATGAGTTTTGCCAAAAGCAGTTACAATATCATATTATATAAGCCATACAAAATTCAATGTAAGAACGAATAGAGCATATTTTTGCCAGAAAACGTTTAGTAGGCTTAACTTTCTCATATATTTTGCTATAAGTAAGTATACCTATACAGTGAGTAAGTATGTACTTATTTTCTTCTCCAACAATTTAATATGCGCGGTCTCCTTGTAATAATTTCGTGGAAAATTTAGTACACCGTAGTGTCTTGTAAGGAATGTTTATATAACCGAGGCTCGAGTCAGGAGAAACCATAAATGTTCGGTGTGGAACATGACCAAGGGGCCAATATTACAGAGACTGGTACATCGAACTATCAACTAGCGTATACAGAAGAGAGGTGTTGGTAGAGGTCTCGAGAGAAATGGAAATTCATTAAACATCCACGATTAATTTAAGTACCTAATTATTTTTATATAAGCAGTCGGATCTATTAATATCTTTAGTAGGTATTATTGGTTTGTTTACAAATATGTGTAGTGCTGATACAAAGACGCGTAGGATTAAAACTAAATCGTTAATCCTTCGTAGAATATTCGTGAATAAAAGAGCTCATACCCACAATTGATTCATCATCATCATCATTAGCCGGAAGACGTCCACTGTTGAACAAGGCCTCTTCCTGAGAACGAAGTTGCAAAGGTAGAGTTTCAAAATGTTTTATGTTGTTATAATTACAAATATGTATTAGGTATATTCTAATTTTATCAGATAATACCCTAAGAGTCTCAGCTGAAATCAATATTATCTCACAGTTGCAGCAAAATAATTATCAGTTTTATAACATAACATAATCCTTTATTTGTATACCTTAACGTGGATTACCAAAATACCCAGCTACCTTATACGTTACTCTATTGCGTTAATTGTTTGTAAATTTTCTACCCTCTTGGGTCAAACAATCATAAACAGAGAATACTGCTTCCAAAAAAGTATTCAAAATCTATGACCGAATGCCAATTTTGATAAATTTCTATAGAAGAATATTCCTAAACGAATTAGTATAAATCCATAATAATATTCAGCCTATACTAATATAGCCGGACCGAATTGTGGTGTGCCAATAACAATAGACAGCTGCAAAGTATTTTGAATGTTTATTAAATACATAAATCAAGTACGGGACTAATACAGTAACAGGAAACAGCACAATGTACACTCCGATGCCAATTTGCAACTATGTCGTGGAAGTATGGTGTGGCGAGCGAACATAACGAACAAGACATTATTCGTTCATGGGGTCATGTTAATTGTGACCTTTCCTATATAGCTGCTTAGTAATTTGTTAAGTAGCTCCTGTATGCGTTAGGCAACGACTGTAAACGATATTCACTATAAGGCTTAAGTAGTGCTTATAAATATATTTTCACTAGCTGCGCCCCGCGGTGTTACCCGCTACATTTTTTCGGGATAAAAAGTAGCCTATATGTTAATCTAGGGTATAACCTATCTACATACCAAATTTCAACCAAATCGGTCCAGCCGTTTATGCGTGAAAGAGTAACAAACATCCACACATCCATTCTCACAAACTTTCACATTTATAATATTAGTAGGATTAGTAGGAAGAAGACAATCAAAATGTGTCATAGAATTTCTGCCTTGAAGTCTTAGATTATGTATAGAGAATATCTTTCGGAAAATGCGATATAAAGATACATACAATTTTATATTTTTTATTATACTTGAGGCCCTTTACTTTACAATACATGAGGCATTACGGTACAGCGTGGGCTGTATCCATTGTCATACAAACTGCTTGGTCAATCTTATCAAAAATGTAGATCACCTGTTTTCATATAGATAACTGTCCAAACTTTCACGAGCAACCTTCTTAATACCTCAATTCAAAGCTACAACGGCGAACATCACAGTCCAAATGGAGCAGAAAACGTGATTCGTGAACGACAAAAAGACACTCCAAACAATGATTTACATAAGTTTAAATCAATTGTGAGGATAACATCCGGCACACGTGCGAGTATCACAGTAGATAGATACGTAGGCTGCTGTCCACCCACACTTCTCTTTAGATGGTCGTCGACTAAAACATAGAGGTTCAACGCAATTGTATTTTAATTAGCTTTCGAGAAAATGTAGAGCTGTGTTATCCTTTTTGAGCATCGGTATAATTGTATGGATGAATAACTTATTTTAGGAATAATTATACATTTGTTGATTGTTTTGGAATAGAAGATGATCTCTGTAGTGATATGTATAAAAAAAAATAAGTATAATTTCTGAAGCCTCGAAATAGATACTTTACTAAAACTACGCGGATGATATTCCCTGAGTAGATTTAAGTATAACTATGAAGTAATTTATTTATGGTATTACTAAAGGCTGCTGTAAAGGCTTGTCATAAAATTGAATATCCGACGTCAAGCTTGCATTAAAATCTAATGATTTTCTGTATACTAGAAATTAATGTATACAGTATGCTTCCAAAACTGTCGTATCAGTTTACCGCTTTATTTATGATAGAGAACTTGACCTTTGCGGAAACACGCACCGCTGTATATCGCGCATTACCCAGCTAGGACGGGGAGTAAAAAACGCAAGCCTCAAGCGAAGGCAGGAAGAAAATGATATACATTATGGTTGGAGGCAATGCTGGCTCTCCCCGCCAGCCACGCGGCGCCCGCGCCCCGCGCGACGAGTTAATCAGCCAGCCAAGGGACAGTGTATTCCAAACTTGTTATTTTGTGAAAAAAATAACTAAAAACTGTAGTTACTAAGTTAGCTTAGTAACTACAGTTTTTCCTTTTTTAACTAAGTAATAATAATAATAACTAAGGAAAAATAACAAAGGAATTTCCATATAGTTTTTACACTGTTTACAGCTGACAGTTCAGATGTTTTTTTAATAATTACATATTTGCCTAAAGTTACTTGATACTTGTACAGGTAGTTTTTAATCGCATAACTACTTTTGCAGTTAGTTTTTCTTTACATGACTAACTTTGAAACAATTTTACGATATAAAGCACAAAACTAAACCATAAAAGGAAATATAAGTACAAAGAATTTACTCATAAAAAGTTTGAGAGCCAGTGTAGAATAATGGAACATAATGACTCTATCGGCGGCGGCGAGGCGGCGAGGCGGCCCAACGCTCGCGGACCGGCCGCGGCCTTTTTCTACTACCAATGAGTAAGTGCTTATTCTCAGAATAATGTGTACCTGCCTTCAAAGTATTCAGACTTCTGAATAGCGAAGTGCACGCAACGGAATTGTATGTTAAATAACTCCTAAGTTCTGTGTATATCTGATCTGAAACAGACGAGGTAGGTACCTGTTTTCTTCGTACTACGTGAACAAAATAAATAAATAATTTATTCTAAATTAAAAATGTTTCCCACGAAAACATTAGCAATAAAACGAAACCATATAGCATTTCACACACGCTCACCAATATAACCAAAAATAATCGTACACCCAACACTCATTAAAACCACATTCAGGCAATTACCCAAACGTCAAATACAATAATACGAAGCAATCAAACACGTAACCCAATGACAGATCAAAGCTAAGCTTTTTAATGAAGCCTTCATAGGCGCGCGCGCAGACGGCTCTACAAAGCCATGTTCCGCTTTGATGTCGCCGACGCGCCGCGGCGACAGCGGAGGCGATGATGCCTTTATAAAAACTGAATGATTTATTCCGACTTACCGATTATTCAGCCGCTTGACGAGTCTATCGACAACGACTCTGATCTGCTGCCTGCGCACCCCTGAACTATAAATTATTATAATAATCCTATGGCGGCAATAGCGATTTATGACTGCTGGTCCTTTTACTACTAAAACGTGCCACGCGTGTTAGATTTAGCGCTTTATTATATACAATACAACAATAAAAAATGGAAGCGTATACGTAATATAAATTCGCCACGTTCAAGAAAATAAACTGTCAGTATATTTTTAATTAAATATTAATTGCGTGGTCTCCTATGTGCTCTTCAGTAAAGGGCTATGAATTGAAGTCTTAAAGTGCTTTCTGAAGTGTACTCTTTAAATGGTAAAAACATACCCAAGACAACTTCCTTGAAAATAGGTGGTGTACCGCTTTAAGAATGGCAGGATGGTTGGTCATCATCATCATTACCCGCAGCCCGACTTCCCAAAGAGAGGCTAATACCTAGCAGTAGTGCTGGGTATTAGCCTCTCTTTTCGTGTGTTAGTCGCCTCTGTGCCAGCCTCATTCGGGTTGAAAGAAGTTTCATACATCAATTAAAATGGCGTAATTATACTTCCTATCTTTAAAGAGTACAGATATCTTCAAAGTCAAAAAAATTTGCTAGCATAAGGTTTTCTTTCTGCAAACAGGGTATGTTTGCCGAGCTCTTCCCCGATACTCTACTAACATTAACCTTATATATTCGTTTTGTCACTATTCTTCAATGAATCCTTTCTACATGCCAAACCATCTATGCTATTATGTTGTTATTCTGTTTGCTGGTCGAGTACCGTGTTGCTGTTCCTCATTCAAATCCCGGCATAATGTCACACGATCATTTGTATGCGTTTCCATGTACAGGCATTCTTGTTTTAACACCGGCCAATCACCATAGAGGTTTGTTAGCTTGCATAATTGCGTGCCAAAAGCGTACGACACGCAAGAAGTTGTGAAACATTTACAGTAAGGTGTAATTGAGAATAGCCTTTGGCAACCCATTGCTTAGTTTTTCATTTTTTTTTCAGGAAACAGGTATGTATGCTTAAACCTACGCTCAGTCTTCAAAATTGTCTGTTATAGAAGCAATGGTCAAAGATAAAGATGACGCTTGAATCCTTAGAAAGGGCATATGCTTCCTTTTTAACTTAAAAGCTATCGCGTTGCATGAATATAATAAAATTAATTTAAAACTGAATATTTGTTCACGTTAAACCCCGTGCTGTAAATTAGGCTTCCTTTTTATCCTATAAAAGACCTTTGAGTTTAATTCAAACCTAACATTTCTATTCAACATCATTATCAGCCGGAAGACGCTCACTGTTGAACAAAGGCCGTCCCCTTCGAACACCACAATTATCCTAACATTTCCATTCATCATCATCAGCCTATCTCAGTCCACTGCTATACATAAACCTCTCCTAGGACACATTTCCATTTTTTTTTTTTTTTTACTAGCCTGGAATGTCCCACTGCTGGGCAAAGGCCTCCCTACTCTCTTTCCAAATCTCTCTGTTACCAGCTGCTAGCGACCAGCCTTCCATAAACGAGTCGAGTTCGTCCCGCCACCTCCATAACACATTTCCATTAAACATCATAAATAAATCTACCTCAGTAAAACACTTTTAACCGTTCAAAACAACAGAAACGGTCAGCAGATTACTCGAGAATCATTGTTTATTCTATATTGTTCTGTTCTCGGAAGGGAGAGTCGCTAACAATGTTCTAGTAGCATCTTATCTCAACAATAACAGACGCAACCCCGTTTGTTTGTTAACTATAATCGCTACAAGTTTACCATATTGCCTGCTGTCTACTGCTGTAGTGGACAAAGACTAAGGATAACAACGACTAATGGAGGAAGGAAAAGGGAGACAAAATTTATACGTACGTACGTTAAATAGATACTTATTATAATACTTTAATTGGATACTTTACTATTAATTAACACGTATTGTAATTCTTTACTTTTTTAAGGTATATAATATAGTATATTTACAATACATCAAAACCATTTTTGCCAGTCCCGAATATGTCTTTTCTACAGCAGTACCAGTGATTGCGTATTTACCTACTATTCTGAACAAAAGCTTACTTTACTTTGTAACTTTATCAATTCAAATTCAAAAAATAGCACACATAAAAACCTAATTGCAAGGATTATCAGGCTTAATGTGGACATAAGCCACCGAAAGTGGTCCCGTCCCACAAAAAATATTAAGACCAAACTTGAAAAAATACAATGTTGGTATTACTTGGTAAGTAAAGTACTCGACAATTACTGAAGATTAAGAGGCTTTCTATTGAAAACATGCGCTAAACAAGAATGCAGTAAACTCCAGAGATAAGACAGTAATCTTTTGTCGGCATACGATTGTAAAAAAACAGGAAACAATACTACTAAGTAAGCATTAGTGACAATAAAGATCATAACCCTCCGTCGGTCGACGGGCTTGGGTAATAAGTAACGCCGGTAGCGGATTGAGGCCGCAGCTCTAAGAACTTATTTGAAATTTATTATCTGAAGATTATGGCCCTTGAAGATGACATAAACGTATATAATTTTAGAGGTTTTATGGCAGTTCGGATGCTTGGATATTATTTTCTTTGTAGTCTACGCATTTCGAAAGATTGGGAGTCTTTTTATACATGAATAGTTGAACTTATATTTGTCCGCTATCTAGGCATGCATTTTTTTCTGACTACAGTGAAACTAGAATTTCAAAGACAAACAGTAGTAGCACTAGCAATGTACGTTGCATTGTACCAGGATCTATACATCATATTTTGAATATTAGATGCATATTTTAGTGGTAAATTAAGTCCTACTGCAGTCGTAAGGTACATACAAATGTTTCCTTCCTTAGTTAAAACTAAGTATTCCCAATTCTCTTTACCAAGCTTTTATTGAACTTGCAATATTTGTATATTTTGTGAGTTTGTTTAGATTAAATCTCGCAATCTAAATTAGTACCACTTTATGACACACGATTGAAATGAAATTTTGCATACTTAAATAGGTTTGGTGACAGTACAATATTATGGTACTTATAATTTAAAAGCTTGTGTTAATTATTTTATTAATATTAGCTTATTTTATTTATTTAATTGAGGTTTCCGAAATAGTCATCATGTCTCTGGGACACCTCGGGAAACGCTGAACGACTGCCACAGGTTGTAAGAGCCCTAAACTTCCTTAATAAACCGAGTCCTACTCTACAACATAATCCTTCAACAACCGATAGATCGCCACTTCTTAAAACATGTTAATTCCATCCAATCTTGCACATGACGCATCGACACCGCTCTTCGATCTATCAATCCGTGTGTGTCGATAACACGGCCGTACTCGTGAAACACGACGTCAAGCCGCGATAGTGGGCAGCACTCCATCACTAGCCCCGTTATAAAACAACCAGAGGGAACTCGTGATTACAGCTTTAAATACAATTCTAATACCTTTCTCTAACATTTATTATACAGTGAAAGTACGTTCGCAAGTCGTTGAATTTGAAAACGATTCGATTGGTCAAATCGTCCGATGGAAAGCCCGTCAATTACTGTTATAATTGCTTTAATAACTGTGTCTGTTTGTTGCCTCATCGCAACTAAACCAAGGAGCTGATTCTTATAAACTTTGACTCGGACTTCAGCCGTAAGTGTGTGACTGGAACATAATATACGTTCTTCACGTAGGCTTTGAAGTCGAAGATGAATTAATTAGTAATAAGAGAAATTAATAAACATGGTGGCCGGTTTGTCTTTTCACGCAACACTAACAGATGGACTTGACTTTTACATAGATATTTTAAATCCAAAGTAAGACATGGTTTTTTACTACATTCCGGTTATACTCCCTTGTGTATCCGGAGATGCCCGACTAGTTTCAAACTCGAACGAAGCCCTTATTCATGAGCTGGTTGCCGAAGTCTGTGAGCAATGCATGGTTTGTCGGAGGTAGATGAAACGGTAGATTGTATGATTTCAAAATGCATCAATTTTCAAGAAGTAGGTACCTGAACGACGAATCGTCACGTCACATAGGTATTTGCCTCGTGCTGTCCAAGTATACCTCATGCCTTAAAGTGTCAGAAAAAGTTGTAGCAGGCGAGTGCTTAGCTGACTCCACTCTATTTATATGTGTTGTGTAAAGAGCCAAGCTAGGGTTGGCTAAGTTGACTCTTGTAGCATACTTATTGAGGATTATTATAATCAGGTTTTATATTAATGTAATCGGATTATTTTGATTGCAATTAAATACCAAAGCTTGTTTACCAAATTACACTTAAAAGCCGGTATTTCATTTTTTAAAAGCATCAATCGGGGACAAATCCAGCCTCCGTGCGGTGCGATTGCAAAGCTATTTTATCATTTTAAAAAAGGTTAAAATCAACTAAACTCAACTATACATATAACTATAATATCATTGTTTAGTCTATTTGCTCCTAAAGCTAAAATATTCTCTGATAGTATCTACTGCGGTACTAATATAGATAATATGCAATTCATTTGCAATACTATAATACACACGATTGCAAAGTTCCAGCAAAGCAGCTCCAAAACAAAAGAATAAATCATTCAGGTTTGACAACGGAGCATCCTTACCATAAGTAACGGTTACAGTTTATAGTGGCCTGCAAGTTAAGAACATGATCCTAATGTTTATTGCATCACTAAACAGTGAATGCAGTCGAGTACTAACACTATAAACAATTAAGAAATATACGGCGAAGAACACCGTTGGAATAACGTGCGTAAGTCTTAGGCACTGCACCTTTCAATTAAATGGGCATACTGCTAGTAAACGACCACAGTTTTACTGGTTTTTGTTGATACTTACTTAGTTACTGTAACGTAGGTATATTTATGTAATATAGTTTTAATAGTACGTTGTAAAAGCATGTCTAACAAGGAGCTTGAGGTTAGATAATTATCCCTGTCCTTTCTGCACACAATCCCAATTAGTTAGGGACAATCTTAGAACCTCAAGAATTAGTCTTGCTTTTGCTCTTCGGGGAAATGAGGTGTGAACATAAATTCTTTGAGCCTGTAACTCGTTCGATTTTGATTGTAACCAGAAAATAGTAAATAATATAGAAAATACCAAAGTTATGATAGTAAAATAAATAGTCTCATCACTATGAGAGGCTTACGAAAAGTCAGTCAATTGCTGTGCAAAATCCCTCCCTTTCCCCAGTCCAATCCAACACTTTCTTCTGTCTTGACATATTTCACACGTTCAAAGATTATCATCGGTGTTATCTTGCTATATTATTATCAGTTAAAGCTAAGCTTCCTGCAACGTCTCGTGAACGTCCAACTTTCAAGCTAAAGTAGGCATTAATTTTTTAATCTGCGTTCTACAAAACATGACAAGATAAACCTGGATAAGCTAGTATGGTTTTAATTCTTAAGACTTTTCCCTGATATAACCCTGCTAGATTGGAATACAATTTCCTACTTATTCATAAAAAATACAATTTTAAACCAAGGATTATACTACCTGTCATTGGCGATTGCAAATCAAAGAAAAGATTTCAATAGATAAGTCTATTGAAATCATTTCTTTATATATTATACGGGGTTTAATTAATGCCAGTATGATCCTCGTTTATGAAAGAGAGGTTGAGTCTTTAATATTGAAATTAAAACTACTCTTCATTGTTATGTTCTAATCTGTTTATATTTTTCAGGACTGCTGCCCGAAACGAACAGCTACTGGAAGGGTTAAATTTCAAAGTAAATGAAATAGTAAAGTGCACCTGTGTGGCCTTTGCGGGGCTAGTCATCAAGGTAGTGATGTACCGCCGCAAGCTTTGCCATAACCTCACGAAACTTCCTAATGTGTGTAAGTGGAAGTGAATGACATTATCGACATCCTCGCCACACACGCAGCCTCAAGCCGAGGCCCAACCACGTTACTATTCGGCTACGGCATAATTACTGGGAGAACATCATCAGCGATCATTACGAGCTACGAACGTAGTTATATGGTGACGCTTACAGACCACCCATACACGATGAATGTAAAATAGTTTTACTTTCAGAAAAAATGCATTTTTTATTCGACATTAAACTTACACAGTTAAAATAGAAAAAGACAGCTGCACTCGCAAAGTCAACTACGATATAGACAATTTTATTGTTATATCGTATTGTTAGAAGGTATACAATTTTATAATAAAACTACCCGCATGTCCAAACATTTGATGAGTCCAATGAAATGTTAGAGTACAATAATATTGTTGAAGAAATTGGTTTTTAGCACCTGTATGTTGTATGTCTACTGCGAAATATATGATTATTACTATGACGACTTGAGTAGCGCAGTGGCTAAGCGATTAGACTGCTGCGCTAAGGGTTCCGGGTTCTATTCCCGCACGGGGCAAAACTTTGTGCGAATCACAGGTGTTTGTGTATATGATATTTCATATTTGTGAAACGCACCTACGACACAGGAGAAATTCCTAGTGTAGGGCAAGGTTTTAAAAAAAAATTAAATTGCAAATGCTACTGTAATTGCTCTTACCATAAGAGACTGTGACACATTCATAATACCTTCATACTTATTGCTTTGCTTGGCCATAACGAAACATGAATGACAAAGTGTATCTAAAAATATCTAAACCCGACCACAACAATGATACACAAATTAATTACAATGATCGACTAAAAATAGATGCCCCATTTGTATGTGGGACGTGGGTCCGTCAACATATTGTCATCAAATTGCGTGGAGGGAACATATGAAAAGCTTACTTAGCTTCTTGATGCGATAACGGCTAGATACAGCAGTTAGCAGCCCCGTAAACGATGTATTTAACTAGTTACCAAAAACACTAACTACCCATATAAATTAGGATAAGATTTAAAATGGGGTTGACATGTCCTGATGGGACTAAAACCCCAAATTAAAATAAAGATAAATAGAATAAAAATTGAACCCAGTAAATAATGTCTGTCTAACTGTATTAATTCAGTGTTTTGGTACCTACCTTTTGTTTATAATGGTCCATTCAATTTGTGATATTCTACTCGGTATGGAAAAGCGGAGCTTCCTAACACAGGTATTTAATTTTGGTATATAATTTTCACTCACCATGAATAGAAGAAGGCTCGACAAAATAACTTTAAGAAAATTGTTTGTGAAACAAATAAATTATTTTAAAATTAATTTTCAATTTTTGATAAACTATACATAGGCAGTATTGACGGATTATGTAACCTATTCTTTAAACTGAATATTTTAATCACTGCTAAGCGACGAAAACTGTTTAAAGGTAATATAATTATTACAAAAATTTTAATTTGCATACTCGCTGTCATCTTTTACATATTTTACCTAATAAACTAAGAGTGTGTTGTATTAGTTAAACAAAATGTACAACAATTAACATTGCAAATGGCGGAACCTTGTCTTATGAAAGTAGATGCTAATTCCTTTGTTAATATAATTGTAAAGTAAGCAAATGCGCGAAAAATCGCGGCTATTTCTAAACGTGTAGTGGAAACGTGTGAAAGAATATATTTACATGTAAAATATCTGGCAGGCCTACGGAAATACCCACGTGTGGTACTAATTATGTATCTGGCTTTGTCACACAGTCTGCTCATGTTTCATTGGCTTGAAACTTTAGATTTTTTGTTGATTTGCTACTTTAATTTACCCCTGCCCCCTAACCATAACATAAAAAAACATAACATCACGCCTGTATTCCCCGAAGAGGTAGGCAGAGGTGCACATATAGTACACCCACATTTCGCCAGTTATGTTTTTAGGTCCCAATGTAATAGGGGGCGAGGCTATTGCCATCAACCGGGCACAAACCCAGACTCCGTGCTGCTACTGAGTATTATCTAATGTAAAAACCCAGTAACACTTTGCCCGACCCGGGATTCGAACCCAGGACCTCGTGTTCAGCAGTCGCGCTTAGCAACCACTAGACCAACGAAGCAGTCAATTTGCTATTTGTAATCGACATTGAAATTCCTAATTGTATATCAGATGCTGGTTCCCTCAAAGAAGTCTTCATTTGCATTTCTAACGAGATGACAGTACAGAAAGACCATAAAATCAATATTCCTACAACTTTGTCGTCTAGAGTAGATGTACCTAGTGTTCACATTCACGTCGCATGTTCCCATGAGTGGCAGGAAGCAGTAAAACTTGTGCACGCTACAACTGGAACCGAGGAAACTGCCATTTAATAGAGATTATAAGATACGAACACACCAAACTAGTTTCAAGATATTTTTTATTTCGTCATTAACTCTCGTATTGACACATAACTAGTTGATACTTTGATAGCTTTAGTAAGTGTATTTTTATCGCTACTTCGAATCAAGTGACAGCGATTTGAATGTTATTAAATCATTTTGGTTTTATTGGGCTGTTTTAGAAATATATATTTGTTTTATGGTGAAAGTCCTAGCTCTGATACCTCGTATTAGGAAGGATTGTTAACTTTGTATTTATTTTTTATCTCTTAATTAAAGCAGTGACTGAGGACAGTCAAGAAAATACTTAGTTTTGAGATATTGACATATTATACTTAGACATGCAGTAGTATACATATAAGTATTTAGTACTGTTGGTATTATTAATATTTATAGCCATTTAACTTAAGCTTTCTTAACATAAATAATAATTTACAAAATTCGAAAACATTCGACTCCATTTAGCTTATCCCACAGCTAATACTTTTCCATCCAAAGTTATGAACATGTAAACGTCGTGTCGTGCATTGCGCAAGAGACGCGGATTAGAGGCGTGGACCGTTCGTGCGCCCGCGCAGCGCGCACTAGCGCGGTGGTCCACCGACGACTTCATTGCACCACATTTTAATCTCACTGATGATTCACTGCCTCTAAAAACTTTGATAGACGTAGAATACTGTAATTAAAGTAATATAGACATCAGGTTGTGTGTATAACGAACGTTTGGTGAATAAATTAGAGATAAGTTGCCGGCTTTTAGAAGTAACCGTTAATTTAGAAGTCATAATTAATTCTTCATGCTACTCTAATCTTGATTGATATTCGTTTAAAGGTACTAAAATATCGTTTTAGACCCTAAGTTTTTTATTCATACAAAATAATTTGAAATTGGAAATACTTAAATCGCCAAATTAAGGACCTCCGCTCATTGGAGCGTTTGCTGAATTCTATTTAGTTTTTTACCCTTTGTCATCCGTTTTATATTAATGGTAACTTATTGATGAATTCTATGTCAAACTTACAATTTCAAATCGAATGTAAAATACTGAATTGATTTATCGTGTGGTTACTTGTGATGGCAATGTTATTTTTTTTAGATGTTTAAAGGTTTGTATCGTAAAAGAATTGGTTATTGAATGAAAACAATATTATTATGTGGTATACAGGGTCCTATGATAAGAAAACATATATTTTGAAGAGTCTGCGGACTTAAATCCGGCCGAATCTGGAACTATTTTAATTGGTATTTGTAACAATAGCGACTTATAACAAACATACATATACACGTGGTGAAAAAGAACCTCATTTTTTTAAGTCGGTTAACCTGTTATAGGACACGATACCTACGCATGCCATTCTTCATAAGTTTATCACAAAAAAGCCGTCTTGTCAATAAACTTGTAGATCCACAAAATAATTGAGTATAGGTACCTACCATATAAGTACACATACGTTATTTACAATCGCTAATAGCTTCACCGTGAAGCAATAATCGTACTTAATTATATATCCATTAATTTGATAACCAAAATAGTTCAATGATTGAGTTGTAAATAAAATAAAGCTTCGGCATTCGTAAGAAACATTGATAATGTTCAGAAATGCCGTGACCGACAGACGTATGGAGCTAATTTAGGAATTCCAACTCGCTATCATCTAATCATTATATTTCATAGAACACGCACAATTTCGGTTGGTTTTTTGTCTGCCAGCATTCCGTCTATACGAATGGTCATCTTTACTTGAAGTGGTAATAATTAGGGTTACGTAAGCCGTACGTGGAAGGCTCGCTACATGTAATTGGGACCACCCGCGGAGCCCTGGGGCCGCGCTGCCGGCTCGGAGGAAAACAATGCATTATGCGAATTTAGAGCGCGCCCTGATTAGATAATATCGTCATAACCAATAACTGTTTCTTCTGAGCTGTGTTTGAGTAATTTTCTGCACTTATGTAGGACATGATTGTACGAGGTAGGTCTAGATACTGCTAGACATCCTTGTAAGCAACGAAAGTACATGTACCAAAGCTTGCAGACTTACTGATCAAACCTAATGATAAAAAAGGGGGTACTAATTAAATATGGAATGTATGGATATCTAATCCATATCAAAATTAAATTATATTTATTTTTTATATGGATATACATATCTAGATTTAATAGGACTACCACATCGGACGTAACTACGTAAGACATCATCATACATCGCTTAACGCTAACACTGAGAACATCCCACCCTACATGGGTGGTAGTACCCCAAAACATTTGACTCCGAATAAAATCATTAAACGAAGATGACCATTGGCAACCCATAATCGTGACGAAGACCTATCGCCATTTTGAAATGCGATAACCATGCAATTATATTTTTTTGAACACGAGGCGTTAGGTGTAAAAAGTACAGAGACCACAAAACCTCAGCATGTCTGACAATACCGCTTGAGTTTAGTGCAGTAATCAGAACTGAAATCTTTATAACCGCAAAAAGCTAAAAATATCTTTTTTTTAGGTGTCAGTCATTTTGAGTAATGTGATATCGGAAATGGCTACTGTTTTTCACACACAGAATTACGCAATCAATATCAGATAATCCATAATTTGCTATTAATCTCAGGTCAAGTAAGGAGATCGTCCTTCAAGGCATCGCTATACCTTTTTTCCATTGAATATATTTGTAAAACAAACGCGATGACGAAGCCTCGTAGCCGAGCGTAACGACAATGTGTTCCATTGAATATGTTTACATTGCCAAGTGTTATCCGGCCTAGAATTGACTACCCTATCCTCCCGTAGGTGTCGCCGCGATTAAAGAAAGATCCAGAAGATGTGCAGCAACGTTTTCTGTAACTTCAGCACCAATACTGCGATCCTCAAGCCGCTTGCCAAGCGTGGGGATTATGGCAACCCCCTCCCCCCCATCAACCCAAGAGGGAGGCCTATGTTCAACAGTGGACGTCTTCCGGCTGCTGATGATAATGGCGAAGATAATATTTACATTAAAAGACAAGCCCAACAGCCAGATCAAACGTGCATCGACGATGACTTGTGGGACGAGTGTAATGACAATGAGTTTTTAATTATGTAATCACAATAATAAATAACTCTAGATGGTCGTGTAGGAGTAGGCCACCCAAACACTCGTAGGTGTTGTGAGGTGCGACACTGCGATTATAAAGCTCTAGCCTGACTGGATATGGTTTACATTGATAACAGTGACGTCATCTCGTGTTGAGCCGGATTCTTGAAAAATAAAGCCAGTTTTCGTTTCACGTGAAAATGGCCAGAAATAAATTCCACTAGAGCAAATGAAAAATACATGGAAATAAAGCTGAATGAATTTGTTACGTTACTTTATTGCAAAAATTAGGAAAATCACCTGTAAGTATTTGCCTTAGAAGTATTTATTATGTCAGTACTGTTTCCGCCATGCTGTAACCATGAAAACATTTTTATTTGTTACGTTAAAAATTATACATACATTGTAACAAACAACAGCTCTTTCTGAAAATCTTTGCTACCATTTTAGGAAATGTACATCGTAGTGTAAATCACGTTATCTAGTCTGAAATCTTATTAAAAACTGTAAGTCTTTTCACTCATGACTACGCCTCACTCACTACCAGTCGTTTGAAGTCTCGTTAGATTTTCACACGCTTCTTACTTCAGCGGATACACCTCTCAGGATACACCCTCTCCAGCCGAGTGCTAATCCACGAGGGCCTCTCGACACGCTGTACCTGAGTTAAGTGGCTCCTTTGATCAGAGGCCTCGTACGTGATGTTACCGACTTTGCCAAAGAGATTGGCGAGCCATGGGAACGGATGTGAATTGCGCAACACTGCTGGGGGTAGCGCAAAAAGTATTTCCTGTACTTATGGATTTGGTACTTTTGTATCTGAAGCATTTTGGAAATGTATTGGGTACGTGACAGTACATGATATTGTGATGAGGCTCAAAATGCTGCAAAAGTACGGCACTCATCGCCAACACAACTTCTAAAGATGTTAAAAAATATTAGAATATATCCCGTTGATCCTCAAGATTAGCTATTACAATTCTCCTGCATCATGGTAAAGACTAGTTACATTACAGATGTTTATGTTGTCGAGTATCCTAAACTTGAGTCACGTCCGTAACCTGGGATGCAAGTAGAGAGCTTCCTCGAGTGACGATACTTATGTACGTCCGGCGCACCCTGGACGGCCAAACTCGCTACCATCCTTGCCGACTGACCAATGTCTACACTACGGCTTGACCCATGTGGCTATTGTTTCCTACCGATACAAAGAAGAAGAAGATCCTAATATAAGAGCAGGGCTAACATTGGTTCCACAGAAGAATTGACCTTTGAATATTGCGCTACTGAAAAATTTGATCATCTTCATTGTCAAAGCCTGATGCTCAATTAGTTCGTTAGAGAGCATTGTACCATCTAATTAGCTAGAATAATCACCAAGTATTCGAGGTTTTATTAACGAGTGTTGTATGTCAACCTTTAAATTATTTACAGCTAAAAGCCTCTAGAGAAGCTAAGGTAAGAGAACTAGTAGTGAACCTGCCCTATTATTACATATAAGGCATTTAGGTGCTACATATACTGCAGATTTTTCTCGGCTAACGGCCTCGGTGAAAACATGAGCATTATTCTAAGGTGAACTAGTAAGTTAGTACTAGTAGCAACTAACACTGGTGATTCTCTGGTGGTTATTTACTACTAAATTTTAGAAGATGGTTGCTTCGCGTCAGGCTAGACAGAAATTCATCATCACCATCCAGACACAGACACAGACCAGACATTAGGTACGTAAGTCAAAATTGGTTCTTCCCTTGTTTTGCAAAGCCAACAAATTAAGTTGCTTAGGTCCTCCTTTTCAAGGATAGATAAGTTTACTGCACTGGCATGACTATGGCTGTGGTCGCAAGGTTGTGTTTCAAATGCCTAACAATACCCTTTGACAGCAGACAGGTGCGTTAACACTGTGCTTTTATATTAAGAAAACCATGGTCTAGACTTTGAAGGCTGCAGGTTAGTGGCATGGTGATCGTTTGTACTATGAATTGACCTACTCTGTATCTACTTATGGCTTTGGAATTTTGGGTGATCCGCATGTATCGTCTATAGCAAAATTATATTCGTCTTACGCGGGAATTGAACCCGCAGCCTTTATTTATCCCTGCTCAAACCTTTTAGTTGTTGCAGTACTCAAAATACCTACCCTGGGTGCTATTTTAATAAACTTGACCAGATCCGGTAGAAACACGGCAGTTTATTCCTGAGGAGCGAGGTTAGAATACTGCAGTATTCAGTAAGTTTTTGGATGTCATTTTAGGATTATTTTTTGTGGTATTTGTAAAGAAATATGAGAAATAACACGTAATTTAGAAAACAGAAATTTTATTGCAATTTTGTAAAATAAATACAATTAAAATCCTTAAAATAATTGTACAAAACGAAACAAAATACAACAATTCTTACAAACTAATTTTATGTAATTCAATAAATTATTCGTTTTTAATCTAAAATACTTTGTACGAATTTTCATAGTGAAACAATTATATTTAAAACAATAAATTGGGCTATAACTACATTACTAACTAAAGCTATTTACAATTCTTGTACTAGTCTAATAATCTCACTTTGGTAAACTGTGGTTAATGAGTTTCTTCTCTTACAGTTAAACTTAGAAACTATACTATTTTAATAATAGTACCTACTTAACCTATAAAACCTAATTGGAAATTTCGATTAAGCATTATGAAGTCGCTGGATTAAGCATTCCAAACGACAAATTGCCGTTAACTTTACTTGACATTAAACATGTTTTTGCAAAGAATGGAGCGCTTGACCTTTACACTCAATACAAACTGACACACACACACTCACACACACATCAATAAAACGCTAATGAACACATACGACGTCTAGTTGAGGTATAATATATACTGAAAACATAAGACATAAGAAATATAGAGCCTAGAAAGAAAACAACACAGAATGAAGTACATACACACAAAGAAGGTTTCTACTTTAGCCTAGGGCCTAGGCTAATGCTGCTGCTTGACCTTTTCGGACAGAAACAATTTTAAGTGAATTTATGAATAAAACTTTTCAAAACATTAAATTTCACGCAGGCAATGGTATTTACTGGAAATATCATTGCATGCATTATGAAGTTAAAATGATAAGAAATCTTGCTTTAAAGCAACATTGGGTAGTAAGAAACATACGGAACTCGTAAACGTAAATCTGCAAGTCACGTCACCAAACCTAACACTCGCATGTTACTGAAATTACTTAATAATTCCTCCTAATGCATCGTGTCAACACGAATTCACAAACACCTGTACGTTTTATCGTACAAAGTAAATCACGGGCACTTCGTATTCTGCGCATTATTGTTGCATTATGCATAAGGACATGATTCGGGCGACGAAACATTAGTACGGCCTTCGTTCGCGAGATGTATACAAAGTATTCGATGACACTTGTATGAGAAGATGTATGGTTGTGACGTAGGCAGTTCTTTGACAAGAGCGAAACTACCTAATGCGGTGCGTTTAATGCACACTACGCACTTGATCAATACACTGCCGCATCTTATTAAGATTGTATCTAGCTGCTGAGAATGGTATGGGAAAATATAAAAGATGTTGCGGTTGAATATGTTGACTAAAGTTTTGCAATATATTGCAAAATAATGTTTGTCTATTGGCTTGGGTTTAATGTAAAGTCCAACTGAATAGAATGATGTCAAAACTAATTTTTTGGGTAGCTGCAGCTAAAATAAACCTGTTTGGAACATTTAGATCTATCGTGCCTTTGATCTTCTTTATTTTTATATACTTTATAAAAAAACGCTATTGATAATGTAAGGCAAGAGGAAACTGAAACTGCCTAAAATTTGGCTTATAGCAGCAGTGACAGACGAATGAGTTTTGACATAGAGGAAAAATGCATCTGAACTCAAATATACGAGACTAATAAGTTTCCAAGGAAAGCCTCTACTCATATTTTGTTACTGTTATTGGTGGTTGTAATTAATTAATTAAATTAAATAAATATTATGATGGCATAACAATTTTCAATCGAAACCTTTATTTAAAACCCTTTCTGTAAGCAGCATAATTTAGATCGAACAACAACCTAATATTCTCCACATAAAACAGAAACAAACTATTTCATTCACGTTGCGTTGGTCTGATTTGATCTCGTGTTGGCGCGGGCCGCTCGCCACCAGGACCGGTTCCCCACCTCTTCATTAGTGACACACCGGTACCGAGACACGGATTTACCAACAATACGCACATTCGTTTACGTTCGCACAACTTTACGAGTTACTTGAACATTTTAAATGAGATACTACGAAAAAAACCAATGGCTTTGTGGCAAGACGGATATCTCATTTTAAGAGTGGAATGTTGGACTAACGAGGAAAAAATATTAGTTGCTTAGCTAATGAAGTTATCGTAATCCCATAGCTAGATGTTGAGAAACTATAATTTGATCATGTTACACTAATCTCCTATTAGTCTAAACCTGATATACCTACGACTACTAGCGGATGAAGCTATATACAAAAGAACACGTATCCATCTCTCAAAAGCTACAAATCAACTTAAATACGACACGCTATTTCAAACGGATGTCAAAGAAAAGAATCAAAAGGCGGTCTGAAAAAACCCTGGCATCCTATGCCGCATATTTGTAAAACATTAGCCGTCGCCCTACATCACTGCGGACGATTAGCGCCGCCCACCGGATTTAGCTACTATGTCATTAGATCAGCCACTTCCCTAATCCACAACACATCTCATACTATTTCTCAACTCGCACTCTATCCTTTTCAAATTGGTGGTCACAGAGAGAGATAAAAGAATTCCTCTTTGACGTAAATATGTGAGGATGATGGTGTAACCGGAACAGTCGTTAGATCAATCGGCGTGGCGCTACATCGGGAACAGGCCAGCATTTGTCACCGGACCACCGGCGCCGCCGTATTTATAGCGACGCCTGCGCAGCCCGTGGGCGGCAACACATCCACTCTCATATTAAGACAATAGTTAAAATATAAACAACAATCTACATAATTACCCTTGATTCCCTCACGTTACACTTAAGTTAACTAATACTGTTTACATATGTACACTGAATTGTACTTCAAGTTATGCCTACTTACACTAATATTTTCTAACTAGAAGCACTACAGAAAACTTCACACGAATAGTCTCTTGTATGGCAGTGTCCTTACGTCCATAATATACACAAGATAGCTTTAATGAATCTATAAGTAATCTTCTATCACGTGATGAAACTGAAACTGGAGAAACACATCAGCGCTATGAGGCCGGTGACTTGCGCCACGCTCGCGGCACTGACCGGCACTTCATCTACCGGTGGCTTTTTATGTTTCTCTCCATGTCTATCGTGATTCTTTGTATGGTTCTTCGTCTTGTGGTAGCAGAGCATGGCTAGATTGGTCTGCGTCCTCCGGCAGTACTTATCATTGCCGTCGCACTGGCAGGCGGTAAGCGCCGCGGCTTTGTCTTGCTTCCTTAATATCTCTATGGAGTTGAGGCATTTGTTGGAGCACTTTCTTCCTCTAAACATGGAGCGGCAAAGACGGTGGTAGTACTGTAACGCGGTGGCACACTGCGCGTCGGCGAGGCAGATGAGTTGAGACAGACTGCAGGAGGACGTCGCGTTGGCCGCTTGCAATACTTGAGGTCTACAGATGTCGATCTTTTGTTTCGCCTCCAAGCAATACTTGTCCTCGCATTCGCACTGTAACAAAATAAAATAAATGAGTTTTCATTGTTATAGTTTGAAGGCAGCCTTGTAACTCATGTGACAAAAATGGGGCACATTTGGGGTATTATGTTATTCTACACAAAAGTCACAGAGAAATAGATCAGAAAAGTGGCTTGACTACGCAGTTTACATACTTGACCTACAGATTCGATATATAACATAAGGGTCTATAAAAATAAAGAGATACCGCGGATATAATACTTTGATGCATAATTTTTAGTTAATTTTTTTTATTTTGTATATATTTATTTTTAAGAAGTGTAAATAACCTTGTAAATAAATATAGAAACAATAAGTTTTCTTTAAATGACATATAAAACTATTCAACCTACAGGCGCACAGCCTACGCCCTGCGATCAACTGCACTCAATTACAAAAAACGTCTGTATGCACAAGAAAATCTATTAATAATTCAATGTAATAAAGTTTTAGGGAAACTCGTAAATCCTCGCGGTCCATAGCGCATAATAATAACGTTGAACGAACGTAAAATACGTTTTACGACGCCAAACATTCCGGAATCTATCCACTATCAAAACATGGTGTGATTTGTAAAATTTATAACACGACCGTGTATATGTAAACATTAATTCAGTTTAAATAAATGGACCATCAGATAAGCTTACTGAAGTAAGTTATTGAGATGTATTCCAAGGCCTGTAGACGCAAATGATTGCGAATTTAAATGGCCAACATAATCCTACTTACAAATAACAAACCGAGCAACACTGGACTCATAAGAATGCACTCATGAATACGTAATGCCGTACAAAATCGCAAAACAAGTAGAGAAGAAACGACCTCGAAAATTAGCAGATGGTTTGTTAAGAAGCAATCATCTACGCTCCAAAATTTAAGGTCAATTTACCGGATATCTAGCGCGGATTAATGAAGACACGGCCGCCCGTCTTACGCTTAGTTTTTTTTGTGTGAACGCAGCAACACCTGCGCAAGAGTCGACGCTGCGGTAGGTCCCGATCAAGACGTCAAATCTCAAGGCTGTACGCGGCCGCTCCTTTGCTCTGCCTTTCGATATACATTGCCCATCGTAGTACTAGTAATCACACTCGCTACTACGATATAATTAAAGGTTCAACCGGTTTACGTTTAAATTACTTCTTTATCTATGCAGTCACGTACGGAAAATATGTAAACACTCACAAAGTAATGCACCTGCTTCAAGTAAAAGTGTAGCGGCGAACCTTAATGGATATTTAATTCGTCAATTCGAAAGTAGCCCTTAAAATCGTTAAACACAAGTATGCACGATGTAAATAAGTTCAAATATGGTGTAATGTTTTCTGTAATTTAGTGCGAGGAAACCACCTGCGTGTCTGGGAGGTCTGTCAGTTAAGATACCAAGTTTTTTGTTGACTCAATTGCCAATGGTGTTACAATTTCATTACTACGTTATATGATAAATGTAACTAATGACTTTTTGATATAGGTTACTACTGGCTGTTCTCCCCCTTCCCGTGAACTCTTAGACGACAGTTTACGATGTAGAAGCGAGACGCTGCTACGCGCTGTGTAATGCAGTGTCTCGCTTCCACAATGTAAACTGTCCTGCTTTAAAAGTTCATGGTAAGGGGGCTGTACGCAATTCAACCGTTTATCTGGCAAACGTACGTTAGTATGACACCTACAAACCTGCAGCTGTTCATTCATAAGCAACAGTTCATTTATTTTGAATTAAATTGCTATTTTATTAAGCAGTTTAAGTAAAAATAACAAAACAATTTACATTTCATTTTTTTAAATTAAACGTTGGACTCAAATTGAAAACGGAGTTGACAGCGAATAATTACTTACAATGTAGCGCTTACATAAACATAATGATGATTACACAAAGTATGTAATAAAACTATTGCGGGTTGCTCGTAGATAATAATAAATGACTCTCAGATAATTACCTGAAAATCGTTTTACAGTCGGTAAATTATGATGAGTCTGTGACAATAAAATTGTTAAATTAGGTGTCGTCTTGGTGGCGTAATTATGTAGTATTAGTATTATCTGTTATTTATCTTATAGCCCTGTTTGTTGCAGATGAAATTGTGCGTGATAAGATTCACTTGTCTGTACTATTGAATCCCGAAAATTGATACGTTTAAGAACCTTCGATCTGTTGCTACAAGAGTATTAGCTTTTATTAGCTATTAGCGGTTGTGAAATTCTATTTTACGGTGAAATTTTTCAGTTAGGTCTTATTATTTTAAAAATAGCTACAGGTCACACGCAGTGCCGTTACTAGGGCGGTGCCAGCAGTGTTCAGGCAAAGGGCGCGTACCCTAGAGGGGTGCAGAAATGATCATACCAGGACCAGAAAAGGCGCTGTTAAGGAAGCTCGCACCAGGCGCAAAAAGGGCTCGTTATGGCACTGGTCACATGTGTATAGGAAATAAAGAGTATACAATATAGTATGGGAGACATTTTTTGATACTTCAGAGAGCTTCAGAATTCAGACGTTAGCAAATTAAGGAATTCTGCACCCAAGTACGTCTGCAGAATTTCTCACGAACCCAAAACAACTGCTCTATCGACATATTTACAAACAATTCCGACTTGAGTACTTAATTGTCTTAAGGCCTTTACAATATCATTCGCTACACTGCTTACAACAAGCTGGTTCATTGCTTTTGTTTCAGCACTCGAAAACAGATGCATAAACCACGTGGTAATTTAGATCTCTAAATTATGCACTAACAGTTAGAGTACTTTACGAAGCAATGCAGCATGCACAGCTGTGGTTTGTATCAAGAGCTTCTTGAGGAATGCCAAACATACCTAGTTATTGGCCACATTGAAAACAATGAGTCACACCTAATTATTTATCGATATACCCTTGTATAGTCAAGTAATCTTTTGAAAATAATTAAAGTAGAAGTGAGGTTTTTGTTTAAGAAAGTTTAAACAAGGAGAGGGAATGCTCTTTTTTCATTTTCTGCTTAAGCTTACATGTCTTCGAGTACATTATCTATTTTTTTACACAAGCTTTTACACGCGGCATCGAATTTTGATGATATGACTAGTGTTTCCAAAAACTACAAGACTCGGGAAGAGTGTCTGGTAATCTAACTAATTTAATGTTTGACCTACCTATGCTAACTTCGACACCCTGACGTATAATGCAAAAAACTATTTTTTTTTTTTTTTTTTTTTTTTTTTTGGGACAAGCCCACCAGTCGTGCCCATCATTGCAACTCCTGTAAGCCAGGATCTACAATGATAACCGTTGAGAACCATCGAGGCAATGAAGCTCGAGGCGTCCCAGAGAAATGACTCGACTGTCTTGGAACCCGCAACGAAATTAATCATAGAAGAATATACCTATAGGAGGAGTAGGAATATAAATTTAGTTCCGACTTCCCTCCATAGCAAGCGGGAGACACAAAGATTAATATGCCAAAAGCATAATAAATATGGGATCCACAACTGAGATAAGCCCAGTCGCTAAGCACCACGGGTATAAAAGTTATAAACTAATGGGTCCTAATTGTTATTTTGATTCCAATAGTAGGTATGACAAAAACGTCTGAAAGCACGGAAATTTGATCTGGTCGCAACAAGGTCCTCATAATAAATTACACCGGATGTAACATATATGCTGTCTAACAAGGTATTACGTTCATTCTGCCATAGACCACACTCCCACAGGATATGATGTGCTGTTTGCTCGTATTCACAATCTGGCGTTGAGCAGTGGCACAGAGGTGAAGCAACAAGCTTGAAAGAGAAGAGCTTACCCTTAAAGTTACCATGACCCGTCAAGAACTGAGCCACGCAATGATCCACCTCCAACCAAGTCTTTTCCAGGCGCTCGCGAACGGATGGAAAATACTGGTAAAGGTGGCGGCCCTTGATAGATGTATCCCACCTAGATTGCCATTCGTCCAATAGCTCGTTATACACCTCGATTTGGGATTTAAATAACCTGATAATTTTAACGCGGTCCCGTTGTGTTAGAAATTCGGTGTTTATACCCTCTCGAGTGGAGAAGTACATCGCGGCACGTCTTTGTATTTCGAGATCGACAGGTAGCACGCCCGCTAGTACCGGCAGAGCTTCAGTACTGACCGTCCGATAGGCTTTACATAAGAATATCAACGCTAACCGTTGACTTTGAAGCAATTTACGTCGCGCCGCGCCTATTGTGGCTCTATCAGCCCAAACTGGTGAACCGTAGCATATGCATCCTATGTAAGTTGCCCCGTAGATGGTTTTTAAAGTGTTAAATGAGAGACCCCAAGTTGACGTTGATATTCGTGTTAAGGCATAAAAGTTCTTTTTTGCTTTTTCACCGACGGTTTTAATATGTTCGATAAAAGTAAAATTTCTCTCTAGCACAAGACCAAGATAACACACGGATTCCCTTTTTTTAATGGTTACGTTATTAAACTTAATAGAGGGTGACGATTTGAGATTTCCTTTTAAAAGTAATTGAAAGGTTTTATGTGGAGCAAAATTAAGACGATTCCGCTCACCCCATTGAGAAACTAATCGTAAACACGTATCGGCTAGATTTTCAAGTCCGGCTCTTGTATTAGATTGTATGAGCAGAAGGCCATCGTCCGCATAGCCTGTAAGTGAACAGCCGCAAGGAAGTGGTATCGCGAGGAAGTCATCAAATCCTATATTCCATAAATATGGACCTAGAACTGATCCCTGAGGACATCCCATTGTCAGTTCCTTCGACAGCGAATGATGGCCAAGTTTTAGTTTAGCTGATCCATGTGAAAAGTACGAGTAAATTATACTATAGATGTTGTTGTAACACCCACGCGCCTTTAACTTGAGTAGTAGCATTGGCCACCATGCATTATCGAAGGCACCGGAAATGTCTAGAAAGATACCTAACACGTACTTTAGTTCAGAAGAATTTACTAACTTCCTAACTGAGATCGCAGCGTCAGTAGTAGATTTACCTACTGTGAAACCAAATTGGTTATTATGAAATTTTGGACCGCCCGGCAGTAAGCGTGGAACAATTAGCCGCTCTAGCAGTTTACCTAGCGATGGTAGTAGTGTGATAGGCCGGTAAGACTTAGGGTCATCCGGAGGCTTATCGCCACTTTTAGGTATTATACGTAAAAATCCGCGACGCCACGCACGAGGGAAAGTACCCTCAGCAATACAACGATTAAAGACCGTTAATATAGAATCACCGGATAATTTACACGCTTCCTTAATCATCTTATTGGAAATTTTGTCCTCACCTGACGCTTTATTAAGAGTTAGTGAGTTCACAGCGTTGATGAACTCGTCAGTAGATGGAAGGTCTGATGCTGGAGATGCAGGTGGTTCGGAAGCAAACGCTCGCATGCAAAAAACTAGACGTTAATAAGTACTATATGCCTGTTTTTTGTGAAATTAGTATGGTTGGAAAGTTAAACAAACCTATTTATGGTAGACTAAATCCCAAAAATAACTTCAAGGTTTTGCATTGCAAGTCGTATACGCTTCATATAACCTCAAATGTTAGTTTTGGCTCCTCAAAACGAATCGTTTCACACGATCGATATACAAACATTCAATAAAGCTTCGAGAAACAATAATGAAGCCAAAAGTACGCCAGCTCTGTTTATCACGTGCCACTAACACGTGAAACGATTCACTCGCATACTTCACACATTTCTTCCCAGTTTATATTCATGTAACCTTTATAGTGGGCATTAAGAAAAATGGACGAGGAATGTTTAAAATTTTAAATGGAGATTATGTATACATATGTTTACGATATTAACAGTTAGAAATGATGACTTCGCATAACTTGTTTCAACTTAGCAACTACTTCACTGGCATTTAAATAAATGAGGCTTAAACGGGTCTTTACAAAGTGGTTTAATATGAAACTGCAGTTCATTCCTTTTAGTGAGTCATCAACAATTAACATGGTAAAACAAAAAACACTCAACGGAGGTACCTACACTTCAAATAGCTTTAAATTTTCACATTTTAAGTAGGTATACTTTAGCGTTCATTTCATTTTCAAGAGCATGAAATGTCTAGCCTACACCTATAATTGAGTACAACATGGTAGCTCGAGCTAGAGTGGTCGTGCTAGGTACCAAGTTAGCTCGTCCACGGACGAGGTCGTCAACCGCGACCCTCGACGTTCCCTCGTGTCGGACAAATCTGCCCACAACGTCTAAATTAGATTTTATTGCGGGGCGTCTGCTACATGCACCTATACGACAACACCGAATAAGCAAGACCCCTATACTCGTATCTGAAAATGGAAACGAAAGCTCTCAAGTTACTGGACACCTCCCCAATTGAGTGAGGCGTAAGCTGTAAACAGCTGTTATGAGGAGTAATTGCGACAAGTCTGAACTGTGAAATATCAATCTGAATTGAATCGTACTGCAGTTTATAAATAGATGATGATTGCAAGTTGTTCAGATGATTGGTTTATTAAGCAGTGATCTCACTTTTAACTCGGGAGCTACGTGCTTGCCGCCCGTGTTCGTGCGCACTCGATTTGATACGAGTAAAACGTGGATATAATTGGTTGTACATATTTTATAACATATATAGTATAAAGGACGCAATAGAGCGGAACCAAGGCTCCAAAGTGTTCGCGAGGAATTCCTCTATTGGGAAAAGCCAAATGACGAAGCTGAAGATCGACGATGGCAGTATCATCTCATCAAAACCGGAGATATTGAGAGAGCTGGAGAGGTTTTACGGACAGTTGTACACTTCGACACGGAAACCCGTTGTCGGTTTGGCTCAGGACTCTAGGGCTAAACTGACCCGACACTACACCGAGGACATCCCAGACATCAGCCTGTACGAGATTAGAGTGGCTCTGAAAATGCTTAAAAACAACAAGGCGCCGGGTGATGACGGAATTACAACAGAGCTTCTGAGAGCGGGTGGAAAACCGGTACTTTTAGTCCTCCAGAAGCTATTCAATTCCGTCATACTCGAGGGTACTACGCCAGAAGCATGGCACAGGAGTGTGGTGGTGCTCTTCTTCAAAAAAGGTGACAACACCTTATTGAAGAATTATAGACCCATCTCGCTCCTGAGCCATGTGTATAAGCTGTTTTCGAGAGTCATTACGAACCGTCTCGAACGCAGGCTTGATGACTTCCAGCCTCCCGAACAAGCCGGCTTCCGAAAAGGCTTTAGCACCATAGACCACATCCATACGCTCCGCCAGATTATACAGAAGACCGAGGAGTATAATCGGCCACTGTGTCTAGCGTTTGTGGACTATGAAAAAGCCTTCGATTCTATCGAAACCTGGGCTGTATTGCAGTCCCTCCAGCGATGTCATATCGACTATAGGTATATCGAGGTGTTGAAGTGTTTGTATAGTAACGCCACCATGTCAATTCGGCTACAGGACGAGAGTACGAAACCAATCCAACTGCAGCGTGGTGTGAGACAGGGAGACGTTATCTCTCCGAAACTGTTCACAAATGCGTTGGAGGACGTTTTCAAGCTCTTGGACTGGAACGAGTTTGGCATCAACATCAATGGCGAATACATCACTCACCTTCGTTATGCCGATGATATAGTTATCATGGCGGAGTCGCTGGAGGAGCTCAATACTATGCTCAGCGACCTCAGTATCGTCTCCCAACAGGTGGGTCTTAAAATGAACATGGACAAGACAAAGATCATGTCCAATGTCCATGTCGCACCTGTACCGGTTGTCGTTGGGAACGATACCCTCGAAGTTGTCGACCACTACGTCTACTTAGGACAAATTGTTCAGTTAGGCCGGTCCAACTTCGACAAAGAGGTCGCCCGAAGAATCCAACTCGGATGGGCAGCGTTCGGGAAACTACGCGACATCTTCTCGTCCAAAATTCCGCAGTGTCTGAAGACGCAGGTCTATGACCAGTGTGTGTTGCCAGTGATTACGTATGGCTCAGAGACGTGGTCGCTAACGGTTGGCCTTTTGGAGAGGCTCAGAGTCACTCAACGAGCTATGGAGAGAGCTATGCTCGGGGTTTCTTTGCGCGACAGGATCCGGAATACGGAAATTCGCCAAAGAACTAGAGTTACCGACATAGCTCGAAGAATATGCAAGTTGAAGTGGCAATGGGCAGGCCATATCGCTCGAAGAACCGATAACCGCTGGGGAAGAAAGGTTCTCGAGTGGCGACCACGAACCGGAAGACGCAGCGTTGGCAGGCCTCCCACCAGATGGACCGACGATATCGTCAGAATTGCGGGCAACCGGTGGATGGAATTGGCAAGCTGTCGTTCTTTATGGCGTTCTAAGGGGGAGGCCTTTGTTCAGCAGTGGACGTCTTCCGGCTGATGATGATGATGATTTTATAACAAACCAGATATTTTTATCTTAAACTAGCTGCGCCCCGCGGTGTCAGCGCTAGATTTTTTCGGGATAAAAAGTAGCTTATATGTTTATCTAGGGTCTCAGCTGAGACCCTAGATAAACATATAAGCTATAAAACTAGCTAGTTTTGTATGAAATTTCATCAAAATCGGTCTAGGCGTTTGAGCGTGAAGAGGTAACAAACATACAAACACACTGACAAACTTTCGCCTTTATAATATTAGTGTAAAGTGTGATAGAACCTCTTTTGTTATGTAACCTATTCGTAAATTGTATCTATTCGTGTTTCGTGTAGCAAGTTATGGTCAATTTAGATATCTACTTATTTCAAGGTGTGTGTATTATTAACTAACAATAACCTATTATCGTACCTACTGAATGAAATCCTAGTGTTAGATATTCAAGAATATTATTGGATTGCAAATGGTGGAACATAATAAACTCCACATTTACTACAATATAATAAGTATATAGACTATTCGTTCTGGTCTATTAACATAATATAATGTGCATCTTGCGTGATGATGATGGCGGCTATTCTAAGGCAGATGAATGTAAGAAAGAAAGAAAGAAATCATTTATTTGTTAGAATATAGAACAATTTAGTATATATTTTCATTGTAAAACCAAAACAGTTAATTCCTAGCTCACTATAATTATAATCCATTCATAAAAACACATTCCTGGAAACTTTAATGAAAAAAACTTTTCATGGTATTACGACAGAATTTATGAATGTGTATCCACATCCGTTACTCTACCAACTTGTCACTCTATACTACACTAATTTGATCGTTAAACCGTTTATTATATTGCTGGAGATTCGCCAAAGTACCCCACGCAATTTTTTATTCGTTCGCTAAATGTCGCGTATGATATTAAATCGGCTGCCACTTTAATGTAATTTTTATTTGTCACTATTCATATCAATATATAACCTTGTATAAATGATTTTATTCCTCAATTTGTGGACTAGTGTAGTAGCACGGTAATAATCTACATAATATTACCGTGGTAGTAGTGAGTTTAGAGTGTATTACATGTATAAAAGCTTCCTATTCTTTTTGTTTAAATTAGATTTCTATAAAGAGCACTGTTATCTACACATGGCGAAAATTTCTGGTACCCTATATTTTGCCAAGCAGTCTTCGTATGTGCTACACCTAGTTTGCCTGCCTGCATCGATGGTATATTTGTCATTTATAGAGCAGAACTCGTAATTGATCATTTGTGACTTGGATTAACTACGAAAGAAGGAAAATTCAACACTAAAATAGTCACATCTGTCTATCCCAAATAAAAAAAAAATCACATTACATACATATACCCACCGTAGTAATTACAACACAACTTAGGCGTCTAGCCTTCTCCCAGTCTATATCTATACAGTTGGTCTTACATAGCATGAATTCAAAGTCCAAAACCAAGTCCAACTTACATTCATAAGCTCTTTTCCCTCTTCTGTGGAGGTTAGAGCTATGAGCGCGTTGCCACACTCTCTGGGGCAGCTGGTAGGCGCTGCGGTCTCTGCTAGCACGGCCTCACACATCAGCATGTAGTTGCCCAACGCGGCGCCGCAGCCCGTGCGGTACGCGCAACGCGTGCGCGCCTCGTTGCACGACATCGCGCCTGCGACCACTGCGCACGCCGCCAGCAACGCCGCTAACAGCCACATCACCTGGAAAGAGGTATATTGGGTTAGATTTCTCCTGTTTACCTATTAAACGTTAGCTATCTAATGAATATTGGTAGAATAAATTTAAAAAACTTTTCCGTCACTGAAATTTTCCGTCTGTGAAACTTATTTTGTGTAATACAATTTAAATATAAAACTCTAATACAACAGTATAAAAATCATCATCATTGCATCTTTCAATAACTCAAGTAGTCTTTATCTAAGTTAAACTGGATGCTACGCTGCTATACTTAAACTAGATTAAGCTTACAACATTAGTCGCAACCAGAATGCAAATTTAGCATTTCAAGTACTGGCTACATTGTACTGATTAAGCAGTATCCGTTGTGTGCTACGCATGCGCATACGCTAGGCGGCACCTCACGTGTGCTCTCGGCGTCTCAGCGACTCTCGCGCGTTTGTTCGTACGTCCGTCTGTTCTAAGAAGAGGTACGGGCCCGAGTCGCTCCGTAAACAAACAGAATCGCGTCACGTCCACTCGTCACTCGCTACTAACTTACACATTTACCGTAACATTGAGATAGGGTTGGTCATTACGTATAATGACACGACTTACTTTGGAATTTTTATTGTAATGGTAGCTCTACTCGTGATAAGAAGTTGTGTAGTATAGAGCAGGGTATTTTTTAATTTACTCTACTTATTCTAAAAAAAAATTAATTTGAGAAGTATAAAATAAAATATCTAATTTATTTCAAAAATAAATAAAAGTTTAAAGGATTTACAGCTGTGCAATCTTAAGCTAAGCTCTTGAACTTAAGATCAGATTACACGCACGATTTTATTTCCAGAAATGGAGGCCACTGTAAGTATAAAAACTAAAGTAAATCTGGACACCCCTAATAGTCAGACAAGAGCATAAGGTCGTCGTCCGCCGAAGAGTCCCCGATGCAAAAAGAAAACAAACTGACAACTTAAGATGTCCACCACTCACGGCGCAGGAGTGTTACATTACAATAACAATTGTTACCTGCCTTCAACGTAGCCCTTATTTACATACGAATAAGGAGCACAGTAGCAGTAGATAAACAGCGTACCTATCTACGTGAGCTGTTTGCTTTAGTAATTGAATTATATAATAGAATTACAATCAAGTCCAATATTTGACATGTACTTAGCGTGTAATTCCGAGAGCTAGGGTTTAATAGGAAAAAATGTTTTGACTGCTTCAATTTGAGGACCTTAAGTACTTAAGCGATCAAGATATGCGGTAGGGATTGTTATACATATTATGTAAAATATAGGAATGCGTTGCCGGAGACATTTCACTTCGAGTAGAGTGCCTGGCCAGAATAGCACCTGCCCATTTCATCCCGTGGGTGTCGTAAGAGGACTAAGGGAAATTACAGATAATGGGCAGCAGCGTCTTCTGTAACACCAATACTCTACAATCCCCAAGCCGCTTGCCAATCGTGGGGATTATGGTCCCGGGGAGGGTGTTGCCATAATCCCCACTCTTGGCAGCCCCATTTAAAAGGGGAGAGCTTAGTTCCACAATGGTCATCTTCCGGCTGATGATGAGATATTTGTGTTTATGATTTAGTTACAAGTACCTGGCCTGGCCGGAGATACTAGATTGGAAGCCCCATTGCCTCAATCAAATCATAATAGAATATGATTCGTTCAGTCGTAACTGGAAAGCACATTCCGACACTGGCCAATTCTAGGTAAGACGTGCGTGCGCGTGATGACAAGAACTAATGGACGGGTTGTGGAGATAAAATCAACAACAACATAACATCACGCCTGTATTCCCCGAAGGGGTAGGCAGAGGTGCACATATAGTACACCCACATTTCGCCAGTTATGTTTTAGGTCCCAATGTAATAGGGGGCGAGCCTATTGCCATCAATCCGGGCACAAATCCAGACTCCGTGCTGCTACTGAGAATTACCTAATGGAAAAACCCAATAACACTTTGCCCGACCCGGGATTCGAACTCAGGACCTCGTGCTCAGCAGTCGCGCTTAGCGACCACAAGACCAACAAGGCAGTCGGAGATAAAATCATACGTCAATATTACATATACAAAGTCGTGTAGCCTGCGGTCGTGACGACTGACAGATAACTTAACCCAACAGTCCAACACCATATCTGTTTGGCACCGTACACGGAGCCGACGTGTTTAAACATTATCTAAATCGAAATCCGAGAAAGGCATCGCTGCGACATTTCTACAGCCGTAATCCAAACGGCGAGCGGTTAGCGGGCACGTGTGAAAAGCGCCGAGTAATAGGCACACAGTCAACGAACCTGCCCGGCCAACCAATATGACAAGTGAAAAATGTTCAACTTTATGCTTATGCATGCGTCGTGTCCGCGTGCTGCTATACATTGTAACAAATAGTTTCTAATAAAAAATAAAAACTGTCAAAAACAGTTTGCAGAAAAAAGAGTTATTAAAGTCTCTATCTACTCTACTATCTTTACCATCTATAATATTCAAAAGCACCTTTGGACCAGTTCTAATATGCCCCATCTATTTTAATAAACTAACGCCAAAACCAAACATAATTAACAACACGAATGTACTAGGTCGTTTTAGCATAAACGTTGTATGATTTAGTGGGGCTGCGCGCGCGCCGCTCTAACCAGTAACACAAACAAGTCGTGTTCCCGCGCAGCTCATTATTGCATGTCGTTAGGCGCCAACTACGAGGACAAACAGCTACCGAACATGTTCAGACTATACTTGCATACTTTTTGAATACCAGTTTACGAAGGAAATTCCTTATAAATCCCACTTTGACGTGCAAACTGTTCTTGGTATTAGATTTGTAGGCAAGAATTTAGTTTAGTCAGCAATCTGTTGGCAAAGTTAACTCAGAGATTCTTGTTAGGGTCTTATGGCTTTACCAATTACCTATAAACATGTCCGGTATATAAAATAAACTTTAAATAATATAAAATAAAATACTCCAGCTCATTATCCTAGCTAAGCACTAAAACCTACGATAAACTGCCTTCAATCGAGCTAAGCTGTAACTTACGTCTTCTAACGATATAAATAAATTACAACTCGTGCAGTGTTAATGCCAATTTCATCTCAATATTATTCTAAACGAGAATTTAGATGCTGAAATATTAAACATAAATATGCTCCAAGATGGACTTTAAGAGAATTAGCTAGAGCTGAGATAGAGCAGGGAAATTTTGTACATTACATTCTTCCCAACTTTTAATTGGGAAGGAGAAATGGTAAAATGTTTCTTCGAAGTTTAAAAAACAAATGTCAAGTCATTTATATCGTTTAATGTGTTCAATTTTGAAAAACGTTGCGATGTAATCTTTACCTAATGATTGTAGTAGTATTCGATGAAGACGCAATGGTCTCAAAGTATTATGACTAAGCTAAGTTAATTTTTGTGATAATAACATATCCCACTATATGTTATTATCACAAAAATTTCAATGAAGATTGCTATAGAAATTCTCAGACGTTTAAAGACTACTAAGATTGACTATGATGTAGCTAACAAAAATTCCAGACAAATTGAAGTAGGTTCGTGTAATGACAACATTTTTTGCTTTTTGTATTTTAATGACCAGGTCACTTGGGCCTTTAAGTCAAGTCTTATTTTATTTTCCAAAACACTGCACTATGTATCACTTCACTTTTATATCGATTTAAGGATTCGGGAACTTCCAATGCGCCCATTCTCTAAGTTCCCGCCAGAATCGTAATGACAACACTTTACATCTATTCCACTAGAGTGGTCACACAGTTTTCCATAAAGCAGTATATCGATATATCGATAATGCGGACATCACCGGCTCCATTCCAAGTTACCCACCGACACCAGGTTTAACGGTAAGTACATTTTGATTTATTATCGCTACATACAAACTAATGATGGAGGTAGTCCTTTAAACCAATGTCTGGTGCTGATTTACGACGCTGGTTTTTATAGAGTCGGCTTCGTAGTGCTCACGACACATTTGTTCGAATATAAATGATCGTATTAAACCCGCTTTCTAAAACTTGGAACCACCTGCTTCCATGTTCAGTGTAATCGGAAATATTAAACCAATATTTGTGTTTGAAGTCTTTATGTTGTGTAGCAGTTTTTTTTATGTGGCAACATTGATGTGCATCATAATGTAAATCAGTACAACTGTTTTAAAAACATTGAGCTCTTTTTGGGGAACGTCGGGTAAACAAATGAAAATATTATGTTTTAGTTAGGTATCTATATTCTGCTTATAAACCTATATAGGGTTAAGTGTGTCAAAGTTGCTATATTAATGTGAATGTTTAAATTGTTAAACACAAACATTTATATCATTGAAACAACGTAAATATGTTATCGATCTACGTAAATTCATTCTAGAAAAAATATAGGCACACTGTTATACAACATTCTCACCTCTAAATATGAACAATCCCTCAATATTATCCGGGAAAAATACACTACACGACTGCCTCGTTGGTCTAGTGGTTGCTAAGCGCGACTGCTGTGCACGAGGTCCTGGGTTCGAATCCCGGGAAGTGTTACTGGGTTTTTCCATGAGGTAATTCTCAGTAGCAGCACGGAGTCTGGATTTGTACCCGGTTGATGGGAATAGGCTCGCCCCCTATTACATTGGGATCTAAAAACATAACTGGCGAAATGTGGGTGCACTATATGTGCACCTCTGCCTACCCCTTCGGGGAATACAGGCGTGATGTTATGTAAAAATACACTAGTTTTCCGTAATCGTAAATAAATCATAATGTAGAGATCTTACTAGTAAATATGTTTTTTCCGTAGTATTGTTTTGCGAAGATAAAACGCAAAAATTCTGAATACTGCAATGTTATCAATATATTCTTACTTATTTGTTTAAAATTTATTATTTTGCGATTGTCATACTTTGTTGCGATTGCTACTTGAAACAATCGATCAATCGAGACCTACAATTATTTCAATCAAGGCAATGCTATGAGGAACTAGGGGCAATCAATGCGAACTTGTTTAGAAACTAGAATAGCAGATATGAATATTGTAATAAAAGAAGTACCCATTACAGTTATAAACTAACAATGCTATCACTGTAATTCTTTGATATTTTGGTCAACGTTTGAATCATGTTCTGAAGTCTGTTGCAAGCCAGCGTTTACCGAGAACGACACAAAATTTTCAGGTGGTGTAAGTCAGAAAATTTTATTTAACAGGCTTTCTAATTACACTTTTTACCTGGAGGGGAAATCTTTATCGATCTATGATTGACAAGTTAGTCAATTACATGCCTATCAGTAGAAATGGATTCATATAGTACGAATTCCTATTGGCTACCTTTTCGAACTTGGCATTTGGCAATTTCGTCAAGCCGAAAATCAAAGTAAAGTCTTATTTCATTCAGAGGCATATTTCTTCCAAAACATGTCGAAAATGCCCTTGCCGCTGAAGTCTATATTCCTGAATCTAAGTATAAAGATGTATTCTCCAGATATGAATAGAACTCTCATAAGAACACATAAATCTAAGTTAACAACATCCATTCACACTCCTCGCTATCATTAATTGTCTCAATACTAAATCAAACTCAACACACAACTTACGTAATTCAAAGTGAACTAATTACAAGAAAACAAGTGATTTAGATAGCAATTATCAGGCGTTTCCGATGTCTGAATGTGTTATCTCAAACGACCAATATTGTAAGACCCTTGCAATGACCCGCGCGAAATTATCTCACTATGAATAATAGGGCACGTCAAGTGTCAATAAATATTGGGGTTGTTTGTAATTTGTAAAGATTTTCAGTTGCAATAGCAAGTGCAGATTGCGTCTATACATCCAAAGCGGACTGTTGGAGCAGTTTCTTATTTCAGAAGGATGGATGAAGAATTGATTCTTGCGAATGATTTGCGGACTGTGAATTGAATGGGGTTTTGATTAATTTAGGCAATACACACTAATTAAAATACTTACGTAGGTAAGATAAGTTGCCAAAAGAGTCGATAATTAACAATCTTGTTATTAATTAACCATGGTAGATACTAATTGGTGCAGTCTGAACGATTGGATTAATTTCTTTTTGATAATAAGATATCTCTCACTTACCTACATATCATCGCGGTTACACAATAAAAAGTTTAAAATATAATATCCAAACACTTCTTTGTATTTTTAAAACACACCATGGTAAACCGTAGTGATCAAAAGTCATAGAGTAACTACTATATTTTTACACGAATTTAACAAGAGCGTTCAATACTAGTCTTAGTTGTGTAAACTCTTTTGTAACACTTTTAATGGGGTTATCGCAACTTTGTCTTTGATTAACGCAATTATAGGCCCTTGGTAGATAACAGTTACTTCTATTTTAGTTGTTAGTGAAATGTTATCATTATTGTAATCATATCTATCTTCATTTCATTATGTCTTTAGTAGGTGTTCTTTAGTGTGTTACAGAATGATGAACCCTCGTTATTTGAATCGTGGTTTATTTTACGGAAACCCCTTTTTGAAAAGGCAGTACAAACTTTTAGAATGGCAGTTTCAAAAACACAGATGTATTGCCATATTTCAAAATAAAATTCTTCAATCCAAACTCCGCAAAACCGTTACTAATATCGTATAACCCATGTAACAATTCTTGGTAATAGTTCAAGATAAATCCCAAGGCATTCGAATGCCGCTAGCCTTGTTTCAGGGAACGCATAGCAACAGGACACCTACAATTATGAGCACATACATATAAAGTGCAATCATACCAACGCCTGCAGAAACAGATAACGTTCGATGCATCGTTTATATCGAGAACTAAGGTAAGTATAATGATAAAAATGTAATACAGATCATGCTTAAAGACCTAAAGTCACTATAACAACAGACTGTGCTTAAAGACCTAAAGTCACTATTACCTACATACATAAAAAAAAACAATCCTGCATGACATTTTAAAAAATTATGCGCTCATTTCATAGTCTCTACAATTTAAATTTAGAATTATCAGAATGTGATGTTTTATTCAGTCAATGCACTTATTTCAAATAGCGAAGTCTTCGGAGAATCAAGACATGGATGCTATAAAGTTATTAATAAAATAAATGATGAGTGATAAAAGTTGATTTATTGAAATAGTAATAAAACCAGATTATAATTAGAAAGTGTTTACCAGGAAAATACAAATATATAGTAATTTGATTTAATTATTTCATATAAATAAAAATATTTGGTGGAACTTTTCCACAAAGTTATTACAAAGTTATTGAGACAATTACAAAATAACTATGTACTTCCTACATCATTATAAGAGATTAATTAAAACTGACGCACATAATATTGATGATTAATTATGTTTTTACGCGACGCGACTTGAAACTAAACAGTTCTCGTTAGCTCAACTTTTTGGGCGAAACAAGTACAAAAGTGAGAGATTATGCGGGCAACACTAAAGATGTTCGGTTTCACACAAGTCTCGTGTTACCCTTATAAATCTTACAAATCAACGAGGCTCTCAACGAGCCATTTATTGTAGTCAGCGTGAGTAGGTATACTTAGTCCGTCACGATTAGTGGAGAATTCATGTCTTTTTAGCCTGGTTCGGTAAAGCAAGTTACCAAATTAATTAATCTCTACTGGATAATTTATAATAGTTGATTGACTCAAAAAGATGAAAATGTATAGTAAACTAATAACATAAAAAGTGCATCATCATTAGCCTATTTCAGTCCACTGCTGGACATAAATGCCTCCCTCATGGCACGCCACTAAGCTATATAAAGTACATAATCGAATAAAATTAATATTCATGAAATAACTGAACTGAATTGAAGTATGGTTTGTAATGCCCGTCAGAAAAGTATCACAATTCTCAACCGACAATTTCAATCATCATGACAACTTTTGTCCCGACACTCAAAGAAATTTCAAAATTTGTTTATTGTTACACGAACGGAAGCTTACTGATTGGCTCCAATCCAAAGGATGTCCGGCTCAACACGACCACTCGAGCTCTTGTTTTTGCAGAGACCAAATAAAAACATAAGTATCAGAATTCACCAAACTTCACAACATTGTAGGTAACAGAAATATAAATATCTCGTATTTTCAACTCCACACAATACTAAACAACATTTAGGAGAACTTACATAATCTCAAAAAAAACATCACTTAAAACTTGCATAACCTTTTTAAAGGGACATCTCAATACTTATTTCACGCAGGTAAGTTTCGCTTGATCTCTTCGACAGGACAAGGTAAAAATAAAACTCCAAAAATGAACAGTAGCAATGAAAAAGGACGAGTCAAAAGGGCCGCAGGTAGCTGCTAACACTTTGTTATAATTGTCTATGTGTGCCTTCAACTAGAACATATTAGATACTATTTCGGGATTTAAGATGGCATGTCTTCATTGTTCGCTTTACTAAGTACCCGTAATAATGCAAGGCTTAAAACTGTCTGCGAACAAAAACAAATCGAAAGAATAAAAAAGCAGGATTTATCTAACATTGGTTATTCCTTTACATGGATACTTTAATACAGATGTCAGGATTCCGAGACTTCTCTGGCATCTACACGATGGTTTTGGACGCAAGGACGAACTATGCCGCCCATAAATCATGAAAAAGGTCGGTTTGGGAGACAAATTAAGACATGTGGCTTGCAGCTGCAAGGGTCAGAATAGTTGCACCAACATTTTTTGTTTATACATCGAAATAAATGGAAGTTCTAAATCAAGTATGGAGATCATTCGCACGCGTGACCAAAAGGAAAACAACGTTTGAATAAGTATATTTATCGATCGGTTTTGGTAACGCTGCCGATAAAACGGTCGTAACCGTCCAGACGTGTTACCGTTTCGCAACGAGACACCTCATAAATATGTTTTCTTATTCTTTTTGTAAATTTTACTTAAAGGTGCGTCCACACTTGTAACTTTAGTCCGTAACACTGATTCGTCAGGAGTTTGGTATGGACCAGACTCGCCACTTTGTTATTGTCACGGAATAATGTTACGAGTGGGGACGCACCTTAATGTATTTTCGATTTTACAATTCAATATAATAACAAAGGCGTCAATAAAAAACCTCATTTAGGTTTCCGTTCGGTGTAAAAGGAATTGCTTTATTATATCAAGTTAAAGGCAACCATCAATGTTTTGATTAAATTTGTTTTCAGCCCATTCACACAGCAATATCCAACAGTTTTAACGACCAATTCACACACCTACGTGCTTTAACAATAAACTTCAGTAACCTACCATCAGTTAAAATGCATTGATTCTGTTTGGCCAAAAATTTCACGTGACTCGTGAGCGTATAAAAAGTTCAGTCGTCAAGACTTTCTAGACTACTATAGAAAAGCAAGACTAATTTGATAAAAGAGGCTTGAAAAATGAATGATTGAAAAATAACAGAAATGAAAAATACTTCCTATTCCCCGACGAACAAAACTATTGTTTTCACATTGTACGCCATACGGATTATGAGATATCCCCCTCTATCTACAGAAATAAACAGCCATATGACTTTCATCTATAAAGCACGTGCATCATAATTCCTGCCTCGTGTCACATCACGTCGCTATCAAATCATATAAAGCTCAAACAAACAACAAACACGAGAAGAAAAGTACTATCTGCTAGAGTAATCCCAATTGACTCAGTTAGTAACTTAATACTGTTCAAGGCTCATCATGCAGTTAATTACGAAGGTAAACATAGGTAGATTAGAGACATCTGACGCTGCTACAGGTATCAAATTACTCGCATCGTGAAGAAAAATAAACATTTCGGGAGAAATCATTGTCAAAGCAGAATATTCGTTGTTTAATTATATGGTTTGTAAAAACCGTTTAAGAATCTTATCGTTAGCGTGTATTTCCGCAGTTCTAGTCAATGAAAAGGTTTATAAATTATTTTTATTAAGAAATTTAACAGGGTTTACTTATTTAACACAGACTGTTTTATAGTCTTAAAATGCTTGAGGATGTTATGAAAAACAAAAAAGGAAACCAGAAGCAAATATTGGCATTGTTTTAAATCCTAATTAAACACGTAAAATTATGTTGTCTACAAACGTGTTCTACTTTTTCCAAAACCTTCAAAAAGTTTTTGTGTCATTCTGATTGTAAACTGGTCAAATAAACGATACACTTGTATAATTTCTTCAAACAAAAACTTTTGTGAGATAGGGATTTTAAGTCATTTGAGTAATTTCTCTATTACTCTTTTCTTTTTTATTTCTCTATTGTTCTCTAATTTACAAGCTTTTATTTAGCTTCACCTGTCCCGTTGTCTGTAAACAAATCTTGCAAGTTAAATTTGATCCACTTCCCAGTTTCCGATAGAGCTGAAATTTTGCACGCATATATTATTTAAAATAATTTCAACCAAACAACAGCTCGATTTCTAACATATTGAAATGCAAGACTTCTGGTATATTGATGATTATGTGACTAATCACATAATCATAGTTACCTACCTAAGTAGGTATCTATATTAATATAGCAGTAAATTATACTGACATCTGCCACATCTCTCGTCTATTGTTGGATCCTAAACCGAAATTATCATAATTTTCCGCTCGCCACTCGTTCTGCGAACCCGCGAGACGTTTCGGTCGTTAAATAAAATACCTTTTTAAACTGTCGACGGTTTGCGCTGACATTTGTGTATTGTATATTTTTAAATGGGTCTAAGACTGTTGCTTGCTCGAGTTGCGTTACAAATTGTACCTTATTGAACGTTTTACAACCGCATGACGACTCCTTGAAAACCTTTTGCAAACTAATTACCGTCTAATTACGTAGTGTTGGAATTGTTTCGTTTGAGCCAACTTATCTCTTTGACAATTTTACAAATCTAAATATGAGAGTTATGTAAGCACGTATTTTCTTAATGGTATTAGGAAACTCGGTTTCAAAAATATTTTCCTGTTAAATTGTTTAATGCTCTCTCAAATGACCAAACTTCTTTCCAAACAGTTTCATTATTGGCACATTGCTTTGCTGTTTAATATAATTGTATCCTTGACGGGCACCGCTTTACAGGTAACAAGGGATGGAACATTACTATGGACAACGTACGGTCATAAATCAATCCCGGCCATGAATACAGCTTTATGTGCAGAACGTGCGACCGTCTAGATTAGAAAATTGTCATGTAATGACTAATTCATACGTTGACGACTGTCTGACACCTCCTGGCCATTCTTAACATCATACAAACATAAAATCCCAGTCTCCTGAAGATGCATTGAGAATATAAATTGTCTCTCTAGACTTTGTGGCATCTTTATGGCATCCAATACATAGACTTGCTTTAATAATGATGTCTGCGTCTTTAACAAGTCGTACAAACGCGTAGTTAAATCACTAAAGTAAATGTCTCAAAAGCGAAATGAAAGTCGAAATTAGAAACAGGAGAAGTGCAGTCTGGGTGCAAGAATCTGAAACCTTTTATTTTTAAAACGCCACAAATTCACGTGCGCTGCGAAAATAAACTTCGGGAACATTACAATTCTGATTGCGATCGTGTATGTCCACTCAAAATCCACATAAATAGTCGTTGAGCTGTTCTCGAGCGATATATTTACGTCAAACATTTAATAGACCATCTCATTAGTTCAGTACACGTTCGTGCTACAGCTAAGGACACGGGAAAGGCGAGGACAATACTGTTTTGCCTCCAGTACTTACTTGATCAATTGAGTTATTTCTATGCGATATCACGAGTATGCAAATGTGTTTTACTATGCGATGAATTAACTTGCGATCCCTGTTATTGGTGCTACGTACCGCATTCATTGTGTAAACCATGACATGCGTGACCTTAAATCTTACGGTAAATTATCAATTCATTACAGATAGTAGTTCTACAGTATTGTTATTACTACGTTTATATCGGGATGTTTCTTTCGGATGTATACTTGTTATTGGCATAAAAATGCAATTTAAATTATTAGCGTTATTAATTAATGCACATTAATGATATGATTTACGGTCTTAAAGACCCATTAATAATTGTTAAATTATGGGCTAAAACTAGACCAACACTGCAGTCTAAAACTACTTAATATTAAACAAGTAAAAATATATTCTTCTAGACCACTTATTATTAGACACGTTACAATAAAGTTAAAATAAGATAAATACACGTACAAATCTTGCTTCGCCGTTCTCGCCGTAGTCACATGGCCCGTGTTCATTGGAAAGTTTAGAACTCCCTGTTTTTGTTAAACTTTTACGATCTTCCACAAAAATATCACTAGGTAACAACGTCACGGGAAACCATCACTGTTTTCATCAATTACCACGTAAAGTTTAATTTACAAACTCCGTTTTTAAGTTTACGTTATTACGATAACTTGAATTGTATTTGTTTGCGTTTTGTTTATGCGGGTCGCACAGCCGGGTGAGGAAGTACGTTCGAGCGGGCCGCGCGCGCGCCTCCGATTGAGTTGTGTTTAGAGTCGAGAGCCCCGCCACACCGCCAGATGACAGCTTCATATCTTCTTCCCTTCCCGACCCCACCCACTCCCACCTCTTGTGTCTCTTCGGAATAAACGTATCTCACTGAACGAAATAGACTTGTTGCATTTTTATTTTATTTTAATATTCAACCGGCACCGACCCGACAAGTCCGAATGAACTGTCTTCGGCCCTGTCGGATCCGTAGGGTTAAGATGAATGATTGGGCCTTTAGATCAATATTCCAGTTGTTGAAATATGATGTTAGGTAAGTAGGTATCTATCAAGATATTAATAAAATAAATTACACAAGTAAATCGCAATAAACACCTCACTAAAGCTTTAAAGTCAGTTATTTTTAAGTTTACTGAACATTATAATATTTCTTTCAGTGAATCTAATGTCTTACAAACTAATCCTGATAAACTTCAACCATACGGTCAAAAATGGCTTGTTTTATAAACTCGCACATACGACTAATCTACGCTGTCCATATGTAACAAGTTCTCGAGAAAGTCATTATTAAGACCTTCACTGAGGAATATTTTTTGTTCAAGGCGGCCAGTGTTTGTACGGTACAAAAAAAGTTTATTTTAAAATTGCGTTGATTGAGTTGTTATGGGTCGGCTTCGAGTATCGGAGTGATTTCATGCTTGCAGCGTCGCTTTATAAACAACTGATTACGTGTTGATGCGGATGAAATAATTGCGGTGGTAATCTGCGTTGAATATTTCTTTGAGTGTGCTTTAAGTGTGTCATTAAATGGGGTGCGTTTTTTGTAATATGCTTTGTTTTATTAATTAAAGATTAAGTGATATACTTATAAGGAAAGGTTTATTTGATTTAAGGTACACGGCACAATGAAGTTTTGTAACATGCAATGTAAAGAATAGGTATGTATACCTACTACCTACTTGAATAACTATAACGTGTACCGTAACAAATAATCATTTTAAAAGGAAAACATAAGTTGCGAACACTTAGCAAAATATTTACCCTATGAACTTTGGTTATAATATAAGAGAAAAAAAACATCCTATGAATTAATAATTTTTTTATAATATGTTCCAGTTGTATTGCAAAGATATTGTCGTGAATAACTATTTCAGCAGGCTTGTCTCCTAAGTACCTATATTATGGAGACAATTTTTTTCTTTGATATTGTAATTATCCTTTCAAAGTTAAAGTTAGATAACTAATTATTTTGGCGCGTTTAGAGTGTCACTGCATTCACAGGTGTTCACAGTTTTGGATGCGAAATCAGCCAGTTTTTTTTTTATGTTATCTTTGTCATCTTCTTCAGCCGAAAGACGTCCACTGTTGAACAAAGGCCTCCCCCTTAGGTTTTTTGCCATAATCTCACGCTTAGTAAGCGGCTTGGGGATCGTAGTATTGGTGGCAAAGTCACAGAAGACGCTGCTGCCCATCTTCTGGATTTTCCCTTAGTCGCTTCTTAAGAGACCCACGAGAGGAAAGGGGGTGGTCAATTCTAGACCGGATACCACTCGGCATGTTAACTTTGTAATATTGTTAAAATAAATAACTGACACGGATAAAATTTCGAGTTAGTTAACAAGTCGTTTGTGGAGCTCAACGCCTTATAATAAATTAAATAATTAAGGAAGAGTGCAGGCTCTTATGAATAATGAATACAGCCCAAAGATAGGTAAAATTTTTATTGCTTCAAATAATTCTTAGTTCCCCACAATTACTACCGAAATGAATCCTCGGCAAACTCTCACACAATATTTACCACGCACGCACTTAATTGGCTGGCATTTGGACTGCAACGATTTGATGAACGTCAATCGCCACCGAGTCTTTTTGCGACTCAGAGTTTTGCTATATGTTGCTAGCTGGTATCAAATCTAATTTTAAAAGTTTAAAATCATTAATACATTATTTTTCCCGACATGTTAATGTTACTAGAACATTTCGGCATTAATTATAGTTCAAAAATTCTAAGGCAACATTTCAAATGTAGACTGGCAAGTCTGTAAATCATAATGTCATTGACAAATGACAGTTCATTTGACAAGTAAACTTTTTGACAGTATAGGTTTCAAATTTAGAAAATGTTTGTTTAGAATCGAAGTTTGATTTTGTTAATTTTACGCTTAGTACTTAGTTATAAACATACAAGTACCTTATATTATGGCTTTAAATCCTAGAAAATATTTAATAAAAGATGTGATAAATAAGCCTACGCCTGTAGACGTTTGGTTGCAGGGAACTATAGAACAAACTGTTGGTGCAGATATTTTGATTATTTCTGATAATACGGGGAGAGCGAAAATAACAAAATGCGAGTCTGCACATGGTATTATAGATAAAACTTCACTACGTAAAGGTAACTACTTTATACAGACGATACTTTTTGCCTTTTAATGTATGTAAATAATATTAAATCATGTCATAATCAATATTTTTTCATTAATTTTGGTCTTTTGACTGCCTCGTTGGTCTAGTGGTTGCTAAGCGCGACTGCCGAGCACGTGGTCCTGGGTTCGATTCCCGGGTCGGGCAGTGTTACTGGGTTGTTCCATTAGTTTATTCTTAGTAGCAGCACGGAGCCCGGATTTGTGCCCGGTTGATGGCAATAGGCTCGCCTCCTTTCCCACATTGGGATCTAAAAACATTACTGGTGAATTGTGGGTGTACTATATGTGCCTACCGCTTCGGGAAATACAGGCGTGATGTTATAGTAATTTTTTTTGCTGCTATATTATATGTTGATATTCCTGAATTTATTATTAAAATAAATTTTCATAGGTACATATTGCTGCATATTAGGCACGGCTATAAGAACAAAAGGATTGCCTGAAGTTCAAGCCAGTAAATTTATTGATTTAACAGCACAACCTCATATGAAAATAGCTTGGGAGACTGAGGTGAAGGAAGCTAACTTGTTCTTAGAAGGAAAGTTAATGCCGGCTATTAAATAAAACAACAATTATATAAAACTGGTGTATAATTCCATCACCATAAAATATAATACATATTCCTCAGTTACATTGTGACAACAAAAATGAAGGGGCCAGAAATTGCCATCTGGTTGAATGATTAATAATTTCATATTATCATGTCTTCTTCATATCACAGATTATAAATAGCAATTATACAATAACTTACAACATAAATGCAATTTCTGACAGAGTTTGAAATAAGTAAAAAATATATTTATTTGATCATTATTGCTTTTAATACTTGCATCTAATGCTTAAAATAACTGGTAATATTTACTTAAACATTCTTCCATTATAGTAAATAATTAAAACAAAATAATATCCATTTCCATGACCATTACAGTATGTAATATAACTTAAATCTTGGCGGGAGACTTGAGCAGTGGGCCAAGTTTCTGGGCTAGCATAATGTTGCCAGCGATTTTAAGTTTGCCCTTCAAGTAGGCTACCTGTGGCTGAAGTGAGCCTGATGCGATGTCTACTAAGTCAGCGTCACCAACAGTCATAGTGGTGTCAGCCTTGCCACTCTTGGGGGTGCCTTCGTAAACAACAGGAGTCTTGAGGTCCAAAGCTGTAAACAAAAAGATAGGTTATTCATGAAACTAAAAGATATTTGCATCACATGAATTTGAGATGTGAAAATTTTAAAAAAACATATCCTGTTATTATGATGGTGGCTTTGATAATTATGTTGCCATCAATTTAAATTTATTTTTCTGACATAAAAGCGTGTTTGAAAAAGAATTATTGGACAAGTTATCCCACATCTATTCCTATGAGACCCTATAGTCCCTTATAGCATCTATACTCACTCCAAGATTTAACAGTCTTTCCGTTCTCAGTGATATTGTACAGGAACACGCCTCCAACGCTCTTTGCCATGTCCTTGTTCTTGTTGACTTCCTCTTGGATCTTTGCGAAGAGAGCGTCACTCTTCAGGGTAGCTCCGGAGGGTGATGACGCGGGCGCTGCAGATCCTGCGGCAGCCTGGCCAGATACTACGTTCTTGAGGTCGATGTATGCACCTGGAATTTAGAATTAGTCAGATGGGAAAGAAACGCGCCGTAATTTGCTTTCATTGATGTTTGCTTTGAATCATAGAAAGATAAACCAATTTTGCAGTTAGCTCAAGAAAATTTCTGACATTTTATCCAGACATCTAGCACAATTACATAATTAAGCTACTAAAGGAACCTCCATAGACTGTAATGCCTACTTAGTGATATACCCAGACTAATAAGGGGGTGTGTGATCATGTTCAATTGTCAAGTGTTACCTATATAATAATTATGTAGGTACCTGCGATAACAACGTTGCCGGTCTCCTTGACCTTGGTCTGGAAGTGCACGCGCTTGCCCTCGAGCCACATCTCGGTGGAGAGCGTCTGTCCGGGCAGCACTGGCTTCACGAAGCGAGCCTTCAGTGACTTCAAGTTGCTCGGCTCATTGCCAGCGTAGCTAGGTGACAAGAAATATTAATGTAAGATTAACCAGACAAAGAATAATGTATGTTTCACTAACCAGACATCGAAAATATATGTATGTGTAAGTAACCAGACATGACTTACGTAAGTTATTTTAGTAAATCACACATGTTTTTTAGAGAACAAAAAAATAGAACAATTGTATTATTACTGTCACAATAAGTATGTCATTCAAGTTATGATTGTCATTTTTTTCTATAAGTTACTATGTATATTTATTAGGAATATAACCAGTGTTCTTAAGAACCTGTAAAGTTCTGCGAAACCTAAATAAATAGACCAAAATGTAGGTTCACTTACTTAGCCAGCACGTGCCTTGCGGAGAACCCAAGAGACGCGAGTCCGTGGAGGATCGGCCTCGGGTGTCCGCTGACGGTGGCCACGCTCGGGTCGATGTGGAGCGGGTTCAGGTCACCAGATAACCTGCCATGTTTACACTGTATTTAGCATTTGTCAGTAGAGTTATCAATATCGGACACAAATGAAAGCCAAAAGAAATAAAATGATTGTCTTTTTGTTGTTTATACTCTTTTTTTTCCGTTATGGCAATTGAGTCGTGTTTATACACTTAATAAGACATCAAATTTAGTTATTTCCTTGTCATAGAAAGAAAAATAATTCCAGTTTTCATTAGCTTAGGAAATCAATGAAAATTGAAACTATTCTCTAAAATTGTTTTGATAGAACGCTCGTTTTACCCTCAAATTTTATTGATTTTACAAAAAACAATAGGGCGTCATATACTGAAAGTATTAATATTCAAAAAACAAATGCCAATATTCATTATATCTTACTGCAATAAGGGAGGTTATGTATTCCGAGCGCATCTTTTTTAAGTACGTACCTGTAGAGAGCCGCCTGGTCTTCGGCGGTGCGTTGTTCGACAACCGCGTCGGGAGCCCTCTTGGGCGCGGGCTGCACGTCCACAGACTGCTTGCTGGTGCGGGGCCCGTTGAACCCACCCTGGCCAAGCACGAAGATGTGCTGCTGTGTGCGGGCTACCAGCTGCTTGTTCTGGTAAATCTCGCCTAGACAACAGATAACGCTGTTTAGTAAGACTCAACATCACGCCCGTATTCCCCGAAGGGGTAAGTAGGTGTATCTATAGTACACCCACATTTCGCACTGGCGACGAATACATAACTGTATGTTACAGGTGAAAATGTAATAGGGGGCGAGCCTATTGCCATTAACGGGCACATACGCAGACTTCGTACGAAATAGAAAAACCCAAAGGCATAACATATTGGCCAGCTCGGGATTAGAACCCAGGACCTCGTGTCCAGCAGGCAGGAAGAATAGTGAATCATAATGTTAATGACAGCTTCGTTTGCCTAGTGGTTGTTAATCACAACTGCTGATTCATAAACACGATGTCGACTTGGTAAACGTAGGGTAGGAAGACCTCTAGGCACCATGAGAGAGTACCTATGTCTAGCAGTGGACTGAGATAGGCTGATGATGATAATCATGAGGTCCTGGTTACAATCCCGGGTCGGCCGGCTCTACAATTGACGACCTGATTGGCGCAGTGGCTAAGCGATTGGACTGCTGCGCTAAGGGTTGCGGGTTCGATTCCCGCAAGGGGCAAAACTTTGTGCGAACCACAAATGTTTATCCCGAGTCTGGGCATTGTGTATGTGAATATTTCATGTTTGTGAAACGCACCTACGACACAGGAGAAATTCCTAGTGTGGGGCGACATTTTTATTAAAAAATTAGGGAGTTCTCAGTTGCAACACGGAGTCTGTACATGTACTTTTCAAGGGAACGAAGATAGGATATTAAAATACGCCATAATTAATCATTTTAAACCAGATTACAAACAAATCGGATTCAAATTATTTAATTGCCACCTTATCGTTATAATATCAATTTTGTAAAAGATAATATACATAACGAAAATACTTTAAATAACAAGTAGTTTTATCATCACAAGCAATAATCTCGAAATTTTCCGTTTCTTCAATGTTCTAGAACAAATGGGTAGGATCTGGTTTGTAAGAGATAAATAATCTTATAGCTATCCCACACTAAACTGGAATCTACTCAACTCAAATATAGGACAGTTGATTGTATATTTTGAATTACGTTGTTGTTATTATAGTGAATGTTACTTGCTGGTCTGTTCCACACCACGAAGTTCAGATACACGTTGTATACAGTCCACACATTACTCACTCGAAACTATTACACGATTATCTCAATGTCCTCATCCGATACTCTTAATCGATAATGTTACTCGATACTACATACTCGATTAACCCTCAATACTCTTGTTCGATATTCGTATTCGATACTGTTAATCGATAGTCTTACTCGGTATTCTTATTCGATACTCACTGTTAACGATCGAAACGGCACTGGATCCTTTGTCTAGCACGTCGGAGACGTAGCTGCGAACTGTGAACTGTCCCTCTGTGCCAGGGAAGTCATTCTCAAACTCGATGTATTGCTCGCCGTGAAGGATCTATAGAAAATATATTTTTAAGTTAGTAACATTTACTAAATACACTATTATTTTTATAACAATGACCTTAATTATCGATATGACCGGGACACGAACCCGCGACATTCGATCCGTGGCTCTCCACTTCTAACTGAGCTACCGAGTTCTGCTCGCGTCTACCAAATTTTAAGTTCCCTTTAGAATCATTTACGCACTATAAAATAGGTCTCGATTATCCCAAAATTTACTACAAGGTTGCCAGTGTAAAAAAACTGTTAATAAAAAAACCTGAAGGATATTTGCAGTGGGACATTACACACTTATAATATATAATAAATTGTTATATTATAAAGGTAGGTTCTGCAAACATAGTATAAATAATATTGTCATATAAACAAGTCATACTCACGTTAGTGAAGTCAGCGTGTTTGCCGGGGGGCATAGAGTTGGCCACGAGGGGCGACTCTATGGCCATACCAGCCAGGATGAAGTACGTGGGGAGAGCTGAGAAGTTCTCGTGGCTCTCATACAAGAACTTCAGGTCGCTCTCATTGTTCACTGATGCTCCGACTGAGGATAACAAAATTAGTTAAAAATTAAACACTTACCAACTCAATTTTATTTAAAACGCTAGGTAATCAATTCTTACTAATATTATAAACGCGCAAGTTTGGATGGATGTTTGTTACTCTTTCGCGTAAAAACTAATGAATGGATTTTAATGAAATTTTATATGGATATAGCTGACACCCTGGATTAACACATAGGATAGTTTTTATCCCGAAATGTAGCGGGTAACACCGCGGGGCGCAGCTAGTATGTAATAAACCGGGATAAAATTAGTTTATTACTATTATTTATTATGTAGAAAATGGATATTAGTATAATTTCACGCACGGGGCAATAAATTGTGTGAACTGCGGATGTTTGTCCCGAGTCTGGGTGTTTGTGTATGTGATATTTCATGTTTGTGAAACGCACCCACGACACAGAACGAAGTGTAGTACCCTAGTGTGTGGCGACGGTTATTAAAAAAAGATACATACTTCCGAGAGCATACAGCGCGAGGTCCTTGGAGTCGTAGTTGTATGTCGACCAGTATGTGTCGCGGTCGCCGTCCAACTTGCTGCGCTCTTCAAAGTCCTACGGCAAGTGTGAAATATTATATTAACACAAAAATATATCTATTTAACTGACAATGCTTGTAGCAATCTCATTAGAAGATGCTTATGACTTCTTTCTCTCGAATAAGTTTAGATATTTTTCACGTTATATCAGTTTTTTTATACAACATGTATTTTTAATTTATTTATATTATGCAATGTAAATATTATTATGTATACTGAGTAACAAATTATAAATGTATTCTCTACATTTATATTTTATTTATTAATCTTCATGCTTCGGAAGGCACGTTAAGCCGTTGGTCCTGCGCCTGATCTCTCTCCAGTCGTGTCGGTCTACCGTCCCATCGGACTATGAGAGAGGGAATTATTTATTCATGTGTACATTCTCGTATAGACCTAATAATGTTCTGAAGATACATTTTGTGAGAATTTTGTATATCACACTAATAAAGGCGAAAGTTTGTGAGTGTGTTTGTATGTTTGTTACTTCTTCACGCTCAAACAGGTAGACCGATTTTAATGAAATTTCATATGGAGGTAGCTGACAACCTGAATGAACACATATTTTAGCTCATAGTTTTTTATCCCGAAAAAATGTAGCGGGTAACACCGCGGGGCGCAGCTAGTTTACTATAAAATGTTACATAATTACATAAAATATGTTGCAAACTCAAATTTTATGTTCCACAGACGTCATCAAGTATTACTGAAGATAAACATTATAGTAAGATTATGGAAGTGAGCAAAAAAATACAAACAACTTGAATATGTCATGCGTTATTGTTTGATACGGTGCACTTATCTCTATAATGTTACATATTAAGATACGTGCTGTTTTAAAAGATAGTATCGTACCCCTTACTGACAATATGATAAGGATATTATGTTTCTGTCTTTCTGGCCGTCATATGTGAGTATGTAGTCTTTTCATATATATAAAAAAAAATGTTTCTAATGTATCTAAATTAGTAATTAGTTTGCTTTAGAGGATTACTTATCAAATCGTCTTTAAACTACGAAAAGTACATTTTGCAGTTCATAGCTAACAATTACCATACATAAATTTGATTAATTAAATTTTTGCGAATATGATCTTCGGCTAGGACTTAAACGAAAACTACACAATATTGCCAATAGCCTATAATACTATATACGATTATTATTATCGCCTTAACAACTAAATAAAATTCCCCAATTGACAGTTATATACCAACCTGCAACTTCTCGACGAGGTCTAAGGTGACATCGGCCATCTTGTCCAAGTGTTCAGCACCCTTCATGTCGACAGCCTTTGACCAGTTCTCCTGCACAGACTCCAGGGTAACGGGGTCTGAGGGCCTCTTCCTAATAACAAGATATTAAAAATGAATAGAAAAGGAGAAAGTGCGTAAGGAAATTATTACAACATGGGAATTAAGACACGTAAATAAAATTGGAGTGTCTGTTTGTACATCAAAATAACAGGTTTTTACTCAATGCATATCATAGTATACACGATACACATAATCCCTACTACTAATAATATTAATTATAAACGCGAAAGTTTGTAAGTATGGATGTTTGTTACTCTTTCACGTAAAAACTACTGATAGGAATTTAATGAAATTTCATATGGAGCTGACACACTGGATTAACACATAGGGTAGGTACTAATATAGCGGGTAACACCGCGAGACGCAGCTAGTTCACTCATATCATAAAAAAAACATTTTGATATAATCATATTTTTAGAGCATGCTTAAATACTTTACCATCCTGTTTTTAATACAGGTACTTAAGTGGTTGAAAACTAAAATCGCTGTCATATATGCGCTTTTATAACATATCATAATGTTAATATTTGGCAAATATAAATCATATTTACATTTAGTACGTAAATTCGTTTTAAATATACTTTTAAAACTAAAAAACTGAATGTCATTCTTCACAAATAGACAACTCCAAAATGAAAATGCTCACGAGTGTCATAAACCCTTTTCTTTGATAATAGACCTAAGTGACTATGAACATGTCAAATTAAAAATTATATATTTAAAAAATGTATATAACGCGTAAAGGGCCGACAGCGACAGGATGCATTAAGCCGGGCTGTGTGGCGTACATTGGGAGAGGCCTACGTTCAGCAGTGGACTGTAACGGGATGATGATGATATACGCGTATGCACATTTTTGTAAAAGAGACATCACAAACAATTGCTCAATAGATGCCATTGTTCTTAATATTATTATTGACTTAAAAACACCTTTGTTTATTATAAGGAAATTTAAATGTTTTCCAAAAGCAAAGAAATAACGCTTCGTTATATTAATATTATTAAATGCAGGTCATTGTTACGTAACAAATCCCTTTTATCGAATACGAATAGAGGAGAAATTTCTTAGGCATTCCGATAAGCGTTAATCACTTAATGGAATTAAACAAACAATCTGCGTCTAATCTAAGTATTTATTAATTTGAGTACACGTATGTTCAATATTGTTGAGCGTAAAAACAATCCCTACTAATATTATAAACGCGAAGGTTTGTAAGTATGGATGGATGTTTGTTACTCTTTCACGTACAATCTACTGAATGGATTTTAATTAAATTTCATATGGAGGTAGCTGACACCCTGGATTAAAATATAGAATACTTTTATCCCGAAAAATGAGTGGGTAACACCACGGGGTGCAGCTAGTAACTACATAGATTTGTTCCCTCATAACACAGGTATTACTTTTACTTAAAAGGTACCTATGTAAGATTGACTATAAAAGTGGTACAAGTTTCTGCAATAAAGCCTTTTTTATTATTTTTTACTAGCTGACCCGGGGTATGAAAAATAGATGTTGGCCGATTCTCAGACCTACTCAATATGCTCAGAAAATTTCATGAGAATCGGTCAAGCCGTTTCGGAGGAGTACGGGAACGAACATTGTGACACGAGAATTTTATATATAAGATTTATATTTGTAACCAATATAAACGTATACGGGCCGTATGACACGATCTTAATGTCAGTGCATCCATATGACCTTTTGTTTCTTAATTAAGCATTGTTTCACGATAATAAATGCAACATTTCTTGACCTAGAACAATAATTTCACAATATTTAAAACTAAGCTAACCCATGCTGTGCCCCATAGTTATAAAATTATGATAATATAGATATTAATTGATATTAAAATAATAAATTAGACATAGCCGTTTGCGATAAAACCGCCTATTGTAAATTGTTATTCTAAATCCCATGTACAATAAAGTTTTATAACAAAGATAACGGTTTTATCGCTTTGACCCTTGACCACTCAAGATGTACACCGTCTATAAACAGCATGACATACGAACAAGAAATGCAAGTAAATGAATTGTAGAATACGGTTTAGCAGTATAACATGAGGAGAATACACTCAGTTAGAATTCCTACATAAAGAAGAAAATATAGAGATGTCAATTAACACATAAAGGTACCATGCTCAAACATTAGAAGACTTCGCAACGAAAACTTTCAATGTTAGAATATTTCCAGAGGTGAGGTAAAACCTTCAACGTCCGAAGATTCAGAATACTGATAATGAAAAACAAAGTTAACTCCAATTGGACGTACGCGAACATGCCCGAGACCGCGTCTAGGAGAGTGTAGTGCCCCTTAATTGTGGAATGTTACTTACTTGAGTGGGGCGCCAACACCCCTGACGAAGTGCGCCTTGGTGGCGAACCCGAGGGTGGAGTCGATAACAGCACCAGTGTCGGGGAATGACTCGTGGGTCATGTATACCTGGACACAAAAATAATCTATCAAACATTTTAATTTAAAAAAAGACTTTTTGAGTTGAAAATCTGTCTTGACACTGTACTGAGACATAAATAGGCCTATAAAATAGCTACGTCTTTTGGCTGTATTAATGGCTACATAAGAAAACGCCCAAGGTATAATCAAATATGTACGTTTTAACAAAGTTTAGCACAGCAAACGCTGTAAGGGCGTGGCTTATTTTATACAATCCTGTCTATAGTAGAGTCAAACATAGTTTGCTGGAATGCTCCGCAGTTACAAAATACAGTGGACGGATCCCCACTTTTTACTACAGCTTACTAGCCCATAGCTAAACACTTTAAATACATTTCTGCTTCATCTGCAAATCAAGTGCAGACTCTAAAGGGGTAAAACACAGTACTTACAACAACGGGTGCAACGAGCTCGGGCTTCATCGCCTGGAACATTTCTGGGGGCAGGATGTCTTCAGTGAGGCGCGACGCGGCCGTGGGCACGATGGTGTTCACCTTGATGTTGTATTTAGCACCCTCGATGGACAAGGTGTTGGCTAGACCGACCAGACCCAGCTTCGCGGCACTGTAGTTTATAGGAGGTTAGCATGTTGCAGGTCTTAGCAATTTATATGGCAAGCTTGGGTATGATCTTCTTTGTATCTGCATGAGCCAATAGCCACATGGAACAGGTTATACCGTGGTGTAAGGCTCGGTCATTCGACCAGGATGGTAATGAGGTTGACCGTCCAGGGTGTGTTGAACTTTGGCTCTACTTGCACTTGCTCTCTATGTATGATGATAATAATCCCTATACCTACAAATATTATAAACGCGAAAGTTTGTAAATATGGATGGATGTTTGTTACTCTTTCACGTAAAAACTAATGAATGGATTTTAATGAAATTTCATATAGAGGTAGCTGACACCCTGGATTAACACATAGGCTATTTTTCATCCCGAATAAATGTAGCGGGTAACCGTGGGCGCAGTTTGTGTTAAATAAACAAATGCAAGAAGTCAATACGGTGACCTTTACCCGCATGCATACTATTTCCGCCCGTAACTATTGTATATTCATGATGTAAATTATACCAGTCAATATATGATCGTATCATGTACAGCAATTCAAAGGTGCTATTTTGAGATAGGTAGCCTTTCTCCAATGGTGGTAGTAAAATGTCACTTCTTAACTTCTCGACTCAAATGTTTACTTTTGAGTCGAGAAGTGCTGATATTTTATGGCGATTAGAATATTGGTATATTAGAAAAAGTTATTCGGATGGTCTGATACACGATGTATATTATTTACTATATATTCCGATTATACTCACGGGTGTATTCGGGAATGCCCGACTAGACGATGTATATCGTATAGTCAATTGCTTTGAATCAATATGCAGTTACTATCCAATAAATTTTGCTATATAACGCTTTAAATCCATGATAATAAAACATGGCCACTAGTATTATGTACCGAAATAATGTACTATTGTGTTAATTCACATAAGTAATTGTTTTATTCACATAGGTAGTATATTTATGTAACTACTTTAGTTGGAGAAACACTAACTACAGCAAATTGCAAACTGTCAAAGAAACGGCTCGTAACTCATATTTTATTAGTGAGTTTTAATAGCCTTGTATTGCAGAAGAAAATGTACTTATGCTATGGTGGACCGGAGCTCTACGGAACCAAATCACATGGATCAAAGTATTGATCAAGTACTCCCTTACTTTTAGCCCAAACAAATTGACCAGATGGTGAATGGTAGAAACGTCGGGACCAAAAATCAATTAATAAACCGCGATAAAATCCGTAAACCTAGTTTTATTTAAATGACCTGAATAGGTCAGAAATAGTCTCAGTTTCAAAAACTGGAGTAGTCGTCATGTACTGACCTGTAGTTAGCTTGGCCGAAGTTGCCAAAAATACCGGCGTTACTGGATGTCATGATGACGCGGCCGTACTTTTGTTTCCTGAAGTATTCCCACGCAGCGTGAGTGGTTTTGAAGGCACCTTTCAAGTGAACCAAGTGAATGAGGTCCCAGTCCTATGATAAAACAGTATCTGTTATATTCCACATTCCTGATCCCATTTAATATGAAAAGTTAGATAGATAGATTTCTCTTTATTGTACACCAAAAATATACATAAGTTCTTTTATTCCTTATAAATTGGTGTACAAAAAAGTATAAATATAAATAAATAAATAAAATAAGTACAGTATAAGGATAATGTACAATGGGCGGTCTTATCGCACTAGGCGATCTCTTACAGACAACCTTAGGATGGACAGAGTTGAATGTATACAAAAGGCAAGGACTGTGTGCGGTGTAGCAAATATTGATGCAATAACTTAATCTAAACGATATAACAATGAAAAATTACTAAATAATAATAGTTACTGCGGCTCTTATGAGTTAGAAACTGCTTAAACACAGTCATCTATACTTATTAATATTATAAAGCTGAAGAGTTTGTTTGCTTGAACGCGGTAATCAGGAACTACTACTGGTCCGATTTGAAAAATTCTTTCAGTGTTAGATAGCTCATTTATTGAGGAAGGCTATAGGCTATAAAACATTCGAAATCCACGCGGACGGAGTCGCGGGCGGAAGCCAGTAATAAATAAAATCGTCTATGTTTAGTGTTTTCAGTGTATTATAACGTAAATTACTCATTTGATGCTTGTTAGCAACCATTACACGAATGTATCTAGAAATTATTTATACGTATATAACTTCTAGTACCCACAGTAACTTTATGTTTTTAATAAAAGAATAATACGAATTTTTAATACTCAGTTTGTATATGTATTATACTAATTTTTTATACTTACAACATTTTGTTAACTGCAAAGTGTTTAAGTTATAAAAATAAATGCTATATCATTTATTGAGATAAGAAAAGAATGTAAGGTATACCTAACTACGACATAATTTGATAAAACCATATTTTACAGTTCTCTAAATTAAAGTTATTGACGTTGGCCTTAGAGACAAAGCTTTTTTTTTAGAATAGATCTTTTACAGGCAGCCCCTGGAAGGCTTTATCTGGTTTAGCAGACTTTTTGGCCGAAGAGCCTCCAGCCAATCGCAATTGGTTTAGGTGAAATAATAAAATAATCCATTTGTGTTTATAAAATACACTTGCAACTGTTGTAAGACCCACAGATCAAATCAGGCTGTATATTTACTACAGAAATGATGTCACACAGGTCTCAGTTACTACTTAAAAACGACAGTTACAATGTTAGTGACCAACTAATATTGACCTTAGCTAGGTACGTGTAAAGGGCTAAAAATCATCATAAAATTAATGGATTATGACATAAAAATGAGTAGTATAATCATAGATAAGGTATATCATTACAGCTCTCATAAAAAGATATATTGTTAGCATAACTCTAGGCTAATATCGGCGCTTCCTTGGTTTTATTATGAGGCTTAGTATACCTAGTAACCTAGAGATAAAATTATATAATAATATGTACCTGGTCGGACATTTTGGTGAAACTCTTATCACGAAGAATGCCAGCATTGTTGATAAGGATATCGATTCTGCCAAAGTTATCAATGGCTGTTTTAATAATCTTCTCTCCTTCAACTACGTTGTTGTAATCGGCGACAGCGATACCACCTATGACATAACGTGTTGATTAATATCTTTATACCTATCAATAAATAGGTGCAGAAAAAAAAGTACCTAGGATGATAAGTAGGTACAAAAAATTTATTGTAATAAAAAAATAACTTAAGTTTGTTCTAGGCTAGCAAATTGATTGCTGTTTTGTATTCACATTTAGTATGAATGTTACCCAATAGAGATACTCAATAACACTGTCTACCCTGTAAATTGAACACTCATTACATACATACATACATAATGACGGCATTAATTTAGGCTCTATGCTGGTACTGAGAATTAGATGCTTATCATACGGAAACAGCACAGTTTCACGCAGTTCTCATCAGTAAAAGTTGAAGGGGCAGATAAATATTAAGTATTCAATTACTTAGTGGAAAAAACTTAGCAACATATCTTATCCAGTATTCAAACCATGGACCTCATGCTCAAGGGGTAGGTAGAGGTGCCTATGCCTTCAGGAAATACAGGTGTATGTTGATGTACGGCACAAAACATAATACATACTTGGTTTTGTTATTAAGTATCAAATACATAAAAAACATGGCAATCTCGTAAGAATTCCAAATTGAATAAATAATAAACAAGTTACTGTTGTTTTATGTAAGACAAAACTCCATTCCTGCTTTTCAAACAAACACTCCAGCAGTAATTCTCAGTAGCAGCACATAATTTGAATTCATTCCTTCAATGGCAATAGGCTTTTTATGTGCAGGAACTACCTAATAACTAGTGAAATGTGGATGTACTATAGGGGTATAGAATACATCCTTGCCTAATCAGCATAAAACATCACACCTGTATCACAAATGTGATGTAATGCTTCTAATTGCTATTTATGTAATCAAAAACACAAAGCAAAACAAATGAAATTAAGTTATATGCTTTGCAGTGGATTTATGTTCTACAAAAAAGAATAGTTACATAAATATTTTAAACAAAAAGTTTTTTTAATATCATTTTTAAGTAGTATCATACTTTGGTTTCATTTTATTGACCTTAATACTAATTAGCAAAAAGCTCAACAAGAACTGTTTAGTAGTAGTTTTGAGCAATAGGAAATAAGATCAAGGTATTATTAAAGGATAAAGATTTTTATTTACCATGACTACTTAGTTATATATAAACTATATCAATGAATTGAAACATCAATGCAGGCACTTTAAAAACATAAGAATAAGTTATAAAAACATAATTAGCATAATACTAATACATCTGCTGTTGTCTCAAACAGGTTTTTGTTAATTCTACCAAGTTTCAAAGCATAAATTCCAAAGTCTAAAGTCATAAAAACTAGTAAATACTTATAATAATTTATAACTGCAACCAAATGTTTATAAACTTAGTGACCCCAGTTAGTATTACTGAAAAATTTCCTAAAATATGTTTGTATCTTGAGTATGGATCAAACATTTAAACATATTTTTATAATTGGAATATGAATGTGCAGTTTTACCTTTGGCCTTAATTTCCTGAACAACAGCATCGGCGAAGTTTGACTTGCCAACACCATCACGGGCACCGCCGAGGTCGTTAACCACGACTTTAGCGCCTCTCTCTCCCAGAAGGAGAGCGTACGCCTTGCCGAGACCTCCGCCGGCACCGGTCACCACCGCAACACGACCGTCAAAACGTAGCTGCTCCATCCTTCACGACGAACGAATCGTAAATGAGACGAAATCGAGTTTTACTCACCAACTTTAATTATCAGTATCAAAGTCCAGCTAGAACTCACGCTCTCGAATAAACAAGTTACGTGCGTTCCACTTTCAAGATAAAGTTTGATAATATTGATCATTCACATCGGTTGTTGTTGTTGGAATTCAATACAAATAACATACCTTCTTGCAAACAATTATTTACTCTTGATGTTCAAGAAACTACGTTTGAATGACTGTTCTAGTAGCAAGTAGTCGTAACTAAAGCTGACCACAAAGTTAGCTATTATCAGAAGACAGAACAACAAGTTTTTGTGAATAATTTGTAAACGTCATTGATATTTGACAGAGCACAAATACACAAAGACAGCTGGAACGTCAACTTCACTGTCATTTGGAATCAGCTGTTTTCTGCTTGACAAAGAAATATCAAGTTGCCATTCTCGAACTTGTAACTGCTTTTATCTTAGGCTTTTATACATACTTTGCTCCATTCTCTTAAAAAACTGTTCTAGCGGCCAGCTAGCGGCTTAACTTCTATTTCTATCTTAGAAACATAATATCGCGCCTGTATTCCACGAAGGGGTAGGCAGAGGTGCACATAATGGTACACCCACATTTCGCCAGTTATGTTTTTTTAGGTATTTCTATCACTAACAAATATATTATACTTATTCATCTATTATTTATATTTATTTACTATAGGTCAGTTTTAAATGTTATAAGAGGTAATTCACACTGTGCGGGTAATCGCACTGTGCGTATGAGCTTTTAAAGTTTCAAATCACGTAGAAACGAGACTTTTTACTAGCTAAAACGAAGCTGAGTTTAAAGTTCACTGTTTAGTAAAAAACAATAGCTAATAAAGAATTGTATTATCGTGTCACAGAGCATTTGAACCTCAGAGTAATGCTTTAGTAATTACTCTGAGATTTGAACACTATTTGGTTGGTAATGGTAGGTTGGTATCACTTGATGTCTCCTGTCATTCTGCGATTGGCAGTAACCGCCAGTTTGTTTGAATGTGTGTTTTGTTGTAGTTTATTTTGTAGTGTTTACTGTGTTTATCATAATAACAACAAGCAGAATCGGTATAAAGTAATTGTTTACGATGTCCTTATTCCGTTCTGAACCTGCATGGCAGCGGAATAAAAATACAAGTGCCAAAAACATAGTAACAGGCGATCCTTTAGCCAGTAAGATATTTAATAAAACTTTGTTTATCCATTTCACTTATAATTTACTAACGCTTAAATTATTCTACAGTAATATACAATGAAGGTTTGTGGAGGCTGAATAAGGTATCACCGTTGTATGACCTACAGTACGGTACTGTTAAACTAAAGCAGTATGCTTCGAAAATTCGACAATCACTTGTAAGTGCAGTGACAGCAAATTCTTCTATAAAATATGTTGTTCAAATAGAAGAATACGGGAATTTAAAATATTCAGAAGATGACGCTAGTGCCTTGATCGTAAGTGTTGAATTTTCGATGATTTTATTCATACTAGATCAGTGGTTCAGTACATTACTTTACAACTACCAATCACATTGGTGGTTTTTAATAAATTGTTCCCTATAACATGACTTGTGAAGATGCTGTTTTAAAATAATTATATTTAATTGTTATTAGTAAAGCCGTGTAAATCAAATAAACAAAATACAAGGGCTCTATTGAGTAACTGAATGAAATAAAACAATTATGTGCTGTACTTTTAAACTATGAGAGTAGCCTAACCTGGTAGTGACCAAGACACTAAATTCCAATGCAGCCATGACTCAAATGTGATTATAACTTTACTTTTAGATAAATGTGTTGTCAACAACTCAAGGAAACAGTAATAAGAGTAAGGTGTCATACGCAGCCATCCTTCTGTCATGGGGGATCAGTATCAGCCTGGACAATGCTACACATCTACCATACATGATGGAGCGGGGCGAACAGAGAATTGGTACCGCAGTCAAATCAACTTTACAGACTATGTTTGATTGTCAAATTAAACAGTATTGTTTTACACAGGTATCACAAACTTACTTATATTGTGCCTATGGCAGTTAGATAATCTGTTTGTTAGTCTAGTAATTTAGGCTTGTTATATTGGTATCTAGCCAATTTCGTCTGATTTCCAGTGAATGAGGCTATAGAAGTATGTCAGGATTGTAGCAAATACATCCGTGGTCTCTGCCTACCTGCTAGTACATATCAAGTTATCTAAATATGATGGTAGAATATTTAGTTAGAATAAAAACTGGATAATAACATAATAGATTATACTAGTACTTTGACTAAAATAGAATATAACTCAAGCCCTGGAATTACAGTACATAATTATCAATAGCATATTACTCTCAAATATAAAAAAGCAAAACTGCCTACTATAAATTATATTTTCAGCAACAATTACTACACTTTGGATTTAACTTTGTGGAGTATGACTCATCCCGCAGCACAGATCCCTTTACCTTGATGTACAGGACACCACAAGTTGACCACAAGGATAAGTTGAACTTATCTTTCGAAGTTGGAGATATTCAGATTATATGGGATAGGTATGTATTCCTGATAAATATTCATACTCTTGACAATCTAGAATTATTTAGTTACTTCATCAGAATGAAGCAAATAATCACACACATTAATTTCATCTTTAGAAGTTTTGTTTTCCATTTTCATGTGTGTGTTACTTTACAGAATCAAAGACGATGATGGCAAGAAATCAGAATTGGTAACATTTGCATACCAGATATTACAGAACCAAATATTCGACATGATTGGTCTGGACATAACTGTATTTGACTTATGTGAAGTGACATTGCCCAGAGCCGAAATAAAAAGCAATGGAGTAGTCAAAATGAAAACACCAGAGATGGTGAACTCAGTGTTTACTGTGCTGAATGAAATTAGCAATATTTACACTGATAAAGACTCAAGCGGTGCATCAGATACATAACAGTATTCAATGTTGATGTTAGTATGATTTCATTTGTTTTAAAATGTGTTGATTCATGTAAATAAGGTATTAAATAAAAGACAACAATATTGTTTTTCAACATTTACTCTCATGAATTACACCTTACAAATGTGTCTGCATATTGTAACCTTACAAAATATTATATCATTACAATGTGCTAAACTTAAAAATAACCTATTTTGTAATCATGTCTTTCAGTACCTTGCAAGCAGTCCATTTTTAAGATTACAATTTCAACATTTCCAAACCATTCCAATATTGGTGTCTTGTGCATAACTATTTATTTATTAGGCCACCACCTAAAAGCAAACTTGTTATTTTGATCTTACAGCTGACAAATTGGTCTCAATTCTTTGATGCAAGGTAGAGAAGGTACTAGAAATCATTTATAATTAGATGAATTCTAAAAATATACAACATGTTCAGTGTTCACCTTGATTCACTTAACAGGATCACTTTTTTCCCAATTTGTACAGATGAATCTTCATAAACTAAAATGTTGACATAAATAATAAAAATATTTTCTAATATTCCAATATATTATGTAAACCTAAATATATGATGTATGTACCTGTTAAACACGTAGCTCAGGCTACAAAATATAATACATGTGAATGTTTCGACGCATACTGTGGCAACATTCAGGCGCATCCAAATTGACGACGAGGCTTACGTTCTACGCGTATCTATACAAAGGCCTGCTTTGACATGAACTACTCCATCCGTCGAGTCAATTTACTCGTCCAATACACTAAACACCATAGTAATGTGCCAGCTCAGGACATTGTACAGAAGAGGTCGCAGTACACGTAGCTGCCCCGCCTATAAACCACATTCGGCCAACACGATGCCGATCATGAGACTACGAAGATATACAACATATAACACGATCTTTTAAATAAATGCCAGATTACGAGATAATTGTGAAACAGTAATTATGAAATTTGCAAATTAAATATACACAATACACAAAATTACATAAAAGCTTAAAAAATCGTATGAAGGATCTAATTAATTATTATGTATTACATACGACTATTTAATTTCTCACATCTGGTCCATTCAACGTAACCTTTATCTTCCATATCTGAATACTCGTTCGAATAAGACTTATGAATAGGTACGGTATTATAGATGCCTATTAGTTATGAGATTAGAATTAATTGCCATTGACTTTAGGGGCCTAACAGTTATAGTAAATGGGGAATAGAAAATGTGTTGGATGCTAGAATTTGATCTGCCTGCATTATTGTTCATTTTACACGATCAGGAGTCAGAATTATTTATAATAGATGGCATTATTTTAAGGTAATTGAATATTCCTACTAAGTATAGAAGTGCCTTAGCGGCGTATTATATTATAACGTGAGTCAGACGCAAGCTATTCTGTAGCATATATAAAATAATTCTATTAATCCGGCATGCGTAAGTTTCGTACCAATGTTCGTTGCACACAGCTGCACCTCCTCCTAGAAAAAAAAACAAATATTCGTTTTATTTCGCGAAACTGTTTTCTATAAGAAAACTTAACTATTACACATGGGTCTTGATGATATTACAATATAAGATTACCCTTTTTTTTTTCTTTATTATTTATAAAGGGTACGAATACGTCAATATACGTTGCCGGTTGATAGTAATAGGCTAGCCCTATCACGATAAAAACCTATAACTGGCGAAGTGCAGTAAACACCTTAGCCTACAGGCGTGATGTTATGTTTTCTGTATGTCACATTTTGACATTTAAGACATTGAAACTCAACTGAATTGGAACTTAAGTGTACTTTAAAGGTAATATGCCAGGGTTAACTGTCACATGAGGTTGTTTGGTAGTGTCCTTACCTCATCAGCCCGATCTAATGGGCAGCACTCCCGCCTCAGTGTGTGCAGTGCAGTACCTAACAGCAGCCACCGCCTGCGGCCCCGCCCGCTCCCGCGCCCCCCGCGCCGCTCGCACCCCCCGCCGTCGAGTGCTGAGGGCCGATCTTGATGCCGTTCGCCTATTCACATGTTTTATTGTTATAGCTTTGATTACACATATCGATTTGTTAGACATAAGTAGTAAGATAGAAGTTATAACATTTTAATTTGAAGATTTACAATATATTTCCTTTATTTGCAAGTCATTTTGATCATTACAGTTAATTTACATAAATTCAAAACGAGGATACAAACTACCTACGTCACTTACCCTTAATATATCTAGGTACGTATACTACTTTCCAAGTCAAATATTATCAAACAAAATATCGATTAACACAGATAAGCTAGAACGTGACTGACCTCATTGTTGATATCGAACACTCCTTCCTGGATTTTCTCGTAGATCTCTTTGGCAGTGTTGATGAACGCCTCCTCGACATTGGCCGCGGTCTTAGCCGATGTCTCCATGAACACAAGGCCGTGTTCGCGGGCGAAGGCTTCACCTTCCTCCTTCTTTACTTCGCGTCGCGATTCCAAGTCGCTGTACATTTAAGTTTTATTAGATGCTATAATAAGATAATATCTACACGTTATAAAATGTTTTATCTTTAGCATTCGTTGAAACATCTCTCGTTACAGATATCATTATATTCGTGTAAGAGGTCTTAGGCTTTTTCATTAGGCGTTTGTGAACCACCGCTGCCAGGTTTTGCACTGTTTTTCTCGGCCTGTCACCTCGCAACAAAGACGTTACACTCTGTTTTTGCTCTTTGTATGTATATTACTAATATAGTTTGTAAGTATATTGTTACTAACACTATGAGTCTTGATGCCCGGAATAAACATTATTATTATTAAGGTCAGAGGCGCTTTATTCCCCAATTCAGAACTAGCCCCCAAAACAAATGTTATGTGAGCCCTAGATAGGTAGGTACTTGCCCCGAGCCTGTGTTTGGGCAAATGATATTCCATATCTGCACAACACCCACCACCTACCGTAGAAATGCCCAGCGTTGAGGTATTTAATCATAAAGGTAATGTACAAGAAAATCCTAAAATCCATAAGAATTCAGAGTTCGTTTCCGTTCAAGTATAACGGTGAACTGAGGAGCAACACATTAGCTTAGTCACAAAAGATAACGGCCATTCAACACAATGCACTTTGTTCACATCATTTGCATGATATTACGTTAAGAGGTCGAAATTTTAATGTTTGAAAGACTATGGATAAGCTGTTACTTCGCAGTAAATTAACATAAAAATAATCATAAATTATAGAAAACATTTTTTTTATCACTTTCCTAATGTAACTGTTATAATTACAGAATACCCAGTGCTTTATTTCTAAGCGGGTACCGATGTCAAAACAATATGAGTCAAAACGTTTATTAAAAGTTAAACTGTACTAAAACTAACAGTACGTCGCTGTTAGTTTTAGTATATAATTTTAAACTAATCTTAGTCCACAGCTATACCTACTTATTACTATAACGATTCTCATTTTAATTTTAAGGACTTACTCATACAGTTCTTCAATCAAATCACAGTCCAATGTCCATTAATCAAGACCTCTAATAAGCTACAAAGTATATACTTTAGCTTCATAGATGCATGGTAATGTTATAGGTACAGTCAGCATCATAAGTAGCTTAACATGTTAAGAAATCTTATGACGGTGTCATTTTAGCATGATGCCCATCATCACAAGTGTCCCACTGCTGGGCATAAGCCTCCTCCCCTAAACACCCCTGTTTCCTGTTTTTTTTGCCCATGCTAAGCTTAAATCTAAATTGAAAAAATAAACTTGCAAAATGATGGTCCCGCTCGTGTCTTTCATTTTTTAAGTTTCCTTTATCAATTTAAAAGAAACCTTATGTCAAATCATTGAAAGGAACCAACAACAAAAAATGTTAAATGTTCAGCTACTTATGATGCTGATTGTACAAGTAGTGGCATGTATAACAGATCTCACCTCTTGTTACCAATCAACATGATCACCATGTTGGAGTTAGAGTGCTGGCGCGCGTCTTCGAGCCAGGTGGTGAGGTGGTTGAATGTGTCCCGCCTGGTTATGTCGTACACTAGCAAGGCGCCCGCCGCGCCCCTGTAGTACGACCGCGTGATTGATCTGTAAGGAGTAACACCTTTTTGTAATAGTAATAAAGATCTATATTGCATTGTCTATGTAAAAAGATCTTGGTCAAAGACACGGGAAAACCTCGCAAGATATCGCTGAATAAACATAGGTACCTACTGAAATGTTTAGTCCAGAATTGAAAGCACACAATTTTTGATGCCTGTTAAAATCAAGGCAAGTGAATCAACATCTAATAGTTAAAATGTTAATTTTAAAAGTTCTTTAAGTATGTAAATTTCACATGGTACCTATGCAGATCAGTTGTAGAAAGGGAGTTTCTACATTTCTATTAAGTACTCTTCAATGCATCAGATATATAATAACCAGTGGCTGATCTGAATATAAATAATATTGTGGAGAAAATAATAGTCAAGAGAATAGATAAATGCTTTCTACATGCCTATGACGCCATCAGCCATGGTGTTTAATTTACCCACTCATTCCAACACTCCCTTAAACATACACATATACAATACGCATGTATGACCGTTCATAACAGGACATTACCTACCGCCGAAACCTTCTACAGATAGTGCTTGCTGAATTGATACCTAGTAAAATTAATTTCAATTATTGGTAAGAATTTTATGCAACCCGAGTCCGATTTGATACCCTTTTGTGATGAGGTATAATATTTTAAATGCCACATCAAGTAGGTATAACCCCTAAAATAAGACGCACATACAAATTAAATGACGAGAATATTATACTATCCCGTGTTTTCACTTTCCGGAAATCATAATATGAGATTAATTACTGCTCCATATTTAGTAAATAGGGGCCACTTCAAATACACTCGGATTAGTCTTTTGTGAGCAGAGCTCTCAACAATGAACGGAATGCGAGATGAATCAAACAAAATATGTAGGTTACCTACCTACTTATCTATTAGTGTTTAGGCTTAAGGAAGTTGGTACTAGTAACTGCTAAATACACTTTTGAAACATAATAAATTCCCGTTTTTGTCTTATCACAATTAACTGGACATGAAGTACTTTAAATGATACCTAATAGTGATGTCTGACCTTTATGTAGGTACGTACTGTACAATAAAATGACAAAAAATGTTAATTAACTACAAAGACTTGTATGAAATGAGAGTACCTACGTGAATTAATTATTTGGAATCAAGGTCATCTGTTATAAGTGTTAGCAGCTGATAATATATTATATCCGATATGTTTTTAGTGGCTACATAGTTACGAAGTTAGATTGAGATTTAAAAAAATGGGTATTTGTTTAGTTTTTTGCTAACGTTACTCTCTGCCAAACAGCGCCGGGTGATTGATCATATCCTACCGAGCAGCTTAGGCACTTTACCCCGCTGCCAGCTCCCTGTCTAGTTTTCTACCATCGCATAAATAATGACCTATTCTCACTAAGTACCTAAATCGTATCATCATGATAGAAGTCAGCAAATTTATTATACTCCTAATGATACTAGCGTAATCTTAGTAATACTACCTAGTATTTACGTGTGTAATGACGAAAATATGGTAAAGATTCATTCAGCTGCTAGGTCAGTCGCGACAGTTATCGCTTGACGAATTCGAAGCTAAAACACTTGTATTATACGCCCTTTTGACCACGAAATTTGTTATAATTGTATTTAAACATATTCTCGATTACAAACGACCGAATTAACTGCACCAATCTGGGTTACCAGTACAATCAAAGTTAGATTTTCTATTATTTTTTGTTGTGATTGCTTAATGTACTTGTTACAGTTTACTTGACTGATTAGTTAGCTATATCAATACCTGACTGACTTATCATAGAATACACAAAAATAATTAGGTATTTGTATTAAAATATGAATAGTATTAGTACATATATAGTATTATAAGATAGTACAGAATACTCCAATAATGTATTATAAGTATTCACTTGAATTCTATTATTTAGAAGCCACCTCAAATCTGTGATTCTGCTAAGTTGAGTCATACTCACTGGACTTAAGATGAAAATTGCTACTTCTGTTTACAAAATATATTAAATTAAACCATTAGTCTTCAGGAATTGCATAATTTTTAACTCAAAGTACTGAATATTTGACATCTCTATGCCATTAAGTTGAATTTATATTATAACTTGAAGACAGAATTCAGGTACTTATTTGGCAAAGAACATATTCTTAATACTATTAGTAGGATTATGGCACAAGTAAGTACCATTATTCTCAATCCTTGACTTGTATTTTTATTCTAAAACAGTACATTTTACTAAGGTTTCCATGACACAGGAATTAATTATTAAACATTGTGATGAATCACCTCAACTCAATACATAACATTAACAGTACATAAAGTTTAATAACAATGAATCTCCTTCCTTAATGTTTTGATACATATTCTTCATCACACATACTCTTGTCTTAAATCATACTACTGTAAATACAAAACTATTTACACTTTTAAGTCTTAAATTAAAAAATTGTAATAAGTATATTAAATACAATGTTTTAAATTCTAAATAGGAGCTTAAATTGGTGTACAATAAAGTATAATTATATTAACAAATAAATAAACATAGAAAGAAAAATGTTTTAGCAAATAAAAGGTCTGTAAGATAACATTGGTAGAATTGATTTTATGAAAAGTATAAATATATTTGAGCTCAGGATGGGAAAATTAACAAATGGCATTTTGTTTACTGTTTTCTCTGAAGGGGTAGTCAGAAAGTGTAACATGTGTACACCTGGATGAACAACTTCTTACTAACCTCCATATTTCAGTTTCTGGTTACCTATAAGGATTTAACAACTCCTGTGATCTTACGAATAAGGGACTAACTACACATGCTTTCAGCATTCAGAAACAGAATCATTTCCAAATGAAACAGCAGTTTTCTATATACAGAAACTAAAAAGGGATTATATTATGTTTAGTTAGTCCCTGAACAATTATGACCAATACATAGAGACATTATAGTTTATTATAATATATTTAAATTCATATTATTTGCTTTGTAACTTACCGGAATGCTTCCTGGCCAGCAGTGTCCCATATTTGGAGTTTGATCTGCTTGCCGTCAATGGTGATCATGCGAGCACCAAACTCAACACCAATTGTGAGATCATGCACTGGCTGGAATCTTTTGTCAGTGAACTGGAGTAGTAAGCATGACTTGCCTACACCTGAAGAAAAAAAGGAAAACATCCTTAATTTATGGTTGAAGTTCTTTAATTAAATTGTGACATTTATATATATTTGCAAGAAAAAGATCACCTAATGATGTGAAGGTCAAATATTTCTTTGTTTTATAAAATAAAATGTTTTATCAAAGAGTTAAATTGGTAATAACCTAGCCTTTTTGTAGAATAAAATGATATCTAAAGGCAACAGTCACAACATGAGGTCATAAAATAAAATCAAACAAAGGAAAACAGGTAGTGTCTACATAAACAGATCATTAATAAGACCCACAAGAGCTCTGAACTCTTATCTCCCACACTAATCAGTCAATATTCTGACCAATAACAAAGAATAATATCCTGCAAAATAATGCTTCTGCTTACATTTTCTAAAAATAACTATAAAAATGATGAGCGTTTCATAAACAGTTAATTACTTTTATGAATGAAACCTACTTTAAAAACAAAGCAAGGCCTTGAAATAGCCTCAAAACAACAGACATTTTTTATACAAGTTTGTTGTTTTAGTTGTATTACAAACAACATATTAACAGTACACTGATCATAACATACACAATATCTCATGTTATGCGCATTAGAGTCCTTACTTGACGTAGTTTCTAAACAGCGTAGGTGGTAAATTATGGTATCACAAACATTAATGAACACAACAATATGATAAGTATCGATCGATCCCGTCCGTACGATTAACATTAACTCGAAATCGTAACATCCGTGTAACAAAAGATATAGAAATGCACTACACAGAAACGTAAAAAGTCTAAATAAAATATCAGGAAATAAAATCAATACCTGTGTCGCCGATGATGATGTATTTGAACAAGTAGGCGTATGCCATGTTATCTGCAGTTATTTGTAACTCTTGCAAATTACGACCAACAAAGATGGTAAATGAAGGATCAAGGAATAAATTTATAATATTACAAATAAGACGCAATTTTTAGAAATCACACAGCTGGTTGAATCAATTTGTCATTGTGAAATGTATGAAAGAAAATTTGACAATCATAGTTCTTAGCCTATACTTTAAAGGCTGTTACATATCGATACAATAATTCTGTCATTGTTTTTATTAAAACTTTTAAAGTATTAGAGACTATTCTCGCTTCTTATTATTGCTACCTAAGTTATGAAAAATAAAACCTATTGTTATTTATCATCATGTATGAACTAATATTAGATTTTATGAATAATACACAAAATCATGATGTGTTCATAGCTTTAATTAGATAGACTAAAGAAGCCGCTGACATTTATAAAATCTGCGATGTTGCCAGTCTAAAACTAATTTGTTTTATTTACAGGTAATATATAGAAAACGAATGAAACTGGAAGGAACTGTTTTCTCTCAACTGTCAATTCTGAATTCTGTCATATGTCAAATTAGGATTTTGATCTGAATATTGCGAATTGGTTTGTTATTATTTCCTTTCGCAGATTGTGCCCTTTATATCAAGTGTTCTAGCTTTTCCCCTTAGTTTATGTTCGTATCATGTCTTAACTTTATTTTAGTGTCTTCTTTGTCGCCTCTATTCATATCAACAAGCCGTTGGTAACCTTAAAATATTAAGTGAACAATGCCGACTTTTACGATGTATTTGTAATCATGGATCCTTCAAAAGATTCTCAGCCTATGAAGAATTCTGTTCAGCTCGAGGGTGACGGTGAAAAAAACAGGAACTTTAAAAGTACTCCTACTCCACCAGGGCAAAGGGATAACGTTGAAAATCTATTTACATCGGCTTCGAATCCAAGCTCGGGCTTTGTTCCCTTAAATGGACCTCGAACAAATCACATGAATTCATTAGGTGGCAATGATTCGAGCTCTCAAACTAGTAGGCGTAGTGATAATATATCGGAAACTAATAAAAATTCAAGTAATTGTACTCAATCACAAATGTGTAACAACAAAATGACAAACTCTAATTCGGATCAGGCGGACCCAGCGGCTGCGGGCGGCAGCAGGTCCATCCCTGTGTTGTATGATAATGGTACTGAACCTACCCAGGACAAGCAAACCTGTCAGAGACACAAAGTGTGCTTAGACAAGGCTGGGAGTAGCAGTCTACCTTCAACAAGTGGAACAAGCAGGGCTTCTGACAACCCAGACAGTTCCTTCAGGGAGAATAGGAAGAGGCCATCCAGTTTAAAGTTAAATAGGCCTAACTTAGATGATGACAGTTCAAGTGATACTGGCAATGATGATTACTCTTTAGGGTCTGAAGATGGTTGCATCTATACATACCGAGGTGGTGAGCATTTAGCAGACTTGCCAAGCTCATTTTTCAGTCTGGATATGGGTCTGCCTTTAGAGAAACACCTGCCAATGCCAAACTACCAAGGACCTCAACAGGGGTCAGCTGCAGTCAGGGAGCAGGTTTCAAGGGCATCCAGTCCTGACATGGACTTTCTGGAAATGGATTTTGACCCAGGGCCGTCATGTGAAGTAGATACTGGAGATGAATCTTCCCCTGATGCTGACATAGAGTCTGCTAGTAATATGCCTGAGGAGAGTGAGCCAGTGCCTAGAGGGACATCACCAGAATATGTGCCTGCTGTTAGGTATAATGTGCCGGCTGTGACAGTTCCTGTAAACACATCATCAGGGCCTCATGGAGAAGTTGATCTGTACTCCTATAGTGTGCCATCTACAAGCCGAGGAGTTGTGATGGGCCATGGTGATGCTTCAGAGAGCACAAGTAGCAACTATGTAGATCAGAATTACAGTTTTGGTCCATATATCACTCATGTGAACTCTAGAGGGGAACAGCTGGTAGTTAGGAGGACAATGTCACATGGACCTGTCAACTTACCTCTTAGTTTGCATGTCTCCAGTGGGGATTTGGTGTCACCGAGAGAAATATTGAATTGTAAGTAAATTTCTTTATTTTTGTAGCATTTTTTTTGCGCCAAATACCAGGATTAATTAGTTTTGCCTTCTAGAAGAATGAAGGTCACATACTGCAAATAAATAAAATAGTTTTTCAACAACTTTAGTATGATTTGTTTTGCTTTTAAACATTTTTATATTTATCCTTGATAGCTTGATGCAATGCTACTATTGATATTGTTTGTCATGTAATATATGAATGTCCATGTAGTTTCACAGTGTGTAGTGATGGTATCCCATATCAAAAGCATTTTCACAGGACAAAGAAAATTTGTTCTATATTATACTTAAATTATTTCATTTATTATTGTAATCAATTGGAAATCGCATTGTTTGTTTCAATTTTCAGACGAAGAAGACCATGTGGAAGGGCCATTTGCGTATCAAATCAATCAGGGAGCTGCACTTGATACTGCTAATCTGTCTTCGGCTTTATATCATGTTACTATGGCTAAGAAGTTGATTGCTGAGAAGGTTAGGTTTGATGGGGAGAATCAAGGTGCTGCTAAGGTATTAAGCCCCAATATTTGAGTCAGAAGTATATTGTGTTATATTAACCCTTTAAGTGCCAGTGCGGTCACCGGGTGTCCAGTAGTTTTACTATTGTGTTGACCGCACGGCAGTCACTGTGTTAAACAAACACTTGTTTCTGTTTGACAAAATTATAGACGATTGAGTGTGTCTTACCTGCATTCCTAAATAAACTGTTATTGTTAGCTCATATTATTATGATCCTGTTTCAAGGTCAAAGGCAAACTAGTGACTTATAAATATAGGCTTACCTCTATCACAGATGTTGTGTTATGTGGAGCATAGCAGGCAATTATAACTTTTAATGCATGCCATTAATTTAAGTACTTGGTAAAGTTCAAAGTAATCATACTTATTTTACTACTACTACCTCCTACCTCCATATGAAATTTCATTAAAATCCATTCAGTAGTTTATAGGTGAAAGAGTAACAATCATCCATCCATTCTTACGAACTTTCGCATTTATAATATTAGTAGGGATAAAATACTTTTATAACTCACAAAATGCAACAAGCAATCGCAAAAAGAATACTTCTGTAGGTACTTATCTGAATTGAGGCCATGGTCTACCAAGTTCAATACTTATTTTATACAGTCCTCTAGCAACTAGTATTAGAATATAAAAATATTTGTCATTATTTTAGACTGCCTTATTGGTTTAGTGGTTGCTAAGCGCGACTGCCGGGTTGGGCAGTGTTACTGGGTTTTTCCATTACGAAATTTTCAGTAGCAGCACGGAGTCTGGATTTGTGCCAGGTTGATGGCAATAGACTTTACATTGGACTGACAAACAAAACTGGTGAAATGTGGGTGTACTATATAGAGGTGCACCCTCTGCCTACCCCTTCGGCAAATACAGGCGTGATGTTATGTTATTATTTTTTATTCCGTAGGCGGGGGAAGCCGCGGCAAGCACTAGTTCGAGTGTAGCGGCGTGCGTGGAGCCTCCGCGGTGCATGATCTGGTCGGAGTGCGAGGCCTGTGAGAGGCAGGTCACGCAGATCAGTACGTCGGCCTGCGGGGCTACGGCTGTTGTTAATGTTTTTGTTAGTATTGTAGCCATTTAACATATTTTAACGTGACAGAGTCTTATTAGACGGTAAATCAGTATGCTCTACCAGAGATTAGGTGCAAGACCCATGGCTTAATGCTCTCGGAGGCTTTTGGGGTTCTCGATGTGTAAAGTACGGTCACCCATCCAACGACTGACCGCACTAAGTGCCGCTTAACCCTATATATGGATTGCTCGGCACGGTTGCTATATAGCTACAAGCTACTTGTTTTATTAAGTCTATTAATTATTATTAAAACTTTACCATTAATTTTGAAGTATTAAAGTTAATTTCAATATAATACTTATGTCAGAATTTACAATATTTTATTTTTTTCAGAATGCCTTAGGTGTGCCTGTGAATTTAGAAAAGATTACCTCTTCAGTTGGTACGAGACAAAGAGCTAACAATGCTCCATTACCTAGGTAACTATTAACAAAACTTATAATGTACTCATACATATTTGATGTGAAGTTTATGTATGTATGTATATAGGTAAAGCAAATAATAGCACCTGTTGTACATCCACCACATACTGGGTAACCAACCCTATTTCTCAACCCTATGTACTCAATACTTTAATGCATAATAGTACATATATGGACTAATAATAGTACAGATCTTGTAATGTAATATTGCTTAAACTTTACAAAAGGTATCAGTTTAATCCACTTCATCATCTTACTCTAATGATTTTATAAACATCGCGAATGACTTTTAGATTAATGAATGAAGATATTTATTTCTCTTAAAAAGTCTTTGGCATGTGGCATCTTACCAGTCAACAGCCCTGAGAAGGATGCTTCGTTGCTTTTGCTGGTTTTTATGTTTACCTACTTATTTTCAATGCTAGGTTAATAAAATGATAATAAACATAACATAGTAATTACATATATTTAATAATTAGGTACTTGTTATCGCGTGCCGTGGCCGGTTGTACTGCCGCAGACCTGGTCTCCGGCATACACAGAGCGTCGGACGGCCTGGTTACAGCTAGGTTCTTCCCGACGCACCCTGAACGAGCTATGTCCTTGTCACACTGGCTTGCTGACTGGATAACTCTGGGTAAGTCATTTTGGATGTGTTCTTTGTTGCCATCTGAGAAAGAATGTGATCCTTGCACGTTTTTCTCTTGAGCATACATAAGGAAGTAAGTTTAAGAAAAAACTTGTATACCATGCCATGTTATCGTATAGATTGTGTGATTGTCTGTTACGCCTTCACGACTAAACCGCTGGACGAATATTGATATAACTTGGCATGTAGAAAGTTTAAGACCCGAGAAAGGACAAAGGCTACATAACGCGGGCGAAGCCGCGGGCAAGAGCTAGTATATAACATATTGACTAACTCCGGCGCGCGATCTGTCCCCAACAGGCGCAGTACCAATTGTAACCCTGAACCTGCAAGCGGGCTGCGAGGGCGACGTGCCGGACGCGTGGCACCACCAGATGGTGTTCGGCGTGTCCCCGCGCGGCGTGTTCCTGTGCAACCCCGTGGAGTGCGTGCGGGAGGCGGCGCTGTGGCCGCAGCTGGCCGCGCCGCCCGTGCTGCTGGTGCGCGCGCGCGACGTGCTGGCGCGCTTCACGCCGCACACCGACCTCAGCCCGCTCATGCGGGTGCCGGACCGCCGCTTCCACACCTTCAATGTGCTTGGTGAGTCATTATCAGCGGCTTGGGGATTGCAGTATTGGTGCTTAAGTTACAGAACACGCTGTCCATCTTTTGGATTTTCCCTTAGTCGCCTCTTACAACACCCACGGGTGGAAAAGGGGTGGTCAATTCTATGCGCGATACGACTCGGCTGGGTGTGTTATTAAAGTATTGGAAACGACAATTAGAAGGCTAGAGGTGGTGTGCCTAAGTATATGCAATGGTAGGAGCGAATGGACGAATATATGATTAATGAAAAATGGAGTTATCACCCTTTCAATTATGGGTACTTTTGTACACTCCGATTACGTCAAAGTCACTCTTCCGTACTCTCACTTGCAATTGATGATGAATGTTGCCAACAATTACAAGAGAGCTCATCTTACAGGTCAAGTGGTGAACGTGATCCGCGAGTGGCGGGCCATCGGCTGGGGCGAGTACGGCACCCGCACGCGGCACGTGCGGCTGCCGGCCTCGTACCAGGCGGGCGTGACGGTGGCCGCGCTCACCGGCTCGGAGGCGCACCGCCGCCTCATGCTGAGCCCGCAGCTGCCCGTACTCGCGCAGGCCGAGCCGGCATGAGCACGATGTTTGTATTACATTTTATATCATTTTTGAACTGAACTCGACCAATGTAGGTGTTTCGAGTTTTAAGTTCGAACTCATCGAATTTGGAAGACGAGTGCGCCTTATTTTGTTGCGCATTTTTAAGTGTTCACTTAAGGAGGTCGGTTGTTGAAGATTTCCGTGTGCCGGAATGTGTAAACTGTGTGTCGTGTGAAGTTTCCAGAGTGCCCGTTACTGGTCTGTGAGAGTACGACCAGTAAGTGTTTTTCTAAAGATTGGTGATAGGTAAGTAAGGTGATAGGCCCAACGTAGATAAGCTTTCTTTTCGCTAGACGAAATATTTAGCTGAACCCATTGACTATTCCATGCTCACGGCAGAATAATGATAATGTTTATATGGACTGAATTAGTAGCACTACCTTAAATACGTTAATCTCTTATCACGATTATGATAGAGAACTGTATTTCGCTTGCGTCTGTTTGGTATTAAAAATGCCGAATTGTGCACGCCGAATATTTAACGTAGGTACTAGATAATAATATAACATGTTTAGATTATTATACTCTATATTCGTGTACAAAGCATAATGATTAGCATGAGAATAACATTCATAATATCAAATAATTTTAAATTCTCGTTTATTGTACTGGGGACAGAAATTTATGTATTATGTAAGAATTCATAAGCTAGATGCTTTCCCATTAAACTGCAAAATATAGTTAATCTCAATACATATACGTTTTATTTACTTAATTTATTCGACTAATAAATGATTGTTAATATAAAATCATCAATAAACAGATGTAATTAATCAAGTATTTAATATTTTGAGATGTGTATGTATTGAGGTATACATGCTGTAACAAAAAGGAGTTACCATATTATTAAGGTTTGCCAGAATAAAAAAAAACTTAACAAGTTTTAGTATAAGGTCAAAATATATCTTTAAATGTATATAGTTCGAATATGCTGGAAATAAAATCTATATGAAATGGGTTTTTGCTGTTCACAATCAAATTTCCGCGTTGCACATTACTTATAATATGGTCGCACCTTTTTGTTACACTGTATAATACAAAAATATTTTGTACGCAGTAGCAAAAAGACATCACTTAAAAAATTACAGCAAGCAAAAAAGCTTTGCGTGTATCAGTACACATCGCAGTTAACGAGGACCACCGAATTTAACATTAGAAATATCTGAATCTGATCACAATATTGGTAAATATTAGAAGGCTCTTAAATTACAAATGTTCAAATTTAAATTTCGAATCGAATGGAATTTTGAACATTTTTAAATTATGAATATTGTCTTTGATTACCGTTGGTAATGACCACCGTATTTTATTAAGCGTTATTTTAAAAGACGTCTTTTATTATTAATAATACATTAGCATAATTTTGTATTAAAATATTTTGCGAGAATTAGGTGAGAATAGGCCTTTCGAATGAATATTGATTGTTTTGAGTCCTGGACCCTCTGGAAATCTATTAGGACTCCACGAAATACAATGTGCCTACTGCCTACTACATGACTATTATTATTATTTATGATTATTTCATAAGAAACATGTTAAAATTCTGTATATCTAGGTTGTACCAGTCATGCAGCAATGGGGTAGACATGTGTAAAAATAATATATATATTTCTAACGTATTATTCATGCAATGTTTGTAGGTAATGCCATAAAAAAAAAATTTCCCATTTTTCAATTTGAATTGTTCTTATTGATTTAAATATTTACATATGGCAACACAAGCTCCAGTGCTGCCATCTGTTTAAGTTTTACGATTGTCCCCTATTAATGCCTTGTTTTTGTTACTCTCCACTGTTATAAAACAGCTCTCGCACCATGAAGTTTCAAAACAGGGCAGTTTATGTGGAAGCGAGACGCCACTACGTGCAGTGTAATGCGCTGTCTCGCTTTCACAACGTAAACTGTTCTGCTTTAAGAGTTCATGGTGAGGGGGCAGTATATTAGTATTTAATGTACAAGTAACTAACTTATCATACTGAATTTACGATTTTGCACAAATAACGTATTACTTTCTTTATGTTAAAGCAATTTGTTTGCGTTTTTGTAGGGTTGCACTTTAGAACGTCGCGCAAACATTTAATTGATATTTCCGCTGTATAATTATAATGTTATCTATTTAGTAACTAAAGGTTTTCGTGTACCTAACTAAAGCTGTGTGATTGGCTAAATTTTATTAGCCATATAAGATGTACATAGATTTTGTAAGGGATAAATATTGTTAGTCAATTGGTGCTTACTAGTCAAAATTATATTAGCACGAACTATAGTTTGCTATTTGAGTAAGAAACACAAAATAATGTTTGTTTTGATTGTTATAATGTATTTAACATTACCTCACTGTTTCACGTGATCGAGCGAAAGAACTTGTAAAGACGTCTAAATTGATAAAGAAAATTTGAAAAATGATGGACACGAGCGGGATTTGAACCCGCGACCTTCGCTGTACCCTGGCGCTGCTCTAACTAACTGAGCATCACCATCCCGCTCGTGTCCATCATTTTTTCAAATTTCCTTTATCAATTTAGATTCAAGCTTAGCATGGGCAACATGCAAAAATGACACCTAAAGTCATACTTGTAAAGACGTCTCAAATTGACTTATACAAGTTCAAATATCGCTTTCACAGGACTACTGAGGTATTGGTAGAAATCAGTGGCAGCTTAAAACGGTTAAAATTGGACGTAGTCAAGCAGAAATCCAATCCACATCAAACTAATTTTGAGATATTTGACTTTAAATCTCAGATCGTATTTCTTTATCAATGCGATACAGTAAACCTGGTGGTTTAATGGCAGACGAAGGGTATTTGAATTATGGAATTAGGTTTACTTTTTTACCTATTAAGTATGTGTCACTCGATTTTGGTGTTGCTGTCAGATGGATCCTTTATGCTTAACTACGTCCAATTACGTTATATTGGTAAGAGGTGTTCGTTCTACGTGTTTTGTGTTCCTTATTCCAATAGCCAACGCCTTGTAGTCAGTTCAACACAAGAAATACTTTTGTAAACGTTATCGCACTTGATGCTAACGCTAAGTTCTGTATTCTATATTCGGTATATTTACTGTTGGTAAGTTAACGAGGGATGTTGCGAGATGTTACTAATTGATTACAAGCTAAGAGTTAAAACACTAAGAGCTAACGCATCTTAACCGCGTGCGTAATTAACAGTATAGCTACTTATATTCCTACTCCTCCTATATATTATTTTATGATTAATTTCGTTGCGGGTTCCAAGACGGTCGAGTCATTTCTCTGGGACGCCTCGAGCTTCATTGCCTCGATGGTTCTCAACGTTTATCATTGTAGATCCTGGCATAAAGGAGTCGCAATGATGGGCACGAGTGGAGGGCTTGTCACAATAAAAAAATAAAAGAAAAGTTTCGTTTCGACCGCCTTGTAAAGGCCGTGGTCACGAGGTTGACTGATGACAGTTCAGCGATATCATATGTATACAAAAGTTTTCATTCATGTTTACAGTTGTTCTAACATTAATTACAGTAATATTGTATCCGTTAATATTTTATGGGGAATCACAAAGCTGTCAAGTATAAAGTTAATTTGATAAAGACTTCTAGTTAATTAAATACTAGCTGCGCCCCGCGGTGTTACCCGCTACCATTTTTGCGATAAAAAGTAGCTTATGTGTTAATCCAGGGTGTCTGCTACCTCCATATGAAATTTCACTAAAATTGGTCTAGCAATTTGAGCGTGAAGAGGTTACAAACATACAAACAAACTTTCGTCTTTATAATATTAGTGTGACAACTTGTAAAACATTACATTGCAATAAATGTATACTCAAGTTCAAAAAATAATCTGGCTTATTGTCACATGAAAAACGATTTTGAATTTAGAAGTATTGGTAAAAAATATAAAAACATTCGATTAATTGTTTCGTGATATGTTTTGACTTTAAAAAAATATACGGAACACAATGACCTGTGGATCTTATGTTTATTAAGTGGACAAAAAATAATGTTGTAGTTGTAACGTCTAAGCAGATAATATTCTTACTTACCTCAGGGAAATTAATTGTTGCAATTATAATAATTCTGTTGGTAATATGTTAATTAAAGGTTATACTAAGGACTTGCTTTAAAAAACCAACGCTTGTCGGTCCTCGATCAAGATTTAAACACGTTCAAATCGTAACCTCTAGTTCTTAAACGAGGATCATACCGGCATTAACTAAACCCCGGGTATAATTTAATCCATGGTTTAATGTCATTTTTTATGAATGAAAAGTTTTTAACATTTAGTAACATCTCGTAACTAGAAACTCAAATTATAGTGTAGTATATTTTGCAAAAGTGGTTAAGTTACAATTTTGCATTTTATTTTAAGTATTGTTTATAAAGGGTCGGTAGCGCTACCCCTTGTACTCGATTATATAAAACAATGTCATGTATAACATTATATTTTTGGAATATACTATGATAGAACTTAGATTTGTGTTTTATTTTGTTGCCCGACGTGGTTAATCTTCTATATGCACATGTATATAAATAATAATAATATAATAATAAATCATTTAATCTCAGGCTTCAATGGCCCATAGATATATACCTCACAGACTAACATATATAGATTAAATACAAATTGTGTTAGTAAATAAAAAACTTAAAACTATGTTAATAGCACTTCACTTTGCACTTGTCTTCGTGCTCTCCTGTGGTACTGATCCGCGGAAGCGACGGAACACCACGCCCTGCGGCCAAAAGTCTTCTTCCATGACGAGGGGCAGGAAACAGTTCGGTACTCGCACCACGAATGCCTTGAAATTTACATTACGGCGCGACTCCAGTAACTGCACCCTCGGCCTGTACTTCGTCTTTTGGCGCAAAACGAATTGCTAAATGAATTGCTGTTCGTTATTCGCTGAAACTCGAGAACGGCTGAAGCGATTTGGCTAATTTTGGTCTGAAAACACTCGTAGAAGTCCAGGGAAGGTCTGAACGGTGGGAAGGCGGTACGAAGTTCGCAGGGTCAGCTATATGTACATAATATAAATAGTATGTTGTTATTTTATTTGTTAGGCATGTTACATATCTATCAACATGAAGAGTTGCAGTAGTTTTATGTCAATTTTATTTTGAACTTCGCACAAATGTGAACTGATTGACCTAGATTGGGACAAACATCTGTGAAGCGTTCAAATTTTTGTTCCGTACGGGAATCTATTTACCTAATTTTTACCAATGGACATTCAAACGTAGACATTGTTATAGACGAGGACGATCTGATTAGCGCAGTGGCTAAGCGATTGGACTGCTGCGCTAAGGGTTGCGGGTTCGATTCCCGCACGGGGCAAAACTTTGTGCGAACCACAGATGTTTGTCCCGAGTCTGGGTGTTTGTGTATGTGAATATTTCATGTTTGTGAAACGCACCCACGATACAGGAGAAATTCCTAGTGTGGGGCGACGTTTTATAAAAAATAAAAAAAACAAAAAAAAACGATATAAATTGCTATGATTTAAAACCATGCGGGAAAATCCTTTACCAACCTGTCCCGGTCTGCGTTGGCCATAAAGGGATACGACGCGAAGGCAAAAATGCACGAATACATAAAAAGTATATTTTAATGTATCTTTAATCCAAAAGACACTTTTTACAATACAATATGAATAACCATTATCAGACCCTGTACGTGGGCCACCAAACACACCGCTAAAACTATGATCTATTGTGCGTAGCGTCACGCACTAAGATGATCGCAATAGGACACTATGCAATAGGCACGTCGACTGCGATTATAAATATTTTTCCCTTTTTTTCTTGCTGGCGTTCTAAGGGTTAGGCCTTTGTTCAACAGTGGACGTCTTCCGGCTGATGATAATGATGTTTCTTGTTTCGCATTGTCATATCCCATTGTCAAGCCTCTCGATTTCTGACAGCTGAGTTGCTTAAAGCTCTCCCAATACTCACAAAACTATGGAGTTACAATTATAAAACCCTTTTATACCATTTATTCAACATATTTAAGAAAAATGTTGACTCCCCTTCGGTTGGTAACGCCATAATTTTATTCACCAGATCGTTGTACACTGTACTCTCATGCTTTTCGTACACCTGAGGTATTTTCAGGTCTTCTAAAAGCCGCTTGATTCGCTGCACGTGGTCTGGGTCGTCGCTTCCATAGAATTCCTTGAAGATCTCCCGTTGTTCCGTAGTGCAGCGCTGCAGCGCAGTGATTGCGATCCACGTCAGTTTTCCTTCTTGAATGTCTGAGCCCGCTTTCCCTGAGACGCTTTCGTCCCCAAACGCATCTATGTAGTCATTCTAGAAAAAGAAAATTGAGATTATCAGGCTTACTTACCGTCTTATTTTAAACGATAATTTTAATCAATTATTAAAACTTTAAATTTTTATAGGTAATGGGAAACAAGATTTAGATTAGATGAGCAAATAAACGTCAAATAAACATACTATTGCTTAACTGGAATTGACAATCACTGCAGTTAAAAGTAGAAAGAATTTTTACCTGGAATTGTAAAAGTTTTGCAAGATCGAAGCAGATCTCGGTCCATTCTGGTCTAGGCTTCTTGTGGCCATCCTTGATCAAAACTAGAGCCAGGTACAATGGTAATCTCATAGTATAGTAGGAGGTCTTGTATATGGCTGTAGTATCAAACAGTTCCATAGTAAAACCATCGAGATTGTTCTTGTTTTTGCTATACGCTGAGTTGCAATCTAAGTGTTGTCCCATTGAAGTGAAAAATACTGCCTGTAAAGGAATTAAACGTATTTTATGAACATCACCAATTAATACACGCAAACGGTCTATACTAATCGACAACCCTCAGATACATATAACAAGATGATGAACATATTTTATATATATAAAAACAAAAACATAACATCACGCCTGTATTCCCTGAAGGGGTAGGCAGAGGTGCAATATAGCACACCCACATTTCGCCAGTTAGGTATGTGTTTAGGTCCCAATGTAATAGGGGGCGAGACTATTGCCATCAACAGGGCACACATCCAGACTCCGTGCTGCCACTGAGAATTACCTAATGGAAAAACCCAGTAACACTGCCCGACCCGGGATTCGAACCCAGGACCTCGTGCTCAGCAGTCGTGCTTAACAACCACTAGACTAACGAGGCAGTCTAATTTTATATATATTTACCTCATTAATAATGTTCACGATGTCCATATACTCGGGTGTTTTCCCAAACTGCGTTTTCAGTAATTCCATCAACGACTGGTATATCAGGGTGGAGTCGTTGATGGCATTGATGCCGACATCTGGTCGCCTGTGCCAGCATAACTTGCCTCGGCGTGTTGTGGACGCATCTATGATATCGTCTATCACCACTAGATAGGCATGGGCCTGTTGGGTAAAAAGGACAAGAGAAAAACATTGAAAAGTAGAATGTTATGTAGGTATCTACATCGTGTGTTTGTAATTAAATTGTATGATAATAATATCGTGTATGAATTCTGCGTAAGTAGGTAACTTTATTTTTGTTATTATTTTTAGAATTCCACAAGAATGTGTTTTATACAGGCATGGAATAACGAATTTTTCTTCTTTTTAAATTTAAAAGCTTTGCTTTTGTCGGTGGAGCTTACGCCACTGTTGTCTACTTGAATAATGATTTACAGATTCAAGTATCTACTTAGATTCAGTAAATGCATGGCTGTAAGACGTTATTACGCATTTTCGGCATACTATGTCTATGAAAGACCTTAGTAATTTGGTTACCGGTCACCTGAGTCTTTTTGGAAGTAGAAAGGTAGTTAGCGATTCACTTAACCATTTCTGCACACCAGCCCAGAACCCGCGCTGAATGCAGTTTCTTCTCTGTGATGTTTTCGGGAGTCTCCAACATTTGGTACGCAGCTGTTACCGCCAGCCCTCGGTCCAGCTTTCCCCCAGTTAACATGTAATTTAACATCTGCAACGAAATCGAAAACCTGGTTAAAAAATGTACATTTTCACTTTTTAAGTCTATTGATGTCTTTTTTTTTATATGCAAACGACAGTGACAGGTATAATTTAATCAGTTGTTTAACACTGACAATTTTTATAAGTAAGGGGGAATTTGATGTATGACAAGACTCGTTCATAAGGAATTATGTAACTTAAGTACGTACATACACAATCCTTTGCAATGAATATGATACTGGTCATAATCTCTGCAAGACTGGTTTAACAGCTCGTAATAAAAAAGTTCTTAACACTTTCACTGCCATGACAGACACAATTGATTTATTAATATTCGCTGGTAAAATATGACCTGCGTGGCGTTTAAAGATTTAAATAAACAACACTTTATCCCAGCCTTGAGGCAAGAATAGGTAGGTATAATATTTTAGGTCTCGAGACCACTTACAGGACTTTCATAACATAACATAACATCACGCCTATATTCCCCGAAAGGGTAGGCAGAGGTGCACATATAGTACACCCACATTTCGCCAGTTATTTTTTTAGGTCCCAATGTAATAGGGGGCGGGCCTATTGCCATCAACCAGGCACAAATGCAGACTTCGTGCTGTTACTTAGAATCACCTAATGGAAAAACCCAGTAACACTTTGCCCGACCCGGGATTCGAACCCAGGACCCCGTGCTCAGCAGTCGCGCTTAGCCACCACTAGACCAACGAGGCAGTCAACTGATGATACAGGACTTTCAAATGATGAAAAAAGAGAAGACAGTAAATGTACGTACCTGTTTAACCCAGCTCGTTACTTCAGGCTGCTGGGACAAGGTGGGCCCCTTGCCGACCGTGTTAATAACTTCAGGTAAAACATTTATCAACGCTTCCCGGTCCTTGATGTTAAATGCCTTAATATCTGTCATAGCCAGACTTTTGTGTATCTGCCTGACATTGTTTATCATCGCTTTGTTACGGAAGACTAACGTAGCCATTATTCTAACTTAACAATCCAGGGAGGGAGCACTCTTTGTTATAAACGTAAACACAGAAATCGAGAGGCTTTATTGCAGGATTTCTCTCTCGAAGTAAACAAATAAATTTATCATTTTGTCGTCATAAATCGTCAATTAAAGTACTTGGGCGTTTAAGGTTTGTACATACAGATTATTTTTACCTTTATAAGGATAATTTATTCCATTTTCAGTTCATGCAGTGAGCTTATTGCCACTCCACGCTTTACTCACCGACTTAGATGTTTCTTCATCACCATTATCATCAGCCGGAAGACGTCCATTGTTGATCAAAGGCACCATAACGTACGACAACTTGTCAATTGCATCCTCCAGTTGGTGGGAGGCCTGCCAACGCTGCGTCTTCCGGTTAGTGGTCGCCATTCGAGAACCTTTCTTCCCCAGCGGTTATCGGTTCTTCGAGCGATATGGCCCGCCCTTTGCCACTTCAACTTGCATATTCTTCGAGCTATGTCGGTGACTTTAATTTATGTTGATGCCGAACCCGTTCCAGTCCAAGAGATTGAAAACGTCCTCCAACGCATTTGTGAACAATTTCGGAGAAATAACGTCTCCGCCTCACACCACGCTGCAGTTGGTTTTCGTGCTCTCGTCCTGTAGCCAGATCGACATGGTGGCGTTACTATACAAACGCTTTAATACCTGACTTTGACTACCATTAATTCTGCACTAACTGTAAGGGTCAGCGTAGACCAAGAGGAGCGCAAAGCGGACTTTTTTACAACACTTGAAAATAAACCTCAAAATTATTGCTCTGCTTTAACTACAACCTGACAAAAAATTAGAACAGTAATATTAGGTACCTACTATAATTATAATAATTTTACCGAGATCGCGCGAGGATCATTATCTCGGTCTGCGCTGACCCTAAAGCATCCTCTTTCCCAGATACCCGTCCATGGACGTCCCCCAATTTTTAAACATATTTCTCGCTCTTGTAAAATCATTATTTTCTTCTTCATTACGTAATAATTTTTCCCTTTGTGTCCTATGCTTTAGGTGACTAAGTAAGTACCTAAATATAAATCGCATCATACCGACCTTTAAATACTTAAATTGTTACATTATGCAAATACTTAACGTATGTTTTAACTAGCTTTGCTCGTGGCTTCGCTCGCTCGTAAGAAAGCTGATAATGTTTCTAATAAGGTTTTTAGGCCCCCTGAGATTGTTTTTCAGACAGTACAGCCACTAAGGTACTAGTTATTAGATAATAAATAAGACGTTTGGTAGCTTCTAGCTTGTTGCCTGTTTGCTAGATTCAGTTCTTATTAATTTCGAAAAAGAAGAAGTCTTATGATTCTTGGTTTAATAGGTGTTTAAAATCCAGGCCAATTTATGAACTTAGAGAAAGGTGAAAAAGCAGGCATAGGTGCGACTATTTATAGGTATCTAAAACATCTCTAATTTATTGTGCTAAAAAGAAATTGTACTAGTGTAGTGTAGGTACCTAAATTTATATATTTTCGCTCAAAACGATTCGCTATCGAAATAGTATTTTATCCGAATGCCAAGGAGTTGTTGCTCGGCAATTGCAATAGCCGCACTGCACGGGGAGAATTCATGATTTACTTGCTTGTAAGAAATATAATAATAATAATAACAGCCTATAACTGTTCTAATGTAGGGCAAAGGCCTCTTCACGTATAGAGAAGGATTGAGCATTGATCACCTCGCTAGCTCGCATGTTGGCGATTTCAGATAATTAAATCCAGGATTCCTCACGATGTTTTCCGTCACCGTTAGTCAGTGGTATTTATAACATTGAAAAAGTCACATTGATACTTGCCCTGGTTTGAACCTGCAACCTTGTGCATACAAATTCGGTATGTTATTGTTAACCACCACGATTTATAAGAAAGCTACTATTATATTCTTTTTTAGAACAAGGAGGCACATCGCCTAAAATAGCCACGTTGTCATGAATCATACAAATGATTCATCGATGTAAATCAAATAACAATTTAAATAATAAATCATTTATTTATATACAATTCCCATGTACTTAACTCATATGCAAATGACTATACACATATATATGTACTTAATTTTTCGATAGGCCTTCATAGCTCATAATAATGACTTCCTGTGAGTCGGTAGGTACCAGTACCTACATACCTTCTCACAACAAGTTGACAATCGTTTTTCGCGCGAGTGCATAACATCAGCCCTTACCGAAAAGAAATACTACCGCAATACAATTTTTCAAACGTAATTTTCCACAATTAATTTTCGCCGGCGCCATGGCACAGCTGTAGTACTGGAGTGACAGAAAAAAAGAGGTAGGTAGGTAAGCGATTTTTTTACCGTGAATATTAACATTGGGACTTAAAAACATAACTGGCGAAATGTGGGTGTACTGTATCTGCACCTCTGCCTACCCCTTCGGGGAATACAGAGATACATACACTCGCAAATAGAGCCCTATTTTACCACCTTAAGTAGGTACCTAAGTAAGCTCCGATTAAACTTGGCCCTTAATGTTTTCATCTAATCAGTGGTGCGGGTATAGTGAAGTACCTTAGCATATGCTAGGCAAGTTAAAATCTAGAGTCCTTTTATTAGACCTTACGCCTCTTATTCATAATCGAATATGTGACTTGTATTAACTTAAACCTGTTTAAGTTTATTCTTTGACATGCAAACGACAGTGGCAGGTATAATTCCAAGGTTTAATATTTTTTAAGAACAATAATATTTTTTTTTAATACATGTATAGGGATGTTAAACGATATTAACTAGATATACCTTGACTGAAATTCCTAAATCAACAACACAGTAATTATACTGAATAACACGGTCGTATTGTAATGAGCTATGAAGTACCTAAATATCAAAGCTGCCACAAGTGCCACACCAACAATCATATAAATAAAAACTATAATTCCGATAACATATCCCTTAAACCTGTTTATATGATCTAAGTTAACAATTAAAAAGGTTTGACATATTTTTCAGTCATACAACATAATAAAAACGGCCGAATTCTTAATTCGAGTATCATAGATTTAAAATTTTAGATGAAGTTCGCGCAAAAGTTAATGAGCCTTCTGAAGTTAAGCCCGCATTCAAAACCGCGCAGGTCCGTCGAACAAATTTTATTTTGGTCTGTTTTTCACCGTTTTACATCATTTAAAAAACGACTACTGCGCATGCGCAACCTATCGCGGCTAACATCCGAGAGCTCATTAAGTTGGCGCGAACTATACAATTGCTTGAAGTACCAATCATACATTATTTCTAAACATTTATAAGTATTTTTATTACTGTCACACAATATGTCATGATTGGTATTTTTTACATGCTATTTATTGCAAATTGGACACTTTTTTAAACTGGCCATGAACATGGACCCATTGTATGTGGCCCCGTTAATGTTTGGGCCAGATATATAAAACAATACCTTAATTATATGTAAGAGACAGCTAAAACGAGAGAGTAAAATATTATTATATCAGTTATTACAATTAAAGCACCATAGGTAACGGGTATCTTCCACTCAACATTAGTTATACAAATTTAAACCCGATTATGATAATACTAGTAAGAAGTCCTAGTACTTAGCCATAGTAGACCTAGTCTACAATTTTTTAATCGAATATACCGTTTTTTAAAAGTTACACTGTCAACACGCAATTTGATAAAAAATATACAATTCAAGATCACAATAAAATTTACTGTATATTCCGGCTATACTCACGGGTGTATTCGGGACACGGGCAACGGTCAGTTCGGCTCGCGACTCAGCCGCGTAACCAGCTCATGTATAAGGGCTCTGTTCAAGTTCGAAACTATTCGGGCATTCTCGAATACACCCATGAGTATAACCTGAATATACAGTAAATAATATGGCTAACACTCACGAAAGTTATTATAGTAAAAAAGTTATCAACTACAGGTATTTTAGTTATAGGTACCTACATTGCTAATTTAAATAAATGACTTTAAAACATCTAAAAATATTAATAAAAAAGACAAATATTGAATATAATTAATATTATGGTACATGTTTTAAAATAATAAAATTAATATGCGCGCGCAATCAAAAAGTAGACGGGAATTTCGCGCGCATTTTTCCAACAGTACAACACTATGGTCCATCACTCCCTAGTAACACAGAAGAGTCCTTAAGACCTTGAAGAAGAGGTAATGGGAGTGGCCTTAGAGGTAGCGGCTCTCATACTCAGATATGACGTCACTCTGTCGTCACCCGGCATATCATGTAGAGAGCCTGTTTTTAACATTTCAGTCTGTTTCCAGAAGCTTTGGAATTGTTGTGGTTGGCACACATAAGGCTAGACTCTTCATAAACATATATAAAATACGTAAAATCCTATACGTAACGCATGCAAGCTATACATGACTAAAGTAAACATATTTTATTGAGCGAGCATCAGAATAGACATAATAATATTAGGATCCTAGGTTTTGAGAATGTACACGGTTGCGAGCTGGCAACGACGCTTTCCAGGTTATTTATCGATATTTAAATGAATTTTTTGTACCTAGTCAGATAAACTACCGAGGGCAGATCGCATAATATTGTTAGAAGGTAGGTACAGTTTCAAAGGAATTTCCAAAGCAATTTAAAAGCGACGCTACCAGCTCGCTACTGAGTTTACCGCATATGCTGAAAAAGAATAACAGTTTTAAAACTAAAAACTTATGTAAATTACATTACAAAGGTTTACATCTTCATTTATTGTGACAAAATGTCATGAAATACGTTTAACGGTAACAATAATTACTTAATTATTATTTCAGTCAATATGTAACAACAAACAAACCATCAACTATTACAGTTGGAGGTAATATCTAGACAATATTAAGAGCGACATTTATCTATATAAACATCTACAGAAATATAACATAAAAAAGTAAATTTGACGCATTATTCCGGTAAGGAAAGACACATATAGTATTTCTATTCAGCCCACTTAGACAACTGGCGAAACGGTTGATAAATGTATAGGGAAGACAATGTTTCAACTATGTTATCGATGACATAATTATGTCAACCCTATTAATTATTCATTCAATTCGATTTCTATTTGTCAAGCATTTTACCACTTATCGGGAGCAGTTAAGGATTGACTTGTTCTAGTCAGTAGTGATTGCATATTAAATAAAATAACTTATTATAAAATAAATTGTCCATTTTACACCCAAGATTTATTAGAAATATATTTTCTTATTGCTTTTATTGAATACAACAGTCAACTCGATATATCTGTATATTTAATTGATTCACATTAGTGTTGATATAAAATTACGTTATAAGGTACTTCATACAACTAATGTTTCCTTTTGTAGACGATATCTATGAGCTTAGAGAAGAAGTTTGGAGCCGTTTCTGAAGGTAGCGCGCGCATTCTCTTCACGATATCGTCATGGATTTCCGTTTCCTTTTGTCTGTAGAGTTCTGGGAGTTTCAATTCATCGTACAATCTCTTGATGGCGGCGACATGTTCTGGATTCTTACTAGCGTAGTACTTTGTGAAGAGGGCTTTCTGTGACTCGCTGCAATGCTGCAGCGCTGTAACGGCCAGCCAGGAACACTTACCTTCCTGTATGTCGGTACCAGCCTTGCCTGTTACCGACTCATCGCCGTAACAGTCTATGTAGTCATCCTAAACAATGAGAATTATTAATTAGTTTATTTATGTCTTTCAGCCTTGAATACGATTGTTAGGTTTATGAATGCAAATCGATTATTAATATATTATGAATACGTTAGGCTGTAGGTATTGATATCAAGTATAGGTAGCTATACTATATAGTTTGTTTTTCTTCACATTCCCAAAGAAGATTCAATTAATATAGTGTTTTAACTTGTCAAATTATTTTTGCTGTATATTCTGGTTATACTCACGGGTGTATTCGGGAATGCCCGACGAGTTTTGAACTCGAATGGAGTCCCGTCTTATTTTGTATAAGATTTAAATACAGGTTAAGTTACACTGCACATTTATTTTAACGGGTTGTTCCCTAACTTTTATAACTTTTAAACTGCAAACGTATAGTTTCCAAAGGGCTCATCACTTAGAATTCTGTACTAAATATTTGTAAGGAAACTTCTGAACCATCATTATTTTTACCTGCATTTGGAATAGCCTTCCCAATTTCAGACAAATGTCATCAATATCAGGATACATCCGTTTATCAACGTCTTCGACTAAAGCCAGGCCTAGTAGGACCGGCAGGCGGAACGTGTAGCAACTTGTCTTATACTGCACGATAGACTCGTAGCGGTCTATCGTGAACAGACTGTACTCTTTCTGTGTGTGCATCGCCGTTGTGAAGTCCAGGTGCTGGCCCATCGATGTGTATAGTAATGCCTGGAAATACAGCAGTATATTTAAGGATAAGCGAAACTGTACATACTTAATTCCTAAAATATTGGAAAGTTCTAGTCTTGTAAATTTTGAGATTTCGCTAAAGCTTTTGAGTGTGGTGACCAATGATTTGAAAATGTAGGTTATGACGCATGTGTTAGTGAATGATGTTAATACGGAATAAAAGTATAGAGAGCTCACTGTGTTTTCACCAATGATCAATAAGATGAGACAATCTATAAAACCAGTCTACCAGATTTGGTACGGTTAACATACTACCACAAGGGTCAATCCTTGGTCCAGTTTTATGTCTCTTCTATTTAGGCAAGAGATAATTCAATACATTAAATGATAAATGATTTTATTTCTGTAAATAGGTTTCAAAAAAACACTTTTACACGTCATTTTTTAAAAACTAGATGGCATCGGCATTTCCTAACTGACTACCACTGAGAAGAAATACCGAAACAACTCATTTGTTTGAACAACACAAAAATATACACACACAGCAGGTTATCTTATAGAAAACTGTATTATATAAAAAATAAATAAATTATATATACATTCTACAGTGGGAGAGCAGGTTGCTAACAAAATCTTTGGTTTCATCGTAAATATTATCTCGAAGTTAAGTCTGCTTTTATGTTTAATAACATGAATTAACGTACCTCATTGAACAAACGTATAACATCAACAAAGTGTCGTGTTTTGCCAAAGTAGGTGTCCAATGTTTCCATAATAGCGCAGTGGATGAGTATGGAGTCGTTGATGGCTCCCAGGCCGACGTTCGGCATCCGGTACCAGCAGGGCATGCCGCGGCGGGTCGTGGAGCCGTCCATTATGTCGTCCACCACTATGAAGTAGGCTTGGAGCTGTAATTAGAAATGAAAGAAGAAATTACAGCACATATAGCTTTATTATTATTTATTATGGTGCTCGACCATCTAAAGAAGTTTCTATAACTATAGGAGAGGCCTATGTCCAGCAGTAGACTGAGATAGGCTGATGATGATGATGATCTACATACAGACATGAATTTTAATGTAATTTTAGCATGTTACTCAAGCTATGCTGTTTCTCAAAGGGGTAGATAAAGACTAAAGTTTTAGGTAGGTAGGTACCTCTAACCATTTTTAAATTAAGAATGTAAACATGTCATTCAATTAAAAATAAAAACAAGACCAAAAAGCGCCATTGCCAGCCCGCAACGCGCTAAAACTCGTTAAGGTAAACACAGTAATTAGGACGTCTATCTAACTGCAAGCTGTTACTACGAAGGTATGGGAAACCCACAAGGACACTACCTGTGCATAATTAAATGCACTAATGTTTACGAGCACGCGATAAGTTTATATTTAATATACGAGCAACTCATTGTTTAGATATCAACTTAAAACATAACACCACGCCTGTATTCCCAGGAGTACGGGAGGGGTACGGGGGAGTTTATTAGTACACCCATATTTCGCCAATTATGTAATAGGTCTCACGTAATAAGAGGCAAGCTGTGTTTTACTATAATAACTTTCGTGAGTGTTTTTCATATTAATTATTTATATACTACATGCCGCTTTTACAACCCCGTCGCGTCACCTGCTCATGTATAAGGGCTGCGTTTGAGTTCGAAACTAGTCCGACATTCCCGAATATTGACGTAAGTAAAGCCGGCATAAATAATAATAATAACAGCCTATAACTGTCCCACTGCAGGGCAAAGGCCTCTTCACGTATAGAGAAGGATTGAGCATTGGTCACCACGCTAGCTCACTGCGGGTTGGCGATTTCTGATAATTAAATCCAGGTTTCCTTACGATGTTTTCCGTCACCGTTAGTCAGTGATGTTTAAGAGTAACTAAGAAAGTATTTATAACATTGAAAAAGTCACATTGATACTTGCCCGGGTTTGAACCTGCACCCTTGTGCTTACAAATACGATATGTTAACCACTAGGCCACCACGACAACGCCACTGAGAATGACCTAAATCTAATAATAAAATACAATAACACTGCCCAACCCGGGAAACGACCTCACACCCCCACGTTTAGCAGACGCGCCTGCCACAACTAGCTGTACCAACGAGGCAGTTATAAACGTATCATGTGCAGATTTTTTTACAGCTGTTTATCTCATTAGATCTGGCAACGCTCAAGTAAAATATAGATTGTTTATGCTACTGAGTCTGTAATACCGACTTTTTACATTGATAGCAATATCGGTCTGCAAAAACGTCTGCACTTCATGATTTTTTTTCCTGTTGCTAAGCATAATAACCGTTAAACGTTTTAAAATACTAAACTTTAGTTTATCATTCTATCTTTATACGAATATAAACTATTAATTGTAAGGCTATTTAGTTAAAAATCATTAGCCGGAAGACGTCCACTGCTGAACAAAGGCCTCCCCCTTAGAACGCCACAATGAACGACAGCTTGTTAATTGCATCCACCGGTTGCCTGCAATTCTGATGATATCGTCGGTCCACCTGGTGGGAGGCCTGCCTTTCTTCCCCAACGGTTATCGGTTCGTCGAGCGATATGGCCTGCCCATTGCCACTTCAACTTGCATATAGTTAAACTTGCGTATTGTTAAAACAGTACAAACAGGTTTGAGAGCTTGGCTACTGGTATTAAATATTTGACATATTTAAATACATATACTATATGTCATATTTACATGTCATATTTGATGACCTGTTTGGCGCAGTGATGAAGCAATTGGACACGATTCCCGCACGGGACAAAAAATTTCATCCGCAGATATTTGTCCCGAGTCTGGGTGTTTGCGTATGTGATATTTTATGTTTGTGAAACGCACTCACTGTATAGGAGAAGTTAGTGTGGGGCGACGTTTAAAAACGAAAATAAAAATGGTTAATGTTTATGTTCTGATAATAGTTAAGAAGAGATAAGAAAAATATATTGTTTGTAAAAAGTTATTGTCTTGGTCTTGTAGAAGAGGACGAAACTGCGATAAGACGTAGAATAATCCATACTCTGTGATGCTACAGAGAATTATAAATAACCTAATGGAAATACATAATACCACTCCCGATCTCTGCACTTCAACGCTCAGCAGTCGCGAATGCCACAGGTATACACAATGCTTACCATTTCTATACACCATCCGAGGACCCTAGACAGTCGGAGTTTCTCTTCGGTTTGATTTCCAGGCTTCTCCAGCATTTCGTACGCAAACATGGTCATCAGCCCTCTTGAATGTTTCCCGCCTCTCAGATTACTTTCCAGTACCTGTAAAAAAACTGGAGCATTTAAATATATTTCATAATAGATTAAGCTCGTTTGCGTGAAAAATGTGACTTCTTTTCCAGCCCCCTTACCGCCAATTTTTGAAGCAGGACAGTTTACTTTGTCGAAGCGAGACGCCGTATTACATTGCACGTAGCGGCGTCCTGCTTCCACAGCGTAAACTGTCCTGCTATAAGAGTTCATGGTAAGAGGACAATATTAATGTAGCCTATTTCCACTCGGTATGTCCTTCTAAATAGAGTCCTTCTTTGAGAAAGAATTAAAAATATTATTACAAATATACGTCAAGCCTGTATTTCCCGAAGACAGTACAGAGGCTAGTGTATACAGACACCTATGTTAGACACTAACATTTTGACACTTATTACAAGACCCAAGTCATGTATACCATACCGGAACCGTCGCCTTTTATGACCTGCTTTCTTGGCAATAGATGGGAAAATATATATCTTTATTATATACCCGGAATTCGAACTCAGGACCTTATGCTGAGCAGTCGCCCTTAGCGGTCACTAGACCAACGAGACAGTCAGTCAGTCTAACAGTTTTGTTTAGTCAATTAGTCATAAGTGATTACGTAAAGTTTAGGTATATGACCACCCTACATTCTAGCATTTTCGTTTTGATTTTTTTTAATTTTGATAAATGTCCAACATTACCATAATAGGCTTAAAATATTCTAAATATGCAAAGTCTGGCCAAGGTCTATTAACATGCTATAATCATAGAAAGTTAGTCCCTATGACTTCACAATGAAGGTTTTTTATTGCTTCAGTTAATACTATAAAATAGCAATTTAATGGACAATGTGATGTGTTAGGGTGGTCTAAGGGCCCAAATATAATTAAAAAGTCATTTTAAAAAAATGGGTCACTTGTTTTAAAGTGTGGACTGCCATCTACTACCCAGAAAGAAACTAAGTAGGTTCTATAATTAAAATATAGAAACCACAGTAGAGAGATAATAATATATGATACCTTTTTCATCCAGCTTGCGAGTTCTGGAAGTTTGGATATCTTAGGACTGGCCTGCAGATTGTCTATGATGCCCGGCAGGACATCATGGAACACTTCTTTCTCCTTCATGATTTGTGATATGGACACACTTGTTGATGTGGATCTTTTAACTAGTTGTTGTAATAATCTGCAACATACAGTTTAACTGTAATTATTACTAATAAAATAAGATAAAGTGCAATGGCTTTTTTAATTAGTACTTGGGCATTGATCTATAGTTTTTTAAAGATATTGAACATTGATTCTTTAATTGCTTATACAAATAGCATTCTTTCATGTGCAAAAAAAATAGGCTTTTTTATATGTAATTTTTTTTAAATAATGTCTTAATTAGAAAAGAGATACTGTGTGACTGATTTTATCTTTTACTAGCTGACCCGGCGAACTTCGTACCACCTTCTCACTGTTTAAATTAAACCTTCCCTCAACTTCCACGAATATTTCAACACCAAAATTAGCCAAATCGGCCCAGCCATTCTCGAGTTTTAGCGAGACTAACGAACAGCAATTCTTTTTTATATATAAGAAGATTATAAATTAATGTTAATTTTAAAACATGGATTAAGTTATACCTGTGTCTATTGTGTGCCAGAAAATAGAGATGTCAATACACTTAAGACGGGTTTAAGTTAATGCAGGTATTATCCTCGTTTATAAATAAGAGGAATTGAGTGTAACTCATTATAAGATAAAAGATGTCTTTGAAATATGAAAGTATGAGAAAATGGCAAGATTAAAGTATTAGGCAGAAATTATTTATTATTTTAACTTTTTAATATAGGCATTTCTTAACTAATGATTTTTATCTCATAAATCCTGTTTTAGAGACATGTTTGAACCAAAAATCAATCCTTAAAACTCTTTAAAAAACTAACTTTACGGTTTATTTACTTGTAGCCTATAATAAGTGGATGAATTAACCAAGTGGGGATATAATATTTACATGAGATAACACTGCTAACTTACCCTGGATATTTGTCATAACTGAAGCTAAATGTTCGTGATCTACTCACAAATCGAAAGAATTTAATCTTATTCATGTTTAATTGAATAATAGCTACGTGCCCACTTTCTCTGACCGAATTTTATGCTTTATTGTATGAAAAAGTATGTTTTTTATGCTCAACTTCTGTTACAACTATTTCTTGTTATAATATTATTTTTTATTGCAAGATTATCAATTTAACACTTGAGTTAAACGCAAATATAAATAATAAAAATTGAATTGGACTTCTGTAACTCGTAACGATTCAGATATACTCTGACAACTGACTAATACTCTGACATCTGACACTGACACTGACTTTAAAACGTTTCTTTTCGCATCAACTTCAAAACAAATTTATTGCAAATATATAGTAATTAAAAAACATTACCTTCAAGATATACGTGTATTTAATTCTAAGATATATTACTAAATGATTTGGTTGTACGAAGTTTGTTTACTCCATTCCTTACTCCATTTTATAACACATGCTAAGACACAGGCCAATAATAAACAAAATATAAAAATGCTACAACGATAAAATAAATAAAATACAGTGAGTTAAAGTTTCCTACCTCAAGTGCTTATATTACTGAAGTCAACACTTTTTTGGCAATTCTATATACCCCTATTCAGTTGTGTAATCGCATTAGTAATTTACACAAATTACCAACACAACCGTTTGATTTTGCTAAAATAAACTTTCTAAATAACTTATAACGTATGATTGTAATTTTTTGTTTAACAAATACTGAAGATCCTTTACGAAATATATTAAAACTTATTGATTTCCTTTAATTATTGAAGTAGGTAACGTGAATCATTGGAGCTACGTTTAATTAAAACTCGAAAGCTTTACAACTCTTATCTTTAATTAACAAAAACACCACTGTAAACCTTAAAAAAGGGTAAAATAATATTTTTTAGTAATAATAATAAATAATGTAAATTATTAATGTTTTCTGCCGTATGTGTCATCTAAAACATTTTGATACAGCTCACGTTCAACGGCAGAAGGAATAGTTTTCAATCTTTCTACGATATTCTTGTAAATTTCGCTTTCTTCTTCTTTGTAAAGCTGCGGGATCTTAAGCTGGACATAAAGCTGCTTGATTCGCTCTATGTGGGCTGGTTCTTTGCTACCGTAACATACAGTGAATACAGAACGATGATTGTCTTTGCAGCGCTGCAGCGCATTTACCGCTAGCCAAGAGCATTTGCCTTCTTGAATATCAGTACCCATCTTCCCGGTTAGGTTTTCGTCGCCAAAACAGTCGATGTAGTCGTCCTGTGAAAAGTATAAAGCACCTATTTATAAGTGGTAGTGGTTTTACGCTTATATTGCGTTCTTGTCGTTAAAGCAAGATATTTCTGACTTCTGTAACACAGGTTTTTTACCTAGCTTAGAAGTCACACTCTTCATAGGTTAAATTGTCTAAAGAATTGTAGTTAGACCATTTATTAAATATTATTTATTATATTAGCTTCCTTTTAATGGATAATTATCAACCAAGTGTTTTCTGTCCGGTATAGCTATTAAAGTCCTTTCACGGGGCTAATAGTCTTAGATTATTCCAAAAACAGCTGAATGTAAACTCTTTATAGACTGGTGCTTCTATCTTAAAACCAGGGATGTTATGAATATATCATTTCGGACCCGGATCTGGATATGGATATTAAATTATTTTGGATTAACCCATAGTTTCGGTTACGGATATTATTTTTTTAAGGAACTGTAAAATAAAATACAAGTAAGATTATATTCGACTTTAATTGTACCTTGTAGGTTTCGCATTAGGTAGCGGGAGTGTAGTATTTAGTTTGACTCCGCCCTATCCGAAACTATCCAAAACTTTTATTTCGGATTCGGTTACGGTTACGGATATTTTTTTATTTCGGATATCCGATAGTTTCGGTTACGGATATGGATATCCATAACAACACTGCATAAAACTAAAGTGTCGGTATATACTATCGATAGCCGCGCTGAAGACTGTCTCAGACTGGAAATAGAGACTGACCTGCATTTGAAATAGTCTCCCCAATTGCATAGAAATTTCATCTACATTCTTCTGAGTCTCTTCATTGTATTTGTTGGCCAATATCATGCCCAAAGTCATCGGCAGTCTGTACGTGTAATAAGCAGATTTGTACTTCACAATGGCATTATAATGTTCTATCGTGAATAGCTTATAGTTCTTCTTTTGAAGTCCTGTCATGAGGTCCAAATATTGTCCGATACTTGTGTAAAAAAGGGTCTGTGAAAAACGTGCGAAGATATCAGATTTTTAAATTGTAACTTGAACGTCTGTTTAAACATTCAAATCAATGTTTGATAGGAAATCTAAATCTAAATAGGATAAAAAATAAATACATCTCGACCTCTTGAAATCTTTATGTAAATTGAACTAGTTATGGTATTGTACCTATTGATTAAGACAAGTTAGCTTTTCTTTGTGACAGACACAAAGAAATCGTGGACCAAAATAACATAATCATTGAGGCACCGTAGGCTGAGTTTTTCCGTATTTCCATCTCTTTTGCATCTTTAGTGCTTACCTCTCAGACATTTTGGATAAGGACAGTGATGAAATGAATGTTTGCTGAGTGTGTCCGATTTACATAACAATAAGATAACGGTAATTACACACAACGTATAACAATAAGATAGGTACCGCTACCGTCATTCTAGAAATCTATAAGCAACTTATATTTATACTTTAGACTGATAGCAGGGTGAGCGTTATCGAGCTCAGTGGCGTGCCATAGAAGAGGCCTATGTCCAGCAGTGGACTAATATAGGCTAGTCTGATAATGATACCAGGGTCGATATAACATTCCATATTACGAAAAAATCACCAACCTCATTGAAATTATGAAATAGGTCCATGTAATTTGGGGAGTTTCCAAAATTAGCTCTTAGTATCTGCAGTAGAGAGTAATAGATGAGAGTGGCATCGTTGGTTGCGTTCGCGAGGCCTACGTCCTCTCTACGGTACCAGCAGGGCATGCCGCGGCGCGTGACAGACCCGTCCGCTATGTCGTCTAACACCAGACAGTATGCCTGCAACTGTTGTCAATAATGATGTTAAGTTTATAGACTACAGAACTGCTTAAATATTTTCAATTTTGATATAAGCTCGTTGGTGCTCATCTTTATTACTTTAAAACATATGATTGGTTTTATGAACAATTGTTTTTCGGTATATCAGGCTTAATTTTATTGAATATTCGTATGATTTTTCAACCACTGGGATGGGGGATCCACTGTGGATGTAATCTTAGCGTTTTGCACCAGTGTTGCTCATGGAACCAACAAGAAGTGGTCAGAATATTTGAATAACTTATTCCTAAGTAGAAAAATATTTTTATCCCAATTTTTTTCTCAAAATACCATAAGCAGCACTAATTTAGCTTTGAAAAAGGTTCTTACAATTTCTGCACACCATCCCAAGGTCCGCGCTAGCCGTAATGTTTCTTCAGTGATGTTATCGGGATTCTCAATAGTCCTATATGTTAGCACTGTTGTTAGCCCTCTAGCATTCTTGCCACCGATTAAGTTGCCATTCAAAACCTGAAATAAGAAATTTAGTAGGTAGTACCTATAATTCTGTATAATTAACTGAGAAGTTCATTAGTGGGCGTCTTCTGGGTGATGATGATAATGACAACTGAGAAGTCTTAATTAATGATTATTAAAATATGTAGGACGAGAGGATTTTATAATCCTGAGGAATACTTCAACAGTTTTTGGTATCTTAATAATTATGTCATATATCGAAGGAGTAAGGACGAGCCTCAGAAATTAAAAAAAAGGGGCTATGTGGAGTTCATATAGTAATTCGTACCTATGGCTACTATTTAAAGCCCATTAACCTCTCACTCTTAATAAGGCGATTGTTTGCAAGTTCCTTATTATTTTGGCAAAATTGCTTGGGTATATGGGTTTGCTAGTGAGTTGCAAATATTCTGGCCAAGCAACAGTAGAATGCATTGACATCTGATGAAGTCGTAGGTAATTGTATAGCTATTGATAGAAAAACTATTGGCTTAACATTTAACACTGGTACCTCTGTCTGTAATATAATTCTATTTAGCACACCAAAGATAATAAACTTCACATGGTCGTAAAGTACGTCGTGACGCGAAGCTAATTAGAACCTTCACATATCAGGTTACCCATCAGTGGGTGTGTCAACTGCGGTTTAAAAAAAGTTTTCCACTGGTAATGGACGTACAAAACTTATATATTAGCAAATAATTTTCAAGGATTCACAAACTATTTATATCGGGAAGGCGTACCTAATGATTCAAAATTTGCATGACTCCATCGCATTTTTGAATGCTAGCTGAAACATTATATTGTATAGGCTATTCCTATAACTATTTGCTGCCAATATTACAGTCCAGATAGTTCGCTTGGCTTTGAATGTCTTGTACTTACCTTTCTCATCCATTGGTTAGCTTCTGGTAATTCTTGAAACTTGGGGTGCTGAGCTAGTACGTCCAGAACACCAGGCAGGGCGTTGATGAATTCCACCTTTTCCGTTTTCTTGTCAAATTTGTTGGTCACGGAACTGCACAAGCGTTGAGTGGTTCTAAATCCATAAGCATAACACATAAAACTAGCATCGCAATTATATCGTGCGCCTCTAGGTACGTATATTTTGCCTTTACGTCCTTAGAGAAAAGTGGTGAGCTGTAAGAACGTCTGCCCCATTTGTCTTAATAGGTTAGTGTACATAGTGTTGATAAAACATGAATAGTTTTTCATCAGAGTTACTCGTTTGGTTACTAGTTAAGCGCCTGAAAATGTTTAAATAGTTCTCAAGCACTTTCTTGAGTTGTACGTTGGTGATGAGTTTTAGTGGAAAAATGGTGATGGGGTTTCCATACGCTAAACGAGACCTTCAAAATAAACAGGGTCTATTTTTACTCTGCTTTCATGAATGTAGGTACAAAAAATATTTTAAATTCACTTCCTACCTTTCACAGACCTCATTAGTCGCCATAAAAATACCTTTTTTAACCAAACTACTGGAAGCCATTTTTCTAGAAAAACTCATTGCCAGATAAAACGCAAAGTAACGAACTCTACTAGAATAAAACCGGGAATACACTACAGGAACATTGTGCGTCGTTATATAAGACGGAAATAACATTTTATCTGATTTAGACTAGATGTAAGGGTTATTGAAGATAATGGATGCTTGCTTTTCTTATTGTAATCTTGATTTAAATGACAAAGTGTAGACGTAATTCATGCACATTGATAACAAAGTTAGCAAGAGAATACCTACTTAATTTATCATATGAAAATTACTGATCTATTATTTGGGAGTTTTTGGTTTTTAGAACCCTTGCTTTCGCTCGCAACTTTGCCTGTAAAGGTTTTATTTCCAAACGGGCAAAGAAGAAGGATTTCTGATACAATTGTGCTTATAAATGTGATTTCCAATGAATAGAAAACTTCTTAAACTTCCAGCAATGGGGACATTATAATGATCGTCCAAAGCACCCTGAGCTGTCTGCCCTGATACCAATATACTTGATAGATTTTTTCTAAAGCTAAAACAAGAAGAATTCGATAAACATCTAGGAAGCATTATTTTATGTAGTATATATGTAATACAATGAACAGGTACTCGGATATCGTAGTGTTGCCCGCTACATTTTTTCGGGATTAATAGCTAAAGTATGTGTTAATCCAGGGTGCCAGCTACCTCCATACCAAATTTTATTAAAGTCAGTCCAGCTTTGAGCGTGAAGAGGTAACAAATATACAAACACACCCACAAACTTTCGCCTTTGTATGACCTGTTATACATACAGAAGATTTCCACTATCTTATCTCTTTAGCCTAATCGTTTCCCAAAAAATCTATTCAAACCAAATATTTCTAAAAATAAGTGACTTAAAATCTTTTAGACCTTGATAATAATTAAAATAGGTAGATGAGGTTTTATTATGATTTGAACACGTCCGGCTGACGTGCCAAAAACAAATACTGAGGACGCACAATCAGCGTATTACGTAGGTACCGAAATGCTTATGTCAATTCATAATTATTCTCTCAGGGATAATGCTTCCTATTGAACAAACAGGAAAAGAAGTTATTTTTTGGGATAATTAAAGAAAGAAATTAGAGAGAAATGTTTTCATCAACAACTTATGGAACTATTTGTCCTTCTATCTTATCCTTACTGGATCTAATTCTTCAAGTAGCCTTATAATTAAGTCATATAGCCTTAACATCGCAGTACCTACCTATTTATTCCTTGCTAGTACAAACTTATATTGGCGCCTTGGTGATCCTAAAATTTGTTCTCGTAGAAGCAAGAAGTCGTGTATGTAATATACGGCAGCTAATGTATTGGACTTCATTGAATTCACATAAATCGAAGTGTAGCGACGCGTCAACGTCTCAACGGATGAAGAGAATGCACTCGAGCCAGACGCTGGAAATCTCCACTTTGTACCTTTCGAATTAAGAAATAAGGTTCAAAATCCTATGAACCATTTTATTTGTTAACAGGTCGTTAGTATGCGCTTCACCTCGGCATTCGATATGCAATCGCTCACAATGATAATCATTGCCTCTATGCTTTAGTCAACTCCGTTATAATTTATATAGAACTGGATAAACAGTAACTGGGACAGTTACCCTCCCTGCTAAGTACCTATATCATAGTATCCATACTTAATATTAAAAATGTAAAAGTAACTGTGTTTGTCTGTCACGATTAAACCGCTGGACGGATTTTGATGAAATTTGGCATGTAGAAAGTTGGGCGAAGCCGCGGGCAAAATCTATAAGGTAGAATATAAATGAAAGATATATTTGCAATCAACGTTTTAATATCATCATCGAGAGAAATACATGCTTAAGTTCATTTATTCTTATTTAAACACACGTATAGTATAGTTAATTAGATCATTAGGTCAGCGTAGGATAATTATAAGTATTATACATTTATTTTCTGCAATCCATGCATCCATGACTACCTTAGGCGGCTAAATAGATATCATATAAGTATTCAAAAGTAAATCTAACACATCAATCTACTGCGTAAGTTTACAGTAAGTTATTGGATTAATCTTAAAATCTTCTTTTTTCATATTCTCCCGATGTTCCCTATCCTCTTTTTTTGACCTGATTCTTCTTTTATGGGGCCCTCAGGTCCAATGTAATTAGCAGCCCCTCGCTCTTAATTATAAAAATCTTAATTATAGTGCAAATCTCACTCAGTGCTTCCCGTACTTGAAGACGTCACATAAGATAACTTTATTTTTCGTAATGTCCGCCTAACAAGCACTTCAGTATATTTTAGTAATACAAATATACATAAAGTTTTTGCACCGATTTCTAAGTCACTAACTTAACCAATAATTTATAGTATAATGAATATAATTTAGATGCTTCGCCTGAAGATGTTATCTAAGATTTTGAAGAACAAGTCGTGGGGCAGGCCCCTTGTGACTTGCTGGATTTGTGTCCTTAGGAGATCGTATGTAGCTTCTTCGAATACTGAGTAAGTGTGAGGTAGTTGGAGCTCTTCATACAAGTCCTTGATTTTGGCGACTGCTGCTGGATCGGAGCTGCCGTAGTTCTCCTCCATGAACTGCCTCTGTTTTGGCGTTGCCCTCTGCAGAGCGACTACTGCAAGCCAGGTACACTTTCCATCTTGGATGTCCGTTCCGTTCTTGCCTGTGACAGCTGGGTCTCCAAAGCAATCTAAGAAGTCATCCTGAAATAAAACAAATAGTTGTTATTTACGAAAGTATTTATCAACATTGTTTACATTATAGAAAGTATAAACAATTGGATTGTCGTCATAGTGTAATCACTATATCGTAATGATATAGATGCAGAGAATTGCAGTTTGTAGTTTAAAAAACATTACATTACATTTAATTTTTAATCACAGTGAAAATTGTTTGAATTCAAAAAAAGACAGATATGCAGATAGATAGTTCGGATTATTAAAAAAAGTTTCACTCACTTGAATTTGGAAGAATTCGCCCATTTCTAGCAAGATTGTTTTGGCTTGTCTATGTGTCTCTGGGTCTTCAACGCCAGTCATGAGCAGCGCCAGTGTTACCGGCATTTGGAACGTGTGGTATGAGGTCTTGTACTTCGTGATGGATTCGTATTTGTCCATGGTGAACTGCGATAAATCTGGCTTATCTGTCTTCGACATTAGCTTCTCAAGGTGATGGCCGATCGAGCATTTTAACAACATCTAAAATGAGAAAGGTTTTGTTAGAAAAGTTTGTAAAATGGTCATACAATACAATTAACATATTGAGCTATAAAAATAGACTGAACCTTTACGTAGTTTTGCTGATACGATAACATTAAAAAAACCCTGTTCAAGAAAGCGAATGTAATACAAAAAGGGTCCATCTTTGAATCAAAAAGTAATAAAGGTACGATACTGTGAATTTCCACAATTACACATATTTTATAACCCTACCCAACATTTCATTAAGACCTCTTTACAGACAAACATACCAAACTTCAATATGTCCCAAAAAAGCCTCTTACATTAACAATTCTGTACAAGTTTCCATATTTTTTGCGTACCCAACCTACAGTTTTTGCTTCTAAAATACGGCTCCCAACTTGACGGAGTGTAAAGGAAGGTCATTCATTATAATGCCGTCGCTGTGCCAGACTTTAGCCGTAACCCAACACAGTCGGAACAAAAGAAAGCTTCGGTGCAACGGTAGAACCTGTTTGGCATCAATTTAGCAGACTGCAGTTGTATAGGCATGTTAATGGCTTGCAAAATGCAGGATGAAAGTTTCAACTTGGTATGTTTATAGTTACTTTTGTTTCTAGAGGGGCCGTAAACAAAAGACTAAAGCTGAAGAACAGAATGAAAAATATATGGGATAGATATTATAGATATACATCATATGTCATAAAGCATAGATGACACAGTCGAGTGAGTATAGAGGGAATTTGAAAGAAATTCGGATAGACCTAGGTACCTAGGTTCTCATGTTATTTCAGAATATCTTGTTACTATGGAGGCCCCCTAGTAACAAGAGATTCTGAGATCTTCGATTGTTAGATATAAATAGCTTTAAGTACTCATGGTAATTAGATTAGATAACTTTTGTTTCATAACACGATAAACTAGTATTTATCACCACGTTTTCTGATGTAGATAGAAATAATGTGTGAAAGTCGATAAGTATTATTAAAAACAAAACGTGCGAAAACGTGTTCGCGTGTGGATTTTAGTCTCATTGTTACATTTTTATAGAGACTCAAATTCAAACCGCATTGTTATTACTTAGTCGGCTTTACAGATAGTTTATTTTAGCTTCCAAATAACATAACATTATAACATCACGCCTGTATTCCCCGAAGGGGTAGGCAGAGGTGCACACACAGTACACCCACATTTCGCCAGTTATGTTTTTTAGGTCCCAATGTAATAGGGGGCGAGCCTGTTGCCATCAACCGGGCACAAATCCAGACTCCGTGCTGCTACTGAGAATTACCCAATGGAAAAACCCAGTAACACTTTGCCCGACCCGGGATTCGAACCCAGGACCTCGTGCACAGCAGTCGCGCTTAGCGCTACTAGACCAACGAGGCAGACTTTAAATAACAATTGTTCTTAATAACTGTGTTTATTTGCGCAACTGTTGATGCCCGGTTATAAAAGTCACGTGTAAGATCATACGTTCAGTCATCAGTTAGGATGCATAGTAAACTTTTGTATACGATAACAACGAGTAGATTGTGAAGATATTTGTACCTACATTGTTAATGTATGACACATCCATCAATTACGTCCACTTATTATGCCCATTACCGCTGTTGTAGATACTGTTTTGTTTGAGGAAATATATTTCAACTTGATGTAGGCACACGTGTTTGTGTCGTGTGCTGTCGAGAAGTAAAGGATATAAATATATCCCAGAGCAGTCTAAAGGTCGATCTATTTTCAGTTACTTAGAAACTAACCAACGGTTTTGGATGTTGTTGTTATTAAGTAACTTAAACGCTAGTAAGTAATAACAATGAAGTTGATAATTAGGCTGTTATTAATATCCAACTTCATCTAAAAATACGAAGCCCTAAAAATAAACATGGAAGACGTGATTGTAACATCCTCAATTCCATTTTAAGCGTGAACCTTACTATTCCAAATTCAAAATCTCCACAAACACCAAAAATAAATCTTAAGAAATCATCAACAAACCTCATTAAAAGTTTCCAGAACAGTCCTGTAGTAGAGCTTATTATTGAAGTGTCGTTTCAGTGTTGAGAACATGGCGGCTTGTACGAGAGACGCGTCGTTCACTCCGCTGAGACCCACGTCAGGACGTCTGTACCAGCAGGGAGCACCGCGACGCATCTCCGAGCCTTCCATGATATCGTTTAGAAGCAGCTGGTGGGTGTGGAACTGAGGACAAAGAATTGGAAGGTATAGACTACAGTTACTACCAATGCTGCAGAGCAAATCTCTTCTTTTATTCGTAGAGGAAAGAGACTTGTAGTATTCATGACCAGTTTTAATACTTCCACACAGCAGTCACAAGAGAAAAACTCTTTCTTCGTTTTTAGTCACAAGAGATTGATCTGGCATTCATAAAGTTTGGATAAGCTGTTATAGGACCCCATCACGAGTGATGAAAGTAAAATGTCAGATTAAAACCAGCTACCTACTAAGTACCTACGTGTTTCCTATGCTAGCATAGACCTTAGCTGATGGAGAACAGATGCACATTGAAGCACAAGACGAAAACGATTAGTGTAGTTTGTTTATTTAACAAAGTACACAATACCTGTCTGTAGAATAGTATCTATAGCTTTAAATCTTAGAACTGTTTATAGAACTATTGGTCGGATTTAACTAAATCTGTTTGCTCTATATCCTGCAGTTTAATCAATCATTCCGACATTAATGTTTTAAACAAACTATTGTTTCAAAAACATGCACATGTTTATCACTTTCGGACACATGTTTGTGTTTGTATTTCATGGCCGACCACGTATGGGTGGAATGTCAGGACAGGCGTAAACACTCAAATATCAATCTAGAAACAATGGGAAGCCTTTCTGCAGTATCAGTGGACATGCCCGTTGCGCACCCAAACAATTCCTAAGTTTACACAAAGTGCAAAGGGGCTAAGAAGCTTTTAAAGACGTGCTTATCAAAAAGTAAAGGCCGACGCAGACCGGGACGGCATGGCAAGGGATTTAAATGTTTACCGATCGAAAAAATGTTAAGCTTCTGTTAGTTGTAACCGATGGATGAAAACAAAAACACTAATTTCGTCTGGATACTTTCATAATACAGAAATAGTGTTAATAAACTTATTATAACCTAAAAGCAGTTGAATTGATAAAAGTTATGTGCGTAATATAAAATGTCCTATTCCATGTTACCATAGCATGACAGAATCATTATCAAAATAACGTATGCTACAAAAAATCGCATTTCATGACGGTCGGTTAGAAAATATGCAATACTAAAGTCAATATTTAAAATTGACTTTTGGTTAGCTGAATAATGCGGAGTACTTAAGATGCACAAACATAGTTATGTACTTGTTCAGTGATCAAACAATGGTAGTGTGTAAGCGCCTTCGTCTGTTGAACAGCCAAGTAAAGAATACAAATGAGTGTATGTAAATATAGCACACGAACGCAATTATATGTATTATGTGAATCGACATCAACACTCGAACCGGTTGAATATCCATGGATTGATAAGACGTACCATACGAAACATACAAGCCCCAAAACCACCAAGGCCACGCCCAAAAGGAGCTTGATAAACATGTGTATTTTTATTGTGTTATCTACGTGCGGCCACGGATTAACATTTTTATTGCTTTCAATCCTAAAATATAAAGTATAATTTATTGTTACTATCAGATATTAAAAATGTTCTCAACGGATTTTTTGCATGGATTCATTGCGTTCGTTGTTTGGATGATGAAGTATAAATTAGACCGTAGAGTTCTGAAACTTTTTCTCCTTGTAGTTAATCTTTGGCCAAAATCCAAATATCACACTCCTCAGAGCAATATTAAAATTACAATTCTGAAAAGAGATCCAAAGATTTTGCTCTACGATTCCACTATCATGAACCAAAACAAAACTTGTCAAGGAGCTTAATGTTAGATGTTCTAAAACTTACCATTTCCACGCACCAGCCCATCATATTCGCCAGATGAATGTTCTCTGGCGTCAAGTTTTCTTTCTTCTCCAGCATTTTGTAAGCCAGGATAGTTGCTAGTCCCCTGTTCTTTTTGCCGTTCGGCACATTGTATTGCAACAACTGCAACAAAACATACACATTTATTTACTCCAATTTACATAACAATAACAAAAAAATTGACCGTGTTAGACTGTATTGGTGCTATATTGACATTTTTAACCTCTGTTTAATATTGTCTATAAACAGAATGATATCATCGTCATATTTTTTTTTTGGTACACCTATACTAAACGAATGTACTCAGGTGGATACGCCAGCCTTGAAATATACAGCGCAATATATTTTTTTACCGTCAGACTAGTATTGTAATTTTGCACTATTTAATAACAATATCAGCTAAAAGCGAGACAGATTTAGTACGTCGTAAATTCGAGTGCTATGTTAGTAAAAAAGTTTTGGAACTTGTTTAAAGTAGATGACAAGCATCGATTTGGTTTGGATTGATTCAAAATGTTGCTTATGCAATATTAAACCAATCAAAACAATGGTTCTCGCAAGTGATTAAATTTGTTTACATTTCGTGCCGATTAAGTGCACCTACCTAGAGCTAAGTTAACAACTTTGACGTCAATACTGGGGTGTTTGTTTACGAACAAATATAGGACATTCATAGTAATCAGCATGACAACGATAATAGCTTGCTCGACAAAAATACAACTAACTATTATAAAGACACTAAACTGCTATAAAAACTGCTAGTGCAAAGCAAATTAGACATGAATGACACATTAAAGCATTGCGATACTGTAATAGTTAAGTCCAAAGGCCATCCAGACGACGGACAAGTTTCTACTCAGTTTTCATAACAGGTTTGAACAACGCACTTCACTTACGACTGACCGCAGCGACATATAACGTACCTTAGCCAACCACTTGCTGGCTTCTGGCACATCAATGTGCTTGCCAGTCTTAGTGAGGTCCCGCACGATGTCCGGGAAGCAAGCCATGAACTCCCGGGACTGGTCCTTCGAGACGGCCAGTCCTCGGGTAGCCATCGGCATTTCCTGGGTTGTCAGGGTTGACAGGAATCTACACATCAAAAGAATCCTCGTCAATTTTGACTTAGAAAGTTAAGAAAAATATCAATTACTCAAATGATTTTACACTTATTAGAATTAGGATTATCTGCAATGTAAATTGTTAACTTCTTTGATTCGATTAGCATTAATTAGGTGATAAACCTTTGTTGCCATGGTACTGTTTTTGTCCTAAATTAACACGACTTCCTAAGGAATGTACGAGTATGCAAATCACTTAAATACATCATGTGTTGATTTTAATTCATAAGTAGGTAGGTAACTTGAAGCTGTATCACGCAGTTTTCGCGTGTTAGCATCAGTTATCAGCGGATCGAATTCGCAATTTTAATCGTAGCTGTCACACACTGAGCTTGTGTTATTTTTAGTATGTGTACAATGTACATAAATAATGCACACTCAATGCATGATACGGCTTCGGTTACGCAAACTTTATGTCGTGGAGTTCAAGCGAGTTCACTGACCTGTGATATTTTTGCAACTTCAAAAGCTTCTTGGGCAGCCCAGCGTCGTCGTTCTGCGGTAACTTGGCGGCTGGCTGGTCGAGCCTCGGGGCCATGGCATCGGAGTTAGTGACACTGGTGGTCTTGCTGATCTGCCGACGAATCTCCTTCTTGTACGTCTGCAGGAATCTGTCCAGACTTTTCTTTGTCGAAAACATCGTGGAAACTTGTAGAATTCTCTCCTTCGAAATTGATTTCAGTAAGTTTTAAGACTTTAATATATATTTTGTGATTGTTTAATTCAATAAACTCCTTCTTCTTTTCGAGTGACTTTGGTAGCGTCTGTTCGCGTTGGAAGTGTGAAACCGACTGATTCTTTGTTGTGTTTTGCCTCCTTACGAGCTCCAGTGAGTGATACGCTAGCGACGTTCGCAATGTTTACATGGCTTTCATCGATATCGACTATCCTATTATTTGCATTGTGATAAGGTTAATGAAATGTAATTATTTAATTTACTTAATTGTACTTTGTATATTACATAAGGGTTTGGTTACATTCTGGTTTTGTAATGACGTTATATACAAATACTTGTTGTTTTTTTAATGGTTAAATATAGGCATCATTGCATAAGGCATTTTGAAGTACTTAGTAATATAAAATTATGTCAAGGAATTTGAATATGAACATTAAGGGTTGTTTTTATTATCATACCTATTAACATTAAAATATAATCTACTTGTACTAAACACTATAACATACGTTAAAAATTATATACTAATGAAAAAAACTAAAAATAATGCATCGAAATATTCCTCTTCGTCGCTGTCGACTGGAAGGGTGCCCAAAAAGCTGGCTGCATTGCCACGTTGAATGGCAATGCAAATTCTATGGCCGAAAAAAAAGCCAGCCCTTTAGTCACGTGAAGAGTGGACCAACCGTTTTGATAGGTAGAGCCGAGTGTTTCGACCGCAAACGGCTCAAAAATATAATTACCAATTAGGTTGTTACATTTCCGCCGTTTGAGACTCCATTGCTGCTGCAGCAGCAGCGCCAGAGCAAACCGCTGTGCTGGAATATAAATAAAAAGGAAATATTATTTCAGATATAAATAAATTAAAACTAAAATACACTGCCGTATCTTAGGTTGGAAACTATAAGCTACGAGGGCTGTGTCGAGATTAACTATTTTATGTGTGAAATCATATTGCTTCTTAATTATTAATATCGATACTTTTTCCTGATTTTGATCAACATCATCGGCCTGAAGACGTCCACTGTTGAACAAAGGCATCCTCCTTAGAACGCCACGATGACGACAACTTGATTTTGTTACTTTGTCATACTTCTAAAGATATTTTAATGGAGCTGCTAATTTATTAGGTCTATACAAAAAATTACCTTCAAAAATAACAAAGTATTGTGTGCTAAAACATTTTGCTAGTTTAACCCAAATAAAAAAAAATTATCGAAAATTATCGATAAAAACAACAAGAGCCCATCACTAAAATGCGCAGGCAACAAAACAAACGGGCGCAGCGCCCCTCGCCCCGGTCTCGCCACGCGGGCCGCGTCACGTAGGCACCCGGCAACCGGAGCGCGCCGAGCAAAGAACCCGCCACACAGCTACAGCCGAAGGCACACTTCTAACGCCGACAGATAACAGAAATTCGCGTAAACATTTCATGTAGTTTAAATAAACTGACAACTACAGTCCCTTAGATAAGAAACAAATTGTGATATCAATCATCTAGGCCTGTTTGGACAGATTGTAGTGCAAGTTATGGTGTGGAATTTCTGTATTCATTTGTATTACGTAATAGAACGCCGCTCCTTAATACCCATCGAGCCGTGGGGCCGTGACCCAAAATATGCACCATACAGCTTCTGCGACGGCTTTCAGATCACGTAGGTACCTAGTAGTAGTTATTGAGAAGGTAAACTGCATAAAAATGCACTAGCTACTGTCCAGTACAGGCACTTTTTTCCATTGATCGTGTGCAGCTTAATATGGTAATAAATCAAGCGTTCAGATGTTGTCAAGATCTCGGTCAATGCTATGCCTAGGCTTAAGAATTATAAATAACTTGATATATGATTGGCTATTTTGTTGCACTATTTTTATCGAGAATGAATATGTTGAATAGGTAAGGAATGAAGATAAAAAAAATCCTAAGTATGAACACGAGGATGAACATTCACGTGGAGCAAAATACAAAATCTTTCAAACTTGCTATAAAAAAGTTGTCACACTGATTATGAAAGCCCACATAGATAACGTTATTAATAAAGGTTGAGGGAAACTGGTAACAATCACATTGATGAAACATAATCGGAAAAGATGATTCTTTAACTACAAAAAGCATTTGACAAACGTATACTTGGATGCTTTTTAACTGTTTATTTTTGTTTTAGAATTAAGTAATAAATAGTTGTGATATATTAAAATTTTGACATTACATTTCTTAGTACCTATACATATAGACATTTCACTACCTATATAATATTGTTTTTGGACTACAATAAAATTGACAAACCAATATTGTTCACGTTACAAATAAATACGTGTGTAGACCGAAGAAAAATTATGTAAAACAATAACAAACAAAATTATTACTACTAATATTCTATGTTGTTTTGATAACAAATGGGCACAAGGTCGAACCAACTTTCTTTTCAGCAATTAATAAGGGAAACCTCAATGAAAATAGTAGTTGCATAACGTAGCGTTTAACAACTGTTTCGGATCGTGTTGCAACTGATTTCGGTGGCGTTTTCGCAACTCCTGCGCAATAGATATTACTCGATCATGAGGTGAAATATCACAGAAATAATTTATGCTGTTCCCTTTATAAAAACCTGTTGATTACTATTTTTTCCCCTTTCATTTATTCTTTTACCTCTATGACTGCCTCGTTGGTCTAGTGGATGCTAAGCTCGACTGCTGAGCACGAGGCCCTGGGTTCGAATCCCGGGTCGGGCAAAGGGTTTTTCCTTTAGTTAATTCTCAGTAGCAGTACGAAGTCTGGGTTTGTGTACAGTTATGGCAATAGGCTCGCCCCTTATTACACTGGGACAAAAAAACAAAACTGGCGAACAGTATATGTAAGGTATACGTGCACCTCTGCCTACCCCTTCGGGGAATACAGGCGAGATGTTATGTTATGTTTATTCTTCTATCAGCTATGTGCTTTGGCTATACATTTTTGAATGTTTGTATAAGGATTACGGATCTGAACTACACCTGGGCTAAATATTCAAGTAATTTTCCTTTGTTTTAATTCTTATATTAAGTTTGAATTTCATTATAACTTTTATAGTCTTCTTCATATTGTCATAAGCTAATTATCACATGGGAACAAGATACAAGTGTAGAAATTGCCCAGTCAACAAAGGATGGTACTGGGCTTGACCGTCCAGGGTGTGCCGGGTGTAGCATAAATCTATATGCCCTTTTTACGGCCTTAAAAAGTTTATGCTTTACAGTGATTTTAGGGATGTTTTTCGTTATACAGGCATTGTAATAAAGCCCGTATTTGATAAGTTATAATTAGACTTAATGTCAATGAGCTGGAATTAGTCTGACTAACACAAGTATAACACTGCAATTTCCGCACTCCACGCACTAAACAATCAGTTAATATACATATTTTGAAATAATATACTAATTGGTATTATACTTCCTCATGATCATAATATTGTCATCATCAACATTGTAAACAAACAGACAAACCGGAATAAAGGTTTTGTAAGGCAACATTCAGTCTATGTGATTGGCTGGTTTTTCGGCCAAAGAATTAGCCTTGCCATTCAACGTGGCAATGCCGCCAGCCTTTTGGGCACCCTACCAGTCGACAGCGATGAGGAGGAATACTTTGATGCATAATTTTTAGTTTTATTTTTTTCTTTTGTATATATTTATTTTTAACGAGTGTAAATAACCTTGTAAATAAATATTGTCTATGTGAAGTTTGTGAGGATTTTCTAATCATAATCATCAGCCAGAAGACGTCCACTGTTGAACAAAGGCCTCCTTAGAACGCTACAATGAACGACAACATGCCATTTTCATTCACCGGCTGCCCGCAACTTTGACGTCAGTCCACCTTTTTCTAACAATAAATAAATAATAATTAATTATTTTAATCACAATATATTCTAATGTATAATTAAAACTACTATAGTAAGTCATGACTAGGTTACTACACATAAAACTGTTGAATTTTTTTACCGAACATGAACACACAACGTGTTAAACTCAAGGTTGGAATTCTAAGTTCATGATCGTACTGGAATTAAGATTGTTGACTTATTATTACTCGTTGAAACAGTAGCAATTATAGGATTTAAATTGTTGGTATGTTGTATATGTATATTTGGTATGTTTATATATAGATCTATGTATTCCTCAAAAGATTTGTCAGGTTTTATTGATGGATGTATCTATTCTACACGCACGTACATAATTCTGTAATAGGCTACGTATGGCCGTTTATTGGATACTGTATGTATGTATTTATATTTATTATAAGTTACTTAGTTGTATCTTAGAATATCGATGATCTCTCTTACTATGAACGCCAGTTTATGTTGTGGAAGCAAGACGCTGCATTAAACTGCACGTAGCGGTGCGCAGCGTCTCGCTTCCACATCGGAAGATGTCCTGCTTTAATAGTTCATGGTAAGGGGGCTGATTGGCATAGTAGGTAAGCGATTGGACTGCTGTACTAAGGGTTGTGGGTTCGATTCTCGCACGGCACAAAAATTTGTGCGATCCGCATAATATATTAGTCCCGAATCTGGGTGTTTGTGTATGTAATGTTTGTAAAACGCACCCAAGATACAGAAGAAATCAAGTGTGGTGCGACGTCTTAAAAAATATACATACGAAGGATTATAACAAAGTATTTTGATATAAAAAAGGCATTGATACTTGTCTGGATTTTTTTTTTTTTTTCTCTATATTTATTAAAGGACTTTTATACAATGGTACATGTCAGTCCTATCATACCTTATAATTAAAATTTAACAAATAAAACGTAACAGAGCAAACTTAAATGTACTTAAAGCAGCGTCTGAGTTGGGTGTCGACAATATGTAGTGGAACATACCCGTGTCGTATGTATTCAGATGCAGTTCTCTTAGTAGGACTTCCCGATCAGACTGAAATCTGACACACTCCGTCAATAAGTGTACTACGTCTTCAGGTGTTCCACACACCTCGCAGTTAGGCGAATTAGTTTTTTTCATTAAAAATCCAAACTTATTGAGCGGCATGTGTCCAGACCTCAGTCTGTGAGCAATCACTACCAGTCTTCTGTGTAGTTTCGTGTTACAAAACCAAGGTACATGAGGAGGTTCTGATACTATTGACTTGTACCATATTCCTTTATCTCGTGATCTTTCGTTAAAATATTCATTCCAAAGTTCGTAACATCTATTTTTGTATTTCGGCAGTAGTTCTGTATAATAAGTCCCCATACTTATTTCCTCTCCCTCCAAGATACCCAACTTAGCCAACCGATCAGCCTCCTCATTACCCTTTAAACTTATATGTGAAGGAACCCATTGCAATTTCAGATTAATGCCACTATTAATTAAGGTGTTTATTTTACTAAGGATGTCATAAGCTATAGCTACACCTCTGTCTCCAGAGGCGCAGCGAGCTATATGTTGGAGTGCGCTTTTACTGTCTACGCAGATTAACACTTTATTATGCGATATAGTTTGAATATAAGTAAGTGCTTCTGAAATTGCAAGGAGCTCCAAAGACATTACCGACATATGGCTATTTACTTTAAAGCAAGTATTAAAGTCTGGTTTTAATGGGTCATAATAAGAAGCCCCTCTACCCTCAGCACTTTTAGATCCATCGGTATAAATTATATAATAGTCATTATAGTTATCCTGTAGTTCCTTTAAAGTTTCTGCTTTCAATAAATTTATATCATATGTTTTTTTTAGTTTTCTTATTGTATCTAAATTTACTTTGATTGTATTCTGAATATCAATATTAGTGACCCATATATCTAATGAGAACATTTTTAAGATTAATGACGACTGTACATTTTCTACCTTAACTTCCTCCAGAGTGCTCACTAGTAGAGGAATTTTCTTATTTGACCAATAACTTGAGTATCTGTTTTCTGCTAGTTCTGACAACAATTTAATTGTAACATTATTAGACAATGATTGAGACTTAAGACAATATTTAAAAGCTAACCACCTACGTCTCACATGTTGTCTAGATTTAAGCACCTTGTCCATACAAATCCGGTCCCAACTGCCGGAGCGATAAATGCTAGGTACCTATACACTAGCAGGACATTATACATATCATAAAACCGGTGCACGATGTAGTAAACAACATTACCAGCCCCCTTACCACGAACTTTTAAAACAGAACAGGCGTCTCGCTTCCACAGCGTAAACAGTCATGTTTTTACAGTTCGTGGTACGGGGGAGGTTATTATTTAATTGTTTAGTATTCCTGTCGTCATATCTTGTTCAAACTCAGCTCTCTATGGTTGCATAATGATATGACTGTTTGAGTGAGGATTTGAGTGGCTCTTGTGGCGAGAAAGTCTCTTAATGAGGTATTTTAGTCTTAGTTACAATCATTAGTATCTACATGCCTGTGCACTTTGCTCTGAGATAATTAGTAGTATTCTGATGTGAGCAAAGAAGGGTCGATTATGTTGTTTGGATTTCATGATCTTATCATTAGGTATTGATATTATTATTCAAATATTACATAATTGCACACCTACTTGTATCTATTCAAGTACGTCTATAAATATTGTGTAATAATTTTGTCTCACCAATGCTTACTTGGATAAGTACATAAAGAATCTAATAAGCTGTTATTTTTTGTCACTTGCAGAATGCGTAACTTCAAAGACTGCCATCATGCCTGTATTCCTTAAAAGGGTTGGCAATTTACAGTGCTATTACATAACTGATTGATAGCAAAACTGTATTTTAAATAACAACCATCGGCCCGCGACTTGGTCTATATATATCCACCTTGAGGGCGACTGCCAATATTGCTGAAAGAATTTTGGAAATCGAATAAAGAGTTTCGAAGACTACCCCTTCATACAAACAAACGAATTTCACCTCTTTATAATAGTAGTCATCATCATCAGCCGGAAGTCCTCCACTGTTGAACAAAGGACTCCCCTTAAGCTACTGCCCATCTTCTTGATTTTCCCTTAGTCGCCTCTTATGACACCCACGGGAGGAAAGGGAGTGGTCAATTCTAGGCCGGATACCACTCGGCTTATAATTGTAGTATATCGTATATAATAGTAGCACATACATATAGAAAGTCAATATAATACTTGATTGTATGGACTCAAGTAATAAGTAAATAACAAGGTAGATCAAAATTGAGCAAGAATACAACTAACGCAATAGTAATTTAGCTAGTGCAGTAACAGATAAGTAACCTTAAAGTATTTTCTCGAGTATTGCTTTATTCAGGTGTTGTAACAGGTAGCTAGTTAAATAGCAGCAAAAAATAACAATGGACCGTGACAAAGAAACTAAAAAGTAGCAGGTAACATACTGAGTTGTTGCCTAACAAGAAACACTCCTAGATGCTAATGAAAAGGTTGCTTTACTCGATTGATGTAACTACAAAACGGATTCCATAAAAATATAGGTACATTAAAAATATAATATGGAAGCCTGACTATTATATTATGTGTATTTGATGGTGACTAATTACCGTAATTACGTATCTCATTTCTACTATTTTAAACATAAACATAACATCACGCCTGTATTCCCCGAAAGGGTAGGCAGAGGTGCACATATAGTACACCCACATTTCGCCAGTTATGTTTTTAGGTCCCAATGTAATAGGGGGCGAGCCTATTGCCATCAACCTCTACAATTTTAATTGATCAAAGACTGCTCACTTGAGTTTTACTCAGCGTAAACTTGTCAAGGTGTCTACATCACAACATGTAAACAATAGTACATAATTATTATAAACAAAACAATAAAACTATAAAGATACGAGTCACTACTATAATATATAAAACTAAAACAAATGCAGGTGAATTAATCATCTATTACAATGCTATGAAGAGTGTACGGAAGGTCATGTAATAAATGTCTTTTGTTTTTTAATGCATAAAGGTGAACGCCCTGCACTGGTGTCACATTACTTGGATGAGTACTGACCCCATATTATATTGTGGTGCTAACATTGACCGTATAAGATAAAATAACACAAAATTGGGGTTCCCTGATGAACGCAGTACCCAATATTGGCTACCTTTTCTCCTTAAATTCACACTGTTAAACAAAAATTGGCAAAATTGGAGAAACTAAATTAGAATCGTACTATATTTGGAACGTTCGCCCATATTTTCTTTCGATCTTGCCCGTTTCAGCTAATTCGTTGAAGAGTTATGACCACGTGGTTGATTACATAAATATAATAAATGCTCAACCACTCCTTTACACTCAAGAGTCTAATAGGATCTATGTATGTTTTGTTATATATTATTTATATTTAACTAAGTAGTTTTGTTATGTGCATAATAATTCATCTTCTTAGTTTGTAATATCTACTTTAAAATTAGTTATTTGCCTTTTTATGTTATCATCCAAACATGATGAACTTGAGATTATCATTCGTGGGATAAAGATCTAATATATTATGACTAAAAAATGGCGTCATACGAAGAGAGCATTACATACACCATGACTGAATGATTACCTTGGTTTAATGTGAGGCATGGCGGATAAATTAAAATGTTGACATTCCGTCCAAGGTTTCACCTGCACGCTGCAGATAATAACAATGTCGCAGAATCATTTCCTACTATAGAAACAATAGGTATTAATGACACACCATCAGTTCATTCAAAATGGCAGGATTACTCATACACTGACATTATTATGATTAATTGATAATTTAATACAAAAGCAGGTACACTTTTTTGTTAAACAGCTGTTTTGTAATTCAATCAATAGATTATGGAAACAATAAACAATACAAAAATCTTTTATTCGTCCATTTCTACATAATATTTACATGTTTATAAGCAACGCTCAACTGTGTTTACTATGAAAAATGTGTTTTTATTGCTACTATAAAAGACGTTTGACTTTGTTGTTCTACGGGCTGGAGGCCTTTTATTAGGTCTCGCCAAACGACCGGTTAAGCAGTAAGAGCTCCTTCAGGGCTAACTGCGAGAGGCAAGATCGAAAAATAAAAAAAATGCTCTACGGGCTGTCTAACATGGGTGCTGATCATGAGGTCTTGAGTTACATTATTGGATCAGACAAAGAAGTTAGGTACTGGAATTTTCTGACAAGAAATTCTCAATAACAGCGCAGTTACTTGTTAATATGATGCAGGTATAGTCATGGAGCATTAAAGCCATTGGTCATGCTACTGAAGTACAGCCCCCATACTATGATCTCTTAAAGCTGGACAGTTTACGTTGTGGAAGCGAGGCGCCGCGCGTCGGTACGTGCAGTATAATGCGGTATCTCGCTTCCACAACGTAAACGTGCCCTGTTTTTGAGTTCATGGTAAGGAGGCTAACCTCTTTCTAGCGAGTTTGGTTTGCAGTCCCATCGAACTATGAGAGTGCGGGGATAAAGAGTGCAGCTGTTTTCACAGACAACTTAACGACACTTCTCTGAGTTTGCTTGTGACTGTGTTTCTATATAACGATGGGTCCTATGTATAAGGGCCAATGTGCAAAGTGATAACTTTTCAAAAGAGGGTTCTTCAAATTTCAATTTGATAATAAATGTTTTACATGCTTCAACTGATAAACCTTTTACAGCGGCAAAAAATAGTATTTTCACCTATAAATGTGTATTTTTTTTCAGAGCACGTTGTCAAGAAAATAAATAATGTTATAGTTATAATGGAAATCCAAACAGTACATTACATATTTAGATTGAGCGTCACCTTGCATTACCAAGTGTTACGTATTTGTGTGTATAGTCGACGTCGTCGCTTTCTTTCAACTGAAAGTGGTTTGACACACACATTACATTAAAGAAAATATTTGCACTGAAATACAAATAGATAGCACAGAACGCTTGATAAGATAATTACCTTAATTATGTTATTATGACATTAAGTTGTTTTTCCTCCACAACATTTATTTATAACTTTACCAATGTTTAATTACTTATCGCACATTACTACCGTGCCCACGTTATTTATTATGGCCTATATTTAACTATACTATGTAGGTATGTATGTATTTATATTGTTTATTGGTGCATGACCATTTGTCTCGGACAAAGCAACGTTATTTTAACGCGGTAAATTACGATAGTTTCCCGGTTACACAAAGTAGATTTTTTTTTATAGTTTGTGGATATTGTGGGCAGAGCACTATCTGTCGATTTAGATAGGAATTATGGCTTTGCTCTTCCTAAACGAGGATCATACCGGCATTAACTAAACCCATGTTAAGTCTATTGACATCTCTATTTTTTGGCATGCAAACGCCAGTGACAGATTCAATCCTTGATTAACGAATTTATTTTATTATGAATAAGGTGGTTATTGTTCTATTATATTTGGGGGGGGGGGGATAAACAATACAATTCGCTTTCCTCGCGAAGATGCCGAATTGTAAGACGACGCATAAAATCACGCCAATAATCTCTGAAAGGGTAGGCAGAGGTGATTTCTTCAATCGGAAATCTTTATACCCATAAAAATAATTCGTTGCAAATAATCTATTGGGTTCATTTTAGAAACTAGTAAGTACTATTATTATATATTTATTCTTCCTGCAGGCTGCAGATGTGTTAAGATAACGTGTTCCCAGGATTGTCATTGTTGATATTAACATGGATCCGCCCACAGAGCGCGTGAGCCATTTTGTAAATCCTCTGAACCGGCATGGCGGTCGGTAATCGCCACTTTGGATCAGCGATGATGAGTGATGACCGTGCGTAACCGCATCCAAGGTCATGGCGGAAACAATATTGTAATAAAAACGATTACACTAGTGAGACTGCCCGGGTGTGCTTTGAAAGTACTTTACTTAAACTTAGAGCCTTCGCGAGGAATAGTTACTAAGAACGTCCGTGGGATCAATCTAGCTACCACGACATGGCCTGTTTTGTGTTTTTTTTGCTTATACTCACACTAAGAAGAAAAATAATCCATACTAATATAATAAATGGGAAAGTCTGTCAGACTGTTACGCCTTCACGACTATAAACCGCTGGACGGCTTTTGATGAAATTTGGTATGTAGAAAGTTTAAAACCTGAGAAAGGATATAGACTGCTAAACTCGGACAAAAGCAAGTTAAACTGAGCTACTAACTGTGCAGTTAGTAGTAAAAGTAAAGTTTAACTTTTCGTTTTCAGTGTTGTTAAGATAGGTGTACCGTATAATTTATAATTATAAAAAAAACCCCCGATACGGTCTACGTCACGCTCTTTAACGATGTAAATAACAATATATGCTAAGAGTATGAAGTTTTCAGATGTTTAAGAGCTGAAATTGTTTTTATTATCTAAGTGGATATCTACACAATTAGCAAATAATACTAGAATAAGTTACTTAGAATTCTTGTTGTCGCTGATGTGGATATTACAGACAGACAAAACAAGGTTTTTTATTGATGACACATGATGCGCATGCGATAGATGGCGTGTAATGGCGGATGGCGCGAACTGACGCCGCCATATTGGATGTCGAGCGCCCGCGCCGACGACTCATGCCATTGTACGTAGCTTCCGGAAAAGCGCACTCTTTGGGGTCACTGAATGTATGCTTATGAAGTTTAATGAGATCTCATCGTAATATAAATAACTACAAATTGTTCTGTAGGTAGGCATTTCATATATTCATATCTTTCTAATCATGATCAAGGATTTTGAATATTCCTTCCAATTTTCTTAAGGAATACTGCACTGGACCTAAGCAGAGTTGGTAAGTATCACAATATTAAATTTATGTATTGAGTTTAACCCATAGGTTGTAAAATATTGTTCTAACTTTTCGTGGTACCCTCGCTGCTAGACATGCATGGACATTCGTGTTTAGGTATACGTTTTAATGACCACACAGGTCGCTCGCACTGAATTCGTTACCAACAATGGTCCACACATGCCCATAAAGTACAATTATGTTCGTTCTACAACCGGTGTCACTAAACATGGATCTTTATGGAAATTTAGCGATGCGTAGCGATGGTGTGATTCGCTCACATCGATGCTCTCCTATTGTCGTCCCCCCCTTAATGTGATTTAACTGAATTATGGAGTAGAAATGGCCACAATTTGGTTTCGGCTGTCCAGTGGTTAGCCCGTGCTGTGAACCTGGTGTGGTGGACACTAACCCGACTTGCGGCCGTGTGTAGCGTGATAGCTTGGACTTTGTGAACTGTAGTGCTACGACGCGGCAAGTGCTACGTCTCGTAGAAGCCGCCTTGACAGAAAAGCTCAAGTAAGTATCCATCTTGGGCGTTACGCCGTCAACTGTGTAGCTGTATACTTGCTTTCTCTCCTACTATATCTTGCTGTGCCCTACAGGGTCCATTATGATATCTTTAATACAGGTTTACCACCTAAGTACACATTGAGAAATGCAATAAACGATTGAGTATTGAGTACTTGAAACGTTCGGCACAATCCCTTACTCTTGATTGGCTTGATAGCACCCCTCGTTGACTGCGGATCCTAGGATTCTGGTTTCCAATCCTTGTTTGGGTCTAAGAGTAAATGTTTTTTTTTGTCTAGAATGTCAAAGCAGATCGTTAGGTAAGTAGTTGGTACCTGTATGTTTTTCGCGTAGACACTTGTACAAATGTTTGAAGCTTGTTTTTGCAAAGGTACTTGTAGCTTGATGTTGTTAGTTTATATGAAGCACAAACAGCATGTTTAGCTTTGATGTTATCGAAATGCCTATGAGCAGTTTTCAATTTATTTTGTTATAATTATTATATTGGGTTTAATTTTAATAATAATAATCTTGTCTATAAGCCTTTAATATACTAGAATAACGAACTAGAATTTTAAACAATTTAATTATCGATAATACATTTTCAGATCAATTATTTCCGAGTTAATTCACAATACTACATTTATACAAATGCTAATTTCAATACATTATTCAATACAATCCCGTTTAGCTTTGAATAATTAACGATAAATAACAAAAACATGGACGATGTTAGGGCGGCGCCGGCGCAGCGTTGTGTGACTGCATTATGCAACGCTAAGCGTGCCCTGCACGTGCAGTAAAGGGAACAGTAATTGTATATTTTTTTATTACATACTTAGTAATGTAGGTTAGTTTTAAGTAAAGAGAAAAACATGACTAAAGTTCGGCCCTTTGATAAGGGATATACCGAATTCTGTTGTATTGGTAGGTACTAGGTATTACTAGACTCATTGTTTTGTATATACATTTTCATTCTTCGCTTTCCTAGTCATTCAATGGCATAACCGCAGTTGTAAACAAAACTTATTAAGGTTGATAATCAAAGAAAAACCTTATTAGGTATCCCTGTCCAACATTCAACAGGCTTAGCGCATATTATCTACATGAGATTTTATACTGCCTGTGATTTTATGTTTGTTCCTTATACCTTTTTTGTTTTCGAAGGGAAACCTTCAAAAGGCATCCGGCTTCTGGGAGAAAGGGACCGGGGTTTGCGGGATTTCTAAGTCACTAAAACCATGTCAGTGGTCTCCATTTGCACTAACAAGAGAGGTCCCGGAAACTCTAAAAGACCAACTCCGTATTCTATATATATCTATGATTTATGCTATTTGGAAGTAACTGGTGTAGCAGCATAAGGCATTTGGTAGCTGACTTCGTAGTTCTTAGCTTCTTATTTCTTGACCGTCAAAAGCAGGGGGCTCTGTCTAGATTATGATAGAAGTGTAGAAGATAGGTCATTCATTGTTTTTCTTTTAGTCGTTGATCAAAACAGTTTGTCAGCTGTACGAATCCTTTTTGATCATCTCTTTATCCTTCCCACATGAATCGATATGAGATCATCAAAAATGATTTCTAAATAGTTGATTTCTTTACTGTTGCTTAGTTGTTACTTATTTAATTTAACAGCCACACTGTCCTACAAATTGCGTGGTACGTTATCCCAGTGCTACATGTGTATGTGTAGTGTGATGAGTAATCTACTAGCTACCTACCACAATCCAGAATTTTTGTAAGAGCAAGAATGGCGGCTGATCCCGGATTTTCAGAAGTACAAACGCCCAGATTCGAGTAAAATATCCGTAAGTCTTATACTTTCAAGTGCGGATCATCGATCGATAATCTGATCTACCCAGAACCCTTGGTATAGAAGAATATTGTAGGCCAGTCACGTAGCCACTGCACCAAAGAGGTTGTTGTTTATTAAAAAAACAAAAACTATGCTACCTTGACGGGTATTTTCGTAAAGATATCTTCGGTTCAATCAGGTTCGTTATCATAGTAAGTATCTAGAGGTTAGTTGTAGAGATAGACTTGATACCGTGATGTTAACATTGTATGTGTGAATGATAGCCGCGTGATCAGCCGACTACGACGGTGACTGAATGACTTCTCAGAAAGAAGTGCAGTGAGCTGTTATCAAAACAAAAGTGGCACACTCTAAATTACTCGTTGCCAGTATCGAATGATTTACAAAACAATTCGTCAATGATTTTCAAACATTTAGAACTATGTAGTTATAAAGGTTTTAAAAGCCTCTATGAGTATGTTCACATATTATTATTATTTCAGCCATAATCGTCCCACTGCAGGGCAAAGGCCTCCCTTTCCTACCTCCATTCCTGTCGATTGTGAGCTGCAATAGACCATTTTTTAAAGGAGTCCAGCTCGTCCCGCCATCTCCTTCTGAGCCTGTACTTATATAGGAAAGAAAAATGATGGATACGAGCGGGATCTTAATAACTATGCAATTTTTGGAAATCTTTAAGTATAATTTTCCTGGGAATGTACGTTAAAGTCCAAATACTCTGTTTGACCGGTATATTAAGTACTAGCTGCGCCCCGCGGTGTTACCCGCTACATTTTTTTGAGATAAAAAATAGCCTATGTGTTAATCCAGGGTGTCAGCTACCTCCATATGAAATTTCATTAAAATCCATATTGTAGCTTTTACCTGAAAGAGTAACAAACATCCATCCATACTTACAAACTTTCGCGTTTATAAATAGTAGGGATATTACCTATGAGTTCTATCTAGGTATATTATTTTAGAAAACTTCTTCGTCTTCGTGAGATGCATCATAATCATATATAATCACATGATCACAACCATAATCCGGAACCCATGAGTCCCTACTCCATTCAATATCAATATATAACATCTAAATATGCAATGTATAGACCTAACGTGTAGATAGTTTAGGCTAGGCTAGATATATTACCACCCAACATATTACAATGTATAACAAACAAATATCTGAATCATAATCATCGGTTTGGATTGCATAATGTGATGCATCTACGACTCAATAGTTACAATGGCGTGTAGTGGCAGTAAACAATTGATGGTTTGTTTTGTCTATATGGCAGCTATATACATGTAAAGATATCGGACGCACAAATATTAAAATCAGGGTCATCACTTTAGATTAAAACAATTTCTTTGAACGTGGGATAAACTGTCACTTCATATACAATTAGAACCTCGAATTACTGGGTATTTAAAATCTACGATTAGAACACGGTAAAATAATACAAATGACGAGAACTTTTATAGTTAAGTAAACTTACTATTTCCAATTTAATAAGCGCAATGAAATTATATTTTTATTATGACAAATAGTCAAACCCAAATTACGTGAGGCAAGAGCTTATTGTAGACACATATCACATAGAAACAGGTCATCCACTCATCCATTGGTTGGTATTGGGCAGTCAATAGTGGTGTAGATATTAGGGCATGGTATAAGCGAGGTTTACCGGCAGGCTGCTCTGAATGTAGCTTTAGATCACTGTTGCAGAGGCTCTCTATTTGTATTTTACTTCAGATTGCACTGATATGTACTGATCAAAACCATATTAAAATATTATTATTTGGTTTGAATGATGAACATCAACAACATTCATTCTCATGCACATCATTATAGTAATACCCAATACGTATGTTGCTTCTAATGAGGTTCCCAAAACTTCCATATTTACAAAAGTAAGTAAGTTATTTATTTATATTCTCTACACAAATGACAGGGGGAACAGGATGTCTTTATTTGAATTCCTTCTTAGTAATAATATAAATTAGCTTACATTTGCCACATCATTCTCAAATGACTACCTAAATGCCGGTTACTATGGCAGCATGCGTAAGCAAGAAAATGTATGCTTATATATAACACAAATATAAGTCGGGGAAATCCCGTTATTCCTATTTGTGTTTGTCGAGTGTTTGTTTCACAAGATTGTACGATGACTTATAAACGGCGTACTTATTTCAACAAATAGATACAGTCAAAAACAAAAGATAAACGTGACGAATTTGGCGTTTTGTTTTAACTTTTCACTGTCACTCATTTCAGCCTTCATGGGAAATAGTTACCTACTAACATAGCATAAAATGTTTCCCACGAGTAAAAATGGAATGTGCATAGTTGCTCCTGATATAAGTAGTAGGTACCTACAGTTCTACTATATGAATTTGGACAGTAGTTCTAAAGGAGAGATTGATATCAGGAAGCGGTTGAATTAGGTGCAAGCTTGCGCCACTGTTTCCCACGGGCCCATCCTAGCCCTTCCTGGCCCATTCTAGCCCAACCCAGGCCCTACAATGGTTACCCAAACGGTTTTCACACCATTTCGTTCCACGTGATTGGTCTTCGTGAAATGTGTTGTATTTGATCAGTGGATGTATTGTGCGCTTTCAATTTGAGGAAGCGTTCACGAACAAAACGCTGGACTTTCACAAGTAGGTTAATTGCTTATCAATTTGTTTTATTTGTTATTGGCCCTATGTTTAGATTGGTTTCTATAGTAAAGCATATTTACATTATGTACATTACATTAAGGGTGATCTCAATAAGGAGACAAATACCATTTTTAAAACGTCTTGGAGTTTATTGTGTACTTTGAGACACTAAACATGCAATGTGGTTCTGACTCCTAGACGTGTAGACATTTTTCTATATATCATGAGGTAGAAAAAAAAGCTGGTGTGTAGCAGGGTTGACTGTCCTGGGAGAACGTTTCTTTTTCGAAATGTTTTAATGCCGTCGACCCCGAGGGGGGTCTTAATTGCCGTAACTGGACATATCCTGGGTTAACAGTAGAAGCTGATCAAATATAACAAGGCCGTAAGTTTATAAGTTTTTAGAAACCGCTACAGGGTCACATTAAAACAAAAAAAAACATATAAATAAATAAAACGATGGAGAGATGCCCTCAAACCTCTAGAGCCCATCGCGATTAAACACCATTATTTCTTGCAAAGGATAGGGAGTAAATGCCTGGATCATGTAATTCGGTATTGCAGTGAATGATAAAGTACACGTAAATATTCTTCTAAATTCGGTTTGTACTCGGTTGATGGCTAGGCTTGCCCCTTATTACATTGGGAACTAAGTACCTATAACATAACTGGCGAAATGTGGGTGTAGGGATAAAACGTGCACCTCTGCCTACCCCTTCGAGGAATATATACGTGATATTATGTATGTTTTTATTCTTCTAAATGAAAATAGGTATAAGACTTTAAGATACCTCTATAGTTGTTAAATTTAAATAGGGAGTGGTTGAGTAATACCCTAACGTCTGATCAATGCAATATTACGCAACATGGAAGCAATTTTACGGTAAATTGATGTAATCGTATGCAAATGTACACGTTTATGGCAACGCGCCAATATGTTGAATCATATTTCTAGTCTCTGAAGTATCTACATATCAAACAAGTGCTTCCTTATCGGAGGACATACAAACGGTTTTCATTTATAAACTATAAATTAGAGTAACTTAAGTACTTTTAGCACCGACAAAATGACACAATCCCATTAACTCCCGGAGCCAGAAATAAGAAAATTCCTTCACAAAACATACCTACTCTTGTTATAACATCGGTTAAGCCGTTTCGGAGAAAATTGGCAACAATCATTTCTGCACACACATACAAACAAACAAACCATTCTCATCCTAAACGCATATACCTTTCCGTTCCGTCGTGGGTAAAGTCTACGGACCATAAATGCCTTCATGCGTAGAAAACATAAAGTTCGTGTTAGATCGAATGTGTGTTCTGGACAAAATTTAGGTCAGCCTGTCTCGCTTCCACATCGTAAACTGTAAGGCTTTAAGGGTTCATGGCAACGGGCATGTTATAAGAAAGTGATGAATTCGAATACAACAAGGAATTCAAATAGGGAAATGCGTGATCTCTGTCTATCCCTATGGTAACAACTGTTAAACGTAGGTATATTTGTCCATAATGTGTAACAACGGTACTAAGTTAAGTTTAGTAAAATATACTGTATGCACCATTAAAAACAGTCGTGTTACTCAAATTAAATTCGAGTACCGAAAGGCTAAGCATAATTGCAACATATTGAGACGAACAAAAGCTCAAGTCAATTCAGAATTCATCGATCCCATGCCGCAGCCAGTCAGACACCGATTTCACGGCAAAGATAACTGTATTAAAATTCGGCTGCTACGTCATCTGCCCAATTGGCCAGGCGAGGACATCGGTCGGAACACAATACACCGGACGCTGGCATCCGCTTTCCATCGGCACAATTTTTTGGAAACACCAAAATTTTCATAGTCCAAACCTTCGGGCCGTCATTGTCATGTAGATTTGGGGTTCATTATGTTGCTAATTCTAGCTATGTGCGAGTACACTTGATACTTGCAAATCTGCTACTGCGCAGTTTGCTTCCTTCCTTTCCTGTTTTTGTATATAACTGAAGTAATTGGCAGCACGCACCACTTTTAATTATTTTTAACGCGTTCATAACATTGCGGTCAAAACTACAGTTATAGTGCGATAAACGATTGGTAGCGGACAATTTAATGTATTGTTAGTATGCATGACGATAAGTTATAATATAATCGTGGATTTGGACTCTAATTTAACTAGAAGAGTAGCTTACAAGCAAATAGACAACCCACTCAAGGGCTATTACCTACTTAAATTTACGTCTAGTGAACGTAGTCATGTGACTGCCTCGTTGGTCTAGTGGATGCTAAGCGCGACTGCTGAGCACGAGGTCCTGGGTTCGAATCCCGGGTCGGGCAAAGTGTTACTGGGTTTTTCCATTATTCTCAGTATCAGCACGGAGTCTGGATTTGTGCCCGGTTGATGGCAATAGGCTCGCCCCCTATTACATTGTGACCTAAAAATATAACTGGCGAAATGTGGGTGTACTGTATGTGCACCTCTGCCTACCCCTGCGGGGAATAAAAGCGTGATGTTTACATGAATTCTTGAATGAATCCTGATTGAACAAACTGAGAATCTCACAATATTTAGCGAATTTCTCCAGCCATCTACATAATATTTAATTAACTTAGTAACTTTATCAAGTCTTTTCCACAAAGCAAATCAAATGTTCAACGTTGTTTTCATCCAACCTACCGGTAGGTATTTATTAATTGATCTCTCAGTAACAAGAAGGAAAACCGTGAAAGAAACTGATACAAAAGTCATGTTCTAATTAGGTGTTTGCAAGCATAACAATAGCTGACAATGTGTCACGTCTAGACACTCATAATATTAACATAACTCATGTACTTGTTTAGTTGTTTCATGCAGATTTCTAATTATAGACGTTTGTTTGTAAATAAGGTATATAAACGTAATTAAAATCGTCAGAAATTGTGCATCCTAATGACAAACAGTGTAAGCCCACCATTCGTGCCCATCACTGTGACTACTGTAAGCCATTGAGAACCATCGAGGCAATGAAGCTCGAGGCGTCCCAGAGAAATTTATCGACTGTCTTAGATAGAACCCGCCACGAAATTAATCATAAAAGACTATATTATAGGAGGAGTAGGAATATACATTTTGACAAACTATGTAAGTGCTTGATTGACAATCTAAATTATTATATTAATTGATTTTTTTCGTTTATATAAATTAGTATAGTATATTAATTAAACATTATCACACCACACTTCACACTAGACACAACGCCTTTCATAAGAACATTACACACACTAAATCTTGTTGCAGAAAAAATAGATATTTTTATTTGTTCACGAAGTGAATTTATTAAAGTAACTTTGAATATATTATGTTATTAGTTTAAGTATAGTAAATTATTAGATATAGGTACATAAATAAGTTCCTAGTAGTATTAACTGTGCAAATTAGATAATTAAGGTTATAATAATAAGTGTGTACACTATCGTATTGGAATAAAATTTCTGTAAAGGTAGCTGTAAGTGTGTAATTGTGTATATAAATAAATAAATATTATAAAGGTAAAAGTTTGAGTGTGTTTGTATGTTTGTAACCTCTTTACGCTCAAACGGCTAGATCGATTTTGATGAAATTTCATATAGAGGTAGCTGACACCCTGGATTAACACATAGACTACTATTTTTATCCCAAAAAAATGTAGCGGGTAACACCGCGGAGCTCAACTAGTTTATACTAAAATTGAACATAACAAATACATTATAACTCTCTAAAAGTATTCACCAGAATTTTCGCAACATTTTATACAAAACAATTAATTGCATCTATTTCACGGGCATGCGTAATAACGGTGTCGATGTCAGCATGTATCCATTTCAATCGCACGGATACCATCGATACGGCGAACCATGCCACAGTACAAAGCGGAGAGTAGTGATGCATGGGTTTTGTATATGAGTGGTTATAACCTGACACTTCGTGCTCCGATAGTTGTGAATGTTATATATAGATATCTCATTGTTTGGCCAACAGTACCTGTATTGGGTTCATGCTTGTTAGGGCTGATGATGTCGGTAGGCGTTATTGACTGCAAGATTACTGTTTTAATAGCTTCAGCGTGCAGTTATGTTATTTATAATTGTAGGTTCCTATTATTATTTATTAGTTATATTTAGTTACAGGCAACCGGTAGATTCAAATGGCAAGTTGTCGTTCATTGTGGCGTTTCAAGGGGGAGGCCTTTGTTGAACAGTGGACGACGTCTTCCGGCTGATGATGATTTATTCTTTACGCCTCTTTTGTCAGAAAGGACATGCAGTCAGAGGTGCAGTTGTACATTAGCTTTTATGAATGTAAACTTTGGTTCCTAAAACAGACTTCGTAACTACTGCAGTTGCTTATAAGTTTGCTCTGCTCTGCCCTGTCAAAAATACTACACATACGCACGCAGAATGTTGTGAGAGATTGCGGTCAAACGACGAATGATTTGATAAAATAAATAAATGGAAAACAAAAACATGTTATTGTATGTAGCACAAATATTTTGTATTTGCATCTCTTGCAAATATGTACTATCCTAATTTACTTTGTACATAAATACATTGTGTATATAGGGTCTAGACCATGAAGTAACGTGACAACAATAGAATATCTACGGGAAGGTGTGTTGGATGTCCTTTAATATTAGGTAGCAACTAAACATGACTATAAACATACTATAATATAATTTGCATGTTGCGTTGTCAAGCGGTTGCATACCCAACTGGCAGATCAGCCCAGCAGAACAAACTTTTGAAAATCAAATCTTGGAAATCATAGTCTTGGCTTCATATCAATTACCAAAGAACAATGAAGGCAGTCCTAGAGACATTCTTTATTCTTTATAGCACACGATAAAATATATACAGATACTTTTACATGAAAGTTAATTTACACAGGCGAGCTTAACTCAATTTTTGAGCCGTTTGGGGTTGAAACATTTGGGCCATGGGGTCCGAGCGCTCGTGCTTTGTTTAAAGAGTTAGCAAAGCGCCTAGTCGACTCCACACGTGACCAAAGGGCTGGATCATTTTCTGGCCAAAGAATTAGCATTGCCATTCAACGTGGCAATGCTGCCAGTATTTTGGGCACGTTACCGGTTGACATCGATGAAATAAGTTGTATATATTTGTAAAATAGTATGTTTATCTAAGGCTACCTAATAAAACATAATTGAGTTCTCTAACATTTTTATTACCTTTGTTAAACTTGGGTACGGAAATACTTGTAAATACCAATGTACAATAAATTCCTTGCTTTTTGTTAGGACTAGCACTTGATTAGAACAGCACATCTACCAATTCAAAAACGCTCTCGACCTTCTCGAAGGCAGTTCTGAAAGACGCGTTAGACCTTTTAGTCTACTTTAAACAAAGTTAGGTCAGCCCTAGATCAGGCTCCAGCTGAAACTAGCTAACATGGCAATGTTGACACACATCCATCGATATTTAGACACAAGCTATTTATTTGCAAAATATAATTTAGATTTTCATTGTATACTGCAATCATCCCACGCACGGCCCCATGCAGACGACAATTTAACTGAAGGTCGTAATTATATACTAAATGTTAAACCTACTCGTCAGTACATAATATTTGTTCTCCATAACCTTGTTCTCGATTGTTTTACGTCAGTCATTTGTAACGATGATCGCTTCCCGAATGACTATTTACTTTGGAAACGTGGAACACATTCAGCTAATGTTTCACTGAATACACAAAGCTCTTAACTGTTATCAGTAATTTGTATTTTGATTCTGGTAACTGCTTAGTCATCACCAGCAAGATTTGTATGAATGTTTTATTGAAGCTTGTAAGTAGTTTATTGGCCTCCAAATTTAGAAATTGAAATAGGTACACAATTATTGTTTTCAAATTTTCTAAGAAAGCCAATTTATTTATGGAAGGTCAGCAGTTCCAACATGAATACTTCTTCGCGAATTTACTAATTACGTAAAGGTTTCCTTCTTTAGCAAGAGAGCACTTATCTATTGGGTTCACCGGGATTACATCGTATTTCTTCCCACTTTGTACGACTCGCTTGGATGTATGCCCATTTCAACCTCATTAATGAGTCTTAACCACCATAGTGTGCCGAATGGTATCTGGCCTAGAATTGACCACCCCCTTTCCTCCCGTGGGTGTCGTAAGAGGTGACTAAGAGGAAATCCAGAAGATGGGCAGCAGCTCTTCATCAACTTTACCACCAATACTGCGATCCCCATACCGATTGCCAAGCGTGGGGACTATGACAACCCCTCCCTTTACCGAAATAGGAGGCCTTTGTTCAACAGTAGATGTCTTCCGGCTGATGATGATGATGAACCTTCATAGTTCTATTTCAGGTGACCCTATGTGTGGTCGGTGACGTGGTCGGACCAAAGTAGCGTCAGAAGATGAAGCCCCGGGGGGCGAGCGTCATGCACGCCTTCACTGCGCTCACTATGCTCACCATGGCCAATGGTGAGTACTCTACATGTACCATACAGGAAGCTCTAGACTAAAAGATTTTTCATGTAGTGCTCGGTAGACACAGGATTAATATGAGGGAAAGTTGAGTATGAAAAAGTGTTGGTAGGTACCTACTTATGGGTTTAAGAATCATTATTTCTCATTCATTTACATGAGAAACTATCGCTAATGTCTTACTAGTTTTACCGAGTGGCGTAAACTAGGTAAATAGGTACTAATTGATACTAAAAATAATGACGTTCATACAATACTGAAATATATCAAACGGAGGGTACTTGTGGAAAGAGATGCTAGTATTAAATAACAATATCATTATAATACTTATGATATCAATACCTATATTTTGACAGCCGATGAGTGTTGAAAGGTAAGGTGCTTATCTACGTTTTCGTTCATATTATCTTTCACTAGTCGAATGTTGTCATATTCATTCAAATCAAATTTATATAAATAAGCTAAATATTATTGTGGTCGTAATTTCAAAACACGCTGAATTTTAAACACGTCCTAATATTATTGGATGGTTTTTAATACAACGTATCGTTCACACGAAGCATACTCGATCGTTCCTAAATACGAGGCTTATCTTTATTGAAACAAAGACCAGCTGTTTATTCGGATAACAACTTGGACGTGGTCCTTTAGTTTTTCCTTCCGTATAACGGTTATCTCTTATCTGAAGCTGTCCGACACTCGAAACATCAATAACAACAAACACGGAAGGATTTATGGAATGTCGCTATTGATAACTTGATTAAATCATGTATTTTACTAACTAATATTGGATAGGAATTAGGAGGTTTAGAGATTTATTACAAAAAATGTGGTTTGATATTTTGGAAAAGAGGAGGGGGTATTCTGATCAAAATGAAAAATCAAAAATGTTTGTTGAACATAGATTCTTAAAATAGGTTTAGGTCGCTAAGTTAAAATTCTCACAATATGAGTACATGGAGTCAGGAAGACATGGAGTATAATGAAGTACGTAAATTTCGAAATAAACATTATTGAATGTTTATGGAGTGAAAAATGAGGACATATTCTCGTCCGAATTAAAAATATATCCGACCTCAATTCAAAACTCCAGTTAATGCGATATAAGATAAGATCGATGTTTTTCTTTAGTATCCATATCTTCAGACAGACTGGCGCGTGATGAAACGTAGTCTAAAAATAAATTGCATTGTCTACAGCTCAAACGACATGCAACCAGGGAATGGGTCGAGTGATGTATGAGCGGCTGCCGAACCAACAGTTACATGGATTCGACGACGATGTTGTAAGTTCCAAACAAACATAAGATTATTGAAAAATAGTCTTTGTCGTATACATATCAAAGTTTATTGTTCCTTAAAGTATGCCCGTGAACCTAAGGTCTAATGTATTCTTGGTATTACATGTGTACTGTTTGTTTGTAAACAAAAAACAGAAATGTCGTTGTTGATAAACGGACAGTATTTCAGCACGCGACCCGTTTTAAAGCCGTCTATAACTCTATAAGCTTGCATTATTAATTCTATGTATCGTAGGTACGCGAAACGGCGCCACCTTTCCGCGTGTTGGAGAAGTGCCAGGACCTGTGCTTGCGTGATCGGTCAGGGAACAGCCTCGTTAGGACCTGCAACTCTATAGACTTCCAACCTGGAGCCCGTATAGCTGCCTTTAGCCCTGAACCAGAGTATGAGGAGTCCACGTGCTACTTGACGCGGGAGCAGGCCGCTCCCGAGGGCATCGGCACCCTCATGATCGTGCCAAACAGCGTTCACTTTAATGAAATCTGTCTTACATGTAAGTTACTACGGACAGTTTATCAATAATAATGGTTATTTGTTCCTGTTCGACACAATGGTCATTGTCATTTTCATTGTTTTAGCGAATCGTCCGGAGCGAGAATGCCCATCCCGTCGATATGTTTTTGAACGTCATGCGCGTAAACGTCTGAAACTTCCACCTTCAGATTTAAAGGAAATTATGGTTGCTAACCGGACTGAATGCGAAGATAAATGCTTGGGAGAGTTCAGTTTTGTTTGTCGATCAGCCACTTATGACTCAGCTTTGAGAACTTGTTCTCTGAGCAGATTCACTAGACGGACACACCCAGAGTTATTGGAGGACGACCACAACGCCGACTATTTGGAAAACACTTGTCTAAACGGTAAATATTATTGAGATATCTATGCAATATCGATCATATCAGGTTCATATCTAACTATGATGTTTTTGTAGCCGAGCGACGTTGCGACGGTCTGGCAGTTTTCATAAAAGAGGAAAATAAGCGTCTTGGTGGCCCGTTTGAAGCTGATGTGTTCTCCAATATGACTCTTGACGAATGTCAGGCTATGTGCGTTCGGGCTGAAAAGTAAGCGATTAATCGTAAAAATACTTTCTCGCACTAATTGGATACCTGTACTCGTACATAGTCTATATGTATATGACTATTTTTAGATATTTTTGTCGCTCTATCGAGCACGACGCGATGACTCGCCAGTGCGTTCTCTCTGAAGAAGATTCTGTGTCGCAAAAAGACGACGTGACTGTAAGCGCATCCCCGACTCATCACTTCTACGACCTTGTTTGCCTGGACAATCGTGAGTATTATCATGATCATTTGTTTTTCATAGATAACAAAACCCACGCTAAGTTTACATGAACGTTGGAATTTTATTTAACCACATAAAATGCTTAGTATGTAGCGTACAATAAACTTGTCAATTAACCCACAAAAATGTACTGAATTGAAATTAACGTTGCATGAAACCACACTAAGGTTTTTCTCACGATTATGATCAGTCTCTCATCGGGTGACAGCTCGCGGCACGGAGTACCCGGACAACAGCGTGACGTCACACTTGTTCTCGCCCGGACGCCGGCCGGACACGGCCTTCCAGAGATACAGGAACAGCCGGATCACCGGCGAGTTTCACTCGGAGATCACTGGCCGCTCGCTCAGCGAGTGTTTGGACGAATGTTTGAGGCAGACCAGCTTCCAGTGCAGGTAACGTACCGAGCATTAAACTGTGCCGTATGAGCTCGATTTCGACACGCGAACATGTCATCTCTTTTCAATTGACGTCCATATATTTACATAACTCATCGACCGTAAAAGGCCGTTTCGAAACTCCTATCCTATATTTTAGTAACATGTAACCGTTACTTTAAAATATAATACAGTGGTTAGGTAACAACTTTCGAGTGCATTTGTTATTGTTCCGAAACATCAATAACGGTAGCTATCTAAGTATTAACGCCGGCTACTTCTACGTAGATATGATAAAAAATGACCTATAAAAACAATGACTTATCATATGAGAGCCTAAAACTGAAAAACACTGTCAATAATCTATCTGTGCTTTGTCACTTTCGAATAGTGTGATAAGGTGTGACAAGTTCGTTATACGATTGCGTGTGTGTGGGCCATAGAGGCACGTGAAGCATGGTTGGTTATCCGCAGGTCGGCGGTGTACAGCGACCGCGCCAGGACATGCCGGCTGAGCAGATACAATCAGAAGGATGGCATGCGACTGCTTTACGATCCCGATTTTGATTATTATGAAAATTTGATGCGTGAGTATCGTTTTTTTTTTTTTTTTTTTTTAAAAAAACGTCGCCCCACACTAGGAATTTCTCCTGTGTCGTGGGTGCGTTTCACAAACATGAAATATCACAAACACAAACACCCAGACTAGGGACAAACATCTGTGGTTCGCACAAAGTTTTGCCCCGTGCGGGAATCGAATCCGCAACCCTTAGCGCAGCAGTCCAATCGCTTAGCCACTGCGCTAATCAGGTCGTCGTTTGTGTTCGCATTGTTTGTGGCTTGTCGTAAAAATGCGATGCCTCTATCTGAAAACTTCGTTTATTCGATTCAAAAGTGTTGGAAGATGTAGGGCGAATTTCGTTAAGAATACTTAATCATGAATATTTGAAATAATTTGCAAGAATAAGTTTAAAAGTGAAATAAATTTAACCACGAATAGACGAAGTATGAGAAGAATATAGTAAACTTTAATCTAAACAGGTATGCTAATACAGGCAGTTAAGAGCTAACACGTCTCGACAAACACCAGTTTAGTACCTACAGTAAACAGTATCTAGGCCATCTACAATTGCACATCATACGAGACTGTTTAGACGACGCATAACGTATTGCACTTGTGAAAGACTGGAAGGAAGAATCCAATAAACGTAGCCGAACAAATTGGGACTAATAGAAACGAGAACAGCGTAGTATATTTATTATTAGGACCAATCAAGGTTGCCAGTGCAACAAAATGCTGTTGATTTACGATTCATAGAGAATTGTTACAAAATTATCTGAGGAAGTAAGAAATTAGGGTCATTGATTTGTGCATGTACGTATAAACCTGCACTTCTTATAAGATTAAATACATAAATTAAACAAATATAAAAACCAGTATCGCAGTATCCATGCTTGGATACTTGGATCAAAACTATTTGCAGAACTTACAAACATTTGTCCCAGTCAATTTAACACACGGTTTCGTTGGTTTCATGCGTAAATGCCAAACACTTTCCACTGAATCCTTGTGGACCTTTTACTGATGCATGAATAATTTAGAATCTTTGACTTTGGTAAATAGGTAGACTAGTTACGTATAGGTAAGCATTAAAACAAAGGTTATTATGTATTTTTATGTTTATAGAAAAAATGCTCCAAGTATTTCTTTTACACAGTTTTGACAGCCTGTAACACCAGTCAATTGCTTCAACAAGGCACGCTGAAGATTACCCGACATTGACCCTCCTGCATCTAAATATAGATCTTGTTTATCTGCGTTTTAGTATGGATTACACGATATAAGGTTTCATAGGTACATAGATAATTGAAGAAGAAGAAATATTCCTAAGCCCTGTAGTCTGTTGTACGGCCTATTACGGTTTTCATTGTTCAATAGTACCGTCGGATCAAAATGCATTGCAGACAAAGCTTATGTTTCTTTTAGTACTTATTTACTTTTAAGGATTAATGCACTTATGTAAGGCCTAGATTTTTATGTTCTATCTAAACAGCGACAACAACATCATCCTATGCATGAAATGGGCGCAAGAGGAGTTATTTTTATTAAAAACGTCGCCCCGCTCTAGGTTTCTTATAAACCTCTTCTAGCCATTTCAGCAGTCGTCTTCCTTGCAAAAATTACTTGAATATAATATCTTTACTAAAATAAATAATTAATACCAATACGAAAAGTTGTAATCGTAAAGAATGTTGACGAATATGGTTTGGGCATTCAGATCAGCTAGTGGGTGGTGAAACGGAGGCAGGGAGCCCAGGGACGGCTTCTCAGGGTACATGGGGGGCTCGCCCCGCGACCTCAACAGGTTCGATGCATGATTGACAGGAGCGGGTTTCGTTTCAGTCATTGTTAACTGTGACAGCTGGAATAATATTATAACAATCGATTCGGTTTTATTTATTTTAATAATGGAATCTGATCTTGTTTTGTTTCGTACTATTCAAATATTAGTGGTAGCCTTTTATTAGCTGCAAATACAATTCGCGTTTTAAATATTTAAATTTGTGTGTATAGGCATTTTACATTACGTAAAAAACCTAAGTATACGTCACTAACTAGGCTTATTAGATTGCGAAATTCCAAGCTGATAACAGTTAACAATAACTTGAGACGTGTAGCTGATTTATGAAGGGGATATGGAGAAGTGTATTTTTATTGGGGTTTAAATTATCGGTCGTAGACTTTGTAGTTTTAGATAAATGTGAATGTAACAGTCAAGGTGAGTATTTTGTACTTTGGAAGTACGAGGGTCAAACTGAAAGTTCTTAGAACTGGCCACTTATAAACAATATAATAAAAAAATAATTCTAAAATTTGAAAATAGAACTCTTTGCCAATATTACTGAGTATATATTTCATTAATTTGTCATTTGTTTTACGATTTGGCGGCAAATTGAAAATTGTCTGTGTCACGTCAACATGAATTTAACACGAGAAAATTTTCCTGCAATGATTTTTTATGACTTTCGATGTCATTTAAGTCAACAAGAAAGTTATGATAGACTACGATTGGCCTTTCACGATGAAGCCCCATCTCGTGCGACAGTTTACAACTGGTTTAATGAGTTTAAACGTGGTCGCACTAATCTCACTGATGATTTACATGAGGGACGGCCTTCTACGGCGACGACTGAAGATAACATCTGTGTTGTGCGGCGTATGATAGAGACTGACAAAAGAGTGACCTATCAGCAGATTCGGACAAGCTTAGGCATCGGTATGAGTCAAGTGCACAAAATCCTCCACGAACATTTAGCAGTCAGGAAGCTTTGCGCCCGGTGGATACCTCATAATTTGACTGAGGCTCAAAAACTCCATCGTGTGGATTGGTGCCGTAAAATGATTGAAAGATTTAACGGAGGTGACTCAAATGCTGTGTTCGACATACTAACAGGTGACGAAAGCTGGATTTACTGTTATGATCCTGAAACCAAAAGACAATCTGCTCAGTGGGTGTTTCCTTTCGAGAGGTTGCCAACTAAAGTGAAGAGAGATCGAAGTGCGGGAAAAAAAATGGTGGCCTCGTTCTTTGGAAGGATAGGTCATTTCGCAACAATTGGGTTAGAGGATCAAAAAACAGTTTCTGCAGAATGGTACACTACCAATTGTTTGCCACTTGTCTTGGAAAAAGTTCGAGAGAAACGACCTCGCAGTAGGATCCTCCTTCACCACGACAACGCCTCGTCGCACACCGCTAAGCGAACGATCGACTATTTGGCGACATCAATCGTTGAATTACTGGGTCACCCGCCGTATAGCCCCGACCTCGCCCCTTGTGACTTTTATTTATTTCCAAAAATTAAAGAAAAACTTAAAGGAAAGCGGTTTATGAATGCTGAAGAAGCGGTGGCTGCGTATCGCGATGCCATTGAAGAGAACCCTAAAGACGAGTGGGCAAAGTGCTTTTCCCAGTGGTTCCATCGCATGCAGCGGTGTATTGACGTGAATGGACAATATTTTGAAAAGATATAATAAAACTAATAACTGGCTAATGTAATCAGTTTTTGATTTTCTAAGAACTTTCAGTTTGACCCTCGTATGTAGATACTTAGAAAGTAATACAAGTATGTAGGTAAGCTAGCTTGTAGTATCTAGTAGATTAAGTATTATTGTTTTAGTTCTAATAAAATTTGTTTTTGTTTTATATTTATTTCATTGGCATGCGAAAGTTATTATAGTATGTAGTTAGATTTAAGTAAGTAGATACTTAAATAGCTATAGTACCTAACTTAGAAAGTAGTTAGCCGTAGTAAATAGATGTTTGTTTGCATGTTATATTAATGTAAATCGTGCAAAGATTTTAATACATTTGTTTAATTCAAGGTGGTAGTAACGGCGGCGACCGGGACAGATACCCGCCAGGCGTAGACCGCTACCCGGATGACGACCGGTACTCTGACGACGACCGGTACAGCGACCGTCGGCCCGACCGGTACCCCGACGACCGGTACCCGGCCGGATCAGACGACCGCTACCCCGACGACCGGTACCCAGCCGGCGTCGGATCAGACCGCTACCCGTCTGACAGATACCCACCGGGCGTTGCTGACCGATACCCTTCAGATAGATACCCGCCCGGTATTGATCGGTACCCTGTCGCAGACCGATATCCAGTCGGTGCAGACCGATACCCGGTTGGTCCGGATCGATACCCAGTCGGTGCGGACCGATACCCAGTTGGTGTTGACCGATACCCGGCTGGCGCAGACCGATACCCAGCCGGCGCTGATAGGTACCCACCAGGAGTTGAGCGTTATCCCACAGGCGTGGATCGCTACCCACCTGGCGCTGAGAGGTACCCTTCAAGCGGTGGAAGATACCCCCTCCCAAGTGGTGATCGCTACCCGATTGACAGTGGACGATACCCATCCTATGACTACCCTACTAATGACATCGGAAGATATCCAGTAGACCGATACCCAATTAGTCGATACCCAATCGATGTGTACCCGGAGAGATTCCCATCGGACCCTAGATACCCTGAACGATACCCAGTACGAGGCAGTGGGCGATACCCGTCGAGACCCGGGTGGGCCCCGAGCCGCTACCCAGACAGAATCGACCAAGACCGATACTCTGGCGGTAACGATTGGGGACGGTACCCGTTCAGCCGATACCCGGTTGGTGTGAACCGAGACCCGGTACCGCTAGGCGGGGACCGTTACCCAGACTTGTATGACAAATATCCGCCGACCGGATCGTCATATCCCGGTGAGCACTGTTGTATACATGTGTAATTAGGCTTAGTCATATGTTTTTGATATAATAGGACTGAGAATTTTCACAGCAGGCTATGGACGTGGCGGCTATTATGGACCAGATTACGTGGGCCCTGACCGCTTCCCGGACAGAGGAGTCCGTCCTGGTACAGACAGGTAATGTAACAAAAAAAAACTTATTTTTATGATTTTAGACTGTACTGATTTAACGTTGGAATTTTAAATAGATATCCAGTGGAGCCCAGACCTACTTTCGGTGTCCGACGGCCAATTGAGAGACCTAACGGATATCGCGGGTCTTATCCTCAGGCTGGACCAGTCGAACGACCTATAGGCATGTACAGAGTTTCTGGTACCTACATAAATACTAATTATAATTTTACAAATTTAATTGTACGTCATTTAATGTCAAGGTGGTCCTGTATATGGTGGTGTTCCTGTTTATGAGCCTGATGGTCCCATCGGGCCAATTGGGCCTGCAGTTAATGGCCCAGTAGGCGTACCTTTGAATGGCCCAATCGGCGGTCCAATTGGTGGACCCATTGGTGGTCCAATAGGTGGCCCCATCGCAGGGGGTCCACTTGGAAGACCTTCAGTTGGCCAGAGGCCTTGGCAAGGTTCGCGTTGTGAAGAGGACAGCTTCAGACAAGTCGGAAGACAACGTATGCAAAGAAGATACGTCCGTCGTTTCACTACCGCACAATCTTTGGCTCACTGCCAACGAGAATGCATTGAAGCTAGAGACTTTATCTGCCGGTCGTTCAACTTTAGGTAACTACACACGTTATGATGTCATCGTTTAAACTGGAACGTTATGGCTGACCCACATTTTGTTGACAGGGAAGGCGGGTATGCTGGCGAACCTCGGGACAATTGCGAGCTGAGTGATCGTGACACGCGGGAGTTAGATGCAGCGAATCCGGCGCATTTTGATAACACGGCGAATGAATATGATTTCTACGAAAGAGCTCTTGGCAGGATTGCTGATGATTGTTTGGATGGTAAGCATGGATTTTCAGAATAGTATATTAAATGGATGACACACACAGTGGATGAATTTGTTCATGTAAAAGTACTTAGTTTTGTAAAAAAACTGTTTTTATTTTTTTCTTGGAAACGTTTATAAATGCTTCGGTCTTTTTTATGTATTGTGCAACATATTTTTATTATTTACCATGTAAGTATGTATATTTTACAGTATCCCAAGTTTGCAACGAAGATGGAATGGAGTTCACCCTTCGACTACCTGAAGGGTTCTACGGTCGCATGTATACTTACGGTTTCTATGACCGCTGTTTCTTCCGCGGTAACGGCGGAGTGGTTAACGCTTTGCGAATCACTGGAGCGCATGGGTATCCTGAATGTGGAACTCAGAGGGTTAGTATACTTAACAATCGATATAGCAATACTTAAATTTTGAGTGTACCTTTTAAATGTACTATGGAAATAGGTAAATTGGTGTTAGTGTGCTAATAATAATAAACATCAGACACTAATGACCAATGCACTATTGTATTCAGTGCGGCTGGTTCACAGTTTAGCCAAATAGGTAATCTTTTGTTTACTATTAACTTTGTATTACAGTACGGAGACACAATGACGAACATCGTAGTGGTCCAATTTAGTGACAACGTACAAACATCGAGGGACAAACGGTTCAACCTGACCTGCCTGTTCCGGGGCCCCGCTGAGGCTGTAGTTACTTCCAATTACATCGGGGCCGGGTGAGAACTTTACTATCAATAACTAATATACGTGTCTATTTGATAATACCTACATTGGTATGATCCTCGAACGATTCCCTGCAATAACGTTTAATTAACATCTAGAGTGTTTGTTTTGTACGTTAGCGCCTATATTTCGCAATACTTCTTTATCAAATGGACACAAAACGATAATATTAACAATATAACAGATTTTGCGTGTTTTCGTGAGTTCGCTTCTGAAATGTTCCTCTCAATTTGCATTAGTTTAGACAAGATTGTTTACTTCAAGTGTTTCACACGTAACCATATTTCGCTGAAACATTCTAGGTTGTTTTATTGGTGGTGTATTTTGGGAATGTGTGAAATTAGTTACTGGGTGTTACGACGCGATGTGTTTGTTTTTGTCGATGTTTCATTTACAAGTTACTGGAATGTATTAACTGGTTTAGTTAGATCAGTAGTTGCAGGATGGTTTTGAGTGCTGTTATCACTAACAGCTACTAACGGCAGACTTTGAATGAATCTGTTTGAATATAAACTTCGATTGTGGCCGTTATTTTTAGTTCGTTTAAATAAATAAAGTAACTACCTATAGTAGTCTCTATTGTAATTCATTCAAAGTCAGTATGAGCATTTAAAAGAGTTTGGCTTCGAATCTAACCGTAGTCTTGGGTATGATTTGGTTGACAGGTCGGGAAGTCCAATTCCCATCGAGTATTTGCCGGAGGAGAGCTCCTTGAACTCCAAAGTTCGTCTGATGATCCTGTACCAAGGCCGGCCGACCACTACCATCGCCGTTGGTGATCCGCTAACATTTAGGTTGGAGGCTCAAGATGGATACAACTATGCCACGGATATATTCGCCACAAATGTGATTGCTAGAGATCCTTATTCTGGACGATCTGTGCAGTTGATTGATCGAGTTGGGTAAGTGGAAGTTATGGATTAATTTCGTACACATTTAAGTATTTCATCGTATTGATTTCTGAAGGTACATAATAAGATATCAATTTTTAACTACATACCTACCTAGTAATAAAAATACTATACAATTATGCATGTTTGTCAGTTGCAGATTGGAGACAGTTAATGAAATAAACAATTCTTGTAAGTTGACGAAAATTATAAGCAAACTAATTCCAATATTCCAGATGCCCGGTCGATCCCGACGTTTTCCCAGAATTGGACAAAGGCCGCAACGGTGATTCCCTGGAAGCGCGTTTCAACGCGTTCAAAATACCCGAATCTAACTTCTTAGTGTTTGAGGCTACCGTGCGCACGTGCCGCGATGGATGCCAACCGGTCAGTATATTAAACTTCAATTAACTATCATTAACACAACCGAGCGATCCGCCAATGAAGGCAGAATGTGAGCTGTCAAACATAGACGAGTTTACAAATGATAGTATCAATATTCTATGAAGGGAGAAGTCGTTTGATTGGGACAAGTGGTCCAATAAAGGCTATGATTGAGTGTACCTATTCTCTATATAAAATATACCTACCTATAATGGTGCAAAGTGGGTACCTTGCACCATAACAATATTTTTCGATCTGCTCGTCAAAACTATCAACAACCCTACAATTAACGACAGGAACTTATTGGAAAGGAAATGAAAACAGTGATTAATCATTACACATTATCTCTAACTACTTTGCATCTTTATCTAAATGTAATAACAGTACATAACACACGATTTCAATTACGTCAATGCATATAAAAATATGCTTTATCAAGCTCCATCCAGTTAGCGGGGTTATCAGGAGTTATCGTGCCGTGCATAAAATAGACTAGTGTTTATGCAATTTTAGCATCGTCTATCCGATCTTTTGACCTTTTACCTTATCTATATATGTATATCACGTGAATAACAAATGGTAATAAGCGTTCCTTTTCCATGAATGTAGAACTTTACGAACTGTTTTCTTGATTGGCTAACGGCCGGTTCACACATGTCTCCGTTTTACTGTTCCGTTTTATCGTGTACGTTTTTTTTTCGTCGATGGCGTATGTAGTTGTATGAGCGACTGCACACATGGCACAGTATTCTGTATACAGTAGAAAATATCGTTCCGTAAAAAAATGTCATTCCGTTTTGTTATCGAATACTGGACGACGGAACAGTAAAAATATACGGATACGTATAATTTTAACGGATAGATACCGTGTGCGTGGCGGGCGGTGTGTGTTCTCCGACGACAGTACCAATACAACACGACAGCGTCCATCCTTGTAGAATAGCGGCGGTATACTGCGTGTTTTCTGTTCACACATCGCATCCAGTAATGACGGATCCGTTGAACGTTATACGGTGCCTATGTGTGAACAGAGCATAAATTTATAACGTATCCGTTAAAAACGTACCAGTAAAACGGACTCCCATGTGTGAACGGGCCGTAAGGCGTTAGAGTTTATCGGCCGACATTTAAATGCGGCGAGTGTTTTGATTAAACGATTATTATTTAGGTTTAGTTTGAATCGCTTCATAAATATCGTAGATAGACTCGAGACTGATCGAAAGATCTTTGATTCGATTTAGAGATTTGTCGATTATTTTTTGGATTTTATTTTAGAACATTCAAGGCGGTATACAGGTATCTACCCTATAAGACCAATTACTGGGAATGTCGAAATGAGGTTGGATAATTAGGACGATGGTATGGTCTACGACTTCGAGGAAAATAGGTGTGATGGTGTAGAGTTACCTTATTAGTTGTTTGTTGAAGGCGAGCAGTATTGAGTTACAGCATTGTTTCTAACTAACAGGTTCTAAGAAGTTCACGGAGTATTTGAAGCACTTTCTGAATTAGCTACGTTAGATTACAAGATTATAACAACTGTATACACAAAATAAGGAATAGGATTTTCTTCTTTGATTACTTCGTCTTATAAATGTATACTTATGTATATCTAGAATTCTAGACAGTACCTAAACTTAATGCTTTGTTTGAATTGGTTGTCATGAATATTGTTCATTCGATAGTAAATTATGAGTATTGACCACATTAAGTTTTCCGGATTGCCGAAATTTAAATCGTATTGTAAATTTTCAGATCGTAATTTTAAGGCTATTTCATCATAGAACCACCTGCGACCTAGCATAGGTCTTGAATCACTTAGCTTTCTATACCTATTATGTGGTTATAGTCAACATAACATACTAATAGGTTTAATCAAACAAAATACATTTTCGTCTACCTACATTCTCAAACAATCCTCTGTAAACGAAATTGAAACAATGAAAGAACAATGTTGATGTTTGCAGGCTTACTGTCCAAGTCACACAGGAAGATCGGAACCATCATTTGGCAGACGTCGAAGGGATGTCAACTCGACCCTTGGCGCCGAAGGCAATGACACTGCTGAAGCTAAAGCTCACGACGAAAATGACACGAAGAGTGACAAGACTGAGGATAAAAATGCAGGGACAGTATACAAAGTGTCGTATGAAGAGGCGAGCGTTGATAAATACCTGAAGGATGAGGTGGAGACCCCTAGTCATGTCAGGAAGATGATTGAGGTAAGGGCGTTGGGATTTTTATACTCTAGAGTTGACTTACTGACTGAGTACACGGTAGAAAACAATTCTTATTCAATCAACAGCTTTCATTTTATGGATTGATCGAAGCTTAAATCGGTCATTTTATAACAAATGATTACCTATTTTATTATTCAGTTAGATGACAAATAGATAATAGAAAATAGAAAATACTTACTTTAGTTATCTTCACTTCACTTTTACTTTACGAGAGATGAAAATTCATAAAAATTCGTCAATAATAATTATAATAGGCAGAAAAGTAGTGAAATTATTTTACTGAGGAATGTATCTCAATTTCGTTATCAGTCACTAAGCCTGTATGTCAGTTTTATGTTTATCTTTTGTTTTGGCTATTATTATCTTGACCTTTTATCTGGAAGTAGTTGATAATAAACGCATGTTATCCTGACTAAAGAACCCCTAAGAGAGGCTTAATGTTATCAACAAGGTAAGCATCCGTTTGCATTATCGACCGCATTTCATTATTAATCTTTTTTAAGTCAGTTGTTAAGTAGTTGTTACCCACTGACACCTCTGATAGCAAATTATCGACAAGTCAACGTCAAGCTTTTGATTGATTATAGATACTTATCTACCTATATTTGGTTCCTAATCCATAAGATAAGTGGAAGTCCATGTTAGTCATTAAGTCAACAGGGACAATAAAAAAAATGACTATTTCCTGGATCCAGTAGGGGTGCGTCCCACAAACATGAAATATCACATACCTAGACTCGGAATTAACATCCGCGAATCACACAAATTTTGTCCCGAGCGGGAATCGAACCCTTCCCTTAGCGTAGCAGTCCAATCGCTTAGCCATTGCGCCAATCAGGTCGTTTTACAGGAAAACATATTGGTGAAATGTCGTTGCACTAAACTATGCTTGTAGACGTGAACTTATGTTACAACTAAATAATAATAAACAGCCTATAACTGTCGCACTGCAGGGCAAAGGCCTCCTCTCATATAGAGAAGGAAGCATTAATAATTTATAATTACCAGGTATTTGACAACCGCAACGAGTTGTTAGAAGAGAACGGTCCCAGTGACTCCTCGCCCGTGGTGTCCGCGGCCGGCATCTGCGTCCCCCCGTACCACTACAGGGCTCTGCTAGTGGCCCTGTGCGTGCTTCTGTCTCTCCTCCTGGCTATGCTGACTGCTGCTTTATATATCTATAGGTAAGTTACACCTACAGCCCCTATACCATGAATTCTTAAAACACGACGACAGCCAGACGTCGCATTACACGTCACGTAGCGGCGTCTCGTTTCCACAACGAAAACTCTCCTGTTTTTAAAGTTCATGGTAAGGGGAAAGTAGGTACTTATACATCTTTATGTAAGTTACATCTACAGTACCTACCTACTATCTCTCATCTGTAATTTATAATGGTTTTACTTTTTGGTCTAACGGTTGAAAAGCTTCACTGCAAAGCGTGAGGATTTGGATTTGATTTCCAGATCATTTATTGGGTTTTTCGGTTAGGTTGGTAATGCTCAGTAGCAGCACGGAAGAGCTGTTAAAGGCAATAGGTTTTCTCTCTCATGGGACAGCTTATTTGGCGAAATGTGAGTATAGGTAGGTACTTACCTACCTATTTCTCGGAATCGGAACCGAATCCTTCGACAGCCAAATTCCTTTACGTACCTTCGGGACCTTCGGAGAATATAGGTGTGAGATTACGTATTCCACATTGTTATATTACAGTAAATTAATAATACCTAATGTATATCCAAAACAAAACACCTGTTTAGAATTTTAGAAGCGTGCATTCACGTTCTTCAAACACGTGCTCAAATGAGTTGGTTTCATTTATTTATTCCAATCGAATACTTATGTTAATTAAGTCTGATGCGAAGTTGTTTTTGACCTCTCCAAAATTTCGTTATAATATTAGAATCGATTTAGTAATAGGTAATACAATGATTATAGGTACCTACATACATTAAGTACTGTTTATAACAGACTATACTAGGTAGATATAATGGTCATTGTATAGTATTTACTCCTACAAGACAACCAAATATACTCATAATTCGTTCTCTATCTATCCAGGCGTTACTGGCGGGTGCTGCGCAAGAACATACAGGCTTCGTCGCCCGCGCCTGCGCTGAGACCCGTGACCCCCGGACCCAGACCCACAAGACCATCGCTGTTCTCCGCCTCGCATCTACATAAACCTTTCTCCTTGAGGTAAATACTTTTAAACTACTGATGGTACAGAACAAAAGCAATTTCAGTATTCTCGGAACAAGCAAGGACTCTAAGTTGTTTACTCACAAAACAATTCAGAAGCAGTAAATTAAGGACAAACAGTAGAACAATAGGAGACTTCGTGGCACATGAATAACTGGCCAAAACATAAAATAAGTACCTATAAGTAGTTATTTTAAGATTTTGTCGCAAGTTAAATTAAATTTTCTCAATATAATAAATATAAAACTGCGAAGATTAGAAACTAGCCGACCCAGCAGACGTCGTGCTGCCCGGAAAAGTAGCGCCAGGTCCAATTATGTTTTCTAGTCATCGATCGAAATTTACACACAAAATTTCATCCAAATCGGTCCAGCAGTTTAGGAGGGGTTAGGTGGCAAACACATATACAGAAGAATTATATAATCATTATTATATTGAAATAGTTATATGCATGAATGTCTAGTAAGTAGGTATTTGCTTAAGTAAATGTGAAAAAGTGCAAAAGCATTCACGTTATTTTGTTTTACAGTGGCTTAGGACGAACGTTCGCTGAAGTCGGCGATGAAGCTGGATCATCGGGGCGGCTCGCCAGCGCCTTCGACGACGGCAGCGAGCCAATCTACACGGACCCTTCCCTCTTCGAGCGTTCTAGGTCTCTCCGCTCCCTGCACTCGCTGGACATGAAGCCCGATAGACGCGACCACCGCGCTTAACTATCACCAGTCAACGTAAATTATATATTAACGCATAATTTTATATCTAACTCGAAAATGAATTCTTTATTTTGAAACTTTTATATACAAGTGTTGCAAATTTATGTATTTTTAACTGCCATAAGTGCTCAGTCTAATTCCGTCCAATTTTATATTTATTTTACTATAATATATTTATTATAATTATATTTATTATTTGTACATGACAGTGAAATGATTTGTTTTAACATTTTTATGATGAATTAATTTGAAGCTTACTGTAAGTTGATACTAATAAATATTTTACAGTGATTTTATTGTTTTTTAAAATTAATATTAAGGACCTACCTATAGTGAGATTAGTAGATAAGCTTTTTTAAATTAATAATGTATCTAAGTAACTATCTTAACTATGATGTCTAGTTAAGGTTAATCCTAAAATCAACTACAAATAGTAATTACAGTAGGTACCTACTAACTTACCTACGAAATGAGCTCAATTATTTGGTTATACTAGACTACATTTAACTAAGATATTATCAATCAAAGTAAGTGGCTCTAATTCAATTTGCTCAATTTGAGCTTATTAAACATACAAATTTAAAAAGTTTTTATATGATAAAACTTATTTACTGTAGGTATATTCCGGTTATACTTACGGGTGTATTCGGAAATGCCGAATGCGACTAGTTTCGAAATACACCCGTGAGTATAACTGGAGTATACAGTAATTAATATGAATAACACTCACCAAAGTGATTACAGTCAAAGGACAAACTAAATCAAAATACCTCGTATTTTCTGAACATCTCAGATAAGACCCCAAAAGGACTACCCTTCACATTCTGCAAGCCAAATAAAAGCTTGTAAAAATTGTAACCAATCTGTTTTATTCTTAGAATATAACTATTACAGTCAAATAGACATTTAACAATACATATTGGAGGTCATTTTAAATTAGAAATCTTACATATGGTAAGGTGCTGGTGTAGGAACACTCATAAGTGGAGAATCCATGTATTCCATTTCATTATTGTTAAGAACTGGAGCAACTTGAGCAGTCAGTTCTTGTTGCAGGGACTCATATAACTTGTGCACAGAGTCATTGTGTTGAGTGCCTGGTTGAAGAGCCTTCATAAGTGTCTGGACTCTAGTCTCTGGTAGTTTAGGATGGATATACCAGAGTAATTTGAGAAGATGTCTGGTAACATTGTCTTTTGATAATCCAGCAAAAAAGAATTCATCAAACAATACAGTGCTAAAGTCTTCACCTTGGAATTCATCCGGTAGCTGCACCAAAAGAGCAACTAGAGCATGAAGGAAGGGGTCTTCATAGGCTCGTCCATCTTTGCAACTGCCCAAAATACTCAGGATACGTAGAAGAGCTCCTCTATCTCGTAACTTTGCAGCATGTAGGGTATAGTACATGGCCAGGACCCCACATACAGAACTTTCTCTCATGTATGCTTCACAGGCATCAGGTGGGGGTCCCGAATGTTCTATAGTAGTAATAGCAGATTCTCTTTCATCTGGTGGCAATTTATTGTGCAATGCCCGTACTTGGTCATCAACCATAAGGGACATCAGAGCTGGCAAATATTTAGTAACAACCTGGCTGTCAAGTTTAGGTTCTTTAAACTCTTGGGAATCAATCATTATCCAGGCACTTACGCCTAACTCCAACATTCGCAACAGAAGAATTAGTATTGTATTATCTCTTGGGAGACCTTCTGTATTTATAAGATGTTGCAAGATTTTTATGGCAGAAGTTGCCAAGAAATTTATAGCATATGGATCACACAGCGTCATTGATAGATCACCAAGAACTTGTTCCTGTCCTCTCTTCACACTGTCCAGAAAAGCTTGAAGCTCTCTGGAGCGTTTGATATCAACATTCCGCTCTCTTATACAAGCATCCAGACACCATGTAAACTTGTGACAAGGGTCTACTGAAATTATGCCATGTATTTCTAAATCATGCAATGCCATTAAAAGCTCAGCTCGTAGAGTGCAATAATGAACATTTCTGGTTCGCAAAAACAATGTGCGTAGAAATTGCAGAACCATGTCATATAACTTAATACTATTGCCAATCATATGGGCAAGCTTTTGTACAACAGCTCCTTGCCGCCGCACCTTGGGTGATGGTGAAAAGAATAAGTTTGTCTGGTTAGTGTGGTCGAATAGTACATTTTCTTTTTCTCTGATATATTGACTGAGTAGCGGTGACACTTCATCACCAAATAGCGATTGGTTATCTTGCCAAATTTGACGCTTTACCTCTGTGTCTGTGTCATTATACAGCTCTTTATCTTTAACCAGAACCCGGAGATACTTATCATCAACATGAGGAGTGTTTTTAAGTATACTCATTATAACTGGTCTGAGAGCCTTAACCCTGACGACGGAAAAGCTTTTAGAGAGCAGGTCCTTGAGTTTCTTATCATGCTCTTTACCATCTTTGGGACCTAGCTCATTGATGTGTGCTATCAGTTTATCTCTTAATTCTTCTAGCACAGAAGTGTGGAAATCAAGCCGTCGGACTCCATGTAGGTCTAGCAGGGGTAACATAGGTCTTAACGATGGTAATAATATTCCATTTTCCAATTGAAATTCTTCAATAGCTTTCAATGGATCGGTGCAACTAGTGAGTGCATCACGGAGATATGACTGTCCCGGAACACCAACGTCGTCTAAACCCGTGCCGGGTAGTTTGCTTGGTGCAGCCATGTTCTTAAGTTTCCTATGTATTACAAACAATCATTTAAAATCAGATTTTTGTAACAATAATCCAATTATCCAAATAAACAAGGTTGTGAACGTAATCATAAACAACACCATAGACTATATAAAACACAGAATATAAATTGTACAACTAAAACAAAGACATAAAATGTTAAGTATCAAACAGTATCAAAATACCCTAGACATTTTTTAAAATGTATAATATTGGCGTAGCTGTGGCGTAATTTTCCCATTCAAAGTGGTATTACCGCATGCTCCTTAGGCATGACCTTACTAGTCGACAGTGATGAGGATACTTCGATGCATAATTTTTAGTTTTTTCATTTGTGTATATTAAGTACATCTTTTTTATTGGTTTGGATGTTAATAATATAGACTGTTAAGCAGTAAATATTTTATAAAAGACAGTAAAAATTTAGATTTTTCACAGAATTAAATTGAAATCCGTACGTATCTTACGTAAAACCGATTGTAACTAAATTGGATTGTCAATGTCAATATGTCGTACTTGTCGTAGTGACGTTTATAATAACAATACAATTTTGTTAAATTGAAATTTAATAGAAATATTTACCCGTTACCGTTATGGATAAACAAAAAACGTAAGTAACTTGAGTTTCGACTCTTTTTATAATAAATAAGATTTTAAAAGTGAAGGCCTCGTAATATCATACATGCTAATATTAGTTTATGGAGGTAAACATCAGTAAACATGTTTAGAACCCCATAACCAAAAAATTGCTGAGTTATTTTACCCGCTGATTATGCTAGCTGGCTTAACATTTTCTATACTTTCAGCTTGGTATGCGGCGATGTAAATGGAAATTTCAACGCCCTATTTTCCCGCGTTGAATCAATCGTGAAAAAATCAGGACCTTTTGATGTCTTGTTGTGCGCGGGAAACTTCTTTGGGGATGACAATTCTCAGCTCGATGCATACAGAATGGGTACAAGAAAAGGTTAGTAAGTTAAAAAATATAAAAGTAGAAATCATGCCATTAGTATTCTTATTAAATAGCAACCAAGACTGCCTTGTTGGTTGCTAAGCATGACTGCTGAGCACGAGGTCCTGGGTTCTAATCGCGGGTGGGGAAAGTGTTACTGGTACTGGTTTTTCCATTAGTTAATTCTCAGTAGCAGCACGGCGTCTGGATTTGTGCCCTATAAATGGCAAAAGGCTCGCCCCCTATAATTGCATTAGGACCTAAAAACATAACTAGTTTAATGTGGGTGTACTATATGTGCATTTCTGCCTACACGCGTGATGTTATTTAATGTAATGTAAGGAGTATTAAGATAATTTAAAAATGATTATTTTAAATACCAACTGCGGCTTCATAATGATAAATGTTTAATTTTATGGACCCGACAGTCTAGGCTGATCAAAATGAGTGTTATGTCTATGTAATAAGAGGTCTTTACTTGTTAAGTTCTCCCACATTTTATACATTGAGTAATCAGTATAACCAAAAGGTATGTTTGTTATAAAACTGGTGTTTGTTTCAGTACCCGTAACAACATATATATTTGGGCCATCTAACAGTGAGCATGTGCCACTTTATTGTGAAGAAGGATCTGAGATTGTACCAAATGTTATTTACATGGGTAACATATTTTTATCTATTTAAATTTTCCACCTAATTATAATAACAAATAATATAAAACTTGTTTTTTTTATTAAGTGATAGAAACATTTTTCAATTTGTTTCTGTAAAAATTAGGCATGGAAATATTTGCTGTTTCATTCATCCGCATTTAATTAAATGTTTTTTTTTCATATGATTTCACATGTGTAATTTTACAGACAATGATTTTTGTTTTGCTGAGTCTTCTTAATGTCACACTCGCTACTGCCACTAACAAATGAATGAAATGCAAACAATCTGCAATTTCACAGAATGTGAATTGTAGCAGTCTGAGTTAAGAAAATATCTGGCGTGACAAATGAAAATAATTTAATATGATATTTCACATGCTTATCATGAAACATTCCATGCCTAAAAATCTATGGTACAACTTGTCACGAGGTCCATCTGACTAAATATCCACCCAAGATTCCTTTGTAAAATAATTAAATAATGTTTATTTTCAGGTAAAAGAGGTATATTTACAACCAGTGCTGATGTAAAAATAGCTTATTTAACTGGCCTGTCACGCAGGGAACTTGGCAAAGAGGTCCCAATGTGCACATTCGAGCCAAGTGACTGCAGTGCGGTGAGGGATGCATGTTTTAGAGGTCAGAGCGAGTACAGAGGGGTGGATATATTAATTTCTACTCTGTGGCCTGCTGGGATACAACAGGATGAGAGTCAAAAGGTATGAATAAACTATAAAAAACTGTACCACCTTGTGGGAGTAGCAAGTTATTACTTCGTTTTTAGTCTGTTACTAGTGATGATTTCTAAGTACAATACGGCTGCAATATCTTGGCTAACTTAAAGTTAACCTATTAGAAGTGCAGTAGACAACTTCGTTCCTAAAATATCCATTACTCCATACTTTACATGTCTATACATGAATAGTGTCAGTGCACCCTGGCAGTCAACCTCATTACTATTCTTGTTGACTGGATGATATTTTGTGTTACAATTGCTTTTGACATAAAGATGACCATGAACATTCCATTGTGTGCAGCGAATGTATTGTAAATGGTCATTTGCACAGAGGGTTCTTTTGTGTGTCGTGTAGATATTTATTATAAGTATGTGTTTGTGGTGGCATTGCATTGATTTGTTGTTAATTACCCTGTATATTTCAGATTGATATACCTCAAGAGAATCTGTCTAATTTGCTATCATGGCTTGCTATCCACATTAAGCCTAGATATCATTTTGTTCCATCGCCCAACAAACATTATGAGAGACAACCATACAGGTAATATATCATTGTTAAATCAAATAATCTATCAATACCTAAAATAGGTACTTCTATTGAGAAATGTAAAAAATATGTATTTTTCATACACAAGGTTATTTATACTTATTTAGACACGTTAAAAAATAAATATATACAAAAGAAAAAATTAAAACTTAAAATTATGGTATTTCTTATTTTTGTAACAAAGGTATTGGTGGAGTTGGTGTTCAGAACTATTAAGAGCAGTATTTCAAATATTATATAAAGACGGGATTTTGCCTTCCAGTACCTATGTAAAAAAAGTCCTTATACTGCTTTTACAGGAACCTAAGTATGCACCAGGACTACAGAGAAGGTCCCACAAGGTTTATAGGTTTAGCGCCAGTCGGTAACAAGGTCAAAGAAAAATGGGTGTATGCATGTTCCTTGCAGCCCATCACGAAGATGCGCGTTACTGACATGTTGCAGGGCACCACAGATGAGACCATGTGTCCGTATGATCCGGAGCTGTTGAAGCAACATCAGCCTGGGAAAGTTGTCAAGGTAACATAATAATTATAGTCCGGGATTCACGGAGTATTAATTGATAACTATCAAATTATTGAATTGGATTGAATGATGATGATTGTAATCAATTGTATAAATAGTCGTAGATCCTGGACGATTATTATTTTTTGTATTTAATTTATATTTTTGGGATAAGCTTATTTATTTAAAGGTAGAAAGTGGGAGAAGCCTATTATAATATACCTATGTCCATACAGTTATTTACACTTGATTCCAAAAGTTCTCAGTGTAAAAATAAATTTCTGAAACTGAAAATCTTCGGCATAATAATAATGTTTTTCGTCAGCTGCTTTACCCAGTTACCGACTGTGACTCGTCCATTAATGTTTTTTAGATCACTGATAATGGCCAGTTCTTTTTCAACATGGACGCACACGATGACGATAGAGGCAAAAGAAAAAGAAAAGGCAAGGATGACTCAGAAAGGAAGAAGAAAGAATTTGATCCAGGTATTTTGCATAACCGTCATGTATGTAAGAGGAATTCCCCTGACAAATTAAGACTAACTATTTATATAAAATATATATATAGATACTATTGACTAACTATTAATAATATATATTTGTGGCGTTCTAAGGGCCTTTGTTCAATAGTGGATGTTTTCCGGCTGATGATTTATTTTTCATGGTATACTTAATAAAACTTCAAATATAAGTCATTTGCCCTAAAAATATCAAGATGTAAAATAATTTTGTGTGTACTATTTTTTTTTTTATTGCTCAGCTATTACTCTTACTCCCGGATATCTCTGTTAAAATGTTCATACCATATTAAGTTATGCTTTTTCTTTCAGATACATGCTGGTTCTGTCTGTCTTCTCCAACTGTGGAGAAGCATTTAGTGATATGTGTCGGTACCCACTGCTACCTGGCGTTAGCAAAGGGACCGTTGACTCCTTACCATGTACTCATATTGCCGATTGCTCATCATCAAGCCAGTACTAGAGTAAGTATATTTATTTTCTATATATATAAAATTTTCGTGTCACAGTTTTCGTTCCCATACTCCTCCGAAACGGCTAGACCGATTCTCATGAAATTTTGTGAGCGTATTGAGTAGGTCTGAGAATCGGCCAACATTTATTTTTCATACCACAAAATTCACGCGGACGAAGTCGCGGGCAACAGCTAGTATTTATCGTCGTCACGGCTCGTTCACATAGTTACGTTATTGCGATAATTCGTCCCAATTCCTTGCACACAACTGCGATTCTAAAATTACCAGACGATAAAAACGCAGTTGAATGCAAGGAATCAAAAGCGCATTATTGCAATAACTCACCTGTGTGGGAGCCTTTAGTCTACGGCTTACTTAAATAGTGGATAACTTCTTACTTAACACTCTGTGCGCGAAGTAGACACATTAGTTACACAATCGCAATGCACCATATGTGGGTCATTACACTGGGAAAGGGAACTAACCTACTTGGAGCATCTGCCATCTAAACTTAAAATTCAATAACTACTTACCAATACTTTCAAACTGGACTATTAACAAGTTTTCATTATTATTCTAAAAAATGCGCACAAACATCACCAATATTTTATATCAAATTGTTGATAACTTTTAAAGGTACCAGACGAAATTATAGACGAAATTTCGATGTTCAAAGAGGCGTTGAAGAAGTTCTATGGATCAATGAACATGCTTGTGGTGTTCTTCGAGCGCAACTACCGCACCTCGCATATGCAGATACAGAGTGTGCCGGTACCACGCGCCTGTGACTCGCAGATACTTGAGATCTTCCAAGTAAGTCGATCTGTTTAATGGACTTTCGGATACATACATAAAGTCACGCCTGTTTCCCTGAGGGGTAGGCAGAGACCACGGATTTCCATTTGCTACGATCCTGGCATACTTCTTTTGCTTCATTCACACGCATCACATTCCTCATACACGCTCTTCGGTTGAGGATACTCCTCACTTTCGGATTTAAGGGTATATTTTGTGAATCTGATAAATTAATTTCTGAAATAGCCATAGTTGGTAAGATAGATACCTCAGTCTTTAAACATTAAATAGGGGCTGTTCTTTACACTGGTGTTAACATGAATACCACATAGATGTCCGGTACATATCATGAACAATACTCACGAGCTCATTCTCTTACTTTGGCACAATCGGTTACGAACAAAAAACGTTGCTGTTCCTAGCCAAGAGATTTAACTTTTGTTACTGTAACTCTAGGCAGTAGAGTTCAATAAATCTGATGTAAACTTCTCTGTTAAGGATGAAGCCGGTATCAACAGCATCCAGATGGAAGTGCTCCCCCCCTACACAGACATCAGGCAGGTGACGCTGCCGGGTGCGCCGTACTTCCACGCGGAACTGCCCTCCGGTGACCAGATTTTTGCCAAGACGAAGCAAAATTTCCCACTGCATTTTGGCAGGTAAGTACCGTTTTTCTTTAAATAAAAACTGATGACTATCGTAGACATAATTAGAAATACCTCGTGAATATCGTGGCCGTGTGCCTGTAATAGGCTTAATCTACCATAGGAGATTTTTTATTATTTGATGTTAGTCATAATGCATTAATAGCCGATTTTTTTTTTAGATTAAGCAAGCCATTAACGACTAACTAACCTGGACTTTTTGTAATTCGCCCACATACTTACGTAATCATTTATGCCTTACGTACATACATAAAATCACGCCTGTTTCCCTGAGGGGTAGGCGGATTTCCATTTGCTACGATCCTGGCATATATCTTGCTTCATTCACACGCTTCACATTCCTCATACACGCTCTTCGATTGAGGGTACTCCTTACTTACTCGTACCGCCTTCTCACCATACACACCTTTCCTGGACTTCCACGAATATTCAAGACCAAAAGCCAAATCGGTCCAGCCGTTCTCGAGATTTAGCGAGACTAACGAACAGCAATTCATTTTTATATATACAATAAAAGATAGGTTCTAGTTACGACGTTTTGTTTTCACAGGGATGTGTTGTCGAGTCCCCCGATATTAAACTGCGATGACAAAGCAGACTGGCGACAGTGCCAGCTTTCTAGGGAAGAAGAGGAAGAACACGTAAAGAACTTTCGAGAAAAGTTCCGGCCCTACGACTTCACCGCGGACGCGGATAGTGACAGCGAATGATTCGTGTTCGAAAATTCGGTGTTAGTATTCAAATGTAAGTTGCTTTTTGAAGACTATGAACCATAGAGTAAAGCCGGCTTCAGTTTTAAGTTACCATCAAATTGTGTAGCTTTGTATGGAGTACAAGATTAATACGGCAGATTATTTGTGTTACATATCAATAATTGTACTTAGTGTCTGTTTGCAGTTTGTACACAAACAGTATTGAATGTTAAACCTGATCTATAGAGAAACCTACAGCTGTCGTGAATGTTAATGTTATAGGTAAAATTTGTTATCGTTGTAAGATTATATCTTCTATTTTCTTTCATAAATGTTTTTTAAAGCAGGTTTTTATGTAAAAATGGAAAAAGTACACTTGGAACAAAGTTTAGTGACCAATATGACAAAGAGAGTTTCAATACAATATTTTTATAGTTCTTATATTTAATGTTACTCTGTTATGTACAAAGTAAATAATATAATGCCTAAGTATAAAGGTAAATAAAAGAGATCAGTTTCAAGTAAATGATTTTTTTATTTTCGTTCACATCATACTGTCCTAATAACTCATTTGTTTGCATTATAAAAACATATCTGTAACAACATGATTAACTAACCCTTACAATATACTCGTGTATTCATTTATATTAACAAAATGTTAAAAATGATATGGTACATTGACTAGAATTCAGAATGATTAAGAGTAATTTGATAACGATTTTTTTGCTTTACGAGATAAAATGTGATTCAATTCAAATAATAAGGATATATTTCGACTAAAACAGGACTTAAGGGGACATTACTTTTGTGCCGAGATCGTGAGACTTTTATAAATACTTCACCGAATAATTTCCTAAAGCGAGAGACATAAAACACAGTACATAAATATTATTCGTATCTAACAATTGTATTTAGATGACCATTCATAAATTGTACGCCATTCCCAAAACGGTTCAATTCAAAATCTCGATGCGGAACACAAAGATTATAACTATAAATGATTGAAACATTAACATTGTTTAAACCATTAGGTACTCCACGACCACTAGAACATCTACAATGTATTATTGACTAGCATTAGGTAATTGTGTCTAGATTATATAAAATAGATCTCAATTAAATATAGGGCAGTCTTCGTTGGAATTACTAAAGTGTCAACGTAAACAATTGTAAATCATTATAAACCCACACAACTCACTTAAAATGTGTTATTTGAATACAAAACGCGGTTTGTGTTCAACACTCAAACTATAACTACATGATATAGTTTACAATGTACATATAAAGGTAACTTTCTGCCATATTCACCAAACTATAGGTATGTATTGTCACGTGTTACTGTTTACTGAGGATTGTATAATACTAACGTTTCATTAATTTACATCGATTATAATGCACGAATTGATGTACTTATATCGATCTCTTTGAACGCGCATGTGATTAACTGTAGTAACTATGCGATTTCATAGGGATCATCTGTATATTATAATACAATAGTTGGTACGTTTATATAATTGTCAACAGTACAAGAAGCAAGAACTCTCGAACCACACAGGACAGGGAATAAAGTATCGAATCTATTCTCAAAATTTTATAAGCAGTCTCTGAAATAAATGTAGGGTATTCATAGCTGGAAAGTCCGGTTTAATTTTTTAAATGATTTAGTCTTAAATTTATGCATTAACGTTGGTGATTCTGTGTAAATTGTGTATTGTATACAAGTTATACGTATATTTGCATACTCGATAGATTACGCGGTGATTCGCTGTTGGCACTTCAACAAATGCTTAGGTACCATAATCCTAAGATATAAATAGTTACTTGAAAATTCATTTACACACTTCAAAACCTTAATGTTATAGACAATGATAAGATTTGCCGATGAAAACATTATCGTTTTCATAAACTTTACAACAATCAAACAATTCGTATTTAATTAAATATGGGACATAATTATCCAATTACACCCGTAACTAGTTTTAAGACTTTTGGTCAATAAGGCATTAAGTTTAAAATATATATTTTAACTTTAATTATTGTTCTTCTTATTTTTTTTTATATTCGATAGTCATTAATGTGTAACTAACATTAATTACATTAATATTTACACAACGACCGGTTTTAGAACCTACAACTTTAACGGCATCTCAAGCCATTTCGTTTAAAATACTCAGTTTCGGAGTACAAAAAGGATTAATGTGTTTCTATATTTTACGTGGCACTAAAGAATAAATATAATTATATTGGCTAAACCTATCTATCTACAGTTTTATTTACACGTCTAGCAATATGGAGTTTGGCAACCGTTATGTAAAAACATTACTATGCGAAATCTTAATAAAACAAATTACTCTATGGAAGTTTTCGATTCACACGTTGTGTAGGTATGTCTAGTATATCCGAATGAGGCAGTCTGTTCAGAATTTTCGATTGAGCATGGGCTATTGTTTCACGTAAACTAAAATGTTCCAAGGCAGTGTTTTATAGTAATATAAAACCTTAAAACAAATAATTATGTAATAATGCCATGACTTTCAATGGACAGTGCGTTGTATTTAAAGAACCCAGATTGACCATGCCTTTTTGCCTACCCAGAGAGAGCAGCAAACCTTAACATTTAAATTAATAATTACATAGATACATGATTTTATAATTTCGAGATCGAGACTCGAAATTATTTATCTTACAAGTCTTTATTTTGTGTCGTTACAAAAGGGTAAAGTAGAAACAAGTGGCGCCACTACCGGACGGTCGTACCAAGGAAACTTCAGATGTCAAAATTAGTTTTGACATTAGCTAATGTCATATACACCCGTTTCGATTGGTCGGCAGTGTTGCCTTCTACATTAGTTTCACGATGCCTTCCCAAAGTCAGTGAGTACTGCCGGTCTCAGACGTTGATCTGGAAGGCTTCCCTAGTGATCTTGGTGTCGTTGTGCTGCGCGTGCGCGGGGTGCGGGTGCGGCGCGCGCTTGCGCCGATGATGACCCGCATCGCACTCCGTGTCGTCTGAGAAGCGGGACGGCGGGTGGATGTGGTCGTTGAATGAAGGGTAGTTGGATATACTGCGGACAATAAGTACCATACATAACATATATTAAAGGCCTACTGCCAAATTAGGGGTTTTCTTGATTTTCATGTTTTAAGCCCTCCCCTAATTATTCCGATGCTCATGCCAGTGGAAATATTTTAATTCTAAATGGTTCTAAGAATCAACTAATAATATAAAATGAGCTACAGGGGCATTAAGCAAATTCCTTCGAATACAGGTATCTAGTTTTTGTTTTAGCTTCTAATTTCAACGTAAGGTATTTCATTAAATAAATTTAATAGCGGTAACTTCAATCTTTAAAACTTTATTAGCTTATACGTTTAGTACTAAATTCTATTGCATTTTAGATTAAAAAAAATAAACGCGTTTAAAATTAAAGATTGAAGCAACCAAGGCAAAATAGACCTTATGGGCCCTTTCTAGAAGTCTTAAATTAAATAAATATGTAAGTCATCTACATTGCTCACAGTGTCTACAGGTACCTGAAGGTGGTCTCGTCGTTGTGGCTGCTGTAGCCGGAGGACGAGCGCACGTGTCTCTTGCCGAGCGCGCCCGCCTTGCCCTTCCGGGAGGGGAAGGCCTTTCGTACCACGCCGCCCATCGAGTTTTCTGATGATGATGATGACTCTTCGCGCTCTACGCTTGGATCTGTGGGGCATTTGTAAAAGTCAAGTTTATTATTAAACATGGACTATGAATTCCTAGTGCTATGAAATGCTGCAACATACACCAGGGTCCAGATCTACGTTTGCAGTCAATAAATGTTAAGTTTGAATTATATTATACTGAATAGCCAACAACTTAATAGGCTCTGACAATCCAGCGCGTGAATCGCTTTATTTTAAGCTTTCGCTTATCCAAGCACATTATCATTTTAGACCATTGATCAAAAGCGGAATAGGGATCGAATTACTTGGCAGCTTCAAAAGATGTTAGAATATGGATTACTCATACGCCCTGTAAACCTATTAGATTGAAGTCTACTTCCAGCAGACTGATAGTCAGACTGGTTGTCGAGGTCGATGTGTACAAGACTAACAAGCAGTGGGATGCGCGGGTCGCAGGCGGGCGGCGGGCTCGCTGTCGGAGTGCGGCGCGCTGGCGTCGTCGCTGGCGTCGTCTTCGTACTCTGTAATGGGCAGGTGCAGCGTTAGTATCTTCTTCACCTCCGAGTCCGTCGAGCCCAAGTTGTCCGACTCTGCAATACGAAGGCACACGTCAGGTAACAGCTTCACAATGTGGTAAGTCGTAAACGCGCCACGATTTAGGGTACTGCGAAAGTTCGAATGATTCTCGATTTATGCAGGAAAAACGATAGAAAGTCTTCATTAGCGATAATAGTAAAACAAGTCAATGTATTTCGTACTTTCGGAGAACACCCTCAGACCAGATACAATATTATAGTTCTTTCTTAAATTTTGACTTCTTGATCCTGGCGCAGTTTACGACAAAGCACATGATTGTAAAATAGTAAATAAAACTTATGGTTGATGTAGTATGGGCTGATAGCGCACGACAAACACTAAGGACATGGACGCCGAACACTTAGAAGCGGGAACGTTCACTAGGTCATGACAATGAGTGACAGGGTGCTACACACAAAAACAATAACGTAAGGTATGTCACAATACATACTGTGTGCATGCTTACCTTTATAAATTACAACACCAGTTACGCTCCCAAAGGTTGCATAAAAGGCGATCATTATGTCAAATTCGAATTCCATTCCTTAAACTTAAATGGGACAAAGTAAACTTAATTAATAGAAGGTGCAATCTACTTAAAATAAAACTATGTAGCTAACTACTCTCTTAGATACTCGTAAGCTTTGTTAGACGGTTACAGACGGGGAAGTAGGAAGGTCGTACCTTGGCTCTCCGAGTGCGGGTCTCGAAGTCTGTTCCCTTTTCTTCTTACTTTAGTGTATTCTGGCTCTTTACCCTGTAATAAAGAAGTGTTGTTGTTTCACAAAGTATTTCTCTTATTTAAGTATTTCAAGAAGTAGACAGATTCCTTAAATCCAATTCTAAACAAATTCTTATGTAAGGACCAAACCCAAGCCTTCCTATTCATAAACGGGGATCATACCGGCGTTAACTAAACCCCGTATTAAGTCTATTGACAGCTTCTTTACAGACCAGCAAACTACAGTGACAGGTATAATTTAGTCTATGGTTTAAATTGTATTTTTTTTTACAAATAAGTTAAGACGAAAGAAACGCGAAAATCAAAACACTGGTGTGTGAAGGCCAAAAATCAAGTCTGAAATTATAAGACCCCACAATGTTGGAAATTTAAATCAAGGGTTTAATTTAGGTCCATACCTTATATTTGTCGTTCTGTTTGAGGTCGTGGTACACGAAGGACCCTCTCACCGAGTGGTAAGGCCCACTGTACACATTCCCGCTGTAACTGCTCTCGCTGTACGCCGTCGGCTTCGTCAGTTGGAATGTTGCGTACGGACAAATGTCTTCTATGTATTCTGTAGAGTCGGAATTGGTTCCATTATATTGGATAGGTCTTTACAAAAATCGTCTTGAATGATATTCTAATGGCATAAATTGTGCTCAATGAGAAAATAATTGAAATAGCAGAAGATAGGAACAAAAGTTTGTTAACTTTTGTATGAGCTTCTTTCCTTTTAAAGCGTCGAAGCAGGAAAGCTTTTGAAATAAACATATACCAACTTGTCACCTGAAGGTTAATTCAAACTTATGATGTTTTTCGGGAGCTGCGTTTTGAATGTATGTACAATATGATAACGATAGAGTTTTGGTCTTATTTGCACACAAATTTCAAAAATGTTGACTGATCTTAATGTTTCGATCAAGTTGCATTGATTAAGTTAAAGTTTGTAATAAAGCAGTTTAGGCTGTCTGCTGGAGGCGCTACCCATACGGGTCTCCCAAACAGCTTAAGTTATGGTCGATTTCAGATCACTGAGCGACTTTTACTTTGACCCAAACTACCTAGAACCTACATCTCCTCATATAATCCTGTAAATCAGACAAAAATATTTGTTATTCAGTATTTCCTAAGACTGTAAATGAACATTACCGTTGGAGGCGTGCTTGTAGTGGTGCTGGGGCGGCGGGTGCTGCGCGCGCGCGGCCAGGTACTGTTGGTCGCGGTTCACCTTGTTCTGCAGCTGGGCCACCGACGGGGACTCGCCCACGCCACTCTCCGTCGCCACCGTCTCTGTGGCACCAGCTTCTAAATCCATTCGATTTGGTATAGAACACTTTTTGGGCTGGACATTTTCTGTTTTTTGATTGATTGCGAAGGATATAATAGTTCGTAGTATGGGAACTGATTTAAGAGCAGGAACAGTGATCAAAAATAAAAAAATGTGAAAGCTAATTGATTAAAAATCCGAAAGTTAAGGAAATGGAGAGGAGTTATTATAAATATATATATATAGGTATATATAAAGGACGGTATACTGACTATTGCGGCGCACGAGCAGTACGATGGCTAGCAGCGCGCCTAGCACCAGCAGCGCTAACGCGGCGGGCAGCAGCACGCGCGCGCCGCCCAGCCCGGGCCGCGCCGGCGCCGCGCCCGCCGCCTCGCCCTCCGGCGCTGCGGGCAGCACTGGACGTGCATTAGCCACTCACACCGTATACATACACCGACACACACAGCCCACACATACACTAGCAGCGCGAGCGCGGCGGGCAGCAGCACGCGCGCGCCGCCCAGCCCGGGCCATGTGCATTAGCCACTCACACCATGCACGTATAGTACACATCTCACATCAACCTCACACACTCACACATACTCGCACAAACGTTGATAGCAGGTAATCGGAAATTATCAAATACCCAATGAAAAACCCAATACCACTGTATAGCCTGGGATTGGAACCTAGATCAAGGCTGTCTATTCAGTTCATCATAATATTAGCAGTAACAAAGTATAATAGTAATACGTACTGCCGCTGAGCGAGTGCGTGGTGAAGTTGTACAGAGCGACGGCGTGCCCGGCGTTGTTGTGCGCCGTGATGCGCAGCTGGTAGTGCGTGGCCGGCGTCAGCCCCGCCACGCTGAACACGCGCTCCGTGGCCTGCACGCTGTTCGACACCAGCCGCCACTGGGAGACGGGGGACGTAATACACTTCATGAGTGTCATACAATATTTTATGGTAGCTACCATGAGTCTTTCCTCTGTCTGACCTCTCTCCGAAACGGTGAAACCCAGAAGAACTCACACAGACTCATGTAACTTGTGCCTACCTAATATTTTATGTCAAACAACGCGCATAGATAAGTAGATATGGAATTGATGAATATACATAAAAAAATATTTCTGAAATAGACAGCTCAATAACATACTCTATACAACTTTACATACCTGCGATTGGCTGATTTCTCGATACTCTATGACGAAGTAGAGGATGCCACAGCCGCCGTCTCCCCACGAGTCGAGCCACACAGTCACCGTGGTCGTGTTCAGAGTTATCATCTGAGAGTGCTTCGGCTTCACTGGGACTGGAAATGAGAATCTAAATTAATCGCTACGTGTCTTTGTCAATCTCTTTTTTCCTCTGTTTCTTCTTCTTGACAGAACCTAGTCCGTAGGCGATAATACAATTTCTTTCGTCATCTTCATCACTTTGGTATTGAAGTCGAAAAAGGTGGTCTACCTGTGAGAAACCTGGACTTGAAAGCAATTATAACAAAATAGAAGATTTAGTTACGTACTAGTTCTGTAGTCTACTAAGCAGATGGTATTCATGTTATTGAGATCCTAGATAAAAGAGCAAAGTCTAACCGGTGCCCTTAGTGTAGGCATGCACGATGTCGCACGGCAGGCCGGTGCCGATGCGGTTGAAGGCGGTGATGTAGAGCTGGTAGCGCGTGCCGCACCACAGGTTGGGCAGCACGTGCTCGGACGTGCCCGCCTCCACCTGCAGCTCCTCCCAGTCGCCGTGCTCACGCTTGTAGTTGATCACGTAGCCTAGGGTCAACAAAATGCATTGAGAGGCGTCGATGGAAATTTCTTCTTTACCTCCTACTTACTCAAATTCAAAATGTTTTTATTTCACATAGAATAGAATAGAATAGAATAAACCAAAACATAAACCTATTACAGGCGCTTATGAAAATTTAGGATGCTAGTTGCTACTGCTGGTTACTTTCAAGGTACTCAGTTATTTTTGCTATTTCTTTTTTGTTAATTTGTTTTGTCTTTCACCAAATTGAATTGAGGAGACATGCTATTATAACTATAATTACTTGGCAATATTTTTTTAGGGTAGTAAAAACTTTTGTGAGCTTTGAAAAGGATATTGATCTATTTAACAAACGTAAAAATAATGGAAGTCGCGCTCTTATGTTTTTGCGGTCTTTAAGTCCTAAATAAGGTGTAAAGGTAAGGGCTTAATCATTTTCATTAAAAAAGTTTAGAGCGCTCACTTTTTTACAATCTTTATTTTATGTAGAGGCTGTGGTTTCAGTAACCATTTTAGTCCAGAGCATTTCATATAAAACCTATGTATTACCCAGGATAGGGCTCCCGCCGTCCCCCTGGTCGCTCCACTGCAGGTGCAGGGAGTCCGCGTAGGAGTCCACCACGGCCAGCACGGGCGGCTGCGGGGGCACCTTTACTTCCACGCTGTACGTGACCTCGTCGCGCCCGTGCACGTTCTCCACCGAGCACGTGTAGTTGCCGCTGTCCAGGTACTGCGTCATGCTGTGTCAATGGAGGGAGAGTATGATAAAAAATCAAGGTGCGGTTGATTTTAGGAGGTACTTCAAGAATGTAGTAGATTTACAGGACTTAAGTCCAGATAATGTAGCTGAGATGTTTCTGAAAGAGGACAATCAAGCAGGCCACGTTTTTGTTGAAAACTTGTTGACCATATAAAATTCTTGGGTGCATATTAATTATTAACCTTATCATTTAAATAAGTAAAGCTACTTTCTAAACTTGAGAAACAGTTTTCGAAGTAGTAAACAAATTAGAAAATGTATTTCTACAAACACGTACTACTCTTTTTATCTGCCGTAAGCTGGAATAGGTACCTGATGATCAGAGAGCCGTCGTTTGTGACATTTTTCCTCAAGGTAGACTCCAAAGTGGCCCCGTTCATACTCCACGTGGTGGTGGGAGTGGGGACGCCGACCTTGTTGCACGGCAGCGATATGTTCTCCTTCCAGGGCGTCACGATGCTGCGGCTAAATGACGTTATCCGGGCAGGCACTGTCAGGAAACGGGCTTTTTTTGAATAGAAGAAAATGAACACCAGTAACCTAATCTTTCGTTGGTGGATGAGAGATGAAATAAGATTTCGTGTCTCAACATATTTATTCAACACAAGGACCTAATAATGTTGTTCTATATTTCTATAATATATACTAGTATAGGTATAATAATTCTTTAGCTATCTTTATCGAAGTCACCTTAAATATTCCAAACTACTAAACTTTATAAAATATCTTGCTTACTTTAGAGTATACGAAGAAGATGGATTATAGACTAACCTGATTCCGAAGGCAGCACAGTGACCACTCGCGTGGCCTCGCCTTCTCCGAGCCTGGTAGAGGCCGACACCCAGAACTGATGGGTGGCCCGCGGGGGAGATCGTGACGTCTCGTGTGACAACGTGCTTGGAGATAGCATGCGTTTGTGGGTACCCTCCTACAGAACAATAAGCATACTTTAACTAGGGAATCATTTTTTGAGGTTTAGGGTAGGCTATAAGACGAAAAATACATATTTGGGTATTTTTTATACTAGGACTAAGGGACCAAATGTTAAGAACTAACATGAAATGGAACTAAATCCTTACATAATTAAAGAGTATTATGGAATCTTTTATGATTGGATTGAGCTGACGAAGCTTTGGTAATGAATAAATATGATTTTGTAAAGATGAAATACACATTTTCGAATAATGGCCAAAATTATGCAGATCATGAATTAAAAGAATGTGGTAATGTATTAGGAGAGAGTCCAGAATTAAGTGAACAGTGCAGTACCTACTGCATGCGGTTCATCATCCAGTTAAATAAAATAAATATATATTTCAATAATGTGCTTTTACTAACACTAAGAAAGTAGTCGTAAATGTGTCAGAAAATAACTTTACTAATGCATGTTGTTTTCTTAAAGTGCAGCGTAATAATAGAGTGATAAAGATATTGTTTCAAAGAAATCTATTGACTAAATATGCTTTAAGTGTGGTCACAAATAGAGGATGAATAGACACTGAGTGGGAATGCTAGTAGGGGCCGCCCTAGGAGGACACACTAACCTTATTGGTGATATCCTTCAAAAAGATCAGGTGCGTTGTACTCGCAACCGGGTCGCATGTATGAAAATATGAATGAATGTGGCACAAGCAAAAGGGGTATGTAGGAATCGCAGCGCGTGTTTGCCCAAGAGAATGGATCGATGGTTTTATGTTAATATATTAAAAGCAGGTAATCGATGATATGCCAATTAGTGCCCTAAACTTCAACACCGTATTCACAATTCCTTAAATAGGTAATCTGGCAAACCTCACAAACTTTCTTTCGGTACATAATCTCCTTTAAAACATATCTTCAGGAAAGTGTCCCTCGTTTTCTGATTTGCGTATTGTCAATGAAATTTTGCATAATACTTAGAGCTGGAATATGCAGAGCTCTTTCACACCTACCTAGCTGAAAATTCTCGATCATCAAGTACTACGGAGAAAATAATAGGTACAAACCTCTCTTCCGTCTTCTATGACACTCATGTAGAGAGTATATCCAACTAGGACTCCATTAGGTGAGGACGGTGGCAGCCATGACACCAGGATCTTATTGCGTGACGACACAACGGCTTTGATGTCGGCCGGCGCAGACGGAACTGTGCGATAAAGTCGTTCGCAAGTTTTAATTAGTTTTAGTTGGTGACAAAGCTGCGTAACAAGTGAATAACATTTGATAAGGCTCAAGATTTATAACTGTTGCATCCTGTTTAATGTAGAAGGCAAGGTCTGGAACTAAAGGATCGTTTTGTTTTAAATTGAGAACACTAATCTAGTTTAACTAATTTGGTCGCCGGTTGTCTTTTGTGAATTTAGACGTTGTTACGGGTAGTCAGAAGCTCATAACTCTTAAAACCAGTCTTACAAAGACAAAGTATTAAACAGTTGGGTTGTGGAGGACCGATAAATATTACGACCCAGCTTAATCCTGGACAGAGGATTGGAACCGAAGATAAATCTAGTTTATTCTTTGAAAGCTGAAAAGTAGCAATATCATTGCGTCACTTAATAACTTTAAATCGTATCTTACTATATGTTCAAAAGCAGTAGATATAGGAAGGGGTTTCTCACCGTCTTCCTCAGTATGACAGTAGACCGGTGCGGCCCTAACTCCGTCGCCCGCGGCTGTAAACGCGCACACCGTGACCGAATAGTTGGTGTACCGTCTGAGTCCCGATAGCGTCGTGTGTAGCCCAGAAATTTGCTTTGTCACCGCGTCTTCGTTACCTGTAATCGAAGTTACTTCAGGATTCCGAAGTAAAGAAAAAACTTAACTGAAGTTGATTTTTGAAAGTACACAAAAGAAAATGAGAAGTGCAGATAAATGTTACTAAAATAGTGAAGGTTGATTTAGCGTTATAAGGTGAAATAGAGTGATGTTAAGTGTTCTGAAACGTAAGTGCAATGATTTTAAGGATAGTTTGAACTTTGATGAATGTTTAATTTTATTTACATCCAAAGTGAAAATTAAGTCAATGCAACTTTACCATAACATTACTACAGTTTTTTAAGACTGTACCGTCTTACACAGCATTAATTGATGTATGGTAAAAAAGACTATCACGGTAGCATGATTAAATTATACGCAGACTTTCAACGTTCATGATCAACCACTTAATTATGGGCCCGAAAAATTACTGACAGAGGTTTAGTGCAAAATGAGAATACTTACCATACCAATCCGTGACGGGTGCATAAGTGACTCTATATCCTTGTAAGACACCGTTCCTTCCTCGTAAAGGTGGAGGCTCCCACGCTACACGCACTGATTGGGAACTCAGCGCTGTGCACTGTAGAGCGCCCGGAGGGAGGCTTGGCACTAGAAGTTTTTAGATATTTGAAGAAACAATTTCAGACAAGACAAGAAAAGTCGAGATAAGAAAGAAATGAAACGGTAGTCACGTGATCTGTGTTGACCAACCACTTGACTTATATTTATAGACCACGTGACCTGAGTTTTCAGATTACGTAATTCGTGGAACATTCTTTATGCAGGTATAGCTGGAACTTACCATCTTCCATAGTTGTAGCAGTTGTTGGCGGTGAGGCAGGTCCCGCCCCTCTGCTGTTGTAAGCTTGCACGACCACAGCATACGCGGCGTGCTTCTGTAGTCCGGACAGCGTGGTCCGGGCGCGCGCAGTGCCCGCGCCCTCCACCGTGCGGACTGTATACGATGCACCGCCCGGACCGCTTGCGCTCAAGACAGTACTGTTACTGTTCAGCTGGTTGAGGGATTTATAATAAGATTAAAGCCATTGTGAAAACTTAAGATTAGTAAGTTTTACATGGGTTTATATAAAGTTTATATAATGATAATAAATTTTATGTAGGCGCGTAACATTGTTCTTCCGAAGGAAATTAGGGTTTAAGGATTTTTTTACAGAAATAGGATTAGGTATGTAATTATTCGATTAAACGAAACTAATTTCAAAATATATTTATAAATAAAACTTGATGTATAAACCGAAGGCACGAAATTTGTAGGTAATGCTTCGTCATGGTAAAGCAATTACCTCAAAAGCAACAACTAAGCTATGTATATTAAGCACTCACTTCTTGGAAACCGACGTAGTAGCCAAGTATGTTTCCATTCCAGAGGTCTCTTTGTGGCGGTTCCCAGCTTACGATAAGTTCTGTTGAACTTTTTGCTTCCACCCGTACGTCTAACGGTGGACCGCTAGGAACTGAAGAAAAAAACATTTTACGAACTTTCGCTCTACAGAATTTTATTCATTGTTACATTATTATGTATAATATGTATTATTATATATTTGTTAATTATATGTTAAGATGCTTACCATGTTACAATATTTAATATACTGCTGTTTGTTGTCCCTATCTAAATAAATAAATAAATTATAGGTATTATGAATTTGTGTAAAGATTCGATTTTTACTTTTTATGGCAAATTAAGTTGTAAATCTTGTCTCTCCTTAAAAAGATACTCCAACTAGATAGGTGTAAAGTGTTAAGTCGGCTATGCATTTCTTCCCCAGCATAAAACCAAGTACATTAGGATTATGTTAATATACCTTAGATCAGGAATTAAGTAAGTTAAATTAATTAATGCGCGAAATAAGGACCTACAGATTAAATAAATACCTAATTTAAAACGAAAACTAAATCATGACCACTACTTTCGAAGACAGTATTGTACAATGGCCTTACCTTCTTCAGTAGTCGTGACTTGAATCAGCTGGCTAGGCTCGCTCTGCCCCAGTCTGTTCTCGGCGATTATCCTCAAGTGGTAGGATGTCGCTGGTTGAAGGTTCTGGACACTAGCCGAGGTTACACTGCCCGGTACGATCACCTTCTGAGGCGTTGACGGCCACGAATCTGTTATAAATTTTAAAAATGTAAATTAATTTATACTAAAAGGTCTACAGGTGATGTTATGATATTTTGATATACACTGAGCATATTTAATTTGTGGTAAAAGACAATACATGTAGATGACAGGTTTCTGGTAAAAAAATACTTATTTCTTTCCAGAAAATTCAAGTAGTTTTGACAATACTTCACCTGGTGCCTCCTTATACTGCACGATGTAGTTGATGATTGGACTGTTGCCGGCGTACGGCTGAGTCCACGATATTTGTATTGAACGAGACTGTTGATCTATTATCCTTATATTTTTCGGCATTTCGGGGACCTGTTATAAAAATACATCACATGTTATAAATAAAGTTTAAGCTTTATACTAACCGCTAAGTTAAACTTTTCGACAAGCAATCAAAGTTGTAGCTGATTATTGAATGCCTGGTATTGCGTTAGATGTGCAGTATTGATTAAGGCACGAGAACTGCATTTATAAGAATCACTGTAGTTACTAAACGACATAATACAAGAAATCATTTCCAAAATTAGCTAAACGTGACCTCATAAACAATATGAAGTTATTTTTTTTATATTTTACGTGTATTTAGTAGGCTAGTTTATCCTCACCTCTTGCACAACAAGATGTATGAGCATTTCATCTTGGCCGTACGCGTTTGACGCCCGACACGTGAGCGCTCCGGTGTCCTGTCTGTACGTCTGCAGTATGCTCAACTCAGATACTAAGCCGTCGTCTAACACCTGCTCTCGAATTGTGTATCTGAAAGACAATTCTTAATTGGGGCCTCGAACTTTTCAGTGTAAACTTGCACTTTAATGGTTTTATTTTATTGTATGAACATTGTAAAGAATTATAATATCCATGTTAAACCGACTGAGAATAATTATTTAATCAATCTAATCTATGAAATATTTAAAAACTATTTACAACTTAATGCTAATACAAAATAAAAACAATATATACAAAAATAAACAGTTAAAAGCATCAAGGTCCACTTTTGAGATTATCGCCGAAAAGAGACTGTCAATTATTTCAACATATAGGTATGTCAATTGATTAGGCACTTGCTTTGTATGAATCATTTTTATTTCGCTTGTAAAATTAGGACCATACTTAGTTGAGATTGGCCGTCATGACCAAAAGGCCTAAAACCTAAACAATGTTAGAAATAATTATCTAATTCGCTAACAATTTCAAAGTGAATTATAGAATTATTTCTTCGATTAAAGAGGGTACCTTTGATCCAAGTGGTGAGCGATAGTATGGTGATGAGGGCTTCGCCAGCTGACCTCCAGGGGCGCGTCTCCTGACGCCGCGCACTGGAGATGCGCCGCCTCACCCGCCGTCACCTGCACTGTCTTACTCTTCATCGGAAACCTGGCCGGAGCTGGGCAGATGGCATTGTATTTTAAGTTAGGTACATTTAATTGGCTTAAGCTAAAAATACATTTTAATTTTCTAATGACCATAATAACGCTAAATTATTTCAAAAATATGTATATGGTAGTTAAATCAACAAATAAGATCAATTATGTACGTGCTTCACTGTATATTATGTCCTATTAAGTACGGTCCTATAATAAAGGACCCAATATTATTGTATTCTTAACTAAAGCAAAATAATTAGGTGTTATTTGATGTAAAAAGAAGGTTACTGTCAACTAAGTAATAGGATACACATTGAATCCTAATGATTTAGGCAGACTCAGAAGTCAGGATATTAGAAACACGAGACAGGTCCACAATCAACTAACCTAATCGACCCGGATCGTGCTACGTTTCTCTAACAACAATTCTAGGACAGTAAGTTGGCAGTAGAATAACCATCTATTATGCGATACTATTTACGTGATGGTTCAAGCTCCGGAGAACGGGTCGTGACGACAATTATTATTAAGCAACATTTTTACGAGACAAGAGAAACAAATGGCTGAGAATAGCATTTTATTTGTGGTAGAATATATCTGTTGTAGACATTATTAATATAATAAAAATAACGAGCCTATTTTGAATGTGGTCTGTCCACGTACAAGAAATCAAGTTGTGGTTAGGTACCCTACATATAATTACCCTAAACCGCACTCTACTCGATATTCCCTTTGAGTGCCGCGGCAGAAGTGAGGAAAAAATATTTTCATAAAGGCACGCTCGTTACGCGATGCTTGTGTAGGCCCAGTGTTATTTATTGGCAAGTACCTTGTTTACGTAACCCTCATATTTTTAAGATTTACTGGCTGTTAAAAATATTACTGCCCCATTTGCGACACGCCGCCGAAAATCTGCTCTATTTTTTGGAGCGCACGGACGAGAAAAGTTTTGAATCTATTTATTTAGGTTCAAGTGAACGTCCACAAAGTTTGTTCATGTGTAAATCCTGGTGAACCTTGTGTCAAACCGAAATAAACAAGCGGGAAATACGATTACTGCTAGAAGCGGAACTGTTTACAAACTGTTCGCGGACGTGACGGGTTTAGGGAGCCGCCGTCCGCCACAATCGAAGAAAGTTTTACTGGTGTTTGCACAATCTACGATTTGATAACACTAACAGTAACATAAATAACCGTCTTCTATGAAAGATTTGTTTCACGTCCGAAAGGTTTGATTTAAACAATCATAAATAACGGCTTCGTAAACGTCATGAAGGACGATATTTCATGATATTTGCTCTTCAACAAAAGCCAATATCGGCGAATACAAACACGTACACCGCGGACTTATTCTAGTGGAAGCCAACTGTCTCGTTTTCCAATAAAGAGGAGACGTATTGCGACGTACGGTCATTGAGTTTTCTGCTCAGACGCGCTCGCTCGCGCTGCCGACCGCTGACAATCGAATAAACTACAAATACATCGTCGCCGTTATTGTGTCTACTCAGCAGACACGTGGGTTCTATAATTATATCTGAGTAGTATCGAAGGAAGAAAAGTTAAGTAATGTTTTCATTTATGAATTTTACAAACAAACTCACTTAAAGACAAATAGCTTGGGTAACTTATAATTCGCTTCACAGAATTGTAACTAAAGCTAATTGAGAAAGTAACTTTCACTTAAAGTTTTCATAAAAGTTAGCAATAGAATGTAAGTCCAACCACAGAACGATCTAAATTAAGTTTTAAAGTAGAGACAGCAGCAACATCAGGGACTCAGCAAAGTGGTGGGAAAATGAACTTCCTTTAATGTTATATAGGTACAATATAATATTGGCAGTTCAGCAATTTGAGCAAGTTATCGGGGCGTCGTCGCGGAATTCTATAGAATTAAATAAAGGTATGGTCGGATAAAAAGTTATTGAGTGTTCTACATTTTATTGTTCAATCTCATATTTTCTCTGGGAAAAGCGGAAAATGTAAGTTCTAATTAAAAGATGTTTTGCACTTGACAATATGATCGTTAACATTTTACATTAATTTAATAACAAATATAAGTTGCCACTACACTGTTCCTTGGCAAAAAATAAAAAGAATCTTGATAAAAAAGGTTATAAAACCTAATAGTTCCAGTTAGGAGACAATGCGTTCTTAACATTTATTTTACTAAGGACAGCTCCATTTCTCCGCAACAAAACAATAATGACGCAAAAGAATTTTCATTTGAGTACGACCCGGTCTTGTCCCGGCAAAACTCATCGTTGCGACGGATCCCCCATCAAGACATTCCACAACTTTTCACAGACCTTCGACAAAAAGATGCTTCCTTTTTTATACAGAGTACGTATAGCTAGGTACATGATCCTCGTGGTAAAAATTCTATTTCCTTCGGCAAATTGACTGACCGAATTTGAAAAAGATTGGAATCGGGCCGTTCTTTGGATCATACAATTTATCGTTATGGAAATCTATAATACAAGTGTCGAGAGTTGAAGTGTTTCATTACTTTTTAGGATGAATTGTGTGAATGAGAATGGATTGCTTAATTAGAAAAAGAAACCGGTTTTTTATTACTTACCGTTGACTTTTAGGAAGATGAGTTTGCTTAATCCAGCGCCTATGTCGTTCCTAGCTTCGCAGAGATAATGTCCCTCACTGTCTTTGGCCACTCGCTCGAACACGAGGGAGCCATTCTCCAGGACCCTTGAGCTCCCTTCAAACATGAAGTCTTTGTACTCGCCAGGAGTGTTACCTGTGCGAAATTTGACCTAGTTGTTATTTCACTTTAGGTAGTTGTATTTATATTGTTACAGAAGACAATCATGCAAAAATAAAGAAACATTAAGAATTAAGAAATCGAGTTGGTTGTAGAATTGAGATACATATATTTCAATTTGCATTTTTTAATTAAAAGTAAATAAGATAAACAATTATACAGAACTAAACACCTTTCACGTTAACCGAGATTCTTCCACTAATAGTGTTCGTTATTCAACTTACCTACAGCCTTCTTCCACGTGATTGTTGGTTTCGGGTAGCCATCGGCTTGACATTGCAAGGTCACATCTTGGCCAGCAGCCACCGCCACATCGTTCGGTTCCAGCCGCCATCGGGGTGGAACTGAAGATTCATCATTTAAGGACAACCGAAATATTTACGAATAATAATAAAAACGAAATTTGTATTACCATTGACTGTTAGCGGTATTGTGTATCGTTCTGAACCAGCAACATTTGAAGCAATGCACGTGTAATTCCCACTGTGAAGCGACGTCACTTGCTCTATAACCAAGGAAGCGCTGTACTCGTCCATTCTTCGTGTTATTATACCGCTGGGTGCGTAAGGCGATGACGTCACTGGCTGCCCGTTTTTCTCCCACCTAAACGCGACCGGCAAATCACCCTCTAAGATCTGGCAAGAGATTGCCGCTCTCATACCTTCCCGTAATAAATTTGTTAGCGCCGGTATGGGCAAGATTTTTGGCTGAACTGCAAAAAAAAAAAGAAATGGCTTGTTTAATTTTTTGTAAACATATTTTAATATCTCGAGAGGAAAATGTTCTTTCAGAGCTTTTGTTGGTGTTTTTTATTTTCTAATAATGTTTTATTTCTTAAGGAAGTAAATATTTTAGATGGTTGGTACCTAAAATATGTTTAAAAAGCTACATTGTTTGTATTACAGTTTTTATGATTATAGTTACGATAGCTAATACGATTCTTGGTTACAACATCAAAAAATATTAGAATCCCCAATCCAGTTTTGGTAGCCAACTTAAGTGCCGAGAGAATGTAGAGAACGTTTCTAAGCCAAGTTATTTATATTTCAAATTTCACGCACAATTTCTTCATGCAAACTCACTTTCGTAACGCTATAAATTTGTTAGGTGCCTAACTGTTAATTATAATGAAATCTGAAAGCTGCTCCATGCCTTGATTTCGCGGACCTCATTTCAGAGGGTTGCTTAGTAAAGGTTTCACTCAATTTTTTTAATATTTTTATTTTATTGGCCTATTAAGCAGTGTTAGCTGGAAGTTTAACGCTCCGTGGATGCCGCGGTAATGGTAAACGTGCTAACTTTAATGAATTACGGATGAGTAACTCCGCCCCTCTTGAATTCGTGATTTTATAGCGCATTAAATCTTAGTAGAGAAAATGAGAAAGTTTATGTTCTAATTTCTCTTTTAAGTAGATGGAGGATAAACATTTTGGGATTTGGTAATTACGTTTAAGAGAATATATTTTTAAGAAAGTCAAGATTAAGTAGTAGCACTAACTTAAGTAATATAAAAATGGAAATGTTATTAAACGTTTGATGAAACATCTTTAAAACCTTTAGTAAATTTTATTTTATTAGGTCTAACACCGCAGTAGCAAAACAACTAGGTCCTACAAGCATTCTTTTTGCAAATTATTAGGTACCTATATATCCTACTGTTTTCTTCATTTCGACTTGATCCCTCACACCCAAATCTCCTATTTGTCGACTACTAAATTGGACCTAAAGATACCAACCTAAAGTCTTCCAGGATTACCCAAAGCCAGGTATAACACGTCACACTGACCTAGTATTTGCACTTCGACGTCCCGTCTGGCAGCGTGTCGTTGCCTGTTGGCGGCTTGGCACGTGTATGTGCCAGCATCCTCGCCTCTCTGCGTCTGCTCCACGATCAGCGTGCCATTTGGAAACACCTTCTGCCGTCGATTTAGGGGGAGCGTCTGTCCGTCTGTTGAAAGAGGTTGGATTAATGTGAGAGTTTAGGAAAACATGCTATTAGCCTAAACTTTTCGTCGCAATACAGAAAAAAAGGAGTTATAAAAATCATTGAAAGGTTTTCATTCTATGGTTGGATTTTAGTTATCTCAATCTATTTAAGCATTTTCTAATAAGTTTGCATTTGTTGTTGCTTTAGTTTTTACTATTGTGTCTAATAGCTTGAACTTTAAATAAACTTGTAAATATATGATGTCAAGAACATGAACGCTACGCTGCAAGTAAATATCAAGATGGTAACTTGTTTAAACTTATGCGTTGTTAAGTGCATAGACTACACGTGTTAGTAGTTAGTAGCTTCAGGCGAAGCATGATAATACTCTATACAGTGTACCTATATTTTAAAAGGACCTTATTTTTAAAATAGTCTTTTTATATGCAGATCTGTATATTTTAAAATATGTATTAAGTCTAATTATCATCATCAAGACGAACTTGAAGAATACAATTTTTTTTCTCGTCATTTATGACTTGATATGAATAATGATTACCTATATTTAACACATTTTTTTTATGAGAATTGGTTTTTATTTGCTGTTGAAACATTAAACATTGCCATGTTTTACAGTAAAAAAACTCTTCTTTCCGAATAAGCATAAGACATGAAATTCGGGTTCTTAGAACCAACTTACTTCTAACATCGTTAACAAGTTGGTTGAGCATTTAAATTTATAATACTTTAAAGAGTTAAATGGGTTGACCAGTTCAAAGACATCTATTTTGTTTGAGACTTCAAAACTTTAGAGTCGTGACGGTTGCCGGAAGACATCTAAATAACTGTGAAAACGAAAAGTGAAGATCTAATACCATCCAAATCTAACATAACTTTTATTATATTACGGGGCTCTAAATAACTATCCAGAACGCAGAGATATAATTACAGAAGAAATCGCATTTTGTTATATAATGCATAACATTATTTTCCTTGATTACTAGTAACTTAAGCAGAAAACTTATTTACATAAATTTAAAATGCTAGGTAAAAGAAACGGTAGATTACAATTAATTAAATAAGGACACAATAAATTAGATATTCCATATTGCATTCAACTCTTATGCATAAATCTAAATAAAATCAAAGCACGTAGTGAAAAATAAATTCTAATTTAAAATAGCCGCCGGTGCAAAACCACAGCTACGAACGTTCTCAGACGAGTTTTCTAGAGACGGTACAAAATAAAATTCCAACAGTTGCTTAGCAGAAGGAAGTTTAGCGAAATGTGCACTGCTATTCGAATATGCCCAATTTCAAATTTAAATATTCAAATTCCGAAGTAGGTCAACGTTTAACGTCTCTATTTAAAATTGTAGTGCCTGCCAGTGCCTGGTTTCGTACATAGTGGTTTTGCAATCTAAAAGGTAGTAGCTTTCGTTCATATCGTAGAAAACACTAGGGGTTTGCTGGTAAACAGTTGTGTACTCTTGCAACTGTACGACTATATTACCTTGCTTGTTAATTCCCCAGCGAGGAAGATATGGTTAGATACTACAGCAATTTGCAGTGTAAGTAAAAACTTTATTACTTTAAAGGCTGGTAGCAAAACAGCTGCTGTGTGGATAGAGAAATGTTACCGCAATTAAAATAACAACTTTATTTGTTTACTTATGTATGGAATGCTTTCAATTAGTGAAAACCTGTAACGATGGAATATTTTACTCTAGTTTATATTTTACAATAGTAATTAAATTTAGCCGTGAGAAAATAAAGTCTTTGTAGCTATCTGAGGTATGACTCGATAAATGGACATAGTTCTGCGATGAATAAAAGAATTGCGGAGACTAACAGTTCGAAAGCACAGGTGATCGATACCTACACATTGAAGACAGGTATGTAGACGTAATTTATGTATACGTACAAAGTATTTTAAAATCTGATCTAACCCTGATTTTACCTCTCGATTCATAAAACGGCATATCAATGCAGGTATCAAAGACCGTGGGTCAGCTTAATGAGAGTGGGCACGCTATGAAAGATAAGGTCCGATGTTGACAAGGGTTCGAAGCGAAAAAGGAAAATTACGAGGGAGTGACCGGAGAGTCTTAATTTGATCTTTCTCAGTAATACTGGTAAACGAGAGGAGGGTTTCACGGTCTTAACAATTTTTATTTCAAGTGAAATTCATCGGGTTCCAGAATTTATTGAGTATCTTACCTACTCGAAACGTGTTAGTCGTTGTAATCCAATTTACGGGGCGTATTACTCAGCCAGTTTTTTGAGCGATTTTAGTATGTTCTTATTATTACAGAATTCGTGTATTACGTAGCTCAGACGGCGGTAATCTCTACTCGACGTTTTACCTGTACCAACACAGAGTAAATATGGCTAAAAAGCTTTTATATTCTGACATTCAAGCGCATATTGTGGAAATAAACAAGATTTCAGATTATTTCGTGTTTATTATTTGAATTTTACGTTTTATTTTTTGGCTTTTATAACTGTTTGGGCGCGCTTTCCATAGACTGTGCCATAAAGAAATGGGGCTTACTTTTTATAGCGCTCTGGTTGAAAAGGAAATTAAAATAAGAATTGCACAATACCCTAAAGGGTTTTGTTTTGTTTTTAATTATAAAAGGTAAAGGTATGCTTATAAATACGGAGGGAGTGGTTAGAAAAATAGATGTTATCTAAATACTCAATTTAAAGGAAAGTCGTAATGTTAATTTATAAATTCTATATTTTGAAATCATACCATAATTTAAGAAGATTTCAGTATATTTTATTGCCTCGATAAATGCGAAACATTAGGAACAATTAGAACTATTAATAACAGATCAATTCTTTCTAATCAACTATTATTAATGGGTCATAAATAAAAATGAGAACAGACAGACAAAAGTAAGATAAATTTCTGATACCTGATCCAATATATTTAGTGTTAGAATGTAGGAGGTAATATTATTTGTACGAGCCTTTGTTGGAGGAAAAACAAGAGAAGAATAACTTAGATTTGTCCTTAATTGGATGTTCCCAAGGTGTCTAGTCTGTTATATAGTAGACAGAATTCTCTGTGCGGTCGGATAACTAAGACGAACATATTTTCATGTCGACGCGAAGTTACATAAAATGTTTAAACATAGAACGAAAAAGTAGTGGATGAACAGATTTTTTACATATTTTTTAGTTCTGTCGTAACGTCTTCGTTGTCGAATGGAAAATAATGAAAAAATATTGTCAGGTGATTTTGTAATAAGTGAGTATAAGTGTTGCCACACTCTTACAGGGTCTATGCTGGTTGTGATAGTATGTACTTATTTTCTTTGAAACTACATAGTGCAATAAATAAATAATATTTTTTGCGTCGATGAAAAGTTTATTTTTCTTTTCGTATGTACTGCGGCGATGACTGATATTGAAGGTAATAAAAATTTCTGTATATAGAGTCTACGAGTTTGAAAAGGAGATATAATATTTGTGTAAAGACTTGCTGTGTTAGGTACTTCATGTACTCTGCTCCCCTCAATGTTAGAGGAGAAGATTCAGGTCATCATTCAAATAAAAGTAATTGTGTAACGTTGCAAGATCCTCTACCAAGAAATTCGCAACCAATATAAGTCTGAAACATCGCAACAAAAGTCTCAGAACAGACAATATTCCGAAGATAATCTAAAAGTTACGAGTATATGTAGTTATTTCGTTTCACCTTCGCCCTAGTTTCTCTGGGACCTGTTGCTAAAAGACGTAGTTACCCGTCACCCTCCGGGGCCTTAATTCGATACTGTTTGACTAAAGTGTCGTTCGTTTCGTCGTGAATGTCCTCTTTTATTTAGTAGACATTGAGGACCTATTTTTATTTGAAGTTACGACGATAAATAATTTTCTGGACTTTATTTTAATTTATTATGTTTTGTTAGAGACGTTTGTGCGTATTGCTAAGTTTTGATTTTACTTGCTTTCAATTATTTTATGAGTCTCCGTAATATTATAAAGTATGATTCCATCAATGGTTGTTTTTTATTTCTGTTTGAGTCCAATACGTGGTAGTAGACTCGCCATATATTAGGTACCTACATTAGGACTTTTGATGCTTGTCGAAATGTGAGTGTAGGTATTATAATAGGTAATACTGATAAAGGGAAACACGCATAAACATGGTTTATATCTGGATTCGATTGAATAAATTCCACTAAAATTAACGTGATAGAACGCAATGATAGTCTCGATTTCTATTAGGCATTGGTAAGCTGTCGTTCTTTGTGGCGTTCTAAGGGGGAGGCCTTTGTCCAGCAGTGGACGTCTTCCGGCTGATGATGATGATGATGATGATTGGTAAGGTTATTTAGTTGGATTTATTGATGTATTCATACAACGCAACGCATGCAGTTAATATTTGACTGATTGAAGCTAACACTGGCAAGTAATTAATTAATATCCTGAAATACGTTGAATATTTGAAATTGTAATTGTACACGGAATTATATCAAAACAGGGTTTGCAATATTGGAATATTATGTCTATTTTTTTTCGAGATGTGTTTAATATATAATATAACTTAGTTATAATTAATCAAACAATATTTTCGTATGCATAAAATCACAATGTAGCGAACTATACTGTAACATTAACACCTATTGAATACCTACATTCACGAGCAATATCTTATTCTAGAGGCTTTACTATTGTTCGTCTTATGATAATTTTATCAAGACTGACATCTATATTTTATTCAATAAGTGTACTTTAAAATAAAATATTACTGTTACATCCAAGTGCCTTCAAAAAATATTATTTCAGTAATCATTTGGAGCTATACGTTTTTTATATTCGCAATGAGAATTGTTACAATAAAGCATTCATGTTCTTATAAAGATACAAATATGATATGACAAATGTCGTCTAAAAGATTGATGTAGTTAATAAAAGAAAATATATTATGAATATACACGCGACTCGTTGGCGATGTATACTTAGAATTTTTTAATATTATATATATTACATTATTCCTTTAAGGTCTTTCTAAATTCGACGTAATGTAATGTCGGTCTTGTATACCTACATAATTACTTTTTGGGTACTTGTTATTCTAAGCAAGTCATTAAGTTGAGCCACTGTCGTGTCGAGGCGAACAAACTTTTTGTATTCATAATCTTAAAATCCTACTTATATTATAAATGCGAAAGTTTACATATTTGGAAGTTTGTTATTTTATTACTCGCGGCCGTAACGATAGGTACAATTTTTTGAAGTTTAGAAGGAAAATTAAGTAATTTAGATCCTTATATAAAATGGCTTAAAGGAAAAGCCATTTTAATATATTTCAGAACTTTTACAGTTAGTAAAGGTATTAGCAGAGTTTTTAAAATTGGTACTCACATCATACAAAAGCGTGACTAAGAACTAAACGTAGTTTCCTATCTCTACATATTCCAATTTAGTGTTTTGATTAAAATAGTACTTGGTAGGTATTTGGATTTTAATATCAATATTGTACGAAAATAAAAGTGAAGCAAAGAACCTCACCTAGGTGTTCGTAATAAATATTTCCCGAGAAAAAGTACCGCGAATACAGTTAGGGAAAATAAAATCATTTTTACAGAAGTCCCGGGGCGGTAATTCAATTTCTGTACGTGAGGCTCTGACGAAAATTATGTCAATTTCGTATCATTAGCGGGGCTAGGGCTGCCACCTTCGCATAAAACAATAAAGCTGCGTACAACCCTGATCCAGAGTCTGGAGCCTGTAATATGAAGTACTAATGTCTGTTACTACGTCGTAAAAATGAATTTATAACTTTTATTGGTCATATTTCATGTTGATTAGTTAGAATTGGGACGTGCGGAATTGCGGATTGAGCTGAAATTGTTTTCTGAAAATGTAGGCTACAAACATTTTAACGTATAAGTAGGTATCTACGTGTGCCGTTCCAGTCTCATTCTTAATTTGTACAATTGATCAATTTGTACATAATTGAATTGTTAGATCAAATGTATTGTTATTTTTGAAGGAACGAAATACTAAAGCTAATACGTACTAAGATTGCCATTTGTTACATTCTTCAAACATATGTTTTTTTTGTTTCAATCTACACCAATCTCACAATAATTAGGTAACATATAAGAATATGTTTTTTAAATAATAATAATATGATTACCTGCCTAATCTTAGGGCTAGATAGCCCTACAAGTTACTGAATCATTGAGGTTGAACAAAACAAGACTTTCTTTTTATTACTTTTCATTTTCCATAACTGTTCTCTCGTGACACTTTTTGTTTCATAAACAATAATTATGTGCTATCATTGTTATTACCTAAAAGAAGGTCGCGCCTTAGGCAATATTAAATTCTCCTAGTTATTTTCACGACACACCTAATTTGTTTTTGTAATGTTTTCTAGGCAGTCCACATGATATTTTTTATTGTCTACATCGTATAAGGTACATATAAGCATACAAAAACTCATGTAAGAGGTTATGTGTATAAGATAGAAGCCGCAAGTTTTGGATCCCTTCAGTTGCTTGCTCTGGCTTAAACATTAACGGCTTGTTGCCAGTTGCCAACCGTTTTTGTCGATACCCAGGCTGACCCGGCCCGGATCCTATTATAGACATTTAAATAAATAATAAGGCGCTTCAAATAAGGAAACGGTTGAACTAAAGTAAAATCACATCATCATCAAAACGTCCAGTGTCTTTAGTGGAACGAGACCGGGAGAGTTGCCAGAACGTTCGTTAAATCAACGGGCATTTGGCAAAGAATTGACGCAAAGCATGTTATACTCAGCATGAATTACGTAATAAATGCCTCTATCAATGTCTATTGGGCAAGAATTCCTGTTATATAGAGGGAGTTATGATATAATTGTCCGTATAGCAGTAATAGAGGTTATTGTGGCGACGACTTATTATTAGAGGTTACTTATCTTTGTTACCTTCGAACCTCAAGAAGAAACCATAAACAAATAAATGAATAATATAACATGTCTGAGATATTTTAAGTGTCATTCGTCAAGTGATTATCATAATAACCACTAACATAACGTCATTAATATCTTGATTTGATAAGTATTAAAAAAAAACTTTGTAGTTTTACTACTCCACAGCATTACTAAAGCTGAACGCTAAAGTTTCCAGTTTGTAACTAACCTAAGATTCTCGCATTCAGAGTAAACGAGCGGTGAATAAGTTAGGAAGCTTACCTCTTTCCCACGTGATCGACTCGATAGGGTAGCCGGCGACGGGACACTTGATATTCAAGTCACTGCCCGCTACGGCTGTGACTTTGGGCATCTCTCGGATGTACGGCAGCCCATACACGTTGACCCGGGCCGCGTGCAGCGCCTTGCCCGCGGTGTTGGAGGCCACGCACGCGTACTCGCCGCCATCTTGCTCCGTCACCCGGCTGATGTTCAGGTGGCTCACCACGTCGTCCTGCAGCGTCACGTGCTGCCCGACTACGAACCTAAGTGCAGGATTATGTTGGTGTCTGAATTTAGAAAAGAAAAGGATTTGCAACGGTTAACAGTGACAGCTTGGTGACATCTGGAATAGTTACTTTAAACGTTTGATTCAATTGCAATTATGGATTAATGGTAGTTCACACGGCGCGTAATACCAGGAGTCTCACTGTACTGCGTTAATTTGTATGAGCGAGCCCTTTTCAAATGGCGTAACTTGCCACAATATCTACTGTACGACTTGTGGTATAACGCGCCGTGAGAAGCTACCATAACATACACCTAGTTCTACTATTTGTTTACAGGTCATTGCTTAGTTTGTCCTACATTTGTGGTACAATTCTGAAAATCCTATCAAAACCCGTTAAAAAGTTTTATGACAGGAGAGTAAACAGCACATATCTGACAAAAGTTTGGCGGTTCATAAAAGTTTTATTGCCACATCATACTCGATCACTGTTGATTTTCATACTTTGTACGGAAAAGCGTATCTTGTGACTTGTCAAGAGTCATGCTCATAGGGATAAACTGCGAAATTATTTAAATTCATTATGGAATATCAATTTATTTGTTTTGAGAAGAACGCAGTTTACAGTTGCTCTTTAGGAGAGACGATTATAAGGGATTTGAGTTATAAACTCATTTCTGAATAGGAGTTTTTTTTTCTTAGTTTAAATATTTTTTTACCTAGAGTTAGTGGGTATAGGGAATCCATCAAGTAGCCAGGTGAACTGTGGTGGAGGATGGCCCATCGCGACACACTTTAGTGACACACTCGGGCCCGGCTGCAATGTCTGTTCGGAAAACCAATACACCAACTCCGGTTTCGATTCTGCAACAAATTATTAATAAATCTTCCACCGTTTCACGTATCCTTGATACAGTGATACAAAGCTCCATTCTGCAAAAAATGTATTTTCCAGCTAACTGGGTTAATCTTTTGAAATACCAAGAATTTATCGAAGCGAGAAGCTGATAAGTATTTTGTTGTACAAGATATATTATTTTGAGAACAAGAACCTACCTGGCTAGTTTCAAATCAAATCAAATCCAATGCGTTTTGTAACCTTTTACCTTATTGATATATTGTTTGATACTTTTATTGACACTACGTACGAATTTTAAATTGTACCTACTTATTTAAATACCTATTTTGAATAGAACAGTCAAACATAGCCAATCTCTCACCTAATAATGTATAAAATGAATACACCAATAAATTATTAATTATGATATCAATTAGTATCCACAATACCTGTGTGTAATCAATGTGGAATGCCTTTATACTCATCTAGAATGTATCAATGTAATAAACATCAGAACAAGCCAAATAAAATGGTGGCCGTAGAATATATGTACAAATTTAATATATAAGTAGTTGTTACGTTAACCCCAACTTTTGCTTATTAAAAAATAATCTACAGAGGTATGATCAAAGGGGACTTCATTTCACATTTTGCATTTGTCAGAAATTTTCCTTTTTCTCTGACACAAACAAACCCATTAACTGGCGAGTATTAAAAACAAAAGCTAAGCTTATTATCTCGGAGTGGAAGGGGAAGAATAATATCCCCCTCGGTCTACGTCAGAATGAGCGGCGCAGTATAGGTGCACTGGGTTCTGTCTGATTAATATTCAGTTCTTTAGACGTTCAGAAAACTGGAGACGAGCCGTTATCTATGTTTGTGGAGAAAATGAATGAACGATTTTTAAATTTTTGAAGGCTGATTATTATAAAATGATGCTCTTCGTTTTTAAAGTAATTGTTACGGTTGCCACTAAAATGAAACCTCCTTTATTTGTTCCCTATCTTCAGGCTAATTATTGTCGTCTTCTTCGAACCTTTCGAGTATTTTTTTTGGCGCAGAGGTAATTTTGAAAGTGCCTATTTTGGTGTCTTCCATTTTAGGTACCTCATCTGCTGATTTGGTTTAATGGCTTTTGATATTGCTTTTGACAAAAAATATTATTTTCTTGTTGTATTTGGTAATCTAGGTACCATTTGAGATTTATATAACAGCTTAATTTATATAAATTAATTATTATTGCAGTGTGAAATCGAAATCTTTGTCTATATTTAGTAGATATGATTTTGTAATTAGCTTTTTGAATAAATGTGTTTGTTTGTCTTTTCTCCAGTTTGAAACTGAACATCGTTTATTTCTTGCTAATTATTTAATTTCTCGAAAAAAGAGGTGAAAGAGATTCGTTTTCTTTAATTTCCTAACTAAGGTATCGTTGACTCGGAGAACAAAGAGCTCAGAAGTAGCAAGTATTAAAAAAAACATTTAACGAACAAGGTAATCTATCACTCGATTTTTCCGTTCAAAAAATGATCGAGCGTTTGTAAGATGTATATCTAAATTCGTTTTGCATTTGACGATACATTATTCATGTTTCATTTTTCATAAAACAAAAACACATTTATATTTTTTTACATCCCCATTCAATAAAAGTAAGCTTTCTGTAAGCCCCGATCTCAGACTAAGAAAATACTTTTTTTAAAATCATATATAACTAACAATAATATTTATAAGACTCGATAATTATTTTATACTACATTAAAGCAGTTTTAGAAAATATCTGTATCAAGTTTGGTGGGCGGCTGCATAAGTAGTGAAGGCATTAATGAGACAGACGGACGAGCGGACAGGCAAATCCGTCCGGCCGTCACTGAGGCACGCCCGCTTCGCTTGTGTATAATTTTTCCACCTCAAATGATAAAGTAAAAGCTGGCTTAGTACGCTGGATAAAATTTTTGTGATTGGATTATTCTTTAAATATTATTCTCTATAAAAGTGTTTGTACCTAATTTTTGAGATCCAAGATTAACAAGATTATTTGTCCTTCGGGGATATTTGTGCTTCGAATAAATCACTTTTTTACGAAAAATGATATTATTTAATTAGCCATGTTCCTAGTAACATGTTTCATAATTAAAGTACTAGTAACGTAATCTGGCCACTAAAACAAGAGAAGACTACTATTGTAGCTGTGATTGTAATATTCTCTTATGTTTTCTTTTTCTTTTAAAGATGGCTTTTCAGTCATTTAAAAAACATTCAGCGTTTAATACAAAGCAAAAAGGTGGTGAAAAGTAAAGTCTTCTTGTAGGTAAAACGAAAATATATCATCACAAAAGTATGGATCAACAAAGTTTAACGAAAACAAGTATATCCCAAATGAATTGGACGTTTTGTCAGTTTCGTGAACGAATCCAACGGATTACTCTTTGACCTTTATTTTTTAAATGTACACTGGCAAGCACATGTCTCTCGTTAATTCTTTTAATTGTAGCTTTATAATTAAAGGGGCATCCGAAATTCTTTAATCCGTTCGTCCTTTGTAAAAAGTCCGGGGGTCGACGCGTAATCTCGCAATTACCATAGTTCTTGTACGCCGTTAGATTAAACAATTTACATAATTTATATGCATAACATTTCATTATATAATTCAGTACTGGAGAGAGGGAAGCATAGAACATTAGTATTCTAATACTGTGCAATAAGTGTCTACTTAGCTCCGGAATTAAACTGGCTGCAGTAGCTTTAAAGCTAATGGTAGTGTATTTTATTCTGTTGCTTTTAGAGATGAGGGTTAGGTTTTTCTATTTGGTTTCTAGTTACATTGTAATGTGTTTCTGTCTGTCCAGGCTAGCGTTATTAGTGGTTTAGTTCTTGAACTTCAGTTCTGTGTTGCAAGTATGTTACTACCGACACCAATAAGTCAATATCGTTTAAAAACGCGTTGCAATACTTATTTCATAATCATCATCATCAGCTGGAAGACGTCCACTGTTGAACAAAAGCCTTCCCCTTAGAACGCCACAATACTTATTTATATATAGGAATGTATCTATTAAGTTACGTGAGCAATACTTTTATCGCTGCAAACGCACACAAAGAGCGCTGCGCCAATGGTAGGTATGGAGTTAATTAAAAAGATGCCATCAAAATTGTCTATAATCAAAGTTAATAATATAATACGTTAATTAAATTTGTATTCACTAGGTACTATCTGGTTTCACACGCGGCTGCACACCACAAATTGTATAATTACAATGTAAACAAATATCTAAATTGCCATTGTTCTAATACAAATTCGCATTGTTTTGACGCCGCGTGGGTGCCTTTATAAATGGTCTAATAAACTGTGAATTAAAATTATGTGTATTTCGCGATACCTCTGCGTTCTAAAATGTAATAATGCAAAAGGGGTCCACGTCCCTTCATTAGAGACCGCATTAAATTGCGACATTTATTTGCTTACTGTTAGGGTTGCGGGACCCGACTTAATGACTAGTTTTAAAGGCACTTTGATTTCGTATATGTAAACTATGTGGGGTTTGTTATTTATTGTTTTTGATTATTTCCGGTTGCCGGATTATAGTAGCTCAGTATTAATCCCATTATTTAATTAATTTATAATAAAATGAGCTAAATACGAAATCGGAACACATCCGGTGCATTCAACGTGTTCAAGATTCATTTTAAGATTCAATTCGTGTATTTTGTTAAGAGATTACTGTAAGACTGGTATTTTCTACATTTTCTGAACTTTTCACATGTTATATGCAATAATGACCTCTATATAAATTTAAAATAGGTACACGTAAACAAACTAATTATAGAGAAGTCTCAACAATTCGCATAAATTCTATTAGTCTGTGATACACAAAGCACCAGACGCGACACGTAGGCATCATTGTGTGCGCACAATAGTTTACCTGCCGTTAGACGCGTCTGTGAACTTGCCAGACGCTATCAATAGATACTAGATACATGACCAGCTATGAATGTGGTGCCATGAGCGTTATTAGGTGGAACGACGGTATTGTGTGCATTATGTGTGGAAGCGGCGCCTCAGATAAGGTCTTTAAGCCACCAAAATCAATGAACGAATAGATATATTGTACCTACATAATTATCCATTTTTCATACTACGCTTTTGTTTTGTTTACTAATAAAAACTATCGGGTGTAATGCAAGCAATATTGAAATGAAAATACAAGAACATAGCTACAAAGTTCAATTGCTTTGTAGCAAAACTTGTAAATAATTTAGCGTTTGTTGTCGATTCTACATTGATACAGAATTAAAGCAGGATTCAGGTAGAAACAAATACTGCACAGCTACAAATTAATGTAGACCAATCGATAGTTTGCTTCTATGTAGAAACGAATGAGAACCAACTTAATTAAATAAATCAGAAATTCTTAGTATAAACTTTCTAGTATACCCAATTCTGGTCACATACCTTTTGAGAGAAATCTGGCAGTTTTGGATGGCTTAAATTTTTTCCATATTTTGGTACTCATTATAAGTCTTATGTGGTATCGAACCGATAGCTATAAAATAGGCCCACACTTGATTATATTACTCAAGAACTCATCTATCCTAAAAGTAGATTTATCAACACTCATGTTTATACTGATAAGAACTACAAATCAGTAACAATGTCTTATATCTAACAATTCTTTTAGCGAAACAGGTATAGGAGTTTTCAATCTGAAGCTAATACAATCTTGGTACCTATTTCTTCTATTTCTAGAGCAGGGTACAGAACGCAACAGTTTATCAACGGTAGTGGTTTGAAGTCATTCCTCCCTGTCTGGCCGATGTTACTTCGTAGTAGTAACAAATGAAGCTTGTTAGCAGGTCAGCCACTTGTATAATTTATAGGCAGACAGTCGCAAGCTCTGCTTCAACCAGACTCTATTTGTCTTCTACACTTTTTTATATTTCTTCGACCTGTAATTGTGTTACGGCTAGTGATCATAGGGCCTATCTTTATACAAATTCTTTGTTTTACGTTCTTTCGTGTGTTTATCTAAGATTGTAATGGGATCAAAGATCTAAAGTTCTGGGCAACAGAATTTTTGTCTGTGTACGGTCGAGCATAACAGTACCTACAGTTAAGGATTACGTTTAAAGTTTGCTTGCTGTTTGTGGATGCACACTGAATACGCAAAGCACACAATAAATAAATATTATAATTATCAGACGTAACTTTTTACTTAGATTAGTTTACTTTGGACTCACTCGCAAGAATACCTACACCTTTATTTGATAAGGAACTTATCTATACACTCTGGCAAGATGTGGGTGTGTAAGCATACCCTGTCTACCCCTACTCTAATACACATATGTACATACACTTGGTTGAAATATAAGTATTAGTAAACACATTTATTTAAGCCATGTGTGTCGTACGATATCATAGCACAAACTCTTTATAACGTTCTTAGAAAGAGATTTCCTGCACAAGGAAAGCAAAATAATGGAAAAAAATCGGCATAGAAATAAGTGGTTGGGTGTAACGTCACGGTCCTACTTATACTGAACCCCTGAAGAGCAGCGACACCAAATAGCGGGGAACGAATTAATAATGAAACAAAGCGGCTTATATTTCGCGGTGGGGGCGGGGAAAACCGACCTTATGAGCTGCGAGATACGATCTTAATTGGTGGTGCCGCGGTTAGTATTTAGTGCGGCGGTTGGATGCGCCCGCGGCAGCTGCCTGCGTCACTGAAGCTCTTTGTTTGAGCTGAAGAGCTGACTCTAATAGCTTGCACCGGATCCGCGCTTAAAAATGGACTTTTAAATATTTTATGAAGAAGTCGGGCGGACGGATAAAATGTTTTAAATTTACATATCTACCGTATGCACGCGTTTGTACCACGTTATGTGGACGTACAACTTAGTTTTCGTTTTTATTTACAGGTTCGTTCCATGTTACCGGGATTGCGGCGGGCAGAAACTTTCTTTTACTGAAAAAGGTGCTCCGTCTTATAAAAGTCACGTGAAAAACTTTCAGCATTTCGTTTGAATTTAGGAGAATCATTAAAGTACACAAAAGTGAACATTTACGGAATGAATGCGCATCGTGACAGTAATATACTGAATAATTTTGTTTTTGCCACGGATTGTAAAAGTTTAAAATCACGTAGAATGCGAATTTTGTCTTGCTAATACATTATTTTTAATAATAAGAGTATAATTGTTACCAATGTTAATTATGACCTTTGATATTCTATGATACGCCGAAGAGTAACATAATTAATTTAATTATTCAGAAATTCATACCGAGAAAAGGTATTAATTCCTGTATTTTAATATTTCCAAGCATTGGGATAAGGTAGTGTCAGGTAGTGTGTACGGTAAGTTATAATAACTTGTGATAGTTTTAGTTAAGACTGCCTTGTTGCCCTAGTGGTTGCTAAGCGCGACTGCTGAGCGCGAGGTCTTGGGTTCGAATCCCAGGTCGGGCAAAATGTTACTGGGTTTTTCCTTTAGGTAATTTTCAATAGCAGCACGGAGTCTGGATTTGTGCCCGGTTGATGGCAATAGGCTCGCCCTCTATTATATTGGGACCTAAAACATAACTGGCGAAATGTGGATGTACTACATGTGCACCTCTGCCTACCCCTTCGGGGAATACAGGCGTGATGTTATAATGATGATTATGATGAATAGTTTTAGTCTTCGCCACGCCATAAATCGTATGATGACGTTCTACTTTTAATTTCTATAAAGATGAAGTTTGAAGTACCAATGTTAATTGAATATTTTAATGATATAAGTATATAGATATAGGTGATTATAGTTAAGTGTACGTCTGGCAGGCAGGCATGCTGGTAGGCAGCCCAATTACTGTCTGGCTAATGCTTTTCCTACGACACGAAAAAGTCACATATTTTTAACAAGTTTACTAAGCCTTTGTTAAATTATATCATCATCATCAGCCGGACGACGACCCCTATACAATACAATGATAATATTCTTTGCGGTGCTTACATGTTAATTAGTACACGATTAACACAGCTTTAAACCTTAGGTAAATCACCGTAACTCGGTGAAATAGGAAAGTAAACGCGAATTTAATGTTTAATTTATTTATTCAACGTGCTACGCTTGTATTCTACATCAAAGGTTTAAGGAAATACACCGTGGTAACTAGCAATTTGATTACGCTTGTCTTGCGTGGTTTCAAAACAAAAGGAGAGTGTGTTTATCTATTTGTTTGCCTAAATTGCTTTTGAGCTTGGGTATCTACTATTCACTTTCAAGTTTCATTTTAACAATTACTTTTTACGACACAAAACAGTAAATAAAGTGTCTTTAAGACTTGTATATAAACTTAATTTCACTGTGTAACTCTAAGTGCCTGGCCATTTAGGCAACCTGCCTCAAAGTTTAGCTGTAAATATTTGTTAGTATTTCTTCCCAGTGATATTATAAATGCGTACCGTCCAAACATTATATAAAAACGTGCCAGGGAGCTCTGCCCAAACTTTGTTACCTTTTGTTTATGATAAAGTTGGGAACAGTGACACCGGCAGTAAGTGGAAAAGTTATATGGAACCCTTGTTTATTTCAGATAGTTGTAGACCCACACTAGATAATTTGTTTAGCAAATTACCACCTCGGCTGGGTCGTTTGTTTCATAAAATACGCGTTGTAACTCCGTGGAGTTTTTAAATTAATTATTGTGCTTGAAAGGGGAATGTCAACGACATTTGTTATGTAACAACTAGGTTTGTATGTAGATTTTTGTATTGTTTGTTAGTAGGTATACCTGTAAGGGTCATGAATTTTGTTAAGCTTCCACATTTTGCTAGAAAACCTTCAGCATGTACGTAGGTAGCATACCTCAATGGAAAAATAAACGCTTAAAATGTACACCTTGATTGACAGTTTTATAGTATTTTTTATAAAACCAAATCAAATCAAATCATTTACTCGCCTCGCAAACCAAAGCCTAGTACTCTAAACCACAAACCTAAGAACGTCAGGAAAAGTATCTAAGTAGTATAGATGTGGGCTGTACCTCTAGTGCCAGTGAAGTTCCAGTCGGCGTCGTGTGTGTGCGTGCTGCGGGCGAAGGGCGCGCGCCGCGAGCGGTTGCCAGCCGCGCGCGAACGACCCTCCGACACTACAAGAAAGCACCGGTTTAACAAGAAATAAGGACTAATCTTTAAAGGTTTTTGGTATAAGTAATTAGTGCGAAGGGAGAAATACTATTTTAATCATATTGCTTACCAATTTAACAGTTATTGCCTATAATATTAAATCACCCGGATAAGGCTCGCTTAAAACAGATTTCAGCAGGTTTAAGCAATAGTAAAGTGTTTATAAAGTTACTCGACTGTAATACTTAAAATTCAATACCTGTACTTAATTTATAGGTACCCAATGTTGTAATACGAACAGCCATCGTCCTTCCTCGGCCATTTAAAAAGTTTGCCGTTAGAACAATTTAAAAAGTTATTTTCCTAATAGAAAAGTTGTCCAATTGTTTTATAATTATAACGCTTTCAAGTCTCAGAAACCGAGTTATAAAAGTCGTTTTTTTCTTACAATTTAATTAATGTAATAAATGGTTACGGGTGAAGGCCAAATAGAGATAAACGTCTTTAGTTGTTTTTAAATAAAACTGCGCTTACCGTCTATTAGACATTCAGATACTCCATACGCTTGATCCTTGGTATTACTGACAAAACACTGGTAAACTCCTTGGTCATCCTTCTGAGAATTTTTGATATGTAGTCTTAGGCCGTCTTCAGATATCTTTATTCTCTCGTTCGGTTTTACAACTTTCGCATCGTGCACCCAATAGACAAGCTCGATTGGATGGCCGGACACTTTGCATTCGAACGTGACGTCAGCATTCGTTTTCGTTCGCACAACTTCGGGTTTTATTCGGACGGAGATGGGTTCTATAACAAGCGAAGGGGAAATGATAGAAAAAAAGTAATACGTTATTTTGCTCATTGCTGTAAGCAATAAAATTTTACGATTAGCCCAATTAGGATCGTAATACGGAAGAGAATTGTGTTGTCAGGAAAGGGAAACTCTTAACATATATTAAATGGATGTGCTTCCTCGTTTCTGAGAAGATCGAGTGAGCGAATAATCTTTACCTTATTTTTTACGATTTTTATTGAAAAAGGATACCTACAGGATAATTAGAAGACGCAATATTATTTGTTATTGTTAGAAGCAAATCATATTTAGGCAATCCGTTTATCTTTTACACGTGCCTTAAGATAATGACATTTACAAATGAAGGTTGGTAACATTTTATTCGTGTTTCGTCATATTTATATTTATGAAGTCTATTATAAAGTATACCCATATTTCATAAATTAAATAAGACATAGGGCGAAAGATTTTTAAGCCGTGACCATGGTACGTTGTCATGGTAACTATAATTTCAGCAAAAACAATGTCTGACAGCTATTCCCACCTGTAACAATGAGTGTGAAGTGCACGGACTCTCCGCCGACGGTGTTGTTCAGCCAGCACACGAACCGGCCAGCATCCTCGCGCCTCACCGTCTGCAGGCCGAGCAGGCCACCGCCGAGCAGCCGCGACCGAGACCAAAGACTGGTCTTCTCTATAGGTATGAGCTCTTCGTGGTGCTCACGGAACCACCTGTGTACGGTAAAATAAAACAAAATCCATATAAATTAGAATATAAAATTTCCTTTGAAAACCAGAAAATAAAATAATTACAAACAAAAGAATGTGGAAACTGTTGTGACGAAAAATTCTCGATTTAAACGGTGTAAAAATAAAAGAATAACTTATAAAAAACAAACGAAATACCTGAAAATGAGGACTTATTTGATCGAAGTCATTTGAGGAATTTTATCGATATCAAGCTATAAATGGACTTCAACAGTTTTGTAGAAATAATCAAAGAGTTCATTGAAGCCATGTATCAATAGACTATTCTGTATCCCTCCCTCCACACAATATGAGTCGTGTATTGTAACACGATAGAAAGGGGGTACTTTGAATAAGCCAAAGACTTCAATAGGGAACAAGTTGTGACAAATAACTCGCTGGTATGAGAAGTAGAATTGGCATCATTGAACTGTTTTTCAACACTTTTATTGATTTATGGTTTACAAACGTGTAAATTGGTAGCGTTTGGTTGTCATTAGGTTTCAAAATTATATTGCTACGTGTTTTGAGGCTAACCGCAGTACTAATAGTTCAAAACATAAATCGGTATGCACATTAATTTTATTGGAAATCGGTTAGGCTAAATATTTTTGTTTGTGTAGTTTGGCAAAACTTGGGCAATTTAATAAACATGCTCTAACGGGATATCTTCTTATGTTTCTTGAACTTTGTAGGTATAAGAAAGAAAAATATTATGATAGGATAAATCTATCGGCTGTCAATAATTCAGTTAAAGTTGATGGAAGAAAGTACTAAGATCTGACGCCATAAGACAAATTTAATGGAATTTTCACAGCAACAAGATCGATAAGCTTAGTAAGTAGTAGTAGTACTGGAAAATAGACTACGGTATACACTAGCAAAGAACTGCGTACAAACATTTTATTTCAATGAGTTGAACATCGCCAATAAAACAACATGTCATAATGTAATACTAAAATCAAATAACTTTAAATTACAGGAAATTGTGAAATAAGTTACGAACAGTTTTTATTGGGTTGCGTAACGGGGAATATTCGTAAAGCCATTTGAAGTAGCTATTTAATAACCCTTGACATAGTTTATGTGGAGTGAAATTTGTTTGGGGTTGAATTACAGAGGGCGAACTGGAGCAACTTATTTCGTCGCGTCCAGATAATGTTACATGAAAGAGACCCATCACATAGTTTCAGGTTTCAAGTCGTTTCAGAACACTATTACACGACGGCGAAGGCTTTGTGAATACCGTCTTATATCCTATGCGAAATTTCGCGGAAATGAAATGGCTATGTGGCGCGAAATCTTCAATGTTCTCCAAGTTAGGTTCCCTTTTAGAAATAGTTTTGAAAGGAGTTGAAATGCAGTGAGACATTTGCATTCTAAAAGGTTTCCTCGAACTATGGCGGAATATGAAAGTTTATGGCGTATTCAGAAGCTCTCGCCACGGTAATTCTTTGAAGACATAAAATGTTATCAGTTCACTGAAGAAGTTTGTGATCTTTTATGTAGTCTATAACTCTCAGACGTTTTGAAATCACAAGAGATTTTATTATACTTTTGTTCTTTATTTCACAGACACGTAGGTTTCTTTAGTAATGATAGCAGCGCAGCAATGAAAATGGAAGTTTTGTTATCTAAAGTTCGTGCTATGCGCGAATTTATTGTGAGTTCTGATTTACCTAAGTACACTTGGGGACTAAGTTTTGTTTCTGGAGGTAATAGCTGCAACCGCGTATAAAAGACAAATACAAAGTGTAGGAACTTTTGTGCGCTAGCCATCGACCCATGAGTTCAGTTTGTGTGGTTATTTGACTAAACATGACTAAGTTTGGCCACCGAAACTTGGCAACATTCACTTCCATTTACCTACGAGTATCCCAACGCAGGTAACGGAAGTTTTGGATAGACTTATGTAGGTCATTAAATTGATCTGGTTTATAAACTATTATTAAATATTCGTAAATGTGAAAATATGTGTTTAATCATGACCAGCTCATATTAACATGTCAACTCATAAAATGTTTAATCAACACACCGTGGTAAACACAGTATGTACCTATGTATGATTTAAATAACGGTTTATCTGCGATTGAATTTAATGACACCTACAACAGACTGCGTTATTCTTCATTCAATATCTATCCATCAATGAGCCAAAAGGAACTACATAAATATTTGCAAGTTTGTTGCAAGCCGTTGGTACTAAGAATTGAAATAGCACCGTAACAGCGCTACGATAACACTATGAAAATCTATTTAAATTACTAGCCATTTTGCTATCAAGAGACGATCTAAGCAATATAGCAACATAGATAGGTACATTTCCAAGGGTATAATGCAATTTGCCGGGTTTTGCGGACTAAATTGCTCCTTGGCAGTTAAAACGAATCACGTCGCATGGGGATTATAAAATTGCGGTAAAATCTCGACGCGAGATCAAAACGCTTTCACGACAAAATAAAACGCTCAGTTTGACCGGCGCGTATCAAGATTTTAGCTGTGAATTTTAGCACGTTGTTTTAAGCTGGCGTTTGTAAAGAATTGAATGAAAACACTATTGTTGCCATGCTTTGACCACTAAAACTGCATTTTTCGGAGTATTTTTTACCGATAAAGTTATATACAGCTAGATGAAGCAGCCGTAGCAGCTTCATTTAGACGGAACTTTGGAACAGAGGACCTTAATATTGAAGTCTCAAATAAAGTTTAAAAGTTTTATACTTTTTATTCAAATAATTTTAAGGTACTCATTTATGTACAAGGCAAAACAGTGAAGATAGCCAAATACAGAGGATACCCAAAATGTAAACATGCATAAATCAAAACAAACGCGTTACTACTCTGTTAAGAAGTATACCAAGTAATGTGTTAAGAAACCCAAAATGTTCCGTGTAAAAGGCAGGCCTAACAAATTAATATCTAGTAGAGCGTAGTATTATCGCAAAGAGAACGGTTTATACCCAAAACCTTTTAAATGAATCAGCATCGGATGGCCATTACACGTCGTTGGCAACAAGACCTGTTCTGAGGTAAAAAGAGTTTTAGCCTCTTTTCGCCGGTCTCCGCGACTCTGTTGTTTGCAGAAGCAATACCTTTTAGCTAGTGGATACAGTCAGCTAAAGAAAATGTTACTTTGGTTTTTAACGTGGTTTAAAATGTTGTTTGTGAAACGATGTAGTTTGCGGTTTAGCTTCTAATAGATCTTTCTACATTGTTAAACTCTTGATTTGATTCCTTTTCTTTAACATTATGTTAATATAAGCTTTATCTAATATTATATGTATTATTTACGTGTACTAAAATTGGTTAAGCTTAAGTATGATCACTCGTAGACTTGCTCTTAGGTGATGCAATTATAAATCGATAGAGAATATACCACAGAGTTCTTCAGTGAGTTCTGACATGATTGATATTATTATCACGGGTTCTTATAGGATGCACAGAACATGTCCATGATAAATGGTTTTCTTTCAAACATCTTTGCCACTATTTTACATATTAACCGTCCTTTTATAGTTTGCCTGTTCCTTACCCTGACCGATCTATTCGCGTCTATTCAGTCTAAAGTTATAGCACGAATAGTACGTAATGGTATGACCGTTGACTGTTAATCCAAAAGCCGCAAGTTTATCCTGGCACGCAACTATGTCTTTTTGAATTCATGTGCGTATTATAAATTATTTATCAGTTGCTGAAAACGGTGTAGGAAAACATCGTGCGGAAACCGGTACACCTGAGAGATTTTCCAACGATATGTCAAACTAAAACTACATCAGAGGCCTACAGGCGGTTATATACTCTAACACTAGGTTTTCATGAACCATACGTTAAGAAGTGTAAAGTTTCTGTATAACAGCTCACCTGTAGCTGGGCACCGGCCAGGCGTGCGCGGCGCACGGCAGCCGGACGTCCTGCCCGGCCTGGATGCGGCGTGTGCGCGGCTCTATCGCCACGCGCGGTCTCACGCCGCCTTTTGGTTCTGTCACTATTATGTGACCTGTAAAGCAAAGATTAGGTATACTTCCCGTCACGTAAAAAGAACGCTGAGCGATTGTCAGCGACTGTGTTTGCACTCGGATATAAACGGCTCCCACGGTCCTGGGCTATTGTGATTTATAAGTAAGTGTAACCGTTTTTTTGTGGAATAAATAGGCTTTACTAGTTTAGTACGTGACGGGAACATTAAGTGTTCGAGTTTCACTTCTTTTATCTATCGAGTTATTTTAATTGTAAATGGCATACGACGAAGGATCTCTGATGAAAAGGATTGAAACAAAGTCTAGGTACGTAAGTCAAAATGTTTATACGTTTAATCAATTCGTCAACAAGTAGGTCAGATGAAGAAACAAGATAGTCGGTCTACCTCGATTATAAAATAATATTTGTGTAACAAGCATCACAATTTTGTAAATTCAATTTATTAGAAACGTTCATTTTAATGTCTTACAAATTTTAATATAAGCTAGATAGGGATTTTTTTCGCAGAATAAATAGATTTAGGAGAGATTGAAGTAATGTGGAAATGGAATGTATTTCTCCTTTCGCAATCAAAAGGAAAAGTCGCGGGTTAGAATCCTGGTTCTGTCTATAAATTGCAAATAATATGGAAGCGTTAAAATACTGGATAACTGATCTAGGTACTTCATATTACAAGGTATTTATATGTCCCTATACCTACCTATATAATATTATCTAGTTACACTGAAATGTTATAGATAGTCTTTGTAAATGCCGGCTATACTAATAAATATAAGTAACACTCACCAAAGTACTGGCTAGCGTACAAGGTCCCGGTGATCCGGTCCCGTACGCGGCACCGGAACGCGTTGTGCCGGTCACGCGGACTAACTCCGCTTATGTACAACGACCCGTCGTCGAGACGCTGGTACTTGGACCCTAGGAAACAAAAAATATATATTAAAAGATTGTAGATATTGTTGCTTACCTACTGTGAGGATAGATTCAGTATTTTACAGCTCTATATTCCAAGTTCACCGACTCTTGGTTAGCATAATAACGTGTGTAAACTAGTTCTAAAAAATTAACGTGCAAAAGTGTTTTTGGAAAACCTATTTGCAAAAAAAAACATTTTTCATGTTGTTTAAATCCCTTAATATAAAATATCAAAATAGTATATTTCTAGAAACCCGTTTTAAATTGGCGTTAGTAAGACAGAATCACAGAGTAAGTTTTAAGTAGCGTCACACAAAATAAATGTTTATGTAAGTGGCTACTGGCTATCTTGTCAGTTTCTAAAACAACTACAATATTATTTAAATAATATATCAAAGTTAAACTATAAAAGTATTGTAAAGTAAACAAACACAATATTGTAATAATATTTTGGCGCCCAAAGACAGCCACCCACAGCGCATGCGTAATCAACAACTGTCATTGTTTAAAAATAAAAAAGGAATTACAAACTTTTTGGTGTTTAAATCTAACCAGTGACAGTACAAATACAGATACAAAAAAATACTGTATTTTTGCTGCCTTCTTAAAACATACCATAATGGCTACAAAAACAAAATGAATTGCGAAAGTATGTGATAATCTGTCAACTTCTATGCCAGCAGCAGGCGAAATTACCATTTGCCAGCGGCAATAATATCTTCGCTTTACGTTGACACTCATGTTTTGTATTAAAATTAATACGACGCAAGAACTGGCGGGAAACATTCTATAAAATACTTCTTTCTACAAATTTTCAGTAATCATGCTCCTCTATTACAGGAGTGAAATTATTACACCTACATAAATTGTACCTATAGATATAATAAGCCTCATACATTCAACTTCCATTTTAACACCTCAATTTATTTTACGTGAAATAAGATTCAGGCTGAAAATGTAATTGCGTGTGTCGTCAGTAGACAAGTGTTTTGATGAGAAAAAGCGACAATTTCCTCTTGGCGCGAAATTCTTAGGTCATGTCACGTAATGCTTTTTTGGCGCGAAAATGGCAAGTAAGCCAGTTTGTTCTATTCAGCCAAGTTTGAAAACTAAACAGTAGGGATGTGACAATAATTACTAAATTATACCAAACAATCGACTACATCAACAATTTATGAATATCACGTAGTTAATGTAAATCACAACTCCGTATCTCGTTCAAGTTATAATATAGAGATATGTAAATCAAATTGACAATCAGAATTTATTAGGGCATTTTATTATATGGCCATTGCATTGATTAATGACACAATTGGTTTTGATCACCATTACGTATTCAAATAGGATGAAACAATTGTTATGTTTTGAATAGAGTACTAGTTATACGTATAATAAAGTGCGTAATATTCCTTAATAAATACTAAATAGGGTTGATAATCTCGCCATATTTTTCCATATTTACTTTGATATATTTTATAAGTGGGCTACTTACTATACGAGGAATTTGATCATCGATAGTACAATCATTGTCATGAAAGATGACATTTGACGTAACAGAAATATAAGTATGCATCACAGGAGGATTGCAATTTTTCGGAATCGGACGCCAAGATCCTTAATAGGTGTCTAGCGGATCAAGTAGGTACTACACAGCATCTGTTAAGTCTCTGAGGAGGCAAAGGTTGACGACCTGATTGACGCAGTAGCTAAGCGAACGAATTGCGGCGCCAACGTCTATGAGTTCGATTCTTGCACAGAACAAAAATTGTGTGATCTGCAGATGTTTGTCCCAAATTTGTTTGTGTAAACATTTTACGTTTGTGAAACGCACCCACGATACAGGTGAAATTCCAAGTGTGGGGTGACTTATTAAAAAAAGATCTTACCTAAGTGGTGTAAGACAGAGATCTGGTCATCAGTGAACCAGTCGGTACTGCCGACCCTGTCCGCGCAGTGCGGCGGCACCACGCACCGCAACACCGCGGAGTTGCCCGCCATTACGTACTCATCGGGAACGTGAATCTCCCATGGTATGTTTAGTGCTGCAAACAATATAAAACATTATTTATCATAGTCAATATTATCTTCCGTAACCATAAAAAAGAGACTGGCCGAAATTCCAATAAAGAAAAAAAAACCCATAAAATAAGTTCGCTTTATAAATGATGCCTATTTGGTTTAGGTTCTGTATTCTGGCGATATTGGTAACATAATTTATAAGTTTAAATATATTTGAAAGGAATATTTGCGGTCAGTCACCGTTAACGAAGAAAGCTAAGATCACAAACTTACGGGGACCATTGAATTGGCAATTTAAACATTAAGAAGAAGTATGAATTATGTGTGTGTTTGCACTGTGCACTAGACCTATCGTAAGTTCTACTTTGCTAATGGATACGAGCTACATAATTATTAAACCTACATAGAAATGGTTTACAAAATGGTGGTAAGATTGCCTTCGTAATACATTTACAGAATGAAATGAAATGAAATTCTTCTCATGATTACAGGTCAGCGCAAGAGTAGGGTACAAATTAAAAGATGGCTGACTGCACGGTATCTCCGTAATCCCTTTAACACAAACGGTGAATTTCTTTACAGAGCTCTAATTGCGGATTTCAAATCCCTTTCATCTGCGCTTCATTTAGTTTATTTCCTATGAATTGTGACGGGTACAGATCCCTTCATTTATTTAATGTTGGTAATATAATTGAAGGCAACATTAAAAATAATTATTTAATAAGTAATGTTAACTTAATATTCTCTTAGATGTTCAGTAACTGAGGCAACTGGATTCCGACATAATAATCGATAATTTGAAAATAAAATTCCCGCCTTGCTAAAATTCCTCTCAAAATGAAGGTAAAGAAATATTTCGAAGGAATTTAAAACTTGTTTCGAAGTATTCCAAATTTGATATTATGCATATTATTATGTCAGTTGACAAATGAGTAAAATTCTTCTTCTATCTTTTCGCAACAATTATTGATGAAGTGTAAAAAAGAAACCAGCCAGTAGGTTTGTGGTGGGGCTGATTGAAATTGTTTTAGCCCCATTTACATCACCGTTATCAACTAGATGTAAATGTAATAACTCAAAAGTGTTTTCTAAGCGAACAGAAATGCATTTCCTTAATTAATTAGTCTGTATTTCTTGTTAGATAAGGTTAGAGATTCCGTCGGTGGAATTAGATGCTAAACTCTCGCTGCGGTAAACCGTCTTATAGCAAGTATTTAGCGTTTGTTTGTTGTACGTCGGGTTTTATGTAGAAAATACTACATAATATAGTCTATTTTTGCGCAGTAAATGCCGTTATCGTATTGCGTTATTCCAGACAATTTGCTGGTCATAATGTGAACTAGAGTTGTACTAACAATCTTCTACTAATACTAGCTGCCCCGGGGGTATGAAAAATAGATGTTGGCCGATTCTCAGACCTACTCAATATGCTCACAAAATTTCATGAGAATCGGTCAAGCCGTTTCGGAGTATTGCTCAAATTCAGAACGGCGCAATTTTGTGCATATGTTTAATTGATGTTCATTTGTGTGTAAATTAACCCCGTTACACGATGCTAACATGTGTTTTAAGCTTGTTAAATCTCAAGAGATTTGTTAAATCTATTGTCATCTCTATTCTTTGACATGCAAACGACAGTGACAGGTATAATTTAATCAATTGTTCTACACTGAACATTTTTAGTAACCTGGGGTGAATGTTTTGCTATGTTCTAAATGTAAAAAGTTCTTACCAGCGTGTACATGAATGTTCTTGGAGAGCACCGCGAACCCGCTGCTGAGCCTCACTCGACACCTGTACGTGGTGGCGTGCACATCTCGCCTGTACAGCTCCGCGGGGAACGGCAGCAGCTCCAGCGAACCGTTGGCCAGCACCCGGCGCAGACCCGCCAGGGAACCGGCCAACGAGTTGTCTGCTAGCAGCCAGTCCAGCTGGAAAAGAAGGATTTATTATAATGTGGACATTATAGCATGGAAGTCCAGAGGTTTGTCTAATAGATACATAGGTCGGGTCGGAGTTTTAAATCCAGGTATCGGTACCTTCCCACAAACCTTTGACCCTAAAAACAAGGATCCATGGAAGTGGTTTGCTGATATGTATAATTTTGAAATTATTACAAAACATCACTAACTTAAATTATGTCCAGTTTTCGGCAATACGCACGCCCCATTATTATAATAACGACATCAAATGCCAAATATTGATGTATAACACACTACTGCCAACCCCTTTGAGGAATACAAGCGTTATGTATGATTCTACATCCCTATCAGTACCTGCTTGGTTTTCAAACTGGCTGATTCAGAAACGTGGTTGCCACCGCAACTTTTACACCGTATAAACTTGAATAAGCCACAAAACAAGATGCCGTCGTGAATTTAAAAACTTTCACGTCGGTATAAAAAAGAAACCTCAAGACATGTCGGTCTTCGTGACAGTTAATACGATACAACGTTTTATTTATATTACTCGGGGGCATGTTCAGGATCGCTATAAGCCACGAATTTCCTTCCCTCGAGTGTCTTTCTCGTATCGCCTACTTTTTACATTCCCAGTTTTGTTTTTTAAGTAAATATCTATGTTTATGAACATTCGACTTTGTTATCGGGTAAAAAATTATGTAGAAAGTTACGTTTTTGTGTCATTTATAAGTAACATTACACTCTCAATAAAAAAAAGACTTTTTATTTCGCCAAGCTCTTGAGATACAGAGCAACCTACCTAAGCCTTCTTGCTTCATATCTTTTATACTTGACGTAAATAGAGAACAAACATTTGCTTTAGAAATATGTATTATGATTTGTACCTAATGTGTTTGTGTAAAAATATTTTCAAAAAGTTTAGAAAATTCCAGGAAACTTGAAGCAGTCTGGGGTAGATGCCCAGTAGGTAAGAGTATAATATGTGTAAGCAATAGTTTGCTGTGCGAATTTGCTTTTTCCGTAACATTAACCGTCGCTCGCCGACAGGCCGATGCTTGTCGCCGAACACTCGTGTTTAATTTACTGTGATTTCAATATAATTCACTGATTTCATACCGACTTGAACAATGATTTTTTAAAGAAAAATATAATTTGTATGGCTGCAAATAATGTTCTATACATTAATGAAAAACAAACATGATTATCTGGCACATTGTAGTTTAAAAATAAATACATCGTACTGTGTTACAGTATTATGTTTGTAATTCAAAAATTGAGTTCTAAAGATGTTTTTCAGGTTTCAGCGAATATTCACGAAGGTGTATAGATTAAAAACATGCAAAAGATAAACAAACACTGAAACATAGACTAACGTGAGTTTAAAAAATAGAAGACTAGTCATTTGCATGAATGAATGAAAATACCATTTTCTGAGAAATAAATACAATTCTTTTCTAAAATAAATAAAAAATGTATTGCAAAATACATACATTGTTAGGAAAGAGATTGAAGGATACCGGATTTAGATATATTATAATTTTGTACTGTACCTATAGGTAGAGATTAGGCTATCAATCATTGTTTTGTCTATTGGGCTAAATCTATACAAGTCCGTTCATTTTAGTAGGCTTTAATTTCTGTAAATATATTATTGGAAGTTCTGCAGAACCTCTTGTGGAGAACTTATGGTGAGGAGTGTTTCTACAAACCCGATGGCCCCAGAGAGTCGGACAGGCCTTGTCGCCGGCTTGTCTTAACTGGCCGGTCCGAGCAAGCCCCGTGAGTGGCGACTTAAGTGCACAACCTCAACTGTCCTTAAGCGTATTATTTCGCTGTACGAACTACTAGCACGGTGTTATTCTTTAGGGGTGAGCAGCGTTGAAATATGCTCACTTATTCTATAACGGTGCCCACCAAATTCTTTGTAATAGTGACATTTTAAAAACCATTTGTAGATTACTAGTCCATACTTGAATTCCCTTATAACTAACCTAATCCAATCAGGAGTTTTAACCAAAGATCTTTCCTATTTTTGTTGTGGCAAAAAAGGTAACATTGGTTTAAAGGGAGGGTTTGTAAAAATAACTTGTGCATGTTTCTGTTGTTAGGCATATATAGGTTTTTATACAGACCACTTCTTAAAGAAGAAACTAAGCCTTGTTATTTGAAACTTAATTTTTTGTCTCAAGAAGTATCCGAGTCCAAAAAGTACGTTAAAAGATATTATGTATGTTGACAATTTTGTTTTTTGCTATTGCCAGGCGACCCGATTTTAAATAACCAAATATGATTATCACGGGGTAAATAAATGACTGTCGGACCATATTAATACATACCATATGGTACGTACAAATTGTCCGAGTATAGTACTGCAACCCTGCGAGCCGAAATTCCAGTACTCAGTAACTGGGTAACAAAATAACAAAGTACAAAACTAAGTACAAGTCAAAGAGCCACTCCAAAACTCTATTTATTTACGTTCAACGTTAAATTCCTCCTCGGAAAAGAAGTTTAAACCTCATTTAATTAAAACCAAGCTTTTATTCGAAGCACGTTCCATTAAGTAAAAGACAAATTCTTCTTAATTAATTAAATAATTTCTTGGGCGGGGTTTATTTTTTCGTTTTCCCTCCTAATGATGTTTTGTGTATCCATGTCTGTCTAGGTCTCAGCGTAGCCGGCGAGCCACCCCCTGAATATTTTAACAGGCTCAACGTTTGCTAACTGACACATGAAATCCCTGAACTAACTCTAGTAGGAATACTGACACTAAATATACGTTTATGAAAACGGTGATCAATGTTTAATACTCATACACAGTAAGACTGTATATACCTCTTATGTGAAAAGTTTTGGCATCAGATAATAAATAAATAATATAATAATATTTATAATAATATTTAAAAAAAAAAAAAAATAACTCCAGCCCCCTGTTTCATAATTTAGTATCATATCGGCATTAACTAAGCCCCGTATTAAGTCTATTGATATCTTCTCTAGTCTCTATTCTTTGACATGCAAGCGACAGTGACGGGTATAATTTAGTCCTTAAATTGATAGTTTTTGATGAATAAGGGGGAATAAGTACTCGTAAACGCGACGTAAATATCTTCTAACTAAAAACTAATTTATAAACCAACATTTTAATAGAACTTATACACATGTCGATTCTAATACAACCTCTTTAGTCTACACTTTCAGCAGTAAGGCTCGTTACGGAGAAGCTGTCTGCAGTTTCTTAACCGAAGACTTAGGGAAAGCCACAAATGAAAAATCACAAGAAGCTACCTTTATCCCCAGTAAAGATAGTGAAGCAAATGTGGTCGCTTTGATCAGATGGAATGTGGTTCGTTCTACACGATAGAAGAAGTATTTTAGTTAAGATTATAAGGGTAGAAGGATCAATGTTGATTATACAAAGACGAGAATTAGAAGGTAGGTTTACAGTTTTATTATCACTGAAAAGTGGTTTAGATTTGGAACAATATGTACCGGGTAAATAAGGAGTAATAGCCCAAGAACTCACCGTAAGGTTGCTTCGTTCACTTGTTTTATTATTTAGACATGGTTAGCAATCCTGCCTTTTTCTGTTATCAGATGTCTGCCTTATATTCAAATCTTATTTTATTCAAAAAACATGCTCGTAATGTCATGCCCCAAAATGTATTATTACAGTTAAGCTACAATTTTAATCAACCCTGCAGAGTTATATTCCTCAATCGATAATTGAGGAAAAAAACTGTCTGAATAGAAAGCATGTGAACATAATTTTTACTACAGTGGGATCTTGTACCATAAGATTAAGTGAATGAACATAGTAGAGTGCCTTTAATGCTGGGAATTTCTTGCTTTAAAAGAGTTTAGTGTACTTGTAGGGATCCGTTGGAATCTTCGTTTTTAGTATGGAAAGCAAATATGCAACTTTTATGCAATGCGCTCTTCAATTTGCGCTTCATAAAGGGTTACTCTCTCATACACGTAAAGCACATAGTACAAAACCAATAAAAGATAATATGTAATCCTCATTTCAAAAGCATCAGTTTATTCGTGTTTTCTGTTGTTTTTAAAAAAGTACCACGGCCGCCTCCCGATGTTTAATATGTTGACGTCGAGTTTTGCCTTTGACAACTTTATTGCGAAGGTATTTTATGATTCCCCAAAGTTATTTATGTTTCTCTATTTAATTTTTATGGCTCTTTATTTTTACGACATACTTAAAAGTTCAAAGGTGTGTTTCTTTGTCATCAAAATAACTGAAGGCAGTTACAAATTAAGTAGGAAATAGGTATTTTATGTAGGTATATGGAAGTGGAAAGAATGTGTGGGCTTGCTTGAACGTGACGCCTGTAATATGCTATATAACATGAGAACGTTGAACATTACGACAGCTCACGAACAGACGGTATGTAAGCCGCCTATCAAGGCAGAAATTAGTATACTGTTGTAGCTCAGGAGACTTCTAAGTAGGTCGACTGACAAATACACCCATATTCAGCATTATCCCGGGACTCTATTTCACAAACACGACTGCGATTGAGAATTTCCTTTATGACATTCAATATCTTTTGAAACGAATTATTGTCAGCACTGTAATAAGAACTGTTTCATACTAAGCTCGATATTCTAGTTGTCATTGGTTACGTCGATAAGTTACTGTTTTGTTGTGGTCAAGCCAAATGACAGTAGTAACACAAATTGTAGTTCTTTGGAGGAATATTTATAACGTTTATCTTGGACCATTCAAATGATCTGAGAAAGGCCCTCATTACTCCTGCCTGTAGCCGATATCCGTTTCCACACATCATTTACAATGCCTATCCCTTTTCAATTTATCTAAGAGGTCCGAATACTGACAATGGTTAACGTGGATCTGTTTTGCACGAACCATTTAATAAAATGACATACTTAAGGGGTTTGTATGACTGTCGTGTATTTATATTTAAACGTTGATTTTTATGTTATCTGAGTGAATTGGTAATGGGAATTATGGGGTGAGAAAATTGCTATGATAGTTCATGTCTCTACAACGTATCAATGCTAGGCAATACAAATGCCCATCATTTTTATACACCTAATTTCCGTATGTACATTTTTACAATTCGCAGAAAACGTTATTGGATTCTGGTTAAATAGGGTACGTATATTAGGAAGCTATTTTCAGGATTATCTAATACGCAGTTATAGCTGCTATAAGCATATTTGTTTTTTAACGTTATATCTAGATTCTATCTAGTACATATAATATGCCAGTCGGGCTATTTAGGTATTATAAAGTTAAGCGAAAGCTTCAGATCTCTATTTGAAAATATTGCGTGGACGGAAAAGTGTAACTGTCTTATATAAAGGTTTTATAGGGAAGTCCAGAAAGCTAAAAATTTGTTATTAATCACGGCTGTATTTCAACCCCCGCACGACTCCGTTTATAATATAAAGAACCTTTACTAAGATCTGAAAAATGTTTGCAATTTATAAAATTGGTGACAAGGCGTCAGATCGGATCAAACAACCCGTCAGATTAGCACATTCACAACCACACCACACCAATTGTAGGATCTAAGATTGGTGACAAGGCATCAGATCGGATCAAACAACCCGTCAGATTAGCACATTCACCACCACACCACACCAATTGTAGGATATAAGATTGGTGACAAGGCATCAGATCGGATCAAACAACCCGTCAGATTAGCACATTCACCACCACACCACACCAATTGTAAGATATAAGATTTCTACAACAATACAGAGTGATGAAGCTACAGTAAATAAGGGTCGGATAAAACGATATCAGGTTTCAAATTACAGCAGCTATTAGCATTATTTTGCACGAGTTCATTTTAATATCTAGTTCGTAATTAACTTCACGCAATTTAGCTGGCAACTTTACTGATAACAATAAATCCTACTTGTTACACTGATACTACATCGTTATACATTTGATAAATTGTGTTAGGTAACTTTAATGATTATGTCTGACAAACTCAGATTTTTTATTGTTTGCCATGTGTTTATTGGTAATATTTATATAAGCACAAATATCTGTAGGACACATACTTATCTAATAATAGGTAGGTAGGTACCCCAAATATTAAAAGGACAAAAAGCATTGAACATTATTATAGAAAAGCTATTTGATTTTAAAATGCCGATTGATACGATAACAAATAAAATTATTCAACGTTAGTAACCCTCGACAAATAAACGTTTTTTAAAATCTAATTTGACTTTGTAGACTTTGTGGGCGTAGTGTATACACTAAAAAATATTAATAAAAAATTATTCAACGTTAGTAACCCTCGACAAATAAACGTTTTTTAGACTTTGTAGACTTTGTGGGCGTAGTGTATACACTACGCCCACAAACGTTGAATAATTTTATTTGTTATCGTATCAATCGGCATTTTAAAATCAAATAGCTTTTCTATAACTTAAAGTACTTTTAACTTTAAAATAAAATAAACTAAATTGTTTGCTTACCCGTAAGAATGGACCAACCCGAGTGACGTTGACAAATTGATTCTATTATTCTTGGTAACAGTATCGTGTTAAAACAGTTCATACCAAAACATTTTGACTACCTGTTTAGCGCAGTGGCTAACCGATTGGACTGCTGCGCTAAGGGTTGCGAGTTCGATTCCCGCACGGGGCAAAACTATGTGCGAACCACAGATGTTTTTCCTGAGTCTGGGTGTTTGTGCATGTGATATTTCATGTTTGTGAAACGCACCCACGACACAGGAGAAATTCCTAGTGTAGGGCGACGTTTAAAAAAAAAAATTCTACCACAGGCCAAAACTAAGGCAAGTAAACCTGTTTAAGTATCGCATCAACAAGTGAGAAGAAGTTTGCTCTACTTTGTGAGGTAATGTTCAAAGGGAAATGTAGTTAAGAAGTTAGAATACCGCTGAAGATGCACTGGTTGATGCACGGGTATAAAGCCTGTCTTTAAATAATATACAATTATTATTCTTAGATTTATGGCACATAGATTGTGCCAAAAAACCGGTAAGTAACAGAAAAACTAGTCGTAAATATTATGACATATGATAAATATGTTTATTCTGCTATATAGCTAGGTAACTATTATAAACACATCTCATCTCTAGTCGTGTCCCTACAGGTAATTATCAAAATAAGTTCATATTAAAAGTATATTTTTAACACAAGCTTTTAAATCGAAAGTACCATAATATTGAATTCTTACCAAACTTATTTAAGTATACAAAATTTGATTTACATCGGATGTCATAAAGTGGTTCTAACACTTTGCCCGACCCGGGATTCGAACCCAGGACCTCGTGCTCAGCAGTCGCGCGTAGCAACCACTAAACCAACGCGGCAGTCCAGAGCAACCCAAACATCATAAACGATTACGCCTCTACTCATTGTAGCAAAGCAATCCATTTTCAAGTCAGTTACGTAAAAGCGTTAAATCTAATGTTCCAGTCGAAGGTATTTTATTGAACAAAGAGGTGCGGTCTCTTACAATGCATTCGCTTCGTACTTTACGCTCACCGACAACAGTTTCTGTGAATAATTGGCTTCTTGAAATGGATTGTACAGGTAAGGGGTGTGCACGAGTCCCTGCACGTCTTTCTGATGTAAGACTACGTTCTATGGATTCAGGATTTACACATTGAAAACACACAAATACAAGTGAAAGAAGCATTTTTGTGGAAAGTCTGTGTACAGCCACGTGTAGCTAGGGACGTAGTAGCGGTAGTCTGTTGCCATATATTGATCGAGGCTGACGAGATAAAGGCTTAGGACGGTATTTAACAATCATAGACAAAACAATATCTACAAACCAGTTCTTCTCGTCTCATATCACTATCCATTGGTTTTGTTCTGCATTATGAATAGGATATTATGTATTACTAGCTGTTGCCCGCGACTTCGTCCGCGTGAATTTCAAGTAAAAAACTCTTATCACTAAGGGGTATGAAAAATAGATGTTGGCCGAATCTCCGACCTACTCAATATGCTCAGAAAATTTCATGAGAATCGGTCAAGCCGTTTCGGAGGAGTACGGGAACGAACATTGTGACACGAGAATTTTGTATATAAGATAATTGGATCTAAATCTGAGATAAACACCGCGACGAGATATGTGATATTGAAGATCACACTTCTGGTTGTTTGTTTATCGTTATAATACAAGTACCTCCTCTTAGTTAACGGCTCTTAGTCAACGTAATAATAAGTGCCTATTACCTACCTACTTAAATTATTCCAGTTAATAAATAGGTGTATAACAAAGCTTTATAAGCATCCTAGTATTTTCATGATGATATAACAGGAAGAAAATAAGAATGAAAAACAAAGAAGAATTTTTTGGAACAGTACCAAAACGTATTACTGGCTTATCAAAAATGTATCTTGTCAAAATACATTTTAAGGAGTTGAGTTAAATTTCTAGATTTTTAATATAGTTATTTAATAGACCAAATGATCCACCATCATTTGAATTCAATCTTCATAACACTGACTGACTGCTTCGTTGGTCTAGGACTGCCTCGTTGGTCTAGTGGTTGCTAAGCGCGACTGCTGAGCACGAGGTCCTGGGTTCGAATCCCGGGCCGGGCAAAGTGTTACTGGGTTTTTCCATTAGGTAATTCTCAGTGGCAGGACGGAGTCTGGATTTGTGCCCGGTTGATGGCAATAGGCACGATTACATTGGGACCTAATAACATAACTGGCGAAATGTGGGTGTACTGTATGTGAACCTCTGCCTACCCCTTCGGGGAATACAGGCGTGAATTTATGTTGTCTTCATAGCAGTCATCCTAGAATCATACCAATTCAGAAAATAATTTTGGAATATTAGATATTAAATTTCATAAATGACATTCATATTATTATTAATGTGCCTCACACACGTGCAAATTTCAGGTTAACCTCACTAGTTTCGGATTAAACTGAAGCCCTTATTCATAAGCCCTTCGCACTCCGAGCGAGGTCGCGGCCCAGCCACCCCCATTAACATTAATCATCCCCTAATATGACAGAATGAACACCAGATATCTTAATAGGATTTGTTTCTTTTAACACTTCCGACACAATTCTCCATGGGTATTCCATTTCAACGGAACAAAAAGAGAAAATAAAGGGATCATCCCTTTGAAACTTACAAGTTTTATATTTTTCTTTGTACTTTCAGCTTTGATGAAGTTGGGCTTTGTTTGGAGGGACTGGCCGGCCGTAAAGAGTTCAAGAAACCCGCCCTCGGCTAATGCCGGGGGAGGTTTTCTTACCCGCTTCCACAGAACTCGCTAAATAACAAAACAAGAAATGACTTGCTGAATGGAGTCCTGTCATCAATGGGACCAGCGGAACTTATTACTGGTCTGAAGATGATGTTTGGTTTTATTAAGCTTAGGGATTAAATATTAGTGGACAAAACTGCTTTGCATGTTCTCAAACAGTAACAAACAGCGTATCTAGTTGACGGATCTACTATACTTGCTTGCAGTAAATTTCCCAACATAGGTAGATAAATTTGAAATGCACAAACACACTAAGTACTCGCAAAACAATCTGTAAGTGGGACCAGTGTGATCGGTAAACGGGTAAACAAGGTCGTCAAATACCAAATCTACAAAACATATATCATCCTATTGGCCAAGGCTAAAAAACATATCGAGAGCTCTTAAAGTAAAACCTTTATATTGTTTAATTTACCGAACAAAATCAATTTACCGCTAGACGATACAAACATATATCTAAAGACCAAGCAAAGAAATAAAAGTCTTGTACTACATAAGAATTCTTGGGGAATTTACCGAAGAAAAATTGAAATAAGTTCGCTATTTGCATTAGGGTATTGCGACGCAGACCCTCTGCAAATAGCAGTTGAGAAAACTACTCGACCAATGATGCCCTCTATAGACCTCTCCAACATCAGCCCCTATATTGCCCGATCGTATATTGCCGTACTCAATACTTCAATGCTTTTATGTTATCTGAATACTTTTATTTGCTTTAAGTATGTTATAAGAATTCATATTTGCTATCTTTCACCGCGTCACAGTATCAAGTTGTTGTATATCTGTATCGTAAGCTGTCACAATGGTGAGTGCTTGGCTTTTAGCGCGAATTGTCGCAAGATTGATTTCTGTACGTGACAACGATTTTAAGCGCGGATTCATGTGAGTCACGTTACTAGACAGGGAGTTTTGTATCGATAGAAAATATAAAGTAACAACTTAACTTCCTTTTCTAAGTCTTGGCTTTTTAAAATTAATTCTCTACATATCTTACAGAGATGGCATCCTGCATCATCATCAGCCAGAAGACGTCTACTATTGAACAAAAGCCTCTCTGTTAGAACGCCACAATGAACGACAACTTGACATTTGCATCAAACGGTTACCCGAAACTCTGGAGATAACGCACCCTTAATCTACGAAAAGATAATCTGCCCTATAAATAGCAAATCTTAGTACACTAAATCAGTATTTGTGACCTGGAAATCTCTGATCCTTTAATACACACTATACAATGATTTGATCCGGATGAAAATGGATGTCTTCATAGTCTTCGCTCTTAATACTGTTACACATTTCTCAGACACAAAGAAGAAATAAAGTATACGATTTATTTCAGTTGCCCTTCAGTTTGAGTGCAGTGTTGCAGTTTTTAACCCGTACGTTACTGCTGGACGTGACGTAGAGATGTAACGACCTCCTTTCGGTATCGCTTGCAGCTCTATATATTTCTCGTAAAAGTAAAGTGTTTACGATCCAGTTAAGACCATGATAAAATACCAAACAGGTGCAATGGAAAAGATTAAAGCACCTACATTATATTTCTTGTCTTAGGTGTTTATCTAGGACAAGAGGCTTTAAGAGACGAGACTACCATTGTGCTGTTACTTACACATCTAGTACTGTAATAAGTTTGAAGATAGGTGAAGCATGCTAAATGCACTAGCTACGCAAAGCTCAATTAGAACATAACATAACATCACGTCTGTATTCCCCGAAGGGGTAGGCAGAGGTACACATATAGTACACCCTCATTTCGCCAGTTATGTTGTAGGTTCCAATGTAATAGGGGGCGAGCCTATTGCCATCAACCGGGCACAAATCCAGACTCCGTGCTGCTACTAAGAATTAACTAATGGAAAAACTCTGTAACACTTTGACCCGGGACTCGAACCCAGGACCTCGTGCTCAGCAGTCGCTCTTAGCAACCAGTAGACCAACGAGGCAGCCTGAATTAGAACATGATTGATAAACGCAACTTATTATGTTTTTGTTAAGGAATTAACATAATGACAATACACAACATTTGAGACGGAAATGGGTCATTAATTCCTCATTAGTGTTGATTGATTCGATTCCACCTAATACCATAATTATGTAAATTAAGCCATCAAAGTCAATTCAAATTACGCGTATGGTTTCCTTAAGAAGATAGAATTGTAGGGGAATTGATAGGATCAATAAGGGGAGAAAGATGGTGAGCTTCGGAAACTTTTGCAATTACATTCGTCTCCCGTCGCTACAGTTAAACAATAAAGTTTAATACTCGACTTGCTTTTGTCAACAGTTCCAAATATACAATACGTTTTTTACATTGTGATCTCCAATTACGTTTCGTGCGCGACTTAAGTAATGTTAATTAGTATTTGTAATGTGTAAGAACTCGAAACACCTCGACTGCCTCGTTGGTCTAGTGGTTGCTAAGTGTGACTGCTGAGCACGATTTCCTGGGTTCGAATCCCGGGTCGGGCAAAGTGTTACTGGTTTTTTCCATTAGGTAATTCTCAATAGCAGCGCGGAGTCTGGATTTGTGCCCGGATGATGGCAATAGGCTCGCCCCCTATTACATTGGGACCGAAAAACATAACTGGCGAAATGTGAGTGTACTATATGCGCACCTCTGCCTACCCCTTCGGGGAATACAGGTTGTTATGTTTATGTTTTTACATTGTGATCTCCAATTACGTTTTGTGTGCGACTTAAGCAACGTTAATTAATAGTATTTGTACTAAGAACTCGAAACAAGTTGTTAAACAAATAAGTTGAGATACGACTACGAGTTGCAGGAAACATTCCGTGCTGAAAACACTATCTCAAGTGTAAACAGGCATTCAGATAGTGTATTCCCCGCTGTGGGAAATAAGTTGGAGATGCTAAGATACTCAACTGCGCACTTCACGAAATTGTATGACGGACTTATTTGAAAACTTTAATCTATAATGTTTATATCACACTAATCACACTAATATTATAAAGGCGAAAGTTTGTAAGTGTTTGTATGTTTGTTACCTCTTCACGCTCAAACGGCTAGACCGATTTTGATAAATTTTCATATGGAGGTAGCTGACACTCTAAATTAACACATAGGCTTTTGATCCCGAGAAAATGTCGCGGGTCACACCGCGGGGCGCAGCTAGTCTACAAATAAATCAAATACTACGTCTCTTCTAGAAGACTACGTCTCTTTAAGACAAGAAGTATAGCTCAACATTGACTAAACCGCATAAAAACTCGGCTGTGATATCGAAGCTTCATAGCTACCAGCACCACAAACTTGATACACGTGTGCAACGACTACATTCATTCAAATTTCTGAGAATGAAACGAACAGAATCATTTGTTCATAACATAAATACATTAGGCAGGAATGCATATCTGCTTGTTGAGTCCTTTAATATTATCTGCATGCGTCGCGTTTGTTGTGTCTGTAATTTGCGTAATGAAGCTAAGGAAATATGATGCACTCTACGTCTCCAGTTTTGTACGAATTTCAATTACAAAGGATGTCACAGAGTGCAAGCGAAATATATTTATGCACTGTTGGTGTTTTGTTTCGAGAAACAAATGTGTGTGAGACTTTAATACAATTTGTACTTGGTTGGTATCGTGTAGGCTATTCGCGAGGGAAATCGGCTTTCGATTTTTTAAAACGTTGTTGGTAAGTTCTAACTTAGCTGACTGGTCTGTGTGCATCATATGTATTAGGTTTTACTGGTTTAATTGTATCGTATGCATTAGGTTTTTATACTTGAAATGAAATAATCACGGTTTATAATTGGACACACTACTTTGCCGCAGTCAATTCACATGTAATAGGGAATCCAATTATAAGACCTCTTGTTAGGTACTTGAAAAATTGGTTAGCTCAGAACTGATGAGGTGGATGATATAGATTTAAACCATGCTTTCCTATAATGTACAAAAGTATACGATACTCAAAACGAAAACAACCGTAGTTCAAAACTCTATGCTTTCGTAGATGACAATTTATTCCCGGAACAATGACTAAAATATCGCCATTGGCTTTTGTTTCCCAACAAATGTCATCAACAGAACAGTTCGCGTATTTCAATAGTAGTTCAATTTCTTAAAAGCATGTCGGTGGGTACTTCATTAGTTTTTCTCCGGCATCTGCGACCCGTATTCACCGATTGTTTGGCTCGGGACTCATGCCCCCAGTTGACTTCACGCTTTTACACCCTCTTCATTAATAAACAGATTTTACGGCTACCTTTCTGTGTGAATTTCAAAAAATATCTCTGTTCTAAAATACGGCGAGAGTAAGACACATTTGTGTTGGTTTATTAAGATAACGTTTCTCTATAGGTTTATTTCTGTTTTATGTCATAAGGGTTAATGTAAGGAAAATTCATGTAAGTAAAAGGGATTTCATGGTACATTGTTAAATGTATTATGAAGTATCTATATCAGTTTTAGGGTATATCGAAAAAAAGTCGCAGCGTGTCTAACAAAACCTACTTAATATTTGGATTTACTAAGTGCAAGAAGGCACATAAATCTATATTGGCACACCGTAATTAATTGTTTGGCACTTCACCATTACCAAATGACCATCGAATAATATTTACAATGAAAAGTTTGGGAATTAATTGTAGAATTCTGGCAGGTTCCACGCTGAACAGGTACGAAAATCCTCGGGGAGCGTTCGCAGCCGAATTCCGCCAAACTCCGACTGAATGTGAAAACTTTGCGGAGAATTCTAGCAACCGTCGAGTTTTTGCTTTAATTCGTATAACTAAAGACCCGTAAAGATTCCGTGATTAATAAGAATTGATAACAGTTTTACTTAGTTTAAATGAAATTTCTTAAACCTGGAAGTTCTAGCTCGGAAACGTCAGACTTGCCTTTTAAACAAAACACTAAAAGCTTTGCTAATTAGTACTCGTGTTTTCTTCCCTACAGGGCAATAAATGTCAACATCTGATACCGCTAAAGTCACATTGTCATGCCATAACAATAGGGTGTTATGTTTAATGATTGCCATCTTGTATAATTGGACTCAGAATAATATTATCGATCGTCGCGCCGCGCCGTCTTTGAGCACATAAACGTAAGCAGATATCAAATACAAATTCATTGCATGTCTGATGCTGTTAATTAAAAAGACTCATACAATTTCACAGTATTTCCTGTTTAGAAAGTAATAAGAAATGTCTTCTTTGCGAATCTTGCTCATTATTACATTGGCTATAGTATGTTATGCAAGCATACAACACAATAATGTGGTGCTGTTATAGAGCCACAGCCTAAGTCATGAGTATAATGGCGCATCTGGTAGCCATCACAAGCTTGCGACTTATTACGATAATGAACGAGGAAACCCGAATGAAACACTCGCCCATTACGCATATCTTTATTTCCCGGCGGGTCGCTACCGTAAACTTCCGAACTCCGTCGAATGGAAAAACTTTATTTATATTTGAGTTGGGAGAGCCGGTTTGTGAATACTAAATCAGATTGGCGCGTAGAATGTATAGAGGAGCGTTATATTTCATCTATGATATGCGCTTCTTGGGAAATACCTGCGTGGAAACAAAATAACAAGGCCCGAGGCGCCCCGGTATTGCATATTTGGCTTATATTCATGGGAATAGGAATCATGTATGTAAACTCGGATTTTCTTGACTTTTTCTTTGCAAAAAAGAGCGGGATTTATAAATGACGAATAGAAATGAATATCCAGGGATGGCGTGCTTTTTGTTGCTCTTTTAGATCTTGCTTAAGATGAGAACATTCCTGGACATAATACATAATTTTCCTCTACTACAATGAAAAAACAAAACAATCCTTTTACATGCACCTTTAAAAATATTGCTTTACAAATTTCATTGCGCCCATCCAGTAGCAATGCTGTTCCGTCCGAAATACAACGCAAAAAGCACCGAGCTAAATTCAATTGATTACATCAAAGTTTTCCACCTGTGTGTTATAAAATACAGCAGAAATAAAACGAGTGAAACATTCAAATATAATAATATAAAAGCAAACAATGAGTAAATGGGTCAAGTTGAAACAAATATCTTACTGACGACGAGACGATACGAATATCCTCCAAAAATGGATTTTGTTTATTCTTTTGCAAAAGAATTACGAGAGAGGAAACAAATTGGGAAATATTCCGTTTAGCCCGCCCACTGTCTCCAATTTGTTATTGCTTCTCACTCCATTAGTTACACGCTTCTCGTGTGATTCTGTCTGTAAAGGGATGGTATTATGCAATATGAATTTATCCTCAATAAAATCTAATTCGCCGAATGTCGAACTTTTGTTTGTGAAAGAAAATCATTTTAGCGGTAACTTTTATTGCGGTATTTTTATATATTAAGTTGAAGATCCTTTCCTTTGATACTGTCAGAACAATTACATGGTACATCGTTCATCTTTATTGGCAATAGCTTGGGATGACAAATAGCCGTACCCACCTGACGATAACTGATCACAGCCGCGTTGAGAATGACATTTTTTTTGTGACTTATTTTGCAAAACTCTTTGTCATTTTGTTATATTTGTCGGAACAAAACAATTTGCGTAATAGGATTAGGTGTTCGGCTTAACGTCATTTTATTTTGTTTTTTCAAAGAGTTAAAAATATTAATTTCGGGATTCGCATTTGTAAAAGGGATTTCGTTTGTTTTAATTTTATAATTATATCAAATCTAAAGTAACAACTTCGTTATCGTTTGACAAAGTCAGAATCCCTTCCTTATTAAATTTCATAAATGAGTTTCGACAAAGTAAAATAGAAATCATTATTATGTTTCTGAAATTATTATACTTCGTTTAACTCATATAACAAGGTTTTAATATTTAAATAGGAAAACAATTAGGTATGCAGGCTCACGCTAATTAACATAATTGTTGGTCAGAAGGATGATAATATTTAAATAGACGTAGGTGCAGTAGACACGTTCTAGGAAGCAGCCGTCACTAAGTGTTATGCGCAACAAATTGGATGGACGCGCCGTCGATGAGTGCTTATAACCATCCATGTCACAATAAGCAGTTACTCCATGTGCTAGTATTCAGCTGCATCCAGTTAGACTGCACGTGGACACCAACATACAAGATATATATATACCACATATAGATACACCACAACAACACAAGTCTTGGTAGACTGGTAGATGATGTAGTTCTACCTTTCTCTATTCTATGGTAACTGTCCCTACTACTCAAAGGTCAATGCATACGCCATACAGCATAAGTCAACCTTACGCTCTACGGTAAACAAATAGCGGATCGAAGTTAGAAAAATCGAAGGCTCACCTGATGGTCTCCCCTGGTGGCACAGCTGAGCAGAAGCCCGGTGTCGTTGGTGAAGTCCACGTGGTGCGCGGGCTCCGAGATGGTTGGCGCGCGCCGCGGCTCCGGGGATGCCTGCACTGCTGCAACAATGATAAAGCTTACATGAGACTAATTTCTCTTCATTACTTATTTTAGGAGAATCTTATAAGGCTCGCGACTTTGACTTTTATAAAGGCGCACACGTAAGGGTACGTCGTACGTAAGGGTCCAAAAAATTATCAGGTATTCCTGTAAATACACGTTCAATAGAACACATGTTTTAAAGACTAATTGGTTAATTAGTGGTCTTAAATAGTCAAAATTCAACCATAATTTAAAAATTCTAAAGAGTTTCCTGCACTTCTTGTGCATAAACTTCAAAGCTTCCATGTTCCATTAACCGGTAAAAACACCTTTAACATCAATCAAAGCTAACGAAAAACAATTACTTCTTTCAAAACACACTTCCCTACATTATTACCTCTTTCCTTTACCTCCGAGTAAACTACTAAAGTTTAACTAACCGCCGTTAAGTACATTTGTGAAACGATAAAATCGGTAACAACCGCATTTGATAGAACGAGTCGACTTGCACTTTACTTGTAGATCTTATCTATGCAAACTTTAACAAGTTCCTAGGTTACAATGGTAGCTTAAGGCTGTTTTGCGCGATGTCACGATTGCAGGCAGACACGTCGTGTTGTCCCTAATAGAATAAGGTCCCAAAGTCCGCATTTACCGAGTATTTTCGTTCTCCGTACATGTCATTTGAAGCCGTGAAAATTGTAATAGATCCTTTGGGATATAATCTGGTTGTGACGTGGGAGTGCTAACAATTTTTCGTTGCTCTGTTCTGCTTCATGTTAAAATATTTTTGAACATCTGTATTTATAGCTGTGGCGAAATGTGCGTTGAACATAAGCCTGATTATAAATGAATAAATTATTTATTTCTGTAAATAGGTTTTCACAAACATGGATGTATAGGCACTTGTTTTGACTAAACTCACTCTGTAATCTAAATTGATAAAGGAAACTTGAAACTAAGGGAAATTTGCACTTTTAGTCTGTTATGTTTAAAGTGCCATAGTCTATTTCTATTATTGTAGAAACAATGCACAAAATAACTGTTTTTTTTAAGTAGCTACTAGCCAACTTGTACCTCATACGATAATTCTGTCGGTAGCATGTCTGCAGTTTCCACCAAACTACTAGATAAAATAGTCTTTCGAATAACTGTGTGATCACCTATTGAATGTTAAAGTTAACAATTAACATTTTCCAAAACTACATGCTGTTGTTATTTGGTCAATCAATATCAAACTGGTGTTAACTACATTAAATTTACAACAAACACTCTGTATGTAGTAATTTGACACCGATGTGAAATAATTAACAGACACTAAAGTCTAGTGTTACCGAATTAATTTAGAACCGATTGGCGATAAGTAAGAGGGATTGAAGTTATAGGTACTCTTGTAATTTAATTAAACACATCATTAGAACTAATACTGCTTGGTATATTAAGAAAGTATTTTATCTGATGAATAATGAACTTTTATATCATTGGGAACAGTAGGATATCTTGACTGATACATGACAAACAATAGTTTTTCTTATTTGTTACATTGTGGTTTTTCGTGTATTTCTTACTTTTTTAATTTCATGCATGACTTATACTACTACCACCACACTTATACTAACACCAGTTTCAGCTCAGCTACCTCAACATTGTATGTAAACAAAATAAACATCGAAAAGGAAGAGAAATCGCCAACACGCACTGAGCTAGCGTCGTGATTAATGCTTAATACTTCTCTATACGAGAAGAGGCCTTTGCCCTGCAGCAGGATATTGGCTGTTATTATTATAAATAAAAATCTCAATATAAAGTAAACGAGAATCGGCTTTCAGTTCGACACTTTTGCCTTTCATACACATTTGTATGACAAATAAAACCGTTAATACTGAAGCCAAGGTACCAATCAGACGGCTACACAACGAGATATTTGTGTATAGACCATTCGTAGGACAATGGCTCAGTCGGAGTGGACCACAAGCCACAGCGTTCGATTTCCGTTCAATTTCACGACAACCGCGGTGCTGTCTGTCTTCATGTACAGATATAGACTCATCCGTCGCTTCCCGTTGACTAATCGTGTTATAATGAATGAATTGAAGTGGAACGTCGAGCCAGGCGTCGGAATTAATATGATTATTTGAGTGTGCAGGATTATTGGTTGAGATGGTAATATCTAACCACGACTGTTCTACAATGTACAGTAGGTGTTAAACATAACTTCGAACTAGATACAATTAATCATATAAATCATGCCTGTATCGTAAAGTAAATACATCCACACTTCGTCAGTTCTTAAATTCGTCATCAATTAAACAATCTTAAATTAAAAAAAAATCTTAACAAAACGTACTCTTAAGTTAATACAGCGACTAATAATGTTGAAACGCATAGGTATATGTTATAGGCATAGCTTGGAGCATAGCAGCTTCAATGAGCACGTAGGTATCTATACAGTCGGCAAACAAAGTGGTGTACACTCTCGTATTGGCGGAAGCTTTACAGACAGCCCGTATCTACATCCGAACCTATTTCAACCTCAGACTGAGCAACTGCACGGCGTATCCTACTCTTGACGCATGCGCTAAGGATACAACTCCAATCGTCTGTGAATTATAATGCTTCCTTTTCTATTAATATTAAAACATATATCTATAATAGGTACAGAAATCCGTGGCGGATTAAGAATAGATTCCCTTCTGTATCCGGGAAAGCGAGTTGTAAAAGGAGATGAATCCGGCGTGCCAATGAATGACAATAGAATTGTTACCCTATGGTATGACACACGAGCGGCAAACTTGTTAACTTCAAAAAAGATGAACAAAGTATAGGTGATTATGGTTTTATTCTTAAAATATAGATTTCATTTTAGTGCTTCTTGGACTTTCTAAATGTTTATTAAATTACACCATCATTGTAGATACGTGGTCCATATTGAGTAGAGACTCGTTGCTCGTTGGTATTATTCCTATTGCCACGATTTGTTAGCGCAATCACTTTTAAAGCTCTCTACTTTTTGCAATGCAAATTAATTGTAAGTGTTCCGAGTCTAATTGCGGCATTTATAAAACGAACATCGGGGAAAAAGGAATAAATGCGTGTACCTATTAAATGGGTGGTTTCTTTTTATTCTAACACACAATTGTTTTTTTTTGTATCCTAGCAACAGCAGACGTGTATATGTTTAGAAACACGCACTTCGGAAACCAGTATCAAGTGTCACAATAAATAATGAATCTGTCTGCGAGAAAAAAGAAAACACTTTTTCTGAATAGAACTAGCTCTTTACTTCGATCTACTCAGCAGTAAAATAACATGAAGTTATGGGAAAGTGATAATCTAAGCTATTTCATTTTCTGTGCAAGTCTTATTGTAAAATATAATGAGCTTATTATATGCAAAGCATCGGTGCAAAACATAATGACTATAATACATAATGTATTAATTTAAATAAATATAATTTTATTACACCATCGGATATATCTTCAATCGGAATAATAAGAGTTCCGCTCGCCTTTTACAAAGGAACCATATAATATAAGCACACTATAAAATGTCGTCATAAAATAGATAGAACATAATTTATTAGGGTTTGAATGGAGATTAAAATCATTGGGTTCCTATTTATAGTCCGCGTTAACTTGAGATATTGAAATTTACGTCCATTTTGTGACGGTCCAGTGCAGTTAATGTCTTTTAATCCACGTCCAAGGCTTACCAAAAGGTTTTGTAGATTTATTAGTAAACGCTTCTAAATATATGAAAATAATTCATATTTTCTCCAGCAGATGGCGTCAAAACGGGAGCCGTCCAGCCAATCGCGTTGGCAATCAGTTTGAAAATCAATACGTTCCATTTAAAAATGGATTTGTCTCGTCGTTTATTTCGTTCGATTCTTGATGGCCAGTTTGCAACAAACGTCTGTTTATTAAGAAGTAATATAAAAGTGCTTTGCAGTTGCAGTGCAGTGTTTTAATCTGAGACTTAGAAGATAGTACTAAAGCATTTACATTTATCTTGTTTAAGGAGTATAATATACCTATACAGTCGTAATAGATAATAGTGAGAGAGTATTGATACCTATTAAGTGTACTATGTAAGTACTTTGGTAACAATTATATGGTTTAAAGCCCTAATGGGGCTTACGTAGGTGAATATTAATAATTATGACTAATTTCGCGGTGACAGGCACGTAACGCGGCGCGCAGATAACGTAATTAAATTAGTCAAACGTATCATTGACGTGCAGATAGAGTACTATTTACATTATGATATAATAACGAATTAATTTTGAGGCTGACACGGGAGACGGGACTAATATTTGTGAGAATTCAGATTTTATTATGGCGTTTATGATGGTGATATTGGCTTCGAAATAAACAGCGTTATGGTAAAATTATCATTGTTACCGTTGTTTTACAAACTTACAATATAGGTATATGGCAAAATTGTCACATACGAAAGTTTGTGTGTTCAATTCTAGCACGCTAGGGTAGGACGCCCCCCAGCCTGATAGACCGACGATCTGAAAAAGGTAGCTGGATCGGACTGGATGCGAAAGGCGGAGGACCGGGTGTTGAGGCGCAACTTGGGAGAGGCCTATGTCCAGCAGTGGACCGCGATAGGCTGAGAGATGTGATGTGAATTCTAGCAAGGGACTGTGTGTTTTATTGTTATGTTCTTTTTAGGTATTACAAGATACCACAAACCAAATAACGTTATCTAAACAAAAATAACGATATTTTAGGTAAAGTTTTAAGTGCTTGCCACAGACCAATATTTGTGCTCAATAGATGGCAAAAAGCAATTCCTCCTTAGTATTCGCATGAGCTACTTGACGCAATAACACGTCATACCGTAACACGGTAAATTGGCAGATTGGCAAGTCATTAGGGATGATAACAAGGTTGACCTCTCGAGATTTACCAGACTTAGGATTCCCATCACCTATGGAAATTCTGCCTACCATTTAACGTATGTATACATGATAAACATGGAAATTACATTATATAGTTATTACATATAAGTATTCTACGTGTTTAAGATTCGTACTAGTGATGGTGGTACAAAATTAAATCAACAAAAATGTACGCTTTCTTCTTCTTATTGTATGGTAGATGAATAACCTGGTGTCAGAATTTACACCGTCTGTAGGTCGGCCTCTGACATGGTTTCACACACCGTTGTAAAATCTCTTAGGTGTGCTGGTTTCCTCATGATGGCAGTACGTTTTAATAAATTACAACACGGAAAATAGACCTGAATTCGTAGTTACGCCTTAGTTTCATTACTCGACAGGTAGGTATTATAAATTTACTTAGACAACGCTTAAATGGCTTTTGTGAAATTCTTAGTAAAACTTATTTCCATTATGTTTAAGTACTAATAAGTCTTCAAGGTAACTTTCTATTACAATTTAATTTAGCACGTAAATTACTTACTTTATTTAGCTCATTTGTTTTATTATTAAAACATTTTTCTTGTGAACATAAATTTGGGAGCTTATATCGAATTATTTTTAACGATTCGCTGTTGATGGTAAAGTTCTTTAACTTAGACTTTAGAATTGTTATTAATAAACGTTGCTCTCTTTAAGTGTGCTGTTGTTTCTTGAAGACTCTTCAAGATTTCACGTAAAACTGTCATATTGCATACGAAAAATAATTTTATTCTTTACATTGCGGACTTGAAATAGTGAATAACATGGACATTTTTCATTAAAACAGTAGCATAATTTTATACCTTTTACACCCAGTATGAATAACATACAGTAAATCATCATCATCAGCCAGAAGACGTCAACTGTTGAACTAAAGCCCGGCTCCCCCTTAGGTGGGGTGGTATAATCCTTACGTTTGGTAAGCGGCTTGCAGATTGCAGTATTGGTGGTGAAGTTACAGAAGCGCTGCTGCCCATCTTCTGGATTTTCCCTTAGTCGCCTCTTACGATACCCACGGGAGGAAAGGAGGTGGTCAATACTAGGCCGGATACCACTCAGCAAATACAGTAAATAGCATTGGCTTAAAAATAAATGCTATAATTACAGTTCTTGAGACATGAAGCCGTCTAGGAATGGCATTGGCTGAACGACGCATAATACAAAAAAACAGCGCTGTATAGTGTACTACGTTGCGCTGTATAGAGCATACCGCAGCGCTGAAGCAGTTTAATGGTGCAGTTACGGCTGAATAACTTCATTCATCGCCGGATATGAACGGTCGCCCGTCACTTTTCTTGAATGTCGTAAAATACTGTTAAGTGTTAGGCTCGACGCACACTGCGATTATTTCTATAGCATCAGGAAGAGGCACGTTATGTCTGACGACTGTATGACGGATTCGATGAACAACGTTTTATCGACCGGACTAATGTTTGTGTTAATGACACACACCATACACACATACACACAACATACACATGTTCTTAATATTTTTAGAAGTTTGTTTTTAAGTTTTTAGGTTTTATTGTGATTTACAGTTTATATAAGTTTGTTTTAAGTTTTTATGTTAATTTTACTCCTTATTTTATAATTATTCGTTGTACACAACTTTTACCATATTTACCGATGTAATTGAAGAGCGAGTCCTCCTAGCACAAGTATATAATTACTTAAAAGGAGGTCTCTGCGTAAGGTTAACTGTAAAAGTTTAATGGTTGATGAATAAACAATTTTTTTTTATTTTTTTTTATGAAGTCTACAGTGTATGGCTTTATTAGTTCTATCAATAAGTAATTCTCTGTAGCACGGAGTGTGTCTTTATGTGAGTTTAGGGGCGATTAGCTGAACAGTGAACATATACCTGCTACACGGACCTATACCATACCAATCTACATACTTATACAAATACATCGAGATCTAGCTATGACCTGCCCCATACCATGAACTCGTAAATCAGGACATTTTCCGTTGAGGCAGCGAGATACCACACTACACAGCACGTAGAGGCGTCTCTCTTCCACGACGAAAAATTTCCTGGTTTAAGAGCTCATGGTAAGGGGGCTGGACTGAATAATTTCAATTAGCAGAACGTCACGGCACGCCAGTTCAGTAACAACAGGGATCATCTTTATTCAACGAGTCTTAAAAGCTTCAAGACTATTAGTGGTCATTTGTAATTCACTATCGCTGTAAGCTCTTTAATTATGGAACATTTATATTGACTAGTGGAAGCTTAGTGACCGATATAATAATTATGAAGATTAACTTTATTGCTGATATTGATTATTAACGAAGTAATTAAAAAAAAATAATTATAAGGTCACTAAGGTATCTGTTTGTCTTTTAAATATTTTTTTTGTTTTCCGAGAAAACTAGTATATTTGCCTTTTTCATGTATTATTTTATATAGGCCACCGTTTAGAGCGTAGATATTAGAAATAAAAAAGGAAGACACCTGCAGTAACCAGCTGAACATTCCTTTTGGAACCCAGGTTTCATAGCATAAAAAAGATAAAAAAAATATCGCCATAAATCTTACAGAATATCTTTCAAAATGGATCCCTCTGACGTTTGTTGATAAAAATGAAGTACCTAATTATTGTTTTTGCTAGTTCACATAATATGTATGAATAGCATAAGTAGGGCAGAAAGAATAGAGCATTAAGCCTGCATGCAGCATACTTGATCCCTTCAGTGGGAGCTGGGAGCTGATTGCCACCATTCAACATTTCACTCGCGCGTTGTGAAGTTAAGCTCTCATGATCCCCGCTTTTTGACAGTAACGAAACATTTTTGGTATTCCACGTTTATGTTTCACTGTTTTGGACATCGAGAGAGCTTTGCTTAATGCTTTTGCCCCGTGGTATGTTTTGTCAATATTTAATACATAAATAAAATCACACGTGACCGAAGGGCTGGTTTATTTTTTGGCATAAGAATCAGAATTGTCATTCAACGTTTTAGACGACCTGTTTGGCGCAGTGGCGCAGGGATGAATACTATGATGGTTCTTACAAGCCTTTATTAACTGTCTATTTTTTTATATATCATTTCTATTTGTTTTAGAATTAAGTTTTATATAGTTGTGAAATATACAAATATTTAAATAGATAAAAAAAAAGTAAACCACATTAGTAATACTTAAATGAAGAAGTGCCTCAAAAGTGAACCAAAATGTAGGTACTCACGCCCGCTCAAAATAAGCCCATGAGAAGCAGCTATTGATTTTCACTAGACTTAAACAAGTGGTAATAAAATATACCTATCTATATAGTGTATACATAAATTATTACCAAATTAATAGCCTAACAAATACTATTTCTATATACAACACCATTCATTAATTTAAATCCTACTGAATTAGCACTTATCAAAAGTCATGTAATACTGAAATTCCGTACCTAATATAGGGAATCCCTCCACTTAGTATGATTTGTTCGGAGCATACGAGTATGCTTCTGTTCATTGTCTTGGTATAATCCCTTACTTGCCTTTCACGACCTCACTCAAAGTGAGGGTGACCTACTTTTGCATGAAACGACAGTAATTTTCGCGAATAGATGATGAGAGAACGATATCACTGTGATATCACCTCGTAGGCATGTAAATCATTGTGTATTGTGTAATAAAATCGTGGAAAAGAATTTTATACATCTGACGCTGCAGCCAGTTGATAAAAATATTGTAAAATATTTAATTTGTGAATTAGATTGTGGATTTGTTTAAGTTTTAATTGTGCTATATTAGTAAGAAATATACCCCGTTACTAATAAAAATTGTCAGTGTTTTACAATTGATAAATTTACACTTGTCCCTGTCGCATACATGTCAGAGGATAGAGATGTTAAAATACTAAAGAAGTGGTGAACTTATAACACATTTTAGTATCGTTTATAAGTGAGAGGGAGGTAATGTGTATAAAACACTATATCCCGGTAACTCCAGAGAATTACCTAATAAAAAAACCCAGTAGGTAACACTTTGCCCGGACCGGGATTCGAACCCAGGACCTCGTGCTCAGCAGTCGCGCTTAGCGACCACTACACCAACGAGACAGTCAATACGCATATTTAAAACTAATCTCGGGTTTTACTTACACAGAACGAACTGAATTGATTCTACAAGTAATACCATCGCTTGATTGAGGATAACGCTTAGAATAACGCCTCTTGTATCCCATATCACGTATCCATATTTCCTTTTACTAAATTACATTATTTTGTTTTATGGATTTATGTTATCAATTTGCTGTAACGTTCGCCTTGATATCTTTTAATGCGAAATGCGGGTTTTCGATTTATTTTTCCGAATCCTGTAACTGATTAATGTGTTTTCTGAATAAGCAGGGATTTGTGCGGTATTCAAAGAATATGGGTAAGTAATCTCTTAAAGCGGTTTTTAAATAACATATGAAATATCCGGGGAAAGATTAAGAATCCAGTTCAATCGCTGAGAAAGCAAGGCGTAAGGCGACATATCCGGGAAATATGATGAGCGGGATGTGGGTAACTCCTTTTAAAGAACAAATAACTTATCTTATCTTTTTAGGAATTTCAGATGTCTTTTGTTCGCATTAAATTATAAATATCCTTGCACTTCCTTTCGGCCAAATTATTTTCGTCGTAACCTTTAATTTCTTTTAGTCCATAGGTAGTATACGCACATAATCATACAGACTCGGAATGATTTAAAATTTTGCTATCACACAAATATAGTAGGACTACGGTGGATGCAATTGGCAAGCTGTCGTTCATTGTGGCGTTCTAAGGAGGCCTTTGTTCAACAGTGGACATCTTCCGGCTGATGATGATGATGATGATGGGAGACAATGGGAGTCAAACTCAACTCATACCATAAAGTGTCCGCGATCTCGTCCGTATACAGATGTTGTATTCAAATACAGCATGTTGGTTTGTAGCAATTGTCTTAAATATAATTTAAACTTAACTCATATCATAAAGTGTCATCTATAGGGTCTTGTAATTTGCATCGTCTGTATAACAAAAACAAAAAAAAACATAACATCACGGGTGTATTCCCCGAAGGGTAGGCAGACGTACACATATAGTACACCCACATTTCGCCAGATATGTTTTTAGGTCCCAATGTAATAGGGGGCGAGCCTATTGCCATCAACCGGGCACAAATCCAGACTCCCTGCTGCTACTGAAAATTACCTAATGGTAAAACCCAGTAACACTTTGCCCGACCCGGGATTCGAACCCAGGACCTCGTGCTCAGCAGTCGCGCTTAGCGACCACTAGACCAACGAGGCAGTCTGTATAAAATTGTTGTTTATTTATAGTACTATTTAAATACAGCAGGTCGGTTCGTTGCAAACACTGAAAACAATTATGCAGAAACCTACCACGTAGGGTAAATAAGGGTTGCATTCTGTTGAAAATAACACTAACAGTTTCGGTATGGAAGCTGAAACCAGAATTGCTTTCATACAATATATTCATATTAAAACAAACCAAGCAGATTTTCGGTTTGTTCTAAAAAATAATTTGTTATACATATATTACTGATATTGTTTTTTTTGTATTATGTTTGTATCGTATTCGGATTATTACTTTGTTGAACACTATCGATCAGTGGCGTGCATTGTTTATTTTAGCTAGGTAGGCGTTAGGCAAATGGAGTATTTTACATAAAATGTACAACGCAATTATTTACCATACACTGCGGCGCGGGGCTTCGATGAATTAGTACATAATACTCTTCCCGAATTCATAAAAAAATGTATAGAGTATCGACGTTAAAAAGGGTTATAAGCAGTAGTAATTTTGCGAGGCTAGCAGCGCTTACTGCCAACAGCTTGCAGCGTTTAAGGTAGAAACACATACGAACGAACCATAGAACACGCGCACAAAACAACATATTTTGAAACTTGTCTATAAGTCTATAGCAAGAGGAGTTGCGTGAAGTGAGTGCGGTGATTGCTCATTAGTGACACAATAGATCGAGGTACAATAGTCGCTGTAAGTATACATAAGTATGGCTTATAAATGAACCCTTTCGCGGACGGAGCCGGGCGAATGCTTTTAACGCCCAACAATACAGACGAATTAGGAAGATCCCTACAGAAATGCAACAATAAAACCGAAATTAGAACTGGGATTTTGACTTCGTGATGTTTTGTAAAACGATCCAAATTGTATAGACGAAATACCAAGTCATCTCCAGATATTTTGTTAGGCTATTAATTTTGTTTGGAGAGTTATAAATGGGATCTATTAATGAAATTAATGTACAACAACTAAACAGAATCCATACACTATATTGTAACAGATTCTCAATTTCCAAAGGTTACATTCCTCTATTGGTTTACTGTTCGCGAAATAGACGATAAAAATTTGTCAGCCATGTAAGCTAAAGTCCATTAAAAGTTAACTACGTGTAATACAGATATGTTGCAATATTCTTACTTTTCCAAAAAATGTAGGGATGCTTATTGTGATTGTTAAAATCAGGGGTTAACATTTTAGTCTGCCCGTGACCACGAATAGTGTAAAGGATGCGAAACGTCGAGATCAAAAACAATATAAAACCGGGATCAAAGCCGTAAAAATTAATTTGATTTCAACGTCTAATATTCGCGAAAGTTACATTAATACAAATATCTCCACGTGCTTGGATGGTAAAAATTTACCATCCAAGCACGTGGACATATTTGTAGAGAATGGATCAACAGAAAACTTATTATGATAATACAGAACGGGGAAAACAATATTATATTCAGATAAATAAAGCCGTGGACCCAAATTCAAAGTAAAGAAATTGCGTACCGCATATGAAATGTGATTATAACGGATGATCGAGCTTAGGCCATTTAAGGCAATTTTTCATGTATGTAATGGAATCTCTTGGTTCTTCAAATACTTTTATCAACTATTGTAGGCAATATTATGTTTACGCAGCTTTGCCTACACAGAATTATTTATAATGGTTTAGTAAAATGTATTTACAATCTTAAAGAGATCGAGGCTTAGCCAGAGGGCGTACTATTTGTCCAAATACTTTTATGCTATATTTTCGATTAAAATTGATGAAAGCTTATGTACTACATAGAAACGGTTTTCTACCAAATTTGAGATCAGTTGGTCTTTAGTAATAAGATTTTATTTTTTATTGGTGAAGTATAAACTAGCTGGCCTCGTGACTTTGAGTTTTGTATTCTTTAACTTTAGCAAAACCGATAACCGCTAGAGTAAGCGTGTTCTGGAGTGGAGACGGCTTGGCAAACGTAGCATGGGACGCCCTCTGGCCAGATGGCGGAATTTCTTGCATAGGAGGACAGACTGGGCTCTATTGGTATGTTACCTATCAATTAAAGAGTACCTGCTAGTAAAAAACCAGCGTGTACTTATACCCAATTTCAGAAACACTCTTTCTTACCTCCATTTTAGAATGCTTTTACAAAATACATACAGCCCTCTCCCATGGGTATCAAAGAAGATAAGGAATGTCAAGTGATATAAAGTACCTCTTTTTCACTTGACACGCTTTGCGTATGTATGCTAATTTACTTTTACATGTTATGCATTGATATTTATACTATAATTCATTCACAGAATTCACAGGTTTATATTTTTTCCGCTGAAGATCAATCAAATACCTATCTACGTTGTTATAGCATACAATACATTTTAATATATCAATGATTAAATTGTAATTAGTTAATTCCATTAACTTGTGACCTAAAACATCATTTATTGAAATACTAAGAAAATATTTCAATAAATGATGTAACATACCATCATGCCTATATTTCATCAACCGGGCACCAATCCAGACTCCGTGCTGCCACTGAGAACTACCTAATGGAAAAACCCAGTAACACATTGCCCGACCCGGGATTCGAACCCAGGACCATTGCTCAGCAGTCGCGCTTACCAACCACTAGACCAACGAGGCAGTAATAAATGATTTTATTGGTTAGTTAATAAATACTATACTAATTGATTAATAACACAAACATTATTCTGGAGTAATTCCATAATGACTAAGTAACGATAGGATTTGTAACAAATAATTATTTTTGGATAGAATAAGAATATCCGTGGCTTGTAATAAAGACCTGTTGCTTGGATATTATTTGATAGATGATCTTTTAAGGACCTATTAGACGAGGCTGTGCCAGGGGGTGAATTAGGACGCGAATATCCAAGTCATTAAATTGCCTTATCTATCGCGATTCGGACATGGAAATTAGTAATTAGCCAACAGTTCTGGCGGCGTAAAGGCGGAAAGGGAAAGAAGAGGGCTCGATGCCTAGTGTTTTAATTATTGCTAGAAGTTTAGCATTAGCTTTTTTAATTAACACTTTTGATGATCACTTGGATTTATTTTGGTTTTTAGTCAGGAATGAAATCAAAAAGAGTAATAAATACACCTTTTTCGTTTGTTAGATAACATAACATCTCGCCTGTATTCCCCGAAGGGGTAGGCAGAGGTGTACGTGCCAATGTAATAGGGGAGCCTATTGCCATCAATCGGGCAAAAATCCAGACTCCGTGCTGCTAATGAGAATTGCGTAATGGAAAAACCCAGTAACACTGTGCCCGACCGGGATTCAAAACCAGGACCTCGCGCTTAGCAGTCGCGCTTATCAACCACTAGACCATAGAAGTAACCCTTTAAATTAACTTTAGTTCCTGGATTGTTCATATTTTTAGGAAGCTAATCATACTAAAAACAAAATGATTTTATTTGGTATTTCAATACTCGCGTATTTAGAATTAAGTTTATATTTATATTCCAACGCGTAAAGAGCTATCGATCGATCTTGTTTACAAAATTCCCAGCAATAAGTGTCAGATTAGGTATCAACTTTTAATCGTGAACTAGGTTTCATTGTTTGAAGTTAATTGTGAAACTTGCTTCCACTTTAGACATAAAGCCAAGGTTGGATCGTAGCTTAAGCGGGATTAAATATTTTATTAACTTTTAAACTCAGCCCGACACAAAAATAAAGGATGTATCATGTTTGTATAAGTCGGTAGGGTTAAGGCCATTATCTACATAATTATTCCACATAAAGGCTGATATAAGTAATAATATATGGAACAAGAGAATAAATTAAAATTCTGAAAACATAATTATATTTGAATTTGATCTAATTTTTGAATGATGTTGAAAAATTATGCACCCGAGCTGGACTCGAACCCGCGACTGCCATACCGTGGCGCCATGTACGGCGAAAGTCGGGGATTCGAGTCCCGCTCGTGTCCATCATTTTTCAAGTTTCCTTTATCAATTTAGATATATCATATACGATTTTCATATGATAATTATCAGAGGCATACAAAGTAAGATAGACATATCTATACTCATAGCCTTGTCTTTGTCATAAACATAGTTATTAGCTTTTGCTATTCAAAGTATTGCGATAAAAGCAAGGAGGTCAGCAGTCAGGTGCGGGAGGAATGCCATCAGCGCAATATTGCGCGCCACGACCTCGGCAGTCACATTTTTCCAATATCCTATATTAAATTTGGATTATATACAAACATTATAGAAGGTAAATATAGTAAAGAAGATAAATATAGTAGAGAAGAGAAGATTAGGAGAAATATTTTATATTACCATTAGAGGAAAATAACAAAAAATATGATTATCTTTACTATACTTATGGTACAATTATTTTATAAGACGACCTGATTAGCGCAGTGGTTAAGCGATTGGACTGCTGCGCTAAGGGTTGCGGGTTCGATTCCTGCACGGGGCAAAACTTTGTGCAAACCACAGATGTTTGTCCCGAGTCTGGGTGTTAGTGTTTGTGATATTTCATGTTTGTGAAACGCACCCACGACACAGGAGGAAATAGTGTGGGGCGACGTTTAAAAAAAATTGCACAATACATTTATTTGTTTGTGTCATATACTTTATGTAATTTGTAAATTACTAGCAGCAGCCCGCGGTTTTAACCGGTACATTCTTTCGGGATAAGAAGTAGTCCATGTGTTAGTACGGGATGTCATCTACGTCCATAGCAATTTTTTTTAGCCGTTAAAGCGTGAAGAAGTGACAAACATACAAATTTACTGACTAACTTTCACCTTTAAAATATTAGTGAGATGTGTTGTGATATCAAATCCTTATACTTAAATGTAAAAAACTCACTTTAAAATATCGGGATCGGGGTAAGTATACCTTTCTAATTTTCTCAGCAAATCCACGGTAATTCACTCCCATTGTTCCAGCCGCTTCTAACACATTTACAAATTGCTCCTCGTTTTAATTAATAATTAATTAACAGCAATATATAAGCGAACAACAATTCGTATTTCTAAAAGGCTACAAACTCGAATAATTACTCGCATAAAAAAGCCGACCTGATTTTGCTTAATTGGCGAAGTTAATTACCGTCTACAGCCAACACTTGCCAAAGTGAGGCATGGAATCGTTTTAAAAAAACAGCGTGGGTTCGATAGCTGTAATTGCAATGTTTATTTTGAAAAGTTTTGGTGTAAACAGGTTTGTAGACACAGGATTACACAGCCGATAGAGTTCGTGTAGCCGTGGTACGGAATTGATAACGCGTGAGCTATTTCGAGCTTCGCTGAATTAAATCGCCGCAAGTTAATTTGTGAATCTGCGGTGTACTATGTAGTTCTGTGTGTATGCGTTCTTGTGGTTATGTAGGTAGGTTGCTTGTTACAGTTGAAGATCAGACTCAATCTATAGGTATTATATTTTTTATATTAGACTAATATTATAAACTCGAAAGTTTGTGAGTGTGTTTGTTACTTCTTCATGCTTAAACGCCTAGACCGATTTCGATGAAATTTCACATGCAGGTAGTTGGCACCCTGGATTAACACATAGGCTACTTTCTAATCCGAAAAAATGCAGCGCGTAACACCGCGGGGCGCAGCTAGTATAACATTATACAGCTGAAGAGATTGTTTGCTTTAACGCGCTACAATCAGAAACTACTGGCATGAATTGAAAAACTGTTTTTGTGTTGGATGGTCCATTTATCGAGGAAGGATATAAATCATTAGAAATCCACGTGGACGAAGTCGCGGGCGGAAACTAGTCTAGAATAAAATGACGCAAACGGACGCTGTAAAGCTTGAGATTTTATTAAATTCCTGTCGTGAACTAAGTACCTTTAAAACTTAAGGAACTACGGGTTTAAAACGTCACACATTTTACAATCCGATCGACAATATATAGGTGACTACAATTGTTAATTTTTCTGCTACGTTTGGACTTTTTGTGTTCATGCTACAATCGATGATAATGATTTCAAATCGAATAAAAACGTCGATTACGATTTATTGATTGAAAAAGAGGATGCATGTCCGATTATCTGTTCCTCACCTACCACAAATACATTACGTAACATACAGAACTATATCCCCTTTATTTATTAAAAAAAATGACAATTTAAACCATGTACTAAATTATACCCGTCACTGACGTTTGCATAGAGATCAATAGACTTAATACGGGGATTAGTTAATGCCTGTATGATCCTCGTTTTTGATTAAGAGGGAATATGTATAAATACATAACATAACATAATATCACGCCTGTATTCCCCCAAGGGGTAGGCAGAGGTGCACATATAGTCCATCCACATTTCGCCAGTTATGTTTTTAGGTCCCAATGTAATAGGGGGCGAGCCTATTGCCATCCACCGGGCACAAATCCAGACTCCGTGCTGCCACTGAGAATTACCTAATGGAAAAACCCAGTAACACTCTGCCCGACCCGTGATTCGAAACCAGGACCTCATGCTCAGCAGTCGCGCTTATCGACCACTAGACCAACGAGGCAGTCAAATACATAAACATGTTATATAAAACCGCTGTTAAATCACGCTGCCAAGTGATTACTGGGTAATAAATCTAAAAGAAGCGGATTTACGTGCGAGTTACATAAGCTTATTTACTCCACGTTCTAACAGAATAATGTAATGAACTTCACACTTTAGGTAGCTTGTTTGCCAAGATGTAGCCCGTGAATTATGTAGTGTTGTGCTTGTAACTCTTTGTACCTGTAATGTGGACTTCAAGAATATTATGTTAGAAATGTTTATTTATTTATTTATTACTAGCTGTTGCCCGCGACTTCGTCCGCGTGAATTTCGTGGTATGAAAAATAGATGTTGGCCGATTCTCAGACCTACTCAATACGGTCACAAAATTTCATGAGAATCGGTCTAGCCGTTTCGGAGGAGTATGGGAACGAAAACGGTGACACGAAAATTTTATATATATAGATTATAAAAGAGATACAATATTTATTTAAAACAATCTCCCACAAAACCGGTTTAGCGGTTTGACTGTGGGTGTTGCGCCGCTTTGTGATACAAAAGTAGGTAGGTTTCTATTATGTAACAGTACAACTACTTGATTTACTTTTACACATACTGTTTATTGATGTTATGTATATAGAAATGTATAAGGACGATATTGACTGCCTCGTTGGTCTAGTGGTTGCTAAGCGCGACTGCTGAGCACGAGGTCCTGGGTTCGAATCCCGGGTCGGGCAGTGTTATTGGGTTTTTCCATTGGATAATTCTCTGTAGTAGCACGGAGTCTGGATTTGTGCCCGGTTGATGGCAATAGGCTCGCCCCCTATTACACTGGGACCTAAAAACATAACTGGCGAAATGTGGGTGTACTATATGTGCACCTCTGCCTACCCCTTCGGGGAATACAGGCGTGATGTTATGTTATGTGTTAAATGTATAAGGCTTTTGCATAATTATTTCTCAACAGATCCCACTATCTGAAAACCTGGAATCTATGCTGATGATGAAATAAACAACATAGGTACTAAGTAGATAGGTTAGTTGTATAGATAGAATAAACATAAAAAAATCTAAACTACTGGATTTCAGTTAACAGAACTTTGTTCAAGAAAAGTACAGCGCTATTATATATAATTATCTGCGTAATTGTGTGTAAGCCTTACGGCTATGATTCAAGAATAGTATCTTGATAATAAACTTAAGATGAACGAACATTTCGTTCATTCAATAACTGTATTCCAATATACTACTCGATATCACAAAAACTGCAAGCACATCACCCTGTTGTCCATTTTCCTATAAACGTCGGAGCGACTTCCAGTTTCAGCAAACACAGCTCGAAATATCCGGAGGTAGGGCGACGTAAACACTAAATTCAATATACAACGTTGCGAAATTTCCATGTGTACAGGCTGGGAAATAAAAAAATCGGTGCAGTAACCGCTAAGGTCACGTGCCGCGCATGGCCGCGCCGAGTCGCGCCGCGCCGCGCTGCGCAGGGCACTCAACCGTGAATCGCTAGCTTTCACTCGCCAAATTACTGCTGTCGCCGCTTTTAGCCCTGAATTCCATGAAAACGCTTTCATGTCATCATTTTTCTACGTGATAGCCCTAATAGATTGATGTCGTTTATGGAAAATATCTGTTCTTTTTGCTTTTATTTCACTGCGCCATTCCATGTAAAAATGTTGTGCAATGAGATGTTTTTAACAGCGTTCAGTTCAAATAATGAGGTAAGGGCAAAGCAAAATTAACCACTTAGGACTTTGCTTAACAACATTAATTTATTATTAACTTGGAGAGTCACTTTGCGGTAAATTAATGAAATCATAAAATCTCGGAAATTCGAGAAAAACTTTGGAATCTAATTACGTACAGTGGAGTCACCAGAATAAAGCATTACATTTTAGCGTCACAACTTCACTACAATGGCTTCTAGAGACGATGAACACGCAATTTTGTGAAGTTGGGTCGCTAAAATGTCGCTTACGCAGGTACTCGGTTCTCGAGTAATCCCACACGAAAATATTTGAGACAGTCGAAAGTTTACCTACTACATACATTATATGCTGAGCACTACCGAATCTGTGTATGTCACTACGTCGTAGCGCTGCTACGGCGTAGATGCGTAGGTGTCGTAGCCTGAGACATATTTCATAAACATAGCTTTACATCGGTTTTGTCAGAAAGGATCTGCAGATGATTTTACAGTAATATTGTGATTCAGACGAAAAGTACATTTCAAGCAGTGTTCTTTTCGTTCATATTTTTATATAGTAGATACTGACATACAAAAACCAAGCAAAACATTTTACAGTTTTTAGATAAACGAGTTCTGCGCTTGCATTGTGTGATAATATTTACGTTCGTGATATTTTTATCAAAATAAGTTCGTGAATTTTATTTACTCTGAGCACTCTATTTCATAAATGCAATGTACTTTTAAGTGGCCGTGGTAGGTCTAAACGGACTGGATTCATGTACACAACTACATATCCAGGCAAATACCAATGAAACCTTTTATATAACATAACGGTATTCCCCAAAGGGATAGGCAGAGAGACACATATAATAAACAAAAATTTCACCAGTTATGTTTTATGTTTTAATGTAATAGGGGGCGAGCCTATTGCCATCAACCGGGCACAAATCCAGACTCCGTACTCCTACTGAGAATAACTTAAGGGAAAATCCCATTTAGTTAATTTAAAAGTAACATTTTGCCCGATGCGGGATTTGAACCCAGTACCTTATGCTCAGCAGCCGTGCCTACGACTACTAGACCAACGAGGCAGTCAACCTTGTCTATGTACTCTATAAGTTGCGCTAAAGCATTACTGACTTACTTGTTCTTGATTAATGGCAATCTCCCGCTATTACATGGCACACACACTAATATTGGAACAAGACATCTCTGACTATCCCTTTGAAGGGTAAAAGCGTGATGATAAACATTATGCATAGTACGTTTGAACCACGTCAGAACGTCCACATATACTGCGCTGTTATATTACACGTAGCGTTACATTTGCATGTAAAAGCGACATTTTACACCACGCTAGCGCTTACAAGGACTTGGATCGCGGTTTCCGAGTCGGCATCCTAGCGCCCTGACTCACGTACTTTAATCTTAAGAACATTCCGAGGCCGAAATTAATTCGCTGTGTCTAGGGACTGTAGATTACAGAAAGAAACACTCGAACGTGACCGCTAAAGTGTTGGGAAGGTAGGCTTATCTGTGGGATAGAGGTGCTTACTGTAGAATTTAGTGAAGTTGAAATTTATCTTTTTTTTCTGAAAGTATTTAATGACTTAATTAGAGATTTTTACGAGTTTTAATCAGTTTTAATCAACCTGTTTCCTCGAAAATGTATGTAGAGGTGTGTTTTTATTAAAAGCATTTATTTAACTTGCAATGTTTATATATCCATACATCCAAACATTGCAAGTTTAATAAACCATGCTTAATAAAGATTTGACCTAAACAAACTCACATACATCCATTATGTATGTGAATTTGTTTAGGTCAAATTTTGCAATCTAAATAAGAACCACTTTGTGATATCCGATTGAAATGAAATTTTGCACACTTAAATAGGTTTGGTGACAATACTATTATGGTACTTTTGATTTAACAGCTTGAGTAAAACATACATTTTTAATTTTTTTTTTCATTGTGAGGTCTACGTAATAGGTGAGTCTATGTTTACTAATCGGTAAAATTCCGAAATAATTCAGAGGTTGCTTAAAATAACTTGGAAATCGTAATTATCTTTGGAGTAACTCTTGTAAAAAGTCACTGTGTAGTCTATTCTGCTAGTATTTTGTATTAAAAACTGCGCTCTCAGTGTGTTTGAACAAACGCAGTTTGACACTAAATGGATTTTCAGTCGAATGTGTGTTAATATATTAAAATTATATTTATTTTATAATACTATATATTTTTTTGTATGTAGGTATCTAGGTATCTATATCTTGTCTAGGACTAATATATTGAAACATATATGAAGTAACAGATATGAATACTTGTTAATATTATATTATTAATATATATTGTTAATTTATTTAATTCCAATGTCGCAAAGGTTTTTCAAACTATACTTTTCTCTGACATGCTCAAGTTATTTATAAGTTACTTGAAAAGAAAACCTCACTAAATAATAGTTATGACCAACGTTCTTTGTTAACTTAATAGAAAATTCTCGGAAAGAAATATTTAGTTGGAAACAATTTTTCTTCGATTCAGAAATTTTATTTAGCATTTGATTGGGTGCGGTTTATAGAGATTTGATTATCGTTTTTGCAGTAATCGGGCTTCAGAATTATTAAAAATAAAATCTAGTTAAGTAATAAGGAAAGGAGGAAGGAAAGGGAGGCCTTTGCCCTGCAGTGGGACGATCATGGCTGAAATATAATATAATATAAGTAATAATAATGTAGTAGTATTCATGGCAGCTGTCGTATATTGTGGCTTTCTAAGGGGGAGGCCTTTAAGGCTGAGAATGATGATGAAGTATTAATAAAAAAACTGATTTGGTTATTCAATTTTCACTATTTAGTGTCTTAGTAGGCTAAGTTGAGCACACAGTTGGTCCAGCCCCAATAAAATATTTGTAAAACTGAACCCAAATGGTTCATAAACATACAAAAATACATGTATTGCATTTATTAACTAACTATAAACACCTTTGTAATATAATTGGAATCGACAATAACGTAGCAAAACAGCTTCAAGGCGATAAAATAACGTCGGCATAAATTACTTCCTTTAACCAACAATAAAAGGTAAATTTGGAAACTTAAACGTGTTTTCCTGTAAGCGATCTGAAGTAACCCAATTCCCTGTTTAACTTTTATGGCACCCATTCACAATGGCCCCCATTGTACTATGCTTATATACATATCCATTTCCCACTTTATAATATTATGTGGAAACGGTTGGTTTTGGCTTTCATCATTCAGCGATATTTATAAATAGTTGTTGTTAAAGTGACATAGGCCTTCTTTTTGCTCACGAGCCTTTGACCGTAGCATCTTTTTTCTATTCCTCTCCAATTACTGGAGGTCGGACATCAACTTTGAATATTTCTCTTTGTCCGACCGAGCTAGAAATACCACGCTGCGCTTATAACTCAAGCAGAAATCTTAAAGAAAAAACAGCCAAGCTTATGCGGGAGTGGGCTGGCCACGTTGCGTGAATGCACCCCGACAGATGGGCTAAGATCGTCACTCAATGGACGCCTGAGGGAGGACATCGCCGTTGAGGTCGACCGCAGCGCAGATAGCGTGTTGATCTGGCTATATGCGGGACGCACGTGGTTAGCAACCGCAAAGGATACAGTGGTTTAGAAGAAGAAAGTGGAGGTCTTTGCCTAATAGTGGAAAACAAATTAAGCTATTAAAAAAGGCTTTTTATTAAGGAAAATGCATGGTTCTTGCAAGAGATCATAGTAGCAAAATCGTTGGCAGAAGTATATTTAATATCTTCACAAAAGGGTTACTAACATTTCGCTTTGCCTACAGGCGCCTGTAAATTCGTACCGCCTAATAAACAGGGCCTTTCCATTCACTCCACGACGCAATTAACATAATCTTAGACGTTTACACTTTGGGTCAATAAAAATAATCTTTAATAATATTTTACGACTGTTTTACTTTTGCAAACATTTCCAGGAAATTAAAAATAAGTAATAGAAGTTAGAATAATGAATTACCATTGCTTTTCTCAAGGTTTAGGTAGCCCGTGGAATGCCGGGCTATAATAGCAACAGCCCATCTCGTCCCTTTTTGTGTTGTAGGCGACTAAAGATCCAGAAAATAGGCAGCAGTGACTTGTGTAACTTCACCACCAATATTGCGATACCCAAGCCGATGGCCAAGCGTGGGGATTATGAACGCCCCACCCTTCAGGGAAAGGCCATTGTTCAATTCAATCGTGGAAATCTTCCGACTGATGATGAGGTACTTAAAAGCTTGCTCATCCATTCATATTAATGTTTTTAAATTAAGTTGACATTTTTCGTTTGTCTGCCTTCGAGGGAGGATTTGATTGTTATTATAATGCGTTAATGGAATTTAAAAGATGGAAATAATTTGGTACGAATTTTATTAAAATATATACTACAGCTGTGAGTTGTGCATTTTTAGGTGTAGATAAGTAAATATCCAAGTTTATGTGGCAAACGTAAGACCCAACAATATTAATGACTCTAACCACAAGTATTTATAAATGAAATGAAAGAGGAGCCAGGAGAGCAAAGAATAAGAGCTAAAATGCGTGAAATCTAGAACGTACCCTGCAATAAATCTATCCCTTATGTCAGTGCATTGACTTATTATATAAACTACCTACAAGTTGCTACTTCGTCGCCGTTGCTAAGCAACCGACATTATAGCTTATTATAAAAGTTACAAGCGTTTCTAAAGTGACTTTACAGGCGATATTTGCCGGAACCAACGCAACGATGGATAAAAAGTAATTATTACTAAGAAGGCTTTTTATAGGGTCGTAAAGTTGTCCTTTCAGACGCAGCGTATTCTTGGTTGTACAATATCGTGTTCTTATCCTGTAACTTCTAATTTACTCAAGAATTAGGACTATGTTTAGAAAGTCAAAATTGTTTTTTAGCAAATAACAACAAGCCACTTACCCGTTGAAACATTTCTAGTATTGTAACATTTACATATAAATTGGTTTATTTAAAGCCGAATAATACTTTTAGGCTAATACAAAACACAGTCAAGCAGTACAGCTTAGGTGCTTATAGCTGACAAATAATATCGGAAGATAATAAGTTAATATTAAAAATATATTTTTAACACAAGCTTTTAAATAAAAAGTACCATAATATTGTATCTATAGTCACCAAACCTATTTAAGTATGCAAAATTTCATTAAAATCGGGTGTCAAAGAGTAGTTCTAATTTAGATTGCAAGATTTGATCTAAAAAAACTCGCATACATGCGAACATCCAGTCATCCATACACACAAACATTGCAAGTTAGATAAAAGCTTGTAAAAATGATAAGACTGCATAAAGCAGACAGCAGTGTCCCTATATCGATAATGTACTCCTGTCCGAATTTCCGTCACGGCGGCCCATCTCAACTGAGACTAGCCAACTACGCAAGACATATTATAGTGCACAACCATACACCCAAACACAGGTGCTCTGTCTATTTCTTAACTTCTGAAGCACTGAGGGTGTCTCGACATGCGAAAACGGTCACCCAACACAAGACCGACCACAGCGAGCACTGCTTATCCTTACAAATCGACAGAATTTTGCAGTAGCTATGTAGCTAGGAGCCAACAGAGTACCGTTTAACTGAACGAAGATCATTAATCATGGAGGCCTCAGACATCACTTATAATAACGCTTGGAGTCAGTTTAAGCCTTCCAAATACTCACCATTAATGGATCTCATTTGTTTGTTTGTAAGTTTTATCCTGATGTTATTAATTACAGTTTATTAATTTAATTACAATTATTTTATGAACGATAGTTGTGTATCGTAATACATTAATAAAAATTCATGTGAATCTTAATTCATATTCAAAGTCTCACCGAAACATTATAAGGTCTCGCTAGGAAGCACCGCAAATAATACTTTTGTAAACTGTGGTAGGTTTCGATGGAGGCAGATTTTCCTTTATTAATTTATTTCTTTGTGGCGTTCTAAGGGGGAGGCCTTTGTTCAGCAGTGGACGTCTTCCGGCTGATGATGATGATGAATTTAAAAAATGCCTTTATAAATTTGGAATATCTTTGGCATTGCGATTGTCTGCTAGTCTAAAAGCATACAAATTAAAAGATGTCACGCCTTAACCAATCTTAGTCTATGATCACTTAATTCACCATCTGCGCATCAACTACGTATATCATCATCATCAACTGGAAGACGTCCACTGTTGAACAAAGGTGGGGAGCCTTTAGAACGCCATAATGAATGACAACTTGCCATTTGTATCCACCGATTGCCCGCAACTCTGACGATATCGTCGCTCCATATGGTGGGAGGCTTATATCTTAACCAATTTCTCAGCCTATTTATATTTTAACCTTATGTTATAGGTAATGGATTAAGTAGTTCACGAGAAACTGAACATGTGAGTCAATTTGAGTTCCATTTACGTGTTCCAGTAAACGGTAACACAAATATTAATTTGCATTTCATATTCCATGAACCCCTTTTGCCCTAACGTAATCAGATTCGCTACAATTACTTGACTTTTAAAAGGGATAGGCAGAGATGTATAGTACCTACACCATTATTAATTCCCCAATTTTTGTATGTCCCATTAAACAGGGGGCCAGCTTATTGCCATTAACCGGGCACAACATCAGAAACCATGCTGCTACTGAGAATTATCTAATGGTTCACAAATTTTTGTGGGCAGTCTACACAACTGCCTACAAAAAGGAGTGTAAGTTCAAAATAACAGTTTTGCTGGCCAGGGAACCGATCGCTCTGTAGACGTATTGGGTCCACTGGACCAGGTAGACATACCTATAATAATTAAAACTTGTGGAGTCCCACAGCAGGAAAAAAGCCCCTGTTTCCTGTTCACTTATTTGTATATGATATTAACAAGAGCCAATAAGGAATATTATATCCAACAGGAGTTATGTTTATCCCTCTATCTAATCTTGGGCCTGTCACGATGTTTTCTTGCTAATTGAGTGTGACGTAAGCTCATTTTCACCAATGGCTTCTCCAGTGTATACAAACTGAGATCAGTCCACTCCCTTTTGGCTTGAAACCAAATGTTGATAACATTTTAACGAATAACAGCAAACATTTAATATATTTTATTTAGCTTATGTGCGACATGGTACACTAAAACCCCGAATTTGTGATTCTTAAACTCCACAACGCAGAACCTTGAGCCATACGATACTGAATTTTGTTACCCATTTCTCTTTTCGCGCCTCCATTTCCTGGTATATTTCATACAGTGAAATACACCCATATGCGGTTCATTCCCTAGCAACCCACATTTCTGTGAGATTTCGCACTATTGATTATTACCAAGTACAGTATAAGAGCGAGTTTTCACACGGAAAATCCGAAGTGTTTTTTGCATACACTGTAGGCAATATCCACACAAGAATATGAACAAAAACATTTACCAGAACATCTAAATTGTAATACCACGTAAACTTTTAATTGATGTAACTAATATCAATTAAAACTTTGTATGTGTATTGTTTTATATTCCTGTTGTTACAGGCTCTCATAGGCATAACCATTTCGAGATAATGGTTCTGACAGTCAAATCATAAATGTTCTGGATATACGTATATAAGTACCTACAGCCTGCTATATTATCTACTTAAGTTTCAAATTAAAAATGTAATAGTAAGTTGGAGCAGTTTAGATTTAAGTTGCTCGTAAGCATCTTAGGGAACCCATTGTAAATTACGTAGATATACATACAGCCATCAAACTTAAACAATTGACATATTATAAAAGTTACTCTTTTAGTATTTACTAAAGTAACTTTCGTGAGTGTTATCCATATTATCTACTATATATCTCGGTTATACTCACGTCGATATTCGGGAATGCCTGACTAGTTTCGGACTCTAAAGGAGCCTTTATTCTTTTAGTACCTACCTATTGTTTTTGGTTTTATAACCAACATTTTTATATTCATATTTCACCTTGTTACTTTAAAATTAATTTGATTGCTTGTCTTACAATCGCCATTGTTAAGTCGTATCTGTACGTTTGTGTGCGCACGCCCTTAGTTGTTTATGTAGGGTAGAGCTTGCTCGGTGACCGCAAGGATTATACCCGGGCCCTTCCTGCTAATTGGACTTTTTCGTAATTAAAAGTGCCTCTTAATACGACCCGGTTAGAACATAACGTTGTTCAAAACGCAAACATTATTTTTTATTTTATTACTTAGACTTAAGCTCGACCGTAAATATGCATTTCATTAATTGCCTCGTGGAGTTTACCTAAGAATAAACCCCAGTATAATAATGATTGAGAAGATTCGCTTCATGGCCGTCTTATAACCTCATTACTCTTGCAGCCTCCAAAGGGTATACACGAGTGTATTGGCAATAGCGTTAGTTAAACTCATTTGATAGGATTCGTGTCAGCTGTTGTCAATTACCTAGATACAAAGTCTCGGACTAGAATTTCGAATTTACTGATCTGAAAAACCAAATTCAACTTGTAGCATCTGGAATGTTACGTTGATCCGTCCACAATAAGGCGGTCAATATCCTTCAGTCTAATATGATATAGATCATATACTGATATTTTCTTATCGATTCTTACAAAATCACTAGCGACTCGGCATTGTTGTCCAAATAAAGCCTGGATCACAAGAGCAGTCTTAACAATTCCTCCTCACTCCTCCATCCTTGTACGGATTAGGCTTGCTGACATAATTGTAGCCGTACATTACATACATGGACACCACACAGTCATAATCAGGCTTGTATTTCGAAGAAAGGGGAAGGGGCCTACCTCTTTAGTATGTATAAATATAAATATCTCATTTGCTTAGTCCCTCTATGGTCTATTGGTTGCTAAACGCGACTGCTGAGCGCGAGATTCAGGCTTCGAATCCCGGGTCGAGTAATGTGTTGTTAGGTTTATCTATTAGATAATTGTCAGTAGCAGCAGGGGGTCTAGATTTGTGCCCGGTTGATGGCGATAGGCTAGCCCCCAATTACATTGGAAACTATTACATAAGTGGTGAAATGTAGGTGTAGGTACTCTAGACTTCTGTCGACCTCTCTGGGGAATACAGGCGTGAATGTATGTATGTTTTATCCCATTTATCAGGAGTCTGTATAAACCCACGTTTTACCGCGTATGTAAAATTCATGGAATATCTGTTTGCACTGCCCAGATGGCGAGTCCTTTGCCATTCATCACACGGGGTTCATCGCCTCTTAGGATTCGCTTTCAAGGGAAACGATTCCATCCTTATAATATCATATCCTTGCCCAGCCCCGTTATCACGAACCCTAGAAACAGGACAGTTTAGATTGTGGAAGCGAGACGCTACGTGGAGTGTAATGCGGCGTCTCGCTTCCACAACGTACACTGCCCTGCTTTAAAAGTTCACGGTAGGGGGGCTGACCCTTTGTTTGATAAGTAATACATTGCATTTAATATTTAAACAATAGAATATAATATATTAATCAATAATTATTTTATTTATTTATTTAAACTTCATGTACCAAAAATAGTATACATAGGCGGACTTAATGCCTGGGGCATTCTCTACCAGTCAACCTTAGGGTGGTGCAGAGATTATAAGGTAGGTGCAACAACAAAACCGAAGCAAATACTGTATTAGTAATAAGCGCTTTTTATTTTATTAACATTATATAAATAAATATAATTAAATTATCTAAAATAATCATAAATTATTTAGTTTTTGAGCGTATCAGAAACTTAGCCTAAACCATTACTTCATCTATATTTAAGTGTTGACATTTATTTAAGTCTTTAAGCGCAATCAAAAAACATCTCAGTCGCAAAGTTTTTTTAAGAAACCCGCTTAACTATCAGCGCCAAGCTGATTGACAATTCTGCCAATCAATAAGTTTAATCCTAAAATTGCTTTATCAAAACCCAATCAGGCTAAAAGGTTGCTCGTCACGGGAAAGTATATAGACGGTTCGTTTTTACGATAGTTTAACTAAACGCTCCCAGGCGGGTTGTATCGACAAATCATAGTTTGGCGAAGCCGTTCGTCTAGCCAGCTTTTAACACGACCGTTTAGTTAAACCTATTGGGTTAGTGGCTTAGAACTTGGCTTTGTCTGAGGTTGAGCGTCTGATTCTTGTAGCGTTTAGATAGTTATTTTTAGTCTGGTAACATTAATGAAGATTTTGCATTAGCTACATGTCAATCTTCCTATTGTTTAAGTTCTCCACAAAAAGGGACTTGGTCTTTGTTAAGGATATGGATATCACATACAGGTCCAAAACAAAGAGGTATTATAAAGCTTTTTTTGATAAATCTGAACGCCGAATATTGTGTGTAATAACTTTAGTATTCTGTCAGATATTTTTAGACACTTTTTAAACATTGACGCTGACATTTTGCTGACAGCTCACAAAATCCCTACTCTTGCAGTTATTAGTCAACTACAGTTGACGGCAAGTCATGTAACTTTAAACTACAGTGTATATTAGTCGCTTTATTTACCATAATAAATGTCAGATTTATAAATAAAGCTCCATTATAAATTCTGCGCTTAAAAAAATACTCGAACTATGTCGTAACCATAAATTATGTTTTACAAGTTAAGAGCCCCTTTGTGATGACCATCATTGGACCATCCGGTGCACCCTGGGCGTTAGCCTCGATACCATTTTTATTTGCTGAAAAATCACTACACAACCTGCATCAGGTTATACAGTGTAGAGATTTTTTAATTCTTTTGACAATTAGTGCGTCATTCAGCCGATATGATGAGTAAGACTTTTTACGAACAGGCTTTCGCTTCAATATAACTATCGCCCAATAAAAATCAAAACCACCGATGCTAAGACGTCCACGCTAAACGAAAACAAAGTTGTTTAGTTGTAAATAAGAAAGGCGAGCGGGCGGCGGCTAATGGGCCATTCCTGTCGAACTCCCACTTGTTTACTGCGGGCTCGCTGACGCAACTTTATTAAAGGTAGGCTAGGGAGCAGCTGCTGGCTGGTAATATACAACTCTTTGTTCCTGATGTCCAATTAAACATGGAAGTACCTATAGAGCGGAATTAGTTATTATGGTAATCGAATTTGCTGAGATTAGGTGGATCGATTGTTATCTTATAATGTAAACAAATACCATGGATGAAAGAATTTCAACTCTGTCAATATTATGTATATTATACTATCAATGTTTTCAACCGACTTCAAAAATGACAAGGTTATGTATTCGGAGCTTTAGTCCTTGCCCAGCCTCGAGCAGGAACGGCAAGTGACAGCGAAAAACAACACTACTTATTGGATCCTATACATTTTATTTTATTCGCGTATCACTACTGCGTGTCGCTTAAGCCTTTAAAAAATCGGTAATCATAAGTATCAATGTACGCAGAATTAACATTAAAAAAACGTCATGAAATGTAATTCAAATAATCTGTATGCGGAAGAGAAGCTCAAATACTCATTTAAGAAATCTAACCGACTTCCCCAAGTAAGACAATATTGCCATCTTACAATTCCTTAAAAGATAAATGCTTAGCCCGCTAAAATAAAGAGCCAATCAAAATTCTAATATCCGCGAGTCTCGCTCGTGTCGTCCGCATGGCAGCGTATAAAAACCGTTCGACTACCGCGGACCAGATTGAAATAACCGGGCTCTGAAATGGGTCAACGAGCTCCTAAGTAATTGTTCGATGGAGACTATTGGTTTCGAGCTTACGACACTCGAACGTATATCAATTGTGATGTTCCGGATTTTGTTAATCAATTTTTAGATTTTAGTGTTAGGTGTGAGACAAACAAATCGAATGTCTTATTTAAAGGCGTAAGATACGTTTTTAAATGTAGAAGTGAATACTAACTGACGTTAACGTTACTGTTCATGCGAAATATTTTGCTGCAACTTTCCCAGAACAATAAGAAGGCTTGGTTTTCGTACATAAATATATATTGAAGCTATATAACAAAATAGATAGTGACATGAAAATGCTTAGATAGTGAGAATTCAACCGAGTTTAAGATTAATTGAATTTCATTTAATGTAATTGGTTAAGTATGCGTGTTAAAACACTGTTGAATAGAAATATTTCTTCAATATTTAGCAGTAGTTTAGGACAATGTTTCTACACTCATAGGTTGTCAGCTCCTGTCTGCTTACAGATCAAAGTTGTTTTCTTTTTGTAGTATTCTGTAGGACAATCCAGTGGGTAGGTAGTTAATTTTTTAAGGCTAGTTAAAAGAACACATTTGTTTATTCATCTTCGCCTTATACCTTACCATGAACAATAGCATGACAATTTTACTATAATAACTTTCGTGAGTGTTATCCATATTATTTACCTACTATATATTCCGGTTATACTCACGGGTGTATTCGGGAATGCCCGACTAGTTTCGGACTCGATCGGAGCCCTTATTCATGAGCTGGTTACGCGGCGGAGTCGCGAGCCGAACTCTAGTCGGGCATTCCCGAATACACCCGTGAGTATAACCGGAATATATAGTAAATAATAGCATGACAGTTTACGTTGTGGAAGCGGGACGCCGCATTTCACTGCACGCAGCAGCATCACACTTCCACATCTTGAACTGTCCTGCTTTAAGAGACCATGGTAAGGGGCCTTGTGTTTATTTTCCCTTGTTCAATAAATAAGTAAATCTTTGTCCATTCTAAAGTTGGCTTAATATCTTCCAGAAAATACTTTTGTGTTTTTGTGACTGCCTCGTTGGTCTAGTGGTCGCTAAGCGGGACTGCTAAGCACGAGGTCCTGGGTTCGAATCCCGGGTCGGGCAAAGTGTTACTGGGATTTTCCATTAGGTAATTCTCAGTAGCAGCTCGGAGTCTGGATTTGTGTCCGGTTGATGGCAATAGGCTCGCCCCCTATTACATTGGGACCTAAAAACATAACTGGCGAAATGTGGGTGTACTATATTATGTGCACCTCTGCCCACCCCTTCGGGGAATACAGGCGTGATGTTATGTAGAAAATACTTTTATATGAAGCACGTACCACGCTTAGGTATGAGCAGTCGCAAATTGGCGTCATTTCAAAGTTAAGACATGTGAGGATGTAATATATGGACGCGCCCTCACAGAGCCCAGCTAAGACAATGGTGAAGATTGGAACATTTCCAGCCGATAACTCAAATGAGGTCAAACTCGTCTTAACTTTTGCGTTTTTATACATTTCTGCTTGAGAGAATTGAATTTTTAATATAACTTTTCTATCTATGTGAAATCAGCTGTTATTAAGAGATGTTATTCAAATATAGACATACTGATATACCTATAATTCTGGTCTATTACCTATTTATGTTTACTTAAATTTCTTCAAAAAGTCGAAAACCTAATAAGGTAATTTTTATAAGAAGAAAAAGTATTACCTATGCTTTTTATTTTTACAACAGACAAAGTAAAATACTTACTTGTTCTACTTATCCTCATAATTTATATATCATTGTAATACGCATAGAGACTAAAAACATAGTGAACAGAAAGGGGTGATCGACTAACAGTGCCGTATAAATTCCCGTTTATTGTCATTCAGTAGTCCATGGAAAGTACCATGTTCCAAGTAATACGCTGCGTGCGTTTACTGAGAATAACACTTAAATCGAATAAAAATATCCGACAATAACTCGAGTTATTCGATATGAATATCATAAAATTGTATAAAATATAGAATTACTATCGAGATTGAGAACTATGGAATTGCTAGCGATTTCTGCAAAATCACTGAACCGTATATTGCAATTGCTAGAATCGCATACTTGAATAGTTTTGTTCATAGAATCCCTACTAATATTATAAACGCAAAAGTTTGTAAGTATGGATGGATGTTTGTTACTCTTTCACGAAAAAACTACTAAATGGATTTGAATGAAATTTCATATGGAGGTAGCTGACACCCTTGATTCACACATTGGCTACTGTTTATCTCGAGAAAATGTAACGGGTAACACTGCGGGGCGCAGCTAGTTTATAATAAATGAGTTTTGTGTATATTCCGAAAGGATTGATAATACAACGCTTTACCAGACGCTGTTAGACCTATGTATTGGGAGCGCACCTATGGGCACTCATCTGGCAAGATTGTGTATAAGACACTTCTCTTTTGGGTACATTAATTACAACCCTTAAGATTTCAGAATAATCTTGGGTAACAGTTAGTTGTCTAGAGCTGCCGGGTTTCTAACTTGTACAATCATATACAGTAAACACACTGTACCTCAGAAGGAAACTATACCTCAAGGTCATTGTTTGGCGGAGAATCTTAACATCGCCATTTATAAACAGGCCTTACGGTAGAACAGCATCCATTGAACTTACGTAATGTTAATTGGGGAAAAAACCGTGCTACCGTACAGTGCTACTAATGACTATATATAAATGAATAGCTGTTCGTTAGTCTCGCTAAAACACGAGAATGGCTGAACATTTTTGGCTAATTTTAGTCTTGAAATGTTCGTGGAAGTCCAGGGAAGGTTTAAACGGCAGAAGGCGGTACCAAGTTCGTTGGGTCAACTAGTCATTATTAATTATTCAGTCAGATTAAAACTAAATAACAATACTTAAGTTAAACATAACTTTAATACTTTCAATTATACAATTTACTATAATAGCCTTTACTTCAACAATTTCGTATAAATAAACTGAAATAAAGTGTATTTATTACAGAAACAGCTTGCCCCCGAGTCGTGTTCACATATTCGCCTCACCGCATTAATTTGCGATACAAATGGCATACCTTTGTCACTGTGACCTCATGTTGAAAGGGCGGAAAAATCCATGTCAAAGTGTAGACTAGAGGTCGAATTTCGCTGGACCTTATAGAATATTAGCGAGGAGCCTGTTTTATTTGGGTTGTCGCTGAATGATATTCGTTTCGGTTTGGGTTTTAATATAAGGTTAGTGTAGCCTTATTTTTGGTTAGGTATAGCTAAGTTTGCCAAGCGTGGAGATTATGGCAACCCCTCCCTTTAGTTAAGGGGGAGGCCTTTGGTTAACAGTGATGCTTCCAGCTGATGATGATGATAGCTAAGTTTTAGTATATTGGGCTGAAGAATTTTTACAGTGGATACTCTACTTTACTCTTTATAACGACTCCAAAAAGTAACAACCAACTTTACAGTACGGCTCATGCACACTAATATTATAAAGGCGAAAGTTTGAGAGTGTGTTTGTATGTTTGTTACCTCTTCACGCTCAAACGGCTAAACCGATTTTGAAGAAATTTTATATGGAGGTAACTGGCACCTTGGATTAACAAATAGGCTATTTAAAAAAAAAGCGGGTAACACTGCGGGGCGTAGCTAGTTATTAATATTCATAAATATTATCACGAAACCTCATATACTAATTTTCGTGGCTCACCATATACTACGTAGGAGGGGTCGATATCACATCGATCCTCTCATTTATAACCCACACATATAACGATATTCTGTCGTTAACAGAACACGTAGGACGCCGAACACTGCTTAACTCAATTGATTAAATATTTTTACAAGCGGAGGCGGCATTGACAACAAACAATAGATTGACGTCTCACAAAGGGTCACGCAACACACACACCGTCGCTTATTTACGTAGGCTCGAGTAAAAACAAAAAACCGTCTATTTATACTCAAGGAACAATTCATGTAACAGGACTTCGTTTATAAGAAAAGTTTCTGACCTCAAATATTGTATACTAAACACGAAAGATTGTAGCGTTCTAAGGGGGAGGCCTTTGTTCAACAGTGGACGTCTTCCGGCTGATGATGATGATGATGAACCATGATTTTACATAACTAGGTTTAAGGGACTAGGGTCCAGGGACCGAAAAACATATCTGGCGAAATGTGGGCGTACTATATGTGCACCTCTGCCTACCCCTTCGGGGAATACAGGCGTGATGTTATGTTTTAATGTACGTGGCTAAACTTAACATCTTTGTTATAAAATCAAAAATTAAAATTAAGCACACAATGTTTCCGCAAATATTGACTAAATATTAAAAACACTGAAAAAGTTAATCCGAGTAACAAAAAAGAATACTAAAACGGAATTAATAAAAAGCAACAAAATATAATACCGATCCAATTGCAGATCGTAAAAAGTTCCAATAAAATACGAGATAAAGGGAACGTGTAACATAACGCGGAAATACCAAGGAGTTTCCAATCGAGGCTGATATAAAACATAACATTTGTTAAACGCGGAAGAAAGGAACACAGAAAACAATGTCAAAGGACGACATTTGTATTATCATTCGTCGATACGAAGTAAATTCAGTGGAGGCCCTAGTTTTATAGTTCTTTTAGAAATGAGAATATTGGGGATGTAGTTTGTGAGGGAATTGCGTAGCTTTGACGCCTCGTGCATGATAAGAGCCTTTCTTAGATTTATCTCCGGGGGATATGCATTCTATTCGACATTTTATTGTCTGTATGTGTGTTTTACAACGTACCTAAGAGTAAGACTTAAGTTCATGATATGAAAGTGTTTAAATGTTCGAAGTCATATTTTGTGGAATTTATTGAGTAACATACAACTCTTGCAATGACTGTCTCGGTAATAGGCGTGGTTTTATAAGAGTACTAATTATAATATCACCTGAAAATTTTAATATCACCTGAAAATTTTAATATCACCTGAAATTATTAATTATTCACAATTCATATTAATAACATTTGATTGAGGTTCGTTGTTATGTAATATAGTATTTGGGTTACAAACCCACTTGACATTATTTAATCAATTTTAATGAAATAATTGTTTGATATATATTTTCTGCTCAAATATTCCAAGCTATTATCACAAATGATCAATTAATTCACTAGTGCGTGTAATTTTCCGAACGCTATATTCGAAAGTTGTTTAATATAAGTTTTCACAGCTGACATTTCTACGCGTTGAGTTGTATTAAACACTGTCACCAACTGTACGCGGTACAGTCACCGGCAGAACTGGAGTACAATCTTATTACACTGTCAGACAACAACAAGATGAACCAGGGGTAAACATTAAAATTCAGAAGTTGGCACCGCTGTGAGACCTCTTTGTAATTGAACGGAGAATAGGTAAACACAATAAATTAACTTCAAACTGCGATGGTCTATAGACAGGTCTGCAGACGGTTTACCGTATCAATTATGTTTTTATTGGACAATTTTGTACTGAAATATTTTTCATTAATTCTGTCGAAAGGTCTCTGGGCGCGCTTAATTAATTTTCGACGATGAAAATTTACACCGGCATTTAGAGCGTTTTAAAAATCTGTGGTATCAAAGCGATAGGCGTTAAAATAAAAGTACTTTCGAGAACAAAGACTAATCGTTACAGACTTCCCGACTCGAACTAAATATAAATGAAGTTGCGGAACTTTTAGCTTGTTTCCCTGACCTAAAACTCCAGACGTTAAGAAAAGTCATGTGACTTAAATTATTAATTTAACCAAACAAAGTGGGAAAGTTGAAACAATCAAGGCGCAAACAGAAGATAGAGTAGCGCTATCAGTTGTACGAAACAACTCGGGTAACTTCCTTCTATTCGCAAGCTTAACATTCGCTATTCTTAATGAATTTAAGAAACTGCTTAAGGCACACAAAGGAGCGTCGTTTATTTAACTTAAGATTATAACTTGGATTAAACTCTAGCTCTCAATCGTAGATTGTAAACTAGCCCTTAGAGTGCAGGGTAAACTTTTGAGGTTAGTTAATACGGACAACTAGAAACAATCTTTACCGACTTAAAAAAAGAGGAGTTTCTAATTCATCTGAAGTAAGTTCTGTATCTTCGCCGAAAATCGATTTAGGGCATTGAAGATTTTTCAGAGCATGAATTATTTTACCTCAATACACATTTATTCATATCGACTGTATTTTTTTCCTTCATTCGTTTGCTCTATGGAGAGTATATATGTAGGTATAACAAAAGCAATAATTTTTTACACTTCTCGTCCATTTAATTTAAATATTCACTCAAATGTTACTTTTGAAAACATTCTGAATATCCTGTTAAAATGTAAAACTCTTTTTGGAGGACTTTATAAAAATAATTTAAAAGTGTGCAGAGCGATGGTCGTTGTTTTTTGATAATAATGGGTCCCATAAAAATATCGACTGCTGAACACGAGGTCCTGGGTTCGAATCCCGGTTTGGGCAAGGTGTTATTGGGTTTTTTCATTAGGTAATTTTCAGTAGCCGCACGGAGTCTGGCTTTGTGCCCGGTTGATAGCAATAGGCTCGTCTCATATTACATTAGGACCTATAACATGTGAAAAATGGGTATACCACAAGTACTTTTCTGCCTACCCATACGAGGAATACGGGCGTGATGCTATGTTATGTTTTAGTTTAATTTTGACTATAGACACACTATACTACACACTACACTATAGAACACTTAAGATTTGCTCCTGCAATTGATAAAGCTGCCTTATTCCATTAACTACGCTACTTCTGCCAAATAATTTAAAAGTATTATCTACTATATATACCGGTTATACTCACGTCGATATTCGGGAATGCCCGACTAGTTTCGGACTCTAACGGAGCCCTTATTCATGAGCAGGTGACGCGGCGGGGTCGCGAACTGAGTTCGGCTCGCGACCCCGCCGCGTCACCTGCTCAATCCCGAATATCGACGTGAGTATAACCGGTATATATAGTAGATAATATGGATAACACTCACGAAACAGGAAATCTCTCAAACAAAAGAATTGCAAAGAGGTTCACCCTCAAACTTAAAGCGCAAGAAGAACGAAACGGAAAATTTATTTGGTTCAATTTGGTTTTATTGTCTAATTCATTGGCGGTGGAAATCTGTCCGGCTGTAAGGGGCCTTTGTGAAGATATTCGGCAAATCCCTGACGTGCGGTGTTACGGGGCACCCTAGTAAGTCTTACTTTGGTGCTCAAACGACATTATATTGGAACGCGTTTTACATATAAATAGACCCGTGAACTCTGAGGAGTCACTCTTTTATTAGCCATAAAGATCCGTTGATAAGGAAACTAACTCATCATTCATGTTTATATGCGTGTGAGCAATAAACAGCATTCTTTGTAGAGTAAATATGGAACTTGGGATCAGCTGCGTTGTGATCTCCCTTTAATTTGTTCCTATTTTTTACTTTATTGTCTTAGGCACATTAAAGCGTGTTACAGACTTGTAAATCATTTAGCTAGGGAAACAAAGATTCATTTTTGTGTTTGCCAGAATTTTACAAACAATTTGAAACATTGTTAAAATAAATCTCTCAATGGACAATTTGATGCAGTGCTTTCTGCGTCCTGAATTGTGTTTTACTCCCGATCGGCATCAAGTAATCCTGAATTACTTCCTACTCCACGGTACGGTGAAAGTCACTGGGTCAAGTCCCGCTCGTGTGCATCATTTTTCAAGTTTCCTTTATCAATTTAGATTTGAGCTTAACATGGGCAACATAAAAAAATACACAGAAAGTCATCTGAATTAGGAGATAAAACAAATACATACTGAAGGCACAATAAAATAAATAGAATGGTATCATGAAAAAACTAAGAGGATAGGTAATAATAATAATATTAAGTTCTTTATTTCTCCTCACAATGACAAGATTATTCTAGGTTTCACATATTATTTGTTTATTTTAGCATTGTCAATAGGTATATACTCCTTCAAAGTAGTAGTAAGCACAAAACGTGCCGCCAAGAGCTTCCAACATCAGCGGAAGTGAAGTATGACAACTTTACGCGTAGCCTGCAGTATCCAGTACTCGACTACGGTGCTACGGAAGAGCTACGGATAAGCTACGAAACGACTACGGAGCTGTAAGTTGAGAGCATTGCCCGCGAGAGTGCTTATCACAGAATACCGATGTCGAATACCGAGTCATTATACCTTCAGTATAGCATACAAACTTCCTTACACTTTAAAAAGAGTACATTCTTAAAGAGAACGCATTCGAAACTCAATATCGTTCCTTGATCACTTATCATTAACCAGCAAGCTTATCTACCCTATATACCTACATCATAATAGATTGTCGACTGCTTCGTTGGTCTAGTGGTTGCTAAGCGCGACTGCTGAGCACGAGGTCCTGGGTGCGAATCCCGGGTCGGGCAAAGTGTTACTGGGTTTTTCCATTAGGTAATTCTCAGTAGCAGCACGGAGTCTGGATTTGAGCTCGGTTGATGGCAATAGGCACGCCCCTTATTACATTGGGACCTAAAACGTAACTGGCGAAATGTGGGTGTACTATTATGTGCATCTCTGCCTACCCCTTCGGGGAATACAGGCGTGATGTTATGTTATGATTATAATAGATTGTTGATCATATCCAAATTGAACCGTTTGAGAATATTGTCTGAATCGTTTCAAAAGGTCTTAAATTACAAAACAAAACACGGCCTCCGGCGTGACATGATCTTAGCGATATAAGTTAACATACAACTTGTATCTATCATTTTATACAAGGAAAACACGGCTGATAGGATAATGTTATGTGTTCTCACTTCTCACAAATATTACGGAACTATATAAAATGAAATAAATACAATTGGCAAGTTGTCGTTCATTGTGGCGTTCTAAGGGGGATGCCTTTGTTCAACAGTGGACGTCCGGCTGATGATGATGATATAAAATGATGAAGCAGAATAAAAATATTACATTTTGTATTTTATTTCCGAAAATTCTAGTAGAAAACTTTAGACTAGTAAAACGATGTTTATGAAATATTATAGGTACTTAATTTACAATACTTACTTGATTTAAGTAAGTTTAGAGACTAGAAAAGTGCCAAATATTAGGTTATATGAATAATTAAGTGACAAATCGGTAACATCGAACCAATAGTGAAACATTTTCTATTCGTCTACCGTAATTCCGTAGTCCTACTTTCGTAATCTTAATCATGAGCCAGAACACGTCCACTGTTAAACAAAGACCTCCCCCTTAGAACGCCACAATAACAACTTGCCTTAGCTTTCATAATTTAGGTAACTAGTTCATCTGAAATACTTTAATCGACCACTTCAAACTATAATTCATTTACCATTATGTCTAAAATACAATACATTAGGCCTATTCCATCTGTGTACTTTTAATTATCTGAGCATCGCACACACGTGAAGTTTAATATTTTCTAACAAAGTACAGCCCCCTTACCATGATCTCTTATAACAAGACAGTTTACGTTGTGGAAGCGAGACGCAGCATAACACAGCACGGAGCGGCGCGGCGGCGTCCCGCTACCACATCGTAAACTATAGCGTTTTAAGAGTTCTTGGTAAGGAGGCAGTATCTACCCAATAGTTTTACAAGGCACGCCAGTTTTCTAATCAAGGAACAACGGTTCACAAAGGGCATAGTGTACCGTAATTTATAGTTGGTGTGGTCCAACAATCAACGTATTGTGTATAACACCAAACTAATTAGCCCGGACCACTCCCATTATGATCTTGAAATAACAACGGGATTCGAATTGCGAATTTAATGGGTCGTTAGCTGGTGCACGGGATGAGGGAAGGAGATAGCTGATAGGGGAAAAGGGTAGGTATGTAAGTGAATATATATGGAAGTGAAGATACAAGAATTACAGCTATTTATTATGCTGTCAGTTTTAATAGTTCACAGCTTGCAAGATCAAAATCTTATTGTATGGTTGATGAACAACCTGGTGAGCGCCTGTAGGCCTCTTACATGGATTTACGCACTAATGAAAAATCTCTCAGGTGTGCCGACTTTCTCGCGATGTCTTCCTTCACCGTTTTTAGCAACTGATAACAAATTTATACGCACATGAATTCGAAAAGAAAATAAATTAAGACTATAATATTTAAACATTTTCTGTACAATATTAGAGAGTGATAAATAAATATAAAGTAAATATACAGCTATACAGACACTTTTACATTTTCTTTTAATAATATAATTGGTGAACACCATGTAAATAAAGTAAGAAAAAAACATTTATTTATTTATTTATTTCAGCCATGATCGTCCCACTGCAGGGCAAAGGCCTCCCTTTCCTTCCTCCATTCCTCTCGGTTGTGAGAAAAAAACATACATCGTATAAAATACACATATCTGTAGGTACATTATAAGAGGACTTTTACGATCCCCTTTTATTTATTTCGGTTCATATATCCCGAATTCTTCAAAGAAATAGATCTCGCCCCAAAACCAATTCTCTTTAACCCGTTAACTGAAAGATCTGAGACTTCTTAGGATAGGCGACACACTGGGTTCTGTTACTTTAAGTGGAAAAGGTAGTGACGCTTCCAACAAGTTTACGCTCACAAAGGAACAATATATCGTTGTTTCTGTAAAAATACAATACAAGTGTAACCAACAATATGTCAGCTAGAAGTCTAGAATGTAGCTCTGGCGTGTGTTTCAAAAATACCTGCTCAACTGGGACGTTGTTCTTCTTACCTTTTTGGTTATTTCTGTCTCGGGTTTTACTCCACAATGGAAGAAATTATAACCGAGTAGGTTTGTGAAAACTTAACACCGATTACTTACTGTTTATATGTGCAGTTGTGCACACAATAAAACCTTAATTTGATTATGTATTGCCAGAAATATAACCTAGGTTATCATCATTATTAGCTGGGCGACGTCCTCTGTAGAACAAAGGCCTCCCCGTTAGAACGCCACAATAAACGACAACATGCCAATGATGATGATGATCATGATGCTAGGTACTTTATATTAATTACTGGTAAAAGCTGACATATTTAGGGAGAATTACAAACAATAAGCATAATGAGTAAAATTCCACGAGTTTTTCTTGTCTGTTTATAAAACTAGCAACGGTTTCGCCTGCGTCGAAATGTTTCATTTCCATGAAGAAAAACAAATGCTACATCCGTACAAATTCCCAAACAGCATAAAAACATTTTTTAGGGATGTACACATTTCACCCAGTTACATACATGATAAACACAAAATTATTTATTTTTACGAACAAAATACATACTTTTTTAATAAATGCGAACCTCGGCCGACACGTATCTAATTTCGGTGGCGAATAATGGAGTTCTTTTTACGTGCAAACGCTTTTTATGTACACATGTACGTGTTACGGCCCCGATTACCTCGACGCGGACGTGCGCTCATCACTTGTTTAAACTTTAAAGTCTGCGTTCTTCTTGTTTTTTCTCTTTTTGAATAATTTACTGGTTTTTTTACTATGTCTGACTGCCTCGTTGGTCTAGTGGTTGCTAAGTGAGACTGCTGAGCACGTCCTGGGTTCGAATCCCGGATCGCACAAAGTGTTATTGGGTTTTTCCATTAGGTAATTCTCAGTAGCAGCACGGAGTCTGGATTTTTGCCCCGTTGATGGCAATAGGCTCGCCCTCTATTACATTGCGACCTAAAACATAACTGGCGAAATGTGGGTGTACTATACGTGCACCTCTGCCTACCCCTTCGGGAAATACAGGCGTGATGTTTTGTTATGTTATGTTTTTTACTATGTGTATTTTTATTGACGTCATGTCGTATAGGGGAATATTGAAATGTTTTTGGGATAGTAATTGTGTTAATAAAATCAAATTAAAGGCCGAGTATGCTTGCGGCCACGGCCGGTGCAAATCGGTCGGAATGTCGACCAAAAATTAAAAAACTTGTGTTCGCATTAATTCCCGTGTTGTAATTTAATTTTATTATAATCATGCAACGCGCTTTACAAGTTAAAAATGTTTTTTTTTTACTAAAAGCATTATTAATGTGATAGTTAAACTTAGATGTTTCCTTATCAAGCACGCTTTGGCGGCCAAAAGAATTTGAATGAAAGGCACATGCTATATCTAAATCTACATTAAGTCTTATAGTTTCGTCCGGTTACCGAATTCTTTACGATGCACAAGTAATTCCACGAGTTACTCGTGGCTAGCTAGCATACTACATTTTATTCTTTATGGTACTGACCATTGACAACGACTGCTTATGTTCGGAAGAAGAATGAAGGGATAAACGTTGAACCGTCCACTTCCTTTACTGAGTCAGCTATTTGTTGTAGCAAAACGTTGATAACGAAGGAATATTCTTTACCCTGCGATTGAGCAAATAAGGTAGATTGGAATCGTCAGCTTGGATAGATGTAGTAAGATTTTTTATATAGTTATGTACCTGTGAATGAAGGCAATAATGACGGGTATAGTTTCGCACCGCGTTTAGTTCTGTACTGAGACTACATGCTGAGGTAATTTTATTATTATTACAAGCTTTTGCTTAAGGGAAAAATATAGAAATTAAAATAATCAGTTAATAAAACTTTGTTCAGAACGCAGTTCCACAAAATTCAATAAATATTTTCATATAGTACCTGGAATTATGAAACTACATTAAAAAAAATCTCAAAAATCAAATAAAACAGCTGTATATAACAATTTATACACGAATTTCACAGAATTTCAGCAAATTGATTAGCAGAATCAAATGCACGATTTTTGTTATGATAAAGTAAAAAAAAGTTTTAACGATCCACCAGCGTTGAGGTCGGCTCTTTGATAAAAATCAACGGCCATTTTTAATTACGGATCGGGTCATTGTCGAGCCCTCAACGTATTCTCGATGGGCCGTGATCGACGGCAGCATACTGCGAAATATTACTAGCTATAGCGTCACAGACTGATTGATTGCACTGTCTGGTAATAGCTATAGGCTTATACTCTTTGATCGCCTTCTTTGAGGTAAGCTTAGATAGGGGTGTCGATTATTAATTAGGTGCGTTTAAGCCTTCCTTTCAATTATCACCCCTGAAACTTGTTTTGCAAAATATGAGGTAAGAGGTACTCTTTTTATTTGATAACCTGATAGATGCAATGAATAATGTAATTTTCTTAGTCCCTTGCAATGAGGGCGTTAGCATTTAACCGATTTCATAAAATGAGGTTATGTATATCTTTTTTATAATATAAAATATGATTTTATTTTTTTAATTTAATCTAAAGATGTTATATTAAAGTCATGAAACAGGGTGTTTCGTATATAGTTAGGTTGATAAAATATAATATAGCAAGAAATAAAAGACGACTTTCGATACTCGTTCGATAAGATTACTGATACCAATTGTATTGCTGACTATTAGTGTACACTGAACAATACAATATATCAGTATATTATATACTTGGTTGTTAACATTACAATACACGTACAGAATTCGTATCAGATGGAATATAATGTGGTAGGCTTCGGTAATGACTAACGAAATTGCTTCTGCGAATGTGAGTACGTTTGGTGGTATACTCTGAAGTGGGCCATTGTTATTTTAATGTAAATTGCACTGTATTGGGGAAATTGTGGATCTTTGTCTTTACTATTTCATAATAAAGTGGCATTAAATCATCATCAACAGTCGAAAGGAGTTCACTGTTTAACAAAGGTCAAATTTGCATCAGACAAATGGAATTGGTAACATATGAATAGTATCTACAGTCAGCATAAAAAGATCGAAGCGTATAAAGTAGTTAAAAACATGTAAAGAACATTGTTGCGATTTTATGTTTGCATGGATGGGTAGTATAAAATAATTGTTAACAATTTTCAGAACGTCATAGTAAGCAGTTTTCCAAATGACGTTATCAGTCTTGTCTGCATTTTTTTCATTAGAACTAACTCAAAAGCCCCTGTTTGCGCTTTCAGAATCAGCCGATGTTAAGAATAAGGTAAATCTAAGTTATTATGTAAGTACAATGTAAATGGCAACGTCTAGACCGGCCTTTTGAAGGAAGTGGGGGTGCCGTAGCACTCCGTCCCGGTAGACGGCATGAATGACTTGTTTTCAAGTCTCAAACCTACCTTGAATACTCGCAAAAATTCTCACGTATTTATGTCTAGGTACATTTATGTATTCCTGGTAGGTAAAATTATATTCTTCTAAAAGTCATTATCAGGTGTGTCGTGGCCTAGTGGTTAACATACCGGATTCGTATGCACGAGGTTGCAGTTATTCTAAGACACTACTGACTAACGGTAAAGGAAAACATCGTGAGGAAACGCAGTGAGCTAGCGTGGTGATCAATGCTCAACCCCTTTCTATACGAGAAGAGGCCTTTGCCCTGCAGTGGGACAGTTATATATAGGCTTTTATTATTATTATTAGAAGTCATTTTGTCTGTTGTCATTTTTCGAACATAATTGGTATCTTAAAGATGATTTAGATAGCATACCTACTGAGATCTTACATTAGGTATATGTTGTGTTAGCTGCCTTGGTCCTATATGCCGTCCGTTAGTCTACTAGTAAGAGATTTTTCTTCTGAAACTATTCACGTTTTGTAACCTAAGTCTTTCAAGTAATCAACCAATAATTTCTTCGTGTTAAAAGTTCGTCGATCCTTATTAACCAACCTGAATTAAAAGAACATCCTGTACAAAGAGTCATTCTGTGAATATAAATTATACTAATTTCCCGAAATCTGTCCCGAGGATTTTACCTGGGTATTACCCGGAACAGTCAGCAATCTTCAACAAAGTAGCCTAATTTTGAAATATAACCGTAATATTCCGGCCTTGCCTTCCTGTTTGTAAAGGGTTTAGGTAAATCCCCGCCGCGGTCCTACCGTAATACTGGTATAGACTGACGAGAATACTAAATACTCTTTGTTTTTTGGCGAAGGAGTTAAATCGTACGGTTGCTTAAAGTCAGTTTACACTTGGCTGTGTAAGGAGCAAGGTCAATATTTTATGCGAAACATTTTACATTTTGTTTTCAAACTGTTTTGAAGGTTATTTTTTTTTTTAGATGTCCAAGGTGAAATAAGGTAGACCAATAAAAAAGTATGCAAGCTATCGTTATGCTTTTATTTCTCCGAGTGGTAGACTGAAGTGGAGTGAACATTGTATACCCATACATTGCATAATGCATAATGTACCTATGTACCTATTAGGGATTAAGGAAAATCAAATCATACCCGTAAGGCGACCTTTCTTTGCCTTTATACATTACTCCTTGCACCAGAAAGCTTACTACTAGTCACAAGTAACTCGTTTTTATTTAGCATAACCAACTTTAACTTAACTGGGTCAAGAGTTACGACTTGGTTTTACCGCTTTATAAAGAAGCCGTCGTAAAACCACGTTCACATTATTAACTCTTACTTTATCAACTTAACGATAAACAGTAAAACAAATAATCAAATATTATTAGCCAGTTGGTAACTGTAGTACTTCGCAGTGTAATACCTCTTCCCAAACATATAAAGTCCACTGATCACTACGCCTAGGACTAGGTACTACTTTGTATCGGCTTGAGCTAAATAATTACACGTCAACAGGCAGGGTAGCCCTGTGATTGACAATTTAACAACTATGGTAACGAAGATGCCGCTCAGGGTGCGTCGAGCACACTAAGTTATTATCACTGTGACCAGTCCACAACTATAGGTAACTACTGGCTGAATATCTTTGGTTAGGATTCACTAAAAAGTCCGGTTAAAGAGTAATACCGCGTTGTCACTAGGGAACATGTCGCGGAGACATGTCGCCCAACATTCACGTGGTGTGTCATTGCGAGTTTGTGGGACAATATCGCTCGACATTTCTAATTCTCCTCGAGTAAACTACGAAAGACAATATCGTATAAAAACTATACTAAGGATTGTCTCCATCAATATTTTTATACAACCCATACAACTATCAGTTCAATTCCGTATTCACCCCACAGAGTACACCTACTAAACATAGCTTTTTATTATGTGCACTTCAAATAATAAGGAAACTCGAACATACGACTAATAATAGGTATGTAAAGGGAATATAAATGATCCTTACAGCAGATATTTTGGCGCGATAGGGCGGCGGCGGCGTCGCCAGCTCTGGCCAAGATAGCGCACGGAGAGCCACTCTCACTCCACTCGAAGGATAGACCCGTCGGCAGGAATAACTTCGGGATAATTCTCACAAAGGGGAAGGATCTGACAAGCGTGAGTCTGCCAAGAGTTCAGTACTTTGTGCGATAAATTTGTATTTTTTTAAGTGTTAATTGTAATTCTTCAATCAAACGTAGATCTAGAAATAGGTTTCAGATATTAAGAAACAAAGGTAAACTGAGATATTAAAAAAACAAAAGATAAACGCACAATTTATAGTATGTGCCTGTATTATGTACCACTGCATTGAAATGCATACTTTTTGTGCCGATAAGTATTATCTTGTGTACGCTAACATAATATATGAGTACTCTAACAGTCAACATACATCTAAAACTTCAACTATTAAATCTAGTAAGCGCTAAAGTGAGGCGTTCTTAGATTTAGCCAGACAAGTGTTTGCATACAAATATCAATTACATTCATAAGCTTACAGAGTGTACTAGTGCCTGAAATCTGTAGAATCTCCAGTACAGCGTGATATTTCACTACACATTTTAATCCAGCGGTCGGTCAGGCGATAGTTACCATACTAATGTTGATTCACTTTATTACGTACTCACTTCAAGCTTACGCTCAGCTTTGAAAACGCTTGGTAATCAATAACTGTGACGTTATGAATGTTACCATATTTTACATTTAGGAACGTATTACATTATAACAACTTACTTTAACATTGTCAAAGAATAAACAATAGATTTAACCGGTTGAGTTTGTCATTCAAAGAATACACAAATATAACTCATACTCCTACTACTCATACTACTGTACTCTTCATAATTATGTGTAAAACCTAGTTTTTAATTTACAGAATGTTAATTGACAGTAAGCATTATGTAACATAGAAAAATAAGGTGTAGGTCGTATAGGTATCTCCAGCACTAATAAGTTTTAAACTTATATAAACAACAACCCTAAAAACCCGTCCCTATAACATAAATGCTACAAGGGGTTTGCTACAGTATCCTAAAACATCTTAAATACAGGGTTAGTCTCAGAATGTCAAGTGCACTCTCGCAGGATGTTCAACAAAGGAGAGAGGTCTCCGATACTCAACACATAATTGGATAATAAAGTCCATTGACCTTTTTAAAGTACTGTCACTGCTGTCTGGTGTTGAATTATATATTATATTTATGTAGGTATACTCAACGACTCGCCTGACACAGTGGCTTCAAGATTGAGTTGCGTTACAGAAATGTTTAGTACCAAAGTCACTGTATTAGGGTGTATTTTTGCGTGGCATTTGTTTGTTAATTTTAACCGTTGCGACGCTAAGTTATAACATAGTATTTAATAATATATATATAGTATTTAATAAGCCCATTAGACAAATAGCAAGCGCATGACGAATAGAAAGGTTGACATAATGTTTGATGGCACAATATGTCAAACAATGGATGAATGCCTCGTTGATCTAGTGGTTGCTAAGCGCGACTGCTGAGCTCGAGGTCCTGGGGTGGGGATCTCGGGTGGGGAAAGTTTTACTGGGTTTTTCCATTAGGTAATTTTCGGTAGCAGCACGGAATCTGGATTTGTGTCCGGTTGATGGCAATAGGCTCGCGCCCTATTACATTGGGACCTAAAAAACATAACTGGTGAAATGTGGGTACTATATTATGTGCACCTCTGCCTACCCCTTTAGGGAATACAGGCATGATGTTATGTTTTAATATGTCAATCCGATTATATTTTTCATTCTATTCGATTACTATTTGTCAAGCGTCTGTCACCTGTCTAGCGAGGCTGATAATAATATTATGTCAAACTGTTATTATAACAATGTATTTTACAGCAAACACTGAGTGCCTGCTCCAAACAAGTTTCAAACAAAGATTTGATATTTGTCAGTGTAGTATGTAACACAACATAATATAAAAAGAAAACCCACGACGGTTATTCAACGTTTTAGTAGAAAAAAATGTCATGAATGATAGCTAAGAACCATCTCTAATGAACCATATACCCGTTACCGAAAACCGCATGAAAATCGGTCAACACATTTTTCTGAAAATTGGCAACAATCATTGCACACACAAACAAACAACCTCTCATATTATTTACTATTTATTCCGGTTATACTCACGGATGTATTCGGGAATGCCCGACTGGTTTTTAGTTAGTTATTATAGTAAAACAACCTCTTACCCTAAACGTACCTTCTCCGTTCCGTCGTGGGTAAATAAATGCAGTAGAAGATGCAATCTAGCCTAAAACCAACTGTGAACACCTATTACGAACTACCAAGGCATCAGTAAATAACATGAGCAATCTTTTTGTTCGCTCTATCTTATATGGTTTAGAACAATAGCTAGTACTTAGTTGTTGAGTTTCCTGGAAGCGTGGCCACGGCGCATATCGGATATTTTAATTAACACAGCAGCAGCAAGCAGGGAAAATCTCTCACCGTCTAACATCCTCTGCTATCCTAGTACTCTCTACCGTAAATTCTAGTCACGATGCTGGAATATTAGAAATTAAGTGTAGGGAAAGGTACTTCTTAATACGTTCAAAAGATGCTGAGATTTATGGCTTCATCTTGCTTGGTGATTGAATTAATGAAGTTGTAATTTTCCAAGATATCTACTGGTCTGGAGCTTGGGTATTGGAAAGACATAACATACAAAACTTCATCATGATCAGAACTTCAGCCCGACATCCTCCACTGCCTGTTATAAGCCTCTCTATTTAACCGACTTTACAAAGCAAGGGGTTCTATTTTCATCTGTATATATTATTTTGTGTGCCAGTCACCGCACAATACTAGACTTGCTAAACAAAAATATATTTCTAAATTGATAAAATGACAATGAAAATGACCCGCGACTTTCTCCGTACTGTGGGCTCGAGTCCCGCTCGTGTCCATAATTTTTCCTTCATCAATTTAGATTCAACATGCAACATGCTAAAATGGCACCAAAAATCATATATATTTTTTTTAAGTTAAACTTGCGACAGCTTTGACACAAACAATAATCACCTTAAACTGTCAAATTCATCAACAATTAATCATTTCTCCTTACGACGCCTGACATAACAATTGCGGTAATAATTTGGGTTACACACAATTAATTGTTGATATTACTGCTAAATTGAATGTCATTAGTAAGCGACAGTCGTTTGTGGGAAGCCTTAGGCGGAAACACGTGGCGTAAGCTACAACTCAGGTGCTGTGTTTGGCCCCAGGCTGCTTATTGTACGACCCAGTTTCAGCCCCGAGATATGTGAACGACGTCTTGACTGGAAATTGATGGTTAATATATTGAACTAACCTATTGTGATGTCTTGGAATATACACTTAGGTAATACACGTACATTTCATCAGAGTGTATGTTGTGTAATAGGTTCAGCGCTAAATATCACAGATTTATAGTTCGTACATAAACGATTCTATATCTGCAAACGTAACAAACTATATAGCATTTAATCTGATTGAAAATGTATGCGAAATGCCAATATTGATTAAGGTCTGAATACCGTTAATCCACTTAGCGTTAATATCTCATTTTAACGGGCAGGATTTAACCTAATGGCCGCCAAATTTAATATCCATTTGCAGCTAATGCCAACGTTACGTTACCGTTCGAACTATCCTTGGTGGGTTACACTCAACAAGTCGTCGCGTCGTCGTCTGCGTCTCGTCCGCGGCGCGTCTCCTGCCGCTAGTTACACAACACTTATTGAATTTCACGCCTCACTCTCCGGGGCCCTCGTGCTCAGAATTAATATTAGGTTTTTAAACGATCACTTAAACATTATTGGTCGTCAAAGAAAATACTTTTTGTACGGTAAGTTTTGTTTTAGTTTCATTAACTTTTTGTTTACTTGTTAAGAATAAATGAATATTAATTTTCCGATGGTTCCTAGATGAAGGCTTGTACTTTGGCTGTATTAGGTACCTATTGCATGTTTCCACTCCATAACTTAGGTATTAAGAAATTTATATTTAAGGTTTGATAATATCATACAATTTTGTATTAACAAAAACTTCGGTATAGAAAATTAAAAAGCATCCATTGCTGCAATCAGGACATGATTACTCGGGAGCGTCGTGCGTGCTGCACGCAGTGGTTTTACATACAAAAGATATGAACGTTTCTGTGTCACCCAGATGAGACAAAGGCGACGTATTGAGACTGAGATAGGTATTTCGTGATTCCAGCTAGCGTTCTGTTCAGGAAACTCGTCTAAACCATCCGACACGGAAGGCAATAAGCCTGCCATTCGATACACGCTTTTGTGATAAACTATTACTGGGGCTGTCAGCATAGTAACTCTATACGCTGAGGTTTGTGCAATTATGGGAGGTACGAATTGTAGAGGTTTGTATTTCGATAATATTTTGGTGTATATTTTTGGTCTTTAGAATGTGGTTTGTCAACCCTACAAATACTGTCGTATTTAATTAAAGAAATTAACTAAGAGAGTCAGTAATCACATTTGACAGTGATGGATCACCAATCCATAGATTAATTAAATTACGTATTGACGTCAACAGTCAACCTTAGCGTTTACCTAGTGATAAACACTATTTTAACATTACTTAACACGCCAGTTTTTTTAAATAGAGAGGAGTGAATAGTAGTAATAGTATACCCACACATTACTCCTGATTTCTGTAACAAATTGAATCAGATTAACAAAAGGTTTCATACCAAGATAACTTTAGAAGTTTATTTTCAGCCAGTAACAAAAACAACGCAATGTAGCCGACTCATAAAGTAAACAAACCTTCTCCGAGAGCATTTCGTTTTCTCAATCACGTCTCATTGGTACGGCGGATGGCGATAAAACTCCGCGCCGGGAAGTTCGTGTCACGGATAGAGACGCGGATACATTTATCTCTATTAAATAAGTAGTTCACTACAAATAAATGTGCAGAATTAAGTATAATTATAATGACTACTTATACACATAACATCACGCCTGTATTCTCCAAAGGGGTAGGCAGAGCTGCACTTTAATACACCCACATTTTGCCAGTTATGTTTTTAGGTCCAAATGCAATAGGGGGCGAGCCTATTTCCATCAACCGGGCACAAATCCTGACTCAGAGCTGCTGCTGAGAATTACCTAAGGAAAAACCCAGTTACACTTTGCCCGACCTGGGATTTGAACCCAGGACCTCGTGCTCAGCAGTCGCGTTTAGCAACCACTAGACCAACGAGGTAGTCGACAGTCTTCTAATACATATACATGATTATTTCACTAAGTGCGAAATCGTGTTTGTTGTTGGTCTTTTTTTCGTGCTCGGGACCAACGAAGAGACGGGATTTTTGCATAGGTGGAGGTAGCTAATGTGCCAGAGAACGTCTGACTTTTACTTGCTCAAAAAAGGACTAGGGAAGCGAAGATGAGGACACAAATATGTAGTAGCCTTTGTAGGAAAGTAGTAGTATGTATTTTATGTATTATAAGGACCTACATAAATATATTAAATGTCATTTGTGTCATTTTTGCATGTTGCCCATGCTAGGCTAAGTTAAATCTAAATGTCGGCGCTACGGCGAAAGTCGCCGGTTCGAGTCCCGCTCGTGTCCATCATTTTTCAAGTTTTCTTTATCCATTTAGAAGTATCTACATACATTATATCATATAGGTTATGAAATATCAAGAAAGTCTTATATCATTGTAACGCCTGAAAAACTGTCACAGTAATGTATCCTCCTTGTAACAGTATTTACAACGTTGGCTATAAAAAATATAAAGACGGGATTTCGTCTGAATTACCCTTGCTGGCTGTAGATAGTAAACTGAGTTTGCGAGTAACAGTCAATTCATTGTTTTTTTTTTGGTTAAAAATAACGTCGCCCCACACTAGGAATTTCTCCTGTATCGCAGGTGCGTTTCACAAACATGAAAATATATTCACATACACAAACACCCAGACTTGGGACAAACATCTGTAGTTCGCACAAAGTTTTGCCCCGTGCGGGAATCGAACCCGCAACCCTTAGCGCAGCAGTCTAATCGCTTAGCCACTGCGCTAATCAGGTAATTAACTTTCACCTTTAGTGTTCCATAGCAAGGTAAAGCCTCTTTTCTATCTTTTCACTCATTTATATCTTTAAGTAAGAATCAAATCAGGTTCAGAAACAATTCAAGATAATCCTGCCATCTCCTTCTATGCCTGTAGAGTCTACATTAATTTAGCCTTATGGCCAAGGGCACAGTCTTAATCCAAGCCCCAGCTCCTAATCCCAGTTCGTAAAATTTTAAACTTAATCTTTGGATTAATTGATTTTGAACTTTTAATTAGGATTATTTGAGTCTAGATTGGCCGCTTGAATGGTTTAAGTAAAACTTAAATACTTCGTCTGAAGTACCAATTTGATATTCAAGTGGCTTCAAGCTCATACTGTTTTAGCCTTTACATAGCTTTGTCGAAGGTTTACGCAATTCTTATTCGCCACGGTGAATTTAGTACATAAATACATACCTACATAAAGTCACGCAGGCGCAGAGACCACGGATTTTCATTTGCTAAGATCCTGGCATACGTTTCCTTCTTCATCAATTTAGTTCTTGCACTAATATTATGGACTTACGTCTAAAATAAAGAATTTGAATTTGAATATTCATACTAGCTGTGCCCCGCAGTGTTGTTCGCTACATCTTTTCGGGACAAAAATGTGTTAACCCAGAGTGTAAAGTCTGAGCTACCTCCATACGAAATTTCATCAAAATCAGTCCAGCCGTTTGAGCGCGAAGAGGTAACAAACATACAAACACACTCACAAACTTTTGCCTTTATAATATTAGTATGAAGTGTGATGTGTGAATCTAACTTGTAACTTACTGTTGGCCTTCATATCTATATATATCTAGTTCTAAACAACATTTAATTATAATAAGCACAGCTTCCGTCGTTTCTTGAATTAATTTATTATTAATGTACACTTTGAAGTTCCTTTCCTCAAACGATATTAAATTAATAATACCAATTAAAGATACAGAAGAGGTCGAGTTGTCCGCTAAGCGAATCGCGTTTCACGTTAAATGAGTGAAGGATAACAACACAAATAGAGGAGTTACCCAGACAAAATATTTAGCTGCCGAAAGTTTTACAAAATACGGTAAAATGGAAATTTGAATTTACCCCTTTAGAGCCGGGCTTAGTTCGTTAAAACCATTTACAGTCAGAAAACTTTCGTCGTGTTGATTTTTGATATTTAGTTTACAATGCAAATAATTCGTTAAGTATTCAATTTGGGAGATTACGTGTAGAAGAAACGACGTGCAGGAATTCGAATTGCAGATGGTTAGATTGGAGGAAACTTTATCGGTATTACAGAAATATTACTGCAAAATCTAGTGACTGTTCGATCGTGGAGTTCTTATGCGCTAGACGGTAGTTAAATGCAAATCAACTCGTTCAACAGTGTTTTAGATAAACTACGGTTCCATTTTTATGTAACTATTTAACATTTTCATAAAAATTGTTTTCTCAATTTTTAATTTATTTACCGGCACACAATATTAAAAAAGATATTTAGTTAGCAAAATTTACATTTTTTAACCATTACATTAATTATGAGGAACAGAGATAAATAGCGTATTGTGCGAAAATGAAAAATGCTCGGCCGGACTATTTTTCCGTTAGGTTGTCTCTACAAGTAACTTATCACAATAAAGCGGCTGACTGCAACGTTATATAACGCTGCGGCCATTTTAACCGGGTAGTGTGAATTACGTCCGGATAAACTTTGCAAAAACCGGTCCTAAAATATAGAAGGACTGATATGAATTCGTCTTGCTACTACATAAATAATTCCAACTGGAACATTTTTACACGCTGAGATTGCGTGCGGGTCTTAACTCTCTTAAAAACGACTTTTACCTCGTAAAAGGTGAGTAACGACCGAGCCGAAAGCGCCCCTAAGTATAAAATAAATTATTCCGCCAATAATTTGATTGCAGTTTTAAAGCTGACGGCGCAGTTCTACGAACCCACTTAAGGGTTTATGTCTCATGAACCGCTCGGAGGTGCTAATTGATTTTTGTGTAAGTCGATATTCGAGATGAAAAGTAAATGAAACGTGTCTTGTGCCAGCGACTTTACAGAAAGCAACCTTAATTAATGACAGTTTTATTCTGTACCTATTTTGATGCCATCAAATGACTTGTGAATTCTCGCACGTTGTACGTACTTACTAATGAAGACTGGCATTGTTTTTTGTTCCATTTTGACCTGAACTCTGACAAAGTAACCAGATAAAAGGATACACTGATAGGGTCCTGTAGCACCATTCCTAATGTGTTTGTTTAAAAGGGACGTGTGTCAATATGTACGGCGGCCGAGGTGATCACGTGACACTGGGTCATCGACCCGTCACGGTGCCCCCTAATCATCTATTAAGCGGATAAAGGCAAGCCTTTGTCAACAGGCTATCGATATTTTCCAATTAACGTGACTTTTAGTGTGTTGGCTTTGGGGGATAAACTTACGATCAGGATACACGATCTGTCTTTTAAAGGTGTCCCAGGGATCTCTGGCGTCCCTTTGGACGTTATTTATATAGGCATAAAAGAGAATAAGGATACATAATGTTTGTAAAAGACAATCTAGTCGTAAACAAAATTATGGAAAACACCGGTTTCTAACTTTTAGGGGTTTCATTGAATATATCTAAGTAAGTTCATTTTGTGTAGAGTATTAGTCTAACTAAAGTGTTGCCGCTTTGATTTTTATGGTTCTGCCTATAAAGCCTATTTTATATTACATGTGATATCAGTCTTGATATCACATTCATAACGTCTTCAAAGCAGTAAGAAAACCGTATGGATTTCAACTGCCATTAAACAATTGGCAGTGATCAATAATATTCACTAATATATTTTTTTTAATAATCACTCATCTCCTAATCATTAACTGACAACGCCGCAGGCTTTTTATTTTATTCCTGTCCAAAACTAGACATCCTTAAAAAATAAAATTACTTTTCATTGCTTAGACCTTATTAATCGCGACTACATACATTCATATGTATTCATACATACACACACATTGAAAATCGACGTAGCCACAGGACAAGGAAGCTGAGGTGGCAATAGACAGGTCACAGCTGTTGCAGAGCCGTTAACCGTTTGGAAAAACGTGTTCTGGAGTAGCGACCAAGACTCGGTAAACGTGGTGTAGGACGTCCCCAGCTAGGTTGGGCGACGATATATGCAAAATGCATGGCAGCGGTTGGAAGAGGAAGGCCGAAGATCGAGCGTGCCATAGGCGAGGTCAATATCCAGCAGTGGAATGAGATAGGCTGATAATAATGACGATGAAACAAACATAAGTAGTTACAAAAGTAATACGCCATTACAGTAATCCGATTTTCCTCGTATACTAAAACAATAACTCGCCACAAATCACTTCAACAGCCAACAAAGACAGTCCTCCACACTCAACGTAACAGGTCACAGTATAATAAAACGATAACAAAACAACCAGTGCCTCAGTAAGTAATGTGAGTGCAAATATAAAAATATTCTTATTTGCATCATGAAATGTTTTCGCGCAACCTATATCAAACATAATGTATTCCAACAGTTGCTCTGTGGCGCATAAAATACGTCTGCTGGTATTATCTCGACTGTGGTATCGTATATTTTTACTGAGAATAATCATTATTGAAGTACACTTCCCTGTAGATAATTGGGATTTGTTGGAACAAGCTTCGTGGGAGAGCTAAAGAGTTGTATGTATTAACATATTTTAATAAAAACATTTTTCTTTGTTACGTTTCTCCATTTCTTGGGACTGTGATAAAAGTGAGAGCGATCATATATCAACTTAATGGGGAGACTTGTTATGTGTGAACTCCTTTATTATTTGCGTGACAGAGGTGAACTTTGAGTACGATCATAAACGTAAATATCTTACGTCTGTAAAACATAAAGCTTTTTAACAATGTAATGTCCTCTGCCTGAGAAACTGAGTTGCCTCCTACGTCCTCTGGCAAAGATTTTTATCGAACAGTAATTGAACGGATGTCCGCCTGCGTGGCCACTGAAACAGCTCATGATAATTATATTTGATTATTATTTATTCCATCGGCAGCAAAAATATCGGTATTGAGATAATCGAACACTGACTTAGGTAAGCGAAGCAAAAAATCCGTGATCTCTGCGTACCCCTCTGAGAAACAGGCGTGACTTTATATATATAATAGAAGTAATTACACATACCCATGTATATGCTATTTCCGAGGCGAAAACGTCATCATTTATTCAATACACTTATTTAATATCATGTGTATATAATTCCAAAAATTGTTTTACCAAAAAGTCCTTAAGTGAAACCAACCAAAGACACTCCACTCACCAAAACAAATCGTCATGAATAATCTCATACATTTTTTCCGCTCCGAGTGACCGTAATGTGAGGCAGTAAGCTAAGGTACTACGTAATTGTGCCAATTAGCTATAACAAGACCATTGTGCAGTACGGGGACTTTTGTCCATCCAGGGCCCATTATTAGTAAGAGTCTTTCAACTCTCCTTACAAGTGCTTAGTTTTTAAATGACTGGGACCTAGAGCTATTCTCGGAGGACAAAAGAACGTTAAGGATTTAATAGGAAGAAGTACATACCAGCATATTTCATGAATATATTTTTTGTGGGCATTCATTCATGTTGATTTTAAGGGTTATATTAGGCATGAACGATTTGACGAATGGGTTAATTATTTTTCTTAAATCAGTATGTAGAATGAGCACTGTGAAACTCACTAATTTATCTAAATTCCCAACTCACCCATACATATATTGAAATTGTATTTAAGAACATATACTGCGGAAAGTATAGGTATTAATAAAGATTGATTTATTCCATTTGGCACTTTACAGATGTCTCTGGATGTATCCGTTCACCATCAAGTGGCAAATTAAACAGAAATTGTTGGTATTAGAACTTACACATTGGTTCAATATAGCTAATTATTAAACCATGCAACTTTACTACTCCCCTGAACCGAAAAAGAGGCCATAAAATTATATTACAGTAATCAAGCATTGCTCAAACAAAAGCATTATAAATACACAAGTACCTACTAACATGATTAGTTCTTCTATCTATGTGCCTCTATAGAGCAATATCTGCAGTATCATTAGGTACGCTTTGTCTGCAAACCGTGCAACGTTTTTTTTTCGAATGCTCGCTAAAGCTAGTTTTCCGATAACTCTCTAGAGACGAGGGCAGATGATGATATTTCCTCTATTCATGTCGGCATCTGCATTATATGCTATACAAATTAATCACAATGTTGATGAATCATATCATTTCGGTTGACTTTTCTCGTTGTCCATTACGTGAAATGAGTTCTTTAAGGTAAAAGTTTTCTAAAATAAAAATGTCATAGGTGGCTTGCGAGGATGCTGTTGCCGCGATTTTTCACTTCTGGCTTTCTTTTCTATGTTTCTTCCACAAGTGAAATAGTGCCTTTAACACCGATGACATTTTAAAATGTTAACAGTCACTCAAGATTAGGATTCATCATCATCATCAGCTGTTATGTAACCCACTGCTGGGCATAAGTCTCCTCCCTTAAATGCCACTGTTTCCTGTTTTGGGCCTTTTGCATCCATGATTAGGGTTCAGAAGTATAAGTCCATGGTTCACCGTTCTGAATAAAAAGTGGCATGTGTTCATGTATACTGCTTATCATTCATATCATACACGACTAAAGAGTAAGAAGACTGCACTTTGTACATACACTTAACTTGGCCATAAATACGCGAGATCGGTTCTAGCCACCCAACTTAAAACTATCATTTTGGTGACATGTGGTTGACAGACACGAGTTCACACCACGTTGCCAGCTGTACCGGCCCGGATACATGCAGCACGAATGGGAGCAGGTTAATGAAATGTCTGTCAAAACAGTCGAGTGCAAATTTTAATGGAAAATTGCTTTTTGAACCCTTCACACCTCCCGTTGTTTAACTTGGCTGGTGAGTTTGAGCCATTCTGCCAATTAAGTTAGTCGAATACACCGGAATGATACGATAATACGTTAAATTGGTAGACGGTTCAAAGTGATGGCTTCTTGTTCTTTGTAAAACCCAGAGCGGTCACATAAAGTATTCGCCATTTTGTGTACCTATAAGGTGCGGGGAGGTATTAGATAGTAGATGGTATATCAATTTGATAGTATTTACAACCGCTATACTGTAAATGATATTAAATACAATCCAGATAAGAGCAGTTCGCATGTTACAATGGTATTTCATTATTACCTATACCAGCTGAATATTCAGAATACCATTTTGGAAACTTTTATTAAAATACTTATTTGGAAAGAACGCCACCATTACCACCCTCTGGCAAATTGAATCAATAGAAACTTTCTAAATATGGGCGTGCATAGTTTCAAATCCGGATATTTTCGCATCCAAAGTCGATATAACTTCTATACGAACTTACGTACTTCAATTAAAAACTCGGACCAAACTTAGGGGAACCGGTAATGGATTTTTTTGTTCTCATTACGTTACTGCCATAAGTTATTCCGCCTTTATTAATGATGCAAACAGAGCCGCGATAAAAACCAAGAATATAACGAAAGGGCAAAAAGTAACGCGAAAACTAAACGAACAGGAATAACCTTAAAGGAAATGAAAATTTTCTCCCTGATGAGAAAACTTAGGGTGTAGACAAGAAACCGAGTAAAACCACTAGGAACCCAGCTAATGGAGTTATCTGGCGAGCTCAGGCGATTTAAAGAAAGAGCAAATTAAAGGGGAGGGACGCAATGAATAATTGTCTGCTTGTTAAAATATTTTCCGTCGTTTTCTTTTAACTTATGGCGGCTAGTTCTATAGAGTATTTGAACGTGAATTGAATCCGTTTTAGTCGAATGAAAATCCGAGAATTATACCAGGTGCCACTTGAATGTCTGATATCGATTATGCGACATAGTCCATTTTAAAGTTTCTGCAAAAATGTAGAACCTTTAAAAAGTTAGCTCGATGGACTAAAATAAAGTACGTGCCATATGTTCGATCGACGAATTATTTGAGAAATCTTGTTACATGAACATATCGTCAGTTACTTGAGGGACTACTTCTGACAACCAGTCATTGTGGCACACCAGTCATCAAAAATAAATGATCGTTGATCAAAAATATGTTTAGTCCCCAGTTGTACTGTTGTCAACTGATTTTGACGACTTTATTAGGGTTGTACGCAAAAATTATTCACACGGTCAATAATAATAATTGAGTTGTATACCGGGTGGGTCGATACCGTCAGAGTCACTCACTGGCACACGTACGTAACGTGGCGTGGGAGGACGTGGGACGGTGGGAGCGTTCAAGCACCGCATTCAAACGCTGACACGTGACTAAGGACCGCTGCTCACAAAAAGGGATCAAGTTACTTGTTTTGTATTTTATGCTTTTTTTCTTTTGTTTTATTAGTAAAGGGCTTTTGTTTACATAACTCTTGTATAAGTTGGAACTTTTGTATGCTGCGACTCTTAGAAAATACTTTGGACATTTAATGCAGTCAATAACCACTCAATTCCAACATCGTAGTCGGAATCGAGTTATCACTGACTATTAGCCTAGTACAACCTCACGAATTAACAACTTACGAACTTTCCATTTGTATGAATATCAAAATAAAACAATTTATTTCCCTTTACCACAATGCGGTGTAAATAAATCGGGTTTAATGAAATGCTAATTGAAATGCTATTAGCTATATTCATTTCAAAAATAGTTTATGCTATTTTTGTGCTCTGTTTTCAATTAAATATTTCGATTAAGATTAGGAACTCTTTGTAAAACTATCTAAGTATGAGCTGGTTAATAACTAGAGATCAGTTTTATCAATTAAATTAAAAATTATTAACGTACAAATCGGTATTGAAACTCGGAATTCAATATTACGTGATATTATATCAGTAAACAACAACGTTATATACCTAACAAATAGCTCGACAAAATCATAGATTTAAAACTTCAAGGAGTTCGACAGAATTACGGTACCGGTGGCGAACATTGGAACTATTTTCCAACATAAAATAAGTCAACCTGTCAGTTTCCTATGTAATGACAGCTTCGCTAGCGCCGCTACTGACAGCAAAGACGTGCAGTAATGTGCAAGAGTATTCCTTCTACTTCTTAAAGCTTTTCACATGCAGATCAGTGTGCCAGTACCACTTTCCAATGTTATTTACTGCGATGCTCAATGCTTCAGCTTTTAAATTAAGAACTACATACTTGGTATTAGTATCTATGGTTCAAGTGACATTATATTATTATTATAAATAATAACAGCCTATAACTGTCCTACTGCAGGGCAAGGCTTCGTCTCGTATAGAGAAGGATTGAGCATTGATCACCACGCTAGCTCGCTGCGGGCGATTTGAGATAATTAAATCCAGGTTTCCTCACGATGTTTTCCGTCACCATTAGTCAGTGGTGTCTTAGAATAACTAAGAAAGTATTTATAACATTGAAAAAGTCTGTCTGTGTCCAGTTAGCGAAAACATTGAAGTGATTTAATTTAAGTTTCACTATGTGGACACACGTAAAAATCTTGGTGTGTCCAGATCACGAAACAATAAGTGATACTAATTTATAGTTTTACCAACTGGGCACACGTGTGTCCAGTCTCTCGTGTCCAGTTGGTGAAAAAACCCCTACTGAGTAGATAGACATACAAGTGTTTGATTAATATCTCGTGGGAGTGTGGGAGTAATATTTGTCTGGCAAAACGATTCGAACTACTACATTTTAAAACATTAAAACTCTTTAAATATTCTCTGAATTATAAACAAATAATAATTTGTACTCAATAAAATATTTATTTTTTTATATACAGCAGTACAGATTTATTGTTTTGCTGGTTTTTGAGATACAGTGAAACAAATATTGTTTGTTTGGGTTGTTCGTGGATTTGAGATTAAAAAGCACTCTCGACCGGATAGATTATAAAGCAAGGTAAAAGGATTTAAAAGGTATTATTAATAGCAATATGATAATTGTCATGGTGGCCTAGTGGTTGATATACCGGATTTGTATGCACAAGGTTGCGAGTTCAAACCCGGGCAAGTATCAATGTGACTTTTTCAATGTTATAAATACTTTCTTAGTTATTCTAAGACACCACTGACTAACGGTGACGGAAAACATCGTGAGGAAACCTGGATTTAATTATCTGAAATCGCCAACCCGCAGTGAGCTAGCGTGGTGATCAATGCTCAATCCTTCTCTATACGAGAAGAGGCCTTTGCCCTGCAGTGGGACAGTTATAGGCTGGTATTATAATAGCAATATGTTGGTTATACGAAATACTGCTGTCAGTGCATTCAAAATTATCGTATAGAAGCTATTATTAAATCTTACATCAGCTCTGTGTGGGTTCTGGTGACCTGTAATACCTACAGTTTAAAAAAAACTTACAACAGGCACCACCTCTCGCAATGTGTTCTAATTGAGATCTAGATCTGCCTCGTTGGTCTAGTGGATGCTAAGCGCGACTGCTGAGCACGAGGTCCCGGGTTCGAATCCCGGGTCGGGCAAAGTGTTACTGGGTTTTTCCATTAGGTAATTCTCAGTAGCAGCACGGAGTCTGGATTTTTGCCCGGTTGACGGCAATAGGCTCGCCCCCTATTACATTGGGACCTAAAACATAACTGGCGAAATGTGGGTGTACTATATGTAAACCTCTGCCTACCTCTTCGGGGAATACAGGTGTGATGTTATATGTGAGATCTAGAATTAGTTTTTAATCATGCACCCCTATTGTGAGAGAAATAAAGAATCATATATTTATTATATTTATTTTAAATTATAGCCTTTAATGATAGCGTAATTAAAGTTATCATAACTAATGTTTAGATACGCATTATACACTTATTGCGTATCTATAATCGTCGTAGAATATAGATACGGGAATTAACAATGAATTCGTTTTTTAAGTACAACAACACTGCATACTCTGTATAGCCTGTGTCTTTACTTATCTGGACCAACGCACACACACTAACACTATATTATGTAAGAAACATTTGGGTATCTATACTCGTATGTATATCATTATTAATTTCAAACTCATTGTCTACTTAGGACGAACGTCTTAAATGATATTGGTCATGCAATAATGTTGGGGAAACTACACAAGTTTGTTGAGAAGTGGTCCTTGGAGTAGGAAGGAAATCTGTTAGCATTTAATTAATGTTGCACGTAGTTAAACTATGTTATTATAGGTAGGTAAGTATAGAATTATTTGATTAAGTATGTAGGTATATCAAAAGCAAATTGTTGTTCATTGTGGCGATCTAAGTGGGAGGCCTTCGTTCAATAGTGGACGTCTTCCAGCTGATGATAATGATGAAGTATATCAAACCAATCAGATTAAATATCTTCATCATCATTATATCTCTGTCCACTGCTGGACATAGGCCCTAAGGCACGCCATTGAGCTCGATCTTCGGCCCGCTGCTTCCAATCGCTGCCAGGTACCGACCGATTGGATGTACAAGAAATAAATACATGAGATGTTTTCCAAAATTAAATTGGGCATTCTGAACCCCAACTCACCTCCCCTTTTTTTCTCTTAGTCTGAGTTAATTTAGTCGAATGCCAAATAGAAGGTAGGTACTATCGAATGTTATCGACTAAACCATAGATCTATTGTGTTCAAAGATAAACTTAACGATTGATTCGCGTCTCACATATGCAACACTCACTATTATTCAACTAAACCACAAGGATAATATTATTACCTACCTACATAATTATTACTACTCGTACTTATAATACTCGTACTTATAATAGAAAACTTAGCCATTGCACAAGCTTTAGTTATTCGTATAAACAGCGATCCCCGCGTAACGTGCTTTTGTAGGCACAAAGAGACTTAAAGAGCGTAAATAAGGGTCAACAATACAAGGTAGGGCCGCGGCCACAGCTTTTCTGAATGAATCGATTAAAGTAGCCATGAAACTCTTTAGTAAACACGGTTTCAGTGATTTCTTTAGTACGTAGGTAAATATGTATCGTGGGGCTCGTTTAATCGATTAAAGACTCATTCTACAGGGATTTAATTCGATTGTAAAGTGTCTTGTGTGTTCATTTTGTATGTTCTCTTTATGCACGAAATCTACATACATATATAAAATCACACCTATTTCCCAGAGGTTTAGGTAGAGCCCACGAATTTCCATTTGCTACGTTGGCATACTTTTTTTGCCTCATTCATAGGAAATTTAGTGTGAAGCAAAGTATAAATTAAACTATAATACCTACCTATATATTCCTCGGTAAAAAAATAATTGATAAAAAATGCAAATACCTGCCCACTCTAAAGCTTTGAGCACTGTTTCCAATAATTGAATTCAACCGTAAAGCCAAATTGCAGTTTCAATCTAAATATCAAATTTCGATTATAATACCTAAATGTCTGTTCAATCGGTTGTATGCAATTAACCGAGTAGTAATTATTCGATGTTTCTCAGAAATGAATTGTTTCAAAATGAAAATAAGGTAATTATTCCAAACTACCTACTCTAAAATGCTTGATATTAGCCCTGAAGCCAATTAACTTACAGTCAAAAGTCAACAATTATTTGTTTGTTGTTTTGAAACCAATAAATAATTAGTAAATTAGTTGGGTAAAATAGTGACGTCATAATCTATATATATAAAAGAAAGTCGTGTTAGTTACTCCACTTATAACTCAAGAACGGCTGAACCGATTTAGCTGAAAATTGGCAGGGAGGTAGTTTAGAGCCAGGAGAAGGACATAGGATACTTTTTATCCCGTTCAACAGCATTCCCGTGTGACTTGACATGAAACGTCAGTCATTATAAAACGTGGTATAACAAAAAAGAATCAGACTTGGAATAACAAAACCGTATAATGACAGATGATGCAGATTACTTACAGATGAACTTCTGAAGTAGAAATCATCACGCTATATCCACAAGGAACTGAGCAGTGAATCATGACATGTATAGAAACGTCTATTTTAAACATACTGCTATGTGTCATCGTAGCGTGGCGGTTTAACGATCGCCCCACGAGTTATGAATAGTGAGATCGATTCTTGCCGAAGGTTTACTTTTTGCGTTAGCTTTAATTTCTTTTTGCATGTTTTTGACTTAAATATCAATAAAAAGACAATTATAACATATATTTTAAAATAATATTATTACGAACAATTTCCAGTAAATTTTAAATATTTTTTTTCTACATTAATAAATTTGTAAATTCACCATTTCAAATAAGTGATGTCCGACCAATTCTGAAGCCAACAACTTCAACTCAAATTCCCCTTGCATAAAAGAAGATTGATACACAAAAAGATTCCCGAAACAATTCGCCACTGAAACTACACACGTTGACAACAGATGGGTTGATCCATACTCACCTGTGCTTTCTAGGACGTTTCAAACACACATCAATGTTGAATCGTGTTCCAGCGTCGAGTCAATTTAAAAATACATTTCAAATACGAAAATAAGGGTAGTGACCAGGCAACGTTCGCTTTGCAAAGCACTGATCGGGATGAAGTGACCAAGTACCAGTCTGGTCGCTACATTAGTACTTCAGAAGCAGTTATTCGCAAAGCTGCTTCTCTGCTGGCGTTCTCTATACATGATCGGTATCCAACGGTCGTATTTGGACGTCCATTTAGAGAATGTATTAGACCGATTGGAAAATCCCCGCCAAACAACACTCTTGGCATTTTTACTGTCTCTGTAAAGAAGATCTTTTTGCAAAGTCACTTACGTATGATGAGGTGCCGTCGTACTATACATACTACAAGCAAAGAGGTGTATTTAATCGGCATCGACGTGGTCGTATTGTCGAAGGGTTTCCGGGAATCTTTATGGACACTGCATTGGGAAGGGCTTACACTGTGCATCCAAATAATGCCGAGTGCTTTTATTTGCGGCTATTGCTTCACATAGTATAGGGGCCAACGTCATTTGCATTCTTAAGGACAGTTGATTGCATGGAGTATCCGACATTTCGTGCAGCCTGCGTAGCACGAAATCTTCTTGATGGTGTCCAACACTGGGACAACACTCTCCTGGAGACTAGCGTTAGTGATAGCCCAAGTCACCTACGACATTTGTTTGCCGTCATGTTGGTATTCTGCGGTATTGCAAACCCGGTTTTGTTGTGGGAAAAATATTGGCGTCATTTCTCGGAGGATATTTCATAGGCTTTAAGGCATACTATTGAAGGAGAATCGGAAAAACTGATGATGTCCACACTCTCTTTAAATGTAGTCTACTGAGGACAAAACTACGAACGTAGTTTAGAGAAATATAATAATAATAATAATAAGTGGCGAGTCACCGTCTGCTAATATACTGCATATTATATGGTTAAAGGCAGACGCCGTTGTTATTCAGAATAAACTAAAAATAACCATTACACGAAACATCCCAACACAATAGACCAAATCATTTTAGTATCCATTTTTCTCAATAGTCCCGCACCTTTTGGGGACTTTTCATGGCTGTTCTGTTATAGAGCAGTTGTGTGGTGTCCCTAGCTGTTGTCCCATCCCCTTTTAGATTAAAGTTCTCAACGGGCCTCTGCGTGTTGGACCTGTGTCCCCACGTAAGCCTTTTAAAAGTCCGGGTATCTTCCGCATGGTTAGCCCGAGTAAATAAGATGAGATACAAATATAATAATAATAAATTCATTTATTCAGGTAATTTTACACCCGTTGCCACGTAATGTAAATGCATGCCGTCAATGTAGTACATAGATACAGTAAAACAAAGGTGCATTCAAAATTGTATGTGTATATTACTTATAAGCAAACCAATCATGTCAATAACTTTCCTGTTAGTCACTCAATATTTACCGATTATACCCACAAAATCGATATAGCAAGTAAACTAGCCCCATCTTAATTTGAAAAATACCTTTATCATTAAAATACTATGTATATTCCTTTCGATAAGTAATTTATAGTGTTTTCCACTTACTTGCAAAATCTGATTATATTCTACTGGTGTTTTTATCTGAAATTTACGCGGACGAAGTCGCGGGTAACAGCTAGTTATCTAATAAATGGAGGGACACAAAATCTATGGATGGAGGTTTTGGCAGCTCATAAAAAGTACGTCAAATTAATTGATGGTGTCCATTGCCTGCCATGCATTCATTATCCTCAACACACATTTTTAAAAATCGAATCATTTTTTGTCAACACGTCATTACAGCCTTCTTTATCACACCACTATAGAAAAACCGTACTAAATAAGGAAAAACACGAATAAAACTGTACTCTAGTCACATCTGTGCGAGTTCGCGGCACTTGGTAATGATGACGTGACAGCCAGTGACATTGATGAACATGCTGCGGCGTGCCAAGAGGGCCTAATTACCGCCTGCGCTGTACTCCGCAATGTTTTCAAGACCGAACGCTACGCCGCTCATTTATTTGTACTTCACTTGCGTACGTACATTTCCTATCGTTAGTTGTCGTTGGTATTGCGTGAATACCTGTACTACTCGATTCCAAATAGCATCGATGTTTGGGAAGCCTATATTTAGAGAACGTTTAATCGATTTGAATTTGTAACTGCAGTAATCGAAATCGTTTCTTTACAGTGTATTATAATTGCAGTATCAAACTGACTCGACAAATCGTTAGTTGTCGTTGGTATAACGTGAATTATCTATGCTCGTGTATAATCTACTCGATTTCAAATAGCATCGATGTTTAAAGTCCATTTAATCGATTTGGATTTGTAACTGTAGTAATCAGATCGTTCCTTTACAGTAAAGTATACGCGTAGTATCAAGCTGTATTATATAACAGTATCATTGTGTAGTAGGTATGTACCTAATTAATATATCAAATGTTTATCCTCCCTGTGTATGTGTAGTCATCTAAGATAAACAACAAACTGTATATTCATTGATTGTCTATTGATGATAGATTAATTATGAAAATCATACCTCTACTATTATACAGTGTGGTAATTCCATTTCACTATCCGGTCTGGGAACCCACAACCGCAATTATGATGGCCAAGTTAGCGATCACGAGGACCAACTTTACTTACTTGAAAATAACTTCAAAATATCTGACTAAAACAAAGCAACAATGTCTTAGGCCTTAGAACTTTAAACTTAGTTGTTTTCGGGACATTACGAGAAAAAAAGAAGTAGACTTTGTTGCTTATTTACCCTAGAGTCACCTGTCATATACGATTACACCTTTTTTTTTTTTAACGTGAGGGAAATGCGTTACGCATTCCCCGCCGCTGGGAGGCGACGGGGATATGTGGGACTCTCCCCCGTGAACCCAATAAGATCCACAGGGGCATACCCACTAAAAACCTCACACTTTGCCTGCATCAGCGCATAATTGTCGGGGAGGCGGGGTCGCTATAGCATTCTACCGCCAAATATACGATTACACCTGTAGTCCATGAAAGGGTAGGCAAATGTGTTCTCCACAGACTACGGTTAAAAATAATTGCTCAAATCACTAAGAAATAAGCACACTGAATATAAAACTAGAAAGAAAGATACATTATATTTATTTTAATTGTCGTGATAAAGGCAGACAACCAAATATTTAATTAAAACTGAACTCCAGAGATAGATGACAGCGCACTACGCTATTGCAGAATGAATACCTCCATTGTCAGAACTCGGGAACTACAAAACTCTTGGAATTCTACGATCCCTGCGCATCTCCTTTGTGTTACCCGAAATCGCGCATCTTTGTGTATGTGCGCTGCGTGGGACGGAATATCAAAAAGCTTTCCGAGAAACATTACTAATGTATCAACGTAGGTGTTTCAACGGATGTCATTGGAGAGTTCGTGTGTGTTATAAATAAATTCTAAAAATAACACCCTTCTGTAATTTCTGTAGCTCTAGTACAGTTACAGTAGAAGGGTTGTGGAATTCTCTTTCGTCGATGGGCTAATGAGACGTAGGATGCGACGAATGCGGTGTGTACCAGAGGTATAATAATTAGATATAGGCTCGTCATTCTTAGGAGTTAGGACTGGCTGGAGGCTCATGCAGTCTCGCCTTTATTTACGCACAATAAGACCCTCCTCGGGGTCGTCGGCATAATACCATTTCGAAAAAAAGAAGTCTAGGACTTACGAGACATTAGTGTATAGACTTCTGCCCTCTAACGATGAATACTCTTATAACAGGACGTCTATCGTTGAAACAAACGAGACGCCTCTACGTGTAGTGCTTCCACAGCGGACAATGTCCTCCTTAAAGAATTCATGGTAAGAAGGCTAATTACAGAGACCCTTTGCATAGACATTTGGGAATACATACATACATAAAGTCACGCCTGTTTCACATTTGGGAATAAAGGTTTATAAAATGTTTTTATTTCTGTAAAAAGGTTTATCTGGAACTAGTTGGCGTCGGCATTTCCTAATTGACTACCTCTGAAAAGAAATGCCCATGTGTATATTATTATTAAGTATGTATTATATAAAATTATTGTAATGCTTGTAGAAGCACGTATTCGTGTTATTTGTTGCATGCATTTCCCAAGAATCGCTGCAGGTGGCGCGTTTTTGCTTGAAATAACTCAGAGTAAAGTTGGAATGAATAAATTCCATTGAATGTAAACTGCAAAGTCATAATGTGTATATACGCTGGTGAAATACAAGAGTCGGTTGGAAACGGAACGGAAGGCATTAAAATTCCACAAAACCGCTTATAAGACGGTAGAAACCCATGTTCATTCGCGTAGAAAACCTAAATGGCACAAACCTAAAATTAGACTAGATTTTGGAAAAAGATGCTTTCAATTTATGGGTCCTTTCATTTATAATAAATTAAATAATGAACTTAATTTACTTCATTGGACTAGAACAAAGTGTAAGACCCTAATCAAAAACTATATTAAAGACATGAATTATGACACCACGGAAAACTTACTAAAGACCTTTCAGTAATGCGTATAAATTCTGGAAACTTAAAACTAGTACACAACCGCGCCTGCTTACTCACACACACACACACACACACACACTCACCACATTTACACCACACACGCACCACAATCACCCCACATACACACACACCACACACACACCACACTCACCCCACATACACATACACACCACACACACTCCACACACACCACACACACAGACACCCCTACCACACTCAAACCCCATATATGCATACACTGTTCTAATACTACACACTGAACTCAACTTTCAGAACGATGTATGTATACTATAAGACTATAATGTATGTACTTACCTTACCTTTTCTAATCCATAATGTTTTGTGCAATCTGTTATAAAGATGAAAGAGACTAGTCTCCACGACACAGGGAATCCTAGTGTGGAGGCTAGTGATCTAATAATGTCTGTAACTTTATTATTGAAACAATAAAGCATTATTATTATTATTATTATTATTAAACAAAACCTTTAAATTTTTATTTATTGTTAAAAAACATTTAACACGACGACCTATTTAGCGCAGTGGCTAAGCGATTGGACTGCTGCGCTAAGGGTTGCGGGTTCGATTCCCGCACGGGGCAAAACTTTGTTCGAACCGCAGATATTTGTCCCGAGTCTGGGTGTTAGTGTATGTGAATATTTCATGTTTGTGAAACGCACATACGATACAGGAGAAATTCCTAGTGTGGGGCGAGGTTTTTATATATAAAAAAAATCGGCGTTCTAAAGAGGAGGCCTTTGTTCAACAGTAGACGTCTTCCGACTGATGATGATGATGCACGTTCTCTAAAAGAGTACCTATTAATACTAATAGATATATATAATACATAGGTACAACCTACATAACCTACTTTAGGTTCAATATTCTTTTACACAAGTTAGAAACATCTAAACTTTACTTGCATTTATATCAAGAGTTAACGAATCAATACCATATTTACCCACTATAGATATTGCATAACACGAAATCAAAAAACATACAAACATGTCATAAACAGATTTGAGTAAGTTAGTGCGTTACCTTTACCATTCTTGACTGCATAGACGATCACCTGAGACGGCAGTAAAGTAAACAATAAATAATCTAGAATAATAAGAATTAGCATTGCCATTCAACGTGGCAATGCCGCCAGCCTTTTGGGCACCCTACCAGTCGACACCGATGAGGAGGAATACTTTGATGCATAATTTTTACTTTAAATTTTTTATTTTGTATATATTTATTTTTAAGAATTGTAAATAACCTTGTAAATAATTTCTAGTAACCAATAAAGACTTATATACTGAAGATTAAAAAAAAAAATATCTTAAGACACTACATAAAACTTAACAAGAGCAGAGTCCACTAAACAAAACAACAAACTCATACGCAGACTTAAAACTTACTACAAGTTACGAAGGTGTTGTAAATTTAAAATCTGCGAGCGTTACGTACGGGAACAACATAACAAGTAACATTTAACATTTTGACGGGTAATTTGGCACGAGTCTGCGCACCACCCGGTCACAATATATAGCGTGCTTCCACAAAATATTTCCTTCTCGCTTATCTACATTGAAGTTCTGAAACACACTTTATACTAAACTTGCAAATTCGATTTTTGCTTCTGCAACTTTTTTGCGTTTATAAAAAGTACCTATACATACTTATTATTTATTTATTTTTTTACATAAGGTAAAGAAAGAAGGACGCATGATATGATCATGCTTATAATCTAGGAAGAGGTAGACAGAGGTGTTTCTTTAATTTCTTTTAGTACAAAAGCTAACAAATTTTAAGCAAAAAATTACAACATAATTTCACTAATATTTTTTAGAAAATCGTTTCATTATTTAAGTTAAATATTGTAATAGACTACTAAAGTTATAAAAGAAGTTAATCGTTTTCCCATAAATAAACATATCTCATTATATTCTCGGATAAAGTTCGATGAGATAATTTCCTACCTAGCCAGTAAAGTAGTGATCAAACCCCGGAAATTAAAAAGTCCGTGGCAGTGCACTAATTACAAGCCCTTATCGATCAGCAGAAAAATATATTACTGATGAGTACAGTCACCCACTAAAGTAGCAAAACATTTTGAGATCGTAAACTCACCTACTATTAAATTCTCTCTTTTTGTGAACCAAGTCCTTATTGATAAAGGAAACTTGAAAAATGATGGACACGAGCGGGACTCGATCCCGCGACTTTAGATTTAAGCCAAGCAGGGCAACATACAACAAAAGATACAAAAAGTCATACCAAGTCCTTATGTAAAGATTAAGAAAAAACATTTCATGACACGATTTAATAAAGAACAAGAATGATGCAAGAAAATACTACATATATGTAGAAGAAACTATTGTAATATGAATATTATTTGACACACAGCTACCTAAGTAGCTGTCTGTACCAACTTCCATCATGTTTGAGTCTAAAACTGTATAGTTAGGTACACACGTAAAACCTTTTTGTTACATAAAACCGTATAAGCCTAAAATAAGCAAGCACAACTCAATACCCCGTAAACCCTTTTTAAAATCGGAACGTCCGGCCTCCAATACGCTCGTCCGCTCCCCAATGATAAATAGGCTGCACATAAATTATATTTATTAAATTCGTAAACGTAATGGAAGTGGTTGTCACCCGTTGATGAATGGGCTCATCAGTCCCAAGGAATACCGTTTCCCGCGTACTAAATTCGTATCAATCATTCTCACGCATCGTTTCCTATGTAAATACGAGTTTTATGCGGCGACACGAGCGTTCCACTGGTTGTGCGTAATGTGCTCCTAAGGGACGCAAATGTAAGTGCCATGTTGTTTGTGGAACCTTCAATGTGCTAATACCTTGGAAACGATGTAATGCGTTCGGGATTTGTTCGATGCTTATCCAACCTTTTATTCTCTGTGAGCCGTTTAAGCTTTAATTGTATAAACGTGTACCTACTTAGCTATGTCCAATAGAAATAATCCATGTCCATTGTCCAGACTATCAAATTGGCACAAAAAACCTATATCCAATTAATGTTTGTATCTTCATCTATCTAAGTAATTGATTAGGTACTACGGATAGTAAAAATAGTTTTCGCCACAAATGGAGTACTTACACGATTTACTTTTTATTTTCTCGGCAGAAATGGATATTTGTATTGTTTGAAAACAAAACAGTACCTATAGGTAATTTGAAAATGTGTCACCTATTGTAGAACTTCGGTAAAATATTGGTGTATGGCCTCACGATGAAGAAGAATATGATACACATCTATAACCTAACAAAAATCTTACAAATATAAATGCCATATCCATTTCCTCTCACACATAGACGCGAACGTTTCTCGCTAGTAGTCATCTGCAGTCACATTTACCGACCATTTGCGTTGTGAACCGTTTTTGTTAAGAGTTCAACTGTAAGAGCCAGATAAGAATGTACAACTTTTATTCCATTTTTCTTTGCTGGAATATCCGAGGAAAGCGCCTTACAGGTAAGAAAATGCTAAGATAACATCTCTGTAGGCAGTGTTAATAAACGCAGAGTGTGTAAATGGTCTTGCAAATATTGTTGAAGCTACAAACTCTACAAAGTACGAAGCGAATTTGGAATGTTTTTTCTAAAGTACCATTCGACTAAAACCTATTAAAAGGGTTCGCTCGGTAGCGGGCTGGCAATGACGCTTTTTGGTTATTTGTGGATATTGGATTAAATTGTTTGGACATTTTATTAAAGCAATAAATGCTTTATAGGTACATCGTGTACTAAAATTTGGGGCCTATCAAATTTAATTAATATAAGTAACATTGTAGTAAACTGCCGTTTGAGATGTAAAAATTACTCTGATAGCAAAAATAAATTGCAGATAATAAATTTGTATCTAAAACAAATATAGTTTCACCGAAATATTAAAACATTTAATCAGTTTAATTTAAATACTAATAAATTACCTCACATAGGCGTCGTTGCTAGCTCGTAACCGATACGGTACATGTACCGTCATATTAAAATTGAACTGTAAATGTGTTTTCAGCCAGTTTAAATATGCAAAACTGGTAATACCTATATTCTTGGGATTGTGTTACTTGATAGGTATCAACGATATTAAAAAAAAATCGTTTTCTTTTTTTTAAACGCGTTTCGATTAATTAAAAAATTTTGTTACTTTAGAAGCTTTTTGAACCAAACTAGTATTTAATTATTATAAGTATCAACATTTTTTCAATTTGGAAACTGTCTTTATTTAAGTACCATAGACAAGACACTACATAACATCCCACCCGTTTCCAATTTTTTTCCTAAATTCCTTTTTTAATTTGAAATTCCCATGAATTAAAAAAAGAATATTGTTATTTTATTTGACACATTCAAATAAAATACCATAAACAATACGTTTACAAAACAGTTTTCCTAATAAAGCCTTTTATTATAAGTTGTGTCAGTTAAGTAGATGTCCACGTCTCTGTGTGCTGGTCACGTCCGCTCTGTATCTCCCAGTAGATCCAATGTTAACTGAATATTTGGTACACAGCTTGAAACGTACCACGTTTTATTATATGGGCAAACGTGAGCCGCTTTATTTACTTATTATATTATGTTATTCTTGTTTATGTCGAGTTATATGAGAACCTATTGCTTTTCAGCCAGTTTCAGGACGTTTTCAGCGGAGCTTATCGCCTCGGTCATGTTATTTTGACAATATGTGCCTCTATATAAAGTAATGTTATAATATATAGCGTGGAATATTCTGTTTCGTATTTCGCGTCAGAAATATTCATTTTGGGGTAAGTATTTGCAATTTGGAAATATATTGAGTTTTTTGTACAGCCAGTTTATATACGGTTATATTTTGGTTGGGTTTACCGGTGTAGGTATGTACATAGTGAATAGAACTTAAAAATCGTTTATCTCCACATCTTCAAAGCTATATTCAGAAATAAGCATTATTAGCGAATTAGTGTATTGTAATTACTACACACATCTAATTTCAATCCGTAATCCGAATATAGCACCGTCATTCTTTAATCTCTTTTATTAGATAAATATGGGAGAAATAAGCTATTTAAATACAGGGTCTTTAAGTTATTTGCAAACGGGTGTACAACGCCAACGACAGTCTACTGTCAACGCAGGCTGCCTCTAAACATTAAGCACACACATTATTTCCTTATTCGTCTGCTTATAAGATTTAGCGTGTGTGCGCTAAAGATATTTTCGTTTATGGCTTCATAAGATGACAGAAGCGACACGCGCGTGTCACGCGTGTACTTAGTGCAGATTCTAATGCGACAGAAGAATTTCGAAAGAGCAAGACATCAAGGAATAACATTTTAAGTATTAACTTTATTCCAGTAATCCTTCTTACCATATATTAGCTAAATAATAGAAAGAAAATCAATATCGTCAAATGGATTCATCAAAATGGATAAAGTATTTTGATATTTTTCTTAAATAGGTACCCGAGACATAAGAAGGAAATATACGACGCTAAATTATGTTAATATGAATCAAGAATGACTTTTATGTCAAGTGACAAAAATCATTCGCTTTTTAAAAATCCCAAAGTTACCCTGTTAAAAAAAATAAAGTATGGCGCTTTATATTTTATTTATAGTAACACCTGTCTGTATACCTACCCATATTCTACAAATAAAGGATTTGAATTTGATTAAATGTTACAATTTAATTCTGAGTTTAAAATTCTACCAAAACAAAAATATTTCCAGCCAGTATATATTTTGTTTCAAAACTAAGTAGGGTTTCTTAAGAACTAGCCGTTATAAAAACACACTTAAAAAGAACTCATAGGCCGAACTTACTGAGCGTTAAAGTACGTTATCTAGTTTTTAACCCCCTGGGCGTTACAGCTAAGATTAACCTTGGGAAACTGTGGAGTTTTAAATTAAGTTCCAGAAGGTGTGAAGTTGAGATTGTGGAAGTAGTTGAAGTTCTTGTTCGACTTTATTATGTTCATGTTTGGGTCGTATTTCTGCTTATTGGAAACAAAAATAAAGTGTCATAAGAAACTAAATATGTAATGTAAGTGGCAATGCAAATCTATACATCTTAATATTATAAGGCGTTGTGTATATGATATTTCTTGTTTGTAAAACTCACCGACGATTCAGGCGAAATTATTAGGCCACTATAATGACCAAATGAGTATATTTTTATATTGTCTATTGTTACAGTTAAGCAAATAAATTCAAATTGCTTGTTCATTGTGAAACGAATTCCAGCTAATGAAATGTGACAAAAAAAAATAACATCCACCCGATACATATTTGTGAAAACGTTGTTTTATTTCTAAAATGTTATGCTATCTGCATTCGAATATAAATAAAAAAGAACCCACGATACAGCTGTCATTTTTCCTTTGAAACCGTTGAACTGGACGCAATTTTCACGTGGAATTTATAAATAAAATGTTACATGGGAACTGAATATATAAAGGATCTAATATATCGTTAAAATATCAAAGGGAAGGGTTCCCATCACAAGTATACATATAAAGCAGTGCAAATAAGTGCGTTCCCATTGGTATTATAATATATGCCCATGCTGTTGAGTGACTCTAAGCCTCTCCAAAAGGCCAAAAGATAGCGACCACGTCTCAGAGCCATACGAAAACACTGGCAGCATACACTGGTCAAAATCCTGCGTCGTCTGCGGAATTTTGGACGAGAAGGCTTCTCACCAGGTCAACCGACGATATCGTCAGAGTTGCAGGCAACCGGTGGATGCAATTGGCAAGTTGTTGTTCTTTGTGGTCTTCTAAGGAGGAGGCCTTTGTTCAACAGTGGACATCTTCCGGCTGATGATGCCCAGGTAACATTATATCGACATAAAATTTGTCTCTTTCGAACGTCATTCTTACAGAGATGCTATTAGATCCTGTTACGTCACTTACAGGAAACGAAGAAAGTTAAAGGCATCCTATTCAGTGTTAGAGACCATGTAGTGGTACAATACGATGACATTCATTGCCTATTTATTGATGGGAACTGCGCTTTCACCATTGCGGCATGCTGAATCAAATGCAATTACAATTTCGATATATTTTGGAATAAACAGATTAAAATCAAAAATGAATACTTAATTATTGTTAAAAAGACAATATAATATTTAGTAGTTTAGAAACGGAAATTCCATACAAGTCATCCCCTTAGGCAGAGCATCGCCTATACAGTTTGGCATGTCGTCTAACCAGCGCGGTTGAATACTGATAAGTGCCCGCATCTGATAAAGACAACGTATACATAGCTGCTTTTAGCAGCCTGCTTGTATAGTCATAATACCACATGCTTACGTCATCATGTATAATGTATAATCTAAGATCTGCCTTAAGGTATACATGTATAAGAATATTAATATCCTATTAGGATTCGAGTACTCTCTTCAAGTAAATCGCATCACACTTTGTGAGGTAACTTCGTAGGAGACACGTCAATTCCCAGTATCAATTACCACCTACGCTAAGTTTGTTCTAAATTAAGCATTCTAATGTACGTTAAGAGATTATTTCGGTAGTAACTAGTAAGATATATAGTATAACTATACTAATAGTTTTATATATAATGAAAACGTTTCTCGTTTTTCTTCTTATCAATTAATTTATCATCATCACTGTCTTTTCTCGACTAAGTTTGGGTTGAATTCTCGTCTAACTGAATGCATCTGACCAATGTCTATTGTAAGTGCGTAGTGTGACTATATTTGTCTTCTATGAAATTGAAAGCCCCACTGATTCATAGTGAAAATATGGAAGCCTAATACCTGCCCCTAAATTGTACCTACCTATAAAGCAAGTTTTTTGAACAATAGTGGTATCTATCTGCTGATTAGTATCATCATTTACAAAAGTACTTTTGTATGCATCGTTTTGTCAAAACACATAAACAAAAGAGTGGGTATAAGATTCGCAAGTAAGCAAAACAAAATAACATATCTCATACAACTCTGTTAAAGTTCCAAACACAGTACTGTCACTATGAACCTTCATTTCTATTACATAGGAACTCCATACACGCAGGCTGTGCGTAACTGTACGTAATACACGTGGCGATAAAGCCAGCCATTCCGCGAACTCCGCCACCCGCGCTCTAATGGCGCGCGCTGAATGACGAAAACGCCCCGTTTATGATAATCGTAGTATTTCACGACCACATAAAGCCGAGTGGTGTCGGTGGATAGGATTTTCCTAGATTATGTCCCCTTAAAAATGTTGGCTGGTGCTGCGGTACATTGATTTTGTCTGTCGTTAGTACAGCGAATTATTGATGGTGAAATGGTGTGTGCCGTAGCTACAGCTAACATATCTTACAACACATTTTTTTATTAGAACCTTCACGAGTAATGATAGTCAATTGCTCGTACCTACGATGGCAGAGAACCCTGGGCCCTCTTGCTGTCAGTTCGCTGTCAACTGCCACTTTTTTATTAAGTTCTGCTTGATTTTTACGTCTCTTGTAGTCATGTAAGATATAATGATGAGAGAGGTTTGACTCTTAAACAAAATAGGTACTTCTTAATATTGTAGCCTTAACTCCCCTACGTTTTTACAACATTAATACAACATATTCTATCCGTTTTAATTGAACAATGAAACTCCCTATTAACTGTAGCTAGTCACTGAACCATTCACAACGTAAAATTTAATTAATTCAGAGTCAATTGGAATGTTAAGGAATTCTCAAACGTTATATTTTTAGAAGTAAAAGCGGATTAATTAATATTTAATTAATTAATAGGTAGGTAATTACTACTATTCGATTTAAAATATATAAATAAAGAAAAAAGTATGTAATGATTAAAATATTTTATGAAACTTATGTTGAAACCCGTGTTCGTTGTTAGACTTGTATAACAAAATAAAACATATAACTGAATAAAAAACAAACGAAATAGTGCTATAAAAAATACGATAAGAATATTTCATTAATTCTGAGTAAATTGGAATGTTAAGAAATTCTCAAACGTAATATTTTTGGAAGAAAAGAGCGAATTAAAAGGTATGTAATTATACTAGGTACTATTCAATTAAAAATATATGAATTAAGAAAAAATACATACAATATTATGACACAAATATTTTATCAAATATCGGTTGTTATTTAATCTCGTACAACGTAACAAAAAATATAATTGAATTAGAAACAAAAGAACTATAAAAAATAACAATATGACCAGTGTTTGAACCTTTTGCCAGTTACAATAAAATCAAACAACCAATACACGACAACATGCTTCAACGAACGTCATTATAGAATACAATCACACGATTTCGTTCACATTCGAAATTCATTATACAGAAAGCCACACACAAATATTTCGCGGTAAACTCCAATCTGTAGATATTAACATAATAAAATCGTAACTGACAGATTATTGTGGCATTATTTGTATGTTTATCACAGCAACGAGGGGAAATTGGAGCAATTTCTACAAATCTCTTTCTTATTTTCTTGTGCAAATCAACTGAGGGATTTTCCTTAAGCAATTGGATTACAGCCGTAATCGGCGTCGCAGTCAACTTGCTCTGTTTCTTTTACTGAAAACCTTGATACGTCCCGGCAAGTATTTCTTCTTCAATAAGCTTTATTGGAAATTGACTTAAATTACCTCGTTGTCTGTTCTTTCTCAGCGATACAATTTTATAAACGTTTTAATGTTATCACATTTTATGTAAATAAATATAGATCGGTTAATTTGGCGGCGAAAAATGCAAAATCTCTTGCTGCTACAAAAAAAAATTATTATTATGCCTGACCAACGTAGAATGCCTATTATCTATATATATAAAATTTTCGTGTCACAGTTTTCGTTCCCATACTCCACCGAAACGGCTAGACCGATTCTCATGAAATTTTGTGTGCGTATTGAGTAGGTCTGAGAATCGGCCAACATCTATTTTTCATACCATGAAATTCACGCGGACGAAGTCGCGGGCAACAGCTAGTAATATATAAACTCGATTATTAATTTGAAATTGGGCTGCAGAAATTGACAATAATAATTAACAATGGGTGTCTGTGTCATACTGTGAGACACCCAAAAATGGGACGCAAGAGAGCCGGTGATAGCCCATTAGATTTAAACTAACAGGGTCCGGCTAAAAACACATTGCGCTCTAAACGCAAATAACCGTAGCTCAGTCTGCCGCCAAATTGAAGCGGAACTGGGCGGGCCATATCTGTCGCAGGGTGATAACCTATGGGCCAACATAGCAGCGGGATATACTGGGATTGGGAAGACAATGCTGCAAATTGTGCAGGACTTGCTGACTTCTACGACGTAGTTGATGGCTGATGGAGTCTAGTCTTGGCTAAATGGCCTTTTAAAAACTTTGGAGTGATTTCCCTGTGACTTAAATAACTCTGACAGCATATTTGTTACCTCATCGTGGCAAAACCTCAATGACATAAAGTCCAAGATAAATACCTCATCGGGGCGCTCCCTGGGCAATCAACCCCTCAACGATCTTGCTTACTGACTAATCTCTACTCTATGATATGAGCTATTACGATGAAAAATATGAGCTTATACACATAGAAGAAGATTGGAATAGAGTTCGAAGATAGTTTGAAGGAAAACATGAAGGATATAGAATAAATAAATTTCCCTCATGGACTAAGTTGCGAGCGAAAATTAGTACCTATTTAGTGTAGAATTAATACAAAATGAATATAGAAATGAATACGATACTAATTTAAATAATCTCTGGTTTATATGACTAGGATTCGGAAAATTTCCGTTGGCTTGCGCCTCGCATCCACAATGAGGAAATCGTTAAAATGTGAACTCCAACAAGTGTTGTCAGAGGAAATTGCCTTTTGATATACCATTGTTGTTCCGCGATATTGTAACTGAAGATTACAATGAAACTCAACCAATCTATACGAAAACCTTTGGGGGAACTCGCTGATACAGTATGCTTTTAAAAAATATCAAAAGTTACCGTGTTCAAGCGATATTTTTTCTGATAATAAAATGCTTGATTTTTTTTATGGATTTGGTGTTGTTTTCTAATATTTTTTGTGAATATTTTCGGCAGTAGGTATAGTGTGGATTTTGGAAATACACTCTGTGATTCTGATAGTATCGTATTATTAGATTTGGATAGTACCTGCGTCGTGTTTAACATAGTTTTGGTTTGTTGTAGGTAAAGTAATGAATGAATAATCTTTATAATGAACCTCTTGTATGTGTAACTTTCATGTGAGACCCTGACCTCCAAACGAGTAAGACATAAAGTAGGTATTCATTTCTTACATAAGGACTCGTGACTAGGTACCTACCTGAAGAGAATATAACGGCTCTAGACAGACGGACTGCATTTCAACTGCAAATTTGCAGTTCGGATGCAGTTTGAATGCAGTTCAATATAATATAGAACTGCAAACCAACCATGCAGTCCGATTGCAGTTCAATTGCAGTCGGCGTGCAGTCGTGTGAACTGCACGCCAACATATATGCTGAAATTGCTCACAACCTTTCCTAAAGTAGTCTAATCCTCAACCTACACACACAGTTGAGCCGTATTATAATGGCGCTACAATACGGCACTCACGAATCCGCCATCGAATGAACATAAAACGGTATTAATACCTTACGGAATTTAATATGTGCCGAACTCACAAACTTGATCTAAAGCAAGTACCGAGTGAATCCAACTGTGAAGTGTAAATTTCGAGCTCAATTTCCTAAAGCATGATCATTTCAATAGTAGGCGAAACGACGAAGCCGTCCCGACTCCGGCCGCGCGTAAAATTTGCTAACAGTCTACAAACAAACTCTCTTCGGGGTAGAGTGACAGGCAGGACTGGAAGTCTGTGCAAACACTCCAAGAAACTTATTTAACTCACAAATGTCCTGTACAGCACACATAAATCTGAAGTCAGACGCGTATAGCAGGTGTTCCACACTTGTATCAAAGTTTGAGATTTATTTACCTGCTGTAAGTAGAACTATGGCATGCTTGTGTGTTTGGATTTAATCATACAGTTGTGCATGTTTGTAAATCATATGTCTTCAGTTTTTTATATGATGAGGACTGTGAGCATGAATAGTACTAAGGTTAATTTAAAGCAAAAAAATTAAGAGTACAAATGCGACTGTAAACGTTTGTACGAGTACAGTATATTTAAAGACTGTTCAAAAAACCAAGCACACGAGTTATGAACTCTCCACGAAAATACCATAATTTACATTACCGGTAAATACCATTGTTCAATGTCGATGGATTAACAAATACACGAATAATATCTAAGTTAACTTTACCATATTTGTATAAATTAAATAATACCGCATCCAATAATAATTCCTCTTAATTGCACTTCTCGGGACCGTTCGCGCGAACATTCCGAATACTAATGCACCAAAGCCAAGCTTTTGATAACGTACCAGGCAACAATGCCAACTAATACCAAAACATAATTAGTGGCGAACTTTATGCAAAAGTTAGTAACACAACAACAGTACTACACCCGTCTGAATTCCACATAAAGAGCACTGTACCGAAGTTTGGATCCCTAAGGCATAAAATGCATAACAGAGTACGAACAAACTTGTGGCGTTGTGGCTGACATGCTCTCCTCCCGTGGCCCGTTATTGGCTGTACCTATCAAAATATTATTCGATAGGGACGAATTAATTTAAATGGCTATTTATTTAGTGAAACCGACGTGATGGTTCCTTGTTTACGGTATGAGCTCGTCGGTCTCGCCAGGTAAAGTAAACTGTTCAAGGGTCTTTTGTCAAAGAGTTTTTAGGAGCCTACCAGGTTTACTAATTAATCCCGATGTACGGCCATTAGTAGTGGGTTAAATGTGTATTTTAAGATAACTGTGTTGTTATGCAACACTAGCTTCTATATACCTCTTTCGGAAAAGAATACTAAACCTTTCAATTAATTTTCATGATCAAACGAAAAGTTAATTTTCGATTAGCGCTGTACCTACATTATAAATATTACTGGAAGAAAATAACCAATAAGTAACTTCGAGTCGAAATAATGAGTTCATTAAAATATTGAATGAATGTGAATTAATTTCTCCGATAAAGTTAATTTCACATTGCATGCAAAACCATAATTTCGCGAGGGCCAATGTCGTTATTGTAATTCTCAGAACAGTGTTCGTTCAACCAGCTTTAGATACGGCAAATGTTAATCAGCTTCGCATTAATTAATTCTAGAAACGTAAAATTTTAAAATCATTTTGCTTCCTAATCCTCGCATCAAACTCAAATAAAACATTCTAACTCGGTCCAAAGCATTTCGGCTCAATTTACGCAAACTACCTTGGTCAACATAAAATTCTCGAAAATATTTCAGAATTCATACTTTGCTTAAATCTTAATTTGACCTTGATTCCTAAAGACAAGAATTTTAATTGTAAGCGACTTACAGAAGCCAGATGTTAGACGAAGCTTTTAATGAAATAAAATTAAACTTATCTTATCATAGGATTCAGAGATCAAAGTTTAATAGAACTAAAGGAATAGAACATTCCTAATTGCTTTTGAAAGTTCCTTCGTCGGTGAAATCACGTTTAGAGGAATGTTAGTGCTTTGACGGGTTCGTTAGCAACTTTAATTGAAAGAATTCGACGCGAAAGAGTATATCATTGTAACAATTAAACTCTTTTGTGATGATCATGGAGACTACACTTATCGACGTCATGACGTGTATAAAGAAGAAACATTTACACACAATCACTGCATCTTATTCTTAACTAGCTGCGCCCCGCGGTGTTACCCGTCACATTTTTTCGAGATAAAAAGCCTATATGTTATTTGTTAATCCAGGGTGTCAGCTACCTCCATATGGCATTCATCAAAATCCGTCCAGCGGTTTAGTCGTGGAGGCGTAATAGAGAGAGTTAGTTTAGTTAAAGTTTAAGATCCAAGAAAGAACATAGGCTACTTAACGCGGACGAAGCCGCGGGTAAAAGCTAGTTAATAGCCAGAAAGTTTCCACGGTATCGGTGTCCACTAAAGACTAACATTTGTCAAATATTTGACGTAAATAACAGTATCTACGCTATATACAACATTTTTACTAATATTGGCTCAAATAACAATGCGCAATTTTTTGACCAATCACACTGGGGGTCTAAAATCCTATAGCAACCAAATTCGATAAACTGAACAGCAAAGGCAAACTTGTTGGCTTGCAAACGTCTGCGCTACACTTGGACATGTCTGCTCTTGTTCGGTAACCGCACTCGCGGGAGCCGTAGTGCGGACTATGCCTTCTATACTAGCCATTTCAGTATTAAGTGGTGAACCAAACAGTGTTCTCTTGCTTTAGCTTGATCCTCTGAAAAAGGCGAATATGTATATCTAAAGTACCTAACTATTTCTATAAATACCTACCTATATTTGGACTATCTACTGCCCCTTATCATGAACTTTTAAAGCAACACAGTTTACGTAGCAGCGTCTTGCTTCCTCAACGTAAATTGTCCTGCTTTGAGTTCATGGTAAGAGGGCTGTTCTTTAATTTGGACATTCAATACATCATCATCTGTAAACACAATTAATTCAAAAAATCACACTGTCCATAATCATTAAAAAAAATATTGCAATAATTGGTTATCGAATTTTACCTAATCACTTTGATTAATAATTCACTTTTTGTTTTAACCCCATTTTATTTAATTTAAACAGTAGGCAAATATCACACAATTTATAATATTTCTACCATACTAAAGTGTACTTCTAGCTAGGATATTAAAGCGTCACAAACTGTCTTAGTTGCATTCGAGCCATAGTGACACGTGTCTCGTAGCGTAAACGTGCAACTTACTTAAAAGTGTTTTAGTGGTTTATAACTACTTCTATTTTAAACCTTAACATCGCTGTGACTTCATTTATCGCCTAAACATTGTATACACTATAAACTGCATAGAATTCTCCAGCAAGGTTATTAAAGTGCTACGAACAAGGATAGTAGCTTATATGTGATACTGACACGTGTCACGTAGCTTTATCTTAACATACGGACTATATAAAAGTTCATAACGACTTCCTTTTTCAATCTTATAATATGTTTTGACTTTTTTATTTTACTTCACAAACATAAAATATTAATCGAACAAACACTACACAATCTTTTAAAGGACATTTAAAATTAAACTATGCCTGTTGCACTCGAGTGGTAATGACATGTGTTACGTTCACTTAACATGTTTAAAGTCTATGTTAGTTGCTTATGTCACAACATTTCGTATTGCTTCCTTTTACAGTTATACTCTATACTTTCTGTGCACATGCCTTATTTTCAATTAGCAACGAATTTACTTCTTTTACAATTGACTACAATATCACTCGCCTGGTTTGAAATACATATACATTTTAAGAGTAAAACCTTATGCACTGATATAGTTTTCAAACAAAGAGCAATGGTCTAATAAACACTATCTTATGACCAAATTATAAATTGCAATGAACTTAAATCACTACAAATGAAACATGGTGAACAAAAAGCAATAAATAAGCTCGAAAATAAAATACTTGAACAAAGAACTTGATTAATTGCCCGACCTAGACACTACCACAAGTTAAAAAGGAGGTCAAATGGAAGTCTATAGAGTCTATTTCCAGTAATTACAGTTATTATTGATGTTTCCAGACACATTTTGACAACACCTTTTTTCCTTTAGGCACCTATTATGTAAAGTTTTTTAAGCGCAAAAGAATTGAATTCTTATGTCGAAAGGTACATATTTTTAAGCAAGAATTTAAACGAACCTACCCATTAATTTCTGCTAAAGCTTTAGATACCGTTATACTTATGAATGATCACAAGCTTTAGACAAGCCACTTATTCTTTATATATTTATACAACATAGAAAATACTTAGATAAAATCGGTAAAAATAGCCCACAGTAAGTGGTTAACAGTATGATCAACTATAAATACTTCGCAAGACATATTTATTGGTAATTTTGTTTACCACTTATTATATCAATAGTGAGCTTTTATTTGTATGTGAAACATTGATTATGATGTGTTTTATTTGTAAAGTACCCTACTAGAATAAATTGAAGTTATCAAGTACTGGAAAATGAGGTTCAGTTAATATGAATTACGTATATTACTTAATAAACTATTCATATCATATTATATTGCTACAATTATATAAAGAGGCGTCAAACGTTTCCTACGTGAAATCTAAAATCGTGTATTAATAGCATATTATCTTAAACGTAGGTACAAACGTACCATTATGTAAATAGCTTAATTAAAGACCTATGTACGTATTACGAAAATTGCCACTACATTCAACATTTATATGCTACGCTACGCTTTAATATAATTCGAGTGGGTAGCTCACAGTACCTTTAGTTAATACCATGTCTATGTTTAATATTTGTGACGTATTACAAGAGTAATGGAAAGTGTAAAGTCTCCGTCGAGAATCCACCGGGATCCAATGTTTGGTAAGTTACTTGAATAAACTTGCTTCTAACTTTTAGCTAAGTGCCTTAAATTTTAAGTCAATTTCGTGTCCGCTCGGTGGTAGCGTCACTCCAGCGGATTTTGGATATTTAAATATGCTAGGGACTTAGGGGCTACAAGGTAAATTTTCGTACTAAAGAATTACTTAAAAAGTAATTCATTCTAGTTTATTCTTCGGTTGTCCCTCGAGGTTACAATCTTAGCTGCTTCATCGTTTTTTCTAGGAATAGTTCTGAAGATTGTTTTGCCTTAAGATAACAGCGCGGTCATTAAGGGCTGTAGCCTGACAAGTTTAAAAGCGACAATTCACCCAGGTGGGACAGGTTGTCACAACTTCTTCAAAGTCCTTTTGCTTGTTTTACATAACATCACGCCTGTATTCCCCGAAGGGGTAGGCAGAGGTGCACATATAGTACACCCACATTTAGCCAGTTATGTTTTAGGTCCCAATGTAATAGGGGGCGAGCCTATTACCATCAACCGGGCACAAATCCAGACTCCGTGCTGCTACTGAGAATTACCTAATGGAAAAACCCAGTAACACTTTGCCAGACCCGGGATTTGAACACAGGACCTCGTGCTCAGCAGTCGCGCTTAGCAACCACTAGACCAACGAGGCAGTCATTTGTTCGTTAATTGCTTGTTTATTAATTACAAAAGTCTTTAAGGTTACTTTACCAACACGCCTTGTTTATGTAACTATGGGAACTAAGATCTGAAATCACAAGATCTTGTTTCTCTGACTTAAATGGTTCATATTGCTGTGCAGTAATTTTCTTGGAACTTACTCGTCCCAAGAACACAAGGAAGTATGCATGTTGGCACACATTAAATTACTCTCTGTTTGCTCTACTGAGGAACGGAGTATTTGTCTAGCGTGGTACATGAAGTCCAGATGTCGCAATATCTTGGCTGTTTAACATTCAGGCCACGTCGCGATAGTTCGAGAAACTTGCGCCAAACACCACGTGTGCTTCCACCCTATTTGTTAATTACGATATTACATTCAGTACGTTTGATATTCAATATTAAGGCATTAAAGTTTGGCTTAATGTTTTAGTTTTCATCCAAATGCTGCGTGTACTGAAACATTACTTAGTGGTAGAAAGTTTACATCTAGTTTCGATATTGGTTTGAGTATAAGCGTTATATGAACAGAACTCACTTCGCATAGAATAGTTTAAGTAGGTTTATAATTGGGATAAAAGTTGTTCTTTCTAAGGACAGTTAAAGTTGTCTTGAGTGATCACCTAGAGCGCTATTGAAAGCGACACGAAGGGAAATAATATTAGGAATTGTCTCACGTGACGGCACTTTTTCACGAAGCCTTAAGAAGGGGTTCCGACTGAATTTGGCAGAGACTTATGTTGAGTTCCTGCTGAGTCATTTAGACGGATACTTTCTCAACATTAGTTACAAATACAACCAAATACATGAGGAGATATACAAATAGGTAAAGGAGGAAAAATAGACACAAGAAATTAAGTACCTAAACACTTGATAAAAAATATTCATTACATACAATCACAACCTAATACATAGAGATATTGAAGAAAAATTAACACTCAAGAAATTAAGTAAACACTTGGGAAAATATATTATGTGATACTCACACCATAACAATATAACAACTAAGCATTGCCTATAAAGAGCGCTGATAACGATAACCAGGTTACCAATTACAGTTATTCACTTGTTTCTTACAGACACAAACATTCTGGAAAATAGAACCACAATGCTTAAAGTCAAAACTCGTCTTGTGTTTTTCAAAATTATATTCTCCTATATTTTTTAATCTAAAATAAATTAGGCAGACGATAATATAATACAACCAGTTAATTTTTCGGTCAATTAAACCTGAAAAACGACGTACATTAACGCGTTTTTTGCGGTTCTAAATATAAAAGAGTACAAATAACATTGAGCACCTAATCTGCAAGTCAAGTAATTATACATATTTACATAATTATACAAATAATAATAACAGCCTAAGACTGTCCCACTGCAGGGCAAAGGCCTCTTCTCGTATAGGATTGAGAATTGATCACCACTCTAGCTCACTGCAGCCGATTTGAGATAATTAAATCCAGGTTTCCTCACGATGTTTTCCGTCACCGTTAGTCAGTGGTGTCTCAGAATAACTAAGAAAGTATTTATAACATTGAAAAATTCACATTGATACTTGCCCGGGTTTGGACCGCAACCTTGTGCATACAAATCCGGTCTATTAACCACTAGGCCATCACGACACTCGACAATTAACAAATAATGTCCAAAAAATTCGGACGTGCACAGAATGAACGAGGGACTAAATAAATGAGATCTACCGCCTCCCCTAATTACTTTTACATCTACTGACTTGAAAAGATAGGTCCAACTTTTACGCAGATTACATGTTTTGGACAACGACTCTTGAAAGTCTGGCAAGATAAAATAAGTAATGAAGAGATTTGGATGTTTCTGGAAAAGATTTAAATGTTTTATGTGGAAACTTTGTAATATATTGCTGGCTCATTTGAGAGCATATTTCCGCATTACTAAATAACAAACTCTGACATTATTCTATTACTGAGTGATCGAAGAGAGTAGTATAGTACCTAGGTACCTTTTTAGCTTATGTTTTAGCATTCAAACCCGACATAAACTAGGCAGTAATTATATAGGTACATGCATTTTCCATGACCTGCAAAGCAAGAATCCAGTAATCATAACCTTCTCTTAGCTGGTCTTAATCAATTCAAACTACTACATAAATTGACTGTTATTTTATCTTAACGTTTATCAGCGATATCAAGGACACGTTACTCTGACTCCAAGCTCAAATTGAACAGTAATTTGCGAGATTCCATCCCTTAATTGGATAAATCTAGATCGTTCATCTAGTCCCCTCTATCTAGGTAGATACAATCTATCTAATTCGCTCGCGTACGGACAATAAATAGGTTTCGACACGTTTCTGTTACACGTAAACCGGTTTTTCTTTTGTTTTCATAATCTTTATATTTATAAAACAAAGTCGGGTTTGTTAGAACACTTATAACTCTAGAACTGCTAGACCGATTTTCATGCTTTTTGATTTGTCGGATTCGACTCGTCCCAAATAACAGAATAACTACTAAAATGTCGAGAAAAATCGGGTTTTTACCAGTAATAAATTTTTAAATTAATTACGTTTGACACTCCGCCATCTTTTGCAATTGACAGCTCACGTCACGCTACTTTCCCGGGTAGGACGACGTCTGCTGAGTCCACTACTAAGCAATATACTTAAGTCTTAAAGTGAATCTATTGGAGTAAGCCTCTTTATCACTGACATGGTAAATAATCTCCTTTCCTGAATCATATTTATGTGTTGTTCTGTATTGTGAGGGTTTGCTGTCGCCGTGATGTAACGTGAAAAACACAAATACACAGATTATACAAAGAGGTTGCAGTAGGTACACAGTACATTGTATTCCTGGAAACAGTTACACAAAACAGCGTGCAAACAGTATCCTTCATATTTTTCCCCTTTTTTTTTCTGTGGATCATTGATGATATGACAAAATATATGTTATAGGTAGGTACAATATAAATTCTATTGTTGTATAGCGAGGAGCATTATTATCATTTATCGGGTTACATTCAGCAATTGTGTATTTAAATAACTATTAACCGAATCCATATCTTCTTGCGGAGTATTCTGTCTAGTAACTCCTGGGCGAAGTAGAGATGTTGTCCGTGAGTCAATTCTCTTACATTTGACCAGGAATCAAAGCTAAGTGACGCGCCAATTGCAACCCAAAAATGTGTGTAAGGAAAATATACCTACATAACCATGTAGGTACAAAGCTCTAACGTAAGTCACATCAAAATCGCGCCTTTGAACATAATGGCCACCTAGTTACGCAACCTTCAAAGGCTTCAGCGCTCCAACCACTGAAACTTACACCACTGTTGTTACATGTGACGTCACAGGAATCCGAACTAACTCGTGTAAAGTCTAAGTATTCAACAGTATCTGACAGTTTAACGTTTGATACTCAAATTCGTTTCAAAACACATTTACTTAATGCCGTTTCAGTTGCAACGTCGCATTAAGGCGAAGCACATTCTGATATAAAGGAGAGAAACATTTACAATGAGATAAGACAGCTAAGTCGAGCAAGCCTTTGGTGCTCGCTGTCAAAGCCTTTATAACTAGGTTACAATGGCCTGTTGTTATGTACGTCCTTGCCGAATCATTGTCCGGGTGGTTGATATTTTTAACTTGCTATGTTTTGTATGTGTTGTGTGTGTCATTGTCTGATTTTTACTTTTGGAATGTGGGCTAAAAAGTGGGTTCAACTTTACCAATGAGCTCATTGCTGACTTTCCCAAAGTTTGGTAGGTGGAGATTCCTTCTTTCTCTCCTATTTACACCCACATTGCGCCGCTCAAGCTAAGTTTCATAGTAATGGGTGGCAAGCCAGTCACATCAACCACAGAATAGATTTGATGGTATTTATTACTGGATGCCGGTAGTTCCACGCGTTGATACGAAATGCTGCAGAATACTCCCCCACGCGGTCAAGTCGTGGGTGGAAGCCCGCATTATGTAATCTAATACATATAACGCACTTCTACGAAATTAGTTTGACACGAAATAACTTTTTCCCATTACATTCCCATTTGTCCTACTTTGGAAACAAAGTTAATTCGTTTTTATTTTCCTGTACTTACCGTTTTCCTGGTATTTTTTGTCGGCAGTACTTTTACTTTGGGCTTGCTGTTTCAGTCTGATTTCCCAGAAATATTTATTGACTGTAAGTAAATTTTAATTTCCATGAAAGTATGGTTATTTGTTTATTGTTTTTGTTCAACTTGTTACAAGTATTTTACGTGGATAATATTTTTTAACATTAATTTTTTGCGCTATGTAGTTTTATGGAAACAAATACATGCTATACTATGCTATTTACATGTTCTTGAAACTAATATGTCTTTTTTTAATTGCACTAGCAAGTTTTAAACATTTTTCCATGTTTTCTTTTTCAATACATTTTAAATTTTATAAAATAAGTACACACGGGTTTTTGTTTCTGACTTCGACCAAACAAAATCGTTTCACAAAAATCTATTTTTAATACATGAAATATTTGTATACGATGATATATTTTACCAATATTCATGCCAACAATATATCTGAAATATTTGACATTTATGTAGGTAAAAAGATAGGTGTGTCCGCAAATTTAGCGATCTCAAAGGACCACGCTCAGTTGCTCGCAAAATTCAGTTCGACACTTGGCTTCCACAAAAATATGTCGGGCAAAGTGAATAATGTATTGCGAGGATAAAGTTATGCGGGATACTTCACCTTTAAGCTTGATTTACTTTGTTATGACCAGCCAGTTTAGCTGCGTCCATATTCGATTTATGTTTTAGATTTCGTGCGACGAATCGGCGTTTTGAAATATGAACTTTTTCTTTTTAATATCCGTTGCTAAGTTACGAATGTGGAATCTTTTTTCTGCAGAAAACGTAGCTCCTTTATCGTATAAATTGTTTACACAAATATTATTTGAATAGAAACTTTTATCAAATAACTTTTTTTACTGCATAAATACTTATCATGCTGATGAGTTTAAATTTCATAATAATAACTGGTCTCATTATTTTTACTCGCATTGTTAGTCTTTTCAACTTTCCATTCTTACTTATCCTTTAAAAGCGATTAACATGTAATAATAAATACCAACATCTCACATTCATTTAATTTGATCCCACTAAGCACATAACACAGTATCCAAGTTCACGAGAGATAGGAATTACCAAAGAAAGCTTACCTAAAAAACTCAGCAGCAAATACGTGCAGATCTTCATCTTCCCGGGTTTCCTGCAAAACAAAAAGCTTGTTGAATCTTTTTCAAACTACATTAAGCTCGGACGCCGTTTTAGGAAATCTTTTGCACAAGTATTTAGTTTGTAACGTTAGAGTACAGTAATAGAGGTATAGAAGTGTAGATGCAGTTGTTTTCAAGGTTTTGGACCCACATTTACGGGTACGGAATGTGGCCCAATTTACATATCTATAGAGAACGAGAAAACTCGTTAATTTAATTATTATATTCACGATTTCTATTAAATTAATTATTGAAGAGTACGGAACCAGCAAATACCAATTGTAGAAATAAATATGTTGTAATCTATGATAAATTTCATTTATAAACCATTCATCACCACCGTGTCAGCCTATTGCAGTCCACCCCTACGTTCAGCAGTGGATTGCAATGGACTGCAAAAACGAGAGCTGCTCTCTCGTTTTTGCCACCAACTCACTACCAGTTACCACCTGGAATAGTTGGGCGGCCGGGAACTGAGGGGGTCGTTTAGTTTGGCTTTACTCTTTCTACTTTTGGCTGTACTCTTCATGGGGAGTTTCGCCTACAATCACCACGCTGGGCTATAAACCATTAAGACCATTTAAATTTAGGCCGTATATTTAAGACGTTTAACTTATATTGGTAATATTTGAAGCTATTAAAACTCTCTTTTTTATTGTATCGCCTATAAAATAGCTATGAAATATAAAGCAATAACCGAAACGATAAAGTTATAATTAGATACTAAATATTCCACAAGCATATTTTTAGGCAATATATTGAACATAAATTAATTGGATATCGGTAATTAATGATAATGGAGACTCGATATTATAACGCCGATTAAAATATATGTATTACCAACTTAACTAAACGCTGCGTTCATGTTAAAACAATATACCAAATTAACTATACATAGTGTTCCATACTATACCACAAAACAACAAATTTAATATACATCGCATAACGTACAGTGTACACGCAATTAGTAACAAGATAAACATAGTTACGGGAAGCGATGCCTTATAATCATCGATAATCAAAACGAATTTTCTTAGAAAACGCAATAACCGTTCACTCCTAGTTTCCAAGTTCAGAATATCGATTTAGGAGCCAGTGGCCTGTGTTACTGCTAATACAATACCAAAAGAGGATTCCTATGATCCAGTTGAGCTTACCGGAACACCCCTTATATATCCCTAACAATTCAGTTATTAAGTTATGGTACGACGGAAAATGTTGGTCCTTGTTTTCGACAGGCGCAATAGTGCTTGAAATTCTGGTCCTTTGAGACAAGTTGGAGTTCACTTTTAGAAATGTTTAAGCCTACTTTGCAAATTGTTTGAAGATAGTTTATTACATCATTTAAAGCGGTAACATAATCACTAACTATGCGTAGTATCAAGTATACATGGCGGTAGTAAAGAGTGTGGTCTCTTCTAAAACTGAAAACATGCAGCAATTATTGTAGTTTTAGTTTTTGATCTCACAGAAAGTATGTATTTTCATTTTCCCACTAATTAATTAATTAATTTATATTCATCCTTATCCACTATCATTACAGGCATGTCCCAATGCGATAGAGTACCTATTTACAATTAAAAACAATAAACATTTGTGACATAAAGTATGTGGCAAAACCTTAAATTCACAATCACTTTAATATAGATACACTATGCCTGTGTCCAGCAGTGGACTGAGATAGGCTGATGATGATGATGATGATGATAGATACACTCATAATATCTCCACATAATAATATATATGATACTATGAAAGCCTTTAAGGATTTAACGCGTTGACCAAACAGTGAATTTCGTTTCGCAACTCACCCCACATTAAGTCATTACTATAATTGATATACATCGATGTTCGGCCAATAATCTCCTGATGTGCATAATTTGATTATGCTGACGTACGCGTAGGTACATAACGGACCTAATTAATGTAGATATTGATCTTATTATTAACCAGAACAGTTCACAGGCCAGTGCGTTAACAACCATCAAATGCATTCTCATTAGTATAGAGGGTTAATCATGTTTTGAGAAGTTAGCGTTATGAACTGAAGATTTGATCGAATTTTTGAGATTTTATAAAGATTGCCAAGACCATTGAAAAACCTCCTAAAATGTCATACAGCCGAGCCCATATTACCTAAGATAATGTATAGGTATCGCTGAATGTGAATAAAGCCAAGATATTTGTGGTGAAAAATATTTTTTACAGTACGGCAATCCGACTTACAAGCAAAATAAAAGCCAAAGAAATAAAACAAAAACAAAAGGAATTAATCAAACAATTAGGTATAAAAAGCCAACTAAAAATATGTACATTCGAATACCTTACTTATTAAAAGAAAATTAACAGCCAGATGCTTCTAAAAAGAGCTGAAAGAACTATTAAACTATTTTATAAAGACTTAAACTAGTTTGAAAAGAAAATTTATACGGTTAGACTGTGGCTTATAAAAGTCTATTTCGGAACGTGGGTCTTTTAAGTTCTTTAATAACACAAGCATACAACTTAATGGCCACCTGCTGCTCCAATGATTTACTGTAAAGTTTCTGAACGTATATGTTAAGTATTTTCTAAAGACGTCATGTTTAAATAGTGCATTATACATGCATGGTTATAAAATGCTCGTGTAATATTCTTGAAACATTAAATTGTGAATATCGTGGTGGCCTAGTGATTAACATACCGGATTTGTATGCACAAGGTTGCAGGTTCAAACCCGGGCAAGTATCAATGTGACTTTTTCGATGTTGTAAATACTTTCTTAGTTATGCTAAGACATCAATGACTAACGGTGACGGAAAACATCGTGAGGAAACCTGGAATTAATTATCTGAAATCGCCAACCCGCAGTGAGCTAGCGTGGTGATCAATGCTCAATCCTTCTCTATACGAGAATAGGCCTTTGCCCTGCAGTGGGACAGTTATAGGCTGTTGTTATTATTAAATTGTTAAAAAATATTTGATGTTGCTTCAATAGGGTTTATCATCATTTCAGTCCGGCATCACCCACTGCTGGGAATAGGCCTCCCTTTTTCTATGCCAATTTTCTCTATCTTGAGCGTCTCTCAAGTGTATAGGGTTAATTCTTGATAAACCTCATGTTTTGTGATACCAGCAGCAGTATTGTACTAGGTACCTACATGAGTGTGATACCACCACAAGCATCAATAAAGCCGTGTGTTGGACTTAACTGTGAAGTACGTATTCAGTAATATAATTACCACCGTCCTATTCAATTTGCTGTCTATCCGAAGGTTGCCTGGAAGATTTCACTTCGCGATAATGCCGCCGCTGTACCGTTAAAAAATATGACGCGGTTTAGTCGTTTGGAGCTTTATAGATTACAATGACGCATATTCTACTATTGTAGGACGTAGGTAGGCAATATAGTGTTTGCCCTTTGTCTTCATGTGTGACACTAATTTACGAAAGTTCTAGCAACGTGAGGCAGGACATTGAACTCTGACTGTCCACGTAGCAGACATAATAAGTAAACAATGGACATTTACCATATATGGCTCATCGGACTGGGAAAGAGTTAAGTACATATTATACATATAGGTAAGTCCTCATTATCCTGTATCAGAATTCAATATAAACAGCAATAGCTACGAAAAGTGCTACGGCTTGTAAAACGGCCAAACAAAAACCCAATAAAAGCACATAAATTGCGTTCAGAACACGGGAAAATATCTCAATTTATTGGTGTGCCCGCGAATGGGAGACTTGGGCACCGTTGCCGTGGGGGGGTTAATGTGGGATCAATACAGGCCCGCATTCATTATCATTAATGTTAATTTGAGAGCTCGGGCGGTAAGAATTCGGAGCGCGCACTGCACTACACATCTGACTACCTGATCGAACAATAATATAGGTAATACAGAGAGATATATAATACGTACTATACATAGTTATACCTACTTATACACGATCATTACAGGAGTTTCACAACTTAGGTATTTGGCAAACTTAACTATAAGAATTTGATATATTCTGAGATAATTTTACCAATATTAACCTTTCGTGAACTTTCAATAGGGTTGTCGAAATATTTTGTGGATAAAATAATATTCTCAACGGTGGTTGTAATGCGGGAAGTACATGAGAGTGTTACAAACAAGTATGTGTATAGTGCATCGTGTATGTAGGTATTAACAGGTTAGCCGCAGTGATAGCCGAGTGACATGACCGTTGAACTCTAAGTCAAGGTAGAAAGTTAAAACGCCGGCACGTACCAATGTCATTTTAAATTCACGTGCGTACTATTAATTACTTATCAGTTGCTAAAGACGGTGAAGCAAAACGTCATGAGGAAACCGGCACACCTGAAAGATTTTTCAACGGTGCGTAAAGCCATATGAGAGGTCTACAGGCGGCTCAAACTCTGACACCAGCTTGTTTATCAACCATACGTAAGAAGAATACGTTAATATTGTAAATAAGTCATGTTGATTGTAGGTAATAGTCTAATAGTATTACATCATACTCAAGTGTAAGCTCTAACTCCCAACTTGGTAATACTAGGTACTAAACAAACTAAGTACATATTACGTATTTGTGTTGGTAGAAGTTAATGTGCATCGTATGTTATAATCGACTGTTAGGTACTAAGTTTGTTGCTGTTGAAGTTGATTTAGTATTTCATCCAATCAAAATATTGTATATATTGATCAAGAATCAATAGACTAAATATATAGGTACAAGTTGACGTCATCTTTGAACAATACTAGATAGGTACCTATGTACACACAACACTCGCACCTAGTAAAAAACAAGAAATAAAGCCTTAATCAATTAAGGGGGGTTTTAGGATTCACGTCAATTTTTTTGCCTACTTATGTGTGGAATTTTGGATAAGATACATTTGTAAAATAAATTGATGACACCACAACAAAACTTGTTAATATTTACAAATATACACGCGAATGAACCTAACCTAACAATTTCGGCGGATGTTCCAATAACAAGTTCTATTTTCAAATTATTATAATAGTCATGACCGAGCTCCAACCAGTATTAACAACAGAACTCGCAACACTACGATATTGGCCCAAACTTCTGTCGATGGACATCATTGGCTTAATTAAAACAATAACAATACCGTATCGAACCCAGCCTACTGCACGGCCAGTTTATAGACGTCCCACGGTCCCACAGGCAGCCAGGTGCGTCAAAACGGCCTAACTTTTTTATACAGTACGCTGCGCGCCGTAAATCTCGTCTCGTAAACGATTTGCTCGCAAAACCTCCATAATGTCTGCTAAAGCGATAGAACACCAGACATTATGGGAACCAAATGCTATTTTTAGCGCCGAATGAATTTAACTGTGAATTTATTTTCAAAGAAGACATTATGTTTGCTTCTGTAAGTGTTGTTTGTGACTCACAGACGTCGGCGACCTGAATCGCGTGTTTAAATCAAGGGACCTTTAGAATTCAGAGTGTAGGCGCTGCGAGGTGTAGATAGGTCGGAATCTCGTTAAATCTTTCGGTTTTATTATAAGGTGTTTTAGGTAGGCCTAATTTACACTTACAATATTTATCCTCGACACAAGTAAGTTGTGAGTTGCGAGCTCGGAACCACAAACTATTTAACGAACAGAAGCTTAGAAGTCAGAAGTTTAAGAGTTCCTGAAGACAAATCTTACGTAATGTTTGTTTCTCGTTAGCCTGGCGCTTTCCTGACTAGTTCAGGTTTAAAATACAGCCTAACTACGTGCGGCAGAATATCAATATTTAACGTGGATGAAATATTTCTTATTTGTTTAGTCCTTTTTTCATTGTGGCTTTATTCGGCTGAAGATGATGATGATGACACATAGGGATAGTTATTCCGGTTTATCAAACAAATTTTCAATAAATTTTATTACTTAAAATTGTCTCTAACTGGCAAGGTCTCTGCGATGGTTGCAATAAATAAATGAACAGCCTATAACTGTCCCACTGCAGGCTAAAAGCTAAAGGTCTCCTATTAGAAATTACTATCTATCCAGAAATAGTTGCAGCAGACGCGATTGGTCTGCACAACATTTTAAAACTACGAAGCATCTATAACTTCATTTATTTTCATTAGGATATCCAACGATATTTCTCCCTCACAAAACAGTTGAGAATTTTATTTTATTCCAATAGAAAAACTGAACAAAGTAGCTACATGAAAAACGACGAAATCCATTCCATTGTGGCCCGGCGCGAATATCCACCCATGTGAGTGCTAGAAGTAGAATTAATAGCAATTCATTTCTCATTTCAAACGCACGCGCGCTCCACCAAATGTAGTTAATAGAAAAGATAACTTATTGCTGAATGATGACCTGTTTTATGAAACCTTGTACGAGGTTTTGTTACAAAAAAAGCCTTATTTGAAACTGGTGTTTAAAGTTTTCTAAGGATTCGTATAATCCAAGAAATTCAGGTCACATATAGTGCATAAAAAAAATGGTTTATAAGATTTTTAGAGCTCCTACACAGGTTTTCAAATTATTACTATGTAGTTCTGGTAGAAATGAACTTGAAATAAATCAGCAGCAGATTTATATTATTGTTAGTTCTTCCTTGCGTGCCTAGAAGCTAAATCTTATATATAAAATTCTCGTGTCACAGTGTTCGTTCCCGTACTCCTCCGAAACAGCTTGACCGATTCTCATGAAATTTTCTGAGCATATTGAATAGGTCTGAGAATCGGCCAACATCTATTTTTCATACCCCGGGTCAGCTAGTTATTATATAGAAATAGCTCATCCTGAGTAATCTTGATAGATATAAATAACTATTTCTGTATCTATAGTGACACCAATTTCTAATACGACCGATTTCCGCAATTTCAATTGCATGAGTGCTAGGAATATAATTAACATAGCGGTAGGTACAGTTCTCATTTGAAACGTGCGATCCAACCAGTTTTAATGTAAAACCGTTACTGATTAATGATGAAGTATTTCATTGTGTATAAGCTACAGTGAAAACCTTTACCAAGACCTGCAATTGTGGAATGAGATAGGGAAATAATAATTATATTTGTAATAATATAGAATATAACGGTAAAGCCGTTGTAACGAATAAGCCTGCTGAATTTTATAGCTGCTATATTTACACGCAGGAAGCTTTCTGAAGCATGTGAGGCAACAATGATGTGGCAATAAGTATTTACGTTTAAAACGATGATTGAACAGGTTTTTGATTGGGTACTATATGAAGGAACTATTAGGAACAATCCATTATTTACTCCAATATTAACCACGGACTATAGAACAATTGAAAGTTTTACCGTATCTCTGTTGTACTTCTTCATTTATATATCGCATAAGGTTGACATTACATATTCTTACCATCTTTGAACTCCGCTTGTACGGACCAACCGTCTCATCGGACTCAGTGTTATTAACAGAGAGTGCAACTATAACACTAACACCTGTGCACCATTTTAAATAAATCAAAAAAGTATTGTATGCTTTTATCCTGACCTCAAAAATCGCGTTCATTCTAGATTCAAATTCTAAATAGTTTTTAAATCTCTACAACAGTGGAATATAAAGTCCATTCGAACATTTTAAACTACACAAAAGTGTACCACAACACAAAAGCAAGCAATTTACACATACAGAAGTAAAATATGGAGGCAACACATGTGCGCCGCGTACCTCCCGTTCATCCCAATTTTAATATTTCTGTTGCTACAAATATGCGCAATAAACAGGCACAGTGAAAATACAATGTTTTTTTATACAACTATACGAAACCTACATGCAATTGTTGGAAAAAAATAATTTATATAAACGAATTTTTGCACATGCATTTTGTGCGGCATTTTAAAATACCATAGACCTAAATAACTCTAGGTAAATTATGACTTGGGCTTTTTATCATATAGCAACCTAAATAGATACGTAGTATATTTGTTAATTTTATTGTTAAGATGCTTACCATGTTACAATATTTAATATACTGCTGTTTGTTGTCCCTATCTAAATAAATAAACTAGTACCTATATAAAAAGACGATGCAAATTCATCTTATACTAAACAAAGTATCACATTAAGGTATGTATTATACTTGTGTGTAATAAGATTACGATTATTAGAAATGAACTAAGAACTGAATTCACAAAACTAGTGACCAATTTCTCTCTATTCCGTAAAACCCTAATATAAAATCAACATGTTATCACTTCTACCAGTCGGACGGTAGCAAAGCTGCTACTACTAGACGAGGGCACTAGCTGACAGCGCTAATCCTCAGATTATTACTTGCATTTCTCACTTGAACCTCGAACGAAGTGTATTTAATCAATGTTCCTATGATTTATGGTTTCACACTGATACGAATTTCATTCTTCAGTCTTGTAAAAGAAGAAAGTATTTAGAAAATGTATGTTCTAAAGTAATATTTTGAGAGAGTTTCAACTAAGAAATGTATTTTGCATATTGTTGGTATCCCACGTGTATCTCGTGGTGGTAGAGCTACTCAAACTATGTAAATATGCGGTTTGTTAAGTTTCTTTGTATCAAACACTACAACTAAATTATTTATTTGCGTACACAAATTACATACGGTTCAAATTAAATTCGCTCAAATTAATTAATGAAAAACTACAAGTGAATATTTACACGTGTCGGTTTTCGTGTGAATAATGTTTTAGCTTCATCCGTTCGTACTAAATGTGTGTCTACTCGCTGCCTATTACATTGGGACCTATAACGTAACTGGCGAAATGTGGGTGTACTGGTTACCCCTTCGGTGAATACAGGCGTGATGTTTCAGCTGTATCTCGTGATGGTAAAGCTACTTAAACTATGTAAATATCTAGCGGTTTGTTGAGAACTAAATTATTAATTCGTGTTCACAAGTTACGCTAAAAATTGAAAGTGAATAATTAACGTGTCAGTTTTCGTGTGAACAATGTTTTAGCTTCATACCTAATTGTATATCAAAATTTGTTGAATGTTGTTGCTTAAAAATATGAGGACATCATGTATAGATTGTATAGTCTACTTCTTTTACACTCTGTATAGTACAGAACACTCAAATTAAACGCAGCAGAGATACAATAAACCGTCAGTATACAAGGTTGCAATAAACTTACAGTGCAGTTAAGTTTCCCTTCGTATAACTAACACAGTATGTTTAAAGTTGGCAAGTCCCAAATGGCCGTGTCGTTTGCACCGTATGGGGTACACAGCTTACGTAGTACATGTAAATAACTCCTCGTTTCAACGCCTTATTGGGCGGACTAGACCAGACTCTAGCTCAATGACTTGTCTAGACTCCAGTTGGATACTTCAAACCACTAGAACTAAGATTCGGATCTCAGACGGCGTATTTAACATGGGATTTTGAGATGAAATATGGGGTTATTGTGTATAGCTACTGATAGAGATGACTTTCAGAAATTATATGTGTTTTTTATTTGTTTTGAAATGTGTTAGCTCCAGCCGACCTGTTCAAAGTAAATAAAAAAAACATTTTATTGGAAAAATATAAATAGCTGTATCCGATGTGCTACGTTTTAATTTATTGATACAATTTAGTTGGCGCACAAGCCCGCAATTAAGGACTACCTTTATTTAGACGCATGTGAAAAATATATAAAAATTCAAATAAAACTTTATACGTTTTACATTTCCAGGTTTTCCGTAATAGGGAAACTGGGTTCACCGAGTTTTAATATAGACCACCAAAAAAATCCATCCAATCCAATTTCAATCTAAATCAATTTTTTGTCTGGACTGTCTCAGAATTAGAATAAATGTAATTTAAATTAAATTCTGATTTTTAAAACATCTCAGGGATATAATCATGATAAGATATTTAACAAAGTAGTCGGTGATTGCTTTATCTTTAAGTCTAAATATTGTGCCCAAACAGGGTCCATGATGTGTTCGTAAAGCACACCACCATTATACATATATAAACATTGTGGAATTGTAATAAAGACTGCCTCGTTAGTCTAGTGGTCGCTAAGCGCGACTGCTGAGCACGAGGTCCTGGGTTCGAATCCCGGGTCGGGCAAAGGGTTTTTCCATTAGGTAATTCTCAGTGGCAGCACGGAGTCTGGATTTGTGCCCGGTTGATGGCAATAGACTCGCCCCCTATTACATTGGGTCCTAAAACATAACTGGCGAAATGTGGGTGTACTATATGTGCACATCTGCCTACCCCTTTGGGGAATACAGGCGTGATGTTATGTTTAATAAAGAATATAAATATTTTGGATGGTTAGGCAAACTTTTTCTAAATAAGTATAAAAAAATGAGTTTATACCTAGTTGGTAAAATTTATTTTCTTTCAAATCTCTACTTATATTATAAACGCGAAAGTTTGTATGTATAGATAGATGACAACCTGGATTGACACATAGGCTACTTTTTATCCTGAAAAAATGTAGCGGCAAGGCTTTGGTAGAAGAGTAAGCTATGTTAATTACGAATACTGTATTAACTAGTACTACTGCACTCCAATTAAAAATAAGATAAATAAAAAGTACAATCAATAGTACATATTATCATGCAAATGCGATAGGTATTTGTGTCTAACAATGCCAAAAATGGCATTACATATAAACTTTCCTGTATTTTAGTTTCCAAAACTTTCATGTCATAATAGCAAAGTGTGTACAAATGAAACCGCAGTGGAATGTTTAAAACAAAGCACACATATGTTCGTAGAGTCGCTTACGCTGTTCTGTGGTCTCAAAGTTGGACAACAAACATTTACCTTTAAGTGTAGTTAGTTCTGATTCAAATATATAGTTGTATATTCATGTAAAAGTTATCATGTTTGAATAATTTGATGTTTATTATATATATTTTATTTGAGTAAAATAATTATTGCTTATATATCGGGATACGACTGCCTCGTTGGTCTAGTAGTCGCTAAGCACGACTGCTGAACATAAGGTCCTGGCTTCGAAACTCAGGTCGGGTAAAATGTTACTGGACGTATTCCATTAGGTAATTCTCAGTAGCAGCACGGAGTCTGGTTTTGTGCCCGGTTGAAGGCAATAGGCACACTTACATTGGGACCTATTACATAACTAGCGAAATGTGGGTGTACTTTACTGTCATCTCTGCCTACCCCTTCGGGGAATATAGGCGTGATGTTATGAGTAACTATAGTCGAACCGTTAGACCGAGTTATAAAGCTGGTTTGAGGCTTAGGTACTTGATGCAACATTATGTAGGTATGTATAACTTTCTACAAGCACTCAGCCTCCCATTGTTCTATGATTAATCCGACTAAAGTGTGCACGACTTATGGACTCAATTGAGTCCCAATACTTAAAGCTACAAGTCTGTCTTTTGAGAAGGTACAATCAACAATAAAATTGGCTAAACATAAAAAGGATGAATACCATTAATAGCAACAAATTATAATTTTTGCCTAGAACTTGAATTGATGTATACATCTTTCAAATAATTTAGCATTAAGGTTCTTAATTTCTTAAGCCACTTCGGATACAGATAATACCATGCTTAACGTTAAATGAAAGCAACGAAGCACACTCAAGAATTTACTCCTCTACCCATAATCTAAAGAGATCCGCCAAATACGTCGAATTCGTAATTTAATTCATATAAATGTATAAGATCTTCCGTATTGGATAAGATCATCTAAATGTTGGCAACAAAAAGAGTTCCTTCAGTAAATCACTTTACAAATCAGTCAAAGAATTGATGGAATAATCTGATCAAATTACGACCTTTGGAGGATGAAAATACGCTTTATTTAATCTACAAGTCAAGTACACTTTAATGTGTTTAATGTTATGTATTTACGACAGAACCAAGAACATTAGTAAGTATCCTAGAAAGTTTGAACTTTTATCTACTCTGTCTGTCTGCCTGTTACGCCTTCGCGACTAAACCGCTCGACGGACTTTGATGAAATTTGGCATGTGAAAAGTTTAAGACCCGAGAAAGGACATAGGTAACATAACGCGGGCGAAGCTGCGGGTAAAAGCTAGTGACTTATAAGTTTGTCGTAATGTAATCCACATTGACTGAGTTTAAAAAGGTTTAAACTTGCAGAATTGCTATGTGATAAGAACAATATTCTTTTGTTTCTATATAAAAACAAGAAAAAAATGTTTTCCTAAATTGATAAGGGAAACTTTAAAAATGATTGACACGAGCGGGACTCGAACCCGCGACTTTCGCCGTACCGTGGCGCCGCTCTGCCGACTAAGCCATCGTGTCACTAGTGTGTGTCTAGATTTAACCTTAGTGTGGGCAATATGCAAAAGTGACACCAAAACTCACATAAAATTGTTATTATCAAGAAAATTAATGGCCTTACCAGTATCTATCTATATCGGTCAAACAAAATTGATTCGAACAATTTCCTAGAATGAAAGTCGACCCCGACATAATTGAAAATCAGGCTGAGCAAACCGATGTCCACAAAAGGGTTATATAGATAGCTAAAATCTATAAAAAGATCAATATATCTGTTGCGAACTTGCGATACACATCTAAATCTTACGCAAACACAATGTAAGACAATGAATTAGAAACAGAATATCTATCTAATCGAGAACTATTCGCTCCCTAACACCAACAGCAAATATTAATCGATTTTTAATCGCAAATACCGAGTGAATTCAAACCTCACGTCACTAATAATGTCGGAGGGGCGTGACTCCAATATGCCTTCATGTGTACCTATGGCCGGATATTAATGAGGCAATCGGCGCGTCGGACCGGCGGAACCCGATCACATTAGGGCTCCAAATCGCTCATCTATTATAACTATAACACCAATAGCTCAGTATTAACTTTTATAGTGTCAAATCGAGATCAATCGGTTATGTATAACGATTGTGGTGCCGTACTAAAATTGATCGATATTATCATCTGCTTAACTTTTTTCTGAGTGGGGGTCGAGTTCCAGTCTAAACAGATGAAGCTGGAGACCAGTTTTATATGAAACTAGCTTTTGCTCGCGACTTTGTCCGCGTGGAGAAATGACTTCCGTCAGAATTTGGGTTTTTCACTTTTTTTTTCAGAATTTTTTTTCCAATTTGTTTTTTGGGAATTGTCAAAAATCCTCTCTTAGTGGTAGCCTACTCCTCCCAACAAACACACATGCCAAATTTCAGCTCTTTACGATCAGTAGTTTCGGCTGTGCGTTGTCTATCAGTCAGTCAGTCAGTAACGGAAGAGTTTTATATATATAGATAACTGTCGCAGCCGAATTCAGGGCTGCCTATCTGATCTCCACACCCGGCAACCCAGTAGCACGTCACTCTTAAAACTGGTTTTCATACCTATCTGATCTTCCATAACCCAGTTGCTCAATATGTCACTCGTCTTGGGCTTTTGACTATTCTTACGAATGTCAAACAACTCGCAAAGATAGGGATGACGCGTGGCGCCATCTATCTCGAGGTTTTGGTATGAAAGACAACGGTTACCCATCCACATTACGACCGTGGTTCGCGCAGCTTAACCTAGATCGATGGACCCGTTCTACGGTAACAATGAGATCATAGAACTGATTAATAACATAACTACTAATATTCGAGAGTTATAAAAGCCTCATAAAAATGAGGTCACGTTTAATGGTATGTTTATGGCAAACAACACTGAAGTCATTTTCAAGGGATTGTGCTTTTAATGTTACGACTAATTCGCCAGACGTGGCTATTACGGTATCGCTAGACTAATGGACCTCATTTTCGCGAGTGAATATTAACTGTTATGACACTAAATAAGCGTTAAGTGTTGGCGAACTAGACACTACATCACATACATAAAAAACGCTAGTATTTTATCATGGTCTAGGCTTCGAAACTTTACTTCATCATCATCATTATCAGCCGGAAGACGTCCACTGTTGAACAAAAACCTCCTCCTTAGAACGCCACAGTGAACGACAACTTGCCATTTGCATCCACCGGTTACCCACAACTCTGACGAACTTTAACTTTTTGTAACTTGACTTGCTATCGTATAACCTCTGGATTTGGTTTAGTTAATCGTCATAAGAAAATAGGTTATGTCGTGGTGTAGATATTGGCCAGTGCACACGTACATACGTTGTATAAGTATACAACAATAAAATAAGAATCATTTTCTTTCCACCATTTTCTCGTAGCAATTCTCTATTAGTTTAATCTGCTACAACAGTGCTACGACGCGTGTAGCTGGCGTAGCAGATTCATCCGCTACGGCGCTACTTATAGATTTATAGAAATTTAGAGCATCATATAATGCTGCACTGCCTGAATTATCGGCCTCAAATTCCCAAACATTAGTCTCAAAACAAAACAGCCAATCGCGTATCACTATGGACCCAAATGCTCTGTCAAAACACGTCATGTATTGCCAAAATTACGTCATTTGTTTTAACTGAGCATCAGCAGTGGCATTATTGGGCAAAAGCACATACTCATTAGCATAATACGCTCCTGAATATCAGTTCTCGATGCCACGAATCGGTATCGATATGAAACGATTTACTTATCGATTTTGGGAAGTGGTTAGTTAATTCATTATCTCTTTTAAAGCTGATGTTTAACCTATATTTGATTATAGGCAAATGTAATTTTGGTTCGTGCACGTATAATGTATACATATCAAAAAAGAGCCACTTTTTCCTTTATTTTTAAAGTCCGAGAAAGGAAACTGATACTACCAAAGAGAGATGAGATGCTCTTCAAAGAAGAATCTGAGAAGAACCTTTAACTCTCCAAAAACAGACCTTACCAAGTATTGCTTAACTTATATTGTAGCTACAGGTATCTCAAATAACATCATACTGAAATAACTTTAATAATTCCCAGTAAAAGAGTATCGTATGAAACAACAGATTAATCTACCCATTGTATTAATGGGTGCTCAATGGGTGAAAACTCAACCAAATTAAATTATATACGGTGCCTGACTTTTAACTGGCAATTAAGCATTTCTGGCTGACGGTATCACAGCTGCAAGAATCGGTGTCACGTGGAGTAATGATTTAAAAAAAGATCTTATATATATACAATGTGGCGAAATGAAACATTATGCTTTCGTACCATCTACTGTTATATATGTTACCGGCCAAACCCGATTTCAGGACAAACTAGTTTTGCCTAGGCTAAACTAGTTCTTCCTATACGCGATAGGATTAACTAGTATAGCCTAGTTCAAACTAATTTGTCCTGAGCCCGATAGGATAGACCAGTTTAGGCTAGGCCAAACTAGTTGATCCTGTTATAAATACGCACACTCTAGGATAAACTAATATGGCCTAGTCTAAACAGTAAATATACCTATTATCTAAAAACACTTGACTCCTACATGTTAAAAGTACAAACAAAAAACCACAAATACTTTCAAAACATATATATCATTTAAATCGATCATAGTTGGAATAAAAATGTCTTTGAATTACGCATTAATAATTTTCCTAGAACGAGAAACGGTGTTTCCGCTGGTAAGGAACGAGGGGATGTGAAATATTCAATGGTGAAATTAACATCTGGAGAATTTCCATACTTTTCTTTTTTTTCCAGTTTCTTTAGTGGCCAGTGGGAAATTGCTAGATGACAACCTCATATTATAAGTGCAATCACAATTATATTGTTTTGTCTTCTGACTATGGATCAGTTTGGAGTTAGTATCTGATATTATCAAGGCGATAGCTTGTGTGTTTGTACGTTTGTTACCTCTTCATGCTCAAACGGCTAGACCGATTTTGATGTAATTTTATATGGAGGTAGCTGACACCCTGGCCTAATACATAGGCTACTTTTTATCCCAAAAGATGTAGAGGGTAACATCGCGGGGTGCAGCTAGTTATCACTATATGTTGCTAGAGAAAAATTTCCTAATTCCATTTTAAAAAACATTACACTTCTTTTTTTGGCAGTGGTATAATAAACAGCCTTTGCCACCCACTGCTATAATATAAGCTACCCAAATGTTAACTTATAAAACCCTGACTTCTACGTAATTAAATGCAACATTTCCCGGTAAAAAGCGATTCGAGCCGCGCGATATCTGGCAGTGTTACGAAATTGTCGGCCATTTCTCAGCGGAGAGCGATGCATTGCAGCGGAGGCACGTGATGCCGCAACCGACCCGCTTATTAAATGAATTCATCACAGTTAAAGCATAAACACTCTGTTGTTCTATAGGCCATGGATCCAGCGGTGATGCTTCCTTTCATTAATGCTGTGGTTTCATTATTTATAGTTTTAATTAGTTAGTTAAGTTGTGTTATCTGCGGAAATAGGAATAGTAGGAAAGTTACAGAGTTTATTATAAGATAGATCTGTTGAAAAAATGTCGCCTCACAAGCTTACACTAGGAACCTCCCCTGTATCATGAGTGCTTTTCACGAACATGAAATATTACATAAACAAACACAGTCTCAGGACAAAAATCCGCAGACCACACAAATGTATGTCCCGTGCGGGAATCGAAACTGCAACCCCTAGCCCAACAGTAACTACGCCAAATAGATCCATGTATGTATCACAATCGACAAATAGTTTTTGTGGTAATTCGACTGCATGTCTTGCGTTGTTATATAAGAACTTATGACTATAATGATAAATGACAGAAATTAAAGTATGTAGAGAAAGAAAATGAAGCCGTGTATGATAAGCGCAACTTCACGACTTCAAAAGTAAAGTTTAAACGCATTTAAAATCGTCGAAGAAAACGTATTCTTTGAAATGACGACCTGATTAGCGCAGTGGCTAAGCGATTGGACTGCTGCGCTAAGGGTTGCGGGTTCGATTCCCGCACGGGGCAAAACTTTGTGCGAACCACAGATGTTTGTCCCGAGTCTGGGTGTTTGTGTATGTGAATATTTCATGTTTGTGAAACGCACCTACGATACAGGAGAAATTCCTAGTGTGGGGCGACGTTTTTTCTAAAAAAATAAAAAATCAGTAGCCAACATGTAATAGGTACCTATATAAATGTGTTTTCTCTTTACAAGAACCAAATCTTCTCTCACAGCACTGGGAAGACATAAAAGTCTGATACTCAGTTTTGCAGGCCAGTGTATATCGCAAAAATACACAACCTTCGCAATATTGGTAAAGCGTGTAGAGTTATTGCACGACAATTTCTTACTGGCAGAATATCAAAGCTTTCTTTGTCGTTTGATTTATAAAGTACTCACAAACGCCTTTAAGTGGGGTTTCGAAAACGCTCTCCTTTCTCACTGGTTTTCTTTGATCTTTACTGATGGAGACATGGATGCTATGCAACGGATATAAACGAGAACTGTTCTTGATTCTAAGAGTGACAAGTAAGACAAATTACGTGGATGCTCGCCGACTAATAAGCTAGAACTCGACTTGGAACCTCAGCGTATTTTTAAGAGACTTGAAGCAGTTCTTTTAAAGATATCCCTCAATTAATGGTCTTAGATATAAGACCAAAGGCTGTCACTTTCGTAAAAACTCAAAATGTAATTTATATGCTTATTCATAATTCCATACATTATAAATGTGAAAGTAACTCTGTCGGTCTGTTACACCTTCACGACTAAACCACTACACAGATTTCAAAGAAATTTGGCATGTAATAAGTGTAAGATCCAAGAAATAACAAGGCTACTAAACGCGGGCGAAACCTAGTAAAAATATAAAGTAAAATAGTTAAGGTCAGATGTCAAAGATCAATACAGGTCTCTCAGGTAATTCAACAACAATAGCTATGCATTCACCTATACCTTGGGTAAATACTGGGTTGTTGCCGACATCACATTACATTCATAGTAATTTGATACATACAGGTACAACCAAAATAATATGAATTCTTAAAACAGTATTGTTTAAAGTTGTTGTTGAAGAAACTGTGTATACAGTATAAAAAATAACAGAGTGAAGCTAAAATAAAATTATGTACAATAGACAATAATTTATCAAATAAAACTCAATATAAGGCCAAGTTTATTGCAAAAAGTTTTTACCTATCAGCGCAGGAATTCTCAGACTTTTTATTATTAAATTATTATTCGCTTTTAACTTTTTCCTTCGGGAATAAAACATTGAGAAGCACCTACATTTTTACTACATTTTATGAATTTTCAACAACACAAATTAGAAGAAGGTATGCCGTATTCTGTCTGAATATAACTGGAAAAGGTATAGAAATAGAACAGACTGTTTTACCCAAAAATGAAAGAAACTTTCACGCCGATGTCAGACTGTATAAAACTGAGTCAAAGCGTAGCGAATACTTCTATTTTTGTACACCGGGGTAACATCTAAATTACTTTAACCTAATTTATTATTAGATAGCCTATCATATTTTACTTTTATCAAAATGGTGGACAAAGAACTCTTCTAATTTCAAACTCACTTGGCTACTTCAGCACTCATGCTTCTCAATACTGGCATATTAGGCGACCTGATTGGCGCATTGGCTAAGATTGAACTGCTGCGCTAAGGGTTGCGGGTTCGAATCCTGCGCGGGGCAATACTTCATGCGAACCCCAAATGTTAGTCCCGATTCTAGGTGAATTCCTAGTGGCGACGTTTTATTTAAGGAAGAAAGAATATTAACCTAATCCACATAGAAACGAGGTATTAAACTTGCATAAAACCCCACACTATTACCACTATTATATTTTTTCAGAAATAAATTCTTCTTGGAAGTTTCAAGACCCTCTTTAGATTTCAATGCGAACTGTATTAGCAATCATGCTAGAAAATCTAGGTTCTTGAGAAACTTCGACTTAGTTTTAGCAAGTCCACTCATAAACGGCCATCCATTACCGATCTTAATTAAACTTCTTGATCAGATGACGAGGATTCAGAAAAAAATAAAAAACCGTACTTTTTCTCCTTTATATTTCTCTATTAACCTATTATTCTTATGTAAATTATTCTATTGAATTCATTGGTAAAGAGGCGAAATGCGACTAACCTTGTGCGAGCAAGATAAATAGACAATGAAAGGCCCGCCATCTAATGGGATTTTTGATTTGGCCAAATGTGATATGTGATTGTGAACCCTTAAAATGAGGAACACTCTCTCTCTGTCTACTCCATCGGGGATTACAGGCGTGATGGCTATATATCTTGAGGCCTGAGGGATGTATATGCAAACATATTATTCATTATAAAAGGTACCTCTTTTAATTTATATTGCCTAACTTAATTCAGTCATAAATATTCATACTGCATGTACAATATGTGTTAACAATCTTGACCCAGACTTGAGCTTGAACAAGAATCAAACTTACCTCAACCTCTCTAAATTAATCAGCCAACACAATTTGTTAAGCATTTCCCCAGCGTGAACCACGGCCAGATAACCCTGAATCATAAACCAATGTATCTTCAGACTAGCGTTCCAAACGGAAAACGAAAACAGTTTTGTAAAAAGGTATTTTTTGTCGCTCGAACTCCTTAAATTATATTTGAAGATATGGTTTGGTCAATCTCTGCCAAAACCTGGCAAGCATGGAAGACACTATTATTTATTTATTTATCAGATAACATGCTCCATTACTATAAAACACTTTTTCAATTAAGGCTTTTTGGTCATAAGATGATTATTGTTATTATTTCAGCCATGGTCTTCCCACTGCAGCGCAAAGGCCTCCCTTTCCTTCCTCCATTCCTCTCGGTCGTGAGCTGCAATAGACCAATTTTCTTTAAAGGAGTCCAGCTCGTCCCGCCATCTCCTTCTGGGCCTACGTAAGTAAGTACATAAGATGATGCACTGTAAAATAATCCTTAGAAAATAACAAACCGAGATTTGACTTTTCTTTTAATTAACACTGAAAAATATCTACCAATATCCAAACATTGGCAGTGGCCAGGTCACATCCTTCGCAGAACTGACAACCGTCGGGGAAAACGTGTTCTGGAGTAAAGACTGCGGCTCGGCAAACTTATTGGAATATACGATGTACGAAAATGGCTGGCAGAGGGTAGAAGCAGAAGGCTGAAGATTGCTAGGTATAGGAGATTCCTATGTCCAGCAGTGGACGGCGATAGGCTGATGATGATATCCAAACAACGAACATGAAGCACGAAGAACATCGCAAAAATGTCTCAAATATGCTCTATTTCTATCTATAATACTTGTGCGTTTTCCTGTAGATTAACGAACATATTTTACATAGTTATGGTTAGGGATGAAACAATTATCTTGATATGAGTCCATCATAATCCTAGGCTTACCTATCGAAGTAATAATATTACTGTCTTTCCTTATTCTTACACAAAGAGAAACATCAAACAACTGACTGATCCAAGGCTCGGTTTCTGTAATAACATCTCAAAACAATCATTATGGTTACTTACGCCATTATAAGACATATAACTGAAACTCTTATTACGAATCTTATCGGTTAATCAGTCATCAACAACACTCATCTCGTTTTAACAAAAATGCCTTTTGATGTTTCATAATCGACCCAAATTGGTTTATCTATATATATCTCTTCCGTTACTGACTGACTGACTGACAGACAACGCACAGCCGAAACTACTGATCGTAAAGAGCTGAAATTTGGCATGTGTGTTCGTTGGGACGAGTAGGCTACCACTAAGAGAGGATTTTTGAAAATTCCCAAATAAAAAATCAAAAAAAGATTCTGAAAAAAAAAGTTAAAATCCCAAATTCTGGCGGAAGTCATTACTGCACGCGGACGAAGTCGCGAGCAAAAGCTAGTATGAAATAAAAGTATTTTGCAAAACAGCTACCAGATTACTTCAAGTCTCAAACATACATAGGTATTAAATCGGAACAATCGAAGTGGACCAGTCAGTAGTTCCACAAACCGCTCTACCAATACAGCTATATCGCCGCAAAAATGCTTTTAAGCCGCAGCCATATCCATCTGGTTGGAATCTACGAGATATTGCGGAAGTGGAAAGTGTGGGCGCAATATGCAGTAAGTACTGCGTCCGACAGTTTGCTGAATAGAAAACCATCGGAGTAACTGCTGCACGTAAGTTTGTGCCGGCAGTGGACGGCGTAAGCCTTGCGGTGCGCGGTCGACGCCAGATGCGAGTACCCGAATATTATATTTGTTACTGTATACGTTTTGTTTGGCTGTGGCCATTGGGATTGTATTAGGGTTGTGTGGTGGAGTGGCATTCTTTACTGACGAGGCAAAAGTCACGAATAGGGTGGTATAAGTTTTTGTTGTTTTGTTATTTCGTTTGGCTACGTGAAAAGGGTTGGGTGTAGGCTTAATTAGTAACATATCTTCCATGCAATCATGATTAGGCGTATTTAGTTATACAATAAAAAAACCTTCGAAGATTATAGAAATACATTATATTGTAGGGATCACCCGTACACCCATGTATGTAGGTAAAACAATTGTTTTACTTGTCTCAATTGGGGTGACACACAAGTTTACGTTGCCTAGCAACGGGAAATTTTCGCGCCTAATATGGGTTATTCCGATACACAGGAAGTAATAAGATGTAATTTGTCGGGATGACGGGTAAATTGAACTGTCGGAAGCTATTTACATTATATATTGCCTATACATACCAAGTTAAATGTTGGCTAATGTTGACAGAAGACCCTCAAGTTACAGCATGTTAAATTAAGTTTGAGTAATTGGTTACATGGGTCAAAATGTTTGGGCGTAAACAGACCTGTTATATACTTAGTGACGTCACGGGGAGTGAAGGTTGTGGCTTTGAGTATTAATAAGTGATAGAGCGCATGGTGAGAAAGTAGTGTTTGTACAGTGAACAAAGACGGTGATAGCAGCTGTTGGAATACTAAAAAGTTTTTATTTTCAGTTATAATTGTGCATGGAAACAGTTTTATATTCCTGTACTACACTAAAAATTCTTAGCAAAACTTACTTTTCTCCTTTTGGCTTTTTTAATACGCCATTGTGACCTCGTACCGTCAGCATCACAAGTAGCTGTTTTTTACATACCATTAATTAATAAACAACTTCTTATACAATAAAAATGTCTTAAATATTCTTAAACAATAACTTGAATTGATTTTTGTGTTTATCAATTACTTGACATGAGGTTTCTTAACTTTTAAATTATAACCCGCGCCAATAAAGAAACGAATCATGAATGGCTTCGCTAATCATTCCCTCTCACTCGTACGGTATTTCTGTCGCACTTTGTCACAAACAATAAAGTTACGTTAGTTAGTTTTAATTAAGTTACTTTTTTTGTTTTATTCATAAATTTTATTACAAACAGTGAAGTGGAATAATTATTATTTTGATATTTGTTTTCAAAAAACAATAAAGACCTTCTTTAAAAAAAATTACATATCTGGCAATCCTGTTTTGCTGACGGTCCAACCTGTTATTACAAGTATAAACCGCGATTCGGTTCTTTATTTGCGCGAGTTATAAGTACTGTACCTTGTAAAAACTAAGAAAGTGTATACCTTGTTTCATTCATACTTAAACACCACCCCTTTCGTGTAATGTTTCGCGATGTTATTGTGTTCCCTTGGTAGACGATTGACGTTGCCAAGGTGACATCCTTTTGAGGTGAGAGTGGAATTTTAAGCAATTGTCACTTATGTGTTATGTAATACGACAGGCCTTACAGGCTTCTATGTTTGTGGGAGATAACTTCGGCATGTACATGAATAAGTACTTATGTTACCACGGGTGTATGTATTAACTTAGTGACAATTTCGTCTGTTAAACATAGAGACTGTTCGACTGTATGTGTGTGTATTGTTGAAAACCTTGATAACTTTCGGCCGAAGTAGTTCCTCCCGGATATCTTCCAAGACGAAGCATATTTTAGGCTAATTAGAGGGAGGCTGTTGCTATAGATAAATATACGTAACAATAATATCTTTAAGATATTTTCACATCAATTTGTTTTCTAATCATTTTAATTGCAATGCCACGCATAGGAATATCATACTAAGCATTGTTATAAACCCCCTAACCTAGCTTCACATTCTACTACGGCTTTGCGTCGTAAAAGGAAGCATTCTCAAGGTAGGTTCTATCTAAATAGACTCTATAAAGACGTTAATTCCAAGGATAACTTGCCTACATTTTAGTGTCGTATTCTGAGTACCTACATACTATATTTATACTTGCAGTGAAAATATTCACAGAACAATTCAACAGACAAAAGCTTCACACCTGTGAATATATGGAAAAAAGTAACATAATTATTCCTATATGCTTTTCGTGAGTGTAACTTTTTTTATTCAAAGGACAATAGATACATGAAAGATACATGAATTTGGTAACAAAAATAAATATATGGGTAAATAAATATTAAGTTGTAAAAATGAAAATTGAAATATTTGACTAAAAACTCTTTGTAGGGTTGGCTCTGCTATGTACTTACATTGGCACTTGCCAAAGGTGCAAAGAGTATAGACCCTCACTTATGACACCGTAAAATGTATAAGTTGCAATATTTGTTAATACACCCGGCGTGTGTAGCACGCTCAAGTCGCTCTAGCAGGAGCGCGCGTCGCCGTCGACGTTCCACGGACGTGCCGGCGCATCAGCACTATTATTACTTACATTTTTCACTGCACACACTTCACACTACCGAGCGACGAGCGACGTGGGAGAACTTATAATTCTACCACTTACAATAATACGAGAAGCAGATGAATATCACGTATGTATAAAGTGTCTGGTTTAGTACAGGGCGACAGTAATACTGATAAGCTCGGATTAAGACTAAGCTAAGGCGTCGTATATCTACCCCGGTTTACCCAATTTTGTAAGACAGTTAAGTCTGTCAAGTAAACAGGTGAGGTAATCTTGAAACACGTTTTAATGTGTGCGTTCTGCGTTTACAAGTAGCAAAAAGTTTTTATTTCAAAAGGCTCACGTTTGTGGGAAAGTAATATCTTCGTTATTTCTTTTATAACTTCTTCAGTAGATCTACATTTATGTATCCTTAACATTTCTCCATATAAACAAAGATGCCAACTTTAATGATAAACGTTAGGTAAGTAACGTAGGTATATTAATAACCTCATCAAAATTGATATTTAGGTATCGACTTATTAATATGTATGGTCCTTAATGAGAACATTCATCATGTCTTACGTCTTTCAAAATCAATAATTTAATATGACTTCTGATATCAAAGAACGTAAGAATCTTGTGGGGGACTTCTATTGGAATTCCAATTGAAACTGAACAATGAGATTCCGTCCAACTGGAGTATTTAAAGATTGAATATTCTCGTAATTACGTATTCTTTTCGATACAAACGCGGGCATTTCCCTAATGGTGTCCCTTTGTTTCATTGGCGACATTAACGCTTAAAGGTTATGAGCCGGGCCAAGTCCAAGTTTCCCCCTGAGCCCCCCGAAAGGGCCAAGTCCCCCTCCGTGAGTTACGTCTTTTCACGTCACGTCAAATGTGCTATCCATTGTTTAGGAGCGAATTTTATCTGAGAGCGTCGTGTTTGATAAAATTTAACGTTTATTCGAGCGATTGTAACAGAGGCGCGCCTGGTGTGGGGCAGCCCGGGGCGGCTGTCAGCTCCGCCGTGCAATATTCATTATTGACAATTTGAATGGAAGAGAAAAATGTCAGACCCGTGTTGTAGGTAATGTAAATATTTGATCAAAATAGAGCGCCAACCCTACCCGCTGCGCAGATGCGAGATATTTGACAGTTTTAAATTTACTATGTGAAATAGGGGCTTACGGGGGCCGCGTATATTAATATATTATCCCGCAGATAATACGAACATAAACCTGCCAGTTGTTTCAGAAAATAATCTGCCTGGCCAGACCTTAATTTGCAATTTTTCTGCGGGAAAATTTATTTAAATTGACTTTTAAAATATGAAATATTCACTTTGGAAATTTGCATTAGAGTTCCAGAGAGATTACTTTATTGAAGTAGATATGAGCTGTTTGAATATTCACTCGCTATTTTAGATTTGGCTTCTAACCATTACAATTTCGGGAGATTATATTATGGAAACTTAACTTGCATAAAATAAACATTCATCTGAATTCATGAACCTTTACAATAATTCGTTTCAAAACATGCGTTATTTTCAACTAAATAACGTTAGAGAACCACGTTCCGCCATTATTGTCGGCCATAACCAGCACTTGTTGCGGCTTGATTTACGGCAGCATGATGACAATTTATGTAATAATTGAAATTAATATCAGTAATCTTATTATAGGTTATGTTGCTAGCCTAAATAACAAAAGTAAAGTATTTTATAATAGATCTTCTTATGATATGGTTGATGAACAACCTGTAGGCCTCTGACATGGCTTTACGCATCGTTGAAAAATCCCTCAGTTGTGCCGATTTTCTCACGATATTTTTCTACACCACGACGTTAATATAATATTAGCAACTAATAATAAATTATGTCGTGTGAACCTGTAATTGGCTTTATGTTGCATATTGTAACCATCCATCCCTATTTTTATAGCTGTTGGTTTTCCAAATATAAATAAATAATAGGTAGTTACAACGTTTACCAAAACTAATGAGATAGTTTAATTTAATCGTTTCAGTGATGTATAAATTTGAAAATTTCAGTCCTTAGTGGCATTTAAACATATTTCAAATTAGTGTATTGTCATCGGTCCTCGATAAATCTACAAAGTTTGAACGAAATCTAGCCGTTTAAAGTGGGTCATTATTATCCAAAGTTGGACTTGGCTCAACACATTTTTTGCAAGCCGTTTATAGCTCTTATATTAAAAGCCATAAATTAAAAAAATGAAAGTAATGATAAATGTATTTACCAAAATTACAATAATTAAGATTGCCGGCAAAGCGGCTTTGGAATAAATTAATTTAGGCATTTTCGTAATAATAGCTATAAAAATGAATAGGGTCGAAATATGAATGCTTCTGAATTAGTTAAAATGAGACAATATTTTAGATTGCATGACCTACTTTTAACCCATCTATTTTCCGACTCTTAGGAGAGGCCTTCATCCGACTCAGTTACCAAAAATAAGTTCCGTCTTTTGGTCAACATGGGTTTGAATCCCGGGATAGGCGAAATCTTACTCGGATTTATCCATTAGACAATTCCCAGCACGGAATCTGGGATAGTGTCCGGTAGATAGCAACAGGCACGCCACCTATTGGGACCTTTAACATGATTGACGAAATGTGGGTGTACTATATTAATAATATGCGCCTCTGCCTACCCCTTCGGGATATATAGGTGTGACGCTATATTTTTTATGTAGGTACTTATCTAATCACACGAAATTAAATAAAACTCAGTTTATTCTTGGCTTATCTACAAAGCCATTTACATAAAAATAAAAATAACTCTTCCTAGTAAGAATGTATACACCAGAATTGCAGTCCTATCAGCCAGTCGTCCGTGACAACGGCTTTCTATAATACCCACGGAGCACTCTCCGAGCACACCTCGTTTACCGTCTGCTGACCATTACATTCCAGCTTTATGTCTTTGAGATATAACGTAGTAGGACATTTTGTGGTTATGCTTTTCGCTACATGTCCTGCTTCGCAGCGAGTTTTATTTTTAATTGTGCGATGTTTTTCGTTCTCGTGTACAATTTTTGTGGATGTTGTTTTTATGATGTTAGTTTAATTAATGATTGTTTTATTTGTAGCTATATTATGTTTAAGTGACTATTGCTTTATAAATAAGTCTTAACGGTCCTTTTATCCATTGTACCTATCAATACTTTTTGTTGATAAGATGTTTATCAACTGTTATTAACGTTTTTGAAATAACTAAGTATTTTTTCTTGCCTCCAAGGACCAAAGTACATGCTTGGTCCTTGGAGGCATAATTGAAAAATTGCTACAATTGTCAAAATATTTCACATCAACGCCATTACAAAATGAAAACTAAATTCGTGCAAATGTATGCCGAGTGCTTTTTGTGAGCGAACGTATTACAGCCTTGATACCGTAATTCAGTACGTCAGGTGCAGATGCCGCCAACGACTCCAAGCGATTAACCCATTTGAGGGCACGAACCACCAGCCGACCAGTTAAGAAAGACCTTACAATATCCTCACAAGCTTCCTTCGTCTCCTTTACCCAAAATAAGCGAGGGAGGGAGGAAGGCTCAACCTTAGATGGCGCTTCGTCGCGCAGAAATGGAATGTTTGTGCCAATACTTGAATATTATTGATATTGCACTTAAATATTCGAATATCAAAATCCCTTGGGTATTTACTCTGACACAGATGTAATAGATTGCATTATGTATTTACAGTTAACGCATTTGCGTACGTGAACACTAATTCAATCCACACATTTGGAAATACTTAAAATTAAATTAAAATCTCGGTATTCCGATCATATTATTGTTTTGTTTTACAGCTAAAAGTTTGCCACTAATTGCACACTCCTTATAACATTTAAATGTGAATGTAGTGTGTGTGTGTGTAGACTCTGGAACAACATAGCTGTTTTCTTTCGGATTTTGTCAAATAGGTATAAAAAGTCATGTAAAAATAATGAGTATTGCATTATATCTACCAAACAGAGATCGTCTCATATTATTATTTATATCCAAAAAAACAACATATATTTCCTATAATTCCCATACACTCGCTAACCTTTCGACAATGGAGGGGGTAAATGAGACAGCATTTTATCCGGTAATTTGGCCGCATTCGGACGTCTCGACCCACGTCACGCGGCTGATCCAGTTGACAAGTTCCACCAATATGTCGAAAGGATAGCAGGGTACACACAGTGCTAATTTAATTAGAAACGTCCTGATGAATAAAATAGTTTCGGATGCTGGTAAATACAGGATGGCAGGTCGGAACGTTGAGATGGGCTTGTTTGCGAATCTTGTCTCATAATATCATTATCTATTGCGCGAATATTTGTTTTATCATCGAGTGTGATACGATTTGTTGGAACAATGTAGCTTAATTATCAGTCAAGAATCGTTTTGTCTTCATTTACGGAAAACATATATGTATATTAGGTTAAGTATATCAATTGATTATTATACACAACCTTTTTCTAATTATACATAGGTATATGTTGGGGTGTGTTCCCGGTCTCTCTAAGTATGGCTAATGTTTTGCGGAAGGAGTTCTATCTGGTTTCTTATGTAGAGTCCGGGACCTTTTTTGTTGGTAATTATATTTTTTTCAACATTCAATTGTTATTGGTATGTATTTGATTACAAAGTTATTCCTAACAACAACAAGCGTACAGCGTGTTTATTAAAATTAAAAGTAAAACTACTTTGCATCTGCTAAATTTGTAAACATTTCTGTAGGGAAATGTGGATGAACGAGCCTGAAAACATTTACTTCCCTAGATATTAATTTTGTTAAAAGTGTAACATTTGGATATTCTGGCGGACGGAGTTTTGCGAGCGAGTCCCTTGTCAAATCGGGCTCACCGAGCTCAACCGACCGAATTTAATTTAAACGCTACACCATTGCACTGCCTTTACTGGATAAGTACTTAGCAAGTTAGTTTAAACCACACTCGTTTCTGGAATTTTCATATTCGTAACCTCAGAAACGTAAGTCAAATGTCGAAGGACCAATTTTAAATAGTTTACTTCTTGAGAATATTTTACTTCTCAAAACTTAATCGCAATTTAAGATTTTTTTTTTATTACGAACTACAAACTTAAACTTAAATTAACTAACTTAAACATTATTGACCTGCTGTAAAGCTATGACCAATACAAACTTAACAAATAATCAAGCGAAAACGAAAGCGAACAGACCTTCAATTTGAATTCAAAACAATGGAGCTCCTTTATTGGATAAATACGAACAAAGTTAGTTATAAACTTAGCTTCACAGTTCACTGGAAACTGTAAAATGGCTATGATTTATCGTGTACAGTTTTCGCAGCAGTTACTCAAATTTATTGTTACAAATTGGACTATCAAGACGGTTAAACAAGTTTTAGCACGCAAGGACCAATTTTCAGCGATCCACGATCCACCTCTAAAACTTACGATCATTAATATTATAGTTTAACTAAATATCCTACTTTAGTATTGACTGAAATATTACTTATAAATCGTGCTACCAAATTAACTTAAAGCTGTTGGTCCTTCAGTCCGCAAGCTACATTTCCGCAACGGGAAATATATTTGTTAGTTTTACTACTCTGGTCCTTCTATGCCATTTACTTTCCACTTGCTAGCGCATGTTCCTAAGTAATAGCCCAGTTATAAATTCCAATGGAAAACTGAACTGATAAATGAGGTCAAGATAAACTTAAGTCTCATCTCCATTTACATCAAAAACATGTACTTCTCGACTAAAGATAATAGGAACAAACTTTAGTAATCTCACAGCCGCCAGAGACGATTTGAAAAATCCTTGACATGATTGATAGCTTTCAAACTTCAAGTACAAGCTATCCCATCAGAGGAAACGGGATGAGATCGCAAAAACGTGCGTCGAAAAGAAATGTATAATACTTCCAAAGTCAGAGACAATTGAGGAGAAAAAACTCGCTTGTTTTGCGTATCTCAAAGGTTTATTATGTTTTTGTAACGATTTATATAAATGATATCATTTCGTATTCCTAACTTTCTTTTCTTTTTTACCGATGTGGCATTGAAGACTGCTCTGACGTTTATCAAAGATTTAAGTCAATCATAATTATTACATGTTAAATGTTAAACTCAATAGGACAAACTTCTATACTTATTTCACAACTATGCTACCCTTTACGCGTAGTTATTCGAGACTTTCTTAACTTCAGAGCTGCTAAGTTGCTTAGAAAGCATGTTATAAAAACAACCGAAGTTTCTTAACGGCAACTTTAGAGCCGAGACTTATTTTAATAGGGATTGAGTTTGAACCAGATTTTGGATGATAGCAACTGAGTAGAATCGCAGAATAACCTAAACTTAATCAAATAGGCCACGTCCTATTTGGTCCTTTTATTTTACAAAAGAGAGAGGAATTTAAGGTATTAGGCGCAAAGGCGCTTGCACGGCTTTACTCCGATCAGTCGCTTTGTCCCCTTAAATTACACATTCGTCATTAAAACAGCATTAAATCCCACACCTTTACTTTGCTTGGAATCGTTCCCATATCGGTGTTCATTTACAAATTTTAAATTATTTTAGTTCACTTAAAAACATCTATTTTTATACTTGCCTTTTTATTTGTTTTCCTATTCTTCAAGTTTGTTGAATAATTATAATATTCGAGGGATAACAATGTCATTTTGACAGATAGTCTATGGATGATGATGTCAAAAGGTCAAATTTACTCTGCTGTTATATAGCGATTGAACAATCGGGCCTAAATTCACAATCAGCAGTTGCGTTTTCAAAACGAAACCAATGACAGGCAACTTTTAAAATTACCGGTATAAATCCAAGCTAAACACGATACGTTCCACTGCGTAACGCATCATTCCATGTCATATAATCATATTTACGGACCCGCGCCCCCTAACTTATTTATACCGCGGCGCAGTCACGCTATCGAATCAACGAGTTAGCAGTTTTGATCCAGGTGTAACAATGTTAGGTCCCAGGTGCGAGGTGAAATTAAACTCCTGTCCTAAAAAGGTTTTGTAAGCAAAATAAAATTGCCAAAGGCTAAAGGGTCGGGAAGGTTGCCACAATGATTACTCTACGCAACCCAACTTTACCGCGTCCCCAACCTTGAATACTGATCGGAATTCAGTGATGCTGATTGATTCCAATTTTTTTTCTTGTAACAGATTTGGGAGATCTTTTTAATACTTTCAAGGAAATTCTTATTGTAGAAAAATTGGGCGGCATATTGAATTTTATATAATCGCCTTTATAATTCTTAGGCTTTTATGTTGAGGCAGTGTTCGTGGTATTTGCGATCGTCGAATGGAAAGTATTCTTAAAATATTTAACTACTGCGTACCGAGTACTTTCGAATAACAATCATAGTTCAATGATATGTTTATCAGCCTTAACATCTTCTAAGACATAAAACACAATATAGGGTCGACATGATGAGAACTTTTGATATAAAGGTCCGTAATATATCCATATTTCTTGTGACTCAAGTAAACGATGATCTACCGCGGTAGCACAACGGGAAGCGTCAAAAACAAAACGTTTTCCCGAAGAAAATTTGACTTCCTTAGAGCTCGCCACTAACTTAATCAAAAGAAAAAACAAAAGAAGAAAAACAGTTTCCAAGTCCGTGTTGCTGCAAAACAATATCGGTTTTCTTCATGTTATTATTTTTTAGTTTGTTTACCAGCGTGAAGTTTGGCAAATTTGATTGGATTTCGATACTTTTAATATAACTTTGATAAAGAAAACTACATAACACATGAAAGGTATTATGGCTATTTTTACTAACACCACTTCAGGGATCATACAATATCGTAAATTAGATAAATAAAAAACGTCTTTCACTGGCAAGTTTTTATTGTAATCCGAACAAATTAAAAACAAAACCTGTTACATCGAAGCTGTCCCATTAAATCCCCAAGTAATTATTGTATATCAAAACGTTATACAAAACAATCTCGCAATTAATGTACAACATAATGAGTTAGATAAGGCAGTACGCCTGGGGATATCGTATACAATTCATATTAATGTTAGGTTATTTTACTCACACTCGCCTCTCGTAATATCAGGACGTGTACGGAATATACAGTGTGTTCCGAGTTACAGCGTTAACGAGCATTGGGGGCATTAAGAACTTGCTCTTTTTGTTTAAAATGACGTCATATGTATTCTAAGAACTAGCCTCTTTTCTTTGGATCTTTCGGAAAATCTTCTCGTAGTTTGGTAGGGCATGTCTTCTTCGTGATTTTTTGTCGTCTTTTGTGAGAAATAAAATAACTGTAATTAATTAATTAGTCTATATTTATTATTATTATGGAAGCCGCGGTGGGCCGAAGATCGATCTTAGTGGCGTGCCATAGGAGAGGCCTATGTCCATCAGTTGACTGATTTAGGCTGATGACGATGGTGATGATAGAGGTAAAGTTAGCTTGTAAGTTAATAATAATAAAATTAAAGTTGAAACAAATATAATTTGACTGGATGTAGTTGATACTTCTGGGTTGATACTTTATCCGAAAACAACGACGAAGTCGCGGGCTGAATCTAATATACTATAGGTATATTTATTAAACGCGGTAATTAATATCATTTTAGCGTCTTACGAGTTATTTATCCGTTTATCCGAGTTTACCAAAAGACATTCATTACCTACATTAGCTTAACAGAACAAGTTCTATGTAATGGGATTAATGTCAGATTAAGATGGAACGAACCTAAGTAATAATAATAAATAATAATGTTCTCCTGACCGAATTTTGGTTACAGCCTTTCTCAGCTGAGACGAGCCAAGTACTCGGGATATATTATAGTGCACAAGTGTGCGCGCAAACACAGGTGCACCCTTCATTCCCTCACTCTCATACTCCGATATGACGGTAGACTGACACGACCGGAGAGAGATCAGGCGCAGGACCAAAGACTTAACGGGATTTTCGAGCGAAGGGGTCTCGACTTATGAAAACGGTCACCCATCACAAGACTGACCGCAGCCAGCACGGCCTAACCTCGCAAATAGACTGCTATGAACCCCTCTGTACCTAAGTAATGGGTCATTAAAGATGAAGTACCTACCGATAATAAGTAGATTATTTCATCCAAGTAAAAAAGCTTATGACAATATTTGCCGAACCTACTCCATTACATCTATTGACAGAGCCAATTAGGTTACTCACAATTGTATTTAAACAATGTATTCGTTTTTTGTTACTTTCGTTTGTAATATTTGGACTTTACATTGCTTTACAAGTATTTGTATTGCAGTTTTCAAAGCAAAGTCCTACACTGCTTTGGCTCTACTTTATTCAAAGCGCGAATAAAAGAACATTTTCCAAATGGATATCAACATATTCTAGTACATTATTTACTGCAAAAACACTTTTTCAATCCCCTGTATCAACCCTGGGCTTATAGGCTACACTTAAGCCCGCGTCGTTTTCACAAGCCTGCACCTAAACGAATTTTCCCCAAGAACTACCGAGTAAGGCCGCGAGCTTCCGATTCGTCACGAACTGTCCGTCCACACAAACTTTGTATGCTATCTTATAGAAAACACTACACACAATTATCGTCCTTGGGTTCCTTTATTTGTGGTGTCAGTAAAGGTGCTTATTCTATGATAAACAAATGTTGCACAAGGGCTAAGACTTTAATAATTGCTCCCTTTTTTAGAGATATAGGGACCAGTTTTTAAAGACTGCCCTGTTAGTAATTCTAAGAATAGTTAATTTTTCTTAAACATATTATTACTTATAATGTAAACTTCATTTAGACAGAAGTGTACATACATAACATCACGCCTGTATTCCCCGAAGGGGTAGGCATAGATGTACCTATAGTACACCCACATTTCGATAGTTATGTTATAGGTCCCAATGTAATAGGGGGCGAGCCTATTGTCATCAACCTGGCACAAATCCAGACTCCGTGCTGCTACTGAGATTTACCTAATGGACCACCAGTAACACTTTGCCCGACCCCGGATTCAAATCCAGGACCTCGTGCTCAGCAGTCGCGCTTAGCGACCACTAGACCAAAGAGACAGAAGTGTACATACTCGTGAAATGTTTTGAAAGCAGCAAATTCCACAATACGTTAAAATAACATGTCAAGATTTCAAAGCCAAACTTTGGCACTATTAACCTCATTGCACACTGTAATGACATTCCTATTTCAATTAGTGTACCAAGGAATACTGGCAGCGTGTAACAATGTGCAACCGTTATAATATAGGTACATACACTATATTTTTTAATAATCGTATGAATACAAATAAGATAGTTTTTTTTTTACTCTCATTCTTTTGTACTTTCATCGTTAAGAAGTAGGTGAAACCCCGCAGTTTTTATTATTTTTTAGCTTTATCTTTATATAAAGGTTATCTTATAGGTGTATACGTAACAGTTTTGAACTTATATGGTCCAAAATTTTGCTCCAAGCTCTGAAATTACTCGGAACTCTAACAGAACTTTTCAAAACTATGTTGGAGACGATTTTCTGTCCAACCAATTGCAGTGCTATTCGAGTACCACAACATTCCAGCGCATTTCACGATGTCAGCATTGCTGCCCGACTGCCTGTAAGAACTGTCATATAAGTTTGTGTGTTACCGGGAACAGACACCGAATATACTCTCCGGGATACGCCGAAATCGAAATAGAGCAGTATCTGCAGTAATTTAAATAATTTACATTTACATTTATCTATCATGCCTTTGTAGTCTAAGTCTAAACTGATAATACGGGTATAAAGTCTCTTTTAATATGACTAAAGTCTCTTTTTATTGCTATTAATTCAGCAATTTCTGGACCTAATTCGAATGAACATGGATTGGTTATCCTCTATTTATTGTCGAATATGACTTGTGATTTTGAATAGGAGTTTAATTTTAGCTATTAGATTCATGTATGTATAATTATTGCGAGCTTTATGGGGGCTCATTAAAAAAGCCGCCACGGAGATGATATTCAAATGTATAAGTATGCGCCCCAGACAATCAGTCACATATTTAAAATCAGCTACTATAAATTCAACTATTGTATTATACAGTTTGGGGAAGTTCATTTCCCATAAACAATCACGCAATATGTACGCATCAGTAATAACTTATTACATAAAGACGTACACATATTTGAATAGCAAGGTCTAACCAGACATCATTTTGATTTCGAACACAAACTCCTGTCACGTTTTCCCGCCCAAAGTGGTGGCAACCGCCATCTTGAAACGTGACGTTGACGGCTGACAAGCACGCGTTGACGCTTCTCCATTTAAATATCGCGCCTCTTTTATTCGCTACCTATTTTGTCTTAACAAATAGCGGATCTAATTTGTGGTGGAGATTCTTTGTTGGCCGGTATAATGAAGGCAAGGCGTTTGTTTTGTTTTAGCCTAGATGGGATCAGTTAAGGCTGGGGTTGAGAAGGCACGGTTTGTTTAAATTAAGAACGTCGCTTTTATAGATGTTATACATACATTTTAGTTTTCTATTACTTGTGTTTAATCTATGAAAAAAAATTTGTTTTTTTATGTTATTCTTTGTTGGTATAAAGTTGTTCACTCAGCCTGCTAACTGAAAATATTATTACAAATGTTGCACTTACACGCCTAACAATGAACAGCAATATCATTCTATACTAGTTCTTTGTCATGTCTTCCAGTCAGTTACAATCGAACATTGGAAAAGTTATGGGATACCATTTCAGGTCACGTATGAACCCGCTCCGTAGATAAAAGTGCGAACTATATAGGTACTTCGATATGAAACTGGGATAAGTCTCTCTTCCTAGCACATAGCTTATATTAAATTCATCCGACATCTGTATCTGACAGTTTTAAGCGGTGGCAACTCAGTTCTCGGGGAAATTAGTTGCTTTTAGTTATAAGGTAGAATACTTTAGACGCGAGATCCTAAAAACAAAGGATCGTTAACGCAAATTACGCTCAGAAATTTAACGACTACGTACGTAATTATTCTGATATAATTTAGAGCACATTCATTAAGATGTCATAATAACCAAGTTTTACTCCTCACGTATAATTAGAAATGAAATATTATTATGTGCTCCTATAATAATGGAAGCAATAATGTTTTTAAAGACATACTCTCACAACATCGAGTTTCTAATTAGGTCCTAAAACATGAAATAATAAAAGCTAAACTGAAGTTTCCTCGTTCAGTTCTTCTCTTAAATCTCAATCCAGGAACAAGCTAAGAATAATTAAATGGAGAACTTTGTATAAAATTTTTCAGCGATAAAAATATAGCATGTTACCACAGACCTCATTATTCCGCGATTTATACCGGGCCCTCGGAAAACGAACTAGGGACGCGCACTTGACCTGTTTTTTCATAAACAATATACAATACCGCGTTCTGTCCTGTAGAAAAGGGTAAAAGGATAATAAATTCCTTCTAGCAAAGGCAGTTGATTTACGAGAACTCACAATTCAGATTATTTGGGTGCTTCTGGCATTATTTATGAGTTAATTTGCATTAAAACTGTTTTTTCTGAGAAATATTACGAGGAGAACCTATTTTTGTGCCGCTGTGCGAATGTTAATGACTAATTTACTGTAATATAGCGACATCTGCCGCCTATTATTACAATTATATTATAGCTAACGGTCTTCAGACATTTTTATGAAAAGACTATGATTGGTAACCCAAAACATCCAAGAAAATACACATTTTGCTGAAAAGTTGTGTAGCGGATTATTTATTCATGTAGCGTACAAACATAAGTTTCCTAACATATTCTGAGATTATGCATTAAAAACTTCATTTGAAACAAACTTCAGAAAAGTCTCAAACTCAGAACGAATATAACTTAACCTTAATAACTACTTTTTGGAATTATTCATACTTCTCTTTGGGCATCAATACAAGATACAACAGAGAAGATAATCCTTTAACTTTGATTACACCCGTTCGCTGGAACCGTTGACCGTGACAATAGTTGTATGTAAAGGACTCGGGAGGATAATTGGTTTGCATTAAGCCATCCTGCCGTCTGGAGCGGACATTGACTTACTGAAGGGCCGTGCCGACTCAGCGTTTCCCGCGCCAACGCCTAGTCATCATTTTTTTACAACAACGCCTGTTTTCACACTACGAGTCGTGTTTAATAGCGACCCTCGTATAAAAAGCGTTTTAACGGAATATTATGAGATTATTCTAAGTGTGTTTTGAAGAATTTTGGGCCTAAGGTCCGCGTTATTGGTCCTTTGTGGCAGTTAATAGGTAGGAAGTCAAGTAGACCGGAAAATTCCATTTGAGCTTTCATTGTGTTTATAGAGCTGAAGCATAGGTACATGTCGGGTCTTGGAACTAATAAGAGATGAATATTTAAATAACGAGTACTTAAATGGACAAGTTCGGTTAATGATCAGATAGATATTTTTGGATTTCAGTACCTTTTGTTAGCTGTTAACAATCCATAATGTATAATAAAAATATAAGTGGATCATTAAACTGTATGTTATATACTCCAATATATTGTAGTTTAGCAGTATATTTGAGCCTTCGTAGTACTAAGTACTACCTTTCGACATAGATTAGGCCGACTAGTTTCTTCCCGAGGGTGTTATTTAAGTAGAATACGTATGTATAAGGGTCAAGAAAGAGTAGGTATTTGGAATTCCATAACATATAGGTACTCCAACCTGGTGCAATGCAATAATCATAATGGTAAAAGCTTTCCATCGAAAGTGAAGTATAAGAAGGTTTGTTACATAAGGATTTAGGATAGATCTGGGGCGATGTTTAAAAAAGAACTTCGCCATATATACTAAAACCTTGAACAGTGAAAAAGGTGATAGGCTACTTTTCATCAACAGTCAAGCAGAGAGAAAAATATTTACGCGGCGGAAGGTGGGTAGCTTTTTGTACATAGTAATAGTACCAAAACTATATTGCTGCTGCAACTAACATTACAATATGTTACACCATTAAGTTAAATGAAAAATCAGTATGCTTAGTGAAAATCCAGACGGTTCCTTTTTACGACCAGTCTTTACGACGAGGGATTTTTAGGTACCATCTAGTAAAGCATCTGTTTGTAGGCCATCTTTCAAATTACGCTCTTAAATTTTCTTGAAATCACGGTACCTATAGAAAGATTTAAACTGCCTAATAGTTCTAGTGATCCAAAGCTGCTGAAGTGTGAGGTCTAGAGCTCGATTATCGGATCCAGCAAAGTGTTTTGGATTTCTCCATTAGGTAATTCTCAGTACCAAGACGAAGTTTGAATTTGTGCTTGGTTAATGGTAATAGATAGACAGGATTGGCAAAGAAAAAGTGAAGCGTATACCCAGTGGGTGATACCGGGCTGAAATGATGAGTGGCAATAGTCTTGCCCCCTATTAAAGGACCCATAAGTAACTTAACACGTTGCCTATTCGAGAAATAGACACAATAGTTATACAATCGACGTGTATTACCTATAACGCACTGGATAGTGAAAAGATTATTGAAGAGAGGCGAACTGCCTCTGCCTACTTGGAACACAGGCGTGGTGCTCTGACGACCTGATTGGCATAGTGGCTATGAGATTCGACTGCTGCGCTAAGGGTTGCGGGTTCGATTCCTATACGACACGAAAATGTGTGCGCTCTGCAGATGATTGTCCCGAGTCTAGGTGTTTGTGTATGTGATATTTCATGTTTGGAAACGCACCCACGATACAGGAAAATATTCTAATGTGAGCGATGTTTTTTTTTTCAATATAATAAAAATATATTTAAAACGTTAAAACTACTTGAGCATATTTTTATACAACCTTTTCCAAAATGGTTTCAAGACAGGAGCTTTTCCGGACGACGTAAATAAATTGATCCTATGATTCTAAACGTCAGGCGCACCCGGTAACAAAAGATTGCGTTATACAGTCTAGCTGACAAATCCAGCTTGCGATGGGTTAACGAACTATCTTTTACAATCCTAGAGACTGCCACCAAAGGACTCATACAAAGAAAAACGAAAAAGCGAAATGATACTCATTCATTCATTCATTCCTCGAAGTGAATGACAATTAAAATCTTCTAGAGGAATAAATGTGGATTCAGTTTGTGTCAGTGAAATGTCTGACCACCCCTTCGTGAGCAGTAGTCGTGCTAAATTGTGTGTAATAGAAGAGTGAAAACTAATATTATCTAATTTGTGCTTTACACACGGGAAGGTTTCACGAGTTTGATCAGAAATCTTTATAATTGAAATTATTTTCCGGATAATAAGTAACAGTTTAGTTAATTATTTCCTTGTTAGGGTTTACCCAGTTAATCATATGATGAGAAACTAAAAGACTAAAATCGAGTATAAAAATAAAAGTAACTGTATCTAACAATATTTAAACATAATCTACAAGAAACAGCCCTTAATGTAATACATGTAAGCGCTCCATGCCTATTGGATTTACATACTTGATTTATTAAGTAAAATATTTGCATATGTAGATGTGAAGTACTCCGCTAACACCCAATTACATCGAAAATAATTCAACATGAAAACCAATATCAAGTAACTAATTAATAACCATAATTCGTAACACGAGGAAGAAGCCATGTGAAGTCTTTCTTGATGAAAGTCACTTACATATAATAATTGTTGTTCTACCTACAACTAACAACAAAACTCCATATACACACTCGTCGGTTTAGTGGTCGCAAGGCGCGACTTCTGAGGCGTTTATTTCCGGGTAGAGCAAAAAAGTTACTATATAATTCTCAGTAGCAGCACGAAGTCTGGATTAGTGCCCGGTAAATGGCAATAGGATCGCTCCCTATTACATTTGGCCATATAATATTACTGGCGAAATGTGGATGTACCCCTGTACCACCACATTTTGTAGTAAAAGTTAGCTAGTTAGGCGGTTGGTAGCAATAATTTAATGATAGTCCAGTATCCGCCGTTGAAATAAATATCGTACAGTACGTTAAGGCTGATGTAATACATCTTGCTAAAGCGTTGCTATGACCGGTTAATGGCATGGAAATTACGTAGGCCTCTGGTGTGGGCGCAACGTGCGTCGACACCCCTACGCCATCTCATGTTTCTAGCACAGCGGTTTGGGCCAGCGTTACTCTGCAGCTGAGTCTCACAAACGATGAGAATACAGCCCCCTTATTGGTTATTATACCTCTATTTAAGCCCTGTTTAGGATCGAAGCTCAAGTTATATTTAGAGATCAAAAAAGAGAGGTCGACTTTTAACGTGACCAGAAAGCTGGATTAGTTTTTGGCCAAAAATAACTAGCATTGCCATTAATGGGCAATGCTCCATTCAATCCATTATTTTGGTACTTATCCTGTTAAAAAGATTATTTCAATGTTTAATTTCCCTATGTAATTTAATTTTATTCTAATTACGACTTTAATAAATAAGGCTCTACTAATCAACCTTAATTATCATAATTCTTAAACTGTACGAATTCAAGGGTTCTGATTGAAGTTTCAACAAGCACTTACTACACAAGAATAGTTCATATTTATAAATAAAGGGTACATACAAATCTTCAAAAATAGGTAAGTTTATCTATCCCGTTGTAATAGTAAACAAACTACGTCCAGTATTAAAGACAGAACGCCGAAAGCGTTGAAGTAACATAACATTGACTTTTCTAACTAAATTCCGCAAAAAACAAGGTTCCAGTACAACCACAAATTGTAATTCAACTGTCAACACCAAGAAAATGGCAAGTTTCCTCAGTGTCGACATAAAAAACCGAATAAAAACATTGAAAGTAAGGTTATCTTCAATACTATGTATCAAAACTTTGAAACAAACACAATAGTGTACTTACTTGCAACACACCGGGGTCGACGTCAGGCCGCACATTGGAAACACGAAAAAGTCGTCAACCACCAAATACATTGATATACAACATGACACAAACGTAGTAAGTGTAGTAACCGAAGCACATGTAGAGGCGTGTCGTGAGTTCGCCGGTGCACGCGGCCGCACTCAATCAGCTGATCGCGTAGGACAGTTAATCAATCGGCAGAGGGCCGGCGAGGGGTTGAGGCCAGGCGCGCTTGCCACACTAGCTGAGTAAAGAACCTTTTCTCATTGACACTTGAACTGGAAGGTTGGATACGAGTCGGCGGCGGCATTTTCGAAGCTCCAAGCGGGCGGCCCCGCCGCACTCGCCGCCACACTAATCAGTAATCGTTGCTGGAGGGAGGCTGCGTCGCTCTCGCCCTCGTCCCGCCTCCCCCCTCCCGCGCGCCCCCCGCCCCGCACTCACAACCCCCGCGCGTAGCCTACTACATCCGACCAGATCGGGAGACGGGAAATTCGGTAGAATAAGGAAGATTTTTGTGTTTTCACTTTAAATATGGAACGGCCTTATTATGTAAATACCTTTTTATTAAGAATACGTTTTTTAATTTCCTGATTTTATTAGCTATTCTTCCTGTCAAGATTTGGATTTTGTTTTACCTGAAGGTATTTTTATGTATTTCACAAATTAACATCAGCTTTATGTGAAACTTTAATAAAACATAATTCTATTTTACCCAACCAATAAAACAACATTATCCGAACTGTACTTACTGCGAATCTCTATAATCGCCTACTCTATGACCACAGGAGCCAAATTTTCAGGGGTGACACACTCCCATTAAATATTCATTCGTGGATTGTAAATTAGTGAATTCTCAGAGATAACAGGGCGCTTCGGGAGGCGATAAGGCCCGAATGAGACCGACACTTACCGTGGAATTACCAGCCCTGGGTAGACCGCGATCACTCACGGTAGGCTGAACATAGGCCGATGCTGTTAATGATGATTAACTGATAAACTTTAATCCGGTTTCGAGAGGTGATCAAGGAAATAGTGGCCGCTTGTGTAGATAGTAAACTATTGAAAAAGTTTTTGTTATGTAATAATTGTTGTTCGTTGTAATTTTTTAATGTAAAATAACTCTTCCTACGATTATATTAAATATTAAATAAAGAATTTGATTTGTATATTTAATTGTGATATATCCCATTACTTACAACCTACAAATTACAATGGCAATGCTGAATAAGAAACTCAATACGTGAAATATACACTCAAATAGTCAACAAACACATTCTTCCCACCTGGTTAGTTAATCTTTGAAACCAGTGTTTTTTTTGTTTCTGAAAATATGAATGGCTTACCGCGTCGCCCCTACGCGGTGCGCCTGCGCGATGACTCCACGTCAAGAGGCGATCTTAGACCGCACATCTTTTAAAATGCAACGACTCGTCCGCCGCGCGGTGTGCTCTTACAATCTGGACTTTCAAATTGAGCTTAACTTGACACCGATCGAAACTGACACCCCTGCGACATTCAACTTTAAACCGACCAATTAGAGCCTACATTCCCACTACACCATAATCTGATATTGCGGTGGATGTGTGTGTGCGATAATTTTGGACGCTGACCCTGCATTGCTCGCACGTTTCTGGTATATGGTTATAGTTTAGCACTGATACAGGCGCCGTAAAATATAAGTCGGCGAAAATATTGTATCTTAGATCGCTTAATATAATCCCTTTGTAATAGAAACTTAGTTTACATTTATTACTCTAAAGGTGTGATTAATGTAATCGTTCATCTCGTTTTAATCCCGGTTTAGGATGAATTTACAGCTCTTTGAAAACTTTTGAATAGTCCATCATTTAATAGTATTTGTAAAAGGTAATCTTTGTACATTTTCTTGGAAGTTGTCCCGATCTATCCATTACGTATGCCTCTTTCGGAGAAAGTTTGGCGACGGTATTTGTACAGGTCCCTAGTTATTCAGGATTCTTTGAACCTTTTTCTTAATTCACTCCATCTTAAACTTGTGCTTACAAAGCGACTGATCAAAGAGAACTGACCATTTTGTTAGGTTTAACGTAACTACAAATTGTTAAATTAGACAAATTAAGTCACGAAGTATTCTTCGTGAAAGGTTGCGTGTTCAAACCTAAGCAAGAAACAAATTAAACTTATTTAAACTCTATTTGAGAACTGTGAAGCAATAAGTTTTAAGTGTACACCCATTATTTATCCATCTTAGAGATCCTCGCGCACTAGACGGTTGCGATCACGACCAGTGGCCTCCAAGACCAGAAGCAAAAGACACCATACGAAGGTCGCGCACTTGGCCGCAACGGTCAACTTAGTCAATCAAGTCGTGGTCGTGGCGGTCTAGTGCGCGACGTCCCTAAAACATCTCTGTACAGAAATAATTGATTTTGATAATGGCTCACCCCCTTTGTATATATGACTGGATTCTAGAACGTGGGGCTGCTTACCAGGCTTAGGCAAAACCAGCGAGAAACAATTGATATACAAACAATAAACATGCATACAAATCACACAAATCGTTTTTGTAATGAATCCTATTCGCTTTTGCCTGGCTTTGTGAAAAAGTACCCATTTGCTAACGAAGTACTTCACCCGCTCCCAAAACGAGTGTCTGTCTGAAATCATGACTTTTTTACATTTACCTTTTGAGTTAGGTCACATCAGAATTTCGAGGCTAAAATTTGCCGGTGACGCCGGTGCATGTCGACGAGTGAAGGGGGGTGAAGTGAGGTGGGGGGCTATTGTTCTGTCACAGGTGAGTGCAGCCGGGTCGCGGCCGGTAGGACCACGAAGGGTTCGGCTAAAATTACCGATATGAATAAATTATCTCCTAAAGTTTTATCACGTTTTTGCGGCGATCAGGTGTGGAATGTTGCTTCAGAATGGAATGTTGGAAAATGCTGACTTAAAATTAATTTTCATCGTGAACGATATTAAAGACAAATTATAGTGAAATTAGAACCGTTCATGCGACTAAAGACCAATAAGAGGCACGTTTTTTTTGTCATAATAAATCGTGTAAAATTTCAAGTAAAAACAAATTGTCGACCTGGTTATCGCTGTGGCTAAGCCAATGGACAGCTATCGTAAGGGTTCGATTCCCGCACGGCACATCAATTTTGTGTGATCCGCAGACGTTGGTCCCGAGTCTGGATGTTTGTGTCTGTGTTATATCATGTTTGTGAAACGCACCCACGATAAAGGAGAAATATGTAGTGTGCGATGATTTGGTTGATAAAAAAAAAGAATTGTATGTACCTTTAGAAACTAGCTGTCTTATTTTGATATTGTCAATTTATACAGATTGAATAATATTTCAATCAAAGAAAATCTATTCAAAAAGAACTTTTGTTCAGGAATTTCCCATTGTTCCAGTTTAACATTATTATGACTCGTAAAAGGGCGCAAGCTATTAATCTTTTTTAAACAAACAAAAACAACTGCGTGTTGGCAACAGTAAAAATCAAGATGTACCCCGTGAATGATTACCAAGTGACCTGAATGAAATCATTAGTAATCGTTAAGGGGCCAACTTTGTTTTGCAAACGTCTAACTTGGGGGAAGTCATCAATCACCACGACCTATACAAAACGAGCTGAAGTTAGTATCGATGGGTTAACAGGTTCCTCTTTTAGTTGCTACTTACTTGATGCCTACTTTAGTTAGAATTTGAATAACTAATCATAGCCGAAGCTTTTGCCTAGAAGGCAGCTTCAAGCAAAATTAAATGCTATTGAAGACCATACAACTGGTGGAGAAACTGTCTACCTGAACACCAGATCACGTACTGGGCAGTACAATTACTATAATTTGGCAACCTAAAACGACAGACAAAGATCTACGAAAAAGCCACGAATGGCAGCCAGTGTTGAGCGCCTAAAGAGCTATTTCAACCCGCGAGGCACGAAGTGTTTGAAAATGGAAAGTAGGCAGAAGTCCCCCTATTTGAATAAATTTTATAACCTTAGATTGTCCTCACTACTATTCTAAAATATTTCACATGCCCTAGTCCCTAGCTCACCTTCCTAAAATAGTCATATAGTCACAGTTTACGCCACTCAAGGGAAGGCCAAAAGGACTGTCCTCTGGCATCACACATCCTATCGCATTTATTCACAATAAAGTGGCAGTTGACTCTTTTACAGAAATGTAATGAAGAAAACTAGGGTTTTAATATATTTTACCCAGCTCTCGGATTTTAGTGGACCACTGTACGTTTGCAAATGTATACCTAATCAAAGCTATCTAGACTTATTACAAATCCACTTCTTAATTATATGGGTACAAACATCAGTACCTATCGTTCCTTAATCAAACCTTTTGAATCTTTTTTGTTTTTGCGTTTAAGCAAAGCCTATATTATTACTAAACAATACATAGGTCACGCCGTGGTGTATAGACTAACTAGCCGACCAGATCGTAGCGAGGCTGACTGTCCACAGTGCGCCAGACGTACAATTAGGAACTGTCACACAGAAAGGCTTCCTATTTCCCCAGTAAATTAAGTCTTCATTGTTTTAAGGGAACATAACGCCGACCATTTTGTCCTGGAATAAAGCTAGTCTACACAACTACGCTCCCTTTGCACACATTATCACATAACCATAATGCTTGAATCCTCTCTAATGCCAAGTTACGCATGAACTTTCCCGCGTCCATCTGCTTTAACATTTCTGGCGCACCACTAACCAAAAAATGGGCACATTTTCCTAGCTTACTTCCAAAGTTTCGAAACTATTTCGCACAAAAAGCCACAGAACTCTCGCATGATGTGGAAACTTTTGTTAACAAAAAGTTGAATGTATAATGTTGCTTACATAATGGCACATGCTGATCATGCGAAACGTTTTGGTCATGGCGTACGAATTTAATTAAAAAATAAATATTTTTAGATAAAGTGAAAATACCTTCTTAAAATTGAAATTTTGGGAACACTCAATTCAAAACATAAGTTTTATACTCCCGTGTGTATTCGGGAATGCCCGATTAGTTTCGAACTTAAACGGAGCCCTTATTCATGAGCTGGTTACGCGGCAGAGTTGCGGGGAGTTCAGCTCGCGACTCTACACGTGAGTATAACCGGAATATATAGTAAATAAAACATAAGTTTCCTATTTAAGCCACGATTGTTAATGTTATGAAACAGGAGAGTAAAGAATGTGGTGAATAGCTGATACTTCTGCTCCCAAACCGTGTGACATCAAACCGTGATCACAAACATAAGACAACGAATGAATTGTAAAAATAACTTTACAAGAAAGAAAATGAATTCAAGTTGAGACTGAGCAAATATAATGAATATTAAAACCGATCTATCTTTAGAATCAAGTTGATTAAGCTTACCTTGGATAATCTGCCCTCAGCCCGCGAGCATCTTGACAAAAATAACCAGCAAAGGTACTTGATACCGTAATTAAACGAACTTTTTGCTTCTGATTTATTTATATAAGAAGCAAAAAGTTAGTATACAAATTTGTTACTACCCAGTGTGAGTCAAGGCTTCTTTATCTTCAAAGTAGAGTTTCGAATCATTCGCAAACTAACAAAAATAAACTACCGACTGCTTTGCAAAGGGGTAGACATAAGCATATGACTACGGATTTCTATTGGCTTCGATCCTGTCATAGTCCGTTCGTCTCATTAGCTCATCGTATTAGAATCCTCTTTACCGGGCCTGGCCAGATCTCCAATCAGTCCAAAGTATGTTTTTCCTTTTCAGGTAATCCATTAGCAATTTTCTTATAATTATTTATTTACTTCGTCAATATTTCTAAAACACAAAATTCTTCGTCGTTATGTACTAGGACTTAGTAGCTTGACTTAGTATTGATTACTAAATAGTGTCAATATGTAAGTCCACATCTATGTATGTAGGCATTTCATTACGTCTGTAATCTGACCTCCACAATGTGCCAGATAGTATCAGTCCCTTACAGAGTACGACCCTACTGCCATTTATCGGCACAATGATTAATTACTGTGCTTTTCGCCACTGACGTTTGGCGAAGCAGTAGGTATAGTAAGCAGTAGGTCCCTGTTAATGAGCCGCGGGTACACCTAATATTATTGGTGAGTGTGGTCTTGGAACCTAACACGTAACACGGCTTTGAAAAAGACAACAAATTTTGATTCAGGGCCCGCCTAAAGCTAAACCACTGAATCTATTCCACACTTTGCTAAATAAACCTATAAATGACATGATGATAATATAGTAAAACGCTTACCGAAGTGGACAATATTAATAGCAAAAATGCTCGTCACATTTCTACTGGCATGCTTGTTAGAAAATGATATATGCAGCCAACCATTGTTACGTCCTGAACAACATAAATATTTAAATAAATTGCCGTACAACAATCCATCTCTAAACAAAAGCCCTCGATCTGAATCAAAGCAAAACTAACAGCTAAATAAAACAGTGCAACAATTTCTGTTGTTTTTCCGCAAAGCGATGGGAACAGTCTACACGTCCGGCCGTAGTAATAAATAATCCATCAAGTGAACGCCCCTGTCGCCCCAATGATTAGCACAAATACGAAACTTATGTATCAGCCGAGAGTATCGTATTGTCATCAAAAAGGTTCTGTTTTAGCTTTACTACAGACATATATGAACAAGGTTTTTAAGTTCCATTTACCATTTAAAAGTTCCAACATTCAAGATTTCTACTATGGTGTTATTTTTCTTCATAGTGGTTATTAAACTGACATGATTACTAGCACAAATATACATTAGTAGGCAGATTCTGAGTTACACCTTTCGTCTCGTTCATTCAAACGTCCCATAATTGGAAGTAATAGCTGCGGGCCACAAACATTCGTAGTATGGCCACAAAACCTTGCAAAGGTAAATAGATAGGTAGCCATTTGGGCACAACGGTCAAGGCACAAGGTCATCAAAATAATAGCAAAAAAAGTTTTAAGCAGAAGAGAGTATCTATATATTAATCCTTCTTCGGACCTAAAACCCAACCCTAGGTCTAGTACTATAATAAACCACAAACATCATACTGAATACACTACCAAAACGGACTGCCACCCACATTAAACACCAGCGGCATGTCCTAAGACTTTAGTATTCTGGCCGAGGCTAACGATCCCGGGTTATGAGCCCGTTTAACCATTTTATTTAAGGCAGGGTGCCAATGAGCGGACGTCAGATAACGATGGCGGGTTCGAAAACTAGCGCACTGAACCAATTAGCTGGAGAGAGCTGGAGAGAGTTCGGACTCGCACTGAGAGATGGAGATAAAAAGTTTAGTCCTAGTGTTCGCTCACAATGGCTGGAAATGGAATTTAACTTATTTCATTTATTTTAAGTCGGTTTAGGGAGTTTTAGATGAATACTGAACATTTGGTTTGATAATCAACCTCTTTGATTTCGTTACATGCTTGTGTTGTTGTTAACACCTAACATTTCATGAAAATAAGAAATATTTATCTTGACTTATGTTTTCCAAAATATATTATCAGACACTTAATTGTAACACTGCTATAATCACATTTTCAGTATCAACACTACTGGGAGTAATGTAATTAAAATTCCAAATCAAAATAACTATCTTAGTTGGCTAAGGCTTTATTTTTAGAAAACATTTAAACTGCGTCAAACTTATAACCAATGTTTTTGGACTAGGTCCAGTAATTTTCGAATAGATTCCGGTTTCGATCTGCACCTAATAAAGTACACACACAGGCCCGTAGAGCTAAATTAACACAGAACATACCGCTTGAGATTTATAATCTACAAAACAGCAATTACCAACCAAACTTATCCAATTCAATATGTTATCCTGTAAATTATCTAGAGAGAAAATCGTCGTGATACATGTTAGCGTAGTGAATATAAATACTAAGTACTGCACGTGACTTCGTCTGCGTGGATAATTTTGTCGAGACTTTTCCCGGAATCCAATGCCCACTCTAAAGACCCTAAGTAAGAATAAATTTGGAAATTAGCTGGATAGATCGAAGATTAGATACCTCTTAAATAAAATAAAACTTTATAAACTTTACCTCTTTATCTCGAATTAATTAAATTAATCTAGATACGACCTGATTAGCGCAGTGGTGTAGCGATTGGACTACTGCGCTGAGGGTTGCGAGTTCGTTTCCCTCAAGGGAAAAAAAATATGATCCGCAGACTTTTGCCCCGAGTCTAGATGAAAGTGGTATTTCATGTTTGTAAAACGCACCCACGATACAGAAGACATTCCTAGTGAGGGAAAACGTTTAGAAAAATATATCAAGGGTATAAAAGTAATAATTGTAACTAAATATATTAATATATACCTAGTATAGATAAACACAATTCACCGTTTGTGGGAACGAATACTCCGCGAAAGGCAACGAGTCGAGAAAGTTATTGATTTTGTGAGGTATTTTGGATGCGCCTAATTCGGGAACCAAACAGGGTTAGGTCAACCGACGCGATTAGATATTCTATGAACATGTAGGTCTTTGTGATGGGTTAGCTGACAAACAATCTATTTCCAGTTCGTTAATGAGTTATTACTTCACGCTATTTTAAGCTGTGATGTAATTGCGTTGCTCTTTGGTGGCATCGTACGGGTTATTGGTTTTGATATCAAACACATGTTTGGTAATTTGATATTTCAAAGGTGAGCCTACTGGAAAATAGGTTATTTATAATTAAAGAAGCTATTTAAGGTATACAGATAGGCTTTTGATTTTCAGTCAGCTTACCACGTCATTAACCTAATGGATTGTACCTAAAAATGTAAGAAGAATACTTACCTACTATTTTTTTCATTAATTTATACTTAGTGGTAGCCCACGTATAATATATCCACACGAAGAAAATAAGTATATTAAATAGGTCATCTCAGTTCTCAGAAACCGATACAAATCAGTGTTCACAAAATATTACAACATCTAATAACATTAGTAGATATGGATGAAATCAGATTTCAGTATAAAGGTTTCTGGAAATTAGATTAGTTTATGAATAAAATTACTTTTCTCCACAACTTTGAACCGGTTTTCGCGAAACAGAAGAAGCCTAAAGCTGTGTTGCTTCCCAGGTTAGAGCGGTAGAGGTAAAAATGTGCCTGTATTTGTCTGTGTGTGTGTATTATAATCGTAAAGATCTGCCAATACTATTAAGTCACACTCACAGTCTGTTGGAGAAATATGAGGGGATACTGAGTCTAGTCAACGGCAGGACAAGTCATCCATGGATGGCTTTAGACGTGCAAAGTGACCACGGTCCAGGCCAGCTTAGGAATACATTCAACTTGAGCCAATAAAACGATTTACAGGACATGGTTAACCATTACAAAAGAAAGCAATGCAAACCCAACTCCACATAATTTTATAATATTGAACGTGAAATACCTTGAAATATTAATTATAATTCAATAATTAGAAGGTGAGTAGCAACTCGTAATCCTTCGATTGTCTTTTGGTAGTTTAAGCTATGGCAATTCGACTATTTGTATCTATAAAACCACAAATATAAGTAAACATATTAAGTACCATACTTTATTCCGTATTGATTTACACAAATATCGAAACATTACTCTTTCCTTATATATGTAAATACTGTAATAACGAAGTTAAAACTTTATCATAATACGCTTGAAACAAACGCATTGAGGAAAATCATCATGGAACCCATATGTTAATAATAAATTCCATATCTCTGAGAGCGCCGACAGACTGCGCCACCTGTCACTGGGCACAAAATGATGTCATATTTCAGTATAAGTGTACACGGGGCACAAAAAGGACGATGCATTTGTTGTAGTGTAAAACATTAACTATCAAACCAACCGGGGTTCGCTCAGGTTTTATTTTATTATGGCAGATATGTTTGTATCTTCTATGAAAGTTTTTAATCGTTGTTTTGCTAAACGAAATATGGAGCCAATTTGAAATCAATATCCATCTCTATTGCTACAGTTGTTGAACCGTCAACCTTTAAAAACTGACAGTAACATAGCCCAATTTTATCTATATTGGGATATATCTTTAAAGAACAATATGGGACAATACAAACCACTTAAATTTAGAGCAGTTTTAAAAAGGCATTTGACCTTAATATTACCAAAGCTATTAAATTATAGTACGATAGACAATTGTAGAAAATGCTTGCTCCTAGCTGTTAATCTAGGTAGAGTTTCAGAAAGGAGATCAATGTCATATCACATGACAAAACTTAAGAAATAAGTTCTTATTAATCTGTACCGTATTCTACAACGAACCTAATTCATTTATAATGAAGATAAAGCACTCAGTTATGTATAAACCACCTGAGTACATAATCTATGTAAATGTTCAGTACATAGAACGGATTTATACTTAGGGGTCGTATCATAAATCAAAATGAAATTGCATTACCCAGATAGGTAACTCCAACATAAGATTACTTTTAGCTTTTAGAATAGGTACTCGTGTACCTACTTAATATTGGAGGAGCTTCTTGCTGTACTAGATCTAAACATGGCTCTGCTTGCGTGAAGTTTTGGTTGCATAGTTACTGTGGTAGCAGTGTTAGCCGAGTGGCATCACAGTTGGGCTGCCAAGTCAAAGGTCGCACTCGCAAGTTCAAGCCCTGGCACTCAACAATATATTTTCGAATTCATGTGCGTATTATAAGTAGTCGATAATCAGTTCCTAAAAACGATAAAGGAAAACATCGTAAGGAAACCGGCACACCTGAGAGATTTTTTAATAGTGTGTCAAGTCATGTCAGAGGCCTAAAGGCGGTTTAAACTATGACATCAGGTTGTTCATCAACCATACTATAAGAAGACATATATGACAGTCATGATATGACAGTCGTTGCTGGAAGTCATGGTCATGCTTGAAAGTCCATCAATGTTTCTAAGGTAATACGTAGCACCAAATACTTAGGTACTTAGTAAAAGGGCTGTTGAGGTTTAACAAGCCTTCGCTCACTGCCAGTGAAAAATACTGAATTATTGGAATATGCTAGTACATCTCGAATCTCAACCGAGATACATTAGTCTACATTATTTTATCTAACATCGCAGTTACGAACATACGCACACACCAAAACTCGTGTATTATTAGTAGAACGACCCTACTCGTACCTAGGTAATTATTATTAAAATTTACATAATTGAATCCCGAATGTGATTTAAATGGATTTATTCAAAAGCATAAATAAATCATTAATCCTCATATATATTATGCTACTTGATAAATACCTATATCATGATTATATGAATATTTTATTAAAATGCTGTAACAAAGCGCTGTAGGTACTTTCAGAGGGTTGAATTGTAATCGATGTAGATAGGTTGATGCAGTGGTGAATTCCTCAGCTTGCAATGCCTTCGGTTTCATCAATTTTTTGGTGGTATGTTAAAGGAGAAACAGAAATAAATTAATATACTTCATCATTATCATCATCATCAGCCGGAAGACGTCCACTGCTGAACAAATAAGCAAATTTATAAATATACTTGCCAGTACAAAAAAGACGAAACTCACTACCGTCGTGAGAGTATTATGATTTCATAATACTCCCGTTCATGATATACAGAAGAGAATTTCATTTTTGAAATGTACGCAGTTTTTGGGTACTAGACATCCCTAACAGAAATATAAATTATATTTTATGCTGAAAAACATTCACTGCATTAAAATATTCATGAACCATATTTTATCCAACAGAGAATATAATCAATGCCATATTAATGTTATCAAAGTATTATTGTATTACCAATAATGTATTTCTCGCAACTCAACCCTTAAGTCAATGCAAATCCTTACAGTTTTCCGAGAAAATGAGTAACTACCAACTTTTGTTGACGAAACTTATGACAAGCTCCAACTACTACGCAATATTCCAGTAACACTGAAGCAAACCTCTTTAGAGGAGGCATGATTTTATTCAAAACCATTAGGTACTGTACATTACCACTATGTACAGAAACCTCGTCTCGCAGAATAATTAAAAATCTCGTGGTAGGTTCCCCCTGGCGCAGAGGGCATGGGAAAACAATGGTTGCACTTTGCAATTAGCTGTAAACCCGACTTCCCCCATGATAGGTCTACCGAGCTGCGGAATATTAAGACAACTAACGTTATTTAATGGGAAGGTATACACAATGGAACAGCAAGAATAATTCAAGGTAAGTTATTAAAAACTTAGCGAATTTTCGCCTAAAACGTGTGTTTAGAATTTAAAAAGATTTTAAAAAGATCTTTGATACAAAGCTTGAAAAATAGAGTTACAAATAATTTACTTCAATATTCCATTTAGAATTAAGAACAATGTAGGTAGCATGTGAATAACGAGGAGAAAGTGGACCAAATTTTTCTCCGGTTTTCTTTTTTCATTTGTTACGTACAGATTTCAACACTTGTTTTATTTACAAGTTTCAAGACAGGAACTCTTTTTTTTGACTCTCCGAGCTTCACTGCATTGCCGGCTGATTTGTTATAGGTACCTAGTAATAATTCTAGATCGTGGCTTACAGCCGTTAAAAGCACGAGTGGTGGTTATCTGAAAAAAGAATTCAAATTGTAGGTCGTTGAATGATCTTATGGCTACTTCAATATGGGCAATATGATATGAAACGATAAACATACCCTACTTTATTATTTGCAACATTTTAAATTTTCTATATTACAACTGCAAGGTAGATAAACTAAGATTGTGGCTAATTAAATGACGTCATAGTTGTCTGAAAGCAAGTTGGCCATTGATTGGCTCTGAATGAGTTCTGATTCCCTTATCGGGCAGCTGTAATTGGATAAGGGTACCTGCTGAGAAAATTCATAGATAAGTAAGGATTGAAATTGTGGCCGGCTACTGGGATACGCTCAGCAAGTCTCGAGGGATCTAAGTCTATCATCGACTAACTAATATTTCAGTGAAGCAGCCAATATTACCAACTACCCAGGAACTAATATTACCATTAAGGTATTTCGTAGGTAGCTACTAATGTTAACAACCACATAGCTAATGTCTTAATGAGCTGTAGGTTTTCTTTTTAAAGAAGTAATAAATAATTTATTTGTTAGAATATAGTACAATTTGAATTATGGGTTATGACGACTTAATGTCATACAATTCACTCGGCGTGTTACCTATGACATTTTAAAGTTAAACAGTAGATGTATGACGACCTGATTGGCGCAGTGGCTAAGCGATTGGACTGCTGCGCTAAAGGTTGCGGGTTCGATTCCCGCCGCACAAACATTTATGCGAACCGCAGATGTTTGTCCCGAGCTTGGTGTTTTTGTATGTGATATTTCATGTTTGTGAAACGCACCCACGACACAGGAGAAATACGTAGAGAGGGGATGCATCGTTTAAAAAAAATGTAATGTTTTTATACATGACTAAATCACTTCACCCGTTCATCACAAAGTAAGCTAAATCCAGAAACTTGTTACAAGCCTGAGTTGCTCAGCCTTCGGTACGACCTACTGAGAAAGTAGCTACGCTACAAAGCTAATTCCAGTTTTAATTATTTAAATGTTAAAAGCTTGCTCAGAACATCTGACACGACGAAGATCTACATATTGAAATGTTGACTTCTAAAACATGAAAGTATATTGTATAGTTCTTGGGTTCGCTTCTTATGTTATGCGCATAAATTTTAAATATCGTAAACATTTGTCAGTCTGGTGCCTTGAGAGGCCAAGACGGTGATCTAAAAGGCTCAGACAATCTACCTAAAGCTTGGGTTAGGGCAGATTGCTTCAGCTACAATTGACGCACATGTTATTGTTAAAAATGGCATTTAGCATTTTGTTTTTGACTACCAGCCCGAATAAGGAAAAAGTTTGGTTTTCAACTAGCGGCTCTAATAGCGTTAAGAATCGTTTTTTTATGTCAAAACAACGCTTCATGTTTTATGTACTTTAAACGGCTTCTGTAATACTGATTGTTTTACGTAAACGTATGTAACGTTAACAGACTGTATGAAACAACCTGCCCTTAGTTGATGATGCTTTGAGTGATTCGATCCCAAGATCGCTCTGCAATCAAGAGCTACCTCATGATGTACTATACCGTACGCAGTTTCCATCAGGATACTAATATTATAAATGTGAAAGTAACTGTTTGTCTGTCTGTCTGTCAGTTACGCCTTCATGACTAAAGCGCTGGCATGTTTTTGATGTGTGAAAATTAGCATGCTGAAAGTTTAAGACTCGAGAAAGGACATAGGCTACATAACGCAAGCGAAGCCGCGGGCAAAAGCTAGTATTATATAACAGAAGGCGAACCTAGTGCTATTTACTCGGCACCAATATCCCCGGCTATTGTTACAGAGAATTTCTTCACTACAAAATCCAATTTGGGTGACCGATAAATCAAACCTGATACCACACTCTGTTGACGCATTGGATACACGAGACAATGACATTTTTTTCAACGAATTTGCGCGAAAAGCAGACACTGCGTGTATCGAAGCATGTAATAATAATAATGCATGACTAGCAGAATATTTTAACTAGCAACCAAAGTACATTCAAACGAAGGACTTGTTAACTATTTGTAAATAAGGAAACTCTAATTGGTAGCTAGAGCTATGTGCCCATTATTGAAGTTAATAAACTCGTTTCCTAAGCCGGAAACTACACTTGTTCCCAACCTTTGAAGAGTTGGCAAGATTTCCTATTACCCACAGCCTTCTCGACTCAACTCGTAGTTCACGGAATCCAACAGTTTTATTTACTTGCCCCTACTACAAGCGGCCGACATAGTTTTCAAAAGAAACTACCGCAAACCGATTGTGTTATCCCTATTGTAAATTCTTTTGAGAAAAATCAAAGGGAATTCCTTTTCACTTGTTTTAAGTCTTTCATTGTTCCGGGAAATGTATTTAGTAAATTAATTTCTCTCACACAATACCTACTTGTTATTGTTACAGTGTAGGTACTAGTGTGTACTGTAGCCACAAAAAAATATAAAACCAATTCAGACAATCTATAACAAAGGTTTGTACCTAGTCAATTTGGCAAATAACAGAATTCAATTTTTAGACGCCTGAAGCCATTTTACAAAAAAACATTTATAGTTAGGTTAGGTTATATACACACAAAAAATAAATAAGAACGAAGCATTTAGTTTACCCAACGTTATTGGCAGAAGGGTTAATATTGTTATTAGACCATGCATAGTATCAACCTTTTGTTGCCACACACGGCACCCATGGGGAGTTATAACCTGGCCCTTTTAGAAACTACACTCCCAACTTTTATGGCTGGCTACAGTATCAGATAGGAGTGAGACAAACATATTATTATCGCCCATTACACATTATAGATATTGCACGTTTAATGGCAGATTACTGAGGGTCCTTTTCGGTTTATTGCTATGTTAAGCACCCTTTTCGATACTAATTACTTTCACTTTAATGCTGAGTAAGATATATACCAAAATACTTATCTACTTAAGTATTTTTATCGAATGTCTGCCTAATTATAATTTGTGTAGCCATATCCGTAAGTAGAAGATACGTGTTGGCGTGACTGCTGCTCGTTTGGATCTCTATTGGAGACCCAGGTAGGGCGAACTATAATAGATAGGTACCTTTTATGTATTTTAAGTTAATTTAGCACTTACTATAATATTTATTGACCTCTTATAGTCTTAACTGACCTAAAGCCACGTACCTATATATCGTATCCTTTTATTATGTCCTTTTCTTTATTTTATTTTATTATCTTAAGAAAACCTTCAGCTAATAGTTACAATATATAGGTACACTGTGCAGAATATGGCCAATTACAAGTTTTTATCTGACAGCGCTAGAAGGAGGGTTATGCTACTTACAGCTTAACTTTAACTTAGCATAGTTTTAGACTTATTTATTTTCAGTTTTTTGCGGTCGGGTTTTCTTTAGTTTATAAATTATTTTTCATTTAACACATTTAGTTTGGATTTATAATTTTATAGAAACGGTTGCACAGTTTCAGAAGCTTTCTTGTTGACTACGAGTCATTACTCGGACTGTCACCGTACCCGGGGTTACACTTCCTTTCTAATGTAAGTAACATTTGATTGACGACCTTATTAGGGCATTAAGCAACTGGAAAACAGCGCTACGGTTACAGGTTTGATTCCCGCATGGGACTAAATTGTATGAGATCCGTGGATGTTTTTCTCGAGTCTGGGTGTTTTTGTATGTGATATATCATGTTTGTGAAACGCGCCCACGATACAGTAGACATTTCTAGTGAGGTGTAAAATAAGTAAACAATCAACACGTTGGGCGCCAATAATCGCTCTAACGAAAATATATTCTGGAAAATCAACTACCCCGTCTTGACTACAATAAAATATTAAAAACTACTTTACATCGGTAAAGTGTATCTTGAAAATTGTAACCAGTCTGTTCACGCGTCACCGAGGCGTAGAATTGGAAGGGATTCGTTCGGAAATTGGCTCTTTTGAGCACATCGTGTAAGCTTTCGCAGCGTGCCGCCACGGCAACGTCACCACACTAGGTAATTAGAGGGGGCGCTTTGTAAAAACTGGAAACAGCCTGCATACCACCTGGTAATATTAGTTACATGTGCTCAGGGCTGCCCCGTTGAACAGATTTCAGTAAAATAGGTATGTATTTAATAAAAGTTTGGAGAAACGTTTGTAGTGCATTCAAATAATAGTGTTTTCTACATACTCGTAGGTAGTTGATAGAAGTACAAATGTTGCCAAAAATAAAACAAAAGTAAACCCCTTTGTTAACAGATCAAATATTAGAAGACCTAAAAAAATATTCGGAATAGATACTTATTATTATTTAGATGTTATGATGTACCTGACGTTTATGTTAGTAGGTACCTACTTACTTTTTTGGCTAAAATGATGTAGATAGGTACATAAACTCGTCAGGACTTTTCTAGAATAGTCTCTACCTTAGATTCGTATAACCATTTAGTTACTAAGTAAGTAGTAAAGTATCTAATGCTTACTTTTCTTACAGGAGCATCTACTTAGATATCTTTTTACAAACTTGTGTAAAAAGCTTATGGTGTCTTGCCCACTAAAATAAATAATGGACCCTGGTAATAAAAAACATTTTATAAGATGAAAACCCTTCGCATTCCACATTCCACTAGGGAAACACTTTCCAGTCGAAACGATCTGCCTACTAGACAGTTCCCACATTAATTAGGACGACGAATGAAAAGAGCAACACTTCACATTCACGAATACAGTAGACTGTGTAGGTAGGTGCCTACTTCATGGGCGTCTGTAGGTAGATAAGTCTAGAAATTACTACGAACAGCATAAAAAGAAGTAAATGTCATAAGTTATTATTCATTAGTATTATGATAATTAAACCTACTTGAGTTACTTGACATCCTAACAATCATTAAGTTATGCTACGATAAACAATAAATTCATCTAAGTGCGTTTTTTTTATCCATCTCAAAATTCAAAATGCTTTATTTTAAACTTAGAACTACACTATTTAAGTCATTAGTAAGGACAAGCCACAGCCATTATTTATAGGATGAGACGCCAGTGACATCTATTGGTATAAGATTTTAAGTTATTCTATACCTACGTAGATTTTGGGTAAGTACTCTACTTTTGAGTAATCATAACTGTATGAGTATATACCTACTATAGAGTTTAGAACTTCATTATATTGGTTGGCCATCATATACACATATCTATTTCTACATGAATAGGTACTTAGTTTCTGGCTTATTACATGGAACTTTTAATAAAGAAGAACAAATCTGCGTCGGCATTGTATGTTGGTACGATTAATGAAAATAATCCAAGTTATCAATGTCGAAAATTAGTAATAAATGAAAAGCACTCAGAATAGCGCCATCTACTGTGCAATGCATGAATTAAATGTGAACACCACATTAATGTTTACTGATAGCTGAAATCAATGGTTACATACAAGATAATGTATTAGATAAGTTAATATCAGATTATACTTTTTATGAGTGTAAGTTATAATCCTTCTAAAAAAATCTGCATCTAGGAATAAGTTAGGATAGGTAGGATAAGTTTTTGCAGAAATAAAAAACATATTTATCAAGACTCTATATTTGGTAAAAAGCTGGAATGCAATTTGAAATGCTTTTTTATTACAATGTCCCCAGCCAAGAAATTAGATTTTACATGAATTTGAATACTTTAATATTATAAACATAATGTTGGAATTAAATGTTATTATACAAAAACTATGCTTCAATATTTCATGTAGCAACATTTAGTTACACTTATAAAATAGGCATACTTAGTAAGTCTCTATTAAAGTAAAATAAATCTTAAAGTTATAAATTCATAATAATTGCTTAAAAATAGTCAACTTAATCATTATTGACTGAATACTGGCAATGAATTAGAATATAATTATGTCATGGTGCCAAATACAGGGTTGTGCCTGCAAATACTAGGGCCATACTCCATGTAGGCTTGTTTTGTGTGACACACTTGATAAAACTCTGGTGTAGAGCCCAGCATACTGCCTCCAAACCAAACGGCATACCGCTGCATGTTGTGTGAGATGACCTGCACATCAACAGGTTTCGGAGTGATCCGACCCTCCGATAAAGTGGTAGACAGCTTTAATCTAGCATCCACAGTCCTCTTGATATCACGCTGCAGTCTTCTTCCAAAGTCACGGAACATTGTTGATCCACCCGACAACACAATGTTCCCATATAAACCTCTCCGTACATCTATGGGGCATGACTGGATGACTTCATCTACCATCTCATTCAGGGGCACAGTGAAGTCAGCATTAGAAAACTCTGGGTGGAAGAATATTTCAGGTCCCAAAAATCTCTCATACCCAACGTCTACCGAGAATGGATTCTTGGTGATAGCATTGATACCTGTGTAGTTCTTCATCCATTTACCTGGGTCTGCATCATACTTGGCAAACTCCTTAGCTATGTCGGGGCAAATATAACTGTACCGCTCCTTAATAGCCTTTGCTGTTTCCAAACTTTGCTCTGGTGGGATACCTACTTCCCGCTCACGAAGTAGAGACTGAATGAATGAGGTAATGTTTCTACCAGCAATAGGTATATGCTTGATACAGGATCCTATAACATATCCTTCAGCAACAGGCACTATATGGGTCACACCATCTCCACTATCAACCACAATGCCTGTGAATGTGCGTTCAGCAGACGTACGCGACTTCCATGACGCCGCGAGAGCCAGTACAGCCTGAACAGCGATGTACAAACCCGGCACATTGAATGACTCGAACATAATCTCGGCTAAGTACTCTCTGTTCTCAGGAGTGTTCAATGGAGGCTCGGTAAGTAAGAAATGGTGATCTTCCGGTTCCGCCCTCAAGTATTTGAAGATGCACTGTTCGATATAGCGTTCCATTAAATCCCAATCTTCTACGAGTCCATGCCGTACGGGATACTTTACAGAGTAGCCGGTAGCGTCAAATGCTTCATCGCCGATGAAGAAGTCTAAATCCTCAACGGCCTTAGTCATACGTCGAGTGCTTTGGTCACCAACTTTCGCAGTTTCTTTTATCGCTATGGCTGACGGAATGATAAACTGCGGTTCCTTGTTGCCGGCAAAGCCGAGCTTCGTATAACCCGTGCCAACATCGATGACACAAGCTGGCAAATGGTCGCCCATGATTGTCACTTAGTTAAATACTGTTCTAATTATTAAAAATTATTAAGGAAAACTTTAAATGGGTGCGGTACAATCACTGTAGATTCACAAAAATTGACGTGTGAGAAATGTCAAACTAGCGGATGATGATTAATACACGTTCCATTTTATCTACGATGAAAAATTTAAAACATAACAAAATTATTAACTTTATAATTAAAAATACATTTTTTTACCTTAGATATTATTTACTAAGTTCAACTAGTATAGCGAGCATAGGTATGTTATGACTATATGAAGTTGTTTTCACATAAGTGTAGCGGAACGTTTCTTTTTTTTTACCAGTGTAATGATTCTTGATTCCAGATGTTTGCGCTAAGAGTAGTAACCGTTATGAATAATATTATTATTAACGTTCTCCCAAGTGGCCAAGTAATATAAGATAGAAATTTAGGCAATGATATTTATTTATTTTTTGACATATTATTGGTGAAATATGAACGTACTTTATGTATACCTCTGCCTATCCTTTCAGGGAATACAGGCGTGATGTTATTTTATTGAACTTACGACATGACTTGATTTACTTACTAAGAACCTAGTTATTTCTGTTACGGCTTTAGGCGCAAATTAACCTATGCTTATGAGCGCCAGTACCCAATAAAAATAGTGATGTGGTATGCAATAATGCTACGCATAGTGCTATGGATTTGGGAATTGCCGTGCGTATTTTAGTGCTTGGGTCAAAGGTGACCTGTGTTTAAAAAATAGTAACTGGCGCGATGAAGTCTCTTAGAATGCTTTTTCCCATACCACCTTCCCTATTATAATTTTGTAGTAGGGAGGTACCTACTTCGATACGTATAATACTTACATAACTCACGGCTACACAAACGTAATATATCCCGAAGGCGAGGGTAGTGTGGAGAAAACCTTCATTTCGCCAGTTAAGTATGTTATAGGTCCCAATCTCCCAATATAATAGGGGTCGAGCCTATTGCTACCAACCGGACACAAACCCAGACTTCTTGCTGCTACTGAGAATTAACCAACGGCAAAATCCAGTAACACTGCCCGACTCGGGTTTAGAACCCAGACAATGCTTAGCAGTCGCGTTTAGCGACCACTAGACTACGAGGCAATCAATAACGTAAGACAATAATTAGACGAAGTTAAGCAGAAAGGATCCAATCCACACCGAACTAATTTTATATTTGACATTAAAGTTTGGATCGTATATCTTTATCAGTGCGATAGTAAACCTGCTGGTTTAATGGCAGACGAAGGGTATTTTCTTGGATTTTAATTATGGAATAAGGTTTACTTTTTACCTCTAGTATGACTGACTTTTGGTGTGGGTGTGGGATGGATCCTTTCAGCTTATAATAAATAATAACAGCCTATAACTGGCCCACTGCAGGGCAAAGGCCTCTTCTCGTACCGAGGATTGAGCATTGATCACCACGCTAGCTCACTGCGGGTTGGCAACTGCGTCCTTTCTGCTCAACTACGTCCAATCGTCAATAATAAAACAATGAGATATAAAGCAGCTGATATTTATTGTGACCTGATACTAATGCTATATTTACACAATTTAGGTACATTACAGGAATGTAATCGTAACATACACTTAAATTTTAAAAACTTTATTGTTATTACCTTTATGTATAAAGATTAGTTTTACCAAAATTTCAACAACCAATGTAGTATTTTATAGTACTGTATTTTCGCTGCAGCATAAAATTATTTGGAGACAGAGGAATGATACGATTTGGTTACACTATACATTACGCGGTATCACAACAAATAGTACTGGCTAACAGTTAGCAAAACACGCAGTGCATTGCTTAACATTTCATTATTCAGCCTTCGATTCAAGCAGCGCAACCAATTATCATTTTATAGCCCGAATTACCACTGCAAAATAACCTGCGTCTATACATAAATATGTTTATACAGCCATACAATATAATTATGACTATACTGTATTTGATTTACTAGCGGTCAGTGATTCTCAACCTTTTTTGTGAGTTTAAACTTTAATGTTTAGTTAGCGTCTCATCGCCATTACTACCTCAATTGGTAATTAATTAACAACTTAAATGTATTTGTTATCTATTTATAGTGTTACCATTTTTTAAATTCCAAATTCGTGAATGATTAAATGATTAACTGAATTCTGCTAAGGTCTCTAAGATTTAGAATCACTAAGCGAAGCATACCGCGCTTATAATAAATATTACTCCAAAATCACTGATTATAGAACAATTAAGTATTTGAAATGACTGTAGGTAATCCTGGCAAAACCTATTTAATAATTTTATATACACAGTACAAGCTCTTCTTAAATGTATACAATATTTGAATGTTGTTCTGAATTCCAGTTAATGATAAAAAAATATCTCCAATTATATCTTACACTAAAATTTCTCTTAATCCAAGTTTAAATAGTAACAAATAGACTATTGTTAGTTAAATATGTGAGTAACATATATTTTATAATAAAATTCACATATTAATTAATTGTTAAAAATATAATATTGATGTTATATTAGTACGCCAATCTACAAGTGATAGTTCGTAGCTGCAAAATATCAAATTATAACAAAATTATTCGAAACATATTTCAATTTTAGCTCAAACATTAATGGAATTATCAGACCACGAAATTTAACTAGATATTGCATTAACTTCTCATAAATAAAATAAACAACCGTGTGATTTATAAATTAAATAAAAAACTAAATTCATGTAAAACAAACAATTTTAAATGAATCCCTATCAACAACTAAAAATAAACATTGCAGATACGAGCCGTCACAACAGATCCATTCAAATGACAATTTAATATTGCTACGCGCACATTTACACTACTCCAAATACTGGACATAATAACAGCTGTTCTTAACGTTATTATCAATAAATTTGACAAAAAAATGTTAACAATGTCATTTATCATAAAACTCCTTCACGGTTACTCTATCAGTATCAATATCAGACTTAATCATAAACAAAACCACAACATCATCTTACGATACAATATATTATCTGCCTAAAATCGTCCATTCAACTTACAACATCTAGATCTCTCACCACATTGTATAGTCGGAGTCGTCCATGTCGAAGATGGTGAAGAAACCAAGAATGGTGATGTACACTATAACATTACCTGCCAGTGTTAAATAGCAAGCACCCCATGCAATCTGTCAAATAATAAAATGTTTTTACTTTTAATAAAATTTATACCGACAATAATACATTTTCGATGAGCCTCTATAAATTCGCCCATCTTAAAGCCATACATACTAGCTAGGGAATAATAATGAAGGCATAATATTCTAAGATAAGATGTTTGCTTTCATCAAAGATAAGATTATAAAGACAACAAAGTATAATAGAATAGCATGATTATCACATAGTGACTACTTCTGAAATCACTGCTGATTTATGTTGATTTTCTTAAAATGTATTATGCAGCACACAAAAAACAATGCGAGTATTTTAAAATCATATGGCTAAACACAACTAAAATTGTATCAAAAACAACATACCGCTGCAGCACGAGCCAGAACGATGGGAAGTGCAAAAGAGCTGACAATAAAGCCCATGGTGATAAAGATGGCAGACTCCATGCAAGGCGAGTTGCCACCTGCGGTTTCCGTGTGACGGCGAGCAATCATTGTTGGGATTGGGCATAAAATGTAGAACAGGACTACAAAGAATGGCCACCATTGTCTGGAAAAGCAAATACATATTCCTTCTTAAAAGTCATTCTTAAATTTCAATAAAACAAATATGTATGGGCATTTGACTCCAATAACACCTTATAAAAATATTGCTGACACAGACAAACTAGTTTCAATTTTGGCCTACAGTAAGCCTGTACAAAAGCACATGTAAAAATTTAAGTTTCAATACATTTGCCAGTATGTCACTGTTTGGAAAACATTATACCATATCTTGCACACTAATATAAACTTTAATTTTATAATTAGAAAGTTGATAAGAAACCAGTTATAAAATAGAATAACTACTTACTTATACTGTGGTAAAGCACACGCTAGAATCACAAAGGTCATTCCAATGGAACCAGCGAAAGCGAGGGACACCAAACTGAAAAATAAAAATTCCATTGCCATCCATTTCATACCACTGAAGTTAAAATGATGTAAAAAAAACATTACAAAGATTGTATATAAAACAAAAACTAGTTGGCTTTGTAAAGTTTGGCATTATAAACAATAGTAACCCTTATAAGCCCAGAATAGATGCTGGCTGACAACATTCAAAGAGAAATTTCAGAGACCATAATTATTATATTTCAAAAGGCTTTTTAAGAAATTATTGACACTGAATGCAGAAAATAACCAAACACACAATACTTGATTATTTATTAAATGGAGATAAAACGAGTAAATGCCAAAAGATCAGAATAATTAAAAATAGGGTGTAAATATACACAATTGTTCTTTGTTTCAAACATTGGTTTATCATCGAGTTTGACGAACTTTACTAAGAAATGTTTTAGATAAAAATATAATTATGAATGCCAGAATTGTATTTAGTGTGTCACACATTTAATGATTTTATGGATTGTTTAATACATAAATAAGTACTCGTAAGCTTTATCCAACTTACCCTGATCCATTATAACGGAGCAAAGTACATGAAAAAGAAATTGTGATATTAGACAGCTGTAGAAATAATATTATAATTACCTAAAATATATTTGTAAATAACATGAGTCATCCTATCTATAAAGATGTCTTTCAGCACTTATTTGTATGATGTAGTATATTCAAGAGTTTTCATAATGATTACATACCCTTTATTCCAGCCATTTTAGTAAATATGAGTTGTTAAATGTTAACAAAGCTTACATTCAATATTTAGACTGAACTAATCTCAATAAACTTCAATTTCAATGAGAAAATTATCCAATTTCAGTGCAAGCCACAGATACAACACAGTAAAAAAATCATAGACAATAGTCGATAAGTTTTCAGCCGCTGCCCTGTAAAGTTTCATGATTGTTCTAAATTCACAAGTATTTTTTAAATGTATAAACTGGATGCAATTAAACATCATAACATTTTTAGTTTTGATTTCAAAGGACTGAATAGTGCTTTTCTGGTTATTGTGATTTGTGAGCATTCAAAAACCCTTCAATGATTCTTTTAGCATTCGTTTCTTCTAGTCACGACTTAACTGCTTTTTGTTTTGTTTAAATAATAGCTATTCCAGGACGGTAAAATCATCGGTTACGTACATAATAAAAAATCCGACGAATTGAGAACCTCCTTCTTTTTTGAGGTCGGTTAAAAATATAAACTGACAATTTATAATCAACTAAAATGTAATTAGAAGTATAGTATTGTTGAAAGTCTGTGGTATAACACAGATTAAAAACTTTATTAGACTGTGACACTGTCACATTTATGACAACATGTTTGTTTGATGTTTTCATTCAATTGAAACCTTAATAATTCAATATTATTAAATAACCTACAGGAAACCTAATACTTTATTAGAATTACAAATTAATTTCTGGTTACCATGGATGATGATGCGGAAACCTATAAACTGTGGCGTATTCGTAAAACAGTGATGCAGGCAAGTGAGGTTATGTTGATTTAAAAGTTCCCCAATTTATTTTTTACAACATATCAAGCACAAGGTAAACTTTGTAAGGTATATAACGAATGTGTAATTGAATGGTAAAATAACTTGAAGTATATAGTTTAGTATGTATGCACGATTGTAACTCGATTGAACCATGCCATGTTATGATTTGAACCCTTACCTGTTTATGTACGTTATTGCAGTTATGCCACGACCGCGGGTACTTGGTGACACAGGATGAATTGGACCAAACATTGGAGCAGTTCAAAGAGCAATTTGGTGATAAACCCAGGTATACCCTTCAATCATTATCAGTATTAAAGTATTGAGTATTGAAACTCAATACTTTCTTTTAACCATCTAACATTCAATATTTTAAAAGACCCAGGCATTGTTACACTATGTGATGATATCAATAGCTTTATACTTACCTATATGCAGCTTAGTAGTCTCCGTCACCGTCTGATTAACTAAAGTTTTCTTTATTTTTTCATCAAGCATCTCCATGTTTGTTAGTAATTTTGTATTCCATACATTTATCAGATAACCTCAATAAAATCAAATCAATTTTGTAGCAAAAATGTTGCTGTTTATATATTTTTTTGGCGTTTTGACAGTATATTTTTTTGTACCACAGTTTATCTAAAATGTTATTCATAGTGTATTCAAAGTTTGGTTGTTTTTGGCCAGGCATTGAAAATTAAACCTCTTTGTATAATAAATTATGAATTTCTTTAATTTAATTAGCCATTCTTATTTTAGTGATATTTCACTTATTGATTAAATCTTAATATTACTATTCAGATATGATTTTTTATAATTTTGTACTTATTTTGTTTGTTACAGTGAAAAACATCCATCAAGAAGTGATTTAATTGTATTAGTAGCTCATAATGATGACCCCACAGACCAGATGTTTGTTTTTTTCCCCGATGAACCCAAAATTGGTATTAAAACAATAAAGACTTACTGTACAAGGATGCAAGAAGAAAATATTCACAGAGCTATAGTTGTAGTACAAGCAGGTAACTACATCATAATTAAATAAGCTTTTTAAAGATTTAAAAGTGCCCAAATCTGGATGAATCATTATCCTCCCGAAGACGTCTACTGTTGATCAAAGGGATCCCCCTTTCAAATGCCACAATGAACGACACCTTGCCAATAATAATGAGCTGCTACGTTTTTTTTTGGATAGAGCAAAAAAGTAACAAATCTATTTTATCTCATTACTACTACTATTTCTATAAAATAATTCCCTACATGAATTTCAGTAAGTTTTAAAACTCTATTAAAGTTTGTTTCCTTTTTTATAGGTATGACACCGTCAGCAAAGCAATCGCTAGTGGACATGGCTCCCAAGTACATTCTAGAACAGTTCCTGGAGTCAGAGTTGCTGATCAATATCACTGAGCATGAGTTGGTGCCTGAACACATAGTGTTGACACCTGATGAGAAGGCGGAACTCTTGACTAGATAGTATCCTTTTTTAATTGTGAATATCAGATAAAGAGCAAGATTTATTGATATAATGTAATGCGACTCTTCACTTCATTTAAAGGCTAGCTTGTACTTCAGCCTAAGAATTAGTATTTCCATTGAATGTGGTAAAGCCAGCTCTTTAGGCATCCTGCCAGTCGACAGCGATAAGGAAGAATATTTCAATGCATTTTAGATTAATTTTAATTTGTAAACTTTTTTTATTAATCTAAAATATCTGATATTGGTTCCTGAATGGCAATAGGCTCTCCCTTTTAAATCATATCAAACTTATACAGTTGTACTGCTGGGTGAGGTGGGTGTTTTAGCATTATCTACACCTTTGGAATCCTAAGGGATGAGGAAAGACATGCATATTTAAGCCAGTTTGAATACATACATGGAATATACTTACACAGAATTCAATAGGACTAAAGTTTTCAGAACATACTGGGTCACTTATTTACAAGTTTGTTAGAATATAATTTTTCCTTAACCATAAAAACAGTAAATTAAAGGAGAATATGTTGATGAGAATACAGGCAGGTGATCCAGTGGCGAGATATTTTGGACTGAAGAGAGGACAGGTCAGTACATCGACTTTGATGAAACTATTATTATTAACTGTATTTTTAGTCCCTGAAATAGCATAACATCATCATCACGCCTGTATTCCCCGAAGGGGTAGGCAGAGGTGAACATATAGTACACCCACATTTCGCCAGTTATGTTTTAGGTCCCAATGTAATAGGGGGCGAGCCTATTGCCATCAACCGGGCACAAATCCAGACTCCGTGCTGCTACTGAGAATTACCAAATGGAAAAACCCAGTAACACTTTGCCCGACCCGGGATTCGAACCCAGGACCTCGTGCTCAGCAGTCGCGCTTAGCAACCACTAGACCAACGAGGCAGACAGAAGAAATTTATATTATTTATAAAAGTTCCATTACCTCTTAATACTAAATAAAAAATTCTCCTCTGGGTGCAACCAACATCTCTACAGTCTACAGTTGTCGCGAATTAATATTGCGACGACAACTTCACTTTGGAAGTATGTGGCCATTACATGCACAAGTTGAAAATGGAATATGTTTGCAAGATTGTTTTCGCGAACGACCACAAAAACGTTGTAATCTAAATGTTTTATTTGTTTTGTTTGATATTTTTTATTGTTCCTGCGTGTGTTTAATGATCTATCAGCACCTCTATAATATACGTTTTGATAACACGCAAAAGATATCACTTCTATCCATACATAGGTTATTTACGAGCACAAGTTTTGCATACACATTTTAATTCGCTTTCGCATGTAGGCCAGTTATGTTCTTTGCATATTGAAGATGTTACGTGTTGTGACGAGTTATGAGCATGATAATCGTGCAAACTCGAAACCGTGCAGTCTAATTGCACTTATACCTGATTAAGCAAGTGTGCAAATATTAACATGGTTGAGCAGTGCTCCTCAAAAGCCTAGTTTAAGGCCTTGTCTGGGTATTAAGGTATTAAAAACCTTTAAAATGCCCTCATACCTTGCTATGCTAGGCATGTATCTATATGTATGTTTTAGTCAAGTATCAATAGTTCTCTAAGCTTCGAATTATTGTAGCGAAAGCTTATAGATATTGTTGAAGAATTATTTTAGGGAAGCCACCCTTCGTACGATTTTTGTCAAAACTAGTCGTTTTTTCCAGGTGGTGAAGATTATCCGATCCTCGGAGACAGCTGGCCGATACATTTCATATAGATTAGTATGTTAATTTAGAATTAAATCCAATTAAATATAAAATATTTTTTACAGCAATTGTTGATTTTTATTTCTCTATTTGCTAAAAGAAATGTGGCAATTCATTGTTCGTCATAGTTTAAGTGAATTAGCTCTGATTAAAATGAAAATGTGGTACTCAGAAGGTGCCTAGAGTTTACGAATAGCAAGTTTTGGCAGACAGATTACAAAAGGGTCTCATGACTTCACATTTCGAAAGTAGGTACGCTAAAGATGTTTTGGAAACGATGAAGCATGAACCATTTGACAAGAGTAAAATAACGCATGTAGACTAACGCACGTAGCAAGTAACAATTTATAACCGACGAAAAAACGGAGAAGATAGAATAGATAGATAGAATATACTTTATTGCACACCATAATTATAAACACATCGTAACTTAATTTACAAACAACAGGAAGAGGAGGTTCTCAAGTCGACGCGTATATTTTTTTTAATGAGCAGGCAACTAATAAATTTTTGGTTTTTGCCGGTTCTTCTCCATAGAAACGAAATTTTGGAACCGCGCCACTAGATTTGACGTTTTGGAAGTGCTCTTGTGTAGCTTATAGTATGAAATAAAAAAATATTATGACTTTGAGTCTGTGACGTAGAAATTAGGCTTTTCTGCCCGCGTCAAAATCACGCGGGTCCTAGAATCTTCTTGCATCCGGGACTTGGGTAACAGAGAGCCGGTCCAGTTCACAGTACCGAACTCTATCTACATATTTTACTATAATAACTACACAGCTACAATTCTTTGTCAGTTGCATCTACTTCGTGGACAGTTATAGTCTATGTTCAAAAATAATGAATAGGTAGGTACCTAAGTGGGTATACGACTTAGGTAAGTACAAAAATGGACCGTAACATATTAGTGTCCTAATGCAGCGACAGAAATTAAAATGGCAATCGTTCCGTATGACAATTAAAAACTAATATAAATAATATTTATTTAGCTGCATCGCCCGTTGGTTTTTCCTAAGAGATTTGGCCTAAAATTCATAAGAAGCCAAGCATTTTGGTCTCCCACGCAGACGCGAGGAAGTCGATACCGTGAACAAATTATCACTCAATATGGTATGGTAGTACCTACCTACGTAATTGATCACTATAAAAGTCTTTATTAGGTGAGGTGTTTATAACACTATTTTATAATAAATGATAATTGACATCAAATATGAAATCATTGAGTGTATTAATTTAATGGTTTTAGCTTCGTCAGTCTAGTAAACGCTCCTACTGGGTGTAAAGACCTGGGTCGGGAAAATTTTTAGTCGGATTGTTCACAATAGAATAACTAGACAAAATATTGGCAGCCATGGATATGGAATCCAAAAGTTGATGATGCAGTTCAGGAAACTTAGTGGTGCCTTCCGTTCATGAAGCCAAAAATAAACTCGGTTGAACAAGTCAATTATCTAAGAACGATTAAGTCTTAACAATGCAACAGTCACGGCTACGGCGAACCATAAACTGGCGTAAAACAACAAATTAAACAATTACACACTTCCATTTATTTGATATTTGTTATGAACTTTCATAAAATACCATGATCTGTATATAATGGAATCACGCAATACTCATTGTACTAGGTAATATGGGCACGCGATGCGCGCGCACTTCACACGGCGCAGGCGCAGCATGAGTTGCGCACGTCGCAAAATCGACGCAATTACAGTACACAGTACTTACTCGCGTACGAACGAAATAGGTCTGCGATCTTTCGCTGTTTATTGCGATATTACTCCGATTTCATGTTTTGAGATATTTTCAAAATGATTACGATACGATGCGAGTGATTGAATATTTTTGATGTCGAATAAGTCTTTATTATTCAAATTATATTGTAGGTCCTGTTCTATATAGGCCTTACGAAGGTGCTATATACATTAAATAACAAAAACTGAAAAAAAAAAAACGTGAAAATAGATGTGTTTGTGAATGATATTGACTGTTTATTGATTGTGAGCTTCGCAGGATAACCTATCGGTAAGTACTCTGTAGTGCACTTAGAGGATGGATTGAATTAAATTATGTTAGAAATTAAAATTGTACTTTTAATAGTTTCAAAGTCGGTTTGTTATGTTTTTCCCTCTTAAAGATAAGGCCTTCGTAAAATATCCTATTTATAAAGAGAAGATCAAATTAATCGTTATTTAAAAAAAAATATAGGTAGGTATCTATAAAGCGTCCAGTAATTTATTTCAGCATGTTTTACCTAATTTGTCCAAAGTTGCCGAAGCTTTCTAAATTTCCAGATAAAAAGCTTTCTACAGGCTATTCTCCTTTCTACAGGTCTTAATCAGATCTTCACTTTACTATATATAATACACGGGATCACTACTTCTACATCCTACTGGTGATAAGGTCGGTAAACTAATAAAAAGAAACAATATACCAATTCACTTCGAAAGCCTTTATTTAAAAGCCAGTTAACTTTTCAGCCAGTTAACTTTACCCGTCCAATCCAGAAGATGGACAGCAGCGTATTCTGTAACTTCCACCACAAATACTGCAATCCCCAAACCGCTTACCAAGCATGGGGATTATGGCTCCCCCGATTAAGGGGGATGCCTTTTTTCTGTAGTGGATGTCTTCCGGGCAATGATGATCACACAGCCAGTTAATTTTACCCATCTAATCCAGAAGATGGGCAGCAGCGTCTTCTGTAACTTCACCGTCAATAGCCCTCTTGAAGAAGAGACCTTCGTTCAAGTGTGGACGTCATCCAGCTGATGATGATAATGACATACTTTACTCATATACCTAAACAACCAAATGTAGAGTATTCAATCAGTGCGGTGCTCTACTTAAGCCTGAATCACTTAGTACCGTACTATACCTTTTAATTTATCGTCACGACATCGTGATGATTCCGCCATTGTCCCATAAATTGCCGCTTGTAAACAACGCTGACAGCGTTCGAGTAATTTGTATTCAATTAGTGTGATACCCAGTTACATTTTGTATGTTTCGTGCAAGATACACGATCAGATCAGCCCCCAACCATGAGGCCTCTACTCATGACCTCAATAAGCAGGATAGTTTACGTTGTGCAAGCGAGACGCCGCATTACATTCCACGTGGTGGCGTCTCGCTTCCACTTTGGAAAATGTCCAGCTTTAAAAGTTTATGATGTGGGGACTGGTAGAGTCAGAAACTACGAAAATAGTGGGTAGGTACCCACTAAGTATTCCTAGATAGGTATGCGTAAGCTCATGTGATCGAGACTTCTGGTCTCTGATTCTCAGGGGAGACCAATATATATATATAATAATTTTGATAGATAATAATAATTACTTAAACATACTACTTTGTTTTAAAAGAAAATTGCAAGATTATAAAAGAAATTACAACACGTGAATTAACGCGAACACAACTTTTAATTTTTGGCTTGACGTTTCGCCCGAGTTACACCAGCCGTGGTCACAAGCAGTCGGCTATTACTTAAACATACTTAGAAAGTTAAAGCTAACTTTGTTTGTAGGAAAATTAAGTTTCCTATATTATATAAATAGCATGCACATATAAATATATTACGTAGGCAAGAAATTACTGTATACTAGTCTAGGAAGATAAGTAAATGCCTGGATTGGATTCCGTAACCCCGTCCAGTCTATAAATCGTTAAACCCACATGACCACAGAACACATATACTCAGAGTTGCCATCCCTCCGGGTGTCCCCGGATTTGTCCTAGTTTGGAAGGCATCCGGCTACCATCCGGAGGGATCTTCAAAAAGTGTCCAGATGAAACCAGGACTCTATTGTGTCAGAGAAATTTCAGGGGTTTTTAAAGTTACTGTCTGGTGTTGGTAATTTTGATGATGGCAACTCTATATACATGGTACATATAGGCACTTATTACCAATTATTAAATTTAAATCTGTCTCTAAACTTTCCGAAGATCAAGGTAAAAGGCATCCTGTCGGCCAATCGACAGGTTTGAATACTAGATACCCGCAACCGCAATTCTAGAAACTATGATTAATACTTCCCAGACGCGATTTCTAAAAACTCAAACGTCTGTGGTCTATGACATGATAAATACGACTAGACAATTAAAAGTGAATTGTATAAAAACTATTCACTTTACACATCGGTAGTAGGTACAGTCAGAATCACAAGTTGCTTAAAATTTTAAGAAACCTTAAGTAACATAAATAAAGCATACAAACATAAATTCAAGTTATTGTTTCAAATTGTAGAAACGTCAAGTGATGATGTACTTTAATTAATGGTATGTTAAAAAATACAGCCATTTATGATGCTGACTGTACTTACCTATGTAAATATTACAATATTTGAGGCCTTTGTTCAGCAGTGTACATCTTCTTGCTGTTGATAATGATATAAAACTTAACCGCAAAAGCGTATCCTATCCCCTTACCATAAACTCTTAAAGGATAACTTAAGATGACGACCTGATAGCGCAGTGGCTAAGCGATTGGACTGCTGCGCTAAGGGTTGTGGGTTCGATTCCCACACGGGGCAAAACTTTGTGCGAACCACAGATGTTTGTTCCGAGTCTGGGTGTTTGTGTATGTGATATTTCATGTTTGTGAAACGCACCCACGACACAGGAGAAATTCCTAGTGTGGGGCGACGTTTTTAAAAAAAAAAAAAGATGTGAAAGCGAGACGCCGCTACATGCTGTGTAATGCGGCGTCTCGCTTCCACATCGTTAACTGCCCTGCTTTAAGAATTCATGGTAAGGTTGCTGAATCGGTTTTACTATGAAGCATATCTTACGGGTAACGAACAACGATTTAAGAGCCATTTCACATTTTTTGACAGTTTTCTGAATTTTCGGACGCGAAATTTACCATCTTAGGTAGTACTAAAGAATTTCTAAATACATGTAGAATGTAAACCAATCTTTCCCATTGTTACAAATAGAATTAGATTTTCAAAATATAACTTGATTGCTGTGTGGTGAGCTATTTCCCGCAACACGTTTTCTGAAAATCCATCGCAGAGCCATTTTCGGGCTTCAAATTCTACCATTTACATCAACAAATTTAAATGGAAAAAATACAGTAGGCATAGGACATATACTTTTGTTGTAACATACGGTGGAAAATTTTCGATTAATAACACTTTTAATTGATAAAAAAATAAAAACTTAAACCGGTTTTCACGGTTTTATATGGTAATTTTATCGCGACTTTTTGGTTTAAATAAAGGTATTTATTACTTTTAAAATTATGCCATAATGAACTATTCTCTCCGGGAAATCTATTAATACAATGTTTTTTAATATTCCTTTATTTAATTAGATATAATACCATTTTCAATATCACTCAAAATCACAATAAATTACAATGCACAAACGTAGAACGATCAGTCGGGCCCGAGCGCCCTTAGAGGCAGGACCTGTGTCACTTTTTTCAAATTTTGAATTACGAAAATTCGTATTAAAAACCCATTTTTATACTACGACCACAACGTTTTCATTTTCTACGAATTATTTTCATCCGTATTTGTTTATTATAAAATGTTATTAAATTCTTTTAAAATATTTTATTTGATTAATATTCAGCAACCATCCAATCAGATATTATATCTGATGACGTAAGTTTCTGTTCTGTAGCAGCACACTGAATTATAAGTTGCGCGAAAAATGTTGCCAAAAATGTTGTCCCCTCAATGCGCAAAGTAGTCCCAGCCAACGTTCATGCTAACCTAATTTCGGAAATTTTGCACAAACCTCACATCTTATCTACGTTCTACCCCCTGCTCGAGTTCGTCCTTATTTGCAATTATAAGGTCGGTAAGGGAAGGGGTGGCGCCGCTATTTATTTCCGTAACGATTCCACTACATTCGAAACGGTATTATAATCGATAGGTTCATATTATGCACACCACATCATCATGGAAGATTTCAACACTTCCTTACTCCGCATACCTCCCAATCCTCCAAACTCCTGCACATAGTCGATTCTGCCAGCCTACTCGTCGTACTGCTTCAAGCCACTCACCACAACGATGTAGCTGAGCACACTCGGCTCGATTTCATTAATACCCCCAATCCTTCCCTGGTTTCCTCTCATGGCCGACTCGTCACCGCTGGATTTTCTCACCACGACCTTATACTTTTATCGTATATCCTCAAACCTCATAAACCTAAGCTCAAGATACTGTACAATGTACATGCACAGCTTCGCGCGAATCAATGTAAGCAAACTGAGTTCAGATGCTTCTCTAATCGACTGGAAACCTATGATGGAAGCTCCCGCGGTCGACGAAAAGGTTAGCGATTTTAACCGGGAAATCATCGAGCTTTATGATATACACGCACCGGTTAAAAAGATAAAGCTGAAGCGTCCAGCTGCGCCATGGATTTTGAATGGTGTAAAGTTGGCCATAAAGCGTAGGGATCGCGCTTTTTGAAAATTCAAGAAAGATCGTGATGAGGACTGGAATCTTTTCAAAGCTGCACGAAATCGGTATAATTAAGTAATATCCAATACCAAACGCCGCCATATTCTAAATTACATTTATTTATGTTCCACTTTTGCCGATCTCTGGAAGTTCCTTGAAACTCTCAGTATTGGCAAATCACCACTATTTGACCAGTTGAATTCCATTGATTTGGACGATCTCAATTCGCATTTCTTCACTAGCCCAACTTTAGACAAAAGACCAAACCTCAGACACTTGCTTACGTCGATGGTCTCCCGCGTCCCAACATGAATCCCTTGCACATATCTCCAGTCACTGAGGGAGAAATCAAAAAGATCATCCTCCATCAAATCCATAGCGTTAGACTGTGATAACGTCTATCGCGGAATGATCGTCACAATAGTTGACCACCTTCTTCCAGCAATCACACACATAATATCGTGCTCCTTGGATACCGGATACTTCCCCTCCTTGTACTGCAAAGCTTTCGTTCACCTTTTACCTAAAATATCGAGCTCTTCTCTACCCAGTCACTTCCGACCAATCTCTATCCTTTCTTTCCTATCTAAAGTGCTCGAAGCCTATGTCCATGAGAATATACGAAGAGTCAACCAAAATAACCTCTTGTCTCCCTTGCAGTCCGGTTGCAGGCCAGGCGATTGGCGACATTAAGGCAGGCATAGAAGATACTAAAGTTACAGCCCTAGTTGATTTTTCCAATACCTTCAATATAGTCAATCGCGATATCCTCGTCTACATCCTATCCCATCTCTTGGCGTCTCCTAAAGCGCTGGAATAGATCCTATACTTTTGGGAACGCCAGTGGTCGGTCCATGTGGAAGAGTCCTCTTCTTCCTGGTGTGAGCTAAAATCTGGCCTTCCACAAAGCGGTATTCTCCGCCCATTGCTGTTTTCTATCTTTATTAACCTTATAATCCAATCACTTCGGTGTGCGTATTCTATATGCCGATAACTTGTAGCCTTACTCTGCTTCTGGGATTGATGATGTGTACTAGACAATGAGTGCAACCAACTGTGATCTTTAAGCTACAATGGACTGGTCAGAGAGTTTTGGCATGGCGGCAATTCCGAATAAGTGCCAAGCAATCATACCTGGTAGGTCTAGGAGTTTGCGCAAACTACACGTGGCAATGCTTCCAGTCTTTTGGGCACGTTACCGGTTGACATCGATGGGGATGAATTTTTTGATGCTTTTAAACTTGTTATTTTTGTATATATTGTTTTTATCTTGTATTAGATTTAAGTTGTAAATAGTTATAATAGTTGAGATAATTAATTAATTATTGCTTTATGTATATATATGTATTGTTTTGTTTCATGTATGTATGTAACGTATTATATGTATGTTTATTATTTTGCGTATCGATATACGTCATCATCATCATCATCAGCCGGTAGACGTCCACTGTTAAAAGGCCTCTCCCTTAGAACGCCAATAAATGACAGCTTGCCAATTGCATCTACCGCTTGGGCCGCAATTCTGACGATATCGTCGGTCCACCTGGTGGGAGGCCTGCCAACGCTGTCTTCCGGTTCGTTGTCGCCACTCGAGAACCTTTCTTCCCCAGCGGTTATCGGTCCTTCGAGCGATATGGCATGCCCATTGCCACTTCAACTTGCATATTCTTCGAGCTATGCCGGTGACTCTAGTTCTTTGGCGAATTTCCGTATTCCGGATCCTGTCGCGCAAAGAAACCCCGAGCATAGTTCTATTAGTTGAGTGACTCTGAGCCTTTCCAAAAGGCCAACCGTTAGCGACCACGTCTCAGAGCCATACGTAATCACATCGCATGCATCGATATGTGCAATGTGCATCTACCTAATATTTGTCTCCATATCGCTCTAAAGTCGACTGGTAATAAATGCCTAAGGTATTAAGTTCGCCTTTGTATATTTATTTTGAAAACTTTAAAATGGAGGAGGATATCAATTCGGATGTTTAAATATATTTTTTATGTATGTTCGGGCATAACTCCGTCATCTAAAGACGGATTTGCAAAATTCTTTTTTTGTTGGAAAGTAGTTTATTTCGAAATAGTCCCATTGAAATTTCATGTAGATCTGATGATGATCTTTGGAGATATGGAACTGAACTCCTTATAAAAGCATAGCGCAACTGTCGTTACAAGTAATATAGCCTAAGTAATTGTCGCCACAAACTAGAAAGAAAGAGGGGGAGGTGGTGCCTTGTCCCCCCTTCTACCTCTTTAATAGTATATATCGTGTGAGATATCGTTTGAGGGAGCATTTTGTAAGGATTTCAAATACTAATCCTCAAAATGTCTACGGCGGATGAATCCTAGGCATCACTAAAAATTGTGAAATAAAAAATATAAAAACCGCCTTAAAAAATAGGAACAAATAAATAATATGATCAAATTACTAATGAATTCAAATTATTTTCATAAATCTGGAATATTGGTAGGTATATTTTAATAACGATCAAGATTTTTTTGTCCGTCTCGTTTTTTGCGCTACACTGTTAGCATTATTTTTGTGTGGGTGTGTCACGCACACATGACAATTCTACCGAAATTCGAACGTCAAAATTTTGTGAAATGGCTCTTAATATTCCAATTCATCGATGATTTACATAAAGAAAGTTAATTATCGCGGAAATTGATTTAACTGCGTAGGTACTTCTAAAGTGGGACGAGAATCACGTATGTGTTGCCAAATATTACAACGATTTTGTGTGAACTCTATCGTCTAATGAACCAAGATTGCTCGTTAATTAAGATTTAATATTTTCATAATCAAGATATGTGATCATCATAACGAACTTAAGTAATTCGTGAAAAGTATCTAAATGTTTATTTTAATTAACATTAACCTTAATAGCTAAATGTAAAACCATTAAAACCAGATAAAAAAAGATCTTACATTTGTGTTTGTTGCTTTATATTAAACTTAAAAAAAAATGCACTTAAAACGAAAACTGATTCCATGAAAAGTAACCATTCAGTATATCGCCCGTTCTTTTATTAGGCTAAATAATTACGTCTATATATAGCCGTACCTATCCACAGCCAGCAAAGGGTTAATTGAATTAAATATCTATTTATTATTGAACTCGGCATGTACAAATATCTTTTCGAATTCATGTGCGTATAAATTAGTTATCAGTTGCTAAAAACGGTGAAGGAAAATATCGTGAGGAAACCGGCACACCTGTGAGATTTTTGAGGCGGTTTAAACTCTGACACCAGGTTGTTCATTAACTATACGATAAGAAGAAGATTGTGTAAGACGTGTAAGTAATGCCTAGTAGTGACGACCTGATTAGCGCAGTGGCTAAGCGATTGGACTGCTGCGCTAAGGTTTGCGGGTTCGATTCCTGCACGGGGCAAAACTTTGTGCGAACCACAAATGTTTGTCCCGAGTCTGGGTGTTTGTGTATGTGATATTTCATGTTTGTGAACCGCACCCACGATACAGGAGAAATTCCTAGTGTGGGGCGACGTTTTAAAAAAAAAAAAAAAAGTAAGAGTCTGTCTGTTTTCATCTGGTGTAGGTATTCCGTACTCATTAATTTGGCAAAGATTGGACCTAAGGACCCAATTGGACCTAACTCCAAATCCCATTAAATGTCATCATGTGACTAGCTCTAGGTAACTACGTTTTATTTTATTAAACAAAATTATTGCGTATTTTGTGTAATAATAAACAAACAATTTTCGTATCGAATAAGTGATGATATCACACAACATCACGCAAATTTAAATAGTGAAGAGAATACATCGGATTCATTGGATGTGTTGTTCAGGTGAAAATGCCAGAGATGCCGCGCGCTATGATTGCTGCATATTAAGTCGCGCGCGCCGTGGAACCGCGCATCCGATATGCTCACACGCACGGTAAACATGATTCCATATCAGAATTAGGTACCTAAGTACTATAGTTTATTTTTCTCTTGCAGCAAATGGTAGTAGAGTTGTGTTTTAACTTTTCGGAAGACTTAACAATAAGTAACTGGCCAGCTTTATAAACTGAGGAACAGTCGCTAAAAGCTCTCGTGGTGAGGTTCGGAGCTCGGCTTAGGAAATAGAGTGTTGTTAGAAGAAGCGATTCTAGCTAGATCTGATGCTTTTAATCACGCTTGTGATGCCCGTCAGAATATCCAAAGGTTTCTTATCAAAGACTCGATACTAGGGATATATGACGTTTATAATGAGGAATTGCCTTTGCCCAGCAGTGGGATACCGAACAGGCTACATAAAAAAAAATGTTACGCAGCTTCGGTTTCGATTACCAATAGTCGGAAATTTCGATTGATTTTACACTTTCCGTTCTGAAAGTTTTTAATCGGATATTCGAGCTCCGATAGAGCTTGAAAGCAATACGCAGAGACTGAACGTCAAGCAAAAAGAAACATTTTTCATGATATTTTTACTAAAAAATATTGTGAGACGTAAAAAATGGTAAGACAAGAAGATCGTCATTTAATGACCCCATATCGGGTTCAACATAACTTGCAACGCTCGCACGACATTATTAATACTAGTTATTTTGTTATACTGACACATGAACTACATTATCCAAAAAAAAGAAATTGAATTTTCCTAGCCTCTCCTCCGACTGCTGAGCACGAGGCCCAGGGTTCGAAACCCGGGTCGGGCAAAGTGATACTGGGTTTTTCATTTAGATTATTCTCAGTAGCAGCACGGAGTCTGGATTTGTGCCCGGTTGATGGCAATAGGCTCGCCTCCTATTACATTGGGACCTAAAACATAACTGGCGAAATGTGGGTGTACTATATGTGCACCTCTGCCTACCCTTTCGGGAAATACAGGCGTGATGATGTTATGTTATTTTCCTAGCAACGGAAAATAAATATATTTTTAATCCGTACCTCTACGAACACGTACATAACCTATGTATATTAAAATATATATAAGTATATCAAAAATATACTAATAACTTAACAAACTTTGACGGGACAGGTGATAAATGAATACTTTACGATATCTCCGATCGTCATCTAACATCATTAGCGGTAATAAGTAACAGGTATTTATGTGAAATAAACATTTCTCGCCTATTAAAGTTTGATAGTTAAATCGGAGGTGGTATGTCTAAATTAGGCCTCATTTTTAATATAATCAAATCAATTTTGATTCGGGTTTTTTTAATTTTATTACCAGAAGTTATATATAGTAAAAACTTGAACATCCTTTGTACAGCTTATTAGGCAAAAAAGGGACTTTAATTAAAACATTCAGTATGTAATCGATTTATGATATCCATTTAAAAAGTTAAGTATTTATATGAATATATGTACAGTCAGCAACACAAGTAGGTGAACATTAAAATTTAAACATACCAATAATTGAAGAACAAATTATTTTATACTAAATTGTGTTAAACAATCACAGATCAGCATTAGGACGCTCCTATAAATTGAAACAATAACTTTAATTGATGTTTATTTCTTTCAAATATTTGACATAAGTTTTCTTAAGTAAAGCTACTTATATTGCTGTCTGTACCTATGTAAAAGATATATTGTTACAAACATGAACAACTTAATATACAGCCTACTGCATTTATCGCCACTAGGCCACCGCGCAGGCTGCGCGCGCAACGTCTCCACGTAGTTTTTCTCAAAGCCTCAAGAATTCAATCACCAAGATTGCTTCCTGACTCCATTGATTGAGAAAGTTGTGGAAAAGAAAAGTTAGTACTACAGGTACCTAGAGTATGAATGAGACGAGCTATAACGTTTATGACGTCATTGAAGCCTTTTGTAAAGAGGCAGTATTATGATTTCATGATGACGTAAGCGAAAATGATTTAAATAAAAAAAGAACGTCGCCCCACACTAGGAATTTCTCCTGTATCGTAGGTGCATTTCATTTACATGGAATATCACATACACGAAAACCCAGACTTCAGGCAATCATCTGCGGACAACACAAATTGTTTGTCCTGTGCGAAAATCGAATCCGCATCTCCAAGCGCAGCAGTCCAATCGCTTAGCCACTGCGCCAATCTCGTCAATAACTAATACTAATAAGGTAAACAAATCAACTACAAAAGTACTGCCTCGTTGGTTTAGTGGTTGCTAAGCGCGTCTGCTGAGCACGAGGTCCTGGGTTCGAACCTCGGGTCGGGCAAAGTGTTACAGGGTTTTTCCATTAGGTAAATTTCAGTAGCAGCACGTAGTCTGGATTTGTGCCCGGTTGATGGCAATAGGCTCGCCCCTTATTACATTGGGACCGAAAAACATATCTGGCGAAATGTGGGTGTACTATATGTGCACCTCTGCCTACCCCTTCGGGGAATACAGGCGTGATATTATGTTTTTTTTATAAATGTATATTACAAGCAGTTTTTTTACATTTTTTTACAGGGACAGTTTACGTTGTGGCAGCGAGACGCCACTACGCGCAGTGTAGTGCGTCATTTCTCTTCCACAACGTTAACTGTCGTGCTTTAAGAGTCCATGGTAAGGGGGAGCTATGTGAAACATGTACCAACTAAGCCCACATATCACCGATCCACATAAGCTAACTGTAACACGTTATATATAACACGTAACAAGAACATTTGTATGTTGGTCGGTTAATAAGAATTGTCATTACAGTTGCAACTATGCAGAGTAGGAGTAACGCGCACAAGACTAGTATAACGACTGCTCTATACTAGGCAAAAAACTGTTGTAATATTCATTCTTAACTGGAATGCTTACGTAATGTAACTAACAGTTATTTTATATTTTGAGTTCAGTTATATTTATTTTAATGTCGGTATTCTATTTTTTTTTACCCGAACTTGTCTCTCGCAGTTAGCTCTGAAGGAGCTCTGACTACTTAACCGGTCGTTTGGCGAGACCTAATAAAAGGCCTCCAGCCAGGACCCGGTATTCTATAGAGTCACCTCTGTCTATATAAAAAATACAAGGTTCGTCTTATCATATGGTTAAAGAACAATCTGGTGTCAGAGTTTAAACCGCCTGTAGGCCTCTGATTTACACACTGTTGAATCTTTCAGTTATACCAGTTTTCTTAGATGTTTTCCTTCACTGTTTTAGCAACTGATAAGTCATTTTCGACGACCTGATTAGCGCAGTGGCTAAGTGATTGGACTGCTGCGCTAAGGGTTGCGGGTTCGATTCCTGCACGGGGCAAAACTTTGTGCGACCCACAGATATTTGTCCCGAGTCTGGATGTTTGTGTATGTGCTATTTCATGTTTGTGAAACGCACCCACGACACAGGAGAAATTCCTAGTGTGGGGCGACGTTATTTAAAAAAAAATATAATATTCACATGAATTTGAAAAGGCATTGGTGCGTGCCAGGGTTAAACTTGCGACTTGGAAGTCTAACTGTCATACCACTCGACTATTACCAATCCTATGTTATGTTACATTTAGTGGCTAATCTTCGTATGTGGATGGTAGTTCATATTTAGTGAAAAGGATAAATTGGTATTTTTTGTCTTTCGTCATAATATTAAAAAACATAATTATAAACGTAATTATTCTTATTATATAAAACTTTAGCAGTATTTAAATATATAAATATGTTGGTGTTAAAACTTTGTTTAAATTAATTAATAAGTGATTGATCATCCGTTTTACGTCAATCTAGCTAGTTAGACAAGCTAGTTACTTTCTTTAATCAAAGTTACACAACATGTTTAAACGAAATTATCTTACACGTACATTAATGAGCGTATTTTAATTTGTTTCGTCCATGTTCACGTCCACCCTTAACCGTCAACCGTCAACTTTATTTTATCCTTTTTTTTACATGTTTGTGAATTCATTTATTGAAAATGATAACTATTTTACAAATATTTACAACTTAATGCTAATACAAAATAAAAATAATATATACAAAAATAAAAAGTTAAAAAGCATCAAAGAATTCATCCCCATCGAACAAAAAACACAAGATTACACAATCTCATGTTATATCTATATCGATCACAGCACTTTAGTAAGAAAGATGGAGAAGTAAAACTATTTATCATAAACATGCCATGTTTTTCTCAGCACGAGGTGCAGCGCGTTGATGTCTTTTGTACTGCAGCAATTCTTATTAGAAAGTCGTTGTTTAAAATATTGTATAATGATTGATAATGATTTAGGTGTAAGTTCACAAGTTTTTGAATCAAATGATTTATTGTACAGTTAAGATAATATTACACAAAAAAATATGCAGTAAAAAGGTTAATTACATTTTGATTAAGTTCACTCTTCAAAATTGATTTTTTGTTATTAAAAAAAAAGATTTTATATGAACAAAATTAATAATGAATAAATCGATTTAAAGCTAAAGATAGTTTTTCTGCGAACACTCATCTTAACAGCCAGCACGGCCGCTCGAAATAAAAGATCTTCAACTATCAAACCGTCATGTGAAAATTCTTGATAAACACAACATTATTTCATCAAAGCAAAACGACATAAACCTTCCTACCACAAAGCAAAGCTCACTTTTATCCAATAACAGTGTATAGAAAGTATCAGTATTATCCGGTGTATTATTTAAAACCGCGATGTCTCCGAGGCGTGGTCACGTCGCCGCCGTTAGACGCTGGATGCTCTGATAACTATACGGGCCGATAGATCTGTCCAGACCTTAGCCATTATGGTAATTTACCGAATATTGCGGTTGGTGGTTGATGGTAAGGAATTACGTCGTTGAGTGTGCACTTTCGATGTTTGATGTTGACACCGAAACTGGTCCTTTGGTACGGAATTAGGTTATTTTTCGTACCTAAAGGTTAAGGCCACTCGTTTGTTTTTTACGTTGTTTGGGTTTTTCCTATCATGAAATATCCCATGTACCAAGCACTTGTACACATGTAGGTATTGAACAAATATTTACGGGTTATATAATTATTTAAAGAGGTAACGAAACCAAGAATACTGTAGTGCATCAGTTTAATGACTAAGTCAATGTGCCTTAGATAGGCCCATTGAAAAGTCATAGTGAGTTGGGAACGACAGTTTCCCACTGAAAATTTCTTATCATTTAGCAACGCTGTGAACCAAATTCACTAACGAATACATGACCCATATTATGTATTGCTCAAAGGGGCATAAATAACATTTTTTTGCCTAATTATAATCATCAGAATCTTACCAACTTTACACATATTTTTTAGGCATCGATCACGTAATAAAATTCCTGCTAATTACGCAGCTTGTACGTGCAATGCTGAAACCAAAGAATTACAAAGTCTGTATTGCAATCTGCACATAAATCTATTTTTTCAGCTTCACCGGCGATATGACGAAAGGCAATCAAATCGTTTAATCATCTAAGTGACGTGCGCTACATTTCACACCATATGAAAATATATTTCTTTAGCTTGTATCATCACGGCAACATTGACTTAACAATGTCGGTCGTGACTTTGACTAGATTAAACAAATGAATTATACATATTATTTAAGGAGTTGGCTTTAAAATAAAAGGACCAAAATGTTAAAGTTCAGATTGGTCCTTTATCTCCGCGTAAGTAAGGACCAGATTTTTATTTCAAATGCAACGATAAATTGCCTAATATTATTACAGTACATAATATATATAAGTGTGTTAGCTCATGCGTGCATCGATTAAATATAATACACGATGCAAAAGTCACAGCATAATAGTCTTTTTATAATATGAATATAATGTCCAGAATTCTGTGTCACACACACGCACACGCTTAATCTTAATCCCTTTGAATGGAGAATGATTGAGCAGTTTAAGGGCGAATGAGTTCTACATTTTATCACAAATGAGTTTCGTTCTAACGGAAATATTTTGTATTAGACATACAAATCGGTATGACAGGAATATAATGTTTCAGTTTGGACAGGTATAATATTTAAATCACTTGAATAATCACGAATTATTTTATAGGTATTTACTTTAAAGTATGTTCTGGTACTGGCAAATGAATTAATAAATTATCACGTACCTAGTTTTTAGCTATAATTGAGATAAATTGCTAGCTTTGTTTACTATACATAAGTATGCAATTGCATATAGCGCAAAAGTTTTGTTTTAATGAACGGGCGTATTTTTTCCACGAGAACGAAGGCAGGCATAATCTAGTACAATATATTATTATAGTTAAAGAACCCTAAATATTATAGAGCTTCCGCCTTCTACTTCATCTGCATGACTTTTTTATGTATGTCATAAAAAATAAACATAACATAACATCACGCCTGTATTCCCCGAAGGGGTAGGCAGAGGTGCACATATAGTACACCCACATTTCGCCAGTTATGTTTTTAGGTCCCAATGTAATAGGGGGCGAGCCTATTGCCATCAACCGGGCACACATCCAGACTCCGAGCTGCTACTGAGAATTACCTAATGGAAAATCCCAGTAACACTTTGCCCGACCCGGGATTCGAACCCAGGACCTCGTGCTTAGCAGTCCCGCTTAGCGACCACTAGACCAACGAGGCAGTATGTATGTATGTCATAATCAAAATATATTGGTAAAAGAATATTGGAAATCGCATAGTTCCGGATATTTCCCCCTATATACAAACCTACAATGTTCACGTCTTTACAATATTAGTGTAATATAGATTAAGGTACTGAATAAACTAAATTCCATTCAAATAGTCGAGGGCTCCCTCACTGAACAAAGCGCGTCCCTCGCGGCTACAATTTGGACTGTGTCGCAAACCATTCATCAGTGTTATCTATTTTCACGAGAACTGTTGTTTGTAGAGCCGTAATGCCGGTAATAGGACTCCGACGGCCGTCATCGATCGACCGCTGTTATTTCCTCGAATAAAGACATCCAACTTCAGTGTAAAGTTTGCAACACTGCTAAATTGTTGCTTATAACCTCCTTAATGCGGACGTACACACTGTTGTCGCCTATCAAGCGACTGAAACAGTAATTCGGGATCAAAGGTCAGTGTTATTGCGAATTAAAAACATACATTTCAGTGAAACCGCGGGTTTTTAGGCCACTGGAATCACGCTTGTATTCACGAAAGGTTACATAGATGTCTTGTTTTCTACTCATTATATGGGAGTTTGAAATCCATGACGAATTCAAGCAATAGCTTAGAAATAACGGTTAGGCGTTGATCCTCGTAAGTGGCGGTAGTATTGCCCTCTGATAAATTGTACTTTCAACTTTCAATAAGAATGCACTGCAACACACCTCTGCCTTTTCCATTTTCATAAGTTTCGTGAATAATCCTCATATTAATTAAATACTTTTCTTTCTTTTTATTTCATCAGCTTATGAAGACGGGCTCTGTTGCCTTTTGGGTCCGGAACTTACTACTGTAGTAGATAAATAGAGTATGCTTTATTGTACTTCATATAAACACATCTTAACTTAATTTATAAATAACATCATCGAACTATATCGGAGTATTCGAAAATAAACAAGAGAGTGCAACCAGAGTCTAATCAGGGTGATATAATTTGTTTGATATACATTATATAGAGTCCATATAGTGATGAGTTTTAATATACATCACCATCATCAGCTGGAAGACGTCCACTGTTGAACACAGGCCTTCCCCTTAGAACGACAGCTTGCCAATTCCATCCACCGGTCAACATACCTATTGAAAATACCTTTCCAATATTATATAAGGCATCGTGAGATTTGCTTTAATTAACAAATCAAAAGGGACTGTAATTAAGAGCAATTTCGATTCCATATAGCGTGTACTAAACTTTTATAATGTTTACATATGTATGTAGAATTGAATTAGAATGATGTAAGCTTTGTGAAGGCGTATGTTGCTATTATAAAGTGATTTTGTAGCAACGCTGCGGTAATTTGTTTGTCGGTCCATTCAGACGGTAAATCATGGCTTTCACTGTTTGTTTCGTAACACGAGATGCGAAGATAACCCTCGATTTAATTGGCGCTGTCGGTTAAATTTAGCATAGACTGATGATGATGTTCAGCTTGGTGCGCATGCGTCTCGCCTGTATTACGTATTTTTCTCCTTATATATAGTTATTATAGTAAAATATTTTTCTCCTGGCTAATTTCTGTGTTGGTTTGTAATAATAAGTTATTTTTCCTCGTTCTTTATTTGTGATTCCGTGAGATTTTATTTATTCATAACTTAATATTTTGTTACAATATTTCTCTGTGTCTGTTTTCGAGCGGTTTTCTATTGTATTTATTTTATGAGGCCGTTCAATCATCACCTATATACAGAATAGAAAACAGATTTTTGTAAATAAACATTTCTAAGAAGACAAAATATTATCTATATATAGCTATGTATTAACAAATACGTGCGAATCTAAAACTTTTAACCTTCGTTTAACAGATCCAAGATAACATTATAAATACAAAACTAAATCTTTAGTTAAAAACATAAAGTTAATCTTGATTAGGAATCTAAATGAGAAAATATTAATCAGCGAAACATTGTTTTCATCTTTGAGTTGGATCTCATAAGGTTTTTATTCGCTTTTAACCACATTCATAATGCAAAAAATCTTCATCGTACAGTTATCAGCTAAACTGGCTTAAAATTTCAACGACTAGCCCCCTTACCATGAACTCTTAAAGCAGGACAGTTTACGTTGTGGAAGCGAGACGCCGCTTTACACTGCACGTAGCGGTGTCTCGCTTTCATATCGAAGACTGTCCTGTTCATTGTAAGCTGCTTGGCGCAGTGGCTAAGCGATTGGACTGCGCTGCGAGTCTAGGTGATTCTGTGATATTTCATGTTTGTTTAATGCACCCATGATAGGGAAAAAATCATAATGTGGGGCGACATAGCATTTGTTATCACATCATCATCATCAGCCCGAAGACGTCCACTGTTGAACAAAACTCCCCCTTAGAACGCCACAATGAACGACAGCTTGCTAATTGTATCCACCGGTTGCCTGCAATTCTGACGTCGTCCACCTAGTGGGAGGCCTGCCAGCGCTGCTTTATTACATATTCTCAGATAATAGTCATTTGGACTCTCTACACTTTCAGACAACAACTTGAATGTTATATATTCCTTTCAATCGTCTGACATTAAACCCAACTTGTTGAGCTAATTCTGTTGCTGACTGTACTATTCAACTTTCGGGTCAATGATTATACAGACTAAGTTATTGCGCTGTCTTTGAATAACAAAAACTTTATATTATTTAGTAAAATAAAACTGCATTTTTTGAAATCGGTCTGTGAGTAATGTGTCTGGGATTTTTATGGTACTGGTATATTTTATATGGGTATGGGTATTGGTCTAGCTATGCTATTCTAAAGATATCACTTACGAACTCACTTCTAAATCCGCGGTGAGATTTGACACTAGCGCATAGCAAAGTGCGCAATGACTTTCGTGATGATGTTAGTGTTTCAGAATAGCATAGCTTATCGTATTGAAAACATTAATTGAAATTGATTAACATATTCCAATAAACAGAAGCAAAACGGTTGCAAAAAATTAAAACTAATTCGAATCAATACGGTAGTTAGGCTCAAACTGGAATTGTACAGGTTTGGAAGTCTCAACAGTTTAACAGTGAGTCTGTGTAGTGAAAATAATAATATAGTGTAATCATTGGTCACGTGGAATTTGGGACATTGGTAGGCATGCAATTGCATAACTCTGTCTGTCCCTTTGGAGAATACAGGCGTGAAAATATACCTATACATAATCGTTATAAGATCGTTACACAATATAATTATAGGTACCTACTTTTAAGTCTGCTAAGTTTCAAAGGCCACTATCAATTACAAAAACTCGAAAAACTTAAGCTAAGCCCCAAATGTTCTGCTAAATTCTCTTGACTTTTAAACTCTACAAGATAAAAACATATAAGTCTCATAGAATACCGGCGATTACACCAATCATAACGGAACTGTTATATTCGGCCGAGACACTCGTTCCGCGAACATTTGCATTAATTTGACCTGTCGTGTGGGAGAAGTAGGCAAGCGACACAGACATTCTCACGCGCATGCGTTGAAACAATACACATGATAATTTTGTCGGAAATAAAACTGACGATGAAAAACTAGATCAAGAAATGCAAATGGGTGAATGACGAGTGAGTTGCTCTAGTGGCTTACGTAGGCTTTTATTGTTAGTGCGACTTCATACAGGTAGAGATTTTTTTAACGTGGGTGTTCATCTTTTTTGACATGTCTGAACTGAACTACGGTAAACAAGAAAACTAGTGAGAGGTGTTTGCATATATAATATATATATGTCTGGGACCGGTGAATCGTAATATGTTCATAGGATCATCTATAGATGGAAACTTCGATTTCTTTAACAAAATCTAGTCTATCGTCACTTGAATTAATAGAAATAATCCTTCTCTGTATGATAAAGGACCTGGAATTCACAGCAGGACAGCCCCCTTACTATATCTCTTAAAACAGGACAGTTTATGTTGTGGAAGCGAGATGCCGAATTGCACTGCACGTAGCGGCGTTCATGGTAAGGGGGCTGGGGTAGGCTTGTATTATTATATTGGAAGTTATAATGTTCTTCTGACCGAATTCCGTTCACGGCGACCTTTCTCAGCTGAGACTAGCCTCTACTCTCGTACTCCAATGCGATGGTAGACCGATACGACCAGATAGAGGCGCAGGACCAACGGCTTAACGGCTTCCGAAGCATGGAAGTTCTCGTGTGAAAACAGTCACCAATCACACGACTGACCGCGGTGAGCATAGCTTAACCTGGGCGATCGCCTAATCTGCGCAGCAGCCACGAAGCCATAACCCCTTAAAGTTGAAGTTAAGGAGTGATACAGCACAATGTACCCTTCAAGTAAAGATACATAAGGAAGACATTTAAGTTACTATACAAGTTACACATACCAACATCATTACTTACTCATAATAAGCAACGTCACTGCGAACACCCTGGTTGCAATCTCGAGGAATCCTGTCTGATAAGATACGCATCTTGCAATCTAGTTCTTGCAACGGCTCGTATTTGCAGCGCGTGAAGGTACAATGGGCAGTAATTGCTTATCATGCTGTTGCTTCGCCCTCAATCTATCATCTACGGTCTAGTCATTGCCTGCATTGGTGAACTGAAAGTCTCATAATGGGGTTATTAATTGCGATGTAAGCTCAAAGGTATGGGGAAGGAAATGTTGTGTTATACCTGACGCTAAAACAATTATGTTTACTATGTATAGTTGGCTTAGAAGGTAGCTGGAAGAAAGAGGCTGTAAGGTATTTTGTTTTTTCGAGCAGTGTCCCACAGTAAAAAGTAAAGTAAGTTGAGTGGGTTGAAAACCTAAAGTAGCCAAATCAGGCAAATAGGAATTTATTGTTATGTAAATCTTGAAGTGTCCCACTGCTGTGCAAAGGCCTCCCCACTCTCTTTTCACATCTCCCTGTTACCAGCCGCCAACGACCAGTCTTGCATTAACAAGTCGACTTTAATTCTTCATCTCCGTTTGGATTATCCTCGCTCCCCAGCTCCATTTTAACGCAGCAGGTTCTCGAGTGACGTCATAAACTTTAGTTTTGGAACGGTATTACTGATATAATTGGTAAATACAGATGATATATTTAGCCGGCACGGGGATCCAATCAGCAACCAGTATGAGCATTCCAGTTTTCCAGCTTTGCGCTGAACATCCTAAGTTACTTGTAACACATAGTATTAAAGAATAAATAGTACAAATGGGTCATTGTAAATATCAAGATATTTGTATGCATAAGCAATTACTGTGCTACATCCGTAAAATTTTCTAACAGTTTCGTTCGGTGTCACCCCCACTTTAAGTCTGGTGACCGCTGTCTTGCCAAACAGATTTGTCTTGTCTGTCTAAGGAGGTGGGCGGAGAACTGCAAGATTTATTTACTTCAACTTTACGCAACATCCTCTTGGGCGGTGTGAAAATGCCTGGGGCATTCTCTGCCTATCAACCTTAGTGGGGTAGGAAGAAGAGCTACGTAACTTCGTCCGATGTCTCCTGGGGAGACAACTCCGCTATCATCTTTGTTGATTAACAAATCTCTACGACGCTGCAATACTAGATTCACAAATGTATTAGATACACAAATGCTTTGTTTGAACATTTTGTCAGTCCACAATTGACGGAGAAATCGTTGAACATACATTTAAAAATATATATACGGACAAACAGAACCTCCTTTTTGAAGTCGCTTAAAAAGAAGATACAGTGGCAGAAGGTGTCTACAATAACCTATGAACATAAGGAAAGTGAATATTAAAATCTTCGGCATACTTTGATACAATTTAATACATAATATTATTAAATACCTAGAACTTAGCATTAATCACCACATAACATTTGACAAACACTTACCGCTATCTTTTTTAAATGTCACGATAAAAGTGTTGTCTATTCGAAACCGACTGAAAAGGATATCATAAATAAAAGCTTTCGATTTTGCTTATTTCATTGCGGTAGGTAAATAAATTGTTAGATATTGTCTACATAAAAAATACATCACACCTGTGTTCCCCGAAGAGGTAGGCAGGATTGTATAATACACCCACATGTTCCCACTTAAAACTTGGGTAATAGGCGGCGAATCTTTTGCTGTTAACCGAGCACAAATCTAGACTCCGTGCTGCTACTGTGACTTACCACATGGAAAAACGCAGTAACACTTTTTCCGACACGGGATTCGAACTCATGCTCAGCAGTCAGGCTTAGCAACCACTAGACACAAGGCAGTCGATGTTAACATTATGCGCTGTATATGTCCCAATAAATAATAAACTGTAATTAGCTCACTACAGTATTATAATATACATTCATCAACTAATCTCTTTTCCATTTAAATAATATCCGAACGTAATGAAGACAAAAAAAATGATCTAATTCTCCAACAGGTCCTGTTAAAACGGAAACATATCTGACCGCATGTGATAAAAACTATTTTGAATACTCGCCAGGCCAGGCAACCTACATAAAAGATGTTTTTGGCAATTAATTCTTAAAAAAACTCATTTTAGCATTTCCGAACTGAATATCTAAAATTATTTACATAGAAATAGTCAATAAAATACATTAGAAAGCCGATTATGTAGACAGTTGATTATTTTATTCTAGTATTATAATGAGTCTAGATAATCCTGTCTTGGATTTTGACTGGCATTTATGTTTTATGATATTCAGGTTCAATTTGTGTGGGATTATTGCAGAATCCATTTATATTGATAGTGCATTTTTATGAATAAATGATAAAACATCAATTATAAAATCCATTTTATATGTTCAGCTTTTGTGCTTTCAAACAGTTTTTGATAAATGATATCTAGTAATTTATTTTCTATTTTAATGTGGGCTGCTATTGTTGCCATACATCACTCTTGAGCTGATTAGTTTTTTCTTGGTCGCGATTTTAGAAATTGAGACTGCATTTTGAGTGTTTTGCATTAGAAAGTTAATGTGAAATATTAACATAAGCATTCTCTGAAATTATTTTAATTTATTTACAATGTCTGTAACGGTAAACTCGAAAACTTCGATGTTTCCGTCGGTGTGTAACTCAATTTATATTTATGAGCCTTCTAGAGCTCCTGTTTGTCGTCCATGACACGCCATTGCATCGTTTAAATACCTATATTTAACATCACATTGCAGGAATAAATCATATCCCCTGCCAATGATATTGAAATTGTACAATTGACACCAAAAACATCGCCAAGTCCTAAAAACAAAACACCAATTACCAAAATCTTAAATCAAAGTATAAAAATAATGACGCTCTTTTACAGTTTTGTTATTAATAGAAAACGTTAGAATGCAGCAAACAAATGAATATAATAAAGTTTTATGATCGAATAACTGTTTTGGTTATGTCTACGTCCGTCTAGATTTGGACAAAGCTTTTGAGGCTAGTTCGTGACATATTAGTTTTGTATGTATGCGATAAGTAGGTGATTTATGGCCGTCTGGCTTACGACATCAAACACTTCGATTGTTTAGATTTTCAATTTGATATGGTTTTGTAGCAGTAAATTTGTGGATGGTTAAGTGTGAGATAATTTCTTACTAATAAAAGCTTTGTTTGTAGTTTTTAGATGTAAATTAGTTTGTTTGACCTGTCCAGTCTTTCGTGTTACAGAAGGTACTTACGCAGTTGCATGGTGGTGTACAAGAACCGAAGTCCACCCCTCAAACAAAGCAGAAGCGTATAAAATTAAATTCTCCATATTCCGAGTTGGGAGTAAAAGGACAATACGAATCAGCGAAGTGTTCCTATCTCGTTGGAGATATTGTTCGACTTTCACGAATATTTTACAAAATTAAAAAGATACCGCCTCTACGTGCAGTGTTATGCAGCGTCTCGCATCCAAACGTAAACTGTCCTGCTTTAAGAGTTCATGGTAAGAGGGCTCTTATTAAAAAACAAATTATTTTAAGAGTAATGTTAAAGCCACATGTCTTGTGTCAATAATTTTGAGAACACCAAGTTTCTCGTTAACCGTTCCACGTAATAATTGACGTCGTAACAATGAAATGTAAAAGTGTCTGTTACCTAGTAAACAATGTATGGCAGAGTTCAACTGACACGCCACCCGATCCCACACACGTGTTTTTGCCTCTATCTTCAATATTTAAGGAAAATGTAAGTCTTAAACGATACTATTGTGAGAGAAACGGAGTCTTTTCTCAGCTCATTTGAATTTGACCTGCTTCATTAGATAGTTATTACACAGATTAGTTTGTAAGCAATTTTTTGGTTTGTAAAGCGAACGAAATCAATTTTATGCGCAGCTTAATTAAATACGATTTGGAATTCTGAATATCTGAGCCACTTAGTTTTATAGTTTTCATTAGTATACAGTAGCAGAGCCAATCATACGGCTGTCATGTCGTGTGTGCTTGTGTTTATTCCACGTCTTCTCTTGAAGGTACTCTGTGGTTGTTTGTTGATTAGCAGTAAGTTTATATGTCAAGCAACTATTCTAATTACGTATTGTATAGACTGGCGAGAGACATATTCAACAGAGGATATTCAACAAGCTATACTCAACAGAGGGCTATTCACAGTTGATGTTCGGTTGCATGTATTAAACAACAATACTACAGTGAACTATATAGTTGTTGTCATTTGACTATGCTGCGACGGGTTGTTATGCACGAGGTATAGGCATTAGAATGAGGAGTATTTTTTCTTTACAGCCTGTGTTGTCCCACTGCAGGGCAAAGACCTCCCTTTTATTCTTCCTCTTTATTTGGTCGTGTGCTAAAGTGGTCAAGTCTCTCCTTAAACAAGCAGCTCGCTATACCACTGCACCGTCACCGTCCGCGTCGTCTGGGTCTGCGATGACGCCGTATATTTTGTGGGGAGTATTAGATAGATACATAATATTCTATGCACACCAAGAAATAAAGAAACAACTTAAACCTAAAAATGTAAGTGCTTATTACTTAGGTTTTTCACATTAACAAAAAGCTTTCCTACCTCGTGTACCAACACTTTTAATGCTTGGGTATATTATGTAGTGTATTTGTACTGGGAGGTGTTAGATAGATATATTCTATGCACACCAATAAACACAGAATACAAAACTCAAAACTGTGCAAGTCGTTGTCTTATTGCTTAGGTATTTCACATAAACAAAGATTTTTTACCTAGTGTATTAACATTCAACGCTTAGGTAGGTATGTATTGTATTTGTAGAGTGGTATTAACTTACTCGTAACTAACTGCCTCGTTGGTCTAGTGGTTGCCAAGCGCGACTGCTGAGCACGGGGTCCTGGGTTCGAATCCCGGGCCGGGAAAAGTGTCACTGGGTTTTTCTATTAGGTAATTCTCAGTGGCAGCACGGAGTCTGGATTTGTGCCCGGTTGATGGCAATAGGCTCGCCCCCTATTACATTGGGACCTAAAAACATAACAGGCGAAATGTGGGTGTACTGTATGTGCACCTCTGCCTACCCCTTCGGGGAATACAGGCGTGATGTTATGTGTGTGTGGTATTAACTTTTCTAACGCCACTTGCATCGTGTGTACCTTCCGAAGGCTCTCTTTAATAGTTGCAGTAATAGTCGTTATTCGCTTGTAATTGTGTGAATTTTGTTTTCAAAGATTACTGAATGGCGGTCAAAGAAGTTATTATAATAACAAATGCATAATTATGCCACTAGGCCAACTTTTTGTCGCAAACAGACTATGGTGGATAGTTGAAAACTTAAAACGGTGTCGTTTGTTATAATTCTCACGGTGAGATAAATGTAACACATTTGTGTACGCTTATTCCTATAATATAACTGGCGAAATGTAGATGTATACTGTATAATACACCGCTGCCTTGTCTTTTGGGAAATACAGGCGTGATGATAAGTTATGTTTTACGTTTTATTTTTTCAGAGACTTTTTGTCGTTTTCCTATTTTGCAGCTTCTCTCCTTAGCATGAACTCTTAAAGCAGGACAGTTTACGTTGTGGAAGCGAGACGCCGCTACGTCCAGTGTTATGCTGCATCTCGCTTCCACATCGTAAACTGTCCTGCTTTAAGAGTTCATGGTAAGGAGGCTGTATATAATTTAAGTCCATACTAAAGTATTAGATAATTATGAATCATACTTATAGTTCTAAAGTCAAAATAATACATATAAAAAGTCACGTAACAAATAAACATCTTGTTTATGACACCCAAATCGTTTAAAAGTTCATCCAAAATAAAACTAACTGAAAACTCAATGATAATAATAAATTCAAGAGATTTGGAGGTGTAGAAGCAAGATGTATAAATAATGTTAATGCGTGGTCCTCGAAAGTCTTGTTTTAGAATTTTTAATATAAAATTTAATCAGAGGATGACCTAGACCTAGTTTATACGTAATCCTGCTTCGAGCTTGATATGGAATACATTAAAAAGTTTCTAATTTATAAAGTAGTATGGTAACATACAAATTAATTGTGTGGTGGCTTGCGGAGGGGTCAATACTCAAAGAGATTTACATTTTGTGTAATGTCACGTTTACTATAATTTTAACTCATATGAGGAGTGTGATGCGTGTGAATGAAGCAAAAGAAGTATGACAGGACCGTAGCAAATAGAAATCCGTGGTCTCTACCTACCCCTCAGGGAAACAGGCGTGACTTTATGTATGTATGTAGCAACTGATTTGTTATATTTTCATGAAGAGTTAAAGCTAAAATAAATAAAGGGGCATTGTTTATATTACAGTCCGGTGATTTTATTCACGTTTTTGTCAGGGTTCACCACTTCACCAGCAATATCTAAGGTCATTAAACTTGTACGCAGATTTTTATGACATACGGGTTGTTTCATTTATGAAAACATACCAAAAAGAAATGAACAGTGTGGAAGCCAAAAGTAATATAAAAAAAAATACTAACCTTTGACCACATAAAAAATTTGAAACCACCACAAAAAATATTGTAAAAATAATGTCTTATGCTGATAAAACTCTTGTTAATATTCATATATACAACCTATATAGTATAGTTGTTACCACACTGGAACCCCTCTGCGTTTATCATTGAATACGTACAGCGTATACAAATGGTTTTAATTAACTTATACGATAAAAACTCCGTTCTTGAGCTGTTGTGGGCATGAACTCCTGTATGTAATTATTTATGGGTGTGTAATATGTTATGTTTTCTAGGTGCAAAATGTCCATTACATAATGGTATTTTCACACGCATCTTAATTTTTGTTTTCATTAACTTATATGCTTACACGCACATTACTTTCCGTTTGAAAACGATTAATATTAGGAACTAGTAGCGTCTTTGCCTCGGAACTCATAAGTCTTCATCCAACCATCTAACTTTGCAGTTTTGGCGTTTTTCTGTCAAACTTTAGGAAATTTAAAAGTCTCAGCGTAGGGGCTATCTGATGATAGAACTTGGTTATTTCAATATCTCTCCGGTTGGGGATGGACGCGGTGTGAGTAAGGTGAATGGCACTTGCAAATAGGCTTCCTAAAGGATTTAAAGTGAGTAGGGAAATGTGGGTGTATTCTGTAGACTCCTGACAAAAGAAAACACTTCTACATTCCCCATTGATGATTACTAGCGTGATTGTAAGTTTGTAGTTATTTATTTTAGAGTCAAGTGATGTAACTTAACCTACAGCCCTCGTACCATGAACTCTTAAAGCAGGACAGTTTACGTTGTGGAAGCGAGACGCCGCTACGTGCAGGGTAACGCGTCTCGTTTCTAATATCTTAAACTGTCCTTTTTTGAAGAGTTCATGGTAAGGGGGCTTTCTTTTTCAAATGTAATGTAACGATTGCCCACTTCTTTTAAACGAAATTATTTGGCAGTGACCTTAAGAATATTTAACACTACTAGCCCGCTGGTCATGAGCCTGGCATATATTATATTTCATGCATTCAAATGTAATAAGTGTTTTTGTGAACCATGCAGAACCCTTTGGTTTTTTTACGGGTCGAAGACCATAGTGTCGACCATTTGCATAATTAGAGAAACACGTCATGCGTAAAAGAATATAGAAACGACTCAATTGTTTTAACAATGCCATGTATGTATATTTCAATTATGCATAAGGTAATACCTTTTTTGAGTAATACTGATTGAGTTACGTTGATTACTTTTTGGAAAGGCCCGGTAACTTATTTGTAAAGAATTACTGAAATAAAACTTTTTTTTTTACTACGTACCTAACAACCGACTTTATATTTGCTTATACAGAAAAATATTATTTTTAACTAATAATCAAAATTGGCAAAGATTTCATCCAACATACAGAACCACATCTTTGTTTCAAAGTCAATTAAATCTGGATACGTACGGTGTTCAAGCAAGAAAATACTCGTTCTTGCTTATTAATATATTGCTATAAATTCTAGCAAGTAATTTATCTGAATGTTGGCTAGGCCCAGATTTGAATAAAAAATATATTATATCAGGCGTTGAATTACTGTTCTACGAGAGACCTGTTAGGCCTCCTTGCCAGGGTAATTAACTATTTTGCAAATTTTGGTCTTTAAATATTCGTGGAAGTCCAGGGAAGGTTGAAATGGCGGTACGAAGTCCACCGGTCAGTCGACTTTGCTAGTTATGTAAATATGTAACCTAACAATACAAACACGCCGTTTTCATAACGTAACACGGTACGTGACCTCTTAAATTAAGATAATTATAGAACATAATACAAAAAGGGCCGCTGTAGGATATTTTCTTGCAATCAAACCCTGTCTGACCAATCATGCCAAAATCATCACGCAAGCCAATAAACGGGCCCAATAAAATGATCATTTCACACGATCATAGTAAGCAGTAAAGATGTTTCTTTAGATATGGCATTAATGTATAGGGTCATAATTCAATATTCCGAGACGTCTTAATAAAACTTTGATGAGCTTTAAGCACTTTGATACACCGATTAATAAAATAATTGGCACAGATTAGCACTTCCTTGCGATTTCTCAAATTAAAAAGCTGCTATTCTTAAGTAGCAGAAAACCGAGTGATATGAAGCAATTCAAAATCGTAAAACTGTACTAAATGTCAACGACTCCTATCTTAATTCTGTGGAAGGAATTACTTTTATCTTAATGGCCGTACCAATATAATAAACTAATATTAATGAGTATCCATTACCCATAAAACGTTACCTAAAAGAAATCTAATTAATACTTACCTACATATTCGCGAAAGTGGTTCCGATTTTAACAAATTCGAAATTAAATCCGTTACAGCCAATGATATTTCAAAAAGTATAGATATGTTACTAGCGCGCTCATTTTGAAGACTCGAAAAGGGGACTATTGTAGTTTTGGGTAGTACAAATTATTGTTCAATGCAACATAAGACTAGTGCCGTTCGGACTCAGAGTTCGGAACACTTTTCTCGTTGATTTTGATAGCAAGAAACGTATCTATACTTTTTGACATATCATTGGTTACAGCAAAGTTTTAACATATACACCACAATGATTTATTTATTTATTTATTGCACTATGTAGTTTACAGAAAATAATACATATTATCATAACTAACATAGACCCTGTAGGGGTGTAGCAACACTCATTTTCGACAAAATAAGTAAACAGTGGTTTAAACTTCAGATTATAACTTTAAAATTATACCTTATTATTATGAATCTACTAACTATTACTAAATCTACTACCTAATTAACATATTTAATGCCATACATAAGTATATATGATAATTTAACTTAAATAATAAAATAAAAATTTAAAACTATTATAATACAATAAAATCTTGTATCTATTTACTTATTAGAGGTAACCTTACACCTATTATTGCTATTTGAACAAGGTCCATATAATATATTATATTTTTTAAAACACTTAATTAAACAAAACATGTTATGTAATTAAAAATTGAGTAGCTTACAGATATATAGTCTTATATGTATTGACTTATTATACCTACTCAAAGTTTATCTTCCATAAATTCTTTAATGGTGTAGTAACATTTTTCTAACAGCATATTCCTTAACTTAATTTTAAATATATTTATTGTTTTTGTATCTTTTATACTATCAGGAAGTTTATTATAAATTTGGATGCATCTATATTGGGGGCTATTTCTATACATTTCTATTCTTGGTACTGGTAATTCTAGTTTATTATTACGGCGTTTATTTTTTTGGAACTTGAACTGGTTTAAATTTTTCTTAACAAACATAGCTATTTCTAATATGTACATTGAAGGTAGGGTAAGTATTTTCTGTTTGATAAAGAAGGGTTTGCAGCTATCACGTGGTTTAATATTATATATTATACGTATACATTTCTTTTGGGCGATGAATAGGTCATGAGCATCTGTACTGTGGCCCCACATAACAATGCCATAACGGAGCCAAGCATAAGCATATGCATAGTATACAGATAGTGCACATTTAATGTTAGTGTTGGTTTTAAGAACACTGAGCCCATATAGGAATTGGGATAATTTTATTTTTACTTTCTCAACATGTTTTTTCCAATTAAGGTGGGTGTCCAGAGTTAGTCCTAATAAAGTGAAATTATCTACTTCTTCTATGTTAATGTCTTGTGTTATAGTATTTAGATTAATATTTTGTTTTTGATAAGGTTTAAACTGGATTATTTTTGTTTTTTTATTATTTACTTCTAGATTATGGTTATGTAGCCAGGTTTTTACTGTATTATAGGTTTCTATTATGATATTATTGTCTATTTTATTAGCAGGTGTTTTAAATAGGATGGATATATCGTCGGCGAACATCACACATAGTTGATTGCATGTTTTGGGCAGGTCGTTGATGTATATTAGGAAGAGAATACAACCAATAACACTTCCTTGGGGTATTGATTATCGGGTCTCAGGATTTGTTTATACGTATGTAAATTTGCCGGTAAGCGTATAGATTTATTTTAATATTTACGACGTTTTGGTAGCTGTAGATTGGCTTGTAGACGCCTCTCGCGTAACCTGTGCCATTTAGATTTTTTGTTAAGAACATTCCAAACTTATCAAGGAGGTTTTACGCTACTAAAATTGTGATGTTGGCGTTAGTACCTACTAGATATGATAGATACATAGAGATGTACTTAAAGCGTCAGACAGGATTAAAAAAAATACCTATGTATAATAAAATAAGAATAGGATCGAAAAATATTCTAATGGATATTTGGCAAAATGTCGTTTAAATATAGTTACAATTTAAATTCGAAGTTCTTATTCCAAAAATACATTATTTTATTGTTAATTATTTTCTGGAGGCCGGAATAAAATCAAGTTGCAACACACTCACTTTATGCTAATCACATTTTGATAGAGTATACAACTACTTAGATATATATATATAATCAAAGTTCTGACTATACCTATCTATATTTTCAATGGTAGTTGTTGAGGGATGAATGTTTGTTATCTTATCTTTTACGCAAGAACTACTAGAGCGATTTTGATAAAACATTAGGGGACTGTTAGTTTTTACATCACAATATAAATAGGCTATAATTTATGAGGATACTAGCTATGCTTCGCGGTTTCATCTGCATTAATGCACTGCTAATTTTACATAAACTTGGGATATTATTAGAAGGCAATTAGAATTATGTGTAATTTACAAGTTGAACGTAGTACCTACGTGTTTTCCCAGAGCTGGGAACTCATTTACGCATCGTTTAACTAAGAATGCTGTTTTAGTATCAACTTCCCCTCGCATTGTAAAACATAACATAACATAACATCACGCCTGTATTCCCCGAAGGGGTAGGCAGTATAGTACACCCACATTGCGCCAGTTATGTTTTTCTCGGTCCCAATGTAATAGGGGGCGAGCCTATTGCCATCATCCGGGCACAAATCCAGACTCCGTGCTGCTACTGAAAATTACCTTATGGAAAAACCCAGTAACACTTTGCCCGACCCGGGATTCGAACCCAGGACCTCGTGCTCAGCAGTCGCGCTTAGAAACCCCTAGACCAACGAGGCCTCGCATTCTGTGGCTAAGCTATACTGGTTCGAATTTGTAATCTAGTGTATGAAAAATAAAATAAATTAACATACTTAATTTACATAAAACTTTGTATGTAGGTAAGTAGAAAGTGTTTAACTCAATATTGTGTTATTGGAGCGACAGAGAATGGAAAAGTTATAATTTAAATTTGATTTGTCTATTGACTTTAAATACTTGTACTAGTTGCTTACATTTTTTTTAACAGCCTGTGTTGTCCCATAATTTAGGTCTAAGAAAATGTTAATCCATACGAACTGCAGCCTTCAAAATGACGTTATAATATTTCCGTACGCTAATTCTATTAAAATAATATATTTTTTTAAATATCTTCTTCTCCAACAGCCTTTTAATTTATTTTCAATGTTAATTTTTGGAATGTGACATTTGTGAATATAAAGGTGAATATTTACAATATGCAGTTTATTTGGCAATGAATGAAATAAATTACATGCAAAATTGCAACAGTGTATTTTTTACCCACTCTATTGCTATCATCTTCTTGTCGTATAAAACCGCCTGTAAATAGGCCTCTGACATGGCTTTAAACACCGTGGAAAAATCTCTCAGATGTGCCGGTTTCCTCACGATGTTTTCCTTCACCATTTTAAGCAACTGATAACAGATTTATAGTACGCACATGGATTGGAAAATACATTGCTGCGTGCTAGGGTTTGAACTTACGAAGTTTTACTTGGCAGTCCAACGGTAATAACTCAGTTATCACTGCTTACTCTATTTCTATAATGAATGACATTCTTGATGAGAATTTCGTGTTGTATGTCCGATCTTTTTTCTTATTACTTGGGACTCATAGTAATGTCTCTTTGGTCTAGTGTACGCTGAGCACAACTGCTGAGCTGTTGAACTGCTGAGGCACTGGGTTCGAATCCCGAGTCGGGTAAAGTGTTCCGGTGTTTTTTCATTCAACAAATTCTCAGTAGCAGCGCAGAATCTGGATTTGTGTCCGATTGATGGCAAAATGCTCGTCCGCTATTACATTGGGGATTAGGGACATATAACTAGCGAAATGTTGAAGTAACTACTACACGCCTCTGCCTACCCATGTGAGGAATACAGGCGTATAATATGTTTTCGTAGTAATGTAACAGTTAATTCAAAAGGGTACAAGTATTGTTGATAATTTACTGACAGAGGCCGGCTGCACAAGGTATTATTTCAGTTAATATCGCTCAGTTATTCGTCTAGGTAAATTGATATAGACCAGCGATCCTGTTAGACGGTGCCCAGGGGACCCGCAGTTAATCACCGTGGTTGTCGGCAACTATGCTGCGCTGTTGGTATCGTAAAACATTTAATGGTTCTTTCTTTAGTTTATATTGTACTAGATTTTACCTGCGGCTTCGCTCGCGTATTTAGATGTTGACAATAAATTTAATCGTTCAAATAACTTTTAGTTAATACACTAAGTAAACTAAAGTACCAAATAATAATACATAAACACGTAGCTCCATCTAACGTCTTAAATTCACAAGTGTTCGCTGTTTATTTTCACTCACTTTCACTTGACACTTTTTCTTAATCTCAGTTTAATGCTGGTATAATCTACCGTATAGGTCCTACCCAGAACTATCCCTTGGAAAACTCGGTAACAAATAATGATTTCATACTTTAAGATAAATAGCATAACAAAAAAAAACATGACATCACGCCTGTATTCCCCGAAGGGGTAGGCAGAGGTGCTCAAACAGTACACCCACATTTCGCCGATTATGATTTTAGGTCCCAATGTAATAGGGAGCGAGCCTATTGTCATCAACCGGGCACAAATCCAGACTCCGTGCTGCTACTAAGAATTACCTAAAGGAAAAACCCAGTAACACTTTGCCCGACCCGGGATTTGAACCTCGTGTTCAGCAGTCGCGCTTAGCAACCACTACACCAACGAGGCAGTCAAAGAGACGATAAATAGCTATCCTTATTTACAGCATCATAAATATCAAATCCAAGTAAATCTTGTATGATTCAAACCGTATTTATTGTATGAGTGGTAGGCAGGTTAGGTTATTTAATACCATATTAATATTGGAGATTGTAAAGATGCCAATCACTGATTTTCTATATTAAATAGAGGTAAGTAAAGTTCATTTTAAATGTAGGTAAGTGCATATGTGAAGTAAAACAATTAAAAGCTTTTATTTTACTTGCAATGTTTGTAATATGTATGTGAGTTTGTTTAGGTCAAATATTGCAATCTAAATTGGAACCACTTTTTGACATCGGATTGAAATGGAATTTTGCATACTTAAATAGGTTTGGTGACAATACACAAGCTTTTAAATCAAAAATATCATGATACTTTTGATTTAAAAGCTTGTGTTATTTTTTATTATTATTAACTTATTATGTTTAGATGCCCTTAATCTGTACTAAAATTACAAAGAGGATTTTTTATTTGCATGTTGTCTCCGGAACTATAACTTTGATTTCCAAATCCAATATTATTTCACCTATATTTTTAATGGACTTTCCGATTAGAAGTTATGCTACGAATATTTTTCCACGCTGATTAAGTCGTGGGATGGGTCTCTTATTGAATAATTGACTGCTAGCATCAATCAATTAATGCTGACTTTTTGCGAGTGAGTATTTACGACCGTTTTTCAGATAAGAATTACTTGTTATGTTGTTAATTACTTCTCAGTAACGGTAGGTTAGGAATGATGCTCAGTATTGCGCAATACAATATCTCATTAATTCATCATCATCATCATCAGCCGGAAGACGTCCACTGTTGAACAAAGGATCCCTAACTACACATAAAGATTTTACTACCTAAAATAACTTTCGTGAGTGTTATCCATATTATTTACTGTATATTCCGGTTATACTCCCAGGTGTATTCGGGAATGCCCGACTAGTTTCGAAGTCGAAATACTCGAATACACCCGTGAGTATAACCGGAATATATAGTAAATACACATAAAGAATTGTAATGTTATGGTAGATCATTCCACAGCTGACTATAAATGGTCTAAGTAAACGATGCAACTTTCGTTAACATTTAGATCGAATTTAATTTAATTTAATTTAATTTATTTATTCAAGTGACCATGACTCATTTTGTTAGTAATACTTAATATCTATGTTAATAACTATAATATAATAATACTGGTCGATACCTAGCTCACTGCCGCTTCATTCCATGTGAAATGGCACAGCAGTGAACCAGGTAAGGACAGTCTAGCCTCATCGCAATCATACTTAGGATGCTGTTGGAGCTAGCCTGCACTCTGCGCACCAGAGAGGCGCATCTTTTACGCATCGTTGAATAAAAACAGTCTACGTGAGCATCTGCGAACATTCCCGATGCGCTACAGAAGCGAGGCAGCCCCACCAGCACCCTAAACGCGTTATTGTATTGCACACGGAGAGCGCTGTACGCTCTTCGAGTATATCTAGCCCATAGGCTGCACGTGTAGAAGGTTGTACAGTAAGCACGGAAGAGCGTAATCTTTACCTTAAGTGAACAGCGCGCAAACCTACGGGCCAGCATGTTCGCTCTAACGGACAACGCTCTCCGCTCTCGTGCAATGTCTGTATCATCCTTGAGGTCGGGGGTCAGTATATGACCAAGATACTTAAATTTAAATACCCTCTGTAATGACATCCCGTTGAGGATCACAGGCGGTACTCTCGCTGGACTCTTACCCCCAACCTCAAAAACCATAAATTCTGACTTTTTACAGTTGTAAGTGAGGCCATGTGACTTCGCGTACTCTTCACATTTACTAACTAACCTTCTTAGGCCACAGACTGACGCACTTAGCAGCACCATGTCATCTGCGTAGCTGATATTGTTGACACAGATACCATCTATATAACAGCCGACCCTGGTACTACTAAGCTCGCCGATCAGCTCATTCACATATAGGTTAAAGAGCGTTGGTGAGCTCAACCCTCCCTGCCTCACCCCGCACTCCAACCCATATGGATGAGACAAAGCCCCAGCCCATCGCACATGATTGATCTGATTTCCATACCAAAACTTAAGGATGTTAATAATTTCCGTTGGTAACTTGGATTCTTCTAACTTTTTCCACAACCTATCATAGGAGACCAGATCAAAAGCCTTAGATAGGTCGAGAAAGCACGCATAAATAGGTGTACCGCGCTGTGTATAATACGTGACAGCCTGCTTAAGACACAACACTGCACTCTCCGTTGACAGCCCTGGTCGAAAACCGAACTGGTTATCGTGAACTTTTATACACCTGTTTAATTGCGCATTAAGCAAGCCGTCAAATACTTTTGATATCACCGTAGCTAGTGATATGGGCCTATAGTTACCTGTGTCCGAGATGTCGCCAGTCTTGTTTTTAGTTATGGGCACTACTAATGTCTGAATCATCTCGCCCGGCAAGTAACTATGGCCCACACAGAAGCTGTACAACATGGCGAGGACTCTCGGTAGGTGTGGACCTGCGTATCGGAGGTGCTCGATGCTGAGTCCGTCATGCCCCGGGGATTTTCCTTTTGACATGCGTCTTATAATCTGAGCAATATCTTTCCCTTTAAATTTGACCCCCAATTCGAGACCTGACTCAACATCGATCACAGACCTTGATTGTCCTAAAGGGGATTTCACAACAAAGATATCCTTAAACAGGTTGGCAATATCCTCTGGCTCATACATGCCGCCGACACTCACAGGGATACCCGGTTTATTTTGCATTTTCTTAGTCTGCTTCCAAAAACCACGAAAATCATTTTTAGAATGGTGCGAGGCCAGATTGTCCATTTTTACTTGGTCCTCATGACTCTGACACCATTTAAGTCTCGATTTAAAGACTTTCCTAGTTTCACACATCTCCTTATATGCCTGGCCAACAGTAGGTTTACCACTCCGGACCCACAACAAAAACTTTTCCTTCGCCACCCTGTGTGCCCCAGCGACATGCTTGTTCCAGCCTACAACCATACTTCCAGAACACCTATTGCCACCCTCTCGACCCATCACCGCTGCACTTTTAAGTGCATGTATGATGTCTGAGTACAACTTGTCTATAACAATTTTGTGCCTATCGTCAATACATGTCCTATCACAACACGTCGCCAGTTCGTGTGGAAAGTCGATCAGTCTCAATCTATCATGACATTCATTTTGATAAAATTCAATCTGATTTTTACTTCTCTCCCCCCACACAAACTTGCTCGAGTTAATCCCTGACATACATTTTTTGGGCACAATTAACTCTAGACTACATTCCACTACCAGTGGGAAGTGGTCAGACCATAGTACATCATATAAAATATATACATTTTTAATAGACTTAACAGCTGCTTCTGTTACTAAACAATGGTCGAGCCATCTTTTCGACCCATAAACCTCACTTATAAATGTGTGTGTGTTCGAATGGTTTACGCTCATTGACCAATAGTGAACGGGCACTGATTACTCAGCCTTGGTATGAATTCCCTTCGACTCCAAATGAGCGATTGTTTTAATAAACTGCATTGAATATTTCGAGTTAATAATAAGTTCAATGACTCGTGCATAAAATTAAATCATGACATGTTTGTAGTTGACTGTTTTTTGTTTTGTCTGGCGAGACATACATGCAGTAATTAATTCAACGAGTTTTTTTTAAGTCTAAATATAGCGAGCTAAGTTTAGATAGTTATTATTAGACATTTTTTGTCGTACGGACTAAAGTATTGATTTAATAACTTTGATACACAACGTTCCTCTGTTTAAATATGGTTTACCGTATCAAATGTAGCTTCGATAAATTAAAGCGTGCCCCTTACTAGTAAAATCTGTCAATATTGAACAATTTCGATGGTCCCTACATAAAGTATCGAATTTACAAAATGCAAGTTTGTAAATTCGATACCATCGATTTATTTTATTATACCTGTCACTTACATGACAAAGAATAGAGATGCTAATGGACTTTGGAGGGGTTAACTTTAAACAAATTTTAGCATCATTTATCAGTAAGAGGGAATGTGTAGTTAGTAAGTACTCTTTAATCTGTTCAGCGTTCACCCTTCCCTATTCGAGTCATTTCCTTCTGTTACTCTTACTTCGCTAATCGATGATATTCATATTGATGATATAAAATAATGATTGCGATAAAACATAAATCGATTGCAAAATCATATAATCAATATCGATTAAACTAAATTTGTTTGAGTATCAAATACATCAATATACCACTGTATATTTAATTAATTAATCTCAGATTTGATGTCAATAAAGTAGGTGATGGTTACGTAAAAATATTTATATAAATCTGCAGTGTAGTGTGTGTTCCGGTGTCAAACGTAACGATATAGGAAGAACAATATTCACTTAGTTACATAAAACGTTGGAGGTAACAACTAGTTATCTAATCTTTGATCATATACAGGCGTATTAAAATCAGCATAACATAAAATAAAAGAGTTCAAAAGACAAGAAACTAGGTGCTTTTTGCCTGATTAAAATACTCGTTCAATGTCTCTATACACAGTTTATTCTTTTTTTGAAAGTTAATATTATTTTTGACACGAATTTTGTTAGCCGTTAACACATTACAACCTACACAGGTTTTTTATAGGTATAATGACATTAGGTAAAGATATAGGTTTACTGTTTTGTTTTATGCCTTCATATTATATGGAAATAATCCCGAAATGCACCTCTTAAAGTGATCATGACTCTTTTGTTCTAGGAGCTGGATTTATATACCTATGTGGAAGTAATTTGTGATTGGCTTTCATCTCCAAAGTCTCTGCGATCTTAGCTATCTGTAATGCTGGCTGCAAGTAAATTAATAAACAAATCTTGAGATATTACTATCGATTTTAGTTAAATACTTTTCTTTTACAAGTTGTGTCAATATTGGTGTCATACAAATATGAAGGTATCATGGACATTCAAATGACATAATTGTGTCCCAACTTGATACAGGCTTGTGACAGCGCCCCATACTAAATTGCCCATTCTCCCTTAGTTGTTCTACATGGTTAAATTTATCTTCATACGTACTTTTACAGTTATGCAGTGAAAACGCAATATACCAACAGATTTGAGACTGAAATTAGTTTCGCATTTATAATATTGGATTGTCAATTTTGACTGGTCCCAAACTAATTCATACAATCATACCAAAATACCGTAAATATAAATTGCCAACATCATGGTATTTGCAAAACTTTCCTAAAACTTACATAATTATAATTATTTATATAAAACATACATCGGAAAAAATATACTTCCATTGGAAAAAAGGTTAATGATATTCCACTCGGACTGATTTATAGCCATTCTAAATAACACTGATTTATATTGCGAAGTCGACTTTTTATAATTGTTACCTTTGCGAATACGATTCCTATGCGATTACGACTTTAAAATAAACATAGATTTAGATTCTAAGATACTGCACTGTCTGTAGTCATGTGTGTAGGTTTTGAGACTGAATATTGATATATAGTGACTAGTTTTTAAATTATTATAATTAATGTATTCAAGTCTAGATTCGATTGTAGTCTAGGAGTGTAGTGAAATTTCAATCTGTCGTTTTAAATTAGGAAGAACATAGAATTGTTTTTGGGTTTCTGAATTCGAGTCTTGTGGATCGTTTCTTTATATTGCATAGTCGTCAAAGGTTTATAGATTAATGAAGATTGCTACTCTTGGTTGTATACCTTCGCTCTAGATTTTAGAAGGTATTTAGTGAGACCTTTAGTGAGTTAGCCAAGGGCGAAAGGGACGTTCACGAGTCTCGTCGATCCTGTGTGTCGCAATATATTAAATAGGTAAAGTTATAATGTGGTAATTGTACCGCGTGTCGTAAAAAACCGGTATTTTCAAAAACATGTTAATTCGTCCAATCTTAAAAAAATATATTTTTTAATTCAAGTATTTCCAAGCGCTCTTGTCAGCCATTGGCAATGTCTTAAAACCAGTCATTGTCAAAATAATTTTATTTATGTTGGTTTTACTCTGTTTTAATTAATGTTTTTTCCTTACTTTTATGATACAAGTTAGCGTTGTCTTCATGAGGCTGTTCGTATATGGCTAAAATGTATTACAATGATTAATTTAATTAAGCGAGTAAATTAATGTCTGTATTAATACGGAGTTTTTTCATACGAATATGGAAGCTACTTTGGCACACTTCAGTAAGTTCTTATCGTCATACATCTTCTTTCTGTTCCAAAGTTTTAAACTTAGATATATTTATTTAGTTTTTTTTATGCCAGCGACCCTGAGAGTCAGGGGCGTCACCAGACAATATGCGAGATTGCTTGACCCTCAAGCGACAATTGATTTATAAATGCAGGCTTAATTTATATATTTAGGTCTATTGGTTCTAAAGCCACGTTTACACTAGGCGACATTTGTCTCACCACTTTGTTGCTCGAAACGATATTTCCGTGTCTCGCGCGATGTCGTCCGAGATCGCTTGCGATAACTACGGGTTGCGAGACTTGTCGCCTGACATATGTCCCACAAAGTCGCAAAGACAACCACGTGAATGATGGGCGACATGTCTCCGCGACATGTCACCGTAAATCGTCATAATTTGTTATCTATTATCATGTGAGTACTAACATGTTAAAAAGCTTTCATATTATGAACGATTATTAATGAATACATTAAAGTTATCTGTGTATTACATCTACATATGAGTTTGTATTAGAAATTCGGAATCCGTTCCAATTTTTGTTCCTCAAACCAAAATCTAAACTAAAACGTCGGCCTTTTTGTTGCGTATATCATTAGCTTTTATATCTTATTTGTTCTAGCGGTAGTTAATTTAAATTTTATTTTAATCAAGATGTTATGCAATGACACAGAATCAAACGACAATTATCATGTTTAATGATATTGCAAAACGTATCGGAGGCAGCCCTCAATTGCCGGCGACGCAACAAGACGTTGACGAGTCGACACTAATCTGTCTAATATGATTAACATTATATCATATCATATTATAGGCTGTAAAAAACCGTCGTTTACATTGAGAGTAAACTTCCAAAAATGGGGTTCAAGTTAGAGGTTCAGGGCCTTTCCTTCCCTCGACATAGCTGAGAATAATCTTTATTTGGAACTTTTGGAATACACCGACGTCTTACACCCACATAAAACAGGAAGTGAAGTGTAGAGATGAGCATTACAAGATTATCCAAACAACAGATGAGATGATTGTCATCGGTAAGCAATTAAGTAACTTCAATCTTACATGTTGAAAATGCAGTTGATATCAATGATAAGTAGGTCCGCAAAATCAATTATTGCCTAGCCATAAGCATAGCTCAGATGTAGAAATCTATAAGCTAGTACGACTAGTCGGGTCTTCCTAAATATACAATTGAATGAAACCGGTATAATTATAATACAGGGTAACGGAAAGGATACATCTATCCAAAAGGCCGTAAAGAGTACATACATAGAATCTGTACAAATTTCAGCTCATAATTATGTACAAAAATGAGAAATACAATTGAAGAATCTCTAATTTATGAAAATGATTGACAAATACCGTTACAATACACAAACAAATTACGTCATAGTTTTAGTTTTAATGTGCATACCTTGTGCTAATGCTTTAGACAGAATTCAGTTTAAATATGAAAGTATAGTTTATCACCATTGATTTATTGTTTCAAATACTAATGGAATAGAACTAGTTTTTAATTAGCATTGCCTTTTTAGCGACTGTTAGCCGAATAAATAGCAAACTTTAATTTTGCTGTATATTTTATGTAGGTAGGTACTAAGAACTTGCTTTACATAAATAAGCCCGGTTTTATTAAATCGACATTAGGGTCATTATCCTCGTAGAAGCGGGTTTTAGGAATCTGATTTCGACAAACGCCGAATTGCAATATCTAGTCAACTGGAAAATGTAGATTTAATTTTATGACAGTCGTAGACGTAGATTTAAGCAGTGCCCTGTGAGGGGCCTAGTGCTATCCAATCTATTATTGACGACCCCTTTCCTTCCGTGGGTGTCCTAAGAAGTGACTAAGGGAAAATCTAAAACATGGGCATCGACTTCTTTTGTAACTTCACCAACAATACTGCGATTCCCAAGCTGCTTGGCAAGCGTGGGGATTATGCCCCCCCACTCGAAGGGGGAGGCCTTTGTTAAACAATGGACGTGTTCGAGTGGAAGACGAGTTGCTATAATTCCCAATACTTGGCGGCGGCTTGGGGATCGCAGTATTAGTGATGAAGTTACAGAAGACGCTGCTGCCCATCTTCTGGATTTTCCTTTAGTCGCTTCTTACACCCACGGGAAGAAAGGGGGTGATCAATTCTAAGCCGGATATCACTCGGCAATCTTAATTTTATATCACTAATACATTTAGGTAACAGACATTCCTGATGGGCGGTATTATAGTCGTTCGCATGAAACGGCTGCTTTCAAAGGTCACGTGTTTTTAATTATGTTATCCTACAAATAAAATAAATGCGAAAGTTTTGATAGTTGGATATTGGTTTGTGAATAGTTATGGGAGGTCAGTTAGCGAAAGTATAATTTTATAATGGTAGGCTGAAGAATGCAAATAGCAATAAAAGGCATACGTTTCTTATAAAACTAATAAAGTGTTCGCCGTTTAATAGCATTAGGCTCGCCATCTGTTACGTGGGACTTTTGGTGAACGGCGAAATGCGAGTGAACTAAGTCCTGCCCCCTTACCACGAACTCTCAAAGCAGTATAATTTCCGTTGAGGAAGCGAGACGCTGCTACGTGGAATGTAGTGTGTCATCTCGCTTCCACAAAAGAAAATGTTCTGATTTAACAGTTCATGTTACGGGGGCTGATTAAAGAGCACACGGTGATTACTTACGTAACTGTCCGCAATGTATTGAATAGTACAGATATTATCTCACATCTAATCACTTTATACACATACAAATCACTTAGATAAAGGCCAAGAAACAAACAAGGCAAAAACGAGTGATAGCTATAAATCATTTTAAACTAACGCGGATTGATTTATGAGTTAATAATAAAAGCATATAAGTTACTTGCAGTAGACTAGATTGGTACAAGACAAGATTGAAAGAGTTTTATTGAGTCGCTAATTGAAGCAGGTTTGGGCTATCATAGCCATTAGCAGGCGTGTCTGCGTGTAAATAAATACGGGGTCTAATAATTCAACAAACACAGATTATTTATTGATCCTGTATACTATGTAACGGTATTAGGTTGTAAATTGCACTGTTGTAATGTACTGCGGAGATAACGCCTTTTTGGAATACAAGTTTTCGAAAAAGGACTGCCTCGTTGGTCTAGTGGTTGCTAAGCGCGACTGCTAAGCACGAGGTCCTGGGTTCGAATCCCAGGCCGGGAAAAGTGTTACTGGGTTTTTCCATTAGGTAATTCTCAGTGGCAGCACGGAGTCTGGGTTTGTGCCCGGTTGATGGCAATACGCTCGCCCCCTATTACATTGGGACCTAAAAACATATCTGGCGAAAATGTGGGTGTACTGTATGTGCCCCTCTGCCTACCCCTTCGGGGAATACAGGCGTGATGTTAAGTTACAGGCGTGATGTTAAGTTATGTTTTCGAAAATTAGGGTTGCGTTTTGAAATTTTGGCATAAATAAGGTCCGTCGCATCTATTTGAATTGTTATTCATACTAAACTCCGCTTACAAATAAAGTTTAAAGTTAGGAATCATTAAAAGATAGTTTTGCGTGCAAATAGGTATGACTAAACTGATTAATGAGCAAATTATAGTAGGTATCATTAGCTTAGCGCACCGCATGGTGGGACACTTCGACTTAAGATATAGAACCAGATGTTTTACCAATATCCTTTATACCTACCATATTGAATCCAACAAACTGACGTATGGGTGAAGATATCACCATCAACATGCGCCAACAGCAATCCCTACTAATATTATAAACGCGAAAGTTTTTATGTATGGATGGATGTTTGTTACTCTTTCACGTAAAAATTACTGAATGGATTTCAATGAAATTTTATATGGAGGCAGCTGACACCCTGCATTAACATATAGGCTACTTTTTATCCTGAAAAAATGAAGCGGGTAACACCGCGGGGCGCAGATTATGAAAATGAATTCTCCTAGTTTACTTTACATGACTAAAACTGGTCAATTTAAAAAGTGTCTATAAGTGAAAGCCACTATGCAAATTCAGTGGATTATCTGCCTCATCTGAATTATTAACAATTAAATATATACACTATTGAATATATTATTAAAACATTCCTATGCTGATAAGGAATAACTAGTCAAAAATGTCTATGAGCCATCCTCATTAGTAAAATTGTTTCAGCCAATTGGATACTAAATGTTCTAATGAAAATAGTAATTTATTTTAATGAACTTTTTTGCATCAATTAACGGTATCAGTTTTTAAATTGATACTAGTTAGTAAATGAGATATAGATAAACCAGTCTATCTTATAAATTCGTGTTAGATTTATACCGAGACTACTATGGCGTAGCTTGCGGGCTTTTGCACCGTACGAGACAAAGATTAGGCCCGCGTTCCACCAAAGCGGAGACGAAACGAGATGTGTAGAGATAAGTAGCAAAGCGGGCAGATGTTTCCATCAAAGCGGAGCTGAGTTAGAATGTTGTGTGGTATGTGTGTGTGTCTGTGTGTGTGCAAGTTTTCCCGCCCCCGCTCCGCTCCGTCCCGCTAGTGTGACGTATTTTGTATGGAAATACCGCACATATCTTTTCAGCTGTATCAACTCTCCTTCTCTCTTAGTAGGAACTACTTGGTATTTAAAATCTATGGTCTCTCTCAACCTGAAGCTGAGCGGAGACGAGACTTGTAACACATCTCGTGTCCTTTCCCGTTCCGCTTTGGTGGACAACTATCCTAAGCGTGGTCTGATGATATCGTGTCCTCCTACTATGTATAATTTTTTTAACTATTACGTCTTTCTTCGCACTAAGGAGGTAAGTACCTTTAGATGCGCAATAGTTTAGTATTTTTTTTTAATAGCATGGGAAGCGCCTTTTCTTGTCACGAAATATCACATGCACAAATATCCGGACTCGGACCGAATATGCGCTTGTATTATTGTGCACTGTGCCCGATCCAACCCTTAGCCTATTAGCTGAATTACTAAATAATTGCGGTAATCGCTTTCTTAGTTCACGTATTGACTCAATGGTACAGAATTTCTAATTGTAGTCCAAAAATCAGTTTTAACCGAATGTTTCTTAAAACAAATGGTCTTTGTAGGTGTATTCAAACACATTGAATATAATATATCCATGGAGACAGAATAGAAGAGAAAGATATTTCGCAGTAGTGCGGCACCGTGTTCTTGTTCCATAATCATTAGGAATTCTTTATGTTTTCTCTTCGATGAATACCCAATAGGTGTTCATCGATGCTTGTTCTACACGGCAGGGGGCATAACCTACCGCCGTGTTTAGAAAAATATGATTTTAAAGCCTCACATAAACCTTTATTTCACGTATTATCGTAATATTCATGACTAAACTCGTAAAAACCGGAATAAAAAATGGAAATATTATAGTAAAATAAAATATTTATTTACATGACCCATTTTTTATTTAATTATCCAATTATGAGTGGTTTTAATCGCTACGTCTTAATGTCTATGTTCTTGGTAAATTATTCATGGGCATAACATTTGACATTAGTATGCATACTTAGTTTTATAGGAGACCTTTTACTTCACGGTTCGGATAAGGGTCATAGCACACAAATCGAAAAGGGATCGTAACCGTATCGCCCTCCGCTGTCAAACAGTCGTCAACCTTACGTACCTAACGTTATAACAAAAGCGGATCACCTGCTCCGGTACGTCGACTCGGCTACGGCTAGGCGACGCGCGACGCCGTGCCTACGCGCCGGTGTCAAGGCGAGACGATTACGTTACGATTCCGATTAGTGTATTTTGAAGTAAGGAGTTTCATTCAAAGAATATTGCATGGCTTGAGTTGATATGGTGATAATCCCTTTCTGGGTTGACAATATGTGTCCTACGACCTTAAGTCGCAGTCAACTCTCCCATATTTTAATTATTTGCGATAAGCTTATACTGTAATAGAACTAAGATCTCGTCTCTGACATCACAATAATTAACTTCGCCTTTACTTTATCGACATATATTATATATATACCTACTTCATCATCATAATCTGCCAGAAGACGTCCACTGTTGAACAAAGGCCTCCCCCTTAGAACGCCACAATGAACGGCAGCTTGCCAATTGCATCCACCGGTTGCCCGCAAATCTACATACCTACTTACATAGCTGAATTAAAATACCTAAAGGTAGACAGTTCTCTTTTAATCCTCTATCAATATAGGCCCATGTAATAGCTGGCATGAAACTAACAAGACAAAATTACTATGTTATGTTTACAGACATTTAAGCTGTCTGTACGTCAAATCATAAGAAGCGAATGTCTAAATTGAGTGCATACATTTAATTATCTGGTAATTACAAACATTTTCACACACTCATTCTACATGCATAAATTAATACACGAACACAGTACTGCATTTCCGAAAACGTTTACGTGTTATTATGTTATTTCTTGTGCACATCGATTTGAATGTTGCAATTTTTTACGCACTACACTATTCACGTTCAAGGAAATGCTCGTGTTATGAGAAAAACACCCGTTTATCCGGGAAGTAAACATGTGACTATTAAGGTGTACTAGTCAATCAATGTAACTACTTCATTGTTCTCGGTGCGAAGACGTCAAAACTTCGACGAAACCATGTAAATTATAAACATTTCCTTGCTGCGTTTGTGGTATTATTGTGGTTTAGATGATTATGCAAACAGGATTCAATTAATGTTCAATGGATACTGCCCATTGAGGTGGTCGAGACAATCGCTGACTGACTGACTTTTGAGAAGCGTCTGCCCCCTTACTATGAACTCTTTAAGCAGGACAGTTTGTGTTGTTAAAAAGAAACGTCGCATTACATTGCATGTGGCAGCATCTCGCATGCACATCGTAAACTGTCCTCCTTTGCGAGTTCATGGGGGCTCTTGGTTACTTAAATTAATCAAAATCATTGACTGTTTGGCCATTCGCAAATAATTTTTATTAACAAAAAATGGTAAAAGACATGATGACCTTATCAGCTTATCTCATTTAATGTATTAATATAATATAATCCTTCCATTCATCTTCGTGGCGATATGAATTAGTTACCTACTTGTAAGAACCTCATACCTATGTAGGACAACAATTTTGACAAAGATGCATCAAGCATTGCATGTCAATTTTGAAAAAGAAATTTTTCACCTTGGGCTTCTGCCGTCAATATTATATTAGAAAATCAATATTATTTATGTCTTATGGTAGCTGTATCCAGAGCCTCAAGAAAACAACATCTTCCAAACCAGAGGCGTTACAAAAAAGATTAAATCGTATAATTTTCAATAACTCACTCGGACGTAAATGTTTTAAATAACGTTAATAACGTAGCACGAAGGTTATAATTAACGATGTTGATGAACTAAAGGTATTTTTTATGATAGGCTATTACAAGTGAAAGTCTGTGATTTACTCCAAGCATTTTATGTTTACTTCTGTGTTACATGGACGGTTGGTAACTATTGATGGATAACTCTCCCTTCTCTTTCTGTATATATATCCTCTTCGTATTCTTCAAATTTTTAGATGATGCAATATTAGAATTATTGTCTAACAACTTTTATGAGCCATGAAAGTTCTTTTGATAGTTGTTTTTTTAGTTATAACCTCTTTATATGATCTTTCATAGGTTTCCCAGAGGTATACCATAGTAGAGACCATGTAAGGCTACCTACCTACATAATATCGTTCACGGAGTGGCCACAACTCTGATATCGCATGATCAAGTGAACTCAGTTCATGTCCGGCAATACAGCTTATGGATGGATAAATATTTTTAAACATAAAACTACACAATCTTTTATTATACCTCTAAACAGTTAAATATTGATTCCAAACCCATCATATTCATCATAAAAAGGCCAGCACGAACAACATAAAAACAGTTATTAAACAAGATTAGTTTTTACATTTTCGTAGAAACACAATAGTTTTTATAACGCTAATAATAAAGGGTAAAGAAACCTATCAAATATTTTATTGCCGGTAGCTGTGTATTAACATACAAATCTTATATAAATGAGAAGGGCATTACAACCGATATTTCTTCTGGTGTTAAGCCACGGATGGGTGTTTTTGCTTGCAGTCATTTGCCTAGAACCTATCGGCAAGGCCTGATGAAGCTAGATGGCTAATGCCTTCATTGCAATCTTGGGAAGTGATATTGTATTTTTGTATTATACTTGTAAGAAACGCGAGCCCTGTAGTTAGCGGCGAGATAAAAGCCAACAAACTAAAGGTATCGTGTTATTATAATTTAAGTGGTATCTTTGTCAGAAAAAAGGTGTAAGGAAAAACGCACGTGCGGTTAATCGGTTCTTTCCTAACATTGCCGCTTTTTGAGTAGCATTTGAAACTCAGAATAGATTGCTCTATCAAAATATTCAAAATGTTTGTGAAGTTTTTCTTGTATCTCTTATCGTCGTCATGCAACAATAGAAACTTTAATATTAAATTGTTTGTTGCTAACATTTTCATAACCTGATGAATGAATTATTTATTTAGGTTTTTAAGGTATACGAGTTACAGTTTACTTGACTTACCGTCTACCTAAAAAATGCTTCAAAATGAATGTTTCTTGTAGCATTAAATGTTGTATAAACATATTAAAAGTCAACATTAAAAGTTTGTTATAAATAAACAAACATTAAAAGTTAGACTTGAATAATAAAAGGCAAGGATTTAAATAAATAACTTGAATTGATACGAACTTCTATCCTTACTCTATTCATTGCGCTTTCATATTTAATTCTATTTCAACTTTCTTTGACCCCTCCATAAGTAATAGTGACCTTGCGAAATGGACTCGACTAGGTATTTTGATCGTAAAATTTCTCACCGTTAAGTATATTTTACTGTTCATATTCGCAAGTAATATCAATATCCGATGTTATATATAAAGATAGCGTTATTTTATAGGCGGTACTCGACATAGTACTTATTTGCAATAGTAATCTATCAGTTATTTGTACGTCCAGCCCCTTTACCATGAACTTTTAAAGCAAGACAGTTTGCGTTGTGGAAGCGAGACTTTCCGCATTTCACTGCACGTAGCGGCGTCTCGCTTCCACATCGGCTAATGTCCTGCATTAAGCGTTCATGGTAAGGGGGCAGCAATTAACGAATGCGATTCAATTGTAATTATGTGAAGTTAAAGTAGATGAATTAAGTAACCTACACCTCTTTAGAGAATACAGGTGTTAACCCCTCGTCCGCCCCAGGTCGGAGAAAGTCCATAAGGATTTCCCTAAAAATTTAAAAATATAGGCCGAGACAAATGTAACTTCTCAAAAGCTAACATTATCATCTTCATCATCAGTATTCTTGATACAGGCGCGGCGTGATGTTAGGTTTTGAGGGGTTACATGTGGTATTATAAACTAGTCCTTATTAGCGAATAAGGACTAGTTTACAATACACATGTAAATAACAGAACTTTACCAAGTCGTCTGTTACTCGTTCCAGGTGTAGGTCGACCGGTTGACACCGGTCAAGTGGGCGATATTCCTTACAAGTTACTTATCGGCAGAGCTAAGTGACAATCTAGTGCTAAACATCAATTTATCAATATTCAGACACTTATCCTAGCTAGAGCGATGTGATCTTAACATAAGATTTGCAAATATGACGCGTTTGTATACCTCTTATTAGATGAACGGTACTTCACGTTATTATGTAGTTATCTGTACATCAGTATCCGGAATTTATATAAATTTGAATATAGATGGGTCCTAAGTTACTTTTGGAGGTGTTGTATGGTTTAGAAATGTTGATAAGCATGTCGAATATGCATTCATTGTGCTGGAAAGAGTTTACAAGACTCTTTATAAAATACTAGCTGCCCCCCGCGGTGTTACCCGCTTCATTTTTTCGGGATAATAACTAATAAGTCCATATGAAATTTCATCAAAATCGATCTAGCCGTTTGAGCTTGAAGAGGTAAGTGTATGTTTGATACAAGATACAAACACAGTCACAAACTTTTGCCTTTATAATATTAATGTGATAGTGGGTAACATAAATCGGTGATTTTTTTCTTTCTGTCGATAGTAATTTTAAAGAGTTCTTGTTTCCATAGCAACCGGGGAGATCAGTCAATCTGCGAAGTTAAGGGCCATAGATAGGTCACCATTTTCACACATATAGAACCTCACTAATCACGTTGTTGGTGCCAGTTTTTTGCGTCCTTGTCTTGCATCAGTACTTTTACATTTAAAAGAAGAAGACATAGCATTTATTGTGTATACAACTATACAGTTGTTGAACAATATTCATAAGTTATGTTACGGTATAACTGAGAAGCATGAGGGATATAAAGTTATTTGTTGGCTATCAATCAACTGCTAGTTTAGCTTTAGATCTATGTCAATGCTGATGCCATGCTGAGCTGTCACATGGGCATAGTGTGATGGTTGATTGCTTACAACATGCCGTGGGTAACTATTAGTCATAGAAATTATACGCGACTGACTCTGAGGAACTATAGAATGAACTAACTTTGAATTTTGTGGTTACTAATTGGGAATACTAACCGCAACTGACCACTTATTACAATATTATTAACGATAAAATATTTAACGGGGTTTTATACCCGTCTTTAGATGTTTAAAAGTTGACGAGTACATTGCCGGCAATATACTGCAGGTACAGTCATCATAGGTAGCTTGAAATGTTAAAAAACCAAGTAAAATAATTGAAAAAAAAAACAAATTATTGTTTCAAATAACATCACGTCTGTATTCCCCGAAAGAGTAGGCAGAGGTGTATATAGTACACACACATTTCACCAGTTATATTTTAGGTCCCAATGTAATAGTCGGCGAGCCTATTGACATCAACCGGGCACAACTCCGTGCTGCTATTGAGAATTACCTAATGGAAAAACCCAGTAACACTTTGCCCGACCCGGGATTCGAACAAAGTTGTTTCAAATTTTTGTTTAATTAGTAGTAATTGTGTTAAAAAAATAAAGGTTTAGCAGATTATGATGCTGACTACCGTCAGCATCATAATCTGCTAAACCAGTACATCGCTTTACTGAGCGTCATTGAATCGATACCAATCGTTTGTGCACTCACTGAGCGATAAACACAAGTGTCACCTAGTTCCCTCCCTCTCACGCTCCGCAATGCAACACGCGTAAGAGCAAGAGCTTTTACTTTTAATGTAACAGTTATTTCATAATGAACTTAATACCATCGGCACTCGTTTCATGAAATGTGAACGGTTGAACATGCAATCAACACTTGCATATTTCTTACATAGAGGAAAGTCACCAAATATGGAATACTATTTTGTTTTTGGGATATAAAAAAAAATCTTCATATAAATTAAAACAGTTTAATGTTTTTACTAATCAGTCATACATTTATATGTAGTAATTAACAGCCTTTAATCAAATATATTAGTTATCAAATTAAAATCTAACATAAAAAACAAAATCACAAATGAGTAACCAAATATGGAATAGGTTCCCATATATGGAATATAAGCATAAATCAACATAACAATAACAAAAATGGACATTAATATCTTTGAGATCAATTAAATAAATATAACATATTGTGATAAATGAAAGAAGTTACATAATTACTTGCAAAAGTCACAGATCCAAGTATCAAACTCTGGACCAGCACAATCATAATGTGCCCAGAGCCCACACATCAAGCATTTAATCCAGCTTTCTCCACTTTTATCCATGGAAAAAAGTCTTGAACAGAACATACATTCTGCATCAGCAGAGTCAGGAGGTACTTGGTCCATCAACTCATCATGTTCACTACCTTCATCAAACTGGATAACGTCTAGTTCCTCAGAGTCTTCTTCTTCACTATCATCATATAGAATTTTATAGCTTGTGCCATTTTTTCTTCATCCCAGGTTTTTCGTTTGGTTGATTGTGAACCGGACATTCTAAAAACAAACATTACATATATTTTTTAGCAAGCAAGTATCTATCATATGAAATATTATATCTAATTATGGAATATTCCATAATTAGACACCGACGACTGTCCATATTTGGATTTTTATACTAGTTCAAACTCTTCTAAATATTTTTTTAAGTCACAATATTTTGAAATTAAAAGATCACAAAATGGTGAAATAAACATAATACCGATATACTAAATAGTATAACACTTATGTATACAAACATATCAGCTGGTAATACTCATTTATTACTTACCTTTAAAATTTTCCGCACGACAACAAAACAAAACACGCCTGCCACACGTGAAGTGTTCGCGCAACTGACTCGATGGTGTGAGTGCGATAGTTAGTAGACCGAATGGAACAGAAGATGGTCGAGTGTTGCGTTTCATACTTATAGTCTTAGAGAAATGAAGGTATTCCATATTAGGATACTATTTCATATTTGGTGACTTTCCTCTATTGTAAGTAACAAATAAAATAAAATTGTAATATTATTTACATATTTAACTTTTCCTTACGTCGTTTGTAATAAAATTCAATCATGTAAATGAGCTTTTCGTTTTACGATTGCATCCTAGAAAACATTCGTTTACTGCATGTTAGCGGATTGCTTTTGAATTGGAATATAAATACAATTACACCTAGTAAATGTCGTGGTGGCCAATGGTTTATGGACTATATCAATAAATGCACAGTTTTCCAATTTAATGTGTCATAAGTACTTAGCTTGGTACATTAGACTAATGATTTATAGTAAAGAAGCATGTCTTAATGAATCTTTAACCTTTGGCGTGTTTGTTTGTAGCTAACTTAACTACATTTTATCTATTGTTTGTTTTAGTATACAAATTAGTCTCTTAATAATTCAATCAGATCCAGCCGTCTATTGCTGTTTTAATTAGTCAGTAATGCCGTTTTGTGTCTGGGAGTTTGTGTATGTGATATGTCATGTTTGTGAAACGCACCTACGACACAGGAGAAATTCTTAATGTGGGGCGACGTTTTAAATAAAAAAAGTGGACCACGTCGAGTTGGAGTCCTGCAGGGGACGCACTTGGTAGGATAAGTTAATTGATATAGTAGTTAGCCCTAGCTGGGGGTTTAAATTTTCCTGTTTTTTTGACGCTCAATAAGACCCCTCTGTCGGCAATAAAAAATTCCGAAGATAAGCTCTGCATTAAATGATCTGACAGTATTATGGGATAAGCATACGTGGTGATAAATGCTTGTTTCTTAATTGCATATAATTGTTTTGCAGCGGGATCGATACAGGCTGTTGTTATTTTCTACATTTCTACGTTTCATGTGACGATGTGCAAGAGTTTTCACAATAAGTGGATTGTGTTATTCTTGATTGCAATCTTAATATTATGTTAATCGTTGCGACAGGTCAGGCCTCGGACTTAAAGAGAACGTGAGTTCGAACCTCGCCCTATTGTCGTGAAGCCACTCCTAACAACAGCATATTTAGCGAAGTTATGGGCTTAACAGGGATTATTATGTAAATTACTTAAGTTTTGGTACATATTTATGATCTGAATGGAACAGCTTGGAACTATAACGTGGTATGCCTAAATACAGTCTGCAACAAAGCCTACTACTAGGAAAAATATGTTGGCTTTATAGCTGACTGTACTAAGCCGATGTTCATACATATTTATTACATTTCTCTCTACAGGCAGCTTAAACTCTGACACTAGGTTGTTCATCAACCATACGATAAGAATAAGATCGGTTGATAGTATGCGTTATATGTTTTAGTACATTATGTATAAACAAACTTTCTATCTAAAGTTTTTATTGGAAAAATACGCAGCCATAGTATAGAAAGACTTGCTAGTACGTGTACTTAATTCGATGGCTACTATGTTGTTTCTAGTTAGATTTTCTAAACATTTCTCTATAGTAGAGCACTGGAGGTCAAGCTTTCATGTGATGTTAATAACAGGGTGCAAAAAGCCTAATCTAGACCATAGGCGACAAAGACAGTGTGTCAGCCTTGATACTTGTTACCGTCCAATTCTACCATCGAGGCATGAACTTAGCTCGCGAATACTGTTAATGACGGAGTATTAAACTAGGGCGAGTAGAAATGGATGCTCTATTATATGATAGTTGGGGTCAGTTTTCTCTAGTTTAGTAAATAGCTTTTTTATACTGATTTGCTGTTTTCCCACAGTAGTTACACACTATTTACAATAGATCTATTCACATTTGTTATGGGTTAGGTTAGGATTTAACTTTTCATTTGTTTGCTTAGTTCTTTGAATGCTATTTCTATGGGACAAAATGTACAGAACCTATCAATAAGTTGCTAAATGTAGTCAATTATAATATAATTAACATTCACAACCGAGTAAGGCCTTTTAATATCAATTAAAATAAAGAAAGAAATTTTTTTTTAGTCCAAATGAAACTGGTTTAAACAAATAAAAGTTGCACATTGCTTTTAAAGCTTGCCACAGTTGTGGCAAAATGTTTTCAAAAATGTATGCTATGAAAAAAATGTCATTTGACATGACAGTTATGATGTAGAGAGAAATGTATGTCTTTTACGTGTATGTATGACTTTACTGTGTATGTATGAGTAAATGCATTGGAATATTAAGTGAAGAGTCATGTGCGGGTATTTCATATTTCTATCTTGTTGTTGTCTGGCTTACGGATAAACAATGTATTTATAGTTAGCGGATTGGAAACAACCAGTGAAGTAAGAGTTAGTTTGTTTTTTTTTGTTTTTCTTTAAAAATTACGTCGTCCCACACTAGGAATTTCTCCTGTATCGTGGGTGCGTTCCACAAACATGTAACATCACATACACGAACGCCCAGACACGGGACGAATATCTGCGAATAGCACAATTTTTTGTCCCGTATACTACTATATAATTATATCGAGAGTATACACTAGTGATAAAGAAGGCTATCTCTTCCTATCCCTTCGGGATTTACAGGCGTAATGTTATGTGGTACCCATTTATACATATGTTGAATAGTACTTTGTCCCGCGGGTCGAGAACCAGCCCCCATACCATGAACTCTTAACTGGGCAGTTTACGATGTGAAAACGAGACGCCGATACGTGCAGTCTAATGTGACGACTCACTTCCTCAACGTAAACTGTACTGCTGATTTTATGGTAAGGGGGCTGGTGATTTGTATGTAGGTATATATGTGCCAACACCTAATTGAGACTCCAGCTCCTCCTTAAGTAGACTTGGACGTATACGATCCTTTAATACGACGTATTATAAGGTTTTAGTAAGGAAAAATTCATAAATTATTATTAAATAGTACATTGTCGATTGAAAAAACGAGAAAAGGATAAAACAAAGCCCGTATCGTAGTAATAAAAATACCATTAATACAGTCTCTAAAATATCAGCATGAGGACAGACATCCACTGACCACTACTAAGTATACAATGGAACATGACTAGTATAAACCGATAGCACACTTAACACTCTTTAATAAAGAATCAAAACCTACGAATGAAGACGCCAGAATCAATCAGGTATCAAAATAACCTGTCTATCCGTCACCTGGACGTAGCTACAAATATATACAAAAAGTTTATGCTGCGACTATTGTGCTTTCAAATATTACGAAGCAAAAAAATACAATCAGACGAAACCCGACACAGAAACACGATAACCCACGATGTCTATACAACAATATCGTAACGTACGTGAAAATATAGGTACCTAGTTACCTACTATATTGTGCCCTAAAGTATCCAAAGAAAATTAAGCAGAAAACGCCGGGTTTTGAGTTATAATAGTTAGCTATCGTATTAATCTTGTCACGCGTCATATTTACACACCAAGATCATTGAATCAAGACAAGTTACATGACGCTGTGGGCAGTGATACATTGCCTTTCGTTTATTTATTATGGTGTTAAACTTTGTAAACTAAGCAAACGTGTGCACGGTAAAATAGTCTTTGTAAGGGCGAAGATACAGGTTAGAATGTCGTGGATTGACTTGCGACGAAGGGTCGACAAAGGTATAATAATTCAGAATTAAAATTCAATTTTGACGGTTTGTGACTGTTTCTCTAATTCTAATTATTGATGGAGTATTATATTTTCTTATAACGAGCGGTTTATGTTACGTGCTGATGAAGTAGTAGAAAAAGTAAATGTGTGAAAATGGAAATTTATCTTTAGGTAGTGTTCGATACCTCCGTATAATCTTATGGGTGTATTATGGTATGATGTTTCTTTATCGTGAATAATTGCATGTTAGACAGTTAGTGGGCAAAAACCACGATGTTATGGTCTTACAGAACATGAACACACATCGCTGTAGACCTCGATAGAGATGGTCAGACGTGCTTGACTGACTTTAGTTTATTTTCTGGTTGTATAAGTGTTTCTGAATAAAAAATAAGTAGGTAGGTAACCTGGTAAATACCTCCTATGTCTTTTGGACTTATAACATAAGGAGAAATTCCTAGGATGGGGCGACGATTTTCCTTTTTCAAGTTATAATGCAGGAGGTTCCGTTACTGCACACTCATTTCTTTAGAACTCAAAATTTCAAACACCTTTTCCGCACCTAATACCTAATAAAATTTCAAAACGCCGTTACATTTTTGAAACAGGCTTTGCCAAAAATTAATTCATAACGCTAGAGATAAGATTGAACTTAGTATAATAGGTACATAAGTCAGGAGGATTCACAAACCGACATGAGGTCATGAGACATTTTTAAAGGCTTTTAAATTATTTAAATGTATCTCTGTTGTTAACGTTTAGGATTATATTTCTTTGAAAATAATATTATATTGCCGTTAAAATAGGATTCATTGTCTTTAAATGTTTTTAAATTGAATGATATTATCATACAAATGCTTTAAGGATGGACCGACTATTATTTTTTATTTGCAAATTATTTTCGAAGCCAAAAAAAATTATATGGTAAAAGTTAGTCTGTAAGTTTATAAATATAGATAAAAATTGGTTATTTTCTGAACTAACCTATATGTTTTATTGATTTTTATTTGTTTTTAATTTATGTCGACCTTATAGAGGTCGCTCAAGTTAATTAAACGAGCCTGTTACTATTTAAACACATTAGATAAGCGGTACTTTTCATTTAAGGTAAGTATTAAGCGTGAGTAGTTCTAACGATAATTATTTTACGAGCATTATACTTTGTAGATGACATAAAGTGATAAAATTAAGAGCATAAGCCTTGATTTATGTTTACTGCAAGCCACTTGATGTGCTGTCAATTTGCTATAGAGGATGGTCACTGGTCACTGAGACTTAGCTGGATTTGGACCTACCAGTATATTTTATCATTAACATTTTACGTCAGGGAAAGGTCAAACGCGAATACAATTAAACTTCTCGATAGAGTCTCGAAAACCTATATTTTATATTTTGTTAGTGTTTGCTGTATGACTAAGGGCTTTTTCACCATCACTGCAAGAAGGTAAGATTATTTGCGATTGGTTTGACACACATAGGACTTATGACAATCAACATGTGGGTCGATGAACTCTTAATAAAGGACAACTCTTTACCTCTTTGGGGATTATAGTATACTAGGCCTACCTTTATTGACGTACCTATGTAAAGATAGAAATGATCCTGACTGAAATGGATAAATAGCCCTAAAAAGACCTGAGAGAGCGAGTTGTTACAAAATTAATTACAGTAGATATACACATATAGCGTTGTTTAATAGTATAAAAACCCAGTTGGCAATGTTAGGGCTGCTAGTAGAAAACAAATTTGATATTGCCATTTTTAACAATTACGTATGCGTCAAATAAGGCCGATACAACCCGCCCTTAGAGATTATAATGTGGTAATTATCACGCAATAGAAATCTTAGGTGTGAAGAAAATGAATCAGTGTAGGGCTGGCAGCAAGAAGGCGGGCAATAAAAGACGGAATCATATAATTTCCAATAACTCAGGTGGCCGTAAATGTTTTGTAAATCGATAATAACATAGAAGGCAGAGCATATTGATTAATTAAACATGTTGATGAACTAAAGGTTTTTATGATCGGCTATTACAAGTGAAAGTCTGTGATATACTCGTGCTCTGTAGTTCGCTTCTCTGCTTCTGTGTTACATAGCAATGGTGACCATATAAATATTAGTTTCAAGATAAACTACAAATAATGGGATGCCCAGTAATTTATTAATGAGACCGCTAACTTGTATTTTTTTACCGTGTTACATTCCTTTTCTCTGTTTATTTATTCGTCTTAGATTATTTAGTAGGGTAGATATTTTATGTCGGTTTATTAAATAAGGATTTATAGATGTGGTATATGGGCGTATACATTACGAAAGTGGTTCATGAAAGTTCTAAAGTAGCGGAATAATATCAAATTAATGGCGATATTGTAGATATTTAATTCAATTGAAACTAATTATTGCTACCCTGTTATAATTGTAATTATAATGAGGAATAACGACTATCATCCTTTTTTTTTCAACGAGGATTCTATAAAATGTTTACAATAACAATAGTTCGTAAAGCATTTTGTAAAACTTGTCCGTAAGATTTTTTATCCTTATAATAAAGAGACCGGCCCAACATAAACACGGAAGTGATAAGATTAAAAAAATGTAAATGACCGAAAACACGCAAAAATTTAAGACCAAATTCACGAATAGAATCGCGACTAACATCTAATTAACCTGATTAGTCCCACCACTATCACGAATTTTTATATTTCATCGATAGAGCCCACTGACCGACTTCTGACTTACGCGAGAATCGATCCGGAATCGAGCGATATGCCGAGGGCGGGTCGGGTCGAATTTATCTGTGCAGAATAAGCAATAGCAACACTTGTTCGCCGACCGCTCTGGCTGATGCGTCGCGTCAAAACCGCGGGAACTGACGCCGCTGTCATTGGATCGTTTTAAAAAAAGAATGTGATTGTTTTTTTATTAAGTGAATGACTGTCAACAAACTTTGTGGATTGTTCGAACTCCTTGGAAATTAACTGGATGAATATGTGATCCCGAACGTTTGTTGGTAAGTTTGTAAAAATAGGTTTTATTAAAAGTTTGATCGGACTTTAATTTTTAATACTAAAATTATACTCAACTCTGTTAACAGTAATAATTCTGTGCCTTCTAAAAATGTACCTAGTGAGAACATCATCAATCATATAAATACTCGTATAGAAATGATTGTTTTAAGTTCTGCCGTTCAAAACTCATAAACTTTTAAGCTGATAGATAAAGGTAGGCATAATTTACATACAAAAGCTATTTTACTTCGCCAGCTATTTAAATCAATCGATCAACTGCTTAAGCTAAATATTTTATGTATATGCCAACAGTTATTTAGTAAAATATTGTTTTATCAACACTTTGATCTATAATGGGCTACTAAATTGCCTGTCCCCTGTTTTTGATTTTTAAACCATGAATAGAATTGCCTTTTTCTAGTTAAATTATGCGAAGCTTTCTTAAGTGATTTTGTATGGTAATAAAATATTTAGAAAAAAACAGTTTAACTGGAACTGTAACGGCACAATACAAATTTTAATAATTATAATATTGGTTCGACGACATTTTTTTATTAGTCTAGTAAGTTAGGTATTATTCTATTTGAAACTGTATTATTTTAGTAATAAAATATATTTCGTAAAAATCAGGTAATAGTACCTACTTACAAAAAAGTATACCTAAGTGTCTGTGTGTAGTTACTATATTTTTTTTTTCACAACCGATGATCTTTTTTTTCTTTAAGAAATTAAAGTAATCCCTCCATTTTCAAATCCAGCCAGGCGTTGCGCTATCAAGTACTTAATTTGAAAATAAGATTTTTTAATACCGTTATGCTTTTCCGATGAGAGATTTAGTGTGTATGATAAATTTTCCGTTTATGGTCTGTCTCGAAGATTGACAGCTACGAACGGCTAGTCACCATAGGTTAGCAGGTTCAACCCTACAATATTGCAATGGTAATACATACTATTCTATGTAAATGATAAATAATCTTACGCATCACTGATTTCAATTCTATGGAGTCTGAATAATTAATATTTATGGGATTCAGGAATATAGTAATTTCAAAGTTTGCTATGTTTTTGCTGTGTGTAGAGCAGCGTTATTACGTAAATGGCGATAGCAATAAATCAATGTTAAAAACATAACTTTCTTGAAATAACATAGTTCTTGGTAGCAACTCAATTAATTAATGACCTGTTTGGCGCAGAAGCTAAGTAATTGGACTGCTGGGTTGCGGGTTCGATTTCAGCACGGGACCAAAATTGTGTACTCCGCAGATTTTTGCCCCGAGTCTAGGTGTTGTATTTTTTATTTTATGGTTGTGAAACGCACCCATTATACAGGAGAAATTGCTACAGTGCAAAGACGTTCATATAAAAAAATTGGTGGTAGCAAAAACAAACTAAATTGTGAGTTGTGACGTGTCTTATCCCAAATATGCGATGGACTTTAAAAAGTCACATTCACACTTTTATACATCGATTACCTTAATTTTAAATCAAAATAGCGTTAACCTGAACAAAATTATAATAAAATATTCGTATTTACATATAAAAGATAGAACATTTTACATAAAAGATAACGGTTCGCAAAAGAAGTCACCCGCCGTCGACCCGCGTTTTTTTCTCCAAATCACAGCAAAAAACTAACTTAGAAAATGTAATAAAACACGTATAAGTTTAAATTAGACATAAATCTTTGGAGTTGCTCCAACGACCTTTAATTTATTACAGTTTAATTAATTTTTTTGATGTTCACTTTTTTCACTGTTCGAGTCGAAAAAGAAAAAAACAAATTTAGAATCTCTAACGTAGGTTTTAATGATCGCTAACTGAATACCGCCTAGGTGTATATCGTAATAATTCACGTAATTAGGGAATGAGAGGCTCGTAGATAGGTAGCTACGGCGCAGATCAGTAGATCTGCGAGGTTAAGCCCTACTCGCCACGGTCAGTTTGGTGATGGGTGACCGTTTTACATGTTACGACACATTCGTGCTTTGGAAGGCACGTTAAGCTGTTGGTCCTGCGCCTGATCTCTCTCCGGTCGTGTTGTTCTACTATCCCATCGGACTATGAGAGTGAGGGAATAGAGGGTGCACCTGTATTTGCGCGAGTGCTTGTGCACTATAATATCTCCTGCGTAGTTGGCTAGTCTCTGCTGAGACAGGGCACCATCACAGAAATTTGGTCAGGAGAATATTATTAATTAGGAGAATTATTAATAGGAGCGACTTAATCCCTATTTTATTGAGTCAATTCTGAGTTACTAATAATTTCCTAACAGAAAAACTAATAACTCAATTGACAGTGAAATTCAAGCTTCATTATTTTAGTGAGATTAACGTCATAGCTTACAAGTTATATTAATAAATGCTTTCGTAACTTATCATTATGTACTACATTCCTTTTCACACGTTCCACCTGTACTGTTTAATACTCCGTACCCATAAATCACTTTCTTCCTACCGATTACTCATCTCATAAACCTATAATTAAATTCCCTCAAAAAGTACACCGCATTGATTGTTTTTGATTAACATTAATCACAGATTATAATCAATAATGCATTAACATAATTATTAATTCGATTAATAGCTTAAAAAGCTAACCTAAAGTTAAATCATTACTCGATTGCGCTGATAATGGTGGCGATGTGTAGTGTTTTTTAGACAGTAGGGAACTGTTAACAAATGGAATTATAGAATTCAGTCAATCGTGCGTCGGTATTTGAGTGTGGTTCCGTAAGTAAAAGTGAACATTTTATTGTATTGTTTTTTGAATGTCTGTCTGAATTTAATGTCTCTATTTCAGATGGTTTTAATTCTTAATGGTAGTAATTAATGTTTACAGCCATCTTTATATGCTATTATATGTTTTACGATTTAACGATTGCCTCAATGATTATTACTGAATAAAATGAGGATATTTCTGTTGTGTACAGAAATAGCGTAGGATCGATTAAACTTAATTGTGTTTGTTTCTTTTTTAAAGTTATATTACCAGAGCCGTCAGTTGGACACGTAGTTACAGCATATAAGTACAGAAATCTCAAAAAATAAGCTACAGTTTTGTGTGTAGCTGTAGAGTGTGCAAAAGTTGTCAAAGTAAATAGAATTATAAGCAGCTTTTTATGCCCCCTTACCATGAACTCTTAAAGCAGGATATAGAATTTTCCGTTGTGAAAGTGAGACGCCGTTACGTACAGTTTAGTATGGCATCTCGCTTTTACAGTGGAAACTGTTTTGCTTAAGGAGTTCGTGGTATGGAGGCAGATAGCTTCTTTTCAATCTCAGTATTATATTAAACAGGCCTGAATAGGGCTTTAAGGAGGCTGCCTTATTAAAGATGATGATGCCCTTCACGAACTGTGTGAAAGGTATTTTACGGAACCCAAAAATTACTTTCTTATTTATGATCAAGAAGTTGCTATAAATAAATTGGACACGCGCGACATAACGAATTACTGGGCCCTTATCTCATGAATTATTCATATTTCTATTTTTAGATGCAAACTCTGGTTTATTAACGGAAACTTTACGGTGCTAGTAGCATTTCATATTTTAGTAATTTTTTCACACGATCCATGGAAATTTTTAATATTTAGTATCATTTTTATACAGGTTTAATAAACTCACAAGCATTCATTGCTAATCATACTGATTAAAATGTTTACTGTTAGTTATTTGTTGTTAAACATTTAAGTAAATATGGCGGACGATATGGACTTGCTTGTTTAGCGACGATTCGCAAGGGTTTGCTGAGAATCGATTTTAAAACTTATAGAAGAGAAGCTTATTCCGCTATGACCATTCTGTGGGAAAAAAAGAAAAGTTCATGAATATTCAACCGAACTCTAGAAAGATCGAATTTTCTCTTAGGTTGGATTTGTTAGTTTTTTCAACTTGAATTAACTTCTTATCGATATTTAAAACTAGTTTGATTTGGATAAACAAATGATTGCTTCCTAAATATTGACCGATCACCGGTTTAAGGACTTTCATTATCATCATCTGCCAAAAGCCGTCCACCACCCCTTTTAAGGGGGAGGACTTTGCTCACAGGCAGTCCTCTCCCTTAAAAGGAGTAATCAAAAAATATTGGAACAACACCGATGTCTCTCAAACCGTTTGTACACACTTTTCTCGTGGGTAGAGCCGCGCGCGCAGGTAGTACAATTATCAATTATAATTGTACTACCTGCGCGCGCGGCTCTCATTGGCTTTAAGCATCGATTAGACTTAGCTATGAGAAAGAGGATAGTTTTTGCGAAACATGATCTTACCACGATCATAAAGTTTTTTGTCGTAGGTAGAGCTGTTACTATGTTATAATCGTGACCTACGATCACGGGACTTATGAAATAGGTAGCGCAACGGTTATAAGAAGGTACTAATTAGGAATGAGGTTAGTGCAGTCGTTAATTACAAGTATCTGAAGAACATTGTTGCACTTGGTAATAAACATAACATAACATCACATCACGCCTGTATTCCCCGAAGGGGTACTCAGAGGTGCACATATACTACACCCACATTTCGCCGGTTTTGGTTTTTTTAGGTCCTGATGACAGGGCACAAATCCAGACTCCGTGTTGCTACCGAGAATTACCTAATGGAAAAAGTCGAACCCAGAGCCCTCGTGCTCAGCAGTCGCGCTTAACAACCACTAGACCAACGTGGCAGTCTGCTCTGGTATATGTCACGATTTCTTGTTACACCGTTTGTCAGCGTAATTATCCCAAGAATAATGTGACAAAATGCATTATGGTACTAATATGAAAACAAAATCGCAAAAATGTATATAGCACGATCATAGTTGCTGGTGTATTACAATATCTCATCGTGATGTTTATATGTATATAATGGTATCGTTTGTCACAGCTCATGCAGTTATATTAATATTTAGTATACAATAAGGTATTTCACCTATTATAATGTTTTAATTATAATTTTCTAACGATATTATAAAATAGGTATCCTATTTATGAGGTTCAATAAGCTAGCTAACGCTAACTACCACATAAATTATAGGAATATAGACTCAAAGGTCTCTGGTTAAACCACTATAGACCGACAAGCGATAGTCCGATTCCACATAATGATAATTTTCGAACCGATAAAATGCTGACATAAACAAAATAGTTACAGAAAGCTGCTTAATTCTCCTAATCTTTGTTGTGGGCGGGATTGTAAACCTTCTCGCTACGGGGGTCGCATTTCATTAGCAATGTTTAACTCCAATTAGTAGATATTTATTATTAAAACTTGCTTAAACTGAACACCTTGCTGACATCTTGTTTGACATGAATATATGTATAATGAATTTAAAGAAGCTACGCGTGCGTTCTTTCCATTGAGCTGTTGATGCGGTTACCATATTATGTTTAGTATTTATAATACCTTAAAATATAATTAGGCATTGTCACAATCTATAAAAATTGCTAAAATATGTTTTTTGCAAAATCGATTTGCCCAGCATTTTATAAAAATACAATTGATATAGAGCAACCTAATTGGGTTGCAAATATACTGATATTTCCCAGTTTTTAACAAACATTTATTTTATTTCCCATACTAATTATTTTGTCGTAGACATCATGATTCCTCGCTTCCCATGAGAACTGTTATATTTGAAACACTCACGAAGTTACAAAGTGAGTGATTATCACTTACAGTTGCACGTCAGCCAGCCGTCTCTAGTACACGATTCGCTAATTTTATTAAACATGTGAGAAATACCTTCTCACTTGCGACTGCTTACAAAACGGAACCTATGACGTAATTGATCAATGTTATTGATGGATCGACTTAGTAATCAGCCAAATAAGTTCGTAAAATAAACGTAGTACAACTTAGAACTTATCCTGAACGAAGCTTTCACACGTGGGCGCTACGCATGCAGGTATTCGAATACAAAAATGTATGAAACATACTACCTAGTTTTTTGCGTGTATCATAGAAAGTGTAATCATGCATTGACGTGAATGTTTTACGCGTATTATAACGTTATTATACACACAACATATCCTTTTGGTCATTCTAATAGCTTCAACGAAAGTAATTGATGAGTTAGTGTGTGTGAACTGAGTGCTAAGGAACCATCTGTCTATCTGTCGCCGCGTCAGTTGAATTCAACACGACGTTATATCTTTTTCTTCTAATTCACTGATTAAGAAAGTGGATAAAAACCTTCAAAATGGAGGTCAAATTGTATAAATTATTTAAATTTTCGTTTTGTTTGCATACATGATAATCAAATTAGAATCCGTCTGCTATTCTGAATAGTTTTTTTTCTGTCACTTGAATTAGTAGCGATTTTATTAAAAAGTCTTATCCACATCGATTTGTCAAGAAGGCATTTTTTGTTTAGTAGATTGTCGCATTAATATCCACTAGTCGACTTGTTTTATACTCTAGACTGAATAAAAACGTTACTAAAAACTTTGTATGGTAAAAAAATATAACTAAGAAAATTCGTAAAAAAGTGTAGTAAGTTCATTTAATAAGTAAAAGCTTAACTTAATGACATTTAATGTATAATTTAAAGCTTAACTACAAATGCAGTCAGATCGAAATCTTTTATGACTTCATTAAACAGATTCATGTTATAATTATATTCATCATATTAAAATATCTTATTAGTTAAAGAAATTAGTAGAGGATGTAAATTTTAGCACAGTTTCTGAACACACCGTTTAAATATTTTGTGGCTTATTAGATTTATACGACATACTTCACGCGGATATTTACGACGGTGTTGTGATCGAAATTGAAATATATATTAATTTAATTATTCATAACATATTCACAGATAGCGCATCACTAACCTGCTATTCGTGAATAGTTAATAACCGCTAGATTTTCGAAAGTATTTAATTTTTTGCTGCGAGCTCTGCTTTTCATTTTTTTTATTACCCAGCTTTCCCCTATTAGCAGTAGTGTTCGGCTAATAGAAAAGCTGATCGATTCGCATTCTGATTTATTTGATATCCTTTTCGTGATTTGTGATGAGTGATGAGTAATGGTCAATTAATATTTAGAAGCAGGTTTGGACATCTTCATCATCGGCAAATTATTTTGAGCTATTAAAATAATTATGAGCCTCGTAAAAGTATGAGTTTCGACTCAAGTTTTAACTTACCTTAAAACGAGTACATATAACATTTACTAATTAGCTGGACTTGCTGCAAGACTTCGTGACACATAAACATACAGAAACCCTGGGAAAATGTCTGTAAGCTTCTCATATATTGGTCCTATGTAAACTAAACAGACCTACGTATCGTAGAGCGAATCGTACTGCACCATTGATCAGTGGAGTCGTCAGGAAATAATGAGCAGACGTCATTTGCATTCAACATATTCCAGCGACCTTCACTAGGTCACTGTTCCACATAAAAGCTTATAGCTCATAATACGTTTACTATCTTTTCCATCACACGTATCTTTTTACGACATACTCCGGTAGCATCCATTTTCTTTTACAACTGCGCTTACTTGCAACAATTTTCCCGCTAGGCTGTTATAATAAAACCAACAGTAACAGTTGTAACAGTTCCGTATAATAAACACGAAAAATAACAGTTGCATTAAAGATGCAATCACTAACTTGAATGACAGGTATAGTAACGCTCCAAAAATACTATGGGCTGCACTATTGCATATTGTGCAATCAGAAATTGGGCATGATTTGCCGCATTGAACATGTGAATTTTAGTATTGACAACTTAATGGTATATTTTACGCTTTATTGCTGGTTACAGAAAAAGTAAGCGTGATTGATTTATATCAAAGATATAGTTAAAAAGTTCTAGTAAATAAATATAGAGCTATTCTTTTAGATGTAAAAGTTGATGACAATGTCAAGGTCGTCGCGGGTATGCAGGCAGCAGTTTTCTCTTGCACTAAATGACAACTTGAATATACTTGCAGTAATGGCATCCCCTGGATTCTCTAGAGTGGTTAATATACCAATATTTTCATGTCATTCCGAACGTCAATTTTACTTAAGACTAAAAATATTATTTGGTTGCACCAAATAACTTAATGACTCCCATAGATTATTTTTAAATGCCGTTATATTTAAGACGTTAGATATTATATTAATACTTTTATTTTGACAGATGGCCATTCTTTTTACAAACGCGCGGAGTTTGACACAAACAGACTACCTGCAGTCGTAAAATACAGATTATACTTAACCTGTCACTTGGGCTATCAGGGCTACCAAATGGCTCATGTTTTATTCATACGGTTGAGTTATAAGGTTCTCTACACACAGTCAACGCGGCAAAATAATGAATGAGTAGAGTTTTGGACATGCCGATTGATGACTCGATGCGCCATTGTTTTTTGTGGAGCACATTTGTCTGTATGTTGGCGTAGTATGCATGTCAGTTTATATTTAAATTCAGTAACATGCAAAAATAGTAGAACATCCATAATATTAGACCTGGGCTAGTATTCATTATTTATATTTAGTTCAAGAATTTAGTCTGCAATCTTCACCATATAACATTAAGATAGGTACTATAATAAAAATAGTCATATAAGGTTCTATATGTATTTTGGGCGTTCGTGTTGTTAGCAATGTTCATCGCGCTTCGAATCATATCTCGCTCTTGTCTGCAACTGCTCTTATACCAAAGGACATAATGATCGCTTACTCACTGTTTGGTAGCCGAATCATGATTATGTCGTGCATTTGATCTTGTATCATATCGATTTACCTTATATTGAGTTTGATCGTTAGACATTTATCAGGTGTTGAACAGATAAGGGTTAATTTAAGGAAGAGGCTTTTGTTCAACAGTGGACGTCTTTCGGCTGATGATGATGATGATGACGAACAGACAAACGTTTGTCACTTCTGATAGGACTAATCTTTGTATATGTTAAGTCTTTTTTTGATTAGGTTTAGAAAAAAATCAGATTCTTCTAATAGAATTAAAGTGTTTCAAGAGTCACTTTCTTTCGGTATGTTAGAAATTAAATTCCTAGATTTTTTGAAATAGGTCGGTATGTACTTAATTAGTCTTACGTACTAATATTATTCAATATATTTATTCACACACTTAATAAACTTAAGAATAATAAATATAAAGTTTCCACGTTATATTTATTCAACTACATATTAACCAGTTGTCGCTAGATTATTTAGTTTTAAATTTACGAGTAATTTAATTAAGTACATAATATTTCCTGAACTTTTTATATAAACGGTTAAATATTTTGATGTGCCGTCGAACTGGCCACTCCCTGTTAATAGCCTATACTAAGACTGATTTATAGTCCATTAACGTTGATTATTAATTACACACAGTGATTTAATTAGACATGTATTTATAAGACTTTTTTGGAGTTAATAAATATAATATAAAAATGACGACGCTATTTATTAATTTACGAAGCTTTTATTTGTATTTTTAGCTTAGCAATAATTATAAATAATATTTATAACTGCCTATGCGTGATGTAAGGTACCTAGTAGCTTGAATATAGTTTTTTTTACCAACAAACGTATCTACGATAAAGTCTCCTGCAACTGGTCGTTGCTCATACGTTTATCATTTTTTTTCATAATATATAAAAAGCCTATTGATAAAAAGGTAATATTATAACTGGCTACTACAAACACGCTTTACACTTTTTTAAATGTAGAACCTAATTGTTCACTTTGTGAGTTATGTCCCTAAAAACTTATCTCATAAATCTGGTAGAGTTTTTCGCCTCAGACCTTACTGTTGATAAAGCTAAATAAATAAGCTTACTGTAGCTTAAGTTACTAATATAATTTTGTACTAAGTTTTTACTATATATACGTAGATATTATTATTATGAACTTATGTATAGTAGGTCTCTATTTGTGACCGTTACGGTGAATTATGTTTTTTGTTCAAACAAGAAATTCGAGATTAAGCGAACTGCCTTATATGTATATAAACAGGTTAATTTTTTGTACCGTTCAAATGTGTATTTTTGTATATATTATTAAGCTAACTAGGTGTACGTTTTAATATATGATACATGTTAATCCGACCTCTGACTAATAGAGAAAGGCTTTAGAATAGATTTGAGGGAATTTAATTGTAGGGTATTTTAAAGAGATTTGCAATTTTGCATAAATTTAGTCCTATTTCGGACACACGAAATAGTTTTTACGGACGGTTTTTTTTACTCCGGCTGCTTTATTAATATGATTGCCTATGCTAGGGAATAAGCTTGGCTACAATTCATCTAGGTCAATATGATAATTTATAAACGTCTTGCCTCTCCGTTTTGGTGTCCTGCCTGTAAGGGTGCTGATTGTGGCGTTCTAAGACGTCCACTGTTGAACAGAGGCCTTCCCCTTAAGTCAGGGGTGGGGAGCATAATTCCAACGCTTGACAAGCGGCTTGGGGATCGCAGTATTGGTAGTGAAGTTACAAAAGACGCTGTTGACCATATTCTGATTTATCCAGAATTTTTCTTCTGTTTTCCCTTAGTCACCTCTTACGGCATCCTCAGGAAAAAAGGGGTGGTAAATTCTAGGTCGCATACCACTCGGCATAAACGATTACCAATAAGGGCCTTCGATTATCGATTACAAAACCCAAGAACTGGTTCGCGCGAGAAGAGCCGCGGCCTCAACTACACATACGAATCGGTTGATTTAGTAATCGGTGCACTTACTTTCTTCGTTACACATATTATGTCACAGTTAACTGGATCAAGTTCTTGTACTTAACTGGTCCGTCTGGTGAACTTGTTTTTACGAGTTTATTCGTACATTCCCAACGTAATATGGACTTGATTGTCGAGTTATTACAGCTTTTAAACCTTTTTTATTACGTGTGATGTCATATCAATTGAAGTGTATGGGTGTTAATTCATTTCAATTACTTTTGAAACGTTGTGGGTGGATGTAACTGGGTGTATTAGGAGATTAATATTTATTGAAATAACTTCCGTAATAAGAGCTCCCTATGGTTGTTTGCTTCGAAGAAGATTCAGGTCCACAATGCAGGAATAGATATAGCAAAGAAAGATTGTGGCCGAAAAATATAGATGATTAAATATTTCAGTTTATAATAATGTTAAGTTTAATTTGTATTTTATTTTTACATGTAAGTACAATGTTACATACGCTTATTTTATAGTTCCTACATAGTAGATGACTCGTTTTAAATTGTTGTAAACAATGTTCACTGATTGCAATAACTGTAATATATCCTATTGTAAAATCACATTAGATCATAAACAATACGACAATAGGTTCCAAGTGTTCTAACGTAGCGTAGTGATGAGCTGCATATTACCTAATAAACAATAGTAAACAATAACATACTTAACGATCCCACAATGTAATGTGTCATGAAAACCAAAAGTTGCGACATCTTGTTATATCATTGTTTAGGCGCGTCGCACACAGCGCACCCATGCGCCGAAGAGACAGCGAGGAGACGGACTTGGCGTCCCCTCGCTGAGCAGAGGCCGCGGAGGCTGGGTTGGGAGACCCACCTCTGCATTGCACGGCCTCTGCGCCGAAGTCCTGCACCCCCCTACCTTTACATAGGGGGAGCGAAGAATCCGCCCCTCTACAGGGCGGATAGTGCTGGCGGGGTTGGCGGTAGAATGCTATAGCGACCCCGCCTCCCCGCCAATTATGCGCTGAAGCAGGCAATTGTGAGGTTTTTAGTGGGTATGCCCCTGTGGGTCTTATTGGGTTCACGGGGGAGAGTCCACATATCCCCGTCGCCTCCCAGCGGCGGGGAATGCGTAACGCATTTCCCTCACGTTAAAAAAAAAAAAAAAAAAAAAAAAAGGCGCGTCGCACACTCATCATCAGGCGGCAGACGTCTAGTGTTGAATAAAGGCCTTCCCCATAAATGAGGGGATGTCATAAACCCCTCTTTAAATGGGCGGCCTTTGTTCAACAGTGGACGTCTTCCTGCTGATGATGTATCAAAAAGAGCTGCTTGTTAACTGGAGAACATAACATGTTGTAGATATAGTAAGCAGCCAGATAAAAAGGATAGAAGGGGTTGTATACTTAGGTATACTCGCGGAGGCTCTGTACTTGCCCCATCATCAATAAAAAAAGAAGGCTAATAAACTACCATGTAAAAGTGGATATAAATTATCTTTACAACATTATTATAAGCTATAGACCTCGTCACCTTCCATAACCCTCTTAACTTACTTTCCATCTTTACCATCGATACTTGCAACCTCACTCATTCAATGTATTACCAGTTTTTACTAGCATTACCTAGGCATGTCAGGAATTAGGTGGAAAAGTTATAGTAGATGGAACCTAGATTCTCCTTCTTATCGTGTGGTGTCAGAGTTTAAACCGCCTGTAGGCCTCCGACATGACTTTATATACCGTCAAAAAGTCTCTAAATTGTGCCGGTTTCCTTACGATGTTTTCCTTCACCTTTTTTAGCAACTGATTACTATTTTACATATTTAGACCTTTGACTTGGCAGTCCAACTGTCATACGGTTAACAGTGCTAGGCATCCTAGATGAGGCTGCCACTGAAGTGTGGGGACTGGCCTAAAAAACAGATGAATGCCCAGTAGTGGATGAAGTTGGGCAGCGAATGATGAGGCATGACAGGTGCAATATTATATCCATGTTTGGTCCCTACGTGACAACTAAAGCATTATAGTAATTCGTGTAAACTATTTCTTTATTAATCTTAATATTGCTTTACAGCTAATCGAACGCGGAAAGACCATACACCTAATAACTATGAACATACAGCATAAATATTTATTATGTTAAACGTTTGTGTAATTATAACCGTTTTAGTAAAATTGATTTGAATGGTATTAGAAACTCACGTTGTAATTACGTTTATTTCTGATTAATTAACCTACTTTTAAACACGATGATCTACCGAGTTCTCTTATTGAGACTTACATAACAATTATTACTTAGTTTACAGTAGAATAATTGTAATATAACAATGAATTAAGCTTTTGAAAAAAAATATGTGGAATTTAAATTAGGTTCGATTTGGGAATCGTTGTTACAATGCATTAAAGACTAGTTATTTAAATTTTCTCCGCTTAAATATAGAAATGTGCTTGTTGGTGAAACAACTATAAAATTCATAAAAATAATCGCATAAAAGCTTTTTATTAGTGCAAGGACTCCATTCAGATATTATTATTGTAACAGGCCACTTTGGGGAAAAAACACATTTAGTTTTATTTTTTTACCTAAAGAAAAAGTTATATTTTGTTTTAAAACAATTGCAAAACGAAATGCTGCACTCGAATATCTCGCAACTATTTGGCCGCTGTTACTTAGGTACTGCCGCGTATATTAAATTTAGATTATTGATCAGTGGTACTAAAAATATTTTCTATAGATCCATATTTCTACGTTTCTAGACTTGCTGACTCCTGTAACACAGGTTGCAAACCTACTACAGGGGTCAGGGTTTTACATAATTGTACCTACTTGTTTTTATGTCAATTTATTTTTTGTCGATGGAAAAAGGGCTCTTCTAAACCTATGTAGGTGAGTATAGTATCGTTACTAAAATTGCAGATCAAACAAATATTCTTATATTGTTAGTCCTATGTGTGAATACCGCGATTACGCTTATCTAGAAAAAGAGTGACGATCACATTAGCATAGGTACCTACAGCAATGCTAAATAGCCATACACTTGCACAATAATCCAAGGATCAAATCCACGTAAAATTACTTTTAAAATACTATAAAACTTTATCGTCTCGTAACTTCTGTTCAAGAGCAACTTTCCTAAATGACCGATAAAAGTAATCGGCTGAATGGTTCTAGATGGCTTAAGAAATTTTAAATACTTTTAAATAATATGACCCTGTGATGTGAAAGACGGGATAGTTCAATTGACGACCCCACAAGGTAAACTATTACAGAACCTGAATTTTGTTTTCTGAAAGCATAATTAAATAGACTTTTTTAAATTTTAATTATTGTGTTGAAAATGTTGAAATTATTCTCCTTGTATGTGAATTGAGAGCAATTTGTGAAGTTGGTTTCCCAATCCCATACAAGTTTGTTCATTTTAATCTTGGAATGTTATGTAATGAGCCCCTTATTTCGATCGAAGATTGAGAATATGTTAAGGATTGGTGTGAGTCCAATTAATTGCAATCTATTGTAGCATATACACCTGTCACATTGAAGATTGACTGTTAAGCTTATGCAAACATAATCTTGATGTCAAATTTTAACAAGAATTTAATTCATTTACAGTTACGGCAACTTAAGTTTGTCAAAAATAAATTAAAATGGTTTTCATAATGCACTGTTTCCAATTTGTAGGACACATTCACAAACAAGGACTATTTTATAAAATTAAGTAATTTAAAGTTTCCTAAAAACTAGTTTGAATAAAATAATTAACTTCTCATCCTTCCGCCATTGTTGCATCACAAAGAATAATTTATTTTTTGTTCTATATTTTGCACTTCCGATGTGTCACCGAGAGAAAGTGTGTCAATAGGATTTGATGACGTGATCATTTGGTTTTAGGAGCTTTGGTCCAGTTTCTATCGCTTTATGCATCTTGTTAATGTATTTAATATTAATATCGAACACCGCTGTTTCGGTATTATCGTTGTTTTTTTATACCATAGGTAGATATCGGCTGACTTCAGTATGTATGGTAGTGGCTGCAAAATCATCTACGATAAGCGAGAAATTATACCAACTACATAAGTCGTGATAAAAAAATATGACGGGAACCTGAGTGAACTTGACTATGAGCTTTTGCCTACAAAAATAGCAGAGAGTGCAAAGGGAAAATTCATCTCCAAAATAGCTTTCGTCAACACAACAGTACGAAACCTTCCACGAGTACAATCGATAACAATTACACAACAAACGGTATGGCAAGCTGACTGACACATTCAATACCTTCATGAATATCCGGAATTAACATCGACACAATCATAAAAGTAATCAATCGCTATAGCCATTTCTTAACGGTTTCCATCGAAGACCTGTGAAACTAGTAGTGTTAAGAAGGTAATTATTTTCATTATTCGGATTGACTTATGATCCAAGTTGATCCGACCTTTCGAAGCTGCCGTTACACGTTCCGATTCGTTTACGACTACACCCAGACCTTTATCGCTCCCCAGGTGTTCAGAAAACATCACTAAAACTATTATTCGATTCGTCCAAAAATAGCTGGTGTTATATTGTGATGGATTATTGCTATCATTATTTACGATTGCCCATTTAGCGTCTATAAACACTACGGATGCATATTGATGCGTTGTAAAATACCGGTAGCTTTGATGATATTGGTATTTTTAGATACTACTTACTTACTAAATTGCTAGTAAAGCTTTTTAACCTCTGATAAAAATAGCTGGCTATCCATGACGTTGTTAGCTTCAACCCGGTTGTTATTTAAGGAATAATTTATTCATGATTAAAGTTAGTTTTCTTGTGAAGTTTGTTTTTAGAAGTACTCTCTATTGTGAATTTAGCAACTGCTATTTAATATGTTGTTTTTACTGATAGCAGTTGTAATGCTTCTTTTTTCTTTGGCGTACGTACGTATTCCCAAAACTTCGTTGCTAACGAATATTTGACCGATAAACGTCTCTTTAAGCCCATATTTAATGCGAAGATTTACTAAAAAATAATCATTTATCTTCATCACACTAATTTAAAAGTAGGCGTAACAGTTCCCTAGGCTTCCAAATGCTGGAAGTTGTTGATGAATTTTCAATTTTATGAAATCCATAATTTAATCTTGGTTTATATGGGAACTTGAGATTGAAGGCATTTCTAACAGATTTAGCTACAATCGACACGTCGTTAAAATGCAAAGTTTAGCTTTAGAATGTTTACGGCTGTGCATTATTGATTCTGAGGTCGGCTCGCGCCACAGACTAATCATTTACAAGTCCCATAAGTCATATAAAACCGGTATACTCTCGTTTTTTGATTGCGTGAAATTTATCTACGTGCCAGTATGCGGTACCTACGATAACGGACAGAACTTGCGAACTTATTGATTGTCCCAATCATGGCCTCTGACCGCACAAAATGAATAAGTTGTTTTTTAAATAATCTAATGATATTTGTGAATTCCCTGTGAACTGCCGCGTTAATGACGGTTTTATATAATATACAATTGATGATTCACCGTAAGATCGGTAATTAGCGTAAGTAATGTTCAGGCTGATGGTGTTAGGGCCGGGTTAAATTGATTGATGGGATACACAGCTATCGAAACTGCTTATCGACATTATTAATGAAGGGAATAGGTACTTAGTCGGTCGTCGGTTGATGTATTGGCAGTTGGTGATATGACTTACGATGAATTTAGACATTTGATTCGGATAGAAGTAAATTTGTAACTAGATCCAGAAATGTGGTATACGGTGCACACTTCTACCTTTTCGGGGAGTAATAGACTATTCTAAGCTCTAGGCGTGGCTGTGGTTTGAATTCAGAAAATATATTGACGACATGGAGAGACTATTAATCTTGAAGGACAACGTTACATTTTTTTAAACACCCTAGGGTAGAGGCCATTTACATAATAACAATAATTTAAATCACGAATGAAATTGACTCAAAAACAATGCGAATTATTATAACGGAGCCATCAATTTAAATTTGAACGCCAGCAAGTAGCACACACGTTAAACATCACACATTTATCAAAAAAACTGGACGCCTAACAACAAATGACTGTCGGCAATCCCTAAACCATTGTATAAATCAGCCATCAGTAACATATGCTAATGTTCGGAAGTTGAAAGCTATCATCAAAACAATAAAACGAATAAACACACAATCTGTCAGAGCCTACTGACAATCGATTATTTTGTCAAAAGCCTAGAGAATCGAATAATTTGAGCACCGCCCTAGGCGTTAACCCGTGACCTCCCATATATTTGATGGAAGAGACAATTCACACCTACGCATCGATAATGCGTGAACAACTCTATCAATTTTCTTCGTGTTTAAGATTGAGTGATGGGATTTTAATACGCAGCTACGGTAAACTGATTGACTTGACCCTTTGTTTGTGCGGTGCCGTTAAATTGAGGTATAGTTTTGTTAAAGAATCGAAGATTCCTTATTTGGGTTAATTCGATCTATGGTTGGTTTTTTATTCGAATAGCTAGTTACACTAGAAGCTATGTGTAGGATTATTGTGTTTGTATTAATTAATTGTGCAGTGGTTAAACGAGGGTCTGGTGTCCTATATGTTGAATATTCAATCTGACCGGTACGAAAAACTATATCTGAGAGTCGGGGCGTTTGTACATGAGATATTTTATGATTGTGAAACATTCCTACTTTGGGAGAATAAATCTCAGTGGCGATTTGAATAAAAAGGACCTAAAATCATCCAGCCAAGTGTCAAACAAAATATAAAGTAGAGTATCTCAGGTGTTTTTATTTTTCGTGATATTTCTCTCTCTAAAAATTTAAGGATTTCCGATTTAAATATTCATAGGTCGATACCAAATCGAAAGTTCTTGCATAGCCTAGTAAAACTATCAATATATTCTAAGCTACATACAGGTAAAAGTGGTTTTTTAGCGAAAACTGTAATTTTGGTGTCATGTAACTGGTTTTATTTGATTTCTGAGTTCATATGAATAATTAATATTTCTAAGATACGATTTCGAAAACGTTTAATATTCGGTCGTGATTTTCTCTCAATTCATATTTATGTAGAGACATTAATCATGAATATTTTAGTTTACATTAATTCTAAATAACCATATCATTTTTATTTGTGAAGGTCATTTGATTAAGTATATTTTAAATGTTTTACAACCAATTTTTTCCTTTTTGCAGATAACAATGAAAACAGCACTGCAAGGAATGGGCGACGGAGTACAATATAATCACAACAGCGCCATCTGGCGAACTACATCGAAATGACAAACAAAGCGTATCTCAGAATTGGTTCGACAATTGGGCTCGAGATGGCGCGATTGTTGATTTTAATAATGGCAGCCAGCGCGGCAGGGGCTTCCAGCTCCGTCGAAGAGGAGGCGCTAGCGAACATCACCAGATCCGCCAGTGGAGATTATTTCTCCCTAAAAGGTAATTTTCCATCTCCATATTTAGCACTTTCCCCATGACTTAGTCCACGTGATTTATTTCGGACTTTCTCATACAAATTAGTTGGCCTACCTTTTTAACTCGTTACAATATTAGGATCAAAATATTTTCATTCTATTTTCAACTAACTAATCCTATATTGAATTAACATAATAAACCAATTGGATAAAAAACAGGGGAAAGATCTCGCGTAAGACCAATAGCCAACTGAATATAATTCTGATTTAGATAACATAATTATAATTATAAACCTCAAAAAAATCTTTTGTTTTCAGGATTTGACTGCGGCCCCACTCGCTGCATGGAAGTATCCCACGGGACTGCGCTGGCGGCCATTGGTGCTGACGACAGCGGCTGCCGGTGTCAGTGTCGCAGAGACACGCCCGCCTTCCGCGAAGACCAGAGCGTCTGTGTCAACCATATTGACGGTAAGACTATTTGTCGACAAGTAAGCTTTATTATTTAGCCTCCAGAAAAAGTGCCTACCCTATATGGACACTGCAAAGGATGGCTATAAGAAACAGGTCACCAAATAAGAAGGTGACAAAACATAATAATTGCTCAGTAGGTGACTGAAAACGTGTCTAAATCGACTGTAACAAACGCAGATGCCAATGATAATAACACAGTATATAAGAGAGCTGAGAAAAAAAAATAGGTCAGTAAAGCTCTACCAAAAATCAAGTCAAATAAGTTATTGCTAAACTTCCAAGAAATATTTCTTTGTACATTAGCCGTTAGATTTATTGAGTTTTAGAAAATTTTCGAGTCTTCAATATAGTACAACTTTGTTACATTTTCATATAAAGCTTTTATAGTAAAAGTATAGAATAAATTGGATATGAAATGCAACTCATGACAGCGGAAACAATTGCGACCTCTTCTGGGTCTAAGGCTAATGTAGTGTGACAGAAAATTATAGGGACAATCCTGTAAGGGCCGTGAAGACAATGAAGGCTACAGAATTTGATCTTGATCTTTAACACTTATTAGATTATAAGCCTTGTATTTACAGTCGTTAGACAACTTTCCAGATTGGGGTCTAGGGTTCCAGTCGCGGAAAGTGTTAGCTACATTCAGCATACATACATTTTAGGAATATGTTTGATAATAATTTCTTTTATTATTTTCAGAATGTCTGATGGCAAGTTTTGGCCGTGGCGCGACGAAACCCCAAATTCCTTTTGTATTCCTGCCCCTAAAAGGACAAATAATATATCCGTCAAAAGAAATTATTTTTACTGGTGAGTTTTTGTTTGTATTTCTAACATTTTTTAATAAAAAATACTGATTAAAATATATAAAAATGCAAAAAGATTATTCCGATACCGGGAATCGAACCCGAGCCTCCTGGGTGAGAGCCAGGTATCCTAGCCACTAGACCATATCGGATGATGACATCTTGTTTGAAATTGGTAACTACACTCTACAATCGCGGATTATTATTATTAACATATTTAAATGTTGACATTTTAATAATACGATAATGACGTTAGTATTTTTATTGCGTTTTAATATTATCGATATCGCAATGTTATTATTAAATGAGGAATGTCAATATAATCAGCGACCTTCAACTAAGGTCTTTAAATTAATTAATATTTTTAAAATCTCCGGTTTACTCTGCGTAAAGACGTCGTTATTTATTCATATAGTAGGTATTATATTTTTTGCAAACGGTGAATCAGTCTTATTTAAATATGAGTGATTCATGTTTTACTTAACATAGCAATTTTGATGTTTGTAATAAAAAAACGTCGGGACCAAAAAACTAAATAAAACCGCGATAAAATCCCTAAAAATAGTTTAATTTCAATTTGTTATTTTTTATTTGGACTCTTGACCAACGGCTCTACATAACTACTGGAGCCATCGTTCGAGTTGCTTCGATTGCACATTTTAATTTACTGACACCCCCTTCTCCTACTTTTTTATTATAACCAGTATCAAGTATTTGTCAAAAACTTTCGCTCTACGCAAGGTAACACGAGCTCGTGACAGATTCGTCATTCAATTCATCTTTAGAGTGCGTAATTTTCGCACTACAAGGCTAGACAGCTGGTGACAGACTCGTCAATTGATCTATGTGCATTATACTATCGCCCCGTGCTCTATAGAGTCTGTTCTAGTCTAAAACTGGCACCCTCACAGAACACCCTGTTCTCGTTAACGTGATTATTATGTTTAGATGTCGAGGATGCGATATGTGCGGTGACGAGCGCTCAGTACCTGTCGCCCTCGGGGTGGGTGACCCTACGCGACCTGATCGACAACGACGTCCCCTTTGGATTGTATAGGGATGAAGGGAGCACGTTCTTACAGGTAAGCTTAACCCTTTCCCACTCACAGATGGGGGCTATTGTTTTACTATTGTGTCTGCTTCACGTACAGTCTAAGTGTTAACATAACATTTTTAACTTAAGTTAAAGTTTATTATTGGTGGTATTCGACCTAGAATTGACCATCCCCTTTCATCGTGGGTGTCGTAAGAGGCGACGAAGGTAACATCCATAAGATAAGCAGCAGCATCTTCTATAACTAACAATACTGCGATCCCCAAGCCGCTTAGTTTATTCGACAGCGGATATCTTCAAGCTCATGATGATGGGTAAACTATTTTGGACAACCCTATTTTAGTGTAAGCTACAAAAGGTCAGGGTCATGCAGAAAGTTGTCAGTCTGCCAAACCTTGCCACAATATTATTACAGATTACAACTTGTTTTTTTTTTAGTCTAATAGTATTTTAAACAGGTTTTAGTATGATACAAAATGCAACCAGTACCATAGGTAGGTAATTGAGAAGGCCAAATCGGAGTAAGTAGGAAGAAGCCAGAACACAGAAGTTCGGAACAATATGATCCACATAAGCAACTTGATATATTCATGTAGCTACGCTTGGAATAATCGAAACAATAATGGGCCGAAAACCAACATTATCTAGATACCACTTTAATTAAAAATAAGTTCATAACGCCTTTAAAAGTAATTTAGTTATTCTTTTATGAGGAACGGAAGTGGGGCTATAAAAATTGAGAAACTTTCTGACAGTGAACTTATAGTACCGATGCGTGAAGATAATAAAACAAGAATAACGAAGTACTAAGAGTATTAACTCTACTGTCCCCTTACCATGAACTCGGACAGTTTAAGATAGAAGCGAGACGTCGCATTACGTTGCACATAGCAGCGTCCCGCTTCAACAACTGTCTTGCTTAAAGAGTAAGTTCATAGTAAGGGGGCTGAAATCTGAATAATAGTCTCTATTACAATACAGTAGAGTTCAAGAATGGTAGCTCTATTCCTATTATTTAGGGCGTAAAATTAAATCAATGAAAATAGTTTGAAAGAAAAAACAAGGAAACTTTTGCAGGCCGCAATTATCAGCAAGATGCCACACCAATATTTTAAAAATAAGTTCGTACCACCCACGTAGACTATAACAAGATTCGGGCACGCCACAACCAAATTGACTCCATCCAGTTATTTTCACATATTTATTGGGAATTTTATAAAACGTAATTAAATGTGCATCTCTTAGGCGATAACTAATTTAAGTAATATTGTGAACTTATAAAAACGTTATGCAACCAGTGCCTTTATTGAGATCTTTATCGTAAACTTGAACAATATGGAGCAGGCGCAGGTTACCGCAGATAACGAGATTGTATTGCAAGATATACTGTAAAAAGTAATTTCTTTAAGTATCTTATTTTTACTTAAATAACATTTGAATTGGTGAAACGGAACTGCGCGAATGGTTATCTGAATCTGTTTGCAATCTCCTTTAATTGAATCACAGCTGAGAGAAAGTATCGCAGTGTTTCAACCTTTGAAAACTTTGCTTGGAGGTTGACAGAGAAAATTTGTAGAAATGTAAAAAAAAAATCATCACGTATATTGAAAGAAATATAATTATTGAACTGAATGGAACTAAATTCTAAATAAGCAAATTCTCTTATATACTCTACTAATTCTAAGATCTCATTTTCTTGCTATCAGCATGAGTTAACTTTCATATGAAACAGGTCATACCGTGATAGTTGTAGAGATCTATTAGATTGGGCCATCGACTAGGATACCTAGTAGCAAGTTTCATCTCCCAATATCAAGCTTCACGCACAATGGCCCACTAATAGAGGCTAAGTGCGGTAAATGCCCAGCAAAACCATCCGGGCTTTCAACGTAAACTCCAAATAAAACCTTACTAATATTATAAACGCGAAGGTTTGTATGTATAGATGGAAGTTTGTTACTCTTTCACGTAAAAACTACTGAATGGATTTGAATGAAATTTCATATGGAGGTAGCTGACACCCTGGATTAACACATAGGCTACTTTTTATCCCGAAAAAATGTTGCAGGTAACACCGCGGGGCGCAGCTAGTAAACTATAAATACATTATGTAACATCATGTCACATCTTGCATTCAGAGAGCGCAATGTTTACAATCTGGGGGCAGTAATACTAAATCCATAACGCGGTTGTGCACACGCGTCGAGCTCGTAAAACGTTTATCGTGTACCGGACTGGGAACCGGTTCATGAGGCAAGGACGACTTAACCCTAAACTTAAACGTCATTGGAAGCAAAATAGGGTTGAGGTTCGCACCTTTAGAAGCTTACGTAGAGTTTTACTGAGAGTATCAACACCTATTAGGTCGACACTACAATAAATATAACTTGGTACAAATATCTCGTGTCAAGTTGTAGTGGTGATTGAATTCAAAGTATTTTTTGCTAATTGTCATGCACTTTAATCTGGAATCTCTTAGCGTATTCATTTGTTTCACGTGTCAAGCATGTATACATATATCATCGACTTACAAAAACAGTTTATAATTCAATCAAACTTCATAATCTTATTTTAAAGATAAACTTTTATTAAAATATAAATCTTTTGCAACAATATATTAATAATAAACAAGAAGCAACACACATTTATGATGGCCACATACATAATCTGACATGCTATAAATCTGAGCGACATCGTGTGAGGTTTCCAAACATTAAAACATTTATATTCCTGAAATACTAGTTACGGCTACTTGGCTAAGATAAAACGGCTACCCGAGACATCTGGTGTCGTTCCATGCTTTAGATACTATCGCTAATGTTGAGGAACTGTCTACGTACCTAGAATTGACAGATATGTATTGCTAGCATTTTTCCTAGTACCTAGCAGGTCCTGTTATAATAGGATCGTTACGACCTAGATGATGTTGGACATTCGAGGAAAAGCAACGAAAATAATAATAATTTTTTGTACAAATAAAATTTTAAGCATTGGTAGGATGTACGACATTTATCATACCTTAGTATCAAATATTCATTAATGATTATTCTTAGTTATTCAATGTGATTATATTATCAAGAGGAATCAAATAATATTTAAATATAGATACACACTCACATAAACATGTTAAAGCGCCGATATGTAACTTGAGACGGCACGAGCCAATTTCGATGTTGAATCAATATTTTTAATGTCGACACTGCATAAAAGGTCTGGTTTTAAAATGTAAATTGAATTAATCCAGTTTTTATTTCCCGATCTTTATAGCTTTGATGACGATTTGAAATTAAGGTAAAACCAAATACACTTATTTATCAAGAACAGAAGTATTGACAGAATCGTGTTTACGCTCCAATTCAACGAGCAAAGTGTCTTCGTTAACATTTTTGATAGCCTTATTAAACATAAGGAAGATTACCGCGTTAACGACAATTACGAATCAGCGTCATTAACCATAATATAAAAATAATTTAATTTCTTGATATTAATCGGGTCGGCAACGGGACATATCGTCATGAAGATGTTATCTCATGCTCACAATTCTACTTATTTTTTGTGCGGTCTCGACAAAACGTTACAGTTTGTTGGATCCATCAATCGAGCAAATGTCGGCGTCTGACGGGCGCGTGTTGAAATGCAACACGGACCCGATGCAACCCGAGATAAAGAGGAAGGCGTCAAAGGAGCGATTTGTATAATACGTCCAAATACTCCACATTTAGATCTGTTCACGGTGATAAAGTTATAAGATGGATTTGCATTTCCATTTCGTTTCGCAGGTAAACTTTGTGTAGGCTCGATATTATGTTAACAAATGTACGCAAACGTTTTGGGTCGATCCACCCTTTTTATTCCTATAAGATTAAATTTATCAAGTGATTTGTAACCAAAACTCATGTCTGCTTACTGACAAATGCTGCAACGAATTGCACCTGATAACTGTTGATATAATCTGCTTAAAGTTGCGGTCCAAGAAAATAAGGTGCTAAGCTTAACGCAATTTTTTATATCTTTAGGTCGCATTACAAAATTGTGGAACAAAAATCTTATATTATATGGAGATTCTTTGCAATTTATGTGACAGTGGCGTGGGTCAGCTGCTCTGCATGCGCGACTTGAAGGACGTTTGGTGACCGCTCATGTTCTATGCTCCGCGTCATCTTCGACACGCCTAACTGCCAGCTGTGCAGCGTTTCGCGTCGCAGGGGCAACTCAAAACCCTTTACTAGGTGAGTAACAGTCATGTGTAAAATCAAAGTAACTAATCGCCTAATGCCTATGTAAATACCAATGAATGATCCATTCGCAGATGTACGTTCAATACCCTTCCACGCTGGTGAAATAGTGTCATCGGAATCACCGACACAGTATCAAGGACTCAGTGTTCTGGAGTCACTAGCAATTGGTGTGTGTGTGCTCCTACTGGTCTTTGTGTACGCAGCCGGAATTATTTTCTATATTAATTACAAACAAAGGCAGAAGAGAAAAGATAAAGATCCTGAACAGAATCATTCAAATACTATGTCAACTGATAACGGATCTCTCGAATCACGAATCGATATGAGCAATGTGGTAAGATGAATTTAAAGTTGCTTGAATAATTAAATTTATCAGACATACCACTAATATTACGGTTGTTTCAGATGTTGAAAAGCAATCCGTTGTTAAAACTTAACGGTATGGGCGGTGACTTTTTACATGACGTTGGCTTTTCTGACGTCAGTGAGCATACTGAGGACACACTTGACTCTTCGTCTAATAATACCCATTCTACTTCACACAAGGTACATAGTCATAAACACACATTACCTAATTGATTTCAATTAATTAGGACCAAATAATGATAAAAGTGCTTTAGTTTCAGAAATTAAATTCTAATGTAATATCAGCAATGGTACACTCGCGAAGAAAGAAAACTCTTAGGCCGTCATTAAGAAACGCTAGCATGCCTGAACGAATGAATGAACGCTTTCAAAGACGCTCTGTGTCTCCCGATACTTTGGAACGAGCACCACATTCAGAACTATCCATCGTAGATTGCACCGTAGAAAACTGTAACTACAGTGCAAACAGACAACTGCCATCTTCAAATGGTGATGCCAATTACAGGAAGAAATTATATTTCAATCCAGTATTTTTCGAAACCGAACATCTCAAAGTAAGATATAACATGTTTGTAATTGGTAAGATAATTCCGACGGAAAAAAATATAAATTAATACATCTTATATGTTTTTTCAGAATCCTCCACCCGCGGCTATCGAATTTTTAATTAAAATTCGAGAAGTAATGTCCGTCGCTAAAGAAAAGATGACAGCAAAACGATTTATTCCAATGTTATCCGATATACCTGAGGAAGATTTGTACCATGCAATAGATCTTGGCTGGGATATACCTTGTGCTCGTCGTGGTCGCAGATTTAGTGCTATAAGTCTGAAACAAGAAAATAGTCGTAAAACCGCCGTTTGCGGAGGATGTCCAGGCTGCGATAACAACGCGAAACCGCACAAAATAGCTCTTACAAGATCTAATTCATGTAAATCTTGCGTGAGTGAAGATTATAAGCAAAGAATTGTAAGAAAGTGGTTGGACGAAGTACCGACACCGAACGCCAATAGTAAGGTCGCCAAATCTATCGCTAAAGTAAGTGGAACACCAAGATCAGTTGATCCAAAGAAGAAAGATGAATTGCGTCCTAAATCAGCTGAATTAATAAGAAATGAGGCTAGAAAACCTAAAGTAACTGAATTTAAACCTAAAGTTATAGAAAAGAAACCAAAAGTAACAGAAATGAAACCGAAAATTGCAGAAGCCAAACTTAAAGTAACTGATATAAAATCTAAAATAGGTGAAACTCTAATGAGAGATAGTATTCGTGAACCCGGTTCTAAAGAAAATGTTACAAAAGAGCTAAATCTAGCAGAAATGAAAATAATCAGTAAACCGATAAATCCAAAAGAAATTGAAATAATAAGAGTAAATTCAGTGCCGGACTTTAATGGTTTAAATAACGTTATAGACATCAGTAAACCAGAAATAATAACAAAACCAGTCCTTCAAACTCCGCCTCAAGAAAAGAAAAGTCCATCTAGTCACACATCGCGTCGGATTAGAAAGAAACTTCCACCACCACCACCTCCTCCGGTAAATCCTCCCGAGCCACCTAAAACTGAAGAAGATGAGGCCCCAATACCACCTGAAGTTAAAGTGAAAATGGAAGCAGTTATACGCGAACTGAACACTTGTAAGCGGGTGGAACCTATTGAGATTGAAGAAATGCAAATAGAAACTATTGCACCGATCGCACCTAAAATTGTTATACCGGTATTGGCGGCAGATTCACATTATTATAGTGACGATAATACACTAACTAATAGAAAGAAAAAACTAATGTATAGTAGTCAAGACAATTTCATGGACTTTGATAGCTTAGAACGCAACATGATGAGAAGACGAAGATTTTCTGTGGCCTGTGGTCCAGAATTATTCCATAATGTCGCATTTGAGCATAGTCAAAATTTGAAGGGTACTAGGGAACGATTAACAAGTAGCTGGCTCAATGTAAATAAGGCGGTCGAAGAACCACCTAAAAATCTATTGTCACCCGCAACAAGTGAAGTTTTTATTGACAATATGGAACCTTTGTACAATAATTTAGATGAGTTTTCAAAACCTGGTCCACTCACTATTCAGGTACGTGGTTCTCCGGTAGAAACCAGGCGTCATTTCAACAAAGATGACTCCGACTTCGATCCAGATACACTCGACAGACGTGACACAAAGAAACGCGTTGAAAAAATACTTTTAAAATCAGCTGGAAGTTTTAAGTACAAATCTACATCTTCAGAAAGCGAATCATGTAAGAAATCTCCAATAGCTATAATGACGAGAAAGATTGGCAATCTGAGACAAATATATGAAGCCAAAGCTAAGGCCCAAGAAGAAGAGATGAAGTTCTATAAAAGACGAGGAAGCATTACATTTGGTCAAGATTTGTCAGCTTTCATGCGATCTGGTAAAGCGCCAGATCTGATCAGACATATTGAGGGTCAGAAAGACCCTAAACCACCTATAGCTCCTAAGCAACGTAGAGGGTCTGACGTATCTCCCAAATTCTGTAGTTCGATGCGTGAAAGTCCTCCAGGAGACAGGCGCAGGATACTAGAAGAAAGAGATAGATTCCCGCAATATACAAGGCTGGACAACTTGAATGCCCGACGGTCTGGACGTCGGTCTGCTAGGACCAGGTCACGACGGACTGATCTAAGGAAACTTTACAGAACTGAAGATTCTGGGTACATGAGTACAGACTCCAATGAATCCAAACGGAGAGCCAGATACTTGTTACAGTTGCGACCTGTAAAGACTGTAATACCAGAGCCCGTTCCAATACCTGCCGTCAGATCAACTATTACAAAAACACCTGTCTTACAAATAGAGTCCGATACCGATGACTTAGAATCATTGTGTGATGGCCGAAGTGAGTCTGGAGGAGAAAGTGTTGAAACAGATTCTGTGTTCTTTGGCAATTTTGACGATTCCAAGGAAATGTTTGCTGAATTGGGACTGAGCGCTTTTGAGCCACAAACTAAAATTATGCAAAGTCACGAGCAAATTGACTCAGGGTTCATGGGTGAGACCAATATCATTTTAAGTGGAGACAGTGACTCGGAACATAGGAGTGTCATATCTATAATGACTGGACACGATGGTAGAGCGTCGGCTGCATCTATTAGCAAGTTGGACGACGCCCCTTATTTACATACTATAGAATGTTAAATAATTTAAATGATTTTGTACATATTATTGTTACGTATAAATAAATTAAAGAGTACCATAAATAAATATACAATGTAAACGTACCATGTCTGTAATAAATAAGGTAGAGAATTTTATATACGTAATCTAAATTAGAAATTAATATAGTAGAATAGTATTTAGGACGATAATGTTGTTAAAGGATACGTGTAGGTAGTATTTATGGTTAAGATAATGAGATTGTACTCGTATATTGTGGATGTGGATGAGATTGTACGTAATTAATGTAAGTGGATAGTCACCAATTTTTACCTCGGAACTTTTGTACTTGCTACAGTTATCTGATTTAAACTTACTACACTATTTATTACTGTACTTTGTTTCGTATCTTATGGGAGTAATTTATTGAAATGTTCGAATAAAGAGTAGCCCACCACTGATGTTCGTGCCTAAATGTTTTAATTTATCTTTTAATTAATTATTATATTGTATTGAGTTAATTAATTGTTATCCTTAAATGCCATTTTATGCTCAATTTATATTTAATCGTCTGTTTTAGTTGTAATGTATATAAATATATGTCTTACGAGATTGTAAATTTTATAGCCGGCCGGTTGTGCAATTAAATTTTTATTAGTTTTTCGGGAAATAAATGGATTGGAGTTATTATTATGGTGCATGGTACACGTAAGAGGCTCAATAATTTATTGAAAAAATATTTTTAAGTGTAATTATTAAGTGTTCTAACAAGATAATTTGCAATATAAATGTAATCACTAATATAGGTAGGCAGTGTTTGTTTGATAATAATTGAACTGTTTGTTAAGATAATATTTTCAGACTTTGTAAACAAAGTAATTTAGAAAATATTTTTGTATGAATAAAATTTATATGTTGTGTTATACATCGTGTTGTTTTATTTTCATACATATTCGGCACGTACCAAGTTAGGGTTGTCATATACTTATTAACAAAAATCAACCCTTATACTGCATTAGCGTCTTTTAAATAAATTGTTTTTTTACATACTGAAGTTTGAAAGCAAAATAATAATAAAATATAAAATACAGTTAGAAACAAATTGAAATTTTATATTCGAAATTCGATTGATTTTTGTTTTTTCGAGCGACAATCACAATACTAAATTCGAATTTGACGCGACTAACTGCCAGTATATTAAAATTATCACCGCCATCTGTTAGCAGTCAACGCAAGCGTTGGTTATTTTTAATTCGAATGTGAATTTATAATCCTACGCATCTTAAATAACAATCAATCGAAGTCAATGTATCTTTGATCGCACCGAATTAATTTATGTGTGCCAATTTGCGAGACCGCTGCCTGAGATTCAAATATTTCGTCAAAATAATCCAAAATTCACCGGATGAGAATTGAATAATTATAGGTATGTGATAGTACTATAAGTATTATAAACCGTATCCACACACTCGTACAGCGTGAGCAATAATTTTACAATCTGATAGTGAAAGTTAAAATAACATTACATACAGTAATTTATTTTATTCAGAATAAACAGCTTAGTTGCAGTTGCAAAATGAAGAAATCCACTTTGTAATAAAGAGGTATACCTACGTATTGCACAAATGACCCGGCTTAATATTTAGGTAGAGAACAATCACTTACCGATTGTATTTTACGATTTAAAAAATACTATTTGAAGTACGAAACTACATTTGTATAGGTAGGTATAATAGAGGTCATACGTTAGAAACCAAATAAAAAGCATGGAAGCGATCCGTCGGAACGGACTGATCGCAGCGACGAATCGCACGTGTATGTAAACATCTCAAGCGAGTTACTTCATTGCAAGCAATATCGCTGATCACAACAAATCCTATGTTATCTTGAAAAGAGACGGGACTCTCTTTTGTTTCGTTCCAAACAAGAATATGACAGAACGCTGTGATCGATGCCCCGTATATGGCGCCCGCATATGGCGCAGTGAGGAAAGTAAAAATGATTATTACATAGTTTAGGTCGAACTTTTAGCTATTGCACTGGACTGCTTAGGAATACTATAATACCTATTATAAATTTTAAAGTAACTCTTTCTGTTACGCCTTCATGACCAAACCGCTGGACAGATTTTGATGAAATTTGACATGTAGAAAGTAATGTAAATGTAAGAGCTGAGAAAGGACATAGGCTACTTAACGCGGGCGAAGCCGCGGGCAAAAGCTAGTTTAGAATAAACGCAGTAGCTACACAAAGAGGCGGACGTACCTATCAATACTAAGTAAGAAAGTATGTTAAGTGGACACTTGGATCTGCAATATAAAATAATTATTTATGAAATACGCTGCCCTTTGACCTATGCAAAAGATCGGAAATCAATACCTAACATTTAACGTACAAAACTTCTGTAACTTTAAGTTAGGCAGTGTCAGTTTTCCGTTACATTTGGTTTCATGGCACGTAAATAGACTAACCAGGCTAACCAATAAACATTCAAGCTCGGTTTCTGAAACGTTGGTCATAATATAAAACTCTAATAGACCCGTCAATTTAACAGCGGTGTCAAATCAATTTAGGTTTTTGTAAGGATGATTATAATTTATATTACATTTTCCTTGCACTAAAATCATTGGGCATACGATTATGTAGCCAAATATGACAGTTATGTCAGTTGACAAAAGTATTAAATACAATAATTTTACAATTATTTTTGCAACTCAATTGACACAAAAGATTTGACCAAATCGTCGTTTTTTTAGAACCGGGTATCATTATTTATTACTTGGGAATAAAGAGGATTATAGAATTATGTATTTCCTGTGGACTATTGTATAATCTGAAATTAGATAGGAATTGTACAGCGATAAATATTTATAGCTAACGTGAGGGAACCGTTGTTTGGCGAGTTTGAATACCGGCCCATTAGCTCAGTTGGTTAGAGCGTCGTGCTAATAACGCGAAGGTCGCGGGTTCGATCCCCTCATGGGCCACAATTACCTTTTTGCATGTGAAATAATGACATAACTTTTTGGACATTTTGATCAATTTATGGTAAATAAATTTGTATATTTCATCAAGTTACAACATAGTCTTACTCAGTACTTAAAAATAATGATTGTACTTTTTTAAATATTGATGATTATTTCTTAATAAAAATGAACATTAATTTAATTTTGTTAAAGTAGATGTATTGAGTTAAGTGTCAACAAAAAAGCGTTATTAGCATAGAAAATGCACCAAAATATGTTTCTAAAGACTATAATATTAATAAAAAGAATGTGGCCCATGAGGGGATCGAACCCGCGACCTTCGCGTTATTAGCACGACGCTCTAACCAACTGAGCTAATGGGCCATGAGTTATATCTACTGAAATATGAGACTGGATCTAAGAGCTTAAAAAAACCGATAAACGCTTCAAAATGGTTGCAACTTCGTAAAATTCTACTTGTCATTAAAAAGAGAATATTTTGAAAGATGACAATATAGCATGTAATAGCAACATGCTATGCTTGACTGTCATAATTATATTCTTAAAAAAGTAAATACTTTTTTAAATAATATTCAAAATTAGATTTATCGAACCCTTATCTATCTGCTACCATTGGGAACCATGCTCTATGGCTTATTCTAATTATGAAAAATCTTAACCTACAGTAGAAAACGCTGCACTGATTCACACAATCGAATTTATGAAAGTTTGATCTGAGATGGTTACGTAGGAATACTGCAAAATAGAGGTTTATCCTTAAAAAAATACAAAAGACATGCCAAAATATTTTAAGTAACTATAAGAAACACAAAAATAATGCAATGGCCCATGAGGGGATCGAACCCGCGACCTTCGCGTTATTAGCACGACGCTCTAACCAACTGAGCTAATGGGCCGGTGACATTCGTATGCAAAATTACCGATAACAAGCAAACATAACGTTATCTCTTGTTGTACGCAATATAACAGATAAATCGTTATCGTGTAAAGGGGATTAATTAATCTATGAATTACAAAAGAGATTTTAAGCGGGGAAAGAAAATAGACTTGACTTTTGATACCAATGTAAAGGTCATGAAAGAGCACCCATAACTATAAAAGGTGCAGGCGAGTAGCGTATCTGACTACTTCACAAAAAGTAAGGTAATTAAGATTGAAAGATGTAAGTGGTTGTCATTTTACATGCTTCAAAAGTGCTGTTTATTATGCCAAAATTGACAATGTTTCTGTCCTTCAAATCAACAAAATCAATAGAATTTTTAAACGTGGATACGTAGGTATATTTACCTTTATTTAATAGTATCATCAGCCGGAAGACGTCCAGTGTTGAACAAAGGCCTTCCCCTTAGAACGCCACTGTAATTATTAGGGACACGTAACATTATGGCGCAGTCTCATGAGATACCAATAGGAAAAGCAAGATTGATCGATTCTTTACAACTCCAGAGGCTTTCATGATTAATTAATTACAACTCGGTTTTTATAACTTCAATATAACACGCAGTTTTTTTAGGTGAGGTATCAACATCGCAAGATATTTTCCTCATTTCAAAAAGTTTGTGTTAACATAAAAAAGTTTGATTTCGTTTCTTTATAAATTCAATAAGATCTTGTAACTGACGTTGGATTTATAAGCAAGGGGAGTAACGGTTTTTTAATTGTCCCTGCCCGTGGCCTTTGGATCGAACGTTACTGGCAGTTTAACAATACAGTGTTTATCTAAAAAAAAAATGTATGCGTATAGGTTTAAATAATGTCAAGGGGAACAGGTAAATAAAGTAAGTAGAGCTATACACCATGAATAACTATGCGTTTTCATTCGAAGTAAACCTAATAAGTCTATTATTTTTGTGACTAAACAATTATATCTTTAGTACTTTGAATTTGTCGTGGGAAAATTTTATGCGTAGTATTCAAACATGCATTATTATACCAGTCAGTTTTTGCGTACCTATTTGCAACTTTTGAGTGAGACAACTGATTAAACAATAAATGTGCCTAAAGATTTTTATTGTAAGTTTTTTGTGTTTTTAATTTCGCAAGTTATTTTCCATGCGCTGTGTAATAGCAACATGAATCAATATAAAGCTATCCGGAAATATTCTTGTTTTTCATTTAAAGCCTAATAAATATACTTATCATTGCAAGTCAAAGCACTATGCAGCTTACACGGTAGTAAATAGTCCCGATATGGCGCATGCGTGCTGCGATCAGTAGTATGCAATGAAAGTCAAATGGAGGTCGTTCTCTAATCAAAATTCAATGTGTTCTAGACGAGATGATGGATATTATATCTGTATTGTGCTATGATAAGTGTGGGAAGCTTTGCGGGCTCGATCTACATCGGTGCTGGTGTTTACAAAGTCTTGTAACATCATACTTAAATACTCAGTAGGAAACATTTATAATACAAAGAATAATATTTACAATTTTGTTCATTACACACTTACAGAACTTATACAAAGTACTTAAATTCTGTCGTTTCAAAAACATCTTTACACGTCTCTTTTCAAACTAGATGGCAGAAGCATCGCGTGAATTGCCTACCTACAGGAGAGACACGAGAGAAATACTGGAGATGTCGCTGTAAAATATTCACATCTACACTAATTGAATTCTACTTAGTACTTACATGAGTTATTGTTCAAATTTTTGATGGAGTAAGAAATACGAGCGAAGTGCAACCAATACGAAATTAATGCTGACTAAGTTTGCTTTCAAAATCTAGTGTGAAAATATTTGTTTTTTGCATAAGTTATCACTTATATTTTTATTGACTGCCTCGTTGGTCTAGTGGTCGCTAAGCGCGACTGCTGAGCACGAGGTCCTGGGTTCGAATCCCGGGTCGGGCAAAGTGTTACTGAGTTTTTCCATTGGGTAATTCTCAGTGGCAGCACGGAGTCTGGATTTGTGCCCGGTTGATGGCAATAGGCTCGCCCCCTATTACATTGGGACCTAAAACATAACTGGCGAAATGTGGGTGTACTATATGTGCACCTCTGCCTACCCCTTCGGGGAATACAGGTGTGATGTTATGTTATATTGTTATGAATTATGGTTCACCTGTTATTGGCGACTGTAAAATCCCACAACTAATCTTACCCTATGTGTTTTAATATTTTTCACGCAGAAGCCGTTTGTGTACTTAAGTTAATAAATAAAATAAAAGAATCGCTGTTACAGTTCTGTGTAACCGTCAGCCAATAAGTAACAATGTGTAATGCATAAATAATTATAAAGTAGAACGTACACCTGACCTGTTATAATATCGAACTTAACCCGAAAATCACAGGTGCGTGATAATCGTGGGCGTAACCCTACAATTACTGTTGATTGTGATGTTCAGTGATCAACAACTAGCGCTACTTGTACGCGATCACGATAATTATGTATCATCACTATTCATCACGCCTGTATTTTTGTGATAACTAGGGATGGGCTGTAAACATCTTCATTGTGCCATTGTCTGTGTTTACTGTGTACTGACACAGTATACACTTGAACTATCCCTATTAAGTAATAGGGGGCTAAGCTGTTGGCCTTGATCTATATAATTGAGCCTTTTTTAGTTGTTATGTTAACCCTAAACTGATATAGGGTACTATTGTTTTAACGTACTTGGCTGAAGAACGTTTGGCGCATCCTGAGCCGTCAACCTGGCTTCCATCCTTGTTGACAGGCCAATCTCTATTCCATCGTGTGATACATTGGTTCCTGTCGATATGAAAAGAAGTAGCCAAAGTAGCATATTGTACTAATCTAGTTTTTTATCGGGTTTTATTATACCCAGTTTTATTGCTTATACATTTTTCAAATGTTTTTATCGTAAATTGTTACAAGCCAGTCTCGTATTTCACATGGTATCTCCATCGGCCCATTAGCTCAGTTGGTTAGAGCGTCGTGCTAATAACGCGAAGGTCGCGGGTTCGATCCCCTCATGGGCCACAACTTCTTTTTGGGTGTTGCGTGTGGGATTGAAGTTAAAAATATTAATCCCGAATTGTAATAAGCATAGATATTATTTACGTTAAGATATTTTATGGCATTTCAAAGTTTTATAGTAAATAGTTTTATTAAAATAATGTTCAAATATGGTACTGGTGATTTACAAATTAACTTTTTATTTTTTTGGTATTTAAGTTGTAAGTAGTTTTATAATAGATTTAAGTTGTATGGATGTAAATGTGTATATGTATTTATATCATAAATTATATAAATAAAAAGAGTACGCCAAAAAAAAATATTTTTGATAAAAAATTAAAAACTTTTTATATTCATTGTATTTAAAGTTTTAAACTAAATAATCACTTTTTTAATTTTAGTAGTTAATGAACACTACCTATACAGTCTATTATTTTTTTTAAGAAATTATTTAATGTGCAACTGAACACTACCTATACAGTCTGTTGTTTTTTTTTTGGATTTTTTTTTATGTGCAACTATACGCTACTTATACAGTCCGTTGTTTTTTTTGGAAATTATTTAAAGTGTCATGCACATAGTACATGTAACACATGCACGTAAATGCTCGTAGGTACATACATTTTATCTTATTTTTATCGTTAGTGGCAAAGCTCCTTGATACACTTACATATTTGGCAACATTCTGTCGCCGGCCCATTAGCTCAGTTGGTTAGAGCGTCGTGCTAATAACGCGAAGGTCGCGGGTTCGATCCCCTCATGGGCCACATTCTTTTTTTGTAGGTCAGATATATTTAATCTTGTATTTTGACAATAGAATGTTGTATTTTATTTAAAACAGTGCGAACAAGAGTTAAAAGCGAAATAAGGAGCTCGAAGTTTTTTCTAAAATATTTTTAACAAAGTTAATGTCAATAAAGGTGCCTGAAATTCTAGAAATGAGTACAGATATACATTCGAGATGTACAGACTAGAAGCCGAATTGTACATAAAGCCGGCTATTCGGCAAAACCTATAGTGGCCCATCACTAGTACATAATTATTTTCCAAACGCCTCTTTTATATGGTAAAAGACAATTGACTATCAAGCAAAGAACTATTTAACCTGTAATGTAAAAACTACGTAACAAAGATTGGCTAGATAGTAAATAGTATTATGAAATCTTATCTTTATACTTATTGGTTTCTATAAACACTCTGATCCAGTCCTATATTTCAGTAGACGTAAGTCATGGCCCATTAGCTCAGTTGGTTAGAGCGTCGTGCTAATAACGCGAAGGTCGCGGGTTCGATCCCCTCATGGGCCAAAAAAATGTTTTTGTCAAAAAATATTTTTGGAAAAAATGGTTCTATATTTTTATACTTACTATAAAATATTAGTATATTTTAAACTTATCATTTGTAGTAGAAGAATATGAAACAGGTAAATTTCGGAGGCGAATTGCAGATTAAAATACTTTCTTTCTAATGGATATAATTTATACAACTAGACACTACGCGCGGTTGGTTTGTATTTCATAAAAAAACTTATTAAATATTTGCACGCTACAGGTTTCAATATCCAACTTCACAATGATTAGTACATTATGTATTAGTTGGTCGGGTGCAGGCACACCGTTTCTACTTCTACATTAGTATTTACTAGTATTTAAATAAATATTAGGTAGGATTTGCTCTGCGTGTTTACTGACTTCACCATCTGACACTGTTTCGCGAAATACTAGTTTAAATATATAATTAACTGGAGTCGCTGTTCGCGAGCATATTTTTTGCTTCATTTTCTACTTACTGCGGGATTACCATTGGCTTGCACCGCAGGTCATTTTCCGTGTTTTTGTAAAGCGAGATGGAATGGAAATGACATTTTCTACGGTCATTGGAATGCGGTGTATTGCTTCTACAACGAAAACTGACCTGCAATGCCAGCTCTTAGTAAGGCACCAGGACCTGCAAATCAGTATATAATAAGTTTGGTTACACTGCACCATAGAAACATGTCTTATCTGGATTCTTTGTTCTTAAAAATTTTAAGCATGGTGTTTCTAACAAAAGTTTGCTGTGTTGTTAATAACACTATGCATATTAAATTCTCTGTAAATCCATACTAGACGGATGGATTTTGTTGAAATTTGGCATGTAGAAAGTTTAAGACCCGAGAAAGGACATTAACGCGAGCGAAGCCGCGGGAAAAAGCTAGTAAGGTATAAGACACATCTACTTAGTTAAGTATTCTTATGTAACTCATGGTAAAAAGTAATCACCAATAAAGGATATTAACAAAGAAAGCAAAAGGACAATGTTTGTAACCTATGGATGGAAATATGAAGCAGAAACGATTTATGAAACCCTCGCAGTTTTGTAGCTACAAATTTAAAAAAGAATTAAGACTGTACGCACCTACCTATAAGGAAAATAATTATAATATATTCTAGCTGTCGTCTAATGAACTCTAATTTTATGACTCTATATTAATTTCCAAAACATAAAACTTTATTAAAAAGTCCGACAAAAAAATTGAGTAGTAAAATTTGTTAAAGCTACCTTAGAAGTTAATTTAATTATAGACATGATTATACTATCATCATTTTAGATGGTGAACAAGAACTTGATGTGAATTGTGGTGATCATTAATATTAGCGATTGATTTGAGCGCATTTAATTGCTAAATTTCAATCCGAATACGATTTTAAACTGGATTAGTTATATTGTAGTTTTATTGATCCTATATAATTACTGTGAAACACTGTTATATAGAGCTATGGAAGCCGCCAAATACACTTCAAAGAAACGCTAATCTCGTATGCCCAGAGCTAACGGACGCCTATTAAAATCTGTGCAGATATATAGTATAGATACTACATATTTTTAATTATTGATAAACTTATAACGGTCCGTAAGTGTTGTTAGTATTTGCGTGACGGTCATGGCTTTCTACAGTACCTTAGACTTAGAGTCTTGGGGACAGGGCAATAAATACTTCAAGATGATATCTCACAATTTAAAGGTACATCTTACGTAGGCCATGTTTATGTAGTGTAGTTTTCTCCATTTTGAATCAAGCCAAATGTTCCCATGGAACGACGGGTGGTCTTTGACATAAGGATGTTTTGCTTAGAGTTCTAATCTTGTTTCGAACTTTTTAAATTTTAAAGGGTTATTATATTTTATTTTATTTGTAAGTAATAAAAAACTAATTACACACCCAAAGGACTTAGTAAGGTCTTCTTACAATAAAAGCTTGTAATAATCAAACAATTTAATGCCACCAAGAGATACATTTATTGATAATTTATTCTTAAATGCAAATTCGAGTTTACACAAGACAAACAAAACTATAAAGTGAAAACATGTCAATGAATGCATTTCTTCGATCCCAATTGTCCTACAAATTCCAATTCATGTCGAGTTTAAAACTCAATAAATATGAAATGGGTAAGCCTTGTTATTAGAACGATAGAAGTAAAGATCATGTGAGCATCGAGTCGACGAGAAGATTATTCAAATTGTGATCATATCTGTATTTACTGATCACTTGGACTAAGTAACAAAGGTTTAAGATGTTGCCAGGGTGTTCAGTACACTTCCAATTTTAAAGAAAAATAAATCATGGTAATAGTTTTGGAATTAGTTCTTAATTATTATTAGCTTGGGGCTTTCTCATTTAATTATATAATAGATATCTACATGGTGTATATAATTATTTTGTTTATGTCTTCGTAACCTATCTTCTGACTTATCTGCATCTAAAAAATAGGGCTTTAATTGTTAACTGGGTTTATTTAGGGCCGGTTTTTCAATCGTCAGTTAATTTTGATTGACGCTTTTACATATTTTCCGTACATTAATTGTCAAAATGATAGTTGTATTTATTAATATTTTGAGGCAAACTACTTGGAAGTTCGTTGCGTCGTTCTTTCGTGGCCAAGGGATGGGCTTTTTTGGGTACATTATGTCTTTACTATTGATGGTCAAGAATAATAATACGTAATTCTGTTTTAATTATTTTAATCATATCTTAGACCGGTTATTTATAATCTCGTCTTTTCGGTATTTCAGTCCTAACTGTTCTCAAGTATATCCGTCAATTCTGTGTACTTTGAACGTTATGACATGGTAACACAGACTACGTAACAGTACATAGTAATCTCGTAAAGTGACACCTCCGCATTTTACAGCTTTCTATAGAAAATATGTATTTTACAAACTCATAAGGAGTTGCAACACTTCCAAGTATTTCAATTTGTTTAGCCGACTGTTATATGTACTACCCAGATATACGTATTTTTGCGATTGTGGGTTTAATTTATGAGGGAGATTATAATAATCTGATTATGTAATTTATCAGAGAAAATTCGCTTGTGGGTAGGTACAATAAATATATTTTTGGGATTATAAATATTGTATGTTTTAATGAAAATAAAATTGAATAAAGCTTAAGGTACATTTGGTATATTTTAGGCACATTGCTTGACGAGCAACTACCGTTTAATCCAAGTCAAGAAATAATTATTTTAAAATATTTCATAGCTATAGGGAACATTCAAGAGTTATTATATTATTGCTTACACTGTATTCACATATATTTCGATAACAATACAAAAAAATTAACCAATGTAGGCGATACGAAGCGGCCAAATGAGTGTGTAAAAGAGGTCAGATAAAAATAGAAAGAGAGGAAAGAGCGGCGGACGTGTTTGTCTATTTCGAACCACTCTGCAAGTGGTAGCGTGGCCGAGCGGTCTAAGGCGCTGGTTTAAGGCACCAGTCTCTTCGGAGGCGTGGGTTCGAATCCCACCGCTGCCAAAACTTTTTATTGTTTTTTTAATGTTTAGAAATTATTAAATTAAATGCATCGCAAAAAAACTGGTTTTAAATAATCTAAAATTCTAAAAAAATTAGAGTTTAAATTAGTTAATTTATTATAGGTATGTATAAAACCAAACCAATTAAAACCTTGTTTTATTTCAAGGTATATAATACAAAGTATATAAGTTAAATAAGAAGCATAATAATTACATTAGGCCTACAATTATTTTCTTCAATACCTATATTATTTTGCAAGACTTTTGGCGACTTCCAAACGACCGGGTTCTTCTTGCATAAATACTGTAATTTTTTTGATACCATTATTTCTTTAAAAGTAAAAAAAACTTGACCCTAATTTCTTGGTCGCAATCGGGTAAGTACAGGTGATGAACTCTTACCATGAAAACGAACTTCGTTAGATTTTGTCCATTTTACCACGGAACACACACAAACGATTAAAAAGCATTTAAATCAATTAAGCATTTAGCTAATAGGCGTCAACTGGCTATAATAATGACGTCATACCCCTGTGGGTTCCCCACAGTAGCTAAGTCCTTAATGCTATTAACATATTTTGGAAGTTGTCATAACTAGTCGGGGATCCACGAAAAATGCTTTTAAATTGATTATTATCAAGTTAATTTTCGTTGAGTAGCTTCTTCAGAGTTTGACGAGCAACTTTTCTGTTCAAAAAAATCTTGATTAGGTACTGTAGCTAACAAGGGTACGCAATTTTTAGGACAGTGTGGCTGTTAAATTATTTAAATAATACCCATACATTCATTGGTAAGAGGGAGCATAGAGCTTAACTAAAATGTATATATAAGACCTATATTGTAATACCTGTGTGCACCAATAAGGATTGATTGATTGATTAATACAAATATTAACAACAACCTATTATCGATCATGTTGATGATGAGAACGAGGTTATGAAAACTTATTTCTAATAATAGATGTTTTTTTAAAATAAAACTACTTGCGGAAAATGAACACTGCTACTACTATGGAAAATGTCACTGAGTATTTATATGATAGTAATCTTATAAAAATGGTCCGTGGCTCCCTGACATAAGTCGTACGTACTTGCTAATCCCAGTTCAATAAGCAGGCATACCGGTCAATTGATTCTACGTACGGTCGGTACATCAATCATAACGTAACAGTGTTTAATTTCACATTAATATCTATAGTTTGAATGACCATCATTTTTTAGAACGTTTACAATTCAATTTGCAGTTACAGGTTAACTATTAACGAAATGGCTTGTAAAATCTGATATATTTTTAGTAAAAAGTATTTTTATCGTGTTGTAAATAAATTATCTAAATATTTTTCTTTATTTAACAAATATTTTACTCGAGTTTATTACACTGAATGATAGATCGGAATGCAGGTAGTAGTGTGATTGATTTAATTTAAATATAGCATAAAATGTGCAGTGCCCTAGTGTGTTATAGGCCGATTGACCGCAATCGTGTGCCCATTATAGAGCTATAGATCTGAATCTTACGCCAACATAGCTTGAGGGTATGAAGTTTATACATACACTTTGATATTAGCCAAAAGGCCGAGAAGCGATAAAAGTTTATTCATATCTAGCAGAATACACAGTACTATAGACAAACCTCTGTGGTTTTTAAGTATGCTGTGTATTTTGATTGTATAAGTAAAAAAAATAACTTAATTCTAATTATTTTTTTCTTTAATTCGTGTATCTGGTTAATTCTGGTTTTCTTTAACGTGACTCATTAGCTTAAGGGTGCGACTTATTCCGCGGTCAGATCAAAACTATAATAATTATAATAAGTACTATTATACCAAATCTTCTTATTTTTAAACGAAGATTTTACCGGCATTAATTAAACCTTGTATTAAGTCTATTGACATCTCTATTCTTCGATATGCAAACGACAGTGACGGGTATGATTAATTAATTCTTGGTTTAAAATTGTATTTTTTTTATTAATAATGAGATATTTAGAACAATCGAACTAGCAGAATAATTTGGTGGGAAAAGGCATTGCTATTAGATAACTGAAACAGGTAGCTTTTTGACAATTGTGGGTATGCACTGTGTGCAATATACTATTGTTTTTGTTTTTTTTTAAAAAACGTCTCCCCACTCTAGGAATTTCTCCTGTATCGTAGGTGCGTTTCACAAACATGAAATATTCACATACACTAACACCCAGACTCGGGACAAACATCTGTGGTTCGCACAAAGTTTTGCCCCGTGCGGGAATCGAACCCGCAACCCTTAGCGCAGCAGTCCAATCGCTTAGCCACTGCGCTAATCAGGTCGTCATTGTAGAGCCATTGAATATCATTGCTTAAATTATACAATTTTAAGGTTAGGAGCGTCTGTCTCTTACGCAGTCTATGGAGCAGCATACGTAATATTTGACCTCATGTCACAATGTATGGGACTGAGGCACGGACTTACTGATCATTAATAAGTAATAAATCATGTAGAGCGCCGCAGAGTGGAGACTTGACACGTATGATTTTGAAGATATTATTGGCGCCTAGGCTAAACTCACAGGTTTTGGTCCTCGTAAATACGTTATTGTATACTTTTATATACAGGGTGGCCATCTAATCAAGCTAGCAGACTCTTATGTACCACAAGATCGTTAAAAAAATTAAATAGGCCAAATAGATAATTACCATTTACAGGTTGGCCGAACCTTTGACGTCAAGAAAAAAAAATTGGTCTTTCATCTTGTGAGGTATTGGAATTACAATACCCATGAATGTGCATAAAGTACCACTTATGTAAATTGAGTGGGTAAAAAAAATCTAGAAAGAGATAATATATTTAAAAGAAAATAAGTTGGCCATGTCGAAAATTCTCAAATGAAAGAAAACAATTCATAACTTGGAAACTGAAATATCTCGGAACATACATGGGGTTAATTCAAATACCCCACAATTCGTTTTTTTTTCTTGACGTCAATGGATCGGCAACCTATACGGGAATTATGTATGTAGTCTATTTACATTTATTTATAAAAATTCTGGTGGTATTAAGAGTGTTGGCTTGTTTAGATGGTGTTACTTCGCCCATATAAAGGAATGTAGTTCTAGTTGATACTAGACACAAATGAACAAAACCAGAGACAATACAAACGACCAACGGATGTGGATAGGCCAGTCAGGTCGGGATCCGGTGCTTTCAATTATAGACCGCAAATAATAATACACGTAGTGAAACTACGATTCACTTACTGTGATATAATCTTACTTAAAGGAATCCAAAATGGAACGTTTTTTTAAGGATAACTTATGACTATTCAAATAACATTCTGGACAATTTTACTTACTTAGTTGATGGCCAATCTCTTCACTACGAAATAATAAACGTCACTAATCGACATGAGCTAATTGTCGCTTCGTGACAATTAGCCGTGTCAATTCGAAGAGGACCTTGTTTGTATAATTTAGTCTGATTACAAATGCAGTACAATATTTCTGGCAAAGGCGTGTCTATGAAAAATTAAACTAAGTACCTAGGTACATAGGCATATAAATAATGGCACTGTTACAATGGCTGTAATAACTTTTTCCTGTCACGTATTTATAGGTAACGCTATCGGATCGAAGCCTATCGTAGCGATATGGTAGGTGACTATGTTCTGAATAGATATTAAAGATCAATTGGAAAAAATACGTAATATAAAAAATAGAACGAATAAACGTTCTTGTTGGAAATAAAATGACGGTTTAACAGTAAGTCGTTGATTATTTGGGTAATCTTCTCTCAAGTTCTTGTCATTAGAAGTGATTAATTGATAACAGAGTGCGCTCAGGAATGACTTGTCATTCGAAATCTATGGACCACAGTAAGTTTTATTGGTTTATCTAAACAACAGTGTTTGCGTTTTTCTTTTATTTCAAATATTGCGTAATCTAAGAAATAAAACACAAAATAAAATACCTAGCCATTAACAAATCTTACACCACAAGCTAGGAAAGTTAGTTAGTTTTGACGCGGCGAAACGGCTTTAAACAATTTCAGATTTTGTAATATCGTACGGAGCAAGTTCCGATGTAAAAGAAATAATAGTAAGGCGTGTGCACAGTAACAGGTCCGGTGCAATACCACATGTTCGCAGATGAGCACAGGTGCTCTCTGCATGTCTGCAACCACTCGCCATTTATCCGACACTCGCGGCACCGACGAGTCACCTCGCGGGCGCTCTCCCGGCTACACACGTGGCCGCGAAACAAACGGGCGAAAATCCAACTACCTAAACACTAAACCATAAAATAAAAAAAACAAATACGCGAAGAACATTCGAAAATTCAAATTTAATGTATAACAACAAGTGGTCTATGGTAGAACCATAAACAGTGGACTTTATCAATGTGAACTATTTTTAATTTGATTTACTATCATAAGTTAAGATCGCTATGAAACATTGTTTCTGTATTTGAGTGTTCACACAGTCTACACGGCGAACGACACGTTAGGTAAGCTGCAGTTTTTAATAATATTTTTAACGCGCGGCAAAATTAATTGATCTGGTATCAGAAATTAACTTTTATTAATTACGTCAACTAATTAATTCAGTTATCATAATTATCACATTGCTGTAGAACTATTAACATAAATATTCAGTTGAAAGTGTTTATTTAAATATTTTTACTCAAACGTTGATTTGCATTCGCGAAAGTAGGTTCGCTGAACATTGGCGGGGAAATATTTCATTTATCCAAATGCAATACTGCAAACAATATTTAATCTTTTTTCCATTCGATTGGAAAGTCGGTATTTTATGTTTGATATTGGCAATACAACAACAAAGCAAATAAAGGAAGAACCCGGAGAAAGTGTTAAGAACCTTTAAATCATATTCAAGTGCTCATAAGATCGCGTTTACATGTGCATGTAATTACATACATCCATGCATGTGTGCATGTATAACACAGTGTATTCGCTTCCGATAATATTGTTCCGGTGTGTTCCCACAAGCTGGCTCGGTAAAAAGAAGCGCTCTCGATAATTAACCGGAGATAATTGACGCACACACTCCACAATACATTTTGATGCGGTATTTCACGTTGCTTAGATAATTAGCTATTCTTACAGCTTTCTAAAAAAATAAACGATTATCGGGAACAGCTAGTTCTGGGATTTATATGTTAATAATTATATGCACTTGTTTGTAAACCATTGAAGTGTAACCTCCTGGTGCATAGTTAACATCTCTGAATAAATTATATTGAAAAGAATCTTTGTGGACTCCGCGTGAATCACGCATAAATTCCTTAAGGGTAGGCAGAAGACTCCGTACGGAGACTTTCCTTCCGCTCCATCGCGAGCCGTCGGAAAAGCAAGTTGTAGATGATGAGTGAGGTTATATAATGACTACTGATAAAGTAGAACTCCGTTTTATAGTAATTCAGGTATTAAATGCATATGAAGCAGAAAACAATTCAAATTCATCTTTGCAGTTTTATTAGATAGGTACCTAGTGTTACGGTTCGGGTGGGAACTTTATTACGAAAGTTTGCGGAGCCTCTGTCTGGCAGTTGGCTCTAATCTGATGAAATGGTCATCTCGTCTCTGTTACCATGCACCATACATTGCTATTTAATTGAGTGTTGAATATCTGGCATTCTGCAAAAACATCCCCCTACAGGATGTTCCATAAAATCGTTTCAAGTCGTGAAATTTCATGTCTTTAATGCAGCTACGATACAGGAGAAATTGCTAGTGAGGGTAGCCCGTCTCTAAAATTTCTCCGTCAAGACATAAACTATGTGCGTAGGTAATTAATATTGTCTAATTGATTATCTATTTATCTAAAATTATTTAATGATTCAATTTATGACGCTTCCATCGGCAGTCTCGCCCATAATCACAACTTTGTTGGTTGCAGCCGATAGTATTAATGTTAACTGTTAGCAATTACAAATTGGACCTGTAGTTAAGGCTGCTAATAAACCTTGGTTATAATTATAAAGTGCTTCTAAGTACTAATAAAATAATCAATATCAGTAGGCGTAGCAATGAAAGTCATACCTTATAATTATATTGATGTTGTAGAAAATTATTTGATGTCTAGCTCTGCATACCTAATAGAAAAGCCTCTATATGTATCATTTTCTCTATATGTATCGTTGCCACACACTAGGAATTTCGAAAATCTCCCGAAACAAGGTTGTAGACAAGTATTTTTCTATACAAACAATTGTGCTTAATGTGGTTTAGGATTTACTCCGCCAGTCCCTACTTATTTTTCATCGCCCACATATCATATTTTTAAACATAACATGGAAAACAACCGAGTCATGTCTATTTCTTTGCACTCAGCACCAATTTAACGCAAATATAAATCCAATCAAAAATATTCCGCTCTATTAATTAAGTGGCGGTAAGGTCAAGTGCATTGTGATTAATATGGCAAGGTTCTCTTTGACATACTCGTCCGGATTGTCAAAGGTTAATTTATTTTTAATTATCGACAGACCAATAAATAACTCTGCAGTTTCACGGCTGACAAGGCTTTGACATTGTTTTACAGTTTCTAAGTTTATAACTCATATCACTTTATTACTCCGCACCGTTTATGTGCATCGACGAATAGAAAGCATGACCTCTATCATTAAAAACAATATTGTAACTAAAGAATGTAATGAGAGACGGTAAATGAGCCATAGGGGTGTGCAAGGATCGTACTGATGGAAGCACACAAGAATCCGTAGCCTCTGCCTACTCCTTCGGTCTCTGAAACGTGCGAAATATTATGTAAGATGTTTTTATAGCTAGAATATTCAATGGAATTTATTTATTGAAAATATATAATGTAACTATAGAATTTGATGTTAGGATACAAATATAATATAAAAGAGCGTAAATACATATTTTACCATACAAGGCGTGCAATGTTTTGTCATGTCTTAATATTATATTATATTATATTATATTCTTCTTTGGAACGCGCTCCCTCGTGAGATCAGGATGGTAAATAATCGGCAAAACTTTAAAAAGAAAATTAAACGATACCTACTCGACAAGACGACGGATTCATGATGTATCTCGACCAAACTACGGATATTATTATATTGTATGTATGTATTTATGTATGTATCATATGTAATGAAGTATTATAATTTATGTATGTTTATAAGATATTAATTATGAATTATGAATTCTCCTGTTTTTTACAATCGTTTGTGCATCTACCGTTTCTATCTCTGCACTACCTGAAGGTTTGACTGGTAGAAAATGCTTAAGGCATTAAGTCCGCCTTGTACACAACTGTACTTAAGTTTAAATAAATAAATAAATATATGGAAACCTATTTTCGGACATAATAGATAATTTGAGTTATGAGTTCGCTCAAATAGAATTCAGAATTCATGTTTGAGCATTATGACCCAATAAATAAGCATATTATGCAAGTACGTTGTACGTTTTTACTTCTCAAAAGAAAAAAACGCTAACACATGATCTATTCAATTTCTCACTAGTGATAAATGTGGATTTTCCTAATAGAATAATCAATACTACCATTTTTAACTTTGAAATCGATCGAGTATCGAGCACTAAACTCGCTAGCCCTGTTGTGACTTCACTTATAAGGCAATCCCATACATAAGTACATAATAAAAACAGCTATACGCGTGATTATTGCTTAAGCGTAATAATTTAATGATTTACGCACACATGACATAGGCAATAATATTTATTTTATTTGAATATCATCACCGATAATCAGCTCAGTAATGATGCCGATTATTCAGCCGATATGCATTTGCGGGGTTTAATGACCCACTCAACAAAAACCTATTTGACTAGGCCTGCATTCTCGAATATAGTTATAATGAGACAGGTATAATAACAGACTCGCTCAGTCTAAATAATATATTCGAGTTTATCGATACCTTTTTACTATTATCGATATCGCCTCGTTACGATGGTCGATCGGTATAATTTAATTAATATAAAGTTCGGTTAACGAGGGATTCGGAGAGACATGTTAGATTTAAACATATAGCGGTAATCTTTTGTGTGAGGTGCTTAATGACATTATTAACATCCATTCATAGAGTTTACAATTCAATTACTTTTTTTAGTGTTGGTATTTTCTGAGACTTTTTCTTCTTATTCATGTTGCCGGCATTCAAAAGCAACTACAATTTAGGAATTAAATATTTTGTTGTTTGTCGATTTAAAATTAGAATTGGTTATTTACTAGGCAGTTTGATGTTATTGGCCAAAAATAGCATCTGACTCTTTCAAATAGCATTCCCAAGCATTAAAATGAACCAGAATCTGGACTTTCCACAAGAATACGAAAATATTTTCAATAAATCTAACGCCTATCAAAAACCATGCCGAACAATTTGAAAATACAAAATGATAAAAGTTAATTAGAAATTATGATAAATAAGAAACAAAGTCATATAACGTTGTTTTCATGTGAAAATTTACTATAGAAATTGACCCCATAGTAAATCGTTTATTTTATACATTAATCACGTGATGTTTCCAGCGACCTTTTAAACACTGGGTTAGTTTTTAGATGAACCCTTCCTCCCCCACCTAAAATCACAAAATCACGTGTAAATCAATGGAGTGAGAGACTTTTTTTCGACGACATCTTAATCGCCGAGAAAAACATACGTGCGCGGACAACGAAAAAACAATATCTTGTAATATTTTGGTTTTTTTTCGACCCCCTCCCCCCCAAGCCTCACGTGCTTTATGGACGATCCTCTAGTTACAGCAATTTATGCAGTTACAGGCGATCGCACACGCACCCACTGTAACTATCTAATATGACTGCACAGTCGTACTCTTTGCATTTTTATGTAATTTAATATTAATTATAGCAGTGATTATATTCTGTATGCGCATATTATTATAGTGCCCCACAATCAGTGTAGCGTCAGAATAATATGTTATTCTTCTGCATTATCCGTGTTGTCGTCGTAATTAAATTCTGTATTTATTTACGCTGCTACGAATTCTGATTTACTAATTATTGCATGTGTGTCGACAGCAAACAATTGAACGCATTTAATTTCGTATTTTTCCTTTTTGTCACAATTAGATTTTAGCTTATCGTCGGCCTTTAATTATTGCGAAAGGAGCACATCTGCGCAGTATATTTTGTCTGTTTTAGAAGTCTGATTTCTTCTCATTCTCTTTAATATCCGTTTATGCATTGTTTGTAAAGTTTTAATATAGTATACATAATAATTTCCTTCCTAAAGGGTAGCCCAGCATTTTAAAGTCTTACTATTCTATCGATATTATTCTGTAACAGATTATGAAATCAAATTTGGCAATATAATATGTACAGGCACATTACTAAAAACATGTGATTAGATTAAATGTTTGGTCTTTACGCAACATAATCGTGTGGTCAATAAATTGTCGCATTATGCCATTCTAATGACGAAATCATAGTCGAGACTTAACCTTTTACATTTGTATGGTTCATTGTCAGGGTCCCTAGCAGGCAAGTGTCCATTCTAGATCAAGTTTTGATCACTCACGGGTCGTTTTGCAACCGTGTGCAGAGAAGTGGCTAAAGTAACAGGAAGGCCTGTGGCAATACCTTAATCAGTTGTTATTACCGCCGCATTTAGAGTCGTTAATGAATTCTTACACTGAAACTAGATATAGATTTCACAAAGAAAACCTTTATATAGTGACAGTTTAAGTAGGTAATCATTGTATGTCTCGGGTTATAAGTCACTTTATTACTATTGATAAGTCGGTTCACGCAGCGATTATGCTTTGCGCAATTTGTGTTTTCGCGTCGTTCTTTTGAAACTGCAAGTTTCTTTTAAATCATAGCGTAGGTAGCATGGTTTATATTTATGATTTAAGTCTAACTAATCCACTTACGTATCAAAGTTTACATTCCAATTTGTATATTAATGAATTTTTCAAGTATAAATCTGATCTAATATAAAAGTTAATCTAAAGCAAGAGAAAATATGCTTTTTATGTTTTAATCCTATAAACCGCTTAATAAGATTTTATAATTGAAATTAGAGATATATTACGGCGATCTTATTAATCTTATTTTTATAGATGAAGGTATCAATTCCAGTTTAACAATAATCAAGTGTTGAAGATGTTTTTTACGCTTCAGTTCCACTTAGAGAGATACTTTCGAAGCAAAAAACAGACATTCTAACAATACATGAGTCAGATTGTTAATGAACACTTTTGTGTATGACTAATGACATACCTAACAGAATATTTATTACACTTTAGTTGGTTTTAGATCTATGTGAGATGTAAATACCTTTGTAAGAAATAAGCGAGTAAGTAGATATATTTTAACAGCCACATTGTCGTCTAGAACTCCGTCAAAATGGCGGCTATAAACTACTTGAATATCCATTAACAATTAAAAGAGATGAAACCTCTCATCCAGCTCATGTAAGAAACCTACAGACTCATTATTAAGATTGCTTTTTATATGATAACTTAGTTTATCTCACCGGTAATTGGAATCGTAAATTTTGTCACATGAAAACCCCTGTGTCATTCTCTGGGCTGTCAACTAATCTATGCACAGAATAACTCTCTGTTGCATAGACAAAAAAAGTATACAATTCCTTTGAAATTGATTACACTGTTCAATAACTAGCGATACATAAACACAATATGTTGACCAGCTATAGACCTTATTACGATTGAAATCAATACGGAAACTCGTGAAAATTCAATGTACATAATGTACGTAACTGTAAATACATAGTAGCTTGCGTACCGCCTCTGTGAAGTTCGAAAGGCGTTACCAGCGTGGTGCGGCCAATGTGGCCGTCATAACGGTCGGCATGAGGTGTTCCGACCCCCACCTCACGTGGACCGCTACCGGACGATAAACTGTACTTAGGTACATACATACCTACCTAAATATTTTGCGAGTTATTACCACTTTGACATAGTTGGCAAAACAAATTGCTGTAACAGTTGCAACTGGTCATTTGTCTTAGGTGTTGGACTTTTGTTTAGATTGAATGTAGTATACCTACATTACCAACATTAAACGGATGCCCTTAAGACAATACGGATCCGGGAAGTAACGGAGTCATACCGGTCAGTTCGCCAGCTCACATTTCAAATTTCCATCGCCAAAAGTGTGTTGGCTTACTTTAATTGCGATAAGGAAACAGATCTAGACACGTAATAAACAATTGAACATTGCTCGTTAAATTCTCTTTTCAAAATTCTGAGATGACCATCGATTATGATTGTGACAAATGAATTAAGAGAGATCGTTGCGCACGCGCATCCGTTACATTTGGCGGGCCTATTATGGTCCATTCGGTAACGGCACCGTGTAACGAGTGGGTAACGGACGATATTTCATTATAACATGCGATATTCTGTAACAGCCGCTCAGAATGTAGATCGGGTGATTTACTTTATACTGTTTTACATACGGTTTTATGTAGTCATCCAACAGTTGTAGCGTCTTGAATAATAGTTGCTTCACTCAATATAACACCGTTTGACGTAAGTCATTTCAATTTACATACCATTCTGAATTCATAGGAATGAGATGATGTCTAGTATTTCATTTTTTAAATATTATAGGATGATTTGAAAATAATCGATACTTATTCACACCTTATAATTATATGTCTAGTGCCATGGTCAATATAATACCAGTCTATTAGTTATCCCAGACACCACGCCCAGTTTCTGACAATCCACAGTATTTTTAGATATCTTTCCTTAACACTGTTCCCGCGTAGTTCTACCTATATACGTTTCACAGAGCTGAAATATCACAATCATCATCATTCAGACTCGGGCATATATATAGGGATCACACAAATTGACCAGTTCCATTATGTTTATTTTCTGACCATTGGAAGAAAGAATATTAAAAACTTTGTGGTACTGAAGTAGTCGCTCCAGTTCTCAACAACTATCACCAGAACTCGTCGGCTCGCGTCAATTGTGTTTGACAAAAACTTGTGACATTTATGTCAAACAAAACAAACACTTGACAACCACAAAAATATTTTTAAAAACATGAAACATCTCTTGAAGCTCTCGACTTTTTTGCCTATTGACTTTGTTCGTATGAGAGCTACTTATGTATGTATATGAATCATTGTACTTGTTTCGGAAGCTATACACTGAGATGGCATGAAAATGATGGCTTTACAATCACGCTAGTATTCCCCGAAGTCGTCATGATCATATCGCAGTATTGGTGGGGAAGTTACAGAAGACGCTGCTGCCCTTCTTTGGGATTTTCCCTTAGTCTCTTTCTCATTTTTTTTCTCAGACAAAATGTGTTACTGGGCTGAGCCGTTAAGAGCATAGGTACAGGTCGTAAATATAAGAATCAATGTGCCCATATCCTACTTCATGAAACTATAATATTCCTTTAAAGTGGGTGCGTGTCGTTAAACGCTCGTCTGTAAGTCCGGCCTTCATACAAGATGGTTGCACACAAAAAAACTAAATATGAGTTTATTGAAGTATTGGCAATATAATATCCAAGAGAGGTTATTAGCTCTTCTATAAGGAATGCTAGACTCCTTATCTTAGTGGGAACAATCGTAAAGGAAGGCAACAAAATATTTTACGTACAACTATTAAAAGATATAAAATCTAAGCTTTGGTAGTTAAAACCAAATAAAATTTACGACAGCTTTCTTTGAAGACGTTATTAAACATTTTTCTGTGTTCACATTTTATAGGAATTCAATAAATTCGAGAACACGGATTTCATATAAAAGTTCCTTAAGTACGCCAACAGGCCAGCGCATTCATTCACTGTAGACGTAATATACGACGGTGTTTATATTAGAACAATTAACAACGTAATGGTTCTCAGTATCTTTGACCAAAGAGGATACTTTGTGCCATTAAGCACTTTGAAGAAAAATCATGTTTTCGTAATTCACGATACAATGAAATTTATGAGGGCTTTATAAATATTATTTTATTAATATTTGATGAGATGGTATGTTTGCTTGGTTTTAAGGACACCCGCCCGCCCGCTATTGAGGAATTATAACATAAATAAAATAATATAATGTCTATCGTTAGATCTCTTTTTGTAAAAGCTTTGGCAGATTTGTTGAAAAGTTTGTGGATGAACTATGATTATATTAAAAAGGCTATTTATGCATATTGATAACGAATTTTGTGCCAGAAGGACTGGTGTTCAAGTAACAATAATTCTGAGAAGAAATCTCTATAACATTGTCTTCCAAATCTGGCATCCGTGTGAATTAAGTTCAAGAATTGTTAAACTAACTAGATAACAATTTAACAATAATTCTATATCGGAAACAAATCAGTGTTTGTGTCCAAGACGTTTGGGACTTATTAGGCACTTACTTGCGTCTAAATATTTCCTTGCTCCAAACACGAAGTGGACAACATCCTAAAACATACACCACCATACAATTAGTCAATACAAATAGAAATTAGTTACTTACACTAAAACAGATCCGTCCAGTATTACGTTTGAAACATGTAAATGACTATAAAATACGTAATAGGCAGTGTGAATGGACACGTTGTAAGAAGAGGGATCGCCCGTGTTTCCAGAGAAGTAAAATTATGCAAGGCGCGTGCGCCGATCGCATACAATTTTCCGTCGGTGTTGCGAGCATAATCGTAAACGTGATCGCACATTAGTGTTGCCAGTTAAAAGTTAAATAACATGCAAAACAATATTCGTTTAATGGCTAGTTGTGATAGATTAGTGGAGGCGCTTGCTTTATCTGGTGGCATTCTGCTTGTGTATTTAAATCCCATAAAAGACCAAATGCTTTTTAGATGACATCATGGTTAACAGTATATTTTATTAAAACTAACTAATAGAATATTGTCTCAGTAAAATTTGTGATAAACAGATGATTTTGTCATTTGTAATGTGACATTTGAATACTTTATGGAATTAATCTTCTATACCATGTAAACATTTCTCATTTTAACAACCTATGAAGATTGCTTTTAAGAATAGTAGCAATCTTCTTGAGTACTCTTTTAAAATCACGTGACCTGGTTTAAGCATTACAATTTATATAATCCTCCTTACTTACAAAAATTGTCAGTGTTGAACAATTGATTAAATTATACTTGTCACTGTCGCTTGTATGTGAAATAATAGAGATGTCATTAGGCTACGAGTGGTTAGCATCGTTTATAAGTAAGGGGGTATTGACATTGGCAAAATCATCGAATGTTCGTCGATGGAGCCATAACCTTCAAACATTGAATTAAATTGAAGTAAGGGGGTATATGTACTATGTTTGTAAATCGTACCATTCAAGTTCGATATAATCTTAGTCTACATGGAGGTAAAAAATACGTTACATCTTACTCTATTTAGAAACTGTTGACCAATTTGTTAATTGTTACCTACTTATAAATAAAAAATCTGAAAACAATGCTCTAATTTTCCTTTATTTTTGTGACACTGAACAAAATAGTCGAATACACCCAAGCAACGTAAGCCAAGTAAGTAAAGCATCAAGTTCATTATAAAATTCCGTATGTTTAGTAGAAATGGAAATGAGAAAGAATTAGAACGTACAGCTAGACAAATCACGGTCTAGTTGTTATACGGACAAAGTAAAAGTTGGGTCGGCAGACGGCACGACTTTGTCACTGCGCAGTTCGCATACTAAATGCTATATAATCTCCTCGTCTGGCCGAGCCTTAATGGTATAGGGAAGTAGCTTGATCTAACCTCGCAATAGTTGCGAATATATCCATTAGTTTACTTAATTAGGTAGTTGTATAATATCAATGTAATATTTACTTTTTTGTGAAGTAATCATCGTCGTAATTTTTAGAATTTAAGCGATTTTACTCTGTAACTGTTTTGCAAACATATTTACTGGAAGCACTCACTTTATGGTAAAAGTATACAGACTATTAATTTCTACTTCGAAATCAGTTGTAGGTATGTAAAATCAGTTCATATTTGTATATACCTCCTTATGTATTACATGTTTACAAGGCATGAAATTAAATAATTGTTGTGTCATGTTAACATCAACTTTCCCCCTAATCGCAGAATTATGTTTTTGCTTAATTTAACCTAACCAGATATTTAACTGACCCTACGTTTCTACTAACAGTTTTCCATGAAACCACCTGCAATCCTCACAGAAATCATTTTATTAAGTACGTAAAACGCGTACTGTATATCGTAACAGTTTAAGTGAATGTTTGGTCTAAGAATAATTGTCTATGAGACTCCAAACTTTACGGAGTCATTGACGTCAATCGCTACTTTGCACTTTTTTCCATTAAATCACCAGCGATACACACAAAATAAATGTAAAGCAAAACAAGACCAAAATGTTTGTCTTTTCAAAACAGGTTTAAGTTGACGTTTTGCCAGATAAAGCATACAATTGTCTATAAAACTCCAAACTTTATGGAGTACTTCAACGTTTCTCCGCTTTGACGTCAATCATTGCTTTGCAAATAACCAAATATTTTGAGCGGACAAGGCGGAAAACACCTCACAATGAAATTCAGATCACGACATTCCGTGATCTGAATTATAAAACAGGTGATTAGGCTAATATGTCAGTTCAAAGTAGGTGGAAATGTAAGCAGAAGGTTTTATGAGCACTTACTTAATTCCAAACTTGTTTAAGCGCCAGTTTCTCTAAATCACTAAAAAAATGTAACAGTATATGTATGAACTTCATCATCAGCCAGTAGATGTCCAATGCTGAACGTAGACCTCCCATTTAAAGGGTGGGGGGTGCCATAATCCCCACTTAAGGCAAGTGGCTTGGGGATCGCAGTATTGTTGGTGAAGTTACAGAAGACGCTGCTGCCCGTCTTCTGACTTTTCCCTTAGTCGCTTCGTACGTCACACAACGGGACGAGATGGGGTGGTGCTATTTTGGCGCGGCATCCCACGGGCACTTGTAGGAACTTACTTTTGGGTTATTCAGTTGGACCTCTAGATAGGTTTTACTTATAGGCCCTAAGTCTTCTTGAATCAATGTATGTTAAACTATAAACACCCTTTTTATAGCATCATAACTGTTTGTTTTTGCTGAGGATTTGTTATGATAGTAAATTATTTTTTGATAGATTTATCATCGACCTATCGGATATTAATATTCACAATAATCAAAGAATTTGATATGAAAATTAATTAGAGCTGTTTGATTAAGCTTCATTATAACCGTCTCGAGGCCATATTACAGAATTCTCCATTAAAAATATGCATATGATTATGCGAAGTTTTTAATGTTATCTTTCATTTTCAAGGTTAATAGGAATCCTTGTAACACGGTGAATGCTTGCTTAGTTACACGACTGTGACAGGCTCTTGACCGAAGGTTGGATTCACGTATCAAAATCAACTGCAGCATAACAACTTGGGACATTTCGTGTGCACTGCGCAATGCACCTTATTGCTTTCCTTCAATTATTTACTTTTAATAATTCTGTATATTCTGATCATGTAACTTGGATATACCATTATTTAAACGATAGATAGGTACTGTTCCTACTTCAACCCCTTTAAAAGCTGATAGTAGGTGTGAGATACTGACTTCTTACTAAATAATTTTCCCACGCTTAGGTCATTTGTGAGTTTTTCTAAAACAAAATTGGCCTCGGTAAATGATTGTAGACTAAACAAATTTTGTCGCTCGCTGGGTTTGATATTGCGTTCTCAGACTATAGCCACTTGTTTACCTCATCACCAGCAAGTTTCATAGAACTGTGTAACCAATTGAACATACATTACTCTACAATAAAAAAATTAGCCATCCTTACTCACCTGAGCTAGAAAAACTTCTTTAACATTCAATAAGCTTCTTTTTAATCTTTGCTCAATCGCGAACTGGCGCCGAAATCCTATCAGATTATAAATACTTCAATAGAGACATCACAAAGTATTGCATCGCATATAAAATACTCCATTACTTCAGGGTTTTTTCACTTAGTCTTAGTCATAAGATTCTTATTCTATTTAGGTAGCACAGTCACAGTATTTTATATGGACAATAATTATACTACATAATATAAAAGCACTTAAAAAACTGGAAAATAACCATCATGAAAATTCAAGGTTTTGAATGCTATGTGATAATAACGAGGTACATAATATAAAGCAGTATATCAGAGTTCTTAAAGTTACTTAAGATAGATACATGCTTTATTATAAGCTATCAATCAGGTACTTATTTACATAATCGTTAATAGAAAACTTTGATACATTAACGGTCTTACATCCAAAATTGCTCAGACCTTTGAAAGGCAAATTGACAAGATATTTCGAACTCTAATTCAAATAAAATAAAAGCTATACTTCTGTTTCTTTCCTGTATAGACTGTCAAGCATACACCCTCATTACTACGCGGTAAGCATGCTTATTACAGAATATTAGCAGCGATACGTTGCCCTTTGCATTACACTGTGGTTTTTTGAATTTACTCAACTGTGGGAATCTGTTTAGTGTTTTCGCATAAGCTGATTGAGTAACTGCAGACTGTCTGCTTGAGAATATTATAATTTATGCTCGGTATGTTAATGTGTAAGACTCTTTAGCTAGAGCTCCTAGTTTCCTAGCATTTACATCATACAATTAAATTCTTGTTCATTTTTATCTATGTTACAAACAGACTTTTGAATCTTAATTCTTCTGATTAACTAACCACATTAATGTACTGAACTTTTACAAACCAATTATCTAGCGCATGACCGTTAACCTACAAAAACTAAAAACAAAAACTCTTAACTCATATTAAGTATTCTTTGAGAGTAATTTTTTGAATTAATATACATCAGTCATCCATTTCCGACGTAAAAAACCAGGAAGACTCGTGCTGTGTAGCAGTGGGCAGTTAGCTACACGCTCCAGTGCCGCGCATCCTACCATATCGCACGTCATAACCACGGCTTTTAGCGAAAACCATCTCTAAACACCCGCACTAAAGTGTACGCTGCCATCCAGACCCATTGGCCCCCAGTAATTGCCCCTTAAGTGAATGAACGGGCAACGCGTATCGTACTCGTCATATTATTTGCTGTGAGTATGAATTAGACAAGGTATGGAGTACTAGTACGGGAATTATAGTCAGTAGGTTAGACTTTGGTTTTTGTACTGAATTTTGGTACCTGAATCAATTTTATGATATGAAATGAAGTAACAAGAAGTTAAGTAAGTAGTTACACACAGCAGTAAACTTACAACTCAGGACTTACAAATTCACGCAAAAGTAAAGCTATGTTAAAAGCACGAGAGATAAAAATGTTATTTGATGGAACATTTGCTTCATATTCTAATGTTTTAAATTAAGAATCAATATAATTGAAATTGTTGGAGATTCATTGGAGAACTGTGTGATCACTGACAGCTCTATAGTATAGCTTCCAAAAAAGGTGCAGTGCGCTCTTTACCCTTATGCATACTTTTATTTATTATTTGTAGAGCAATCATAAGTAAATTTATTCTTTGTAATTAAGTCTAGCGGTTCTTTAGGGTTACGTTTGAGTGAAGAAGCAATCGTTTTAACACAAGAGTGCTATTAATTTGGTTTACAAGGTGCAAGCGGACGCGACCATTTCGTTCAGGTGAAGGTGAACAAATAAATAAACATGTTTACCTGCAGACCACCCTGCTGTAATGTGCGTGACAGTTTCCGATTTTCCTAGAGCTGTTAAAGGCAACTGTTGTTACTCGACAGCTTAGAATTGTGTAGTTTGTTGTTCACTCTATTTCCTATAACATATAAAAAGACTTATACGAAGGTTTTATTCACAGTTTCCACTTGTAGTCGAATAGAATTCGAGCTAGATTTAAATTTCTTCAATGACAGCTAAGTAAACTATTACTAAGCAAGTAAACTATTGGGCATTTGACACAATTAATTTACATACTTTTTAAGAGCTGTCAACAATGTAAATAGATAGTGTATGGTAATAGGAACCTGTGACCTTACTAATTTGCCAACTCAATTGACATACTGTTTATTGTTTTAAAGTAAATGAAAATCTAATTTTGCAGTTGATTAAAAATTAATATGGTTCTTAGGGCAAATATTTTTTTAAGCGAAATAGTGTGCTGGAATGATTGGTAATGGTGTCATCTACCCATTGGTATTGTAAATGATTTTTTGCTACTTTATGAATTTTAAAATCAGTTGAATAAATAGTTAATAAGTTTGATTTGTCTAACGGTATTTATTTTGTTTTTGGGGCAAAACCTTCAAAAGGCCCCCGGCCTTATGAGCGTAGGAACCGGGTAGTGTAGGTTTTCTACCTCACTAAAACCACCTTAGTGCTCACACCATCTGCACGGACGTGGTACTGAGATAAAACAAATGGACTTTACTTGATATTAATTAGTTTTCAGTGCAAGTAAAATCAAGAAAATAATTCCTAAAAATATAAAGTTGTAGAGAAGTTTATACCAAACAAGTTTACCGCTTTTATACCCGTTGGTTGATTTGCATAGAACCTATTTACCGTACTAAATCGTAGTATATTAATACTCATTGAATGGGCGGAGCTCTGAACACGCCTTCTGTTGACATTCACCGGTGTTTTGCACGATTAACGTTGTTTTGGAGTTAACATGAGTTTACTTTTTGCGTGATCTAGTGATAGAAATTAGATGTAATAAATTAATTCTGATAGTTTCTTCGTACGTCATAGGATACTAATTTGCAAGATCATTAATGACTTGGGTACTAATACCTATCCTGTTTTTTTAGTAGCCTTGGTACTTTTTTAGTACTTTTTTGACTTCGGCTGCTGGGCAAAGGCCTGTTTATTAACATTGTTATTTAAGGCATTCTGTCATTTTTAGATAAGCTTTCCTCATATTCTACATTCAGAAAATAATTATTAGATACATATTGCTATTAGATTTCTAAGCGTTATATTCTGTATACCTAATCATGTTATTTTTTAATTTCAGGGTGACCACCTCTGCAGGATGAATGTATAAGGTAAGACAACTTTATCACACGATAACATAATAGTGAGCAATCAATTCATCTTTGTAACAAATGTTAGACATCATCTCGCATTAACAATGCGTTGGATTGTAATACGATGATCGCGACAGTCGCGCGCCGCGCACATTTATCACGCATCGATGATAGTCGTGTTAGCCCGTGCTGTTAGATAAGATAGACACGCGTCCCAAAGAGGTGTAATACTTCTTATTTGAATTCAGAATATTTTTAGAATAAATTGTTTTTATTTTTAAATGTTTAATGTTTATTTTAGGTGGCTACGTTTTTGACGGTCAATACAAAGATGTCTTATTTGAATTCAGAATATTTTTAGAATAAATTGTTTTTATTTTTGTGGCTACATTTTCGTGGATCTACTGTTTTAAGAAATTCAAAAAAGGATTCCAATTTTTACATTAATAAAAAAAATGTGTAACAATGTAAGGTTTTTTAGAATTAAGAACTAGAAAAAGTACCTATTACACGTACAAAGTACCTAGTATATTTACATTATTTTTATAAAAAAAAACCCTAAACGAAAGTAGGTCAATCAAAGCCTTCATGACACAGTTAATCCAAGCCAATTATTTTTATTGACTATATTCAGAACTGCAAATGGGAGCGAAAGTTGAAAAACACTCTTGTGTTTATTTACTAAACCTTGGCATTTTATTATAAAAAATATATTGGATTCCCACACTTTCAGTAGCCTTGTTCGAATTATTTTATAATAATTATATTAATATTAATGTATCTATATAAAAGCCACTTGGTGATTTTATTTGGAATTCTATAATAATTTGAGATAAAACATTAAGTTTCAAAGCGTTGGTAATACTTACCGAACTCGTGTTCTAGGTTACGGAGTCTAAATGCAATAAGAAAGTCATAATTACAGAAATTAAATATTATTCTGATATCTGATATACGTATTCTTAAACTATATTATTTACTGTATATTCCGGTTATACTCACGGGTGTATTCGGGAATGCCCGACTAGTTTCGGTTTACGCGGCAGAGTCGCGAGCCAAGCTGTTCGGCTCGCGACTCTACCGGCGGCTCATAAATAAGGGCTCCGTTCGAGTCCGAAACTAGTCGGGCATTCCCGAATACACCCATGAGTATAACCGGAAAATACAGTAAATAATATGGATAACACTCACGAAAGTCATTATAGTAAAACTGTTAAACTACTACTACTAATATTACTTTATTAGTAACTTACCTATTGTCGATTCTGGCGACTCTATCCCCGTGTTATATCCATGTTGCGTTCGAATATCTTGTCGCCATGTCGCTTCAGGATGATAGCATAATAACACGGCCAGTTAACACAGAACCAATGCTGTAAGTTATTGTATTTGTTAACGATTTAATAACTGATATGAATAGTAAATAATCTAAATTTAAAAAGATGGCCAAAAAACAAATGTTGGTTTTTGACGGTTGGTGTTGTTAATACTTCGAGGAAATGTTTCTAGTGCAATATTCGTTAACTTCTAAATTAAGAAAAATATTATCATTTATTAACATAATTATAGCATATTCACAGTTGGAATTGAAATCATATTGGCGCAAAAACTTGCAACCAAGACACTGGGCCATATTTATCGTTTTGATTTTCGATCGCTGTTCTCTTACTCATAAATTATTTTGGAGTAAGTTCAGCTATTACCATATTCCTGTTCAAAGGGCTACATTCATTACCCACAGATGTTCTACAAGTTACAACCAGTTTCCCCATAATACGTTACGACAACGGAAAATGACGAGAAGCGATGTTATTCCGATATGCAATATCAGAGTATGCGAAGAATTTAAATGAGACACGATTCCAATCTGAGTGATGTCAAGTGAGAATTATATGACAGGACCGCCAATATTGATCACAGATCACCTGGATAAACTGTAGCGATTAGTCATAATATAGATTACTTGAACATTTTAGAATAAGATTGTTGTCGACATTTTTGGGTATTCAAGTGATATTTTTACAACGTAAGTACGTATGTTTATCACGTACCATGTCCCAGTCAAGTGGTTAATTATAAAATTTATTTATTAAGACAACATAGATCCACAGTAGGTGGGAAGGTTATAATATTGTAAGTTAAGTGCGGACTTTTTGTTAAAGAGAGATCAAAGTCATTTGACTTTGGTTGCTATATTCAACGACCGTTGCTGTTAAATTTAGAAGGTGTTAGAAGAAAGTGTCACAGTTTAGATTTTTGCGACATTTACCTCTTTGCAGAACTCTCTATACCCGATACCTTTTAACCAGTTGTTTGCAAAGGCTTTTTTGGAAGTCTTATAATAAATCTCGCCAAAACTTTACTAACATTAGGTGGGAAACCGATGCGAAAATAGCCAATAGGTGCCGACCTTACTATGATTCATAATAATCTGAAGTTCCACATAATATTGTATGTATTTGTTCTATCCGGTTGTGTCCGACTTGAAGACCGATCACTGTTTACTACAGACCTGTCCGGTCGGTGTTGACCGGCAATCGATTTAACAGTTGGAGTGTAATGCAATCTGTTTGACAACGAATGGAGTTTGTAAATTATTCTAAAGGTAAGACTTGGTTGTGAGTGACGATGACGTATCCTTTAACCTCTTTACTTATAAATAGGAAGAATATGTTTTCTTCGTTGATTTTATGACAGTTGTGACACTAAAGAAGATTAATCTAATATATTTTTGAATTCTAGTAATAAGAAAATATGCACATCAATTGCTGTTTCAACGCTGTATTATATTTTATAGAGTATCGTGTAGGAAGAGTATATTTTCTTAAAATATGTCTTCCTCCATATATTCAACAGCTATTTTATTATAGTAGATAAGTTATGTTTGCATAAACTCTAGCTTCTTAAAGATCTTTTAATACCAAACTTTCAAACGATTTCTTCTTGAGTTTCGTTTCATAAAACTGCTTTCAAAAACAGCACATATACAACATCCCATCGTAACTCAATTATAATGTGGTAAACAAAATATGGAACTAGTAGTACCCTGTAAGTCATAATTAGGTGCCAGTATCAAGCAATGCAAGACAATTAATAACGGTTACACGATGTTAATGAATCGTAGAAGGGCTTCGGCTACTGTGCTTTATAATCAGTCATGAGTTTAGGCAGCGCCAGGCATCTTGGTTTGATAAATTATCTCTCTTGTCTATTCGACAAGGCTCTGAGACTTAGCACGTTGTGACGTCAATGCTGATCATAGTCAGATTTGACGGTATGGTCGCCTGACTAACGCCCTATCGTTTTGACTGCCTTGATTTTCTTGGCAGCTATGAATGCTCAGCGAGAGATTTGAGACCGATTTTCAGTGTTGCGGGATTTTAGTTTTAGTAAGTTTTCAGTAACAGGTTGACGTTCGAAATACTTTTTTATAAATTGCAAAATCATCGTCATTAGCCGGAAGACGCCCTGTTGTTTGACTCTTAAACAAAGGCGGGGAGGCCTTGGAACGAATTGCAATATGCTTGCACTTTATTTCGTGAATATAAACGTATATAAAAACGAATCCCTGTTTCCCTTAGTCACGTCATAATTTGAGAACTACTATACTAATATGGCTAATTTTGGTTTTGAGATGGTCGTGGAAGTCCAGGGAAGGTTTAAATGGCAAGATGGCGATACGAAGTTCACTGGGTCAGCTATAATTCAAGTAATAGCCAACAATGTAGTGCTCAACAAATTGGTCCTTAAAGTTTCTCTGATTAAATTTTATTACGAACACTTGGTTATCTGGTATTAATTTCCTACAGCATCAACTCAAACTTACCATTACAAGTTCACCTCAAAAGTAATAAGAAAACCCACGCAGAAGAGAATTAATTAATTGAATGTAAAGACTATTAAAATCTAATTACATATTACTAATGAAAAGCTTTAAGTAACAAAGTAGAGGCCTATTTTAACATTAAGCTTACCACACACTGCCTGACTGACACTTCCATTAGATACCTCCCATGTAATCTCTGCCTTATTGTTCAGTTGAGATCTGATAGGTAAATGTAGACAAGAGTATGCAAGTCACTTTGTATAAAGATAGTAAGTTGTTTCAATGGATTTTATAGTTTTATTTATATGATTAGTATAAATATATTGTGCAAAAGGTTCTTACAATCTTTAAGTAATGTGCTTGCAATTTTACTTTCGTAAAAGGGTCATGGGTTTATCAGGGTGTTAATATCTGTCAATAAGAGTGTTTGATTCGAAATGGCAAGTTTAGCCTAGTAAAGAAGAAAGAAAGAAGTTATCACACTGGTGAACGCCAGTAAAGTTTTTGCTCTTCACTGCTCTAAAATCGATATAAATTTTTATTTTCCTATGCCTTATCCGTCACGAAGTTGCTGGCCATTAAGAGCAATTTAAAAATGAAAAGAAAAGAAGTAAATATTTAATTGTCATTTAAAAAAAATATAAAACAATGACTTATTCTTCCTTTTTTGAAAAAAATAATGTTACATAATACCTAGATCGAAATAAACTAACAACTGATTTATTTTTTTGGGAATCCGAAAATAAATTTAAAACTTTTTTTGAACTTGAATAATTATATTAGAAATATGAGACTAGACAAACATTTGGTCGTGTTCAAACTGGGAATGCCGGATCTTACACGTCTTATTAGTTGTAATTCGTATTCACCGTGCAAATTCAATATTTGAATGCGACAAACAAAACGAAGGCATGACGCATTATTTAAATATTATAATATACTTATTAATTAATGTCTTGACTGGCTGTTTATTAATAGTCTATTACTTCACGCGATTAAAATAACGGCAGGTGGAGGTAATTATAAGTAATTTTACATTTTCGCCTTTCTAACTTTTCCGCATGGTAGCGAAATCCACTTTTCCTCTAATCTTTCACATTTTAAGCATCTTGCTGAATATAACAGTAATATAATATTTCTGTCGAAATTTTGGTCACGGCGGCCTGTCTGATCTGAGACCAGCCAACTATACAGGAGATATTATAGTGCACAAGCATGCTCGCAAACACAAGTGCACTCCCAAATCCCTCACTCTTATTGACCAATGAGATGGCAGACCGACACGACCGGAGAGAGATCAGGCGCAGGATCAACGGCTTAACGTGACTTCCGAAGCACGCTCTTGCTGCGTAACATATTACTAAAGCATTCTCATTTTGGTATGAGAAGCAAAGCTTGACTTCTAAAATATGTCGATGAAGTAATTTATCAAGTACAGAAAGTTCCAGAATCAAACAAACAGCTTTCGCCACCTTCAGCGCATATTCATTTACTTTCAAACGTCCCTTAATCAGAAATGATGCAAATTACACGCAAACATTATACTTAACAGTTACTTTAGTAACTTCCCCTTACATACTTGAGAACAAGTTCTGTAACTTGAGTGTCTAAGTAGAAATAATGGGAAGGAAGTACGTAATGATCCCGTTGGGGGTACCACGCTGTAGGAGAGTATTATTTTAATAAGACCTGCGTGCTGTCAAGTCTGTGCAGTTGTTAATCTCTGGCGTAAATAATTAGTTGTGAAGAAAAGTAAACAGACAGAACAGAGACAAATGTAACTCAATTCAACAATTCGATTGGCGCAGTGGTTAAGTGAAGTATGATGCCCGTTCAAGACAATTTTTAGAATAATCGATTTCGATCGAATCGATTTGTCGGAACTCTTTCCCGTCAAACTCACCCACAATACAAAAGTTCCTAGCGTGGGGCGTTCTGTTAACTTTAATCGAGACGACATCATACCCCAACCCCTTCGAATATAAACCTATAAACGGTAGTTATACGACGCTTGCTATTCTTCTTTTGGATGTAAAATTACGGATGACAGAAAGAAAATAAGAATAGTTCAAGTATGGTACCTAAATACTTACATACATGCTCACAGTCACGCTGACCCCTCGCTCTGGGAAACAGGCGCGACCTTGTGTATGTATGGACGAATGTATGTAGTACCTAATTAGCTAGTAAACAAGTTGGTAGCGGGTCCTACTGTCCACTATCCAGGGTACGTATGTTCAATATTGTATGGTTACTCGTAGCGGCTCTTTGAAAGCACTTAAGTTGCCCTTTACGATGGTGTACCCCGTTACAGAGCTCACTATCAAACTATCTACTAATCATCGGCAGCTTCGCCATCATTCTATTTATATTCCCCAAGAGGTTAAGCAGAGGTTGTTGTTACAATATCTTGCGATGCAGGCTTGACCGTACGCTACGGTATTCAAACCTATATAACAAAAAGGTTTTATAACATTATATCCAACAAAAATTCTCCAATATCGCATAAAACTTGTTATATTATTCATCAAGTGTATTTAACTGCTAACCTATCGTTTTAGTGATTGGCGAAGCGCCTATTCATAGTACAAGTAAGATCACTTAACGAATTGGAAATGAAATAGCGTTTGCATACATGTGTTATAACATCGGACACTCGGAAGCCAGTAATCGTTGCAGTTATTAGGTCCGCAACTTGCAACATACCATTAATACATCGTTCCGTTGCTAGGTAACCGCTCGACCATAGACAGTTCACTAGCATCGCTTTACAGGCCTTATAAAACATAACAAGCCAATAAAAATTGTAAAGCTACATTGTGACAATGTTGCTAAACAGTTTATGATTCTCCTTGATACAACAAAACGAGGATTAATTTATAGTTCAAGTCAATCTAAGAAGAATGGTGTAAATAGTTTTTAAACAGATTTAAAAATGCATTACTGACCAGTTTGTAGTCAAAGATGCCGCTTTTTAAACTCTATAAAGCATACGCTGAGATTATTTAATCTATATAACAATAAATAACGTATTAGGTAGTAAGAACATTCGTTTTTAATAGGGTTTCGCATAAAAATAAGTTCACACATTAAAACTCGTTGATCTAGTAGATGCGGTTTTATTCAATGGATAAAACGATCTTCCATAAAGTTTTAAATTTGATAAAGAAAGGAGGGAATCAATAAGAAGTATTTTAGTGCCGAGTGGTATCTGGCCTAGAAGAGACTAAGGACAAGACAGCAGAGTCTTCTATACCTTCCCCACCAATATTATGTCCCTAAGCCGCTTGCCAAGCGTGGGGATTATGCCACCCCCCCCCCCTTTTTTTAAGGGGGAGCTTTCTTAGATATCCCTTAGGCAGGGCTTCTATATACCTCTCCATTAATTATATCAGAAGGTTCTCCGACTGCTTCGCAAAGACCTGACATGACGGATTGTATGCTAGTTTTATAATTTTGATATTAATATTAAGCCACGAGTCCTATAATGGCAGTACTAAACGTACATAGTAGGTATGTACTACGGAGCGAATCGACTAGCTAGCTAGCTAGGCTACTATATTTAATGATCTCATAAACACAGCTCATTTACTTAAGTACCGTTAAGTCTGAAACTACAATGTTGGGATCTGAACTTTATATATCACCCTCCGACTTTAAAATATTCAAGTTATCTACATACTGTTAAGGTTAACCTAATAGACGTTGTCCTATTGGACCTGGAACATAATTGGTGGCACTGCTTTTTCGGGCGGGACGTCGTCGACCGGGTCTGCTAGTCCACATAATTCTTGGCAACCCAGATCAAAAATAATGCGCTCGTATTTTAGTAAATTAGGAACCAGCGGCAGCAAGATGCTGGTCAAGATAGCTAGAATTCGTAAAAACCTTTATTATCAGTAACAGCCTAACTTTAGATTTGTGCCCGAGAATTGTGGCTCTTCTCCTGGAGGAGAAGATAGATGCTACGGGTATTATGTCTATTGATGTTTTAAAATTCTCCAATAAAATGTTAAACACCAGCACACAACAATATGAAATAGTACTTTATGGGAATAACGGTGCTAGAAGTAGGTAAGTCCTAAACAATCAGACAAAATCATTCATATTTAGTTGTAAATTATACAAGTTATGACCCCGCGTTTACGACAAAACACAATTGAATTACTGCAAAACTGAGTACTGTTAACAATAGCCCTTCAAATTACACGCAGTTACACATCAAGTTAAGATTAGAATAGACTTTTCGCAAATGAAGTGGGCTTGGCTCCCAGTCAGGTGTGTAATACCAAGCAACGAATATTTTACACATTTGCATATACCATACATAGGGCGTGTGCTTAGAAAGGCACGTTAAGCCATTCGCCTTGTGCCTGATCTATCTCCGGTGTGTCGGTCTACCGTCCCATTGGACTATGAGAGTGAGGGAATACGGAGTGCACCTGACTTTGTGCATATCTGTGTACTATATTATATCTTACGTAGTTAGCTAGTCTCCTCTCGGAGATAGGTCCCCGTGACCGAATTCGTTTTTTTTTACTCTAGAGAAACATCTGGGAATCGCACAAATGTTTGTCCCGTGCGGAAATCGATAGTCCAATCACTTAACCACTACGCCAATCAGGTATTCGAACATATTTTATAGTAGTCGTAGTAGTCTTATCTTCTGAACATCCATTAAGGTTTTTATGGGTGTCGTTCTTAAATACAACGAGCTTTTTATTTAAGACCGACAGCTTGAATATGGCTGACTAGTTTATACGCAGCACAACGCTAGTTAGGGCACGAAATTTGTTACAAATTTTACTGCTCTCTCAATTTTACTAGATGAGGCAGATTAAGACAGACGCTCGTTATACCTGGCCAGGGTTGGTGTAACAAACTCCAAAAAGCGAGTTTATAACAGCCGAGAAAGGTTCACTTTTGCATGCACTTTACTAAGGATCGTAACTCGTGAGGTTTAAGGCATAGAACCTACAGATGGTTAACGGCCTATCTAACATACAAGAGGACATACAAATGACGTCTGTGAACTCAGGACGACAAAAATGTTTTGAATCAGGAATCTGTCTACACTGAGATGATCTAACAATTCTCATAGAATCAACTGTTCGTACCAGTGTCAATATTAACTTAGTCACATGATATCCCCGTTATATGAATCCGGAGTGATTTATCTATTTACATTTAAACAGAAGTGCCACTTCATATTCTAATATCCACATATCGAGTAGTCATGTGGGAATACTGTTTTGTTTGAAGGCTCATCGATGCTCGATGTGATTCAATAGCGAGATACGGGGAAGCCCACTCAAATATCGAGAGTAACATCAAATTTTATTTTTTTTTTTTTTTTTTGATATTTACTTCTTTATTTACAAGGTTATTTACAATTCTTAAAAATAAATATATACAAAAATAAAAAATTTAAACTAAAAATTATGTATCAAAGTATTCGTCCTCATCGCTGTCGACTGGTAGGGTGCCCAAAAGGCTGGCGGCATTGCCACGTTGAATGGCAATGCTAATTCTTTGGCCGAAAAACAGGCCAGCCTTTTGGTCACGTGAAGCGTCAACTAACCGTTTAGCAAGGTCACTAAAAAGAAGACGCGCACTCGGACCCCATGACCCGAGTGTTTCGACCCCAAACGGCTCAAAAATATAATTACCTATAAGGTTATTATATTTTCGCCGCTTGAGGGTCTCCGCAGCTGCAGCAGCAGCGCCAGAGCAAACCGCTGTGCTGGAAACATGAAATGGCGCAAGGGTGTCGACACATGTTGCATCCCACACCAAAGGCCTACCCAATTTCCATGGCATCAAAGACATACCGTCTGGTCTCTTTCCATCGTCCCGTACCAAGCCATTGGGTTCTAATATAGCTGGGACGCCGGCGGTGACGAGAGCACGACGAATAATGTCGTTTAAATTCGCGTGCCGCGGTATGCGACCAGCGCTCCTGGCGCAGGATAGGCCATGGTGCCCGAGGCTGTCAACAGCTTCACCACAGTGACACCGGTGAGGAGCAACACAGGGTGCACCTAAGCGTAAGCTGGTGGCAATTCGAAACGTATTGTCGTCCAACATCGTTCCTATGCTGGACGACGGAAGTGCTTGTAACCAGAGACCCGACTCCCATTCACCCACAGCCAGCAAACGGGCACGCTCTGCAGTGTTGATTGACGTATTAATTAATTGTTTCCGTATCAACCTACAGAGCGGCTCATCCCACTGGCGTTGGGAAAAAAGTTTGTCGGGTAAATCCGCATTCGGGCAAGCTATTTTCCAAGCATTCACTGCCTCAGTCATGCACAGTACCTCAAAATCAACTAGCGAAGTGGCTAGAATATTTCTAGTTAATTTTTCAGTACTGTGGACCGATGACAGGAAAGCTGGTAAACTTAAACTGCTAACTTTACGGACATCAAATTAGTTCAGAAATTAATCACGAGTACCAGCTGCTTCCAACATTCTTCAGTACTTATGCCATATATCTTATAGTGCTTTTTTCTGTAAACAGAGCGTCTCGAATCGTTTAAGGCATCCGTACATCTTCCATTAAGTACAGTGCTGACCATTACGCTTCAAAGGTAATGCTAGTACATAAAGGCTGTATCTAACCGCAAATGGCTCGGCATTATCCCCGCACGGGTTGCGCACGCGATCGATGTCATACACATCTTTTATAGCGACGCGCCGACAGACTTGCGCGTGCGCATGCAGTTGATAGAATGTATGAGAAATCTAGTGCTGGTTTTATTGTTTTGGGACGTAAAAAAATCATCAATGTATATTAAAATTATACTTAAATTATGATCTGCACTATTCAACTGATAAGTCGAAATTTTTTCAATTAAAATATTTAATTTACGTCACATTTATTACCTAAACATTCTCAAACGCCTCGCCACTAGATACGTAAGTAAATACATAAAAAGGGCTTCTTAATAATTGAATTAATAAGAAATTACGTTATTCAAATCAGTATCTCAATATAATTATATCGTAACGCAAGTCACAATAACGCAGACATTCCAATAGATGAAAAAGAACGCGATTTTTTGCGATGAATGCGTTTGATGTGGTCGGTGTAACACGCGGACGGCGCACGCGGCGTGTGCCCGCCGACTATGCGGCATGCGGTTTTTTCATCACCCATTTGCCGCAGACAATAATTGAGTAACGTAGAACCTTATCACACTCATCTGCGAGGCGGGAAAGGAAATGGCTACTAGTCTAGAGTAGCATCGTTCGCATGGCACACGGAACTGTTATAACATACTTGTCTCACATTTCCTTAGTAATCAGCGGGTAGAAGACGCAGTTCTGTAGACGCCATACGTAGTATGTATTAGGTATACGAACAGGCATGAAAAAAAGGGATGCAGTTTTGCCAAACATTTTGAAGGGTCCATAAAATAGGACGTTCTGGCCCCCTTACCGTAGACCCTTAAAGCAGAACAGTTTAAGATGTGGAAGCGAGACGCCGCTACGTGCAGTGTAATGTGGCATCGTTTCCACATCGTTACCGGCCCTGCTTTAATAGTTCATGGTAAGGGGTCTGTTTGCCAAAACCCTTCATTCGGTCATTAGGACCTCTCACGCTCGATAAAAGGCGATGTTGGTGTCTTAGAAGGTATTCTTATCTTAATAAGTATATTAGGTAGGTTACTTGACTTAGGAGGTATCATAATTATTTAGTCAACCAAAACGTATTTGAAGCTTGACTTCGATCAAACGTTCGGTGTTCGTATTTTCTGTCCCCATCTGTCAATGCGGCCACATTAGTTCGACTAGCCACAAACGTCGTCGCTCCGTCCAGCAATGAATCGACATTTCTTACGTTTGTATACGACCTGTCCAACCGAGGTGGGTCGTCCAAAGAAATGGAGGTCAGAAGTCATTCTATAAGGTACTGCGACCAACTTTCCAGGTATAATTGTTCTCAAATAATGAATAGCAGTAATGGATCTTTGATTACGGTCAAGTTAATGAATGTTGGTTCAAACTTACCAGTACTTGTAAGTTCAAGTTATTTTGCTATTTATCCTTAAGTGGTTTTTGCTGCAAATGATTAAAGATTCATATTATGAAGATTCCCTCGATGGTTTATTGATTAATGACACTTTCTTGTAAGGTGCGCTTGCGCATATTGTTTGATGTTCTTCCGGTCAATTCTTGATGTTATGTGACAAACAAACCATATACCTATAGTTATTCTATTCGACATGCATTTAGATTAGAGGCTCAATGTAGATACTATTAGAGAGTTTAGATATATAATTGAATCCATTCGAAGATTTAGAAGTGTCAAGAATGTTGCTATGAGTAGATACCATCTTTTGCCAGCGGCTTCGCTCTCGTTGTCTATCTCGCAAGACCGTGCATTTTTAAGCTACCGAGTTACTATCTAGCGCATAAAATTTCTCTGTGTAATCCACATCTATCTATTGCTCCTATACTGCGTGAAAAAGGGCATCAAGGAACACGTGATATTCGCATTAAAAAAAAATATCGGTACTGTGTCAAGTCTTTTCGTTCCTTATAATGCACAAAGATTTATATTTTTTTTATATGCTTTAACAACTTAAATAAGGTTAACTTTCTTCACATACAACTGCCGTACAAGTTCATAAATATTACAATTTACTTTTACAAGCAATCAAATAAACATCGGCTATTGTTTAATAGAAAATCTATCAATTGTCTATCAGCTTCGTTCGCGTGTTGTGAAGCTTGTGATTACTAGCTGTCCCTAGCGCCTCGTTAGACGCAATTACGGGACGATCAAGTACGCTGCGACAGACGCGAATTGCAGCAAATTGCAACTAAAAGCGCAGTTTGCTCATACGAATGCCTGGACACCATATGCCGTCTACATTACCCATGATTGTGGTATTTGTGGCAATACGAAACTATTGCAGCTTTCTCTGTAACGCTAAGGTAACGCGACGTATTAAGACTTCTTTGATGGAAACGAGAATACTTTCTCAGGTGTACGGCTGTACGTGTTTGCATTGCTCGCCTTTTAACGGCCTGTCTCGAAATGCAGCGATAAGTATGAAGTTATTGCGGAATTTATATCTCGATTTATATTCTTACTTCCATCTAAAACTTCGTCAAGATACAAAGAACACCGGCGAGGAAATTGTTGATGAAATTATTAAGCGTCTACGTATGTCACCCTAATAGATACCGATGAAATAATTCACTAAGTTTTATCAAATCAATCATAAGGCCTATCAAAGTCTGGAAAAAAAATCTTCATAATTGAGAGCTTAATTGATTAGATTATATATTGATGATAATAAATAATCATGGCTTAGTTTTTTTTCTTTCTGGCTTGACTTCATGACTTTTGGATAAGCTAGGATTAGGGAAGATGAGGATTAAATATTTAAAAGAAAAACCGTTTTATTTAATAAGTACCTACCAATGACCTACTCTTACCATGTAATTAATCATATAATATATCTATAACTAATTGCCATAAAGATAGTTGACTAAGATTATTAAATAAATATTTATTTAAGTAGGTTGTATGTACCTACCTATGTTTCATGTGGCCATGTCCATGTGGCAGACCTACGGACATCCGGTTGGACTTAGTATCCTAAATACGTAGTCCGTAGATTAGTTTTCTAAATGCATTTCTATCAATGATATTTTAAGTGATAATTAGGTATTTCTTTTTCGATTAGTCTGTGGATGACAAGACATAACCTCTAAAACTTCAAACTGAAATATCTTTAATTCCTGACTTCCTATAAAAGTATAACTGAAGACAGATCTGTTCAGAAATTCAAACTCTATACTTTTAGATATTTTTCATAGGCGGACGCAAAAATAAAATGTCAACAAAAATTTGTTTGGGAGTTCGCCGGTGTCCTTTGTAGTCTACAGAAGTGTATTATGGAAAGCATCAACAAATAAGCCCAGTCACGGCGAAGAAAAACTAAATATCATGAAATTACACTAATGAAGCAATGTAATGGGGTGTTTATAGCTATCTACACTGTTTTCTATTTAGCCATCGAAGAAAGATAAAATTAAACGTGTCTGTGATGACTAGACGCTACTGTCAGTCCGATTGAATTGTCAGTGATCACAAATCATTTGTAAAGGTGCTCCAAGAAACGTTTTTTTATCAAACCTTGCTCATCAAAAGATTACAACCGAATGAACTCCAATAGGCATTGTAACAGTTATTTTTTCTTCATAAACTCAACTGTATGTCGGTGTAGGTACATCAAGAAAAAAGTGTGAACAAGCGAGTGTTGAAGACCGCTAAATACATGTAAGGTTCACAGCTCTTGATGACGAAAATGTTATGAATATCGGCGCTTCTGTGAATTTTGATTTTTTTTGTAACTAGTGTCGTAGTCTTGTGCGCATAAAGTACACCTACATTTCACCAGTTACGTTTTTTAGGTCCCAATGTAATAGGGGGCGAGCCTATTGCCATCAACCGGGCACAAATCCAGACTTCGTGCTACTACTGAAAATTACCTAATGGAAAAACCCAAAAACACTTTGCCCGACCCGGGATTAGAACCCTGGACCTCGTGCTCAACGGTCGCGCTTAGCAACCACTAGACCAACGAGTCCTGTAATGTATTCGGTTAATATTTGCTGTACGTTTAAAAGAGGACACTACTATGTTACTACCACTACAAGTACATTCCATTTTTGCACATTGCTTTCCGTTCCTACTATCAGTAGTGTATAAAGAAGGAAAGATACAAACCAACAACGATGACTTCAACAACATCTTCACCGAAAACTTTAATTTCAAAATTAAGATGTCCACTGTTGAACTAAAGCCTCCCCCTTAGAACGCCACAATGAACGACAGCTTGCCAATTGCATCCATTTCAAGCTTGCTATCATGAAAATAACCAATCATGCATTGATTTGAGAACTAGGTTTTATTGAGACATTTATCTTCAAAACATTGTTCAAATACATATATACGAGTAAGTTCCAATAAATATAGTTTTCTTAACATCACACGTCTATTATAAATATTACAATCAACTACAAAGCTGTCACAAACGACAATCGAATTATTTTTTTGTACCATCTTTCGATCAAGATACTTTATTGTTGCTCTGTCGCTTTCTTAACAAGGTTTGACAATATTGTTCGCGGGACAATGGTTTCGCGGCGATGACGACTCACGATACAGACAAAGACCAACATTGATTGTAAAAGGTGAGAGATCAAGGGTCAAGGTTAGAACCTTTAATTTCTTTCATATTTTTCTCTCGCTCGGCATTTTGCGCGCGATCGTCACTGATAAATTCTTTTTCGCAGATATTCTTACTTTATAGTACTAATTCTGAACACTGAGGAGGCAATATTGAGATTCCTATCGATGTGCCAGATATAAACTTCGCAGATAGGACACTGCTTTCCATATACAGACGTTTTGAATTATTTACTCTCTTTGACATCGCGCTTCGAACGCTACAAAGAGCTTGACGGTACAATGTACATGCATAAATACGTACGAAATACTCGACTATTCAATATTCAGTAATGAAAGTATAGAATATTCACTTTGAATAAAATTTATTCTCAAAAGCTTTTCGCGAATCAAGCTGATTATGCCTAATCCATAAAAGGAAATGGCACATGGAAACCACATGTGGAAACTCTCGTAATACAAATGAAGAAACTGAATCTTAAGCAACAGAGACTGGACAAACAAACTTTTCCATATCGAGATATATTTACGAATATTTATAGCTTATGGATATACGAGATTTGGCCGCAGAAGCGGGTAAATGTGGACTTTCATAATTTGTTAAAATGTTACCCATGGAGCAAGTTTAAATGACAAATACTTGACGTGTTTTGCTGATTCAATGCACTTTAAGGCTCCATATAGCGTGTGGTGTTATGGCAGTTAGTCCAAAAAACGTACAACTGAATTGGTAGTTAAGATTTTATCTGGCGGATGTCACAAAAGTCAACAGTCAGTCAAGTCAACTTTCCGAATTTTTAAGTATTACATTTATTTTATACTTACATAGCTATGACATATTGAGCACATGTACTTGAGTGGGACACGTTACTACCTACATATAATATTATCATCGCCCAAACATGCTTTTGAGTATTCCTAGAAAGGTTCTCCTCCATAGGAATGATATTTCTGGAACCGTGCAGCATAGTAACGTTTCATAGGCGCCTGTAATTTGAAATTGAGACATGACTTCCTCAAGGCATAGAACGAAAAGTGACCAACAACTTTTTCAAATCATCTAGGGCTTAATATCCACTCATAGCCCGTACATCAGCAACTGGCTACGCCAAGCGTTGGTTAACCACAGATACGATTAAACTTACAGCTTTTATCGTACTTATCACAATATTTTTTACTAGGTACACCTCAACGCCAATGATACACAAAAGATAATACTTCCGCATGTCAGTTGAACACAACAGTGTTATTAGAACTACATCTGAAAGAATGGCCCTCATATGTGCGTTCTCAAAACAAAAGAACGATCATAATTTCTCTTTTGTCAGTATTCAATGTAGAAAAGAAACAATAAAGAGTCGTATCTGTAATTGAAACTTATTCTGTGTTAGAATTTCGAACTTTATTTGGTGTAACCATATTATCTGTTTGGTAAATTATTTGACTCTATATAGGCTGGAGATCAACGTTTTTATACATTCATATCACCGAACAGAGCTATAAGAAAGTAATTCGGTTGATACTTGAATGTGAATTCCAGGCCATTCCGAACTGAAAGCAAAAACTGTCCAATCAAGCCTTATATCTAAATCCGATTCTAGAAAATTCTTCAGAGAAAAGAAACTGAAACTTTATAGCTGCCGGCATTTTCTATCTACTTTAAAATACGGTACTGGAGAAACTCTGTACGCGGTCCATCCAAAGAGTTGGTTTTGTAAAAAGTTGACGGCGAAATTGTCGGTACCAGAAGCGAAAATCGGGCAACAGCGTCTAGTGATGCGACACACCGTTTTTACCGGTCGGAGCACAGTAAGCATCTACGACTAACACAATAATGAATGCGCTATTGTCTCTTACATTACTTTACACACTTGCTTGTTTACCGTTGTGGCGTTTGGATTAATGTTTTGGCGTTCGTTGGATAGACAGGACTCTTAATTATTTGGTTGAAGGAGGTAGGTTAGAATTTTAGATTTTACACTGCATATCTCAGTAAGCATCCTAATTCTGCTTTTATTAAAAAAATAATTATATACGAAACTCGTGTACTAAAACAAAAAGATGAAAATAGAAAACTTTTGAAGTCAATAAGCAAGCAAGATTTAAAAATTCCGATTTGATGAATAACAATTTAAGCAAAAAGGTGTTAGCAGGAACTAATCCGACGATAAAATAAAACAAACAAGTTAATTAAGACTTTATTACGAGGTAATCTAAGTGGTTCGATGTAGTGGATCATTAATTACATCGGTTGTATCTAAAAGATGTGTGATAAGCGAGGCCACTGAACATAAACAGGATGATGTGTCAAACCCCACGGCCGCGGCTGGTCGGTTCATCAATCAGCCGTAATGGGCTAGATACTGTAATGATGTTACGTGGATACTTACGCCTCCCATTTGCATAGAAGCGAATTGTTATGAGTTGAGCTTAAAGGCACGTTCGTTATATTTTAGGGTTAATTTTTACTTTCAGAAAATTCAAGTACAGAGCTACTGGAATTTTCTGGTTCATTGTACACAACCTAAGACTAAAGGTATCCAACATTAACAGCAGCTATTGCAGATAGCCTATGCTTAAAATTTGGCACACATACAGCTTAACTTTTAACGTCTACGTATGTCTTATCTTAATTATGTAATACTATAGCAAATACACAAACCGCATCCAACACACAATATTTTCAATTTTTATTTATTTTTATTTATTATCCGATTGCCTATTTTCCGCCAGCGTGTCCATATTTTTAGTTCCCACTGGTTCCCACATTAAATGCTAATAAAAATAAATTGACAGCTTCTATTATCAGAAATTCATATAGATAGATATTACTGCATATTACACCTACCTACGACTGTCACGTACAATGTGAGAACTTTGATCGTATCTCAATGGAGGCTGATTGACGTCCAGTCTGTCGGTTCTTACGTGTAGCGACTACTGATTCTTTTAATTATTATCTGAAGGCGTTTAATTGCTTTATGCTTTATGTATTCATTTGATTGATTTGATTTATCTTGTAAACATTTTTTAAGCGTGTACTTTTCTTTGTGATTAATTTCTATTAGGTTTTTAGTTTTTTTATTGATAAGTATCGGTCCGGTATGCAATTTACAACAAATAATTCTATAAGCTCGTAGTCATTAGTCTAGTCTTCTTCACTAGTCCCTATACAATACCTACTATCTATCAGCCGTCAACCCTAAAATATATTAGAATTCAGCGCCACATGTTTGCCTTAATTAACTTTTAAGTTTTCAAGAAATTAACACCACTAGTCAACCAGATTGCCTAATCTATCATTGTTTCAGCACGCTCCTCCGTATACTAACATAGGACGAACATAAATTACTCAAGCCGGTGTCTCGATAATACAGCGAATGCAAATTATCTCACTCGATACAATCTCAAGACGGGTAGGTCGGTGATTTAGATATAGTCATTAGCGGGTTTAATTGCGATTCAGCGCAACACGCCGCGTGTACCGACCGATATGTCCGAGCTAATTTTATTAGTACGAGAAAATTAAGTCGATTATATTCATTGAGATTTTTTATCCGAGTAATTAGTATCGGCATGGTTAGAGGGAAGAACACGTATTTAGACGTAAGTGTTATGTCGATGATGGCACCAGCTTCCAAAGTACTTATTTGGGTAGGTTCTTGACATGCAGCTAGTAGACCTTGGCCTCCTGCACAGTAACCGAAAAAAAATGGTCTTGCTAACTTATCTCAAGATTAGGGGGCTTGGTCATGTTTGTATATTACGAGAATTGTATACGTACTGTTACAACGGAGACAGCAACAACTACGTTCGTCCCGTTAGTCCCTGGAACATTACTATCATTTTTTTAACAGATTCAACAATCATGACCATCTCGTTTATCGTAAAAGGTATAAAATTGAGACGGTATCTACTAATAAAGTTTAGTCAATTAACTTTTAATTTCTAATTTGTATGCTCTATCACGGTGTCAACATTGAAATTGATATAGGAATAATAAAACAGTTTTATTGGCTTTATCAACGAAGAGACAAACTTCAGGCCCTACAGCTACACCCAGCAAATTGCCAGGAATAACTCAAACACGATGCACGCGCAGACACGATCGATGACTTTTTAAACAATGGGATGGAATGACGATGTAGACGATAAACTGAAGATCCAACATAAATGTTTATTTAAGAAAAGTAAAACGTTTTTCTAAGGAAACAATACAACTAAATTATCGAATAGAATTATCAAGGTTAAGGTTAGCAAAAGATATATTTAGATACTATTTACCAGTGTTGTTTAATATACCTTTAATAAAAAAACAGTAATTCAATTTGTTTTTCAATTTATTTTACAGACTTGTATGCAAGTGTTAAAACGCATGCACATGACTTTCTAACATGTCAAATGTCACGTTAACATACAAACGCGTAGTGAGGCATATTAGGCATACGAACAAGCGAACATGTCAGACATGTTCCAATTAAGAGGAGAGTGGGGGCCATAAGTCGAGGCACGTCGACACCTCGTTTGTGCTACCTCGTTCGAACCACTTTGTTTATGCGACGTGTTTGTGGCGTCTGCCTTTCTTATGCGTCTTCTGCTGGCACTTCACTTGGCGTATTTGCCCAAATATTCGTGGCATCTCTGTAATGCAAAATACACCGTAAGTTGAATGCAATAAGGTTCTCTTTTGTACTCGTAAATATTGCAAATATTTGTACAAATACGCCAAGTGTAGTGCCACCATGACGTATTGAGTGTGAATATTAAGGGTGGCGAGTTAGTATTTTGTGAGTTGATTTTTAATCGAGTAGGATGCTCTATGCTTGGTTAGCCGTATTAAACTCGCTCAGATAAAAATGGCATATCTGTTTAACTGCTTCTTCATTGATTTATCATCAACGAGACAGATTCAAAAATAATATTTTTGTTAGATTTTAAGTATCACCTAAAGGTAAATAAATGATGTAAATCTAAAGAGATAATCTAAAAATGAGATAGTTTGTGATGTGAGAAGATAACTATAAACTTCTGCACATGATTATACTGATTATATTTACTAACAATTTACATCATGCAACAACATCGTGCAAAAATAGAAAAGTCTAGACATTTTCTAACAATCTTTAATTAACTAGAGACAACATTAAAAAAACATAATGGAATCTATTAAAACGCATGCGCAGTGCTACGCATGAAAACAATTAAGATTATCTTAGCGCTCGTCAAACTTGTCAATTCAATTAAGCGACGTCAAGATTTAATAAATATCTTACCTAATTAGATTGTCTCTGCGTATAATTAGTAACTTCAGAATCTTGTGAGATAATATTTATCATCATCATCATCAGCCGGACGACATCCACTGTTGAACAAAGGCCTCCCCCTTAGAACGCTACAATTAACGCCAACATGCCTTTCGCATCCACCGGTTACCCGCAACTCTGATTATATCTTCGGTCCGAGATAATATTAGAAATTATTAATTCGTTCATCGGCCTAAAATAGTTTGAATTGGCCTTATTGCTGGGATACCCTCATGGATATCATAGGTCCATCCTTAGGATAAAGATATAGGACCTTCATACACCTCTACTCCTAGACTCAAAAGGAGTAAATAGAGAGACAACTAGAAAGGGATTTAACATTGGAGTTGTAGCGACATCTACACGTCAAAGGACGCACGATGTTGCTAATCCTGCATCACGATAGTAGTGCGAAGTAATCCCATTCGCTAGCAATAGGTATACACAGCCGCCCCGCGTTGAGAAGTCGGGGTGCCGCGGCCCATCGCCTGGTTGGAAGATCTTCCCTTTTCATTGGAGGAACTCCACATCCCTACCTCCACAAAGTTAACAAATAATTAAAGAGCCACCATTAGGCAAAGTCAGCAAAATCAGATGGTCGGCTACGTATGATGATGGCTGTACATAACCACTCATAATGATGTATAATGAACTTAGGCGCGACCGTCGCACCCTGGGTGGTCGCTACCATATTTGTTGACTGGCCAATCTCTAGCATTCTCCACGCTATGCCATACCTGTTTCCACGTGACATTATTATCATGCCGACTAAGTCGAATAAAATTATTGTGAAAATAATAATTATTACGTCTTTTGTCTTTTTCCCAGAGATCAAAGTTGGAGTAAGCGCTTTTCTCTCAATAAATGTCTTTTTGTTAATGAGTAGCGAGCCCCGTTTGCTTGAGAGATCAATAAAACCCGCATAAGGACCGACATCGTGAATTCCATGTCAGTTTCACACGAGAATTATCGAACACTTTTATATATTTTTTATAAAACCGCAATCAAGAATTTACTGAAATAATATGAAATACAAAATTATAGTGGGCATGTAATCGCAATATAATAATATAAATATGAAATGTAAAATTATAGTGCGCGTATAATCGCAATATAATCTACAGTTTTTTAATAAACAATAAATTAATTATGCTGGATCAATATCTATCGGTAAAAACGTTAAAAATAGCTATAAAAATAGTATAAAGCTAAATTAATACTTTTAAGTTTTAACAGAATCTTCTTTATTGTATTCTAAAATGCAGTTAAATTCATTTTATGTAATAACTGCTAACAAGTAATCATACTTATGTGTACATAGCTTTTTATAATAGAATTACAACACGGGAATTAACGAGAACACAACTTTTTTATTTTTGGCTTGACGTTTCGACCGACTTACACCGGCCGCAGTCATTATAATCATGCAACGCGATAGTTTAAAATTGAGTATCTATTTACCTGCTATACATAAGTACAAAATTTTAATAGGGTAATTTCAATTGTCTCCATTCTGTATGAAATATTGCGTACAAAATATAAGAACCAAAGGTCACAAAGATTGTGTAAATGTTTGGATAACAAAAATAAAACGGATTAAATAACAAAAAACTAATTTCAACTCGGCAAGTATTCTTTATTTCAATAAACATATCTACTAACATTATTATTGTTATGTAATTTTAAGTTGGTGTCCTACTTCAATTATTATTAAGAGACCGTTTAACATTCCATCTCTAATAGATTCAACCGATGCGTTCTATCTGACATTAATTTGATTGTGTAAATAGTTTACAAATCATCGTGTTATGTGCATTGCTATGTGCATTTACATTGTGATTTAAGCTCAATTTAACAAGTAATCGTGGAGCTAGCGGTCTCTTTAGTAGTTTATCATCATTGTTACTATCTCATTAGAGCAGTTTAACGTCAATTTAATTTTAAGTTAACAGATTTTTGAAGGTGTGTCGAAATTCGTCATTGAAATGGCAGACATTTGTAGGTATGTAAAGTATCACATAGTTAGCTAACAGATTGCATAACCTCACCTTTAGCACCTACTGCTGTATTATTTGTGGTATACGAATAATAATAATTATATGTAGATACCCACCACATTAAACAACAGTTAATATATGATCATTTCCTAAATAAGGTCAGGTATTTTGTGTTCTGAGAGCAGCTGCGATACCTTTAAATCAAAGGAACAATAATGCACTATAAAATAGAAACAAATCAAAGATTTTTATAAAAGGAATATATATGACTGTATAACCTATATCTATGATTGACCCGTGAAAGGTAACTGAGCCATGATAATGTTTATAGCACACTTGTCGTAAGTGGGGCCCGGGACTTCCCTGAACGTCAGCTCACAAGACTCGGCCTGTTACCTATCCTAAATACAGAGTCGCGCTTTATTTAGGTAATAAATCTTCACCTATACATAAAAATGTTCATTTTATATAATATTAATCGGACAGTTATCTAAACCATTTCTAAATGACACGTCTTTCATTGCACCACAAGCTTGATTGCACTTTTATGCTTCAAAACGAATCAATTGCAAAGCGAGGATGGCACCTTCTACCAACAATGCCAATCTTAACCATAAATCAAGGCGTATACGCTAATCCAATTATATTTTTATTACTCTTTTACTCTTACTAATTTACATCCTTTCAGGATTCTGTTAGCTATGACGAGTCTTAAACAAATTTAATAACAGCCTTTCATGGATTGGTTTAACGGTGGACCGCGGAACGGCGGAACGTGGAACCGTTTTATGAATTAGCTTATTAAATATTGTTACTAAATAGCATCAGTAAAGAAAAGTTAAACATAAACATAACATAACATCACGCCTGTATTCCCCGAAGAGGTAGGCAGAGGTGCACATACAGTACACCCACATTTCGCCAGTTATGTTTTTAGGTCCCAATGTAATAGGGGGCGAGTCTATTGCCAACCGGGCACAAAACAAGAATCCAAAGAAAAGTTAGCATCTTGTTTATCCAACTGTGAACTGATACGTACGAGCCGAGTGGTAGCCGGCCTAGAATTGACCGCTTTCCTCCCGAGGGTGTCGTAAGAGGCGACTAAGGGAAAATCCATAAGATGGGCAGCAGCGTCTTCTGTAACTTTACCACCAATATGCGATCCCGAAGCCGCTTGCCAAGCGTGGGGATTATGACACCCCCTACCCAAGGGGGAGGCATCCATTACCATTATGTATATAGAAAATTTCTTTAACGAAGAAAACTGCTTCAAAAAAAAATTATTATATTTTATATGAGGCTACATTTACAGCTAACTAAATATAAAGGATTCATAACTTTATTTGCTCCTTAAGGCTAAACCACGTATAAGTAAGTACTTACAAATAATTCTATGGACCTTTAAGCGAAGTAAAGTAAGTCATGTTTGTACTGCCCCCATAGCATGAACGTTTAAAGCGGAACTTTTTCAGATGTGGAAGCGAGGCGTCGCTACGTGCTATGTAGAGCGGCGTCTCGCTTTGACAGCGGAAAATGTCCTGCTTTAAGAGTTCATGGTACGGGGGCAGGTTACAGTTTTCTCCCTAAGGGTCTCATGTACGATCCGGTATTATCTGCAGACAGTGCTAATATCTTAGGCCTAGATACTCGCAGTGGCACAACATTAGTCGTCTTCCTGACTGCAATTATTACAAGTCAGCAATTTAGTCAATGGTTTTGTTTATCTAGACGTTATGGTATGTTAGTGTAAAGGCCACCAAAATTCTTTAGAGTTAATTATGATATTCACGGAATTTCTTATTTATAAATGTTGTAACAGAAACAGACGAGTTGATGGATAACAATAATCTTTCAGTGTTAGACTCTACACTATAGTCACTTGAAGTACCTATAAAACTATTATTTTAAATACCTATGTTAAAACTACAAAGTTCTTTAAGCAAAATAGACAAGTATGACACCATTTCTTACTTCTTTATATGTATCTAATAAATGATTAAAATAAACGCATAATCACAAAAGCCAGCTACTATTTTTCCTTAAACGTACAAATCAATTCGCATCCAACGTCTTTCTAATTTCACATTGATAACTGAACGGGGAGAAGCATTTATCTGTATAAGAGCGGACATCTGCGCATGCGCCGGCCGGTGTCGCATCACGTAGAGATGCGGTGCGTGTGTAATCTAGACACAGTCGATTATTCTCACGAGCACCCACCCGTTACACGAACACTTTGAACGTAGAACATAAGGCAGAAGGCTAGCTACACCAACCTAACCACAGACTACAAACCTGTGATACGAAAATGACACATAGACAGGGCAGCAAAAAGTTTGGGACACGGAAGTCTATGTCCACTAGCGTTGTAGATGTCTGGCACTTTGTTGGTCCCTTATTGCGTCCAAGGCTTTAAACATTTTATGTAGGGGCCATACAATGTTTTAACAGGTTACGCTTAAAGATACGACAGACTGTGGTTCATCACTGATGCTGTTAGGATACCCATCTCGGTTTTCTCTTCACGAATCTCCGTATTTTCTTCGAATAGATACTATATATTGGCTGAACATTCTTCAACCAATACCCTGAAATCTGTTTTCAGACGTAGAAATTTACAAGCTGTTTACCGCTTAATCTCAATCGCTCTGCGTCAACGTTGAATTTAGCTCATCCATTTACCCAGAGTGGACTTTCTACAATAAATCTACTTACTCTATGCGAAGCCTACTAATAACGACACGTAACTAAATTCAAGAGTGAATCGAATCTGTACGTAGCCGTACGTAGCTGTTTGCTGGATTGGTGGAATTAAACTCGTTGTTGATCTTGACGTACCGAAGCTTTATTTTCTTTCCCAGACTTAACTCTTAGGGGTACTGCTGCCGACTGTGTGGCTTACAATCTTGTGCCCTATTTTATACAATTCCTCATACAAAATTCCAATGCTCCTATTGGTTGACCAATTGGGAAGCTTACATTTCGTCCAATAGGATTCTTATCGGACAATTTGACGCTAAGCTTAGGTACGACGACTCTTTACCTTAACGAGAGCCGCGTACACTATTATTTTCTATTAAACCTTATAAACTTATCCTATAAACATTATAAAGTAAAACAATTAACGAATATCTTAAACTAATTCAAAATCAACACTTAAATGACTAATAAACATTAAAACTATACACGCACTGTATCGTCACTTTAAGTGACTCGCACACGCACTGTATCGTCACTTTAAGTGTCTCGCACATCTCTCCCGCCGTGCAACCGTGTTGCATCTTCTTCCGGTGCGGGCACGACGTCTGTAGGCAAGGGCAGGATCACCAGCTTCCTCACCGGTCTCCGTAGTACTCCTCCCTTGGTTCGGATGTCCACTGCTCGTACGACGTTGTCTGGACCCGGATACGTCGCGATCACTCGACCTCGGATCCACACGTTGCGGGGTAAGTTGGCGTCGACGACTTGTACGAGGTCATTCACCTGTACCGCTGGACCTTTCCCGTGCGGCTCCCGCCGGTTCTGAAGCTCTGGGAGATATTCTTTCACCCAGCGAGCCCAGAAGGTGTCTGCTAGGCGCTGCGCAGATCGCCAACTGGCTCTGGAGATCGTGTCCTTTTCCGTGAATGTTCCTGGTTGTGGCACTCGTCCGTTTCCCCCCAACAAGAAGTGGTTGGGAGTTAAGGCCTCAGGATCTTCTGCACTGACGGAGACATGTGTCAGCGGCCTGCTGTTTACTGTGTACTCCACCTCCGCTAACAACGTCGCGAGGACTTCTTCTGTCGGGTGGCGTTCGTGAAGCGTCGCTGATAGGGCTGTCTTGACAGACCGGACCATACGCTCCCAGGCGCCGCCCATGAACGGTGCCCCGGGCGGAATGTAACGCCAGGAGATGGTCTTCTTAACTGCGTCCTCCGCTGTTGCCTCGTCGATACCTTGTCGAAGTTCTTTGTCCGCTGCTTTCAAGTTCGTCCCGTTGTCAGACCAGATTTCGGTTGGACATCCACGCCGCGCTATCATTCTTCTTAATGCCATTACCGCTGAGTCAACGCTGAGTGAGCCAGCGATCTCTAGGTGAATGGCTCGCGTAGTGAGACATGTGAAAATGGCTACATATCTCTTCTGTCGAGCGCGTCCCACTGTCACCGACAGAGGCCCGAAGTAGTCGATCCCTGTATAGGTGAAGGGTCGTCTATGATGCGCTAGGCGGCAAACAGGTAAGTCCCCTGTTCTCGGGTATGGTGGTGTCTGTGTCTTCATTCTGCAGAATAGACATCTTCGAAGCAGCGTACGTGTGATGGGTCGTAGGCGCAATATCCAATACTGTTGCCTACACTCGTTGACTGTGGCTTCGACACCGGTGTGGTGTAGATCGCGATGTATTGCCTCAATCCAGAGCTTCACTATACGATGTTCGCCATCGAGTATCATGGGGCTCTTGAAGTCTTCTGTTACATCTCGAGTCGCTTGAATGCGGCTTCTAAGTCTGATAGCTCCGTTGACATACTCGATGCTCAGCTGATGCAGTCGACTCTCCTTATTTATATGTTTCTGTTTCCTCAAGCAGTCTATTTCTTCTATAAAGGCATCTTCTTGAGACAATCGCATCAAATATTCTTCTGCTGATTTGAGATGTTCAGCGGAGACCGGAAGGAACTTCTTATCCCTCGATGGTGAGGTTTTCTTGTTGGCTGACGGTGGTTTCTTTGGTTTGTCTATTTTTCTCCAACTCGGATCCTGCTCTGTATTCTTCTTAGTTCTTCTGTAGTTAACACTTTGTTTCGGTGTTCTACATAACTCTATAAATTGTAAGACTCTTGCTGTTGTATGTCGTAGCCTTTTCCAACTAGAGAAGCGTGATACTTCTGGTAAAGCTTCTGATAGTTTCGGTCTCATTCTGTCTGTTACAAGATTGACTTTCTCTTCGCCGGAGGTCTCTTCTGTTATTATGGTGGTCACTTCTGTCGGCCAGAGTTCTTCTGTTTGGTAGAGGAAGTCAGGCCCTTTATACCAGCGGTGATTCTTGTTGAATTCTGTAGGAACGTCTCGCGTCGCGTCGTCTGCTACGTTCATCTTCGTGGGGACCCAGCGCCACTCGTTTACTTTGGAGCTTTCCTCTATAGCTGCCAGACGATGTGCCACGTACGGCTTGTATGAGCGTGAGCCAGTACGTATCCACGTGAGCACTGTCTTGCTGTCGGTCCAGAATACTTTACTGTCAGGTTTTCTTGCGTGTTCTTCGATTACTGTTTCTGCGAGTCTGGCTCCCATGACTGCAGCTTGTAGTTCCAACCTTGGTATCGAAGTCAGCTTCAACGGTGCCACTTTTGCCTTTGCTATGATGAGTGAGAGGCTGACTTCACCGCTCGGCGTTACTGTTCTCCAGAATAAGACGGTAGAGTAGGCTGATTCGCTTGCATCGGTGAAGACGTGCAGCTGTACAACATCGGCATCGCTGTAGTTGAGATATCGTCGCGGGATGGTCACATTGTGTAGATTCTTCAGGTGACTCATCCAACTCTCCCACTGTTCCGCTAGGTCTTTGTCGATCACGTCGTCCCATGACGTCCCTCTGCGCCATACTTCTTGCAGAAGCTGTTTTGCCTTTATGGTAACTGGCGATGCGAAGCCAAGTGGATCGAACAGTGACATCACGATCCGCAATGCTTCCCTCTTCGTCGGCGTCTTCCCACCTATAAGCGTCTTCGGAATGCGAGCTAAGTTCAGGTTGAACGTAAGCTCGTCGTTGGTGATCTTCCATATCACGCCTAGTACTCGTTCTGTTTTCTCTTCTGACTTGTAGAGTTCCATATCTTCTGTTTGTTCACTCTCACCGAGTGCTTCTAGGAGTGCTGAAGAGTTCGATTTCCACTGTTTCAGTTCGAAGCTGGCCTTCATGTGTACTTCTCGTACATCTTTCGTGATGCGTATAGCGTCTTCAAGGCTTCTGAAGCTGTCCAAGTAGTCGTCCACATAATGCTTCTGTATAATCGCTGCTGTAGCTTCGGGGTGAGTGTCTTCGTGTCGCTTTGCATTCAAGTTCTTGATATAGATTGCTGTAGACGGGGAACTTGATGCACCAAAGATCAATGAAGTCATTCTATATTCTTCTGGAGGTTGTTCATCGCGTCTGTTTCCTCGCCAGAGATACCGAAGCGAGTCTCTGTCTTCTTCTCGCAGCTTGACTTGCATGAACATTTCCTTGATGTCCGCCGTAACCGCTATCGCGTGTTGTCGGAACCTCATGACCACCCCTGGTAATGATTGCAGGAGATCAGGCCCTTTAAGTAGCATGTCATTGAGAGCTACTCCTTTTGTCTTGGCAGCGGCGTCATGGACTACTCTCAGCTTATCGGGTTTCATCGGGTTGGTCACAGCGAAGTGGGGTAAGTACCAAGTCTTCTTTGGTGTCTTTTGTTTAGGTGCAGGTTCGCTGTATCCCTTTGCTACGAGAGCTTCCATCTGTTCTGTGTATTTCTGTTTCAAGCAAGGGTCACGATCGATCTTCTTTTCTATGTTGAAGAGCCGGTTCAGAGTATTAGCGTAGTTATCAGGAAAGCTGATGTCTTCTGTGCGCCAGAGAAGACCCGTCTCGTATCTACCGTCTTCTGTCTTGGAAGTCGTCTTCTCTAAGATGCGTAGTGCTTGTTCTTCTGGATCTGACTTTGGTCTTCTGGGATTTAAGCAGAGTGAATCCATTTCGAAGTACTGCTTCACGAGGTCTTCTAGGTTGTCTGTCTCTTCTTCTGTGACGTGCGATACGAAGTTGATCGTGTGTCCGATGGTGCGTGTTTGGCTTCCGTGTAATACCCAGCCGAGAGGCGTAAGTGAGGCCACCGGTTGGTTATTGTCACCCTTCCTTACTTCGGACGTCAACAGAAGGTGCCAGTTGTCCTGTCCTATCAGAACTTGTGGTTTCACGTTGGTGTACGTGAGGTACTGGCGAATGTCCTCTAGGTGCTTGCAGTCTTCGACTAATTCCCGTGAAACTCGTTGAGATGAGACTTGTAGGTTCTTCACTGTGCGCGCCTGTATTTGCTCTTCTTGATCGTTTATTCCTTTTAAGTTGATAGTGACTCTTCTCGATGATGACTCTGTTGTCTTCATATCGTTGATGCTCTCTATCTTCAATGGCACGATAGGTCCTGTTGCTCCGATGCGCTTGACTACATCGTTGTCTATAAGGGTTACTGTTGACCCATCGTCCATTAGTGCGAAAGTGTTGACCTTCCCTGCCGGACCTCCTACTTGAACCGGGATGATCTTCAAGTATGACTGTTTACTCTTCATAGTCCAGGCAGAGTTGATCACTTCTGTTGATTCTTTATCTTCTTTCGCTTCTGTCGCTGTGTCTGTTTTCTTGTTGTAGTGTAGCATTCTGTGGTGAAAGTACTTGCAGCTGTTGACACCACACGGCTTAGTTTTACAGCTGTGCGTCTTGCTTCTGTAGCGTAGACACCGAAAGCAGAGACGCTTGGATTTGGCTAAGTCCCATCTTGCATTTTCATCTAGGTTCTTGAATTGTTCGCATTCTGTTGTAGAATGTCCCGTCACTTCACATACAGGGCACTTAGGTGTGTACGTTTTTTCAGTCACGCTGTGAACCTTCTGTATTCGTTTCTGTATTGTGGTCGCTGCGTGTGACGTCATTTGTTCTGGCGTCGCATAAGGTCCACATAATTCGGCTTCCCTTCTGAGGAACTTCTCTATCTTCAAGAGGTCGGCGTCTTCCTTTGGCTGCATCGCCGCGAAGTCGTAAAATCTGTAGCGTAGTGTTGGTGTGAGCTTGTCCACTAGTGTCTTTGAGGCTTCTGGGTTATACATATAGTTTATGCAGCTTAACGTCTTCAGAGTTGCTACTATGTTGGAGACTTTCGTTGCAAATATACAGATGTCGCGTGGCGACTCTGTAAGACGAGGTAGACCACGTAGTGTTTCTATTTCCATCATTGCGATAGACTCTGGTCTTCCAAATCTTGACTCCAATGTTTTCATGATGTCTGTAGGGTGAGCGCTGGTGATTAGTAGACCGTCTACTGCCTCCTTGGCTTTCCCTTTCAGATTTCTTCTGAGTCTGTTAGTATTTTCTACGGCAGAGAACATGTTTTCTGTTTCGAAGTATGCGGCACGGAAAGGCAGCCACTCCTGATGAGACCCGTTGAAGATTGGCAGCTCTATGAACTTCGGTCGTTGAGCGGCGTTGACGGCACGTGTGATAGCTGCAGCCAACTCTGTGAAGTCGTTTTGAGCTCCCGCCGGTGATGGCTGCAGGCGCTGTAACTGTTGATGATGGTCTTCTGTTCTTCTGACAACTGGTTCTTCCGTAGGTTGATGTGGTTCGTTGGCTATTGCTAACACTGCGCGGTTAGTGTGTTCGTCCAACCAGTTGTCGACACGTTCGTTGACTTCTGTCTTCGAGTCGATGGAGACTTCATCATCTTCTTCTTCTTCATCTTCTGTATCCCCCGCTTCTAAAGAGGCTAGGCGAGCTGTTGCTAACTCGACTTGCAGTCTTATTAATTCTTCTTTGGCCTTCGCTATTTTGCAGGCCTTAGATTTGCTGTAGTTAGATCTTCCCCCTCCCTCCTTCTTGCTAGAGGGGCGGGTGACCTTCTGTCTGCTCGGCACTGGCAGACTTCCTATATTCTTCTTTACTGTTGAAGTTTCTGTTTCTGTATACTTCTTGACAGCGGCTTTTACCCCCTTTCCCCCCTGTGCAGGTGGTTTCATCAGTTGCTTCAGGGAGGCGTCGGTAGATAGCATTTGCGCGGCGGATTGAGTTTCTGCTGACGCAATGACGGCTGAGGCGGGGTCAGTACAAGGCGCTGTTGCCACGGAGGCGGCTGTAGTTTCTGTATACTCCGTGGCGGTTGTCCCCGTCTCTTCACTGGTACCGGTCGCTGAGGTTGTAGCTGTCACCTCGGACGATGCCGGCGTCTGTTCCGTCGGTGGCTTGCGTCCTCTTCCTTCCGAACGCGTAACTGGCATCTTCGCTATTTTGTTTCAGTAGTTCTTGAACTATCTTCCACGTGATCCGGCTCGAAGGACCATAAATGTACGTAGCCGTACGTAGCTGTTTGCTGGATTGGTGGAATTAAACTCGTTGTTGATCTTGACGTACCGAAGCTTTATTTTCTTTCCCAGACTTAACTCTTAGGGGTACTGCTGCCGACTGTGTGGCTTACAATCTTGTGCCCTATTTTATACAATTCCTCATACAAAATTCCAATGCTCCTATTGGTTGACCAATTGGGAAGCTTACATTTCGTCCAATAGGATTCTTATCGGACAATTTGACGCTAAGCTTAGGTACGACGACTCTTTACCTTAACGAGAGCCGCGTACACTATTATTTTCTATTAAACCTTATAAACTTATCCTATAAACATTATAAAGTAAAACAATTAACGAATATCTTAAACTAATTCAAAATCAACACTTAAATGACTAATAAACATTAAAACTATACACGCACTGTATCGTCACTTTAAGTGTCTCGCACACGCACTGTATCGTCACTTTAAGTGTCTCGCACAGAATCGTTTCATTTTATACGCACTATCCCGATTACAAATTAATGGAATAAAACGTTGGATTGAAGTGTCTATCGTGGGTTACGCCACGTGCGGTCTTTATCGAATTAGTTATTTTAGATACACAACTGTATTCATAACTGAATATTGGTGTAACGAACTTTATTCTGGACCACCCGATTGTATCAGATTTTAATGAGCAAGTTCAGAACTACCAGTATATTTTTTTTTATTATCGTGCATTATTTTAATATCTTATCATCATTATACCAGCCTGAAGAAGTCTACTGCATCCCTTACATTATTTATTATTATTTCAGCCATGATCGTCCCACTGCAGGGCAAAGACCTCCCTTTCCTTTCTCCATTCCTCTGGGCTGTGAGCTGCGATAGACAATTTCTCTTTAAAGGAGTCTAGCTCGTCCCGCCATCTTCTTTATTACCTGGTTTAATAATCTTGCTTAGCAAACGAAGAATGATATCCATTGATTGGTATTTCCAGACCGATGTATGCTACGGTAACCATAAGACGTCTTCTACCTATGGTTATTTTCGCAGCGAGATATTTGTGATGAGATTTTGGAAAAAAGTAAGCAAATGTTTTTTTAGAAACGATAAATATAAAGGTTTGTAAGAGTAGCCATGTTTGGTTTCTTTTAAACGTTAAAATTATCATTTCTGTGGAACCCACTTTTCAAAAAAACCTGAATTGTACAAGTTCTTGGTAAACTGGGTACTGAGAGACCATAAATATGTTGAACATTGTTTTACTGTGTAGTAGCGATCACTATAATTGTTATTGTAAATGGCAAGGTAAACCAATTTGATTAGATCGGGTCGTTGTCGGTGATGTTAATTACTCAATCATGATGGATGGAAAAAGGGATTTCAATTTTAGACGGAGATACTACTGGCATAATAAAATTTTAAAACCTGGATGGAACGAGGAAGCATTTATCATCAAACATTAGAAATTAGAATTTATTACCATTTTGAACACGCTCGAACAACTTAATGCGATACATAGAGTTATAGACTAATTCCTGAAACTCCAGAAGTGAAATACACCGGATTAGAAGATAAATAACTTTTTAGTCACGCCGTCGGCGCTACCGCATTAAGTATGCTAGATATATGAGCACTTTCAAACGGTTAGTTTCGCCAGTTGTCTAGTTATGTTCGCTGCTAATCTAAATTACCACAACAGTGAAACGATCGTAGCTAAACGGCGATAAAGTAGAGAACTGATAATTATAATTCTGTTAAAAGATAATTATAATTGTTAACACCGTAATATTGTGGTATATATTTCGATGTTATAATAATAATAATTTAGTTATTTATTTGTTAGAATATTGTACAGAAGGTGTTACATTTGACGAAGTCCATAATATTCTATATATAGTTGTCATCACAATGACGCTGATTGAAGCAAAATTATAAACATAACATAACATCACGCCAGTATTCCCCAAAGAGGTAGGCAGAGGTGCACATACAGTACACCCACATTTCGCCAGTTATGTTTTTAGGTCCCAATGTAACAGGGGGCGAGCCTATTGCCATCAACCGGGCACAAATCCAGACTCCGTGCTTCTACTAAGAATTACCTAATGGAAATCCCAGTAACACTGCTTGACCCGGGATTCGAACCCAGGACTAGTCTAGTCAATAAAATTATACTCATGTTTAAATGATAACACTATCGTTACAAATTGTCAGAATTGCATTTTAAACGAATAAAAACATACAAATAGCAACAGAGCACTCCTGACACCTCAGGCATATTGACAAAACCGAAACTGGCCGAAGAATTCTAAGAAATCTCGCGCAGGTCACCGGTTCACATACATCTGGGACCACAGCCTAACGATGGTCATTGTCCACTGCTGGTTTGACAACCCGAGGCATCAAGTATTACTCGTATACACGTCAAACATAAAAAATACAGCAACTTAACACATTTCCATGCGACGTGCTGCGTTTGACAGCCTTAATTTTACCTTCACATATTTCATGTAAATACTGTTTGAGGTTTTAATATTACATTAAAAATATTTTTTCTTTAAGCATCTATTGCTGGTCTAAAAATAAATATTTAGAAAAAAAATACTTATGAATTTGGAATTTTTTTGAAATAATCTTTTCTGCATTCTAAAATAGAATGCTCGTGTAGAGTCTAGATATAACAAAGGGTACTTTATGAAAACTTACTACATAAAAACAATAGGTTAGGATAACCTTGTTAATATTAATATTTTATAACTCATAAAACGTGTAGTGCCGTTGATCAGATGCATGTAAATTTTGTAAATAATTTCGGTGTCCACTTTCGGTAAATATTTTGCATCATAAACAGTTTTAGTGGTCGTAAGTCTGAGAAGAGTTACGTCCCTGCTGATGCGGGAGTCACGGTCAGGTTAGGGATTATTTATTATTATGTTTTGTGGCATATCAACGTATCCTTATAAAATGTTTATTCCAGTGTTTAAAGTTCCTTTCCATTGCTGACTAGCAACAATCGAAGTTTCTGATTATTTTACGTTAAACAATTGTCAGTGCTTGTCAACATTAAGACTTGAGTTGCGCGGTTCCATTGTTATTTACATCGAAATCATATGAAAAGTAGCTAATAGAATAAAACATAAAACGTAGTCTATTTGAAAAGATTTACGGAATTGAGATGTACCGTAGGAACCATAATATAATCCACGAAATCATCACAGTAATATTATAAATGCGAAAGTTTGGGTGTGTGTTTGTAACCTCTTCACGCTCAAACAGCGGGACCGATTTTAATGAAATTTCATATGGAGGTAGCTGACACCCTGGATTTACTTCTTGTAAAAATGTAGTGGGTAACACAGCGGGGCGCAGCTAGTTTACTATAAAATAATAATACCAATAATATGAAACCTGCTAATAAGATCAATCACTTTCCAGGTGCTACAATAAATATCAACATGGTATTATTTGCAATCAATAAACGAGAGTATTAAAATTGTTAATAGCCTGTAAAATTTTTAGTTGCAATTATTAAAGCAAATAACATAAACCTTCAGTTAATTTACAACACATCAAAGGGAGCATCGTAATATGTGATGCCGTACAAGATATATTTTTTTATGTAGCTAGTTCGGTGTCCCACTGCTGGGCAGAGGCCTCCCCATTATTCCTCCACAAAACCCTGTCCATTTCAGGCCATGTCTTTCACGCAAAGATGTCCAAATCATCTCGCCATCGCCTTCTCGGATAACATATTCGCAAAAAATGAAGACAATCTTATTTCTTGCGATACTGGGTCGATTGGTTTTCCAAACATTGCTAATTCGATAGTAAACGCGTTTGGAGTCAATAAAGTAAAACGTCCATCCGTTACGATGATATAAACAAACATTAATGTATCAACAGTATTCGAAGTACGGATTTCATCGATACAGTGAGTTGACAGTTTCAAGAGAGCAAATATGAGTGTCCAACAAACGCCACCTGGAAGTAGCGTGGAGTGCTAACGATGATAAAGGCAAAATCTTAAGTTGCTCTGATTAGTTATTGAAGGGCTTGTAACGTGTGTTCTTTAAAATTAAACAATGCGGTCCATTACTGGGACAAATTCTTGCTTGTCATATTCATAACTTTGACACTTTGTTTAAAATCTCTTTGTATCATTTGACAAATCTTTGTGTCGTGCACTCTCTAAACTATTCTGCACCAATAGTTAAGAACGTCTTACCACTGCTCACTCATGGCTATCTAATACATGTAAATGTTGAGACCAAATAGTTTTAGGTTCACGGTGGACATTGATTTTGGTCAAAATACAAATAACCTTTAACGGACCTCGACCACGATATCTTATCATTGTATAGAAAGTATGATTTCCTTCTATAATCAAAATAAGAGCAATAAATCCTGCAGCTGACGGTCATGAGAGCTTAAATGTAAAGAGATTAAAAATGTCAAATAAATATGGAGCATGTGAAATGACATTAGCAAAATATTTATGCTCAGATTGACATGACTGTCTCGCAATCGTAGTACAATTAATTTATGCGTCATCACTGTCATTCGTCATTACTAAGGTCAATATTAAGGGAATAAGAGTCCTATGTAAAAAGCGAAAATATTTTCGATTATTGGACACAATGAGAAAATTTCACCCAAAAACATTATTCCAAAAGACAAATCCATCGCAAATGAAGCAAGAAAAAAAATCCTATTCCTTAACTAACATCCGCTGAACTAGAAACTATTCAGGCATACGCGAAACATGCAACTGTGTCGGTTTACCTAAACACTTACGAAAGCCAGCTAAGAAAAAAATCGTCCGACAAAAAACTGGTCGATACCAATGCATAATAATAATTGCGAAAAAGTGTAGAATGTATTGGTGCGATAGAAAGAGTCGCAAAGTCACGTGTAAACGCGAAATCTCGGCTTCGCCATGAGAACCTCGTACCGATCCACACGGCACAATAACAAGCGATCGACAATTGTTCTGACGTCACTCGTCACGATCAGAACGTTCACACGGTAACGTCTTCACATACTTTGACAGAAATAATAACTAGACGAACTGACAGCCGGCAATGATTGTTTGTATCTAATTAAAGTTTTTATATTGAAATCAACTGTATTGGGAATTATATTTCCTGTGAATTGTTTCCGAAAGGCTTGCGCAACGCGTTAAGTATGCATGGGTTATAGTAAACACAGTGATTTCGATCAGGTCGACAGGCTGCCAGGCTTAGCTCTGAACTTGTAATAATTACGACGCACACGCAACCGTCTGTGTTAGCGCCTTGACTCGTTTTACTTGTGACAGTGTGACTAATTAGGCTGATACTATTTGAATTTATTGGACTTATAGCTCCCGATAGAAACACAATCAGGGTTAATGATTAATTGCTTCAACAAAATGTACGTTCATTTCTGTCTAATATTAAATGAGTAGAAACATTTTTATGATGAGTAATTCTGCATACCTCAATAAAAGCCGTTAAGGATTTCTAATTAGAGATGCTTAACGATTCTAGTTAGAAGAGTAATTTGAATCAGAAGTTGGCGTGATTGATTGTTATTGCTACCGCTGCACTGTTTCTAACACTATGGCCGAGCAAAGCAACGCGCGCGCATCATTGATAGTGATTGATTATTTTTAATAAGTGCTCAGAAACCTACTGTTTTACTCGTTTATTTCATTACTGTATTCTAATAAAAAGCGCCTTTAGTGATATACAGATGTTATTTTTAGTTAAAATCATTAAGGCACCGTAAAAAAAAATTCAAGATCCATCCATTCGATTGTTTTCTTTATTTACATGTTTTTATGCAGCAATAAGTTACCTTAACGACTGATATTTCGGTTAACATTTAGCCAATCATCGACCTTAAGCGCAGAATCGAGCATTAAATTGTCGATAAAGTTTACGACCTCATCCCGCTTTATCGATACTTTAAACAAAATCGAGATACCAAATATCATATAACAGAGTATTGTAATTAGCTGTCCATAATCAGATAACGAGATTGTACGAATGAAAATATACCACGGGGCAATCGATGACATTCGTTATTGAATCCCCTTTATTACGTGCACGAAATTGTTCATAAAATTACCGTAAAACGCATACCGAGAACCCAACGATTCTAATTTACATTACAAGTACGTAATACGACTAAAATCGAACAAAAATATTTACGTGTTTATGTAGGTACGATACGAAAAACACATTACTACTAAAATATGAAGACATGCTCAAAAATGTTGCGACCAAGAGTGTATAAACATCTATTATATTCGGGGAAACGAGCGCTCTTGAGTGTTAGTTGTCCGACAACTTCCAGAAAGAAGTTTAGACAGGCCTACCAAACATTTCACCGAAAATCAAACTCGGATAGTTCATACATGCCTAATGGTGCGTGGCAATCGTTGGCGAACAAACACCACTATATTTGACTATATGTGTTTGATAAACATTATGGTAGACCTTATGTCGGCTGTCATGGAAATTAAGAGGAATAAATAGTATTAGCAATAAATTACAGGTTAGAGGAACGGGTTAAATTGGTGTTTATAAACGAGCAGTGCCACTGCTTGCAGCTTCGGTGGTTATAGAATTTGTTTCTTGAAAAAGAAAACACATGTTAGGATCTACGAATATTTTTAATTCCTAGTTTGTTTCTTCGAAGATCTTTCACTAAGTCATCTTACATAACACCAATGTCTTTACATAGTAATGTAGAAAGAACAGAGACTTACATTGGATCCTATTGGATTGGTTCTACAATGATGTAACCAGTGAATTAGTGACACATATTATAGAACATCTCACAGAACATGGATCCAATTTCATCAGTTTCTGTTTAATTTAAACAACTGCATCGCCTTAGCTCTCGTTGTATGTTCGTCCGGTTAAACTGTCGCGTAGGACCGATCTTATCCATATTACGCACACTCACATATGACATACACACACATCTTTAAAGCAATCAATTTTTTTTAACAGAATTTGTAAGGCACGTGCCATATCTAAGTCGAGGTTTGTGAACTTTGTATTTGTTCGCCTGTCTACTTTATTAGTATTGATATGCGTAATACTGACTGTATGACGCACAATCAATCGTCTGTAAAAAGTGTGTTTGCCGTAAAAAAGTTCTTCCGATGACCCAACACAGGAAAGCAGCATATCAAACACGTCAAACAAACAAAAAGGTGATTGCAAGTAATTAAAATATCCAAAGAAGGCTCTATAGAGTATTATGGGCATACTTTAAGATTGGTAAGTAAATGTTTACTTAGGCACATTATAAAAATGGCAAGCGTAGCAGAAATTAAAGTTCAAAGTAGACCTCCAGGTCAGCTTTCTTAATTAAGACCTTTGTTGGATTTAATAACAAAAAAAGCGAAATAAAGATTTGAAAGTGTTCAATAGAATACAAAGAAAGATGTCATGTCGAGAACATTTCGCATTATAACAAATTCTAGGCACAATGACACTGCGATAGACTTCACAAAGACTTTTAATGACGGAATAAAAGTTATCATACTTAGATTCTGGGTGACTGTAAGAGAAAACGTAAAAATAGTAGTTTAAGAATCTTAATTCTTTTAGATATTTAATTGTAATCAGTGTTTACCAGTCATGGCACCACATTGCTGCACCAAATAACGTAGTCATGATATTGCTTTGTGATTACTCTATTTAAGGAAGATATTAGGTATGATACCTACCCATCACCATGGAGGTAACATGGTCTATATTGAAAGGAATCAATCAATTCCACAACATTTTTATCGATCAAACCAGGAATTCACTGTACAAAAGAGACAGCAGATACTAAAGTAATAGAAATTATTACCAGATATCTAGTATTATGAAATAAAGAAATTTATAATTATTTCCAATTAGTCCCAACGCAACCAAGCGTTTAGAAATAATGGTTCTACATAACTCTCTATGAAAATGAACGAAAAACCTTTTTGCCTCAACATTTCTGTCTTCTGTCCTCAAATAAAGGATGACGACGTACTAGAGCGGTCAATTATTATAGATAGGTAATCTACAGGAGCCTATTCCAGTGGGTCGGTCAATATTAGCGTACCTCTGAGTCGGGGACCGACCTAACTGTCTCAAGTGAGCTCTTCATTTGAGGACCTCATTAGCAATGGCTGGCGAAACTCTGTTCGTAAACTCACTGAAGTATTTGCCTTCAGCGTGACTTAGATCTAAATGGATTTTACTTTGACGTCTCATTTTTACCTGGTTTTATTGAGTTTGATATATAGCTGTTTTGTAAAGTTTTTTGAGTTATTTTAGCTTTGTTTGAATTCTAAATTGATAAAGGAAATTTGAGAAAAGTCCTTTATTAATTTAGATTAGCATGGGCATCATGCAAATTGCACAAAAAGTCATATTCGTTTGAATTGTTATTTTTTTATTTTTTCTAATCAATAACTTTTAGCATCATCTCCTTTTCGTGTCAACAGCGTAAACACTTTTTAACCAAAAAGTCGCCACCTGGAAACGTTAAAAATGGTTAGATTTAGGTTTGAAAATTTTGTCGACACCTAGTAAAACTATTTGCGTCTTTTTATCTATCCCGTTATATTTATCTATTATGAGTCCATCCAACCATTTTCTAATTGAGATTTCAAAAAAAAGTTTTATAACCACTTGGTTCTCTTGCAAATTTACAGTTATGGAAAAAAACACCAACAATCTAGTCCAATAAATCCTACAAGTTGCAGAAAAAAGCCTCTACTAAATTATTAATTCAGATAGTCAAAATACTATATAAAGATCTAACTTTTTATCCTCCAACTTCACACGCCACAATTTGATTAATCATTTTGAAATCAGTAAAATACGATGTTAAATTGAATAATCATTTGAGGTTATCATAAGCCGATTTCTGATATTAATGTATCCGGTCTAGTAAACTTGACCCGATCGGTATAGTACGGTACAAGATCATAATAAATGGATACCAGTGTGTCCAGAGCCAATCAAATTATGATTAGGCTGGTAGGTACGACAGTACTTGTGTGGCCACCTGTTCCTAGCGGGCGCTTGACTTCAAGTGATAAATTGCTCATAGCACGCTAATATAATGACATCGCTAATTTATCAAATCATTAGACGTTTTGCTGGACAAAAAATGGTCTGATGATGTTAGTTTAATATGCGGATACTATGCGGCTACTTGTTTCTTTGGCGGGCGATCCGATTTATGTCTGCGTAAATAGATCAAGATGTTGATAGGAGCATGTCAAGTGGTTGTGATGTACTAGTCATGCTTGGATCGTTCATCAAACTAATGTGAGATATTTTTGACGGGATATAAACGAAAGAAACTTTTGTATTGAAATTTGTTTTAGGTAGGTACTTTTTACAACTGATTACAAAATGCTACTACTATATGTATGAATTTAGTCACAAGATACACATAATAAAATAATTAATTAAGGTAATGGTAACATTTTCTAATACAGCGTATAAGGAATATTGCAGATTAGCACTGTTTAATGAGTGTGCGGCTTATCTAAGGGCCTCCTAACGTGATCCGCATATAATTCACTTACATAACACGAACTGGCATACCTTACCATTTCGAGAAGCTCAGCCATCTAAGTTTGTAAAATTAGCTTTAATATACTGTTTCTAATAGTTCCTAAACGTCCCTTCAAGCCAAAAAGGTTTGCTTACGAATTAGAAGTCCTTTAACCTAGTAATCATTAATCTTCATGAGTGCAGAGCTGCTACTAGAAGTAAATAATGTCTGACAATTAACCAGTTCTACCGGCGTCAGTCCCCGGCGCCCTAGGCCTTCCAACGAACCTCTGTTATTTTTGCGATTCTAGTACACATGGTGCGCACGGCCAAACTCTTGTTGCACTCACCCCAACCCTTAACACGACACCGTAAGACCTAAATTCCTTTGCTCAACATTCGACAGTAATTATATCAGGACCAATATAATTAGAGCTGTAATGTGTATGTTAGAGTCCCCACGTGTGTGTTTAGAGGAACATGAGGTAGTCTCAGTAATGGTTGTGGATCAATCGTTATCTGTATATGAGAAATCAATAGATTCATCTGCACCGGTCGGTTTCCGGAGGCGGGGCCGGCTGTAATGTTACCGAGTAACTTGTACTTACTAATTTAAGTACGTTTTACATAACTACATAACATATGTAAGTATACTTGTTCTAACTGGAATATTTCTGTAAAACTTCATAAGTATAATAATAATAGATGACTATTTAGAGAACCTTTAAGAACTATTTGTAGGGGCTTTCCAAAAGGTACCTGGCCCATAGATCAGAGATTACTACCTCACTTAAATCACCCTAGTATTCACCATCTACACACAACTTACGACCGTAGACCTTCAAGACCAAGTGCCAAAAATAATCACTTATCCATCGAATATTTTAAAAAAAATTAATCAGTCAATCATTATTTATAATAAGGAAGAGCTGTACTGAACTTTGCATACTTATTTCTGTAAAGCTGTACACTAGTTATGCGTAAGCGCATCTAAAAACGCCAATTACTGGCGCGTGCTGTATCTTAAGTACCATAAGTCGTACCTATGCGAATTCAAAATGTCAGATGTTATGACGATAATCCTATGCACGAAAATATCAATCAAGGTCTAGATTGGCCATATTACTGCAATCATACTTGTGTACATCCAATGAATCTGCGTATAAGTAATAATCAGTGATGTTAAGTGGCAGTCAGCGCGTAATATTAGCCGCTCTGATGATAAGCCAGCGTGATTCATTACTGTTCATAATTATTGGGCACTACATGTGTTTACACAAATGTATGGCTTCATTTGTTTATACGATATTTCTTCAGTACTTAAGCAAAATTACACAATTTCTTTCAATCGAGTATCATGTGGAATTATAGATGCTTTTACAATGTTGCTACTAAATTAATTGCTACTGTAATTTTTTTGAAAAGCATATTTATTCCGTTAAAATCCATCTTGAAAATGTAAGCACGTATCAGAGCTATAAATAATATACCTAGGCAGTGGGAGACTGCCTCGTTGGTCTAGTGGTTGCTAAGCGCGACTGCTAAGCACGAGGTCCTGGGTTCGAATCCCGGGTCGGGCAAAGTGTAACTGGGTTTTTCCATTAGGTAATTCTCAGTAACAGCACGGAGTCTGGATCTGTGCCCGGTTGATGGCAATAGGCTCGCCCCCTATTACATTGGAACCTAAAACATAACTGGCGAAATGTGGGTGTACTATATGTGCGCCTCTGCATACCCCTGCGGGGAATACAGGCGTGATGTTATGTTATGCAGTGGGAGGTTAATCTTGCACAGGAATTCTTTGAGTAATGCAAGAAACAGGTACCTACTGAAGAACCGCCAAACATAAAATGTTTATTAAACACAAAGTTTAGCAACAGGAACCAATTAGGACCGGCATCGGTTACCACCAACACACGTTAAACTAAACACGACCCATCCGTAAATCAAAACCAATGGTTTTCTATTATAAGAACAGTTTCCTTGTTATTAATTCTTTACCTCGCCGTAGTTCTATTGTAGATACTGTGGTAGACGCACGTAGAGGCATTTGCCCTCAAACTATTCATTTACGCCACAAATCGCCTCTTCTTAACACAAAACGTCGTACTGTTTGCCAATGACGAACAGTAAAACTTAAATGAAACCCGTGGCTATTGTTTACGCCAAAATATCTCACCTCAGTAACAATAGTCTATTTACTTAAGCTTCGATGTATCTGCAAGTTGTAACAGAATGTAAGTGGGCAAATAAAATATTTATGTTTAGGATCTTTGTGCTTCTGAACTCACTAGCAGACGTACAAATTAACTACGGAGATATTAGCGGTGTAATTTTACAGAATCTGGAAAATCACATGAGTTCTGCATATTCATTCTTTGCTTAATTACTTTTAATTATTGCAATGTCGAAAAAAACAACTAATTTTTTTTTTTACTAGGCTCTGTATAGGTAGCGCTTTTTTTACTAGGATCTGGGCTCATAATGGTCAAAACAAGTTGGTACAACAAAAATACTTATATCTACTTTTCATAAGATTTTGAATAACATTATACCATTCATGTATGTTCAAAAATTTCCCGTAACTTCTAATGTTCCAGACAGCTCATCATACAAAAATAATTATCTAAAACGGTCAGGTAAAGGTTTGCAGCGATTAAGGAAACCTATTAGCGCGGAGGGATGGATAACAACAATAAATCGACATCTGTCTACAAGAGATACGAGTCTCCATATTTCAAACTTCAGTGTTAATATGTTGGGAACTGATATTCTGAGAAATGATGGACTACGCGCCTGAGCAGCTTAAATCGACAAAGTGGGTGTCGCTGTATGGGGCCACCGCTGAGCGAGTTTGTCAGCGTCTGTCATTACAAACTGACAGTCCGACATTGTCGTTCTAACAGTGTATGTGTAAAACGGGGCTAATACTGACACGTTGTTTCGTTCAAACATAACCTCAACCTCTATTGCTTTAATCGATTAAGCCGAAGGATTTTAAATTTAATAGAATCTAATTTAATAGGATTTGAAATCTTTATTGCACTATTTGGTATTATAAAACTAGTTTTAACCACAAAATGGCTTTGATCTTTATTAAGTGCCCGCATATGGTTTATGTTATACAAAAAGCTCTTTAGGCTGTATGCGAATGAGGTGATCGTTGCACTCACCAGCCAGCGTATCGAATGCTGGATGGATCATATTTGAGTCAATAACCTAAGCTATACGGATTATGCTAGCTGTATTAGAAGCCAAAACGGTATACGTTTGAGTGAAGGATATGTTAAAAACCAGGCTCACGTAGTGCTTGTGCTGTCCTCTTGTCACAATAAATATAAAACATAACCTGCTGACCCTGTTGTAGTCGGATAAAGAGAGGGATAAAGAAATATTTATTAGTTTTTAAGATTTAACCCACATACATACATACGTTGACAAATATCCACCGATCTACAAAAACAACCTTAAAAATATACTTGGAAAGCCTGAACCCGTTAGGGTAACCCCCGACGTCTACATGAGTACGAACTATCATTTATTCTCAAATTCCATTAGGTGCTTAGTTCTCAAATAGCCAGTACCACGGTACCGTATTTCGGGCTTTAAGTGCGATACCAAGTCGCGCGGAAACACGGAATTATGAGAGTTACGAAGAGTCAACAGTATTGACCAGACGCGTGCCCACACTTGGTTGAAAAGTAAAACAAATATTAAGAGGCGAGTTTTTATGGATCGCTACAGTTGTTTAGTGACTTAACAGAGAAATTTAACACACGTAAGTACACACTAAAGCTATGTATATAGATAGTGAATGACGTAAAACGATGACCTGATTGACGCAGTCCTAATGCTTGACTATGCGCTTAAGGCTCGCGTATAAATTTACGTAAAAAGACAAATATTTGATGGCCTGTAGATATTGAAGAATCAAAAGGTTTATGCGTGTGGGATAAAGTTGTTTGAACAAACATTAGTCGTAAGAATCATCATCGAATTTACATTCCGTGAGACTAACGAAAAATTGGCTGTTTGGGCTAAAAGCATCTTCAGATATTTTTATTAGGTACCTACATTAGTACATACTGTATCCACATATAATTATGATGCGACAGTATCTATATAATTACTTAACTTAATGATGTGACAATAAAACTTTTTTTATTCAGGTGGGTACCTTAGGTGACCAAAATACCCCAATAAAGAAACTACCACTAACATCTAAGTACCTAGGTACTTAACTAAGTCAAAATATAAATTAGGTACTCATCTACATTCAAATACAATGAAAGAAAAACCCCGAGTGTCACATGTAATTCTGGTAAATCTTGGTGTCATTGAACACCACAACAGACACTATGGAGGAAATCATGTGAACTGAGTGAAACTGAACAATGCACTTGAATTTTTGCACCGATGCGTTAGCTTTCACCACTCATGTTACATATATCATCGTTTCGATTCACTATTTTCACTCCAAATTGCTTTCATTTGTACGTCATGTTATACAAGCTTTAATTTTGCAATACTTATGAAACAACGGTAAATTAGTTTCGCTACATGTGGTGCAGGTGCTTTAGTATATTATAATCGTGATTTGTTGGGGAACAAAATCTTAGTATCTAGATATTAATATTTATAAGTATTTCCCACCTTAATTTTTATCGTTTGTTATTAATAAACTATTTTCACTGTTTCTCGACTTCATCCTCATTATAAGTTTCGCTCATTCCGTCACAACGTTTTAGTTTTATTCGTATTCGATGCAGTTAATTTCTTCTCTGTTAATGATTTCCTCTCACTCTTCTAAATTCCTTCAGAGGGCTCAATCTTCTCTTTAGGGTCGGTCCAGAGTATTTCTCACTGTACAGTGGCGACCATAACTGGATAAGCAATCTCACAAAGCAATAGTTTCAAAGTTTGACTTACGACCCTCTATTAAGCAAATAGCCTTACACAGTTCAGTTTTCAGTTGTTTGATGTTTACTTTAATTGGTGCAGGTGGTGCTAGCGATGCGGGTGGCAGGAGGGAGCGCGGATGGCGGCGGCGGCGGGGGCTAGGATGGCCGCCACGCTGCTGCTGTTGCTGGTCACGGCTGCGGCCGGCGCGCGCCTCGGGGACCTAGCGCGGCGCGACACTGGCGACATCTTCACTATTATCGGTTAGTTCCTTTAGATGTCAGTTCATTTAGATTTGACAACTGATGTTAATGAGGTAATTTTAGGCAAAATAGCTGTGTGAATTGGGACAGAAAAGTTTTGAAGGTAGGTAGATAGGTTGACCTTTGCTTAGGTTACGATATTAGCAGACAGAAAAATGATAATTATGCTAATATCTCTCTCGTATGAGGAGGCAGTATGGGCTTAGTCATTAGAATGGTTTTATTGCTATTAACCGAACGCACCATCATTCTAGCAAGTCACAAATTATGGCAGTGGATGCCACGCCTACAACAAGAAAGTTGTTCTCCATCTTCGAGTTGAGACTCTCTTTATTGCCCTGAATATGAGTTAAACTAATTCCAGGAGATGAGTGTAGCGCAGCGCAATGCGCGGAACACGGCGCCGGCGCGCGCGCTGGCGACCCGAGCGGCGAGTGCGCGTGCGCGTGTCCGCAGCGCGCGCCGCTTTTTAGAGAGGACCGAGAGCTGTGTGTCGATGATCTACCAGGTAATTACGAGTTCATGCCACAATATAGAACATATCTGTCACATTGGAAGTACATGGCACATAACAGTAAAAGCCTAGAAGGTTTTAAATGGATGTTTTTGTATATTGGATGGAATCTATCGATGGATTGCATGATATGGTCCTTCTGCCGCCTTTACTTTCTACCAGCACTCCGTTAGATCAACAACCATTTCCTTTTTCGAAAAATCTGTTTGACATCGAGGTGGCTAACAGAGGTAATTACAGTAAAACTTATGACAGTAATTAACTGTGAGGCCTAAATTATACAGATCAGGGCTACTAAGCACCGATGGAGTCTAGTTTAGTCATGCAACATAGTGGTAAATGGTTTAGTAGAAAAGTAGTTTGGCTAACACTTGGATTTTTGTTTATTTATGCTCTATGGTTGAAGGACTGTCTGACGTCAAAAACTGTATTTTTGGTCATGTTTACGCATTTTAAAGCCACATTATATACTATACGTGTACCTACAGCAAAAGTAGAGAAGCATTTAATTTTTAAACATAACAATAACTGAAAACCAATTTTATGCGTAATACAATTTTCGGACGCTCGAATTTGGACCCTATAAATAATTTGAAATAATAACTGCTTATTCATATAAATAATCATTTATTTGACATTATGTTTCTAACAATGCTAAGCAACTTGTTGTTGACTCTACATGAGAAAAATCGTTTCTTAAGTTACTTTACACAGAGGTTTTTAACTTTGCTATAAAATATGAATGTTAGATATTTGATGCGTTTTAAGAAAGTTATGTTATTAACACTCTGCTAGATCATTGGTTCGGTCTAAAACAAACTATCATCGATCATTATACACATTCGCGAAATCTCACATTTTACTTTCTAAATGATGATTTACAGTATCGAACCAGCTTTAACTACCCACCATTTCAATGTGTAATACGAATAAGTCTGTAAATATTTATTGATGTGATTATCACATCACCATACTATTATTATAAATGCGAAAGTTTGAAGTTTCTATGTTTGTTAATCATTAACACTTGAACCGCTGAACTGGTTTCATCACATTAGGACATATTTTTAACTAGCTGCGCCCTGCGGTGTTACCCGATACATTTTTTCGGGATAAAAAATAGGCTGTGTTGTTAATCCAGGGTGTCAGCTACCTCCATATGAAATTTGATTAAAATCCATTCTATAGTTTTTACTTGAAAGAGTAACAAACATCCATCCATACTTACAAACTTTCGCGTTTATAATATTAGTAGGGATGTGATCAGAATACCTACCTACTTAAATAAAGTAGTTAATGTAGGAATCGGGCAAACTAAATCTTAAAAAACCTTAGGAGATCTTTAGTATGATCTGGAGCTAAATTAGTTTAAACCGCGACAACAAATTCGATTTATCTCATGAACAAGCTTCGGATGGGAAGGAAACGATAAATCTAATATTTATCATACTACCTTTAATAATATTTGATGACTAATAAGTACTCCAAAAACGAATGTTATATTATAGGTAGCTACTTAGTAGGTATGTTTTGCTCTATAGGAATCGATCTTTTATATCTACCTATAGTAGGTATATAATTAAAGAAAAATACAAGAGTTCGTGGGAGCAATGCAACAAAGAATGTGCAGCTTTTCAATGGCAATGTTGTTACGTAGGTACCTACGTTGGATGTGGGAAATTGTTCCATAAAAACAATCGAATAGCTTTCCATTTTCCTTACTATTAATTAGATAAAACCTCATTCATACACATTTCAATAGCTTCTACAATTTCCCGATGTAATCTTTTTATATGCATAGCTGTTTAGTAATAAATGTATTCAGCCAGTAAAAAGGAAAATAAATAGGGTACAAAAAAACTACACTACTACCTATTTTTACAATTTCGCCAGCAGTTTTGTTTATGATAGCCAAACTCATGTCAAATTTAACCGCGAAAGTGTTATTTAAAAAGGTTCTACTTCTCAGTGGTGATTCGGTATTCAGCGTTTTTAGTCTAAATGTCACAAAACTTAATTATACGTCAATTTGGAAGACTACGTTTTTATTGTTCCTATCACGTGATCATTACCCCATTAAAGGACACTCACGACGGACATATAAGTCGCTCCTATATTCCTTGTTAAAAACGCCACGGACTTTCGAGAGATTATTTCACTTATTGGCGTGGTATTAGTGTTAATACCTTTACAAATGAGACTCCCAATAAATTATCACGGATACCATGGTAACATTATTCCCATAACGAATTTGACAAATATTTGTATTAAGAACTTTGGCAATGTCACTGGCAGTTTTTTTATGTTTATTACATCCACATGCTGATCTTCACAAGTTGTTTAAGTTGGTATGCAAATATTATGTTTCACAGAATGTTCGTTGGCGACGTTTGGAACTGGCAGCGCCGTGCAACGCATACCGTTTGTTTATTTGCCTCTGAAAGGCCAGATTATACACCCATCAAGGGAGATTACTTTCCAAAGTAAGTGTTTATAACCGTTTAAGTGGGATAATAACTTATTTACGACTTATCAGTACCAACACCTTAATTAATTAACGTATTCATTTTAGATGTTAAAACACCAATTTGTGCGGTATCAGGCGCTCAATTCCTTACAAGAAAAGGCTTCCTCGATCTTCGAAACACTTTGGATGCCGATGTCCCTTTCAATCTTTTCCGAGATGAAGGCAGGACTTTTCTACAGGTATTTTTTATACTCACATTAAGATTAACTGCTTTAAGAACCGAATTGTTTACTAATTTCGAATACCTACTAATTCTCAGTGGAGCGGCGAAGACGATGTGCGTGCAAGAATGACCGGACGAGTAATGGTAGTTAGATTGCTGTGTCGTGATGTCGCCGCCACACCCACGTCGCCACTTGATTTGCGAGGAGTGTTCACACCATGCGTCGCGTTCAGGGTGCAAGGAACTCCACCCAAACCATATTCTAGTATGTCATAAACTACTTTATCACATATGCCTATATTTTGCCCAAATAAATATTCATAAAGTTGTATTTACAGATATAACCGAAGTTCAATTCGCACCAAACGCACAAACATCTGAAACTTCAAGCACTTCGGGCCTCACTGTATCGGAGTACGTAGCTATTGGCATTAGCTCCTTACTCCTTGGTCTCATCTACGTTGCGTCAGTTTTCCTATTCCTACACATGAGAAAACGTCGAAAGGCAATGTCTGATGAAGACGGCAACAGAATACCAAAAGGGGTCAAAAAGAAGGACGGATCTGTGATAACTGAACGTGATATCGTCCGCGTTAACAACGAACGAATCCAAACTCTACCGAACGCCATGGGTCAAGATGATGGAATTGTTAAGAAAAACCCATTGCTGTCAATTAATCGGCAGCTACACGAAACCAAAAATTTTACAAGTGATTCAGGCAGTAATATATCTGATTCAGATGATTTTGGAGACAGTAGCGTCCGAAGTGAAGATAATTTATATAATGTAAGTTGGAACAAACAAGTCATATTTATAAGAGACTTGTGAATTTATACACGTTGTAGCCTTTTATAATAATCTTATTTTTCAGAATCAAACAACATCGGCTGTGATTCACCAGCACTATGGCGATTTTAAAAGTAAAAATGACAACGAAATAAGTCACCGAGACGAGTCGGGTATTGAAAGACTGCCAGATGAACATGTGTCGATAGTCGAAACACAAGACGACAGAGAAATCGCGCGACCAGTTGGCACAACACGCAGAAAATTGTACTTCAATCCAGCTTATTTTGAACCACAGCTGATGGCGGTACGTAAACATAAAAAAATATTATTTACCCTTTTGAAATTGTATAATGTAATACAATCTAAAATAATATTATTTCATTTTCAGGAACCACCAGCTGCAGCCCTTGAATTCCTAGTTAAAATCAGAGAAGTAATTGCAATTGCAAAACACAAAATGGCAGCAAAACGGTTTCAACCAATGTTAAATCAAATACCCGAAGAAGAAACATATCCATCTAATGGAAATAGTATTGACATTTACCAAGGAATGGGAAGCCAACGTAGCGGTAGTGTAGTTAGCTTGAAGAGAGAAAACAGTAGAAAAAAAAATTGTATCGGTTGTCCGGGCTGCAAGATCGATGGTGATAACGATATCCAACAAATAGCAAAATACAATATTCCAGCCTGTGTTAACTGTCAAAGTAACAAAGGCGATAAGCAAAATAGCATACGAAAGTGGTTGGAAAATATTCCCACGGCAAAACAACACCCGTTGTACAACGAATTTTTACCCACAAATCAAAACGGTTTAGCGGAGTCACTTTTATCACTTCCTATCAGTGAAAGCAGACGTAAAATAAGGAAGCAAAACAGTTTCTCAAGTTCCAACTCGATGTATATGGCAGACTTCTCGGTACCTAAAAAGTGTGCTACATTGTCAGTTAGATCAGAGCCTATGATACGAAACTATAATTTGCCACTACCAAATTTCGATAATTTAGATTGCCACCACAATGACTATTACTGCCAGACTGTCGCACGCGTCGATGATATTCGACCTATTGGACTTAAAGATTATCGTATTGCAAGCCTTAGAAATAACATAGAAAATGCGAGAATAACAAAATCGTTCGCTAGTAAAAATGCATTGCCTGATATGGTAAACGAAGCCATAGCTCTTGATCATAGTACAAAATCTTATCATCAGAGTAGTTCTGATGATGAAAGATTAAGTAACAAAAATCCTGCTGTCATTAGTCAGAATCTGTACACAAGAAATACTTCTGAAAGTCCATTAGGAAATGACTATGAAACTGACAGTTTAGAAAGAACCTCTAACAAAAAAGGTGTGTGCACACCCAGTGACTATCCTGATGTACCATCATCGCAGGCTAGTCCAAGCCTAAGTAATGCATTACCTTTAGAAGAAGAACTCACTATGCGGAATGCTGTATATAAAGTAAATTCTAGTAGCAACAGTAACACCCCGTCACCACATGGAGATATTTCCATAGATCATAATCATTACGAAACAATTGACAAAACTCAGGCTCCTCCATTTGAAACTCCAAAGGCCAGTTTAGTAAGTGAGGTTTACGTAAACAATAACTATAACTTTGGGAGTTCACCAACATCACCAAGCGGCTCTGATTGTTCTATGGGAAGTCGGAAATTAATAACAACTCTTGCTGATACTGAAGAAAAACCTGGATGTTTAACAATTGAAGTCAAAGATTCCCCTGAAAATTATATAAAAATTCATGAATCTGATGGTTTTGAACCAGATACATTAGACCGAAAGCATCCCAAAAATAAAGACGCCATTGATCAATTCAGCAGAAAAGATTTATTGAAAAGTATCGATAATGAAAGTCCGCCCAGCCAACAACGAATACAACTTCGAAGTACTGGTACTTTTACAAAGTCTAGTGATAAAGAGGAAAATGTGTCAAAATTCAATAGTCTCAGGCATGAGTACGAACCACGCAAAAACATTTATGAACGTCCTAAGTTATCTCCAGGAATTTATAGTGGATCAAAAAGTCTTGACGAAACAACTGACGAAACATGGCAAGAAGCTGAGGACTGGACTACTGAAGAGGGACGAATACTGACATTGGAATTAAGACACTCTAAACGACAAAGACAAAGTACTCCTCCCACGATTAAGCAAATAAAAAATCTTGCTCGACCAGATGTTCTGCCACCGCTCCCACCTTCAGATGAAGATCCAATTTATGAACAACCAACTTTTCCGCCAAGAAGAGTGGAGACTGATGTTGCACAAGTCAATGAAATCCATTCAAAAAACGTCATTGGCAGAAGCCTCAGTCCGAGGGTATTTACGAAGAATATGACTATTGAATCCGCGTACGATAGTTCTATAACTACGGAATCACATTATGGACCTTCCTGCAGTCCAATGAGAGCTTCTGCCCAATCGCAATCCTCGGAATATGAAAACATGGAATCTGTAAGTGGTACAGTGAAAAGACCAGGCGACATGACTAGACATTTTATCAGAAAGCGATCAGGCCGACGAAATAACATTAACACGGATACCTTTGTTAAGGGCTCTAAGGCTGATGGCCACTCTAAAGCAAGATTCCGCAGAAAGAAAGGTTCTAATATACAGGACTCTGGTTATCTGAGCAGTGACTCTACGTGTTCAAGACAAGTGCTTAGGAAATTAGTGGTTGCGAAAATAGTAAGTTGTAGTGAAAGTGACGATACAGAGAATGAAGCTCGAAGTGAATCTGGAGCTGAAAGTGTTGAGACCCATTCTGTGTACTTCGATAGCTTCAGAAAACTACAAACTAGTGTGGAGGACGATTACAGTGACAATAGTAAAAGTTTCAGAGACGGTAACGGACATTCTGATGAATGCTTATAACTCATTCCTATTAGTTTTAGTTTTGTGCAATAACTTAAGTATCTTAAGTAGAAAATAACAACGTGCAATATAATGTGCAATATATTAATGAATTTAAATTTATAGCAATATATTATAGAATTTATAGTATCTCAGGGACATTATAGAATATCATAGACAATAATTGTATATTTTTATAAACAATCGAATTAAGTTAGAACACGTGTATAACACAATATAAAATGCAATCATAATAATAAGAAACTTAGAAGTAATTACTGTACCTCCTACAAACATCGATTTTATTTAGTTTAAGCAGTAGATTAATTAGATAATTTATTTAATGGCCGGACGTGCAATGCAAGAATAGGGTAATTAAACTATAATTTTATAAGTATCAGTATAATGAAATTATACTATATTTGTTTCTAATGTACAGTGTATTTTATTTATCGCAATTTTACTTAACGTTATTATAATGGTATGTTTTAAGTTCTAGCTGTTTAAATGTATAAAGGTAAAGAGTCAGGCAGCAATGTAAAGCTTCCTAGTACCTGACAATACGTATCTGCTCCAGAAAGGATTGACAAGACATCCTCTCTGTTATATTTGAAGAGCACGAATATTATGGTTGTGGAATATGACGTTGGTTGGGAACAAACAATACGAAGGCATATGATGTCGATGCTGGGTGTAAAGGTGTATGAAAAGACAGGGATCAGGTTACAATCAAAGGTTAAGAGCGTCCTGACTTGTATAAAGACCAAATTAAGGGGATTACATCGCTCAAAACCCAAGTATACCCCATGTTTAAAGCATTATGTTTACGAACCACGTGGAGAAATTACCCTGTAAAATATATACTGAAGGTCTTTAAAAAAGTCGTAATCAGGGAGATTTCAGTAATTTGTTAGAGTATTGAGATTTAACTGTTTAGATGTCAAATCCTCAGTCATTGGGCGATGTAATAGCCTTTAACCTTAAAACTAAATGAAATAAATTGCGGATTAAATTAAATTTAACCCGTTTAAGCTTTACCCAGCGAAACATATTGTTTGTTACCAACAGTCAGGGTTTAAGGTTGTGGGCTATTTGTATTTTTTATACTAGTTTTTATCGTGTATATTTAGACAGTAGCTGATTAAATGGTGCTAAGATATCGCAAAAAGGGGAAACCGGGTACTCGTAGATGTTAAGTTAAACATTTGTTAACTTGTTTATTGAAGGTGAGACAGAAATGGCAGCAAAAAAACCCTTGAATTCTTTATGTTTGACACATGATTTTTTTCCTAATTAAGGACCTATAATTTCTATCGAATTTGCCACCATTTTTTACTCTGAGCTTTTAATAGACTGATATCGAATTGTATTGTCTATGGTAGCCTTGTTTTTTTTAATAGCGCAATTATTTTAATAAACTGATTTAAATGTAAAACTGTATAACTGTCAAAGTGCTCAATATTTATTGGTTGGTAATGTTACAATGTTTATATTTAGAAATATTTTTATATCGAGCTCTCTTTACAGCCAGTATTGATACGGCTATCGTATGTATAGGTATATTTATTTAATAGTCTAATTTACTGTAGTATTTAAAATTATATTAATGTCACCATTAACTTGTATTTTGTTTTTGTTTATAACAGCTGAGTTATTGTTGGCACAATGTAACTATTTAAGTATATTGTTGTAATTAAATAGCGAAACGAGTTAATATTCTTTTATTTATTCTTTAAATTTAACTTACATTACTAATATATATCACAGATTTGGAATAAAAACACAAAAAGGAATAAATTAACTTACCTTTTACGTTCCTATATATGTCGAAATTGAAAAATCAACAAAATGTACAAAATTATGCCTCAACATAATGATGTAACTACTTAAAAATATACATATCTGCCTTAATTCAAGTTATAATTATAATACTCCATATTATAAATACCTGCTTTCTTATAATCTCGCAGACGACTAGTGGTTGATAAACAGGATTTATCTGCACAGGGCTGCAGGTCCAAATCCAGATTAGTAACAATGTGTCTTTTTCACATTTACATGTAGGTATATAAACTAATTTAGGTATTCTAAAATATCATGGACCAAAGATGATGAATATCATTGTGAGGAAGCCTGGATTTAATAGTCCTATGGCAAAACAACAGCTATCTATAATGCCAGTTTCTTCTCAATAATAGGAAGCCATGGTCCTGCAGTGGGACAGTCATTGGCTGGTCATTACTCATTCCTTCTCTAAAAGAGAAGTGGCCTTAGCCTTGCTGGTGGGACAGTTATACCAATAGTAGTATCATCATTATTATATTATAACACCAAGTTAGTCAGTACACATTTCATCTGACAACTCAACAGTTTGCACAACATTCGTAGACTTCACCACTTTATTGGCTTCTTCCCTCATTTTGTTCTTAAATTCTAAATAGCTTGTTTCACCTTCAGCAAAAAGATCAATTTCAGAACCAATTTTACTTTGGACAACTGGGTTTTTAGATTCGCCCATTTTTATTAAACAACTATCCAAGTATTTCAGTACTAGGCCTGTTCTGGTCAACATAGATGTAGCATAATTCTGGTGTAAATACTGCGGTTGAGTGTCAGCTAGTATGTCTTCATTGTACTTCGATAGTGAGTCGTCTTTCGCAGTAATCGTGTGATTTGAAGTAGTGATTACGATAGAATAAGGTACAGCATCGTGTATGTAGTGTATGAGGGCTAGAACTTGAGATGGTGTCCTGAAACACAAGTTTAATTAAATTAAGAAGATAAAAATTAATGGAGACATGATCAAAGCATGCAGCAATAGTTTACAGTTTTAAAAGTTTTGTTGAATACCGACTAGATGGTAACTACTGTAAAATGTTATAACAAGGGAAACAATAGACCACTTTTACATACTTATAACCTATTATAATAGATCATGTACATCTAGTCTGTTCGCCATTGAGCTGCCAAGATAATAACAAGAAAAATATGTAAACAAAAGTACCTTGAATATACAGTCACAGACAAAGAGGTTTCATTCACTACATCATCATTGAAGATTATCATAGTTCCATTGAGTGTATGGTAAGGTGACTTTCTATAAACAGCTATGTTGTTGGAATTTGGTAGTTTATCCATATGCAAATATTCACAAAAGAGGTCAATAGTCAATTGTTCTTCACTGTTTTGTTTTAGATGTCTCAGTATGAGGTCTGTCTTTTCTGTAGAAGCAAGTATAGCTAGCATGCTGTTAGGATCTGAAAAAAGTAGAAATTATAAATGTAATTTTTTGAATCTTATTTTTAATCATCATTTCACGTGAATGCCATCGAATGTTTGTCTTTTCCGTAATCGAATTAGCAAGTTATAAGAGGCGACAAACTAGGCATGGGCACTATTAAATAACAATTACAGCCCAGTGAAACAAGAGTAGGTAAATATAGCCCCACCCTTTTGAGGATATAGGCGTCAATATTCATGTATATTTACATCCAACATTAGAAGAGGTAACTTATAGAAACAATATCAGACACAAGTATTTTTTACTGAATGTTAGTACTAGAATAGATTCTAGAATAAAATATTAGAAAACATTTACGAAAATTACACTCAATCAAACTCCTGATAGTTTTATACAAGCAAACTAACATACACCAAATGATTGAGGAAAGAAAACAGTAGGTGCATTGGTATGAATATATTAACATATATTATGGAAGATAGAAGATTGCATTCTGTTGAATAACACATACCCACAGCTTCATTAGACAGCACATCAAACTCTTCTGCCATAGTATCCAGTGATGACAACTTCACATTATCAATAGGCAAGAGATATTCCTCCCCCATCTTCTTACAGTATACAACACCATTGAATTCAATCTTGCTCACAACATTGCTTTTTAATTCTTCCAATTCCATGACAACAATTATGGCTGTCTTTGCCTTGTCTAGTATTGTTAGTGTCTGCAGTTCTTCCCAAAGCGGTGAAGAGTCAGATTGTACAAATAACTTAGTTGTATACTCAACTGAAGTATCATTATTGGCATGAAGGATTACATGGACATCTTCTAGAGAACTGTAATGTAAAGAGAATAATTATTTAATATAGCTACCATACCTTTCAAATATTTAATAAATATTGTCGCTTCCAGCTCATTTTCTAGTATCATTGATTAACAAAGAGTGTGTATTTGAGAAGACCCGGAAAAATATTTCTATTGTAATTGGAAACAATAGAAATCCAATATTTAAGCAATACGTGACTTCATTTCATTTAAAAATAATAAAAATACTCACGCACTACTCAAGTTCTCTACATTTACAACAACAAGAAGTTTCTTATTGCAAACTTTGATCCATGGAGTCTTCATGTTGATTTTCAATGCACTGGCTAGCTATAAAATAAGACAAAATAAAAAACAAAAGAATAATCATAATTTTGAATACAACTGTGCAGTATTCTGATACTAGACTAGTAAATAAAACAAACCTCTATTCCACTGTCCTTAAATACTGCATCATGTAAGTTAGGATGTATCTTTTTATAATTAGAAAATGCAACAGCTTGACGGATATCTACAAATTCTTTATACATTTTCTCATTACACTTCACACTGTATTTAGCTTCCGCTAATTTCCTTGTCAAATGTAACAAAATTGGTGATAATATACCACTATCTGGTGCATAGTATGTCTCTGACATATCAGGAGCTTTGAAATTTTCCAAATTATCATCAAGAACTAAAGGTACTGCATCGCCTTTGCAAAATATTCTTAAAGAAGCTTGACCACTACAAGTAGTATCACTGATATCATAACTGTCAATATTAGGGATATTTTTATGTATTTGCAGCTTATCTCTTCTTGATAGTATAGTTATACTATCTTCTGTAGCTACTATGTAATATAATTCACAGTTACTCTTCCGCAGTATCTTAATTTCTAAAGGTTTTAATGCCCCATCTAGCTTTAGGGAAGACACCAAATCTCTTTGATAGAACTCCTTGACTTCCCCTTTTTTAGTACATACAGTAACATCAATGTTCTTTTCATCTCTTGGATGATTGTCGTAGAACACAAAACATGCGATATCATTGAAAATGGAAGCTGGGACCAGCTTTATAAGCACTTGACGAACGTTTTCAGGAAATACCGACATATTTTTTATTTAACTAATCTCGTTGTGATGTTGATATCATAGATCTATTTCTTCGTAAGTATTTCATAAAATGAAATACTACTCAGGTGTTGTAAATGTTAAGAGAAATTGTTAATTAATGTTTGTCCAGCAGCTTCCTACGGTCACCACCACCGGCACCCGGCTCTGGCACACTGGCAGCCGTGATATCGTATTTTAATTTGACATTGACAGGAATTCAGTGACAAATGAATCCCTGTCAATGTCAATTGTTGGCATTTTTGGGTTACAAGCCTAAACGTTGTTCTTCCATAAAAGTAAATTCAAAAAATATTTTTAAAAACACTGTGATTTTGAAAAAAAGAACTTAAATAAACTTTATTTAGTAGGCCCAAGGTTATGTATATAGTGTATACCTACCTAGCTTTTCACTGACAGACTCTGATACTGAGTGACATTATTAGGGCGCGGAGTGTTCACTAAAACATCGCAAAGTTATTGTTAAATATTATACTTAAATATTATCGTTTGTTTTTAACTAGGCTCTTTCCATTATTGCCTATATAACGTTAGTTAGTTGCCTACCCTTTTGAGGAATACAAGTGTGATGTTATATTTATGTATACTATTAAACACCTTCGAACGTCATTATGTAAATATAAAAACAGAAGGTGAAAATTGTGGGTATTGTACGTTATTTACGCAAATACACTTAATCTACACAAACAGTAAAACAAAGGCCCCTTAACACTCATAATCAGTCTACTATTCATTAGTTTCTTGCACAATATGGTAATCATGTGAACGATTTAGCATGATTGATTTTAACTGTACAGAGGACAGTTTTCATGAGTACAGTGTACATTGTTGATCGAAGGGTACAGTGTAGCGATCCGTAACTTCGTACAACATGGCAGGCTGGCAGCACAAAAGATCGTTTCCCATCTCACGGCGGCCTGTTATTACGGTGACAGGCTGCCTGCATACAATGCACGAGATTTGACTCGCATCGCATGAATAATGCAACACCAGGTAATATGAATGTTGTTTTACATTTTGTAGGTATACCTATAACATTACATAGGTAGGTACCTACTCTTCTCACTTCTGCGTTTATGTATTATTATTATTTCGAGTGTAGATTGTTGTCTTGTAGATTATTATGATACCTGCTTAATGATGTGTTAACAGAGCGTTGTTGGTAAGAGTTTTTATGAAACTGTTAGGTATGAGTAGATAGTACCTAGATGCAGCTAGACAGGTTGGCTTATTAAATATCTAATGTTCCTACTTAAACAGCTTAGAAATCGAAACATTAACCGAGTTATGCAGAAACGAGGCTAGTTAGTAAATAATCTATCTAATCGAGAGAAGGGTAATCTACTAGACACTCAAGTTAAGTGATTCGCAACCAAGAACTATCCAATTAAATGTTAGGCAGATAACAGTGGATGAGAGACAAGGTAAAAATCTATAGTCTATGTCTACTGTCTGCTTAAATATTGTTTATGGTGTCTAAATTGTATTTAATTCAATTTTTTTACGTCTTATTAAATTCCACATTCAATGAATTTATGACCAATGAAAAACTGCTTTATTACCTATCATATCATATATAAAATCAGCCATTATTCATAGACGAATCTAACTTTCCAACAACATTATACGAGAATTAATTTTCCCATCGAATCTATTAGCTTACGTTCCCGTTAGCGATCGATTGTATATCGATGTATCGATAGAGGGAAATAGGTTAGTGTGGTTTTGCAGTAAGTAGGTACCTATATTGCAAACGGGAAGAAGAGAGTGTAAGTGAGACGAGTGTGTGAGTTGTTGTAGCATCTACAGACCACGTACCGTGAACATGCTCGTAGCAGAACGCGGGGTCTCGCTTACCAACTGTATAAGACTGTTTTAAGAGTTCATGGTAGAGGGCAGAGTCCATTACAATAATTATGATGTAGGATCAGTTATTATCTAACTGCAGGGTTAAGATAAATAATTATGAACTAGTAGTGGATATATTTGTGGTTGACACATTCGCTATCACTGGATTGGTGAAGAATAAAACACTGTCTTGAAATCTTGAAGCTTTATTTCCACTATTGTTCGTGTGTCTTCTAATACTGCTGCTCGCCGACTGCATCGAAGCCGTTTTTTGGCCCCATATTTATATGAAATCTCATAAATTAAACTAAAGTCCTTGATTGGTCAACCAATCAGAGCACACGAATTTTGACCAATCAAGAAAGGGGCGGGTTCGACGCAGTTTGCTTAACTACAACAAAACTTTACCATAGCGAGAGCCGCGTTACAATTTTTGCGGTTTTCTCCTATTTTTACTATACAAACATGGTATATTATATATTTTCTTATTCTATTTACTTATGGCTATCTATAAAAAATAAAATAAACATGAAAACATAACATAACATATATCTATCAAACTATCTTATCAAACTATTGCTGTCCTTGTCAGTTCGCTTACACTATTCTATTCACTATACACTTGTATAACTATACACATTTGTCCCGCACAACAACTATACACACTTGTCCCGCACATCACTCCCGCCGTGCGACTGCGTCGCATCTTGTTCCGGTGCGGGCACGTCGTCCGTAGGCAGGGGCAGGATCACCAGCTTCCTCACTGGCCGGCGCAGGACACCTCCCTTGGTCTGCACGTCCACCGTCCGCACGATGCTGTCGGGGCCAGGATACACCGCGACGATTCGTCCTCGTATCCACACGTTGCGGGGCAGGTTCGGGTCGACGATCTGCACGAGGTCATTTAGTTTGACCTCTTGACCTCGTCCGTGGGGCTCCCGCCGGTGTTGGAGCTCGGGAAGGTACTCCTTCACCCAGCGGAGCCAGAAGACGTCAGCGAGCCTCTGTGCAGCTCGCCAGCTGGACCGGGAGACAGTGTCTTGCTCGGAGAATGTGCCTGGCTGTGGCACGCGCCCAGGACCCCCTAACAGGAAGTGATTAGGGGTCAGGGCCTCAGGATCTTCTGCGCTGACGGAGACGTGGGTCAGCGGGCGACTGTTTACGGTGTACTCTACTTCAGCTAGTAGAGTGGCGAGGACTTCTTCGGTGGGGTGGCGCTCGTGCAGTGTTGCTGCGAGCGCGGTTTTCACGGAGCGTACCATGCGCTCCCATGCCCCACCCATGAACGGAGCTCCAGGCGGGATGTAACGCCAAGAGATGGTTCTCTTCGCTGCTTCTTCCGCTGTTGCCGCGTCGATTGCTTGTCGCAATTCTTTGTCGGCGGCCTTTAGGTTGGTGCCGTTATCCGACCAAATTTCAGCCGGGCAGCCGCGTCGTGCGATCATTCGTCTGACCGCCATCACTGCTGAATCGGCGCTGAGCGAGCCGGCGACTTCGAGGTGGATGGCTCGCGTCGTGAGACACGTGAAGATGGCCACGTATCTCTTCTGTCTGGCGCGTCCGACGGTCACGGAGAGAGGCCCGAAGTAGTCGACCCCGGTGAAGGTAAAGGGTCGCTTATGATGTGCTAGGCGACACGCTGGCAGGTCTCCGGTTCTTGGGTATGGTGGCGCTTGAGTCTTCATGCGGCAGAAGAGGCATTGGCGAAGGATTGCGCGTGTGATGGGGCGCAACCTTAATACCCAATACTGTTGGCGACATTCGTTGACGGTTGCCTCGACACCGGCATGATGGAGCTGCCGATGAACTGCCCGTATCCATAGCTTCACCGTTGGATGCTCTCCGTTGACGACTAGCGGGCTCTTGACGTTTTCTTCAACGTCGTTGGCTGCTCGGATACGGCTCCGAAGTCGGAGTGAGCCGTTGACTGATTCGACGCACAGCTGGTGAAGGCGGCTCTCCTTGGCGACCGGCTTCCCGCTGTTCAAACTTTCTATCTCTTCTGTGAAGGCCTCTTCTTGTGAAGATCGCATCAGGAGTTCTTCGGCTTTCTTGAGGAGCTCGGCGGCGACTGGAAGCAGGTTGAGTGACGATTTCTTCTTCGGTATGGGTGCCTGTCGTTTCGCTGTCACAGGCTTATTATTCTTCCACGTAGGATCCGTTTCTTTATTTTTTCTTGTTCGTCGGTAGTTGACCTTGTGGCTGGTGACTCTGCAGAGGTCGATGAATTGCAGCACACGTGCTGTCGCATACCGGAGACGGTCCCAATTGGAGAATTTCAAAGGATCAGGCAGACCCTCTGCTAGCTTCAGTCCTCTTTTACTGATGATGTGATGCGTCTTCTCTTCTTCGGAGGGTTCTTCTTCTATGGTCTTCACAGGTTCTATTGGCCAGGAGTCCTCTGTTAGGTAGAGGAAATCCGGCCCTCTGTACCATCGGTGATTTTTGTCGAAGGCGGTTGGTACATCTCTTGTCGCGTCGTCGGCGACATTCTGTTTCGTCGGCACCCAGCGCCAATCGTTGACCTTGGAGCTTTCTTCTATTGCCGCGAGTCGGTGAGCCACGTATGGTTTGTACGAGCGTGATCCGGTCCTTATCCATGTGAGTACTGTTTTACTGTCGGTCCAGAACACTCTTCTGTCGGGTTTCCTTTCGTGTTCTTCGACGACCGCTTCGGAGAGCCTGGTGCCCATGACGGCTGCTTGTAGCTCTAACCTCGGTATACTTGTCAGCTTTAGCGGAGCTACCTTTGCCTTGGCCATGATGAGGGACACTCCCACTTCGCCGTTCGGTGTTACTGCCCTCCAGAATAGGACCGCCGAGTAGGCCGACTCGCTGGCATCGCTGAAGACATGAAGCTCGAGGGATGCGGCGTCACTGTAGTACAGGTACTGCCGCGGAATCGCTATGTCGTGGAGACTTTTCAGGTGTCCAATCCACGACTCCCACTGCTCCGCCAGGTCTTCGTCGATGCGGTCGTCCCACGCTGTTCCTCGGCGCCAAACTTCCTGGAGTAGCTGTTTCGCCCTTATGGTGACAGGCGAGGCGAATCCTAATGGGTCAAAGAGTGACATCACGATGCGTAGGGCTTCTCTCTTCGTCGGTTGTTTCCCTTCGATGAGTTCTGCAGGTATTCTCGCCATGTTAAGGTTAAATGTCAGCTCGTCCGAGTTCATTTTCCAGATGACACCCAGTACTCGTTCAGTTTGCTCTTCTGTTTTGTATAGCTCTAGGTCTTCTGTGTGGTTTTCTTCTCCCAGTGCCTCCAGGAGAGATGCTGAGTTTGACTTCCACTGTTTAAGCTCGAAGCTGGCCTTCTCGTGTACCTCGCGCACACTAGTTGTCACAAGCACTGCGTCTTCTAAGTTTCTGAAGCTGTCGAGGTAATCGTCAACGTAGTGCTTGTTCACGATGGCTGCTGCGGCTTCCGGATGAGTATCTTCGTGCTGTTTGGCATTCAGGTTCTTAATGTATATCGCTGTGGACGGCGAACTTGATGCCCCGAAGATCAACGATGTCATCCTATATTCTTCCGGAGGTCGGTTGTCGCGGCGATCGCCGCGCCACAAGTACCGCAGTGCGTCTCTATCTTCAGTGCGCAGTTTGACTTGCATGAACATTTCTTTAATGTCCGCTGTGACCCCGATGAGATGCTGTCGGAAGCGCATGACGACACCCGGCAGCGACTGCAGCAAATCCGGACCTTTGAGGAGCATGTCGTTGAGAGCCATCCCTCTTGTCTTGGCGGCGGCATCATGCACTACACGCAGCTTGTCCGGTTTCATGGGGTTGATGACCGCGAAATGAGGTAGGTACCACGTTTTTTCGGGAGTCTTCTGTGGCGGCGCGGGTTCGGCGTAACCCTTTTCTATAAGAGCTTCCATTTGCTTGACATATTTCTTCTTGAGGGCTGGGTCGCGATCGATCTTCTTTTCTATATTGAAGAGCCTCTTCAGTGAATTCTCGTAATTGTCCGGGAACTTGATGTCTTCCTTCTTCCAGAGGAGGCCGGTCTGGTATCTTGTTGCGTTGATCTTCTCCGTTTTCTGTTCGAGAATACGAAGTGCCTTCTCTTCTGGGTCGGTTTTCGGTCTCCTAGGGTTGATGCAGAGGGCGTCCATCTCGAAGTATTTTTTTACCATTTCTTCGAGGTCATCTTCAGTTTCCTTCATATGTGACACGAAGTCGATCTTCTGGCTGAAGGACTTTGCTTGGCTACCATGCAGGACCCATCCAAGCGGCGTGAGCGATGCCACTGGATGGTCCTTGTCTCCTTTTCTCGTTTCTTTGGTTAGCAGGAGATGCCAGTTGTCTTGCCCTATGAGGATGCGTGGCTTCGCGTTCGAGTACGCAAGATGCCCCTTGATGTCCGATAGGTGTGGACATCCTTCCACTAATTCTCGTGGAACCCGTTGAGAGGAGACTTGCAAGTTCTTCACTGTTCTTGCTTGAATTTGCTCTTCACGATCGTTGACCCCTTTCAACCCGATGGTCACTCTTCTTGAGGCCGATTCTGCGGTCCTCAATTCGTTGATGGTCTCTATTTTCAACGGATCTACGGGTCCTGTAGCTCCGATGCTCGCAGCGACGCCGTCGTCGACGAGTGTCACTGTTGACCCGTCGTCCATCAACGCGAATGTGTTTATTGATCCTTTCGGCCCCTTTACTTGGACCGGGAGGATCTTGAGATAGGATTGTTTTCTCACTGTCCATGCCGAATTGATGACCTCTGGCTTCTCTTCATTGTCTGTCTTCTCAGCCTGTTCTGTTTTCTTATCGTAATGAAGCAGCTTGTGGTGCGTGTATTTGCACCCGTTGACACCACATGGCTTCGCTCGACAATTGTGAGTCTTGCTCCTATAATGCAGGCATCTGAAGCAGAGGCGCTTGGACTTCGCAGCATCCCATCTCGAATTGGTTTCCATCTTCTTAAATGCGTCGCACTCCGTTGCGCTGGTGTGTCTTGTCTCGTCGCACACGAAGCACTTCGGTGTGTTGCTTTTCTCTATGACGTTGGTGACCCGCTGAGTCTTCTTTGGAGGTGCGGCTGTCGACGGTGCTACCACCTGTTCAGGTAGCGCGTAAGGCCCGCACAGTTCTGCTTCCCTCTTGAAGAATCTCTCCAGTTTGATGAGGCAGGGATCTTCTTTGGGTTGCGTCGATGAGAAGTCGTAGTAGCGGTACCGAAGCGTCGGCGTCAGCTTGTCCACCAATGTCTTCGCAAGTTCGGGGTTGTACATGTAGTTGAAACAACCCAATGTCTTCAACGTTGCTACGACGTTGGAGATCTTCGTGGCGAATATACAAATGTCCCTCGGCGACTCAGAGAGACGTGGTAGACCTCGAAGCGTTTCCATTTCTATCATTGCGATTGACTCTGGTCTTCCGAATCTTGATTCCAAAGTCTTCATCACTTCTGAAGGGTGCGCATTTGTGATGAGTAACCCTTCGACGGCTTCTCTGGCTTTCCCTTTCAAGTTTCTTCTTAATCTATTGATGTTCTCGACGGCGCTGAACGTTGGTTCAGACTCATAGTAGGCGGCGCGGAAGGGTAGCCACTCCTGATGCGACCCGCTGAAGAAAGGTAGTTCTATAAATCTGGGTCGCTGGGCGTTGCTGACAGCCCGAGTGATGGCTTCAGCTAGGAGGGCTAGGTCCCCTTGACCTCCCGCCGGTGTTCGATGAACCTCCACTTGCTTCGGTGGTTCTTCGTGGACGATCGTCGGCTCTGGCGGACGGTGAGGCTCGTTGGCGATGGCTAGGACTGGACGAGTCACCTGGTTATCCAACCAGTTGTCCACACGGGCGTTGACTTCTGAGTAGAGGGAGACTTCATCCTCGTCCCCTTCTTCCTCTCTATCGGAGTCCTCCGTTTCTAGCGCGGCCAGGCGGGCAGCGGCTAGTTCAACTTGGAGGCGGAGCAAATCTTCCTTTGCTTTGGCGATTCTCTGCATCTTCTTCTTACTATAAATCGATCCCTCCCTTCCCTCCTTCTTGCTAGGGGGGCGGAGGAGCTGTGTGCCGGTTGGTTTCGACGTACCGGCGGCGGTGGTCTTGACAACTCGCTGCTTCACAGTCGAGGCGTCAGTCTCACGGCGATTTTCTTTCGATGCGACAGCGGCGGACGACTTCATCAGCTGTTTCGATTTCGCACCCGCGGTGAGCGTCGTCGCGGCGGAAGGAGTGACGGAAGGTGCGACGATGCCGGCGTGCGGGGCGTGAGGCGCGTTAGCGGCCGAACGGGGGGGGGCGGTGGCTACCGGCGCGGGGCGCGCGCTGGCGGCTGATGCGGATGCAGCGGTCGATGCGGTGGCGACGGAAGTCACGGTGGTGGGGTCGGTCGTCGCGGAGGTGTAGGTCTGTTCGGAACTCTCCGTGGCAGTTGTCCCCGTCTGTGTCGATTCGGATGTGGCTTCCGTGCTTGTACCGGTCGCAGAGGTCTCAGGAGTGGCCTCGGACGATGACGGCTTCTGTGCACTCGACGGCTTGCGGCCCTTTCCCTCGGAGCGCGTAACGGGCATGGTGTCAGCTGATCTTCAAATTCGATGACGCACAAACACTAACACGTACAGTACGTTCTTCGAGATTTCTTCACTGTAGCACTATCTTCATGCACTATTCTTCACGGTATCCGGCTCGAAGGACCATTAAATGTGGTTGACACATTCGCTATCACTGGATTGGTGAAGAATAAAACACTGTCTTGAAATCTTGAAGCTTTATTTCCACTATTGTTCGTGTGTCTTCTAATACTGCTGCTCGCCGACTGCATCGAAGCCGTTTTTTGGCCCCATATTTATATGAAATCTCATAAATTAAACTAAAGTCCTTGATTGGTCAACCAATCAGAGCACACGAATTTTGACCAATCAAGAAAGGGGCGGGTTCGACGCAGTTTGCTTAACTACAACAAAACTTTACCATAGCGAGAGCCGCGTTACAATTTTTGCGGTTTTCTCCTATTTTTACTATACAAACATATGGTATATTATATATTTTCTTATTCTATTTACTTATGGCTATCTATAAAAAATAAAATAAACATGAAAACATAACATAACATATATCTATCAAACTATCTTATCAAACTATTGCTGTCCTTGTCAGTTCGCTTACACTATTCTATTCACTATACACTTGTATAACTATACACATTTGTCCCGCACAACAACTATACACACTTGTCCCGCACAATATTATATGACTACAGGGATTAGGATAAGTAGGTAAATTATCTTGTAGACGCAAACGAATCTGTAGAGGCAAGTTGCGTAGTCTTTGGCTTAGAAGGTCCTTTGTTAGAATCTCATTTCTAATAAAGTTTATACTAGAAATCTTACAAAGAGTGGTAGGACGTGACAACATCAACAGCAAAAGGTGAGGTCAGTGTGAATCACTTCACTTCTACCTACTTCTTTATCTGATAGAGGGGAGATGTTATCCATTTACCTAAATTGAATGATTACCTACGTTAGATCTGACTAATATCAATTACAGCTGTTATATTGTAATCTAACTATTTCTATCTAGGGTTGTCACAATTTCGTTTTATTTTACCTAAGCCAGTGTATTTGTGCTGACAAAATGACGATCGCGTTTTGAATCAACTAGGTTAGAATTATCTAACTTCGTGGATCAAATAGGTAAGCATTGCAGATCACAATTTAATATGTTGGGTTTGTATATTATGACATAGATGCAAATATCTACTCAGTAGTCGGCCAGCTACAGGCACTTAACTGTTGTCAGAGCTACTAGTTTACGTATCGTTAGTTACATTGCAAACACACAGTCACACAGCCCTATCCACAACGTGTTCACTGGCTAATAGTTCGGCATTTAAACAAGGCCGCTACCGCGTGCGATGCTGCGTTATTGCATCGCATTGCACCATATGTACCTATGTGCTGTTTTCGCATACCACAGGCATTTCAGCTCTGGTTGGAAGCTAGAAGCTCGTCAATTTGACCGATGAGTTCACCTAACTGCGGTGGACCACATCGAAAACATAACATCAACACATATAACTTAGAATAACGCCTGTTTTTGCCAAAGAGTGCATTTTGCCCTTTATGTAATAGTCCCATCATGGTGCATAGGGACGGGCCTATTGTCATCAACGAGGGACGAGTTCAGACTCCAGAATGCTACTGAAAATAACGTAATGACAAAATTTCATAACACTGTGTCCAACCCAGATATCAAAACCAGGCTCTCACACAGTTTTCGAGCTTTACGAACACTAGAACAACGATGATTAATTATAATGTTGCTATCATGAACACATAATTATGTGTGTATATATTATTAAAGACCTTACTTTTAAGATAGGAATACATACATACATACACATTACATACATAACATCACGCCTGTATACCCCGAAGGGGTAGGCAGAGGTGCACATATAGTACACCCACATTTCGCCAGTTATGTTTTAGGTCCCAATGTAATAGGGGGCGAGCCTATTGCCATCAACCGGGCACAAATCCAGACTCCGTGCTGTTACTGAGAATTACCAAATGGAAAAACCCAGTAACACTTTGCCCGACCCGGGATTCGAACCCAGGACCTCGTGCTCAGCAGTCGCGCTTAGCAACCACTAGACCAACGAGGCAGTCAAAGAGATAGATAAAGATAAGATAGGAATGTAAGTAACTAATTGATATTTACACTATGAGCTACACATACTTGTTTCGCGTCAGGCCGTTCGTTCACATACGATTAATGTCTGTCAACACCCTGCACAGGAAACATCTCCAGTCAGGCAAAGTAACATAAAACAGAAGAGATTCTGACCACTTCTAAAGACCATTAAACTAGTTAGTATCAAACAGCTATCGATGATTGAATGACTAATTAGCATGTAGATATAAAAAGAAAGTAAGTATAGGTAGATTATTAGAACAAGTACTTTCAGAATGCAAAAGTGATGACGTTGTGTCTTCTTTATTACCTACTTATGCTCAAAGTCACACCTGCTTCCCAAAGCGGTACACAGGAACCATACTCTCTTAAAGGACAGCTCCGCTCTTAAAAACACTTTTAGTTGAGGAAGCACAATGAAAATGTCCTGCTTTTAGAGATCTTGGTAAGGTGGTAATAAGCTCATCGGTTTCAGGTCTGATCCTGATCCTACTTCAGTATATCTCCTTTCTGGTTATATGAGCGTCGCGGTCTTCTTCATCCCATTTACTTATTAAAACTAGAGCGTGCGTAGGTACTTTAACTTGCCTTATATAGGTACTTTTAAGCTATGAATTTTTCACGCATAGAAATATCCTAGGTACTATAGGTACTTTTAAGCTATGAATTTTTCACGCATAGAAATATCCTAGGTACTATAGGTACTTTTATGCTATGAATTTTTCACGCATAGAAATATCCTTCGACGCTAATTGACCATGTCTTCTATCCTTGAATAATGTAGTGACTATTATAAATTTAGTTAGGAAGTTGACATTACAACTTTAATGAGTTGATTGACACCGTTTATGTCATCCAAAAATAACTTATAATAATTATACTCATATTTTTATGTTAGAAGGTAATTTTACCAAATTGACAGAAATGTGTTTCAAATCGTAGATAACCTATTAATTAAATGGCCTGTTTGAATTGTTAAGCAGGAACCCACTTATCTAATTAACTACATACGTACGGTTTATTACCCTGAAAGTTAGAATTAGAGTTAATTTGACCTAAAATAGCTGTAGTCTAATGTCAGAGTCGTTACCAAATTGTATGAATCTTTTATGATCATAACCAACTTTTTGAAACAACTCGATCGTTTACATTACAGGTATTTATGTATTTTGTAAGCTGCAGAGGCGTCTTGACACTTCACTTCCCACTACAGCCCCCTTTACCGTGAACGGAACATCTTCCGTGGGGGAAGCGAGACGATACACTACACACATAGCGACGGTTCGCTTCCACAACGGAAAACGTGCTGCTTTAGAGTTCATGGTAAGGGTTCAGTTTCTACTTATCTATAATATAACATCACGCCTGTATTCCCTGTAGGCAGAGGGGCACTATAGTACACCCACATTTCGCCAGTTATGTTTTAGGTCCCAATGTAATAGGGGACGAGGCTATTGCCATCAACCGGGCACAAATCCAGACTCCATGCTGCTACTGAGAATCACCTAATGGAAAAACCCAGTAACACTTTGCCTGACCAGGGATTCAAACCCAGGACCTCGTGCTCAGCAGTCTCGCTTAGCAACCACTAGACCAACGAGGCAGTCTACTTATTACTTACTTATCTATACCTAGATATAATTGCCCGATGTTGTTATTGTTAGTAAAGTTGTTTGCAGATGTATCCATTGCTAATAGTCTACTACGTTATATTATTAAAAAGTTTTGTCAAAGGTGGAAAGTACGTATCGACTACCATTCATTGCAATGATCATTGGTAGGCTCTCCGATTGATGTGATCAACACATTAGGCATCGACAGCCGTATATTAAAATAGTCGAATAGGTATTAACAACAAAATTGCATGATACGACACTATAAAATTAGCACCTAATACCTATGCATGAGACATCTAAACATTCTGTCCTCTCAAATTAAGTATTCCAAGTTGTAAATATGTTAATGATATTAAAGATTAATAACTTATGGTATGAATAGTTCATAATTATTATGGAAAAGAGGTCTTAGTTTGTGTGTAGAGCCTTCAAGGCTTATTTGAAAAGGTACCTTGAAAATCAAGGATTGGAACGTTTAAGATCAGTTTAAAAAACTTTCCACTGTCCATGTCGTAGCAACATAAAAGATCTTAGCAAAACCTGATAAGACAACAGAATTCCATCATATAGTTAAGTACGAGATGAATTTCAATATACATTGATTGGTACTATAGTATAGGTAGTTCTTACTGACCTACACAATGTTTGCCTACTTTACGACTCCAACCAACCATTCTAGAATAGCCACTTTGTATTTGTATTGATTGGCAAAACTTTATTATATTGTTTTCGAATTAAAAGTAAAAAATTGTTTAGCTACTTTCCACGACCAGCTATAGGAGTATCACCTTGCGGAAAAATCCTTGTAACTTCGCAACATTTTGAAAGTATTTTATAATTCACAAATTCATATTAAATAGAAGAATTATTTTAATGACAATTACCGTTTATTGCGTCACGCAGTCCTCGACGATTTTCGACCGTGCTTAAGAGCCGTGTCTGAAGTCATACAAATGAATTCTGGGCACGCTTGAATTATTCGTTTTTAGGAACCTCTGCGCAAATCACGTGAATTTTCAACGTCTTGTGAACACTAATCTGCCGATGATTCGACACAGATGGTATCAATTAAACGCTTGTTTTATGATGTAATTAATTGTACTGGCTAACCTAAAAAGTAACGTTGTGAAATAAGGAAGTATCTTTAAGGAAGAATATAATATTATGTGATATTGTGGCAAAAGAAAGTTTTGCTCCTTGTACAAAATCAAAACAATTTAATGGCACTTTGTAGTTAAATTTATTTTACTGCATTGATATTACAAAGATTTTGTCTATTTATTATTTCTTTACATCACTCTTTTTTTTCTGATAATAATTTTAAAAGCCGATCGACATCCAAGGCAATTTTTTGGGGAGTTCTATTTTGTAATATTCTTTACTCCTTCTAAGTGCTTCATAATTTACAGCGGAGTTTTTTGTTTCCAGAGTCGGTTACCCATTATTGGGTACATCCTGAATTCGTAATGAACGGGCTTCTATTCTAAAAAAGGGCCGTGCCGAAGAACTCTTGGCAACCGTTTGACGTAAATATGTATCGTATGGGGACCCCATGTCATCAGTCATTCTAACGACTTGCTCAAACATTAATACGCTGATACATGCTGCGTGACATTTGGTCCCAATTTCTCGAAGATTGATTACGCCACGAGAAGAACCCTGGATAATGCTGGTACAGAAATATGGAGACTGGAGTAAATGAAGAGGCTTACAGCCTACAGCAGTAGGTGAAATCATGTTGCGGATGGTAATAATGACGTCACACACGATTTCCATTTGGGTAGACACCAGGAATTTCCTTTTGCAACATCCTGTGCAGATAACAAATAAACAAAACGCTCCGGCCAGACTTTATCAAGATTTCCTTGTTACATCAACAAGGGAATATTCCAGCCGGTAGCAGCGTGTAGTGTAACATTATTCTAATATTAGCATAGCAGGACCTCCTGAGTCCTGTCACCTACGCGAGCGGCGGCCGCGCGGCGACGTTTTAAAATAGTTACTTTAAATGGCTACTTCCTTCGACGGTGATTGTCATAGAAATCGCTAGATCCTACCGTACGTGATGAATGAGTGTAAAGACTCTTAATATACCATTGTATAAAACTTTTGAATTGATATTAAACTTATTTATGAAAGTATTAGCTTTAATAAAATTGGGTGACGACGTTAATAAATTTGCTAAGAACAACTGGATAAGAGACGCTCAGTGAGAATTGGCAAAGAAAAAAGGTGGCCTATACCCAGCAGTGGGGGATACCGGACTGAAATGATAAAGATGATGAAATTGGTTGATAACAAATTGACGTGTAAGTTACGTGAGGTGATTTTGTGAGCTAGGTAGAGATTATATTCAAGGTTCATCTCCTTTTGAATTTAGCTTCTACAGCTTCATTTATTTCGTTTCTAAATAGAATCTCTAATATCGAAATTCCTAATTGTAGATTCTATTTAGAAATAAAATAAAGAGAAGTCTTTACCGGTAACGGGATTTTCTTCTAGCCTATCCTGAATTTAGAATACACAGAATTGCAATATTACATGAACTCAAACCTTTTTGGCGAAATATACGCGTGCAACTGAATATAGCTCTGTCGACGCCCTAGGGAAATACAGGCGTGATAGCATCCCATAAAAAGAAAAGGATAAATAAATATTTAGGGATGGGATGGGGTATTTTTCACTGTGGCCAACGCAGAACAATAATATCAACGGAAAACATTTGGGTTGTGTGGTAGATAAATGAATGGTATTTAATTAACTGTATGCTCGGGTTACACATCATTTGAATGTTATTAATTACAGTGTTAATGTAACTTCAATGCCATGGCACGGTGCGTTTGAATCTAAAAATACGTTTAATATAACATATGTGCTGTTTCTACAATAAGGTGTTTAAGAGTCAGGTAGAGCATTAGCTGCATTAGTAGGTACTTACCTTGAATACTTTTCTGTGTCTTAGTCATTATTCTTTTAGTCACAGCCAAGACTATTAGGGTCTCTTTATTAGGTCTGAACTTGGACTTAATCCTGACGTTAGGCAGAAATGGGATTTGGTTTTTTGATATAATAAATAAAGCAATACTAGTAACCTGGGAACTCGGAATTTTGGCCAGATAGCTTTTCCGTGCACTTCTGATCTTAAAACTGACTTGTATGGGAATATGTAGTAGGTATGCGTGAAATATTGTGTCTTTCAATAATGCCATTCGGGATTGCAAAATCAGTTACACGATAAGATAGACAACGGGTTTTTACTGAATAACCAGAATAGAGATAAAACTTACTTAACCATTGTATCTCGTCTAGGTATTATCTCTTTAGAAGAAATGATTATCATCTTCAAACAGATACACGTTAGTACAATAGATTTTATTATAACAAGATAAGCTTTTTATGAAGAGTTAAGATTAATATTGAAGTTTACATTCATTTCTTCGTTATTATCGGGTTTGTGGATTATAGTGCCATATTCCGTTTAAGAGGAAGACAGTTTTTTTTAAATTGTGGTTGGTTTTTCTCTAAAGCATTTGCTTTTGCACTGCTTGAGAACCTTTTATGTTACGCTAATTAACCTACTGAACACCTCTTGTCCACATGTTTTCACTTGTCCAGCTATATAAAATGGAGGTCGTAAGTATGACGTCAATTAATTTTGAATGTATATTATCATACCTGTATTCCCTGAAGAGGTAGGTAGGGTGTGGAATTACGCACCTAAATTTCATTTGGAAAGTGAAGTCCCGTGTGTGAAAGGGTCAATTGTACATTTCATAATTAAATTACTAAATGTATTACTATAAATTTTGTTATAGGACATAATCATGTAACTGGCAAAGTACATATTATATGTGTCAACTAATAACAATTAAAAATATTAAGCGGTTGAAAACCAGCCCTAGGAATTATTAAAGAGTTTAAAAGGCCATCCTAATAGGCGTATAGTTTACCTTTAGTTGAGACGAGACTAACAAAATCTTATTCAGAGGGCTCGGGCATCCCACGTATTATTTCAATTCAGTGTAATTCACTGTGTTTATTTATACAAGACAATAATATGGCGTACTATCTACAGCTCCGTCGACACTGGCCATTAGTTCTCACAGACTTCCAGAACTTATTAATATCTTCGCAATTTAGGATTTCATTCGTCATAATTGCTAAAATAAACTGGTCGTGAACTAGTCTTATGGTCTTATCTTGTTTGTTCCTCAAATACCTGGCCCTTAAAAATATGAACCTTAAATTTCTGACCACTAAGATTAATTTCAAGGTTTCAAACATGACTTACAGCGTGAACTGTTATTTACGATCCACACAGCAACCAATGAGAAAAGTAAAGAAGTATCGATAATTGGAAATCAAGCATTATTCTTAAATTAACATTACAATAACATAACAGCATAACTTCGAGAAATAGGTACCTAGGCACATATCTACGTAGGCATTGTGTGTTCTCACACATACCATTTTTATTGCGCACTATAAACACCTAGTAAAGAGCCCTCTAATAGAAATAATATATTAAAAATAATTTTTATTTCCGAGAATTCCCATCTAGACTGGAATTCGTACAAAGCCCTTTCTGAATGTATAAGACTCCTTCTGATGTATAAGAGTAAATACAATCACAAATCAATTAATTTCTTGCAAATGTTCAAGTTTACCATTAAATAATGATTTATTAAACCGATTCAAATAGTAGCCCATTGACCATTATATCGACTAGCTCCATTCATCGATAACAGGAAGCGTTTCATATTGACGGCTATAAGCAAAGGAATGGTCGGATTGTGCCTTGTTCTAATTGATAGTTCCCTCACGTACTCGCAAACACTACCGCACTTAGCTAGTCTTCGCAACGACTTTGATGTTCATTGCTTATCAACTATTAGTAATCTCATTCGCTCTCAGCTAATGTAAGCAATGTATTTACACTGAAACTTTGTTCTCAAACAATCATTGCATGGCTAATAAACTTAATTGCACGAAGCTTCTGAGAATGTCCCTTCAAATGATTGAGTCACAGTTTTATTGGTAGTGCCAACATTAATCTACATAGTAGAAAAGATGTGTAGTTGGAAATGACCTTATTAAATTCAAAAGTTTTTTTTTAATTAGTACCTAGTAATAAAGCAATTATAGTTGATGCACATTGAAAAGTCCAGCTTCCAAAATTAAGATTAAAACGCAAATGACAATGATTCTCCTTGCAAAAAAGGCCGAACGTAATTATCTTCTTTTGGGATTTTAATCCCGGTCCACGGATCATTATTACTTCGAACTCAAGTTACTGCCAGTAATTAACAGCGGTCGTTATTCAGTTAACTTTATCTTATACCTTAGCTCGTGAGACTACCGCGACCTAACACGACAACCTTGAAAGGTTCTGCTCATTATGCCATCATGAGTTAAGTCTCAAAGGTCAAGAATTCACACGGAGTATTGTTCTAACAATACAATAAGCGTTAATAGAGTCGCAAATATGTGAACAAGCAATAGTATTTCATATACGAGTAGGAGATAAAACAAATAGAGAACTGGACCGAAATGTAGAGACAAGGTCGTTCAATCAGCTGATACAAGTTACACGGTAGCTGTGACTCACGCATGCGTAGTGACAAACATCTCTCTGAATTTATAACAATTTCAAGAGAAATGTTAAAGCGAATGATAAATAACCGCAGAATTCTTCAACGCTGTCTTCGGAACCGGGTCAGTGGCTCGGAATTTTGCGTGTCACGGACTGTGTTGTTGGCATATTTTTGCAAAGAAAATACTATGCTTTCGTAGTTAAGTACTGGGGAGTTTGCCAGAAATAAAGCTGCAGTGCAGTAGTGAGCTTGCAGCGGCAGACTGCGGTGCTGGCTCACCATTCATTGTGATGGCGGGAGGTCGATACGTCGCCGTCGCCAGTGTCGCCGCGCCTTCTGTGGTGCGCGGTCGTAGCCACGCCGCCCGGTACATGCCGCTCGCTTGACATTTGTGAGCACTGCGCAACCGACTCGCTTCGGCAGTGAAGCCTTTATTTATAAACAAATTGTAATTACCTGTGCTTTTAAATTAATTTTAACGCCAGTTTCATTCATGATGAACTGTTTGGTAGTCTAATTGAGATTAATAGTGAAGTTTAGCATGTTACTGTATGTATTTAATATTTTTACGTGAAAGCGCACATGGTGACAGACTATTACATAAATATTAAATAATATGAACAATATTTGCGGCTATATTGATCCGTAAGTATATATAAACACTCTTTTGAATTAGAATTTAATTTTTAATAGTACATTACATCACATTATCGTTACCTAATTTCGTTGATAATCTTGTAAAAGTAGAAAACATGACAGAAAAGGAATCGAGTGACTTTCTGCAATACTTTAAATATTATTTGAAAAAATTCCGTGGCTATTTTATATAAGTATTCTATAAGAAATGACAATGGAGAGTTGATTCCTGACAACAGCACACATGAAGGTGCTCACATTCTAACGCCCACGGATGCACTGTCGCAGTTTAGACACGATGACACACTGGCAAATTAAATTAAGAGGCCGTATAACAATGATGAAATAAAATATGACAAGACAATAAATATTTCAGTTAAGATCAAGAATTACTAAAAGGAACAACAGAACTACGATGCAATGTTTACGATGAAAACCGGTTTCAAAATTATCCGAAAACAGACTTATTAGCATTAAGTAGTGGCTGACGTATTGACATCAAAACACTCGTAGTGATCAAATAAAAACCGTGAACTAGTAGTTTCGTATCCCTAAATTATATTGCTTTGTTATTGGCGTACACTCAAATGAATGTACCTTTGAAATGTTTTATAACTTCTGCCATATCGCGGCGATCAACAAACTTTTAACATTGTCCAGAATACAAACACTAATGTGGAGTACAGAGTAATGGAAATAATAACAATGCGAGGTCGAGCTTTTGTTAAAAAATGCTATTATGACGTGGTTCCCAACCATGTTTATAGATTCACATTATTATTTATATTAGGAGTTACATAGAGCACGTTACATTCCCTTTGTTAAAAATCAAATGTTGAGTGCTTTGAACTAAACTCTCGCGATTTTCCATATAGACAAAAAAGTTTTTGAAGTAAGAAAGTTGATAGATAGTGCGTTTTTTTTCGCTGACCATTCAATCATGAAAGCTTCAGTCATATTGATTTATTTGGTATACAGTATTGTTTGCAAAATTGCTTATTTTCTTATCGAAAAATGAGGAGACAATTTTGCATTAGGTATACTGAGAATTCTTCCTAAAGAATTCTGCAATCGCTGAGAGGTGCGTAGATTTTAATAACTTCGAATGATTTACAATATTTGGACGAGGTCAGCTTGTGTATTCACTTGTCACTTAGTTGCTCACCTTTAAGAACAATCCAGAATGCTTAGCAGATAATAATCGTATGCAGTAATGTCTCCACTATGACTTATATTAATTAGTTATAAAATATAATTAGGCTCAGTGATAAAAAGTTCATTGAATTCAGTCATCTCAAAACTGGGTCAAGGCTAACTAAAATAATAATCATTAAAAACGTCTAATTCTGACTGTTCCGACAGTGAAAGAGATACTTAATTTTGGGGTGTTAATGCTATTAGAAAATAATTTAACCTAAAAGTAAAACTAACTGTTACAATGACCGTGTTGACTGATTTTTAACTATTCAAACAGTATTATGTAAGCGCCGATTATAACATTGAGATTTTAGAATGAAATTCCTTTTAAAGTTACGTAAACGTTCGGCTCAGAATATCCGAATAAATTAAAGAAACCGGTAGCTTTTGTCAAGTTATTCATATGACCCTCTTCATTATACCAGCCGCGTTTTCTTTGGGAGGTTTAAAGTTATAACGATAATTAATAAATGTCCTCTTGTATTTTAATTAAATTGTGAAGTAATAAAATTGGGAGAAACCCATTGAGGAAATAAGAATTCATTGTGATCAAAGACTCGTTCAAAGGTGACAAAATATTTATAGAACACGACGTGTCTGAGAATATTGATTTTGGTTTCTTAAAATATCTGTTTTGCTTTAGACCGATAACTTGGTAGGTCTTCTTACTTTTAAACTGAAATAAAATTAATTAAGCCAATCATGTGGTTCCCTCAACAGTAGAAATATAAAGAGGCATCAAGTAAAATTGCATTTCACACTGAATTCGTCGCCTTTACGAATCACTTTTCTCTCGGCGTTTAAAACGCATTAGATTCTTATACTTTGCGGACAATATCAAATCATGAATATTTTGTGTTGATGATTATATTATATTGCTTAATGAAGACTTAAGTATTCAGAAATCGGTCATAAAAGTGTGTTAGTAATGTGATGTGAGCTTTTCGCGCAGTGAACGTGCATTCATTAGTATGCCTAGCACGTATTGTGTTGTTTAATACGATCATTATAATTAAACGGAAATTACCTATTAAGTTTATAAACTGATGTAATGGTTAGGTACCGTTCATGAGATATGTTACTAACATTTGATGCATACTTAGGTGATTTTATTTGCATGTTTCCTTCGGTAATGTGGGTGAAAAGATTTTAGTTTTATTTATTTATAGTTACTTTAATTTCGACTAAAGTAATATAATAATAACAGCCTATAACTGTCCTCTTGCAGGGTAAAGGCCTCTTCTCTTATAGAGAAACATTAAGCATTGATCACCACGCTAGCTCACGGCCGGTTGGCGATTTAAGATAATTAAATCCAGGTTTCCTTACAATGTTTTCCGTCGCTGTTATTCAGTGACTGGACAAAAGTAAAAAAAATATAAATTCATATTTCGAATTTAGAAGGCCATGAACTAACGACAAAAAGCCTTCCAGGATCCTTCCTATTCCCACTTTTTTTTTACCTAGGTGTCATGCATACCTACCTAAGTTTAACTCAGGCACTTCACAACACATTACAATAAACACGTACCTATTAGTTTTAACTATTGATTTTAACTTTTATGTAAAAGTCTCAGTACGGACCTAACCTGCTGAAACTTTCACATAAAAACAAAGTTTAAAATACCTGTCTCCTTTCGTAGAGTTCAACAGAGATCTACTGTATGGTATGGCTCGTGGCCTTAATTAAAAACATTAGTTTGTATCTTTTACTTCCCATGTGCTAACGTATATGACTAATTCGTAATTTTAGAACACGTAGCTGAAGTGTAGTTTCTAGTCTAGAAATACTAAATTTTAATGTTTTATTTGTACCTATATGTTTATAAAGGCTTTGTATGAGCGAACTATTTTATTAACAATGGACTATACATACCTAGGTATTTCGATGTAAAAAATTATGATGAATGCTATTAACCAAATTAAACGATGAGTAATTAACGAAATGCTCTAAAGTACTAACTTAAAAATCGTGGTGAAAATTTTGACATATTCCGAATTCAAATGGACGTATTCGGACGTAGACGTATGACATTACGTCATTGAAAAAAGAACACCTAAACATTTTAAATTTTGGAGAACTGGCAGTTGGAATTTTAACAAAGAGCCACTGTAATGTAGGTACCTCCTTAGGTTTTTTGTGGTTCTAGCTAATCTAACTTCACTACGATGTGGTTGACGTAATATTTTTTTTAATGTCCTTCACTTGGTTATCTTCCTGTCACTGCGGTAACTGACACAAATTTTATACGCCAAACAGTTTATTACATAGGTATATGTATTTGAATGGCAATTTCTGTAGCCTAATTTGAGTCTTTTGGAGTTCAATCGTTATTATTTTGCGCAATGTGAATTTCCAAAAAATAATGTCGTTCTTGTTTATCGGAATGTACCTTGAAAATAAATATTTATTACCTACTAAGTTTACTTGCAGCTTACACATTAAGTCACCTAATAACAATAACATAATAAAAATGGTAGGTACAAAATAATGAAACTAAGATCAATTTGTTAATCAGCGGAAATAAAAAGCGATTTATCAGGCAAACCCTCGATGTCTTAAGAAAAACTATACCAAAGCCTAGGCCCTTAGCTCTCAGCAATTCTTACTTATGGACTTCTATATGATGGGGATAACCATTGTTATGTAATGCGATGATGGGCTAACAGTATCAGTAATATGGTTCTTATAATATATTATCGTGAGAAAAGATGCAAATCGAAAGTAAATTCCAGAAACAGACCTTTTTAAATTTGCTTACTTTATAGATACATTCATATATACGAGATTTTTGTAGTAAAGCATGCAATAGAGATAATTTGGCCCTATCTCAGACAGCTAGAAGCTCAAAAAAATCACAAAAGAGTTTGGATCACGCCGCGGTGTCGTGACGCGAAAAATATCAATAAAACAAAGTTACACTAACTGTTCAAGATAGGCAATCGTTTTATCTCTGTCATTGTTTGGTACAGATTGAACGTGACATTTATGGTTGCCACCTCTTTTTTAAAGAATAAAATGATGTTTTTTGATTGATTGAAAAATACAGAAATAAAATACCAAATGTAGATTTTTTATAAAACACATTGTTCTTGCTGCCTGCCTTGTTGACTGCCTCGTTGGTCTAGTGGTTGCTAAGCGCGACTGCTGAGCACGAGGTCCTGGGTTCGAATCCCGGGTCGGGCAAAGTGTTACTGGGTTTTTCCATTAGGTAGTTCTCAGTAGCAGCACGGTGTCTGGATTTGTGCCCGGTTGGTGGCAATTGGCTCGCCCCCTATTACATTGGGACCTAAAACATAACTAGTGAAATGTGGGTGTACTATATGTGCACCTCTGCCTACCCCTTCGGGGAATCCAGGCGTGATGTTATGTTTCTTTATATAGAAATGTATTCATTTAAAGGAACAGTAATTTTTACATATTTAGGTATTATAATAATATGAGAAACGCCTTTTTCTTAAATTACTTTAAATAATCTACTTGGAAAAAATCACGACGGTTGAAATAGCGATTTATTATATTTCTATATAATATATATAGTATTAAGATTATTATTATAGGTACAATTAGCTCAAATATACTACGACTAGTGGTAACCCTAGTACCATCTCTCATTGTTGAGTACTTTAATATACAGTTATATGGGCTACTACTGCCCTGTGGCTTTACGCACGATTTTTTCCATTATGGAATATTGAGTACAGTTATTTTGTATAATTGGATTCTCTGCTCTTATTATATATTAGTCCATAACATCAAGGATGTCTACATAAGTTTCGAAGTTTGCGTTATGAAAAATAGTTTGCTTTTCTAGTTTCATGGACTTTCCTGTAAACATGCGGCAGTAGGTAATCCCTACTAATATTTTAAACGCGAAAGCTTTTATGTATGTATAGATGTTCGTTACTCTTTCACGTTAAAACTACTGAATGGATTTTGATGAAATTTCATATGGAGGTAGCTGACGCCCTGGATTAACACATAGGCTTTTTATCCCGTAAAAATGTAGCGGGTAACACCGCGGGGCGCATCTAGTACATAATATATTATAGATGTCGATAGGAGTCTAGGAGGGTGAGTTTGGAAAGTGGGTCGCCACCTCAGTGTGAACTTAAAGTATGGCGAGACTTATAAGCATGTTGTGTTAATCTAGTACTTTATTCATATTATATACTCAACTTTAAAACAGTACAACCATATTTCGCCATGGTATAGGGGGCAAGCCTATTACCGATCTAACATTATTCACGATTTCTTGATACATACATACATAAATTCACGCGTGTTTCCCTGAGAGGTAGGCGGAATTCTTGATAGGGTGCAATAAGATGGCCATTTCCAGCCTGTAACGTTTCATACAAAGGGGTCGCTCTTCGTTAATTAATAAAGCATAACATATTCTATGTCATATTCAACTATCAATTAGTTGATACCGTCAATAGATTTAACCGTAGATCTGTATCAGTTCCGTGTACAACATGCTCGTTCATTATCAGTGTAAAACCAATATTAGGTTAAGCTAATTACTTAAAAGTGGTGATGAACAATAAATACTTCAGAACAAACATTGTCTAATTGTTTGAGATATAGATAGGTAAATACCACCTTAATATTTATTAGCAGTTTCCTTTTTTGGGACCAGCCCACCACTCTTGCCCATCATTGTAACTCCTGTGAGCCAGGATCTACAATGATTACTATTATGTACCATCGAGGCAATGAAACTCGAGGCGTCCCAGAGAAATGACTCGACTGTCTTGAAACCCGCAACGAAATACGTTTATAATATGTAAAGGACGAGACATTAGGTATAGTCCATTTCAATTTGATTTTATATAATATATGGAATTAGGTTCCCAACTCCCTCTATAATATTATTTGATTATTATATTACCTAATATCAGTTTCAGATAAAAGAAAGTTTGTTTACTTTTCGCAAATGAAATTGAAATGGACTATACCTAATGTCTATTGCTATTAGAGTGATATACAACCAGAGAAACCACAAATGATAATACTTGTGTGAATAGAATTGGTTTGCAACATGTTTACACAACCGACAGAAAACATCCAAGGCGTGGGAATGAGCCGCTCTACATGAACATTGAACAGTTTACGGAAATGTTGGAAAAACCACAGCAACTCTCACTTGCCTAGTATTTGGTTACAAACACCTATGTATACGCATAATACATATAACATTGACACATTATATCATCCATACTTAATATTATAAATGTAAAAGTAACTCTGTCTGTCTGTTACGCCTTCACGACTCTACCGCTGGACGGACTTTGATGAAATTTGGCATGTTGAAAGTTTAAGACCTGAGAAAGGGCATAGGCTACTTAACGCGGGCGAAGTCGCGGACAAAAGCTAGTAGTGAATAATTCCAAAAGGGTTTAAAATGTTTTATGTAGCGAAAACCAGTGGGCTGATTAAATATACCAATTTAAAGTGGTACATAATTATAATCGTAGCCAAAATATTTTCTTTGCTTATAATAACCTAATTTTACGTCTTCAGTATACAATCAAAATTACTCGAGTCCTAATTACGAACAAATAGCTACGAATTATAGTCATAGTTATAAATATACTCTAGCTACACAAAAGTTTAAGTTAATCACCATTATTAAAACGCCTCACATTACACTCAATTAAAAAATATTTACCTCAACTTTTTAAAGCAAAACTTACTGCAATAAATTTGAGTTCAGATTTTGTAGGTAATACAGCCCCCTTACCAATCCTATCCTACTAATATTATCCTACTTCCTACTTATATATATATATTATATATTATATATATATATATCCTACTAATATTATAAATGTGAAAGTTTGTGAGTATGGATGTGTGGATGTTTGTTACTCTTTCACGCATAAACGGCTGGACCGATTTGGTTGAAATTTGGTATGTAGATAGGTTATACCCTGGATTAACATATAGGCTACTTTTTATCCCGTAAAAATGTCGCGGGTAACACCGCGGGGCGCAGCTAGTAATATTATAAATGTGAAAGTTTGTGAGAATGGATGTGTGGATGTTTGTTACTCTTTCACGCATAAACGGCTGGACCGATTTGGTTGAAATTTGGTATGTAGATAGGTTATACCCTGGATTAACATATAGGCTACCATTTTTAACCCCAAAAAAATGTAGCTAGTAACACCGCGGGGCGCAGCTAGTAAACTTATAAAGCAGGGCAGATTACGTTGTGGAAGCGAGACGCCTACACTTCACGTACTGGCGTCTCGCTTCCACAACGTAAATTGCCCTGCTTGAAGAGTTCATGGTAAGGAGCAGTACTCTAAATTTGCCTAAAGTGTATTGACCCTTCACAAAGCTTGATTGAGCCGTGTATTGTTTAATTGAACAATAATAACTGCGCGTAATTTGTGGAGTTCAAAGATCACATTCATGGAGAAGTAGGGACTGATGTTGCCCAATATTTTGTAAGCGGCTCATCAATTAGAGTGACCTACGTAGTATTAGAATCGACGGATTTATAAAAAATAGTCATGTCATAATAATACCTACATTCTCATGAAGATAATTCATTATCATTGCTAAAATTAATAAGGGTGTCCATGATCCTAATTAATCGGCATCAAAGCTCGCACAGTCTTTTGTTTCATCTTTATTTCAAATTTTCAGTGATGTATTAGCTGATAAAGAAAACATCAATATGCCGCCTATGTAGGTAGATAAATAGTTTTCTGTAACAGTTAAAAAAATAAGTACACTTTTAAAAGTCTACTTCAAGTTCAAGGTTCATCCAAATATCCCGATAAGTAGCATCATTCGGTCAATATAGCGCCTAAAATTGATAATAGATTCAGCTATCTAAGTCACATGTTACAATCAGCTGGAAATTCGAGGCGGCTTAGAACAACAAAACACAATCTAGAACCTTAGATATTGTTATTATTTTAAATACATTAAGCTGTAGAAGTCATACTCAATCGTATACGCTTCCCCACTTAGAGTCGCGCTCCTCGACATTCGTAAAGTCTAATTTTATGAGTCAAGGAAACTAAACTACTGAATACTTAAACGTCCAGTAATTTACGACCGCGACATATAATTTGTATGTATTCTTGGAGCACTAGAACTTTAATGCGATTGTCTTTCTCACCTCAGTGATTATGTATGCGTAGGTATGTCGATGTATTCAGATATGTTTGTACCATTCTACTTATGTATAAAAACAAAAGATCAGAGATCCGAGTTAAGACTTTTTGTTAGGTGTCGCTAAAGTTAGGCAGTCATTACTCTTGTTGGAGTTAGCTGAGAGACACTAAAAAAAATACGAAAATTCAAAAATACTATCCGAAAATTTTGGAAGTATTGTACCTACCTATATATGCATGAGTATCGCACTGTCAGGGTTCTATCTAACCTTGTCAAAATTTAGGCAGCGTGTCATCTTTCAAACAAAATAATTTCAGAAAAAAATTGTAGAATAACTCTTTTATATGACTGCATCACTGGATCAAAATCTTTGCAGTACCTATACTTGTAGTACTTGCAGTTACAGCTAGTAATCTATGACAGATCAACCAGAATCAAGCGAGTTGCAGAAAGCAAATATGAACAATTGCTTAAATACATTCTACCAAACAATAACATACGTACTCAAATCGCAAGCCCACGTGAAAGTGTGTGCGGCGAACCATGATGGATGTTTCCTTTTCAGTCTTGCACAGAAGCACGCGACAATACAGTGTACAGTAAGATGCGGTAACAAAAGTGACCGAATGCCGATAACTTACTACTATGACCCCAAACTGGTAATCTTAGCTCATCGTCACACATCGTGTAACTTCGTAACACTTCGGCCGTTCTGATACGGCCTTTCGAAAGTAAACCCTGAACTTACAGGGGGAAACTTAGGTCATGAAGAAACGGCACAGTGTGATACTGGCATCTAGACGGTTACGAGACAGCTCACAATTATTTACGTGTAAAAGGATAATGAGTTGAAATAATTATACATAAAACTTTTACTAATACATATTAAAACACCGAAAATAATACCCTTTTTTGTTGCCATGTTAAAGCCATTTGCTTGCACCTTGAAGAAGGACATTTTTTTAAAATAAAAGCACAACATCTGGCTTGTGGCCACAGGGAAATGTGAACATGTCCAATATTTTAGTTGACTATGATGGAAATGGTGCAGGGCCGTTTATGAACCTGCTAATGAAAAGCCAAGTTTTTATATAATCTAGTTTGCATAAATTACTTTTATCTTTTAATAACTTCTAAATATGATGAAATCGAACAAATTTAATCAGATTAGATCCATCAGAATAATTTAATCTAACCGAATTGTATAATGCGCAATCATGTTATAGTGTAACGTTACAATATTGTTCCAAAAGAAACTAATTAACATTAAAAGTTGTTTCCATACTGATACGCACAAGATGTTTGCTTTAATGAAGCAAGTGATAATTGGTTTTGTCCGCATTAAGGTCCATACGACATTAATGAGCAGACGTCGTAGAGAATAGACAATGATGCTCTCATTTCAGCATCTTATCGATACTAATTTTTACTATCCTATCGATGTTGAAATGATGAATTAATACGAAACGAAATACGAAACGGTGACCTAGTGGTTAACATACCGGGTTTGTATGCACATGGTTGCAGGTTCAAACTCGGGCAAGTATCAATGTTACTTTTTCAATGGTATAAATTAGTTTCTTAGTTATTCTAAGACACTACTGACTAACGGTGACGGAAGACATCGTGAGGAAACCTGGATTTAATTATCTGTAATCGCCAACCCGCAGTGAGCTAGCGTGGTGATCAATGCTCAATCCTTCTCTATACGAGAAGAGGCTTTTGCCCTGCAGTGGGACAGTTATAGGCTGTTATTATTATTGGGTTTCATTTCAGATTAATTGATTGACGACGTCATTCCATTCACCGATAGTGAATCACCAACTACAGTAATTTTTAGTTAATACAATTTTCATCATGATTTTGATAGATATTTAGATAAGAAATATGTATAAAAAGTGTCACAAAAGAGCGGGTCACAGATTTTGGCAGATCTAAGAAACTGATAATAGGTAGCTGCGGCATAGCAACATAGTTCAACGCTCCCACTACATTACCATCATAACTATTATCTTAATGTATTGTTAATGTAAATTATCTTTTAAAATAATTTACCGGTAATTTGTACTTCTGTTTTCAGTGACGAATAGATTTGTGGAAGACACATATTTCAAACAACGCATGGTAACTGGAATGATTCCGTGGAAATAACCAATAGTCAGAACAGCATGTCGTTTCAAAAATACGAGTATTTACGCTCCTTATCTATAGATATCTTCATGTTTTGTAAAAAGTTTAAGGCCTTCACCTTGGCCTGTAGATTTGTATCATCATTATACAAACTTATTGCTGTTTTAGTACAAATATTAATAGCAAAAGTATCTTCAATGTTATGTCGATATTCGCTAACTAAACTGTTAGTATATTAGCAATTATATGACACACGTTCTTTTAAAAATAGCTTTAGTCAACTACGTGTTCTAGCTTTCCTAGTAACCTATTTTTGTAAAACAAATTTGTAAATGAAAGAAAAATTGTTTCATTTCAATGTTCTGGGGAATCTTGTGGTATTTTGAATTACGACTACTGAAGGTCTAATAAAACAATTAACAACAATGATAACAAACACTTAATTTCACTGCGAACATAATGATTTAGTGTAATAAAGCGCAAGACAGAATGTAACAAAGCATATCTCCTGTCGTACGACTCCAAGCTTCCTTGGATGGCGGCCAAACTGTGTGTTCCCTTGACAATCCAATAATTATAGTTTTCAGCGCTTCAAATATGATATTTATGATTCCTTTTAATGTCGATTTTTATTATCCGTTTCCTTTTTCTAAATTTAAAGAAAGTCTAACACGTTTTTAGGTTTGTCGCCTTTTTTTGCATCTCAATGTTATTAAACAGAGAAGTTTGGAAATACAGTCGACTTTAGATGTAGCCGTTTTTTGATGATAGAAATACAGTAGGAATTATTATTTAAGCTTCATAGGTTCATCACTATCTAGGGTTGGCATTTCGTCAGCTTTCGTTGATATCGAAACGTGATTGCATAGCCAGTATCGAAACATATTCCTTCCTACATGAAACTGCGTTTTTGTCTGATAATTTTAATTTTGATAGTTTAATTGACTACTTTACGGATTTGATTAGGTACTTTATTGGTAATTACAATAATAGATAATTTGATTTAATCCATTTCCTGTGCGCAATACCTTATCCGTCAGCAGCTTTATCATATTGTTAAGATGTGGAAGCGAGACGCCGCGCGCCGGCGCAGCTACAACGTAAACTGTCCTGCTTTAAGAGTTAAAAAAATCCTCTTCGCGGAAGAAGTTGCAGCTATTTACTACATTTTACGTTCAAATGAACCTCAACCGTCGGGTGGTAGACCATGTTTTTGTGACGGCCAGCAGCTCTCGGAGCAACCGGAGCGATCTGCGGATCTGCAGGTCGCCGCAGTCGCATATAAATTAATATTACTTACGTACGTATTTTGAGGTACATTACAGGAATTGATTTCTTCCAAATTTCGAATTTCGTAAGTGGTATCATTATAAATTATAGCCTCTGTGTTATGTATGTGATGTGCCAGCTATATTACACTGAAGTTTCATCAATATCTATCCCGTAGTTCTTGCATAAGGGCTAACCAACCTCCATGCATCTTCACAAACTTATATATTTATAATTGTGGGAAGTAGGATTACTATACTTTTATCTTTTAATGAAACACTTTCTTATCAGCCTTAATTGCATCACACTTACCATCAAGATTAGACCTTTGTTATCAAAACATTACGACATTCACCATTTAAACATTAGCGTCATAAATGAATAGTAGGGTTTTAGAGATAGCCGCATTTTATGGATCTGTTGATATTTAGTACCTACTTGCTTATCAGGAAATAAATATGCTAATGATAGCATTATATTACGTCAATGGCGTAAAAATCAGCTGAGTAAAATAATAATAACAAAATATTTCAAGATGTGTGGTTTTGTCTCATTCTATATAAATATCGCAATCGTGTGAATTACGCTGTAACCTCAGAATACAGAACAAACCAGACTCCGCGAACGCGTACAAAAGAGACGCAGCACCAATTACTCTAAAACGGAGTAATTGCAGAATTGGACTATTTGACATTTCGTTAACAACGATTTTGCACATTGTTAAAACGTTTTACACGCTGCGTATTTAATTCGATTTTGCCGTCCTGCGTAATGTCAATGTGCAAAACTGCAGTCGGAATTACCTATATAAAAACATGTTAGGATTACATTTTACATGTACACAGTACCTACACGGAAAGGAAAAATGGTTGAACGCGGGGCCTGTGGCCGTCTCATTGGTTAGAGCAAAAAACTATTATACAATGCCATTATCATAATAATATGACTTAGTAAGTAAGCTTTTCGCAGTAACAACATCGACAGCATAGTCATCCTTTATTTAATGTGTAATATAATGTTTATTCTTACCCCCATATTATTTTATTATGGGTGTAATGTACTTGCGTATGGCAACATTGGCAACGCCCGCGGCTTTATTGCGTTATTCAGCTAATTTGCCATCATAATGTAATACGTAGTATCTGGAAGACCAAGCGGCAAACCAATTCGATTAAGCTCAACGACTTTACCGAGTCAACGAATAATGAAATCGATTTATTCGCTCAAAATATTATTACGTTACTTGATTTTTTGTGGCTTAGAATCGAGCGTATATAAGGTATATATGTATATATACTCAACATAAAGTTGCTAACAAGATACCGAATTCTTTATTTACAACTATTTAATTCATATGACTTTTGTTGTCAATTTTGCATGTTGCCCATGCTAAGCTTGAATCTAAATTGATAAAGGAAATTAAAAAATGATGTAATCGAGCGGGATTTGAACCCGCGCCCTTCGCCGTACCGTGGCGCTGCTCCAACCAACTGAGCCACCGAGTTGCTGCTCGCTATTTAATTTTTTTTTGACGCAAACAATAAATGTAGGTTATAAATATTATGAAACACACAGGGACAGAAATATAGGTATAGCTTTGGGTTATGTTGTATTCGGATTGTTCATTGTTCAATCCTACCCATATTAATAGCTACTAAGGATTATAACAACCATGTAGGTAAATACTTCACGATATATTATTGTTGAACTCATGAAAATTCACGAATATATCGGATGATTCACATTACGAGTGTGCCACGGAACTTTGTTGTTTATGAACACCGCATTGTAACGTCAGCTTAATAAGGCAATTAGCTAATCTAGCTAATAGTTATGTGAAGCCTAAGAATGTATGAATTACTGCTATCGTAGCCCCCTTATCATGATACCTTAAAGCAGGTCTTACGATGTTGAAGCGAGACGCAGCTACGTGCGGTGTAATGCGTCTTGCTTTTACAACGTAAACCGTCCAGCTTTAAGGTTTCATGGTAAGGGGGCTGTTATTACGTATTTTATGGCAGTGAATATTAGTGATTTGTTTTTGTGACGAGTTGGCGCGGTCATGCGTTGACCATTGAGCTAAGAAAAGTTAGAGGCGGCATATACTCGTATTATGCAATCGTTCATTTTGTGTGTCAATACCCGTATGGTATGGTAGAGAAGTGCTGCTTACTCTTCAAGCTAGAAAGAAATCCCATGAATGAGCGAACTTAAAATTGGAGAAAGTGAAATAAATTATCTTATACTAGCTGCGCCCCGCGGTGTTACCAGTAGCTTATGTGGTAATCCAGGGTGTCAGCTCCATATGACATTTCGTCAAAACCCATTCAGTCGTTTTTACACCCATCCATACTTACACACTTTCGCGTTTATAATATTAGTAGGGATTACAGTGAGCTTGCTAAGCTGTTGTTTATTCAATAAAACAAAACAAACAAATGTATTATCTAAGTATACCAATTATATCTAAGTATGTAGTTAAATGGGGAATTGAAATCCATTATTCTTAGCCTTTACATTACTTACATCAAATCTAACATACACTTTCGTAGTCTACTGTAGATAATATTTAGAGGCTACATAGTTGTTTAAAAATCATCTTGCTTATCTCCTACCGTTTTATTATCAGACGTCAATACCTGATTGTATTTTGTTTTTATTCTGATTGAGTTAAGTCATGTGACAATCAGACGTAAGATGTTACCATGCTGTATAATATGAGACTATTCTAATTTGTTTAGGTGCGTTCAAAAATGACCTATGTCGGGATTTTATCTTATCTACTTATGACGTTATTGTTTTAACACATGACCTTGCTTGGAAATTCTTAACAGATGATTTTGAATCGCGATTGAGTTACTGTTAAGATAAATTCGGACGATGCAAGACGGCTTGCAAATATTTATGATATGGAGATCACGCTGATAATGAAATACCTATATTATAACATCTTTAAAACTCTTTTTCACTATGTACAAACAAGAACGACATTAATTTAGATAACACATAACATCACGCCTGTATTCCCCGAAAGGGTAGGCAGAGGTGCACATTATACTCCCACATTTCACCAGTTATGTTTTTCGGTCCTAAATCCAGACTCCGTGCTGATACTAAGAATTACCTAATGGAAAAACCCAGTAACATTGCCCGACCCGGGATTCGAACCCAGGACCTCGTGCTCAGCAGTCGCGCTTAGCAACCACTAGACCAACGATGCTGTATATTGACATTAATTTAACGACACTTTTCGTCGAAAGCAAAATTTGTGGTAGATATTAACAAGCCAGAGGAAAATCTTCAGGCACTTACAACTCGCCATCTGGGCAATGAGAATGCTTTAGCTACATACCTAATACATTCTAAATCGATCCCCCACGGACATGAATAAATTCTATACGTAAACAGTCCTTACTAACTATGCTGGTACACAACAACTATTATTATCCTTGCTTTATATTCTTGTACAAAACGTAACCTACATTACAACGTTGTTATTCAAATATGTCACGAGTAACGAGCCTACTGCTGATCACATTTGTGATTGTATCGACATCAAGGTACAAGTAGATCACGCAACAAACTCATCAACTTGTAATGGTTTATGCATGAAACAATTGTAATAAACAAACGTGAAAATGATTGGGGAATGAATTTGTGATCGTTATCCTGCTCTCTTATCATGAACTCGTAAAGAACGTTGTGAAAGCGAGACACCGCTACGTGAAGTGTTGTGCGTCTTATTTTCGCAGCGTAGTGTCCTGCTTTATGAGTTCAGGGTAAGGAGGCTGGTTTATTTTGTTTTGTGATATTCTTTTATGCAGGTAGGTTACTTTCTTAGATTCTAGATATAATCATCTTTACTTATAAAAATTGACAATGCTTAAACTATACCTGTCGTTTGTATGTCAAAGAATAGAATTTAGAAGTTGTTAACTTAAAATACATTTTAGCATCGTTTATAAGTAAGAGGGAATGATAGAAGTATGCAGGGGATCAGTCATGCCACATTACCTACATACAAAAAATACTTAGATCTCGAACTAAACAAAACAAAGTGTGTTCACTTATGTTTCAAGTGTTATGTAGTGCATAAATGCAGTATTTGGGGTACACAACACCTCACTTCCTTAAAAAACATTGACTAAACCTAAAAACATCCTACACAATTATTAAGACTCTCTTCTCGAATACAATATTCAGCGGGTACATTCGTTAGGTACTGCTACACAATATCATCGTTGCAATCTGGAAGCTATTTGCTAGAGAATGCGGAGGTCATACAAAATGGGGGTTCGGCCAAATGGATCCACGGCGAACCAATTTTCCTCGGCACGAAAGGTGGATAATCTTTTAAAAATTAAATTGCTTATTCCACAGGCTCTTTGGATTTTTTTACAAGATTAGATAGGTATTTCTGGGCCGTAAACATTTACGATTTTCGTTTCTTTTCACTCTCCACAGTAGGTAATTGGGCAACATTGAACTTCGGCTGTTTCGAATTCATAATGCAGTCTTGAAGCTTGGTTTTCTCCTTTGTATCTACTCGTACTTACTTATTATGTTATATTTCGATTCTTAAAAGTGTAGTTACTAATATCGTAAAACTTGATAACGTTACTTTGTTTATTGTAAATATTTAGTACGTACGTACGCACAAATTATGTACCTCAACGTAATGCTTTGATAGCAATCTCGTAAATGATAAATAATAATAAATTATACATGCCATATAAAAGTAAGTACTAAGTAAAGCTTAATTTTTATAATATTTTGATGATAAAATTAAATATTGGATAAAAAAGATAAGTTAAAAACTATAAATCGTTTTATCAAACGGGACTGTTAGAAACAGTACTTTCTGTTCGGCAGAATTATGTAAGACGGCCCAAAACGTACTGCAATTACCGATTTTAGAGCTATAGCCAGAAAGAAGAAACGAAGCACCTAGGTATAACATTTACTGCAACACGGTCGTATCGAGTCTTTCTTACTAGAAAAGCGTTGAGATCGTCAAAATCGTGTGAAATTGAAGTTTGACATCAGCTACTCCTAGCGTACGACCGTACGTCCAACCGGGACACCTGAGAGATTTTTCACCTGTCTGAAAAGCCATGTCAGAGGCCTACGGGCTGCTTAAACTCTGACACCGGGTTGTTCACCAACCATATGTTAAGAAGATTGCACTAAGTAGAAACTGCCCAATGGCATTAAGTCCGCCTTTATACAAATGTGTATATAAAGTATAAATTAACTCGACGACCTGATTAGCGCAGTGGCTAAGCGATTGGACTGCTGCGCTAAGGGTTGCGGGTTCGATTCCCGCCCGGGGCAAAACTTTGTGCGAACCACAGATGTTTGTCCCGAGTCTGGGTGTTTGTGTATGTGAATATTTCATGTTTGTGAAACGCACCTACGATACAGGAGAAATTCCTAGTGTGGGGCGACGTTTTTTTAAAAAAAAACAAAACAAAATTAATAAATAAATAAATATTCTTTTACAAATAACCTAAGCATGATCAGCGGGGTTACTATGGGCTTCCGTTGCAGGTCAATTTCCGTTGTGGAATCAAGATGCTGCTAAATGCACGTGCAGAACATTGCGGCATCTCGCATCCACAGCGGAAGATGACCTGCAAATGTGATACAAACTCATAGTAACACGGCAATCAGCATCAATGTATACAGTGTGTTAAGAAAACCCTATCCTATCAAAAAGGAATACTGAATAGCCTCCTTCTTGATTGGACGAAGTTTTCGTAACAGCCTGTAAAGTCCCTCCTTGCAATAAAAAAAGACATAATTCTGATTACTAAACTGTCCACTTTATATCCTAGCTCTTGATTTTCTGGTCAGTATAACATGTTATCGATCAAACCGGTAGCTAATATCGATACAGTAACAGTAATGATATTAAACGGGATGCTTTTAAATATGTATTTAAACGGGAACGCAGACTGGATGGACCGTCGTTTACAACTGGTCGGTAAACTGCAGTAAAAAAATATCTAGGATTTATATGGTATACCGTAAGGCAGGTTAATTGCCAAGTTAATTAATTTTAATGAACGGAGATAAATTCAATATTATTAAGACTTATATTAATACAATCACTTCTGCAATGCGGAGGACACACAACCCAAATTATTATTTCCAGGGGCGAATTTATTGCCATTTTTGTTGGGCCTAAAATAGGTTCGTACCTCTTACGACTTTTTGAGTCGGCGTCGAAAATAAATGTAGGTACAATTGTAGTTATAATGAAATTGTAATGTTTACATTACTTCGAGTAAGCAGTGAAGTATGCCGGACCAATTAATTTTGTTGTACATTAGCAATATCTAACTTCAACATTAAACACATTTTTTATAACAATTTATAAGCAGTCTCCATTTTATCAAAAGGTTAGTAACCTTTAACATCTGGCTCAGATTGACTGCTTTGATAACTTGAAATTCAGCAGACGCATTTCGGTACCTAATTTAGTCCACGCGTGATAAGTAAAATAAAAATATGGACAAAAACTGAGAGCACGTCATTATCGTTAAGACCATAAATCTCCCGGTCCTGTTATGCTTTTAACTGAGTTTTTTGTGCGAAACACTGAGTCATCTTATAATGTGGGGATTCGCGGCATTAGCGGACAGCGATCGTATCAATGGACAAAGCTTTTGTTATGTCATCGTCCGCCTCCTCCTAATTATGTTTGGTTCGACTTCTAGCCTAATTAAAGTTATCGATTTAATTGTAAGTAATTAGCCTTTTTATGACAGTTCATTTGTTTATTTAAACTGCGTTATTCGTAAACAAAGAAAATAATTTAATAACAACCTTATCGTGTCAATAGTAAAAACTAATTTAAGAAAGGATGCATAAAAATTCTTCTGCTAAACCTCAAATGCAGTATCACAAGATTACCTACAAATAGCTTGCCCTATAGTCAAATTCCCACAATGGTTACCATCTGACGCTTGGGAGTATATCGTTTGAGCATTATGTACAGTCATATACAGTGCTATAGGTTAAACATTTAATTATACTTTTATAAAGGCGACAAGAACTTAAAGTGGTCGTCTAACCAAAATTCTACGGCCTACGTGTCATATGATATGCAGAGCTATCTTTAATCTATTTCATAATACATTGGACAGACGACAATAGTTTAAACTTGTCATCTAACCAAAATCCGACTGCGACAAAGGCCGTTTAACCTCGCAGATCGACCGATAAGCTAACTATTTAGCTACAATCCTCTAATTAATACAAAGGTATTGCTCAGTCATAGTTGGTAATGGGAAAACAAACTTGAGATAGCTTCGGAACCTCAGAGGTCAGCTACTCGTATTGTTTGTAATGTTTGGCTGAGCCGTCCTTCGTGAGCTAAGTTATGTTAACTCAGTACATTAGTGTATATTAGGAGCATTATTTGTGTAAGCCTGTGTGGTTACTTCAAATTGAATGTCATTTAGAACGCGGACGCGTAAATATAAAAAACTAGCTGCGCCCCGCGGTGTCATCCGCTACATTTTTTCGGGATAAAAATTATATGTGTTAATTCAGGGAGTCAGCTACCTCCATATGAAATTTCATTAAAATCCTTTTAGTAGTTTTTACGTGAAAGAGTAACAAACATCCAACCATACTTACAAACTTTCGCGTTTATAATATAAGTACGGATTTATCAATGCTCGCTCTTTTATTTCTTGAATTTGTTTGAATATTGATGGTGTTTTGCGTTGAATTTTTGTGTGATTGGCGTGTATTTTACGTTTGTTTGACAAACACATAGGCTTAGTAACTTTTTATTATTAGGCTTTATAGTTTTTACGCCTTAAAGTGTGTATATCGTATGATGCGATGATCCTGGTGTCGAGCCAATGGCAATAGTTTGGCATATAATGAGCGGAGAGTGAGTTCAGAGTCTTCTGATGAAGAAGAACATATTTGCCTACGCCTTTGGGCATTGATTCAGTAATTGCGATAATCGTATTGATTTTTTTTTAACAAACTACGTTTTCGACTCAACTAAGGGTCAGTTGGGTCGAAAACGAAGTTTGTTAAAAATATAATTCGTGCGTTATGGACTCCAATTCTAGTTAGCTACAACAAAAGCTTAGTACGTAACTACATAATATCATTACCGAGAATGACCAGCTATTTGTATTGTTAGTAATTCACCGAAACTAAACAAATCAAAGCAAATCACCATGATCTATTTACCCTTTGTCAGGCTATCACATGGCATTGTTATCAATATGGCGGCACATTCATAATGAAAAGTGGCGTATTCAATGACCAACATCCGTGGTGATTATCTAAATTTAGCCCTGTAACAATTTTATTTCACGCCCACCTTTTATCAATGCGGTGTATGCAGATATTGCTGTTTTGTGGGCACTATAGCTGTATCCATGCACCGACAAATGAAATTTCAGATAAAGATTGCGCTTGATTAATATTGATATCGCCGGCCGGTGTTGTTGATTTTATTTCATAAAATTTGAAAACACTTAATTAAAATTTACCACCAATGATAAATGAAAATAACAAACGAATAATGACATACTGAATTTAAAAGTAAGTACTAAGTGAGTTGACAGCATTAGTTATAATAAAGTCAAGAAAATACGTCAGCGTCAAAATTGTTGAAGGCAAACAAGCCCTTAAATAACAGACCTATGATTAGTGGCTGTGTACCTATCACTTTTATGAAATTACTTTGTAAACGTAAAGGTGACCTACATGAACAATTTTCAAACAACGCTATAACAGGCAAAGATAAACAGGGCCGTAGACTGATGATAAACATACATCATTTTAGTACCATAACTACACGACGGTAGAAAATAGCTTCTGTAACCGAATAAACTGCTTACGTCCATTCTTTATTAGGTGCGATCGATGTAACAGTACTTTTGACACGTCTGATGAATACTCGATATATCAATCGATTTGACTCGATTAAGTCCAATCTATATTAATCGAATGAACAGCCGTTGCGTGCGGTTTGATACAATACATTAATTCTTTGTTTTCCATTTTTTGTGCAAAATACCGTATATTTAACTTTTTACATTTTCCGACACTTGCACTTGTGCACACGAACACTTGTTCGTTCTAAGTGTTTCGAAATAATATAGAAAGAAGGTTGCTTAATACTGACTGACCGCAATGTAAACGAGCCTATTGGTACGATAATTTAGTGCTAACTTTTGAGGCTAAGGGGTTCGCTCACCGCACTATTCAAATATTTATCGTCTACCTATGTAATCCATCCAACAGATATTTCATTAGACCCTAAACATTCATTTATTCATGTGACATTTATGTGAATAGGTAAAATGACATTCAAAGTATTCTTTAATATTCAGTTAATGGGTTTCTTTTTCACATCATTAATCAAATCGTATTAACTTTGTCCTCAACACGTTATTAACATAAAATTATTTTGTGCAGGTACTTTTCGTCGTTGACGGACAAATGCAGTGCGTGAAGTTAGTAGACAGCACGCTCCAGGTCACATAGTATCAAGATGGTTGTGGGCCGTCGAAACGTGAGCATGATGCGGTTGGGGCGCTGCGTCGCGTTCCTCGCGGCCGCCGCCTTCCTCCTCCCCTTCACCATCCTGCTAATGGTAGCAGACCAGCAGTACAACCTCACCTACAGTTCCAAAAGAGTATTCTACCAAGAGGTAAGCGATCTCTGCTGAACTTAATGTGTATGCAATGACTTGAAGACAACGTTACTCGGTGCAATCGTTAACTGTAGTGTCTAAAACCTAAGTCACGTCACGTAATAGTGCCAACCCAAAAAGGCCAAAGCCCGCCGGTTGAGGCGACGGACTGTCGGTCTTGTGGTCGTAAGTCTGAACACCCGTTTGACTGACAACAGAATTACCATAAAAAAGGCATTCTGTTGACTATGATTAATGATTCGGCGGGGTAATGTTGTCTTTGGAAATCACCCTGTTCTACACTGTATGTAACAGAAATAACTAACATCATCACTTTTTCCATTGATAATCAAGATTTCTTGTTGCATGAGCGAGTGAATAACGAAGGGTTATTAAAGAGAAATGTAAAGGAAAAACTGCCTAAAGTCTTAACGTTAGTCACGGAGAGCGAAGTGTCACGAACGCTTTTATCCAACATGTAACGATGACGGAAATTGAATCCATCGCGAAGCACACTTAATCTCAATCAATCAAAACAAAAGTTTTAAGTGAGTTTGGAAGCTCGTTTAAGTCAAACAGACATTCACTTAGAGTAAATAAATTCGAAATATAACACAGCATTCATTACTTAATAAGGATTACTTGGTTTAAAGTTTCACTAAGACTTGATACTGTAATGTCAAGACGAAATACGACACATTCCACACACATTTCGCTGATAAAACATTAATATAAAAAACATAAATTGAGCAGCAATTAATGCTAAATAAGCACAACAGCATATCAATGACAGTTCAAAGTGCAATCAGCAGTAATAAACATTCGATGAGTCGAGAAAACAAATGCAACCTGTACTCGACATTGACCCGAAAGCCAAGTTCCGGACGAAAGTGAATTCAGGTCAAATTTCTTCTTTTGCAGAGCGACTTCTATAAAATTAATGGAACATATTACGCGCCCGCATTCACGATAACGACACCTACTATGTTAAGGACACAGGTAACAGAGTTGTCGCATACACACAGCCGAGCTAAATGCCCAGGTACACAGCGGGCAGTTTCGTTCCTCGAAACGTTTTTGGGACGTAGTGGCATGCTCTTAGATATACAAATATTCGTTAAATTTTAAAGTATCAAGATTATTTTTTTATGTAATTTATACCTCTTTTCAAATGATGGGAAACTAAGAACAAGCCTCTTTAATGTCCCGATGACGTCTCGATGTTTCGCGCTGTGTGCCAAAGCCAACACTGCACCCCACGCTTTACTAACGAATTAAAAAGAAACATGCAAAGGTCTAAAGACGGCTGTGCACGACAAACAAACAAACATACTCATCCCTGTCGATGGGAGAGCCACAACGCACTCGTAGACGTGTTTGTGACGTAACATTTACTGGGTATCTTGTATTGGTTTATCTTTGAAGGTGTTTAACGACTTTATTTAAGCTAGAACTAAGGTGTCATTTGTTTATTAGATACTCGTATAATGCATGGGGTTGGGTTTTACATTTCTTAAAATGTTTTCAGGTACTTTTTATATTCAGAGCAACTGTCGGTTTACAACAATTTTAGAAGCCTCGAGCAAGGCAATTTTGGTGGAAATTTTAGGTTATTCTTCTAAGCATTAATCAAACCAGTTTTGTGCCTGGTATTGTAGGTTACAAGTAACGATTCTGTCTTACCTAGTAACATAGTAAAAGACGATTCGCTAAGCTTACTCACAGACACGCGAGCTTTCAACCACCCGATGCTATTCCCACACAATCCATCAACAATCGATGGTAGTATAACCATTAAATTGTTTTGTGACGGTATCCGAGTAATCGATTTTGAATCGAATATTTTAATTTAATGCATACTGATGTTTCTTGGTAAGTTTGAATATGGAACGGTATTTTATTTTTATTTTTGTGTCAACGGCAATACATACCGTTTATGGTTGAATGTATACACATTGCGTATAATACAAAATATTACCCTTTAAGTTAAGCCTAGAAAAAGAAAAATCTGCTCGGTGTCCTATATAAAAAACTCAATGACAGAAAACAAAGTCCGTCCGTCTGTTATGCAGCTGCTTGATCGTCATCGTCTTGATTGTTATATTTTACAGATATAGCTGTCATTAAATTTAATACTGGCAAGATATAAATCGGAAGTGAGGGAAATAGAATACATAAAAACCATTTAAAAGTCTTTTACAAAATAAGGTTGTCTCTGATATTAACGTGCAATGTTTTATATCATTTTATTATTCTGGTTTTTTATTTTAACATAATAATAATTATCATGATGAACCTTTATGTATGCGTTAGCTTGAACTGCGTCATTATGCATACGCCGTAACATCATTGTCTTCAAGTTATGTGGTCATTAGCTAACTGTATTCTGTCATTGACTTCACTACGACCATTTCATTAACATACGAACTTTATTTCACTCTAGTATGTCCAAATTGTGATACCAAAGACTTTTAAGATTAAGTACCTTTTTTATTATTATTAATTACTGCAAATGGAGAACTTACATATTAAAAAGGAAAACTGCGGCAATTACTTTTAAGAAAAGATGTGCGTGAACTTTGGGAAAAAGTTTTATGTAATTAACGTTTAGTTTATGATATCGTTTACACTCGAAGTTAAGTTATTCTTAAGTCGGTTTTGGTAAGTGCTATAATATAATTATTTTAACAAATAATGTGTAATTTCCAGTACCTACAAACAGATCACGAAATAATAAGATAGTGTACGTACAATTATTTCCCACATGTAAACTACAACACGAAATTCGATATAAAAAAAAATGAAAGTTCTATACATTTGTCACATACCAGCCAGTGTTGCTTCAAATACTACGGCTCCATCTGTATGCAAGTGACGTCCTTGGGTCAGTGCTGAAACGGTACATTGCCTAAGACAATGACAGTGATGCGTCCATCGGCCCTGACTGCGCAGCCCGTAAAAAATGACAATGCTCTACATATTTTATTACCGAATGAATTTATATTGAAAGTCTATCTTAATATATTTTTTTTATAAGTCTTGTAGTCACATAACTATACCTCGCGTCTATTCCAAAAAAGACGACGTGCTTACATCATATGTATAAGAATTATAACAAGTGATTAAATATTACGAAACTTTATATTAACTTGAGGAGGGTCCTAAAGTTTTAGCTCATTCATAGACCAATATCATTACAGTCAGTTCATTGATTTAACCATAAAAACCAGCTGGAGACAGAAACGCATTCATAATTTGAATATTATGTATCATCATCATCAGCGCGAAAACGTCCACTGTATAAATAACTAAAAATTGTATATAGCACCTCTATCAATATAAAACTTAATTACCATAGTTCTACATCATCAGTCTGTTCTCTTTACGTTTTCAGCTAAGTTAACAATTCGTTAAGCGCGTCGTCGCGTGCACAGGCGAGATGTGTACACATGTGAGTGTTGTGACAACTGACAGTGAGTGAAACCTCTTGTGTGTAGAGTGTGCCTAGGAACAAGTGCTGACTGAGTTACGTCTTCAAACAACCTCGTTGGATAGACAAGACTTTTTTTATAATGACCTAGTTTAAATTAGGAACTATGCAGTAAGAATTCAGCTAGTAAACTGCCAGCTCCCTTTTTTCTTAAAGTGATTTATAAAAGGAGCTGATAATACAGTTTCCATTTTCAGTGGCCAGATAACTTCTATCATAGAAATGCATTTGACCTTTTGAAAGAAAAAGCGATTGATAAACCGACCCTCTATCCAGCCTATATCGAAACATTTCTAGTTTTTCAGCTAGAGGCATTATTGAGCTTTTTAAATCTTCAAATATATACAAAATGTGCATTTCACAGATCTGTCTCAAGAAAAGTATGCATGACTTTAAAATGGCACATGCAAAATACATATCCGACAGTAAGGAAGAAAATCCTACTGCTAGGATATTTATTTCCCATTCTCAGAAAAATCTTGCCAAATATTTCAAGCTCAAGTTTCAATTTGAGGACGTATTCGCTTTCAAACTTCGCTATCGCCGGCACTGACGGATAGTCCCACGATTTATAAACGTGACTTTAGTTGGCGATGTTAAATCGTGGTTGTCTGTGGTTTACACTTTTTTTCCTTACATAATTATATTTTCGAAGAAATGAAGCGGTGTGACTCATCCTGCCAGTAACACGTCAATCTTTAAAAAAGGAACACGCACGTTCCGTATTGTGAATGTAATTTGCAAATCATTATTTAAAAGTTTTTTGTAGGTGATGTAGGCACATGTATTTCTATAGAGTCTAATAAAGATGACAAATCGTTTTTGAAAACATTAGTGGCCAGTCTTACAGGTGAATAAAGTTGTGCTTATTTATTTCGGATCTTTGGCATTGTCTTATCAATAAGGCGTCCAATGCTACATGTGTATTTTATATGATGTTTTTAAATTTGTATATAAACGGTGTATATAAAACCTACTTACAATAAAAATCTATTCTACCGGATAGAGCCAAGCTATTGTTATATCATCACGCCAGTATTCCCAAAGGTATAAGCAAAGATACACCCGCATTTTGCATGACTGATGATAAGGATAACTGTAAGATTAATTCAAGTTAGTCGACCTCCAGAATATACCTCTACAGTACACGGTATAACAAGATTCTAAAGTCAGATAAGTTGTGAAACTTAAAGCTTTGCAACAACCCTAAGGGATTTTGATGTGTTAGAACGGTCACCATCACGATAACAGCTGCAAGCTTTACCTAACCTTGGTCGATAGCAAATATAGCTAACGTTTAATATAACGTTATTCCAATGTCGCATAATTATGAATCGTATATAATTAAACGTCTATCGATCGAAGTCACCAAGGTCTTGACAACATTGAAAACTTGCAATGCAATATCTTTTGCAATACTTGTGCTATATAAAGTACATTATACCTAACTATATCGCCTTTTTAAAACTACATTTAAATTAACCCTTGCCTTCAATCGGAACTTTTTACCCGACCACGGCTTTACTTTGACCGTTTTTGTACCTGTCTTGATTTTCGTCTTAAATATTTGTATTGTATTTTTAGATCACTTTTATTTTAGAAGTGGGTTACAGTTTTTGAAAATTACTTTTTTATTCTAGAGTATCTAAATGTGTAATATGTATAACGCCACATTTTCAATAACTCCTTTCTTCTCCTTGAGCCCTACTTTCGCATCAAGAAACAAGACAAAATGCGAGTACAACGCACATAGAAATTCCTAGGTACTTGCTTTACTACGTGCTACACGACCGACCCGAGTTAAACGACTTATCTGCTTCAGATTGCAATGTCACGTACGCTTGTATATCTAAACTACCGCAAGGGTACTTTCGAGTATTTACATACATTATGCCTGTTTATGTATGTAGCAGAATAGAGAATACATTTTAAAATGATCGATATTGTTCTGCAAACTCACCTGCCAGATTCGAGTAAAAAGGTCGCTTTAAGTGAGATATAACTGTAGATGTTTATATGTATATTATTGTCCGTAAAGGGACAGATAAAAATGCAGTCTCGCAATGGTCTTCGATCCGATAAATGAGCAGTTTGCAATATATAACATGGTATTTTATCTTAAGTGACGAATTGTGGCTGTATGGATTCTTAATGAAGCAGAAACTCTGTCAACCCCTTAGGAGAAAAAAGAAAAGGAGTTTATATGTATGTTTTCTTTTACTTTAAAGAAGACAATTGGTGCATAATTGAGTTCAATAGATATTCTTTGATATTAAGTTGCTTCGAGCTCTACTGTAGAGCTTACATAGCTTAGAGCTACTTAAATTCTTCTAGTAGAGCCCCTACCTTCCCTTAGGGAATAAATATTTAGGTATAAAACATGAATATCTCTCACGCTGACATTATCGATTCCTGGACATATATGTAACAGCACTACCCTCTTCAAAATGGATGCCAAAGCCCGTCACCCGGGGTACTGGTCAAGCGGGTCATTGACCGCGGAACCAGCGGCTGAATAATTATGAAATTACCTGCGCTCGCTCCGTAACAATACTTACCTATATCTAATTTTCTTAATATTCGGCGTATTTTAAAACAACAACCATTATTATGAAACGCAGAATTGGCAACGTTTTGGTTTATTTCGTTTCAACCAGACAGTTTTTGTTGGAGTTGAACACGCGAGGTGAGGCGCGGCCAATTCTGCCGCATATTAATATACGATAACGTATGCCAAAATAAAAGTGTTTTTATTTATTAGCAACCGTGTTATACTTTATTCGTTCGTATCTATTTAGGAAACTCTACTCAATGATTCAATTTGTATCCTAAAAAGGATAAATTCGTAATAAGTTAGAAATTAGGTAAGTAGGTGTGTATTTAGATATGAATTATCACGACTAATGTACAAAACAAACATTATCAATACATAACCTATCAAATTTAAAAATCGAACGATTCCAAAAAAAAAAGTGTGCTAAAACAAAAGCGTAAATCAACTACCGGAAGAATAGCATGCCATAGACTTAGACACTTACACTCAAATTTCAAATTCAAAAATGTATTCGCAAAAATCAAAAATTACTCGCCTCTAGCTGTTGGCACACACCGGAGTTGTGAACTTTTTGAGACAAGCCTTTTGGGTCAGCGCCCTACATTTTCAATTAGGGGGCAAGTGCAAAAATCTCTCATAAATTCAGTAAGTTTACACGTCCATGATAAATGACTGTCACCTTTTTAGTTCTGGTAAGTTTTATGGTCACGAGGTTTTTATTTCATAATGGCTAGTTGCCCGGTTCTAAAGTGTCATTCCTATAGAAAAGAGGCGGCATGTTACGTTACCACAGTTATAGTCTCCACAAACTACGTATTTTATGGAAATAATGTCAAAATGTGTCACACGAATTGAAAGTATGCTTTAATATTACTTGAATTATCCTCGATAGGTTTGCATGATATTTCCACTGCACTGTTAATAAATTGAAACGGTATTACAATCAGAATTGTATCCTAGTCACGCACAGTTATCCATTGTTTTGCGTGTCCAATTTATTTATAGTGCTTCTTTGCGTATGTATAAATTGTTTGTAAGAGGGCAGGTAAGGACTTAAGCTATACCAATGATAGGAGCAGGTGAACTGTTCACACTATAGGTACTACACCATAGGTTAATATATGTAACACTAGCTGCGCCCCGCGATGTTACCCTATTCACTTTTTGGAATAAAAAGCCTATGTGTTAATCCAGGGTGTCAGCTACCTCCATATGAAATTTCATCAAAATCGGTCAAGCCGTTTGAGCGTGAAGAGGTAACAAACTTACAAACACGCTCACAAACTTTCGCCTTTATAATATTAGTGTGATGTATGCACGTAGTAGTATTACTAAAACTGGCCTTAAACTAACATTAGTATACGGTGATAAAGAAACAATACTATTAATATTCCGTACACAACTGATCGTGGTTATCGCTAAGTGACATTCAAGGTGTCTATGTACCAAACAAAATGATAGGAAAGGGAGTGCGTTTGTTTTGCGCTAACTGGAGTTATCTCTGAGTTTAACATGACAAACATAGACTTTAACATTCCTATATTTTGGAATGTTTCATCATAACGGCTTTAAAATATGTTTTAGGTGTACCTAAGCATACCCAAATTGGCAATAGATGCACATATGTATTGAAATCCTAAGGGACTTATCATCTAAGAAAGGACATCAAGCAAGAAACGAGAACTCTCTCACTTTAACACACCCAAATTACTATAATGTTTGATTAAGTACCCTTTGGTATGCATATCAACTACACGCGTTACTCCACAGCTAGGAGAAGGCCCTTGTCCTAAGACGCTAGTATAGGATAATTCTCAGTATCTCACATTACAAAGCCCGCCACACGCCCTGTGGATACCTCTACTAATCTACAGTCACGATATCGTGACAATTTCATTTAGGTACACCTGTGCATCTTTTAAGAATATAGGCAGGTAAGGTAATACATGCTTAGTCATTAAAATGCATGACATTTGATTTGCTTTCTTCCCATTTATTGTTGAACACCTTCGGAAGACGATGTGCTCATGTGGCCACAGTATTTTTCAAAGACAGATAACAGGTGCGACTTTCAGACCGATTTAAAATAATGCCGGTAAAATCACCTACAACATTTTATTTGAAGCGAATATTAATTAAATTGCACTAATAAAACTTAGTACAAAGAATACTAGTTGTAATTCCTGTATCGAGACGGTATTCGAAACAAATTAAGCGTTAGAACGTGCCGCTCGTGCAGTGCGTGATGTCTCGGAACACATTTATCTTGCAACTGGAACAGCTCAGCTATAAGTAACCAATACCACCATTCTAATATATCTCACGTTCACAACCTTATTCTGGTACTTCTTTGGAGATTATTTTTACTTCAATCGATCACAGAAGTTGACGGATACCGAGTATAGCGGTCCTATTTAGCTCCTGCATTGGTAATTATGCTCTTGTCTTATACAAAGGATTTTTTTTCCGTGCCAAATTCTTCACATGCTAATCCCAAACCATTAAGTTGACAATATAAATTAAAATAAACTTTCAATATTCTAAATCAGGTGCTAAATAGGATCACTTTTATTCCGTTTTTTAAATTCGACAAAACTATCAAAGTTATATTTGGACCTGTCAAAAGAACGATACGTGACATTGTAATTTCCGTGGCGACGACAGTCCCTACTAGGTTGGGGAGTGTGGCGTGTTGAAAGGGAAAGCGGGATTCTAAACGACAATGATGAAGACTTGTGAAGTTTCTTAGTTATTTTCAGCATATTGATATATTTAAATGAATACATGTAGTCTATGTTGTTATCAATCAATTATACTGAAAGCAAGTTTTTTATTTACCCGGCACACTTCGTATTGCCATTTAAACCTTCCCGGGACTTCCACGAATATTCCAAGATCAAAATTAGCCAAATCGATTCAACCGTTTTCGAGTTTTAGCGAGACTAACGAACAGTTATCATTTTTATATAATTTTATAGATATACATAGATAAATGCCAACCCTAATAACCCTAAAAAACAGCGCTAAGAATCATGAATAGCGGTATAACATCGTTGATACGTAATGTCAATACTATCGTTGACATTTAAAGGTCGGGAGATACCGCGAATGCTAGTATTTTTCCTTAAGCTTCTTTTTACGCTGTCTCTACAAAGACCATTTTCTATTCGATTCTATTGTCTCTCGATATAATTTTATTGACATAGAAACCTCCATTAGTATCTGGAATCGTTCTATTTGATAAATAATGTAAATCCAGTCACGCAAGTCTGCGGATACAATCGTTTGTTCTTTCTAATATGTCTGCCTGATTGGGATCTACTTCTTGTAGCTTTATAACTTATGGTGACGTTCAGATTCTTTGTGAAGGTTTATTTTTTGCGGCCCCATTTGTCCAATTTATGTCATTCTTATTAAATGATTGTCGAGTGTCGTATGTTGAAAGGGAAAACGGGATTCATAGGAAGCAAGTTTGTCTTATGTAGATTGTATTAGTTAGTTACTTTATAAGCATATTTAAAAGGTAGAGAGTTTGACTTGGTTCATTGAACTATTATGAGATTGGCACAGGATCGCGGCGGATGGGATAATTTACGGAGGCCTATACCTAGTAGCGAGATAGAGGCAGTGGATGATAATATTTAGGTTAATTTGTTATCTACCTACATGAAATCAATATCATCATCCTCAGCCGGAAGACGACAAACAAAAGCCCCCCTTAGAACGACAACTTGTCATTTGCATATAAAATCGATATCGCTATTTGCAAATTAAAAATGCAGTTACAATAAGATATAAATTATTTTCCAAACCATTTGACAGTATCGGATCGACATGATCTCAATATGAAACAAATTTTTATGATACCTATATTTTCGATTCTCAAAAAGACAGCTCCCATAAACGCAACACAGTTAAAAGGCAATATTCCTAGATCTCCGCCTGAATATCGAGCTTCGGCAGCTGGCGACTAGCTTGCCGCAATGCGTCAGCGTGTTTACTGCATCATCTCGATACACGGAAATAAAGATGGCTACACAACAGATATTAGCATATTGTTGGAGTTGTGAACAACTTTTGTATAGGAAAGTTCTGTATCAATATTATAATTTTACTGCAATGTCTCCGCCTGCTTGGATATGGTTATCTGAAAAATGGTAAATGAAGGTGAATTTAAACTAAAAGTTGGTTACTAAAACTCTACATTTTTCAGATATAAGTAACTTGAATATTAGGTTGTTAATATAAAATATAGAATTATAAGATCTAGGAATCAATAAGTCTATAAAGATTTAATAAGTTAAATCAATACAAATGCAGTGCTTTCGCGGCCAACTTTTTCGGATTTTTTCTTTATAATTTTACTCTTCTTTGTTTCAAATAATTGTAGATATCAAAATGCCTTGATTTTGTGTATCATTTAAACAAGAGCGGATCAAAATATACTTACATTTAACAAAAATACATAGACATTTTAATAGGTGTTCTTAGTTTTACTTACGCCATGTTTCATACATTGTGTACATGTGAATAGAAAAGTTTACGGTAATGGCTATAAGCCAATAAAACATGCATTCACCACTATCGTATACTTGTTAATTTTACTAGCTCTAGTGTCTAAATGTTGTATGTATTTGTTCGCTGCAAGTTTCACCCACATAAGATTAAATGTATTCTGCCACATAAATATAATCATTTGGGTAATGTTTAATTTCTTATTGACTATACCTACTTTTATCTGAAAAACACGGTATAACACCTGCATTAAAGTTTTAGACATTTTAAAATATTTAAAAAATACCTGGCAATGGTATTGTTATGTATTATGTGATACTAGCTGCCCCCGCGGTGTTACCAGCTACATTTTTTCGGGATAAAAAGTAGACTATGCCTTAATCAGCTACCTCCATATGAAATTTCATTAAAATCCATTCAGTAGTTTTTACATGAAAGAGTAACAAACATCCATCCACATTTACAAACTTTCGCGTTTATATTACTAGTAGGGATATTACGATGTTCATTGTATGAAAAGAGGTCTTTGCTTGCCATTTTGACAGCCCCATAGCCCCATTTTATATTTTACTGCTACTTTCCATCGATCGACGTTCGTTTTTGGTGACAGATGTACAAACAACAACTGTGACATGTATACTTATACCAAAACATACACAATATACATCTAGATAACATAGGCTTACGTTACGTATTGTATTATTTAAATTGATAAGAGTATTTACACATTATTACCATATCGGGTTTTTATGAATAGGCAATACATGAGCAGATAAGACAAATCCTGAAATATATGATTGGTTATCGGAGAAATACGGATGTAGTTTATTGGTTGCGTAATTACATTTACTTTTTGACATATACGGTGATATTTATGGCAGTTACCTATAAAATCATCAATACACATAAATAAAATTGGAATATCTGTTTATAACATTAAAGTATTCACGATGCAATTATTTTCAAAAATGCAATTTAAAATGTTTTCTTTAGTCTGTCTGTTTGTTCCGGCTAATCTCCGAAACGGCTGGACCGACTGAAGTTTTGCAACCCGTATTCCCCCCTGTGCGATAGTAAGTACATCAGAAATATTTCCCGTTAATAAAGATGGTAAAACTTAAACTTCATGAAACAATACACAAAGATACTGTATTTAAAATGGTTGTAAATGATTGTATTTTTGGATAACTCAAGTGTCGTTATTCAAAAGGATCCCTTTGCCAGTAACTGTCATTTTGTAAGTGACACGAGTGGAGGAGTATTTTCCCACCGCAAATTAGATGGGATTCTCATGTTACAAGCGCGATACCAGTTCTGCGGTCCCTTACGGATTATGGTATATTATGTGACAGATGTGTTTTATATCATACGTACCGACTTACTACTAAATAAATGCGAAAGTGGCTCTAGTAGGAGGGATACTTAACAGCTTGACGCAATAGGGTAGTTGACAATTGTCTCCATTAACCAGAAATACCTAGACACTACTTCTCTTAAAAAATACTTTATTTTAGCCCTAAAAACCCTTTAAAATTGTTAATAAACTGTAAAATTAAATTTTTATTTGCTTTGAAATTAATTAAGAGGTAGTAATCCTATTTTATTTTAGTTTCCTATTGCCATACAAAATCTATAGAGAAATAGCATTTGCAGCTCAAAAAAAGTATTATTGATTAGAGCTGTCAAATATCCAAGTACTAACGTACCTATTCAATCCGTCAACAAATATACCTAGGTATATTCATACTTAACATCACGCCTGTATTCCCCGAAGGGGTAGGCAGAGGTACACATACTCGTATAGTACACCCACATTATGTTTTAGGTCCCAATATAATAGGGGGCGAGCCTATTGCCATCAACCGGGCACAAATTCAGATTCCGTGCTGCTACTGTAATTTAATTACCTAATGGAAAATCCCAGTAACACTTTGAATATTCATAATATTAAATCATTGAAAAAGAGAAAAAATTCAAAGTAAGAAGTCGGTTAAAAAAAATCGCAAATCGGCTTTCACCACAACAAAGACGTACCTAATGGCTCATGTCATTACAGATGGAAATCTCAGAGAACATACACTACACACAAAACGCATTACCCTCCTTTAAAGTCGGATAAACAACGGGATTGACACTTCCAACCGTTTAAGTGTAAATAAACTACAATTCACATTATTCACGGTTGAGTAAAAACGATCGCGATAACTATAAGTTTAACCGCTTGTTATTACCAACTATGTTAGCTTAATATGCCATTAAATTTAATTTACTGCTCTACTAGTAATTGTAGAGGCATTGTACTAGGAGGGAAGTGTGGCTAGCGTGAGACGATGTATTAAAGTAACATGCCGCGATATGTGATTTGCTGTCGATAAACATAACAGGCGAGAATTTTGTGGTCTATCAAGTACAGGTCAAAGTTTAGGGAAAATATTTCATTGATTCCGAGATAGGATGCAACGTAATGACGCGTTTCCCCTTATTCATAAAATAACTGGTCAAAACAATGCTTCTTGCCAAATTGTAGGTCAACGGCCCTATAGGTTTTAAGGTGTGAAAATTGTAAAAATAATTATTATTATTGCTCGTATCTCTAATAGTGTTGACTTAGAAGTTTCATATTTTTACGTCTTCAAGGGACGGTAGACCCGAGTATTTAATATTAATTTCAAATTTATACCTTTACACGTTCTTAAGAAAAAGGGGTCGACAGACAGACAAACAGACGGAAAACGAAGTGATCCTATAGGGTTCCGTTTTCCTTATTGAAGTACGGAACGCCAAAAATGTCAATTTAAACCATGGACTAAATTATACCCGTCACTGTCACACTTACTCCAATGTTGCCAAATAAATAATTTAGCCCGGAAACACTTACTCCAATGTTGCCAAATAAATAATTTAGCAATATGGGAGTAAGTGTTTCCGGATTCCAGCAAACTGTACTAAACTTCAATTGAAAATAGACCATCAGTCAGTACTGAGTTGGTACATAATGTAATATACATTGTGTACATACTCGTTGTCATCATTTCTATTCTGGACGTAGAAACGCATACCTTAGTGTGATGTACTTCTAAACTGTACCTACATACTTACTTATACAATAAACATGTACAGTCGTGAGCATAATTTTGCAATACATTCCGTAGCTTGTTGAAAAACCGAGTTGTGGATATTTTAATGATTAGAAACTTTTTTTAACTGATGAAGGAAACTCTTAGACTTCTCCCACCCTGTTGCAAGCGGAGAGGCGTATGCTTAAACTCTTTTCTAACGACGCACTTAAAAAGGGAGTTTCTCTCTTGTGTGCTAGGGTTACGGTGGGGCGGCATCCAAAGGGGAGCACCGACTCGGCTGACAGGATACTTACAAGTTAAAACAAAACAGCTTTTTTTCTATCTTTACGACATGTGTTTTAACGAATTAGAATTTAAAATGTCATCATTTGTCTGTTGATAATTATGATGTGCCTATCTGCGCGTGACTGTACCGCTAAGACCTTGGACTTAGCCTTTGTCCACACTAAGTTCAACCTAAAAAAGTAAAGGTTACACACAAACTGGTCTAATCGTCTCTAGGATGGTCAAGTTTATAATATTTCAAAGAGTTTTTATAGAATATTTGATATCTTAAGTCTGTTATATGTGTGGACAGTATCCAATCGCTACTAATATTATAAACGCGAAAGTTTGTAAGTATGGATGGATGTTTGTTACTCTTTCACGTAAAAACTACTGAATGGATTTTAATGACATTTCATATAGCGGTAGCTGACACCCTGGATTAACACATAGGCTACTTTTTATCCAGAAAATATATAGCGGGTAACATCGCGGGGAGCAGCTAATACTTACATAATATTACTATTAGATTGGTGTGTGATCGTCTTTATGAAACGGTGAAGCTTGTGTTATTTTCCTTTAGGCTTTGTGCATTATAATTATGCTTTATAGCACTAATTAAAACTCTATTATTGTAGGTACTACAAGTTTTAATATGACCAACTTTTCCCTCTTATAAACCTTCGCTGACACTTCCGAAGTCAATATTTCTACAGAAATGAGGCACAAGTTACAATACCCACGAAAAAAAACCGCAATGTTAAAGACAAGGATACTTCAAACCAAGGCACAAATGACGAGAGATACCTACGAAAATAAAAGACTTCAAACCACTCCAAAATATGTATCAATTCGAGTCTCCAAAATGTAATTTTAAACAAAGGTGCCACCAACCTGTATAGACTTAACTCACTTAGCTATGAATCACGTCACACGGGATATCGCGGACGGAAGCCGATAGACAATCCCCGGCCACGATACATTATTACACCGACGTAAGCTTTTAACTCTATAATTAAAGCTGTATCCCACTTATTCATCAACAAAGATAATACCCGTATTACCTTAAACCTGTCGTAAGTCTATTGATATGTATACTCTACATGCAAACGACAATGAGAGGATTAATTTAATCCATGGTTTAAAAAAATAAGAGGTTATAAGACTGGCTGTTCTACAAATTAGAGGCACAATTTAAAGTGTCTTCCAATTTCGAAAATTCATAAAAATCGTATATAACGTTACAATATAGCTGACAATAGATATCATTACAATAAAACTATTTTATGCTTATTCAATCTTATTTAATCATTTGTAACTGACCTTTCGAATTTCTAGCAAAGTCATGGTCACGGGCAGACTGACATTTTATTTCAAGGTCATCTGAGCAAAATTATATAAGAGATAGGTAGTATCTTGTGCATCATGTTTTTCTACCAATACAATCGATACGAAAAATTCGAACCGTCATACTTGATTGACACAACAAAAACAATCAAACGTGAATAAAACAAAATACGGTTCCACGTAAACTAAAATCACCTTTAAAACATTCCATTAAGATTCAACAATGAAAACTCAACAAAAATAGTGACAATTACACTTGACCTTTGCGGGATGACTAACTTGTGACGTCACAGGCCACGAATAGCCAGTGTAGTGTACCACAATAGACCGGACGCGGTTCCGTACCGTGGCGGTCGCTCGAGCTGGCTGGCTTCTTTTGTTGCATATCCACTGACCCACTTGCATAGTGAAGTTGCTCTTACACCTGTACAACTGGATAGATGAAGGGTTTTTGAGAAGCCATGTTGCAAGTTTTGTTTAGATCTTCGTACCGTCGTAACTAAGCAAATTATACTCCATTTCTTGTAGTTATCGCCTAGTCTAGTGGTTGCTGAGCACGAGGTCCTGGGTTCGAAGCCCGGGTCGGGCAAATTGTTACTGGGTTTTTCCATTAGGTAATTCTCAGTAGCAGCACGGAGTCTGGATTTGTGCCCGGTTGATGGCAATATGCTCGCCCTCTATTGCACTGGGACCTAAAACATAACTGGCGAAATGTGGGTGTACTATATGTGCACCTCTGCCTACCCCTTCGGGGTATACAGGCGTGATGAAATGTTATGTTATGTCTTGTAGTTATAGGCACTCTACATAGGGCTAAAGGAAAAAATACATTATCATTTTAGTTGGAATATTTACATAGTCAACGTCTTATAATAAAAGACGCATATAAAGTAAAAGTGCTTCAGCTCCTTAACCCCTCATGTTGAAATGTATTTTACACTTACAGCTGTAAAATATATTGACCAACCAGAATGGTAGTAACAGGGTTAACTAGTTGGATGGCCACACGTTTGTCATGCGCGAAACAAGTCTTACCATATTCTATTGTTTTTAATTTTCTCATCGTGAGACTTTTCGAATGATCATCAAAGTAATCTTAGATCTTTAAAGCAACAAAATCGTAATTATATCTAACGGATTAGGTACCTACAAATGATACTATTTAGAACAAAAGATACAGATTTCTTTAATTGACTAACTATATTATAATGACTAGTATTCGTTAGTAATTAATTATAACCAGAATATTTTTTTCTACGTTTAAAACAATATCTAAACTCCTAATATCAACATAATTTAACTTCAACTCATTAAAAAACAAAACATCGCTTAAGGATGCGCAAGCGCATGTCAACGGAAGTCTCCGTGTTTGTAGAATATTCTTATACTCATTAGCATTAGTAAGATGCCGCTTGTTTTTGCGTTAAAACCTTCTTTGTGTTTGTATGTGAATAACGTTGGAAAAAATATTGATTCGAAAGTCATACAAAATGGTTAGTGCATACCAAGAAATTCTATTCTTTTAAAGCTTTTTTAATATTAAATCATAACATAAAATCACGCCTGTAATCCCCGAAGGGGTAAGCAGAGGTGCAAACATAGTACACTCACATTTCCCCAGTTATGTTTTTAGATCCCAATGTAATAGGGAGCGAGCGTATTGCCATCAACTGAGCATCAAATCCAGACTCCGTACTGCTACTGGAAGTAACCTAATGGAAAGACCCAGTAACCGGGATTCGAACCCAGAACCTCGTGCTTAGCAACCACTAGACCAGCGAGGCAGTCATATAAATCGTATCTATAAATAAAATCCATTATTAAAGCAATTACTAGTAAATCTATTATCATCAAATACCATTAAAACATTAATGGAAGGTTTTTTTTACCTACACAATATTTTCGTCTATTTGAATGATGTAGCTAAGTAAATATAACTCTATCCGTTGTAACTTCCGAAGTGTTTACAGAAACAATAAATAAACCGACTTAAATATTTACATTTAACATCGATTATACAACATCGAGTTTATTCGATAGTTTCTGTCTAACTACATGCAAATGATTGTGTCAAACCATATTTCATCGTCGGTAGCCAGTGGGTTGGCATTTGGCAACCCATCACTACGTACCGTCACGTGCAAAAATGTACACGCGTTACGAAATCCAAGTGCTTCTCTTTGAAAGTGTCGATAGATAATTGCATAATATCTATAAATACAAGTATGGGCGTTTATGCTAGAATTCTATTACCTCTACCTAATTCTTCATTACTTTCAAATGAGGTAACGTCATTATAATTGACAGGAAGACCTACAATCCATAATAAGGGCATTGAACTGGCCACATTAATTCAAAAACCATATAGTTAGGTACTTAAATTAGTTTACTGACACGTATAGTAGAAGAATGAGTGTTGTTTACTGAAAGTATTTTACTAGAATAACTTTTGTGAGTGTTATCCTTATTATTAACTATTTTTTAACGGTTCTATTCAGAGGTTTGGATGCCTGACTAGGTTCAGACTCAAAACTTGCAAGTGCTGTGTACTTCTATATATAATACTGTACTTTTACATAATAATAAACTAACACCTAATGATTTAACCTGTACGTAACTTAAGTAGTACAAAAGTCATTGCAGTATCTTCCTAATAAAATTATAGTTTAGCTGAAAATTTAGACTATTTCAGTCAGCCCGTTTACCAGCTGGCTAATATTTTTCGGTTAGTGGGGCGGTAATCACGAGATAGAGTAAATAAATTAAAAAGCTACAGCAAATTTTCTCGAACATTGACGAATCACATATTTTTCTTACGGTCCAACGACGCAGTAAAACACGAACCATACCTCTGGCTATGACCTACCAAATATACCTGACAAAAAGGCAGGAACGCAGATGTCAGGGAATTTTAACGAAGATATACAACCAAAATTTCTCGTAATGAGGGTAAACATTATTATCGGTCATAAAACTCGTCTGCACTCATCATAAACGGTCTGTGACAGCGCACTTAATATAATCTCAAATTGCAGAATCCACGTGTTACGCAAATAAAAGCGTCAACACTATAAAAAATAATGCTCTTATAGAGATAGCGGAGAATCCAACTGCGTGTAAACAACTATGAACTTTTGTGTATGGCTATTTTGAAGTGGCTCTACGAGGGTCAAACTGAAAGTTCTTAGAACTGGCCACTTATAAACAATATAATAAAAAAATAATTCTAAAATTTGAAAATAGAACTCTTTGCCAATATTACTGAGTATATATTTCATTAATTTGTCATTTGTTTTACGATTTGGCGGCAAATTGAAAATTGTCTGTGTCACGTCAACATGAATTTAACACGAGAAAATTTTCGTGCAATGATTTTTTATGACTTTCGATGTCATTTAAGTCAACAAGAAAGTTATGATAGACTACGATTGGCCTTTCACGATGAAGCCCCATCTCGTGCGACAGTTTACAACTGGTTTAATGAGTTTAAACGTGGTCGCACTAATCTCACTGATGATTTACGTAAGGGGCGGCCTTCTACGGCGACGACTGAAGATAACATCTGTGTTGTGCGGCGTATGATAGAGACTGACAAAAGAGTGACCTATCAGCAGATTCGGACAAGCTTAGGCATCGGTATGAGTCAAGTGCACAAAATCCTCCACGAACATTTAGCAGTCAGGAAGCTTTGCGCCCGGTGGATACCTCATAATTTGACTGAGGCTCAAAAACTCCATCGTGTGGATTGGTGCCGTAAAATGATTGAAAGATTTAACGGAGGTGACTCAAATGCTGTGTTGGACATACTAACAGGTGACGAAAGCTGGATTTACTGTTATGATCCTGAAACCAAAAGACAATCTGCTCAGTGGGTGTTTCCTTTCGAGAGGTTGCCAACTAAAGTGAAGAGAGATCGAAGTGCGGGAAAAAAAATGGTGGCCTCGTTCTTTGGAAGGATAGGTCATTTCGCAACAATTGTGTTAGAGGATCAAAAAACAGTTTCTGCAGAATGGTACACTACCAATTGTTTGCCACTTGTCTTGGAAAAAGTTCGAGAGAAACGACCTCGCAGTAGGATCCTCCTTCACCACGACAACGCCTCGTCGCACACCGCTAAGCGAACGATCGACTATTTGGCGACATCAAACGTTGAATTACTGGGTCACCCGCCGTATAGCCCCGACCTCGCCCCTTGTGATTTTTATTTATTTCCAAAAATTAAAGAAAAACTTAAAGGAAAGCGGTTTATGAATGCTGAAGAAGCGGTGGCTGCGTATCGCGATGCCATTGAAGAGAACCCTAAAGACGAGTGGGCAAAGTGCTTTTCCCAGTGGTTCCATCGCATGCAGCGGTGTATTGACGTGAATGGACAATATTTTGAAAAGATATAATAAAACTAATAACTGGCTAATGTAATCAGTTTTTGATTTTCTAAGAACTTTCAGTTTGACCCTCGTATATATCAGTTGTGAAATAATGTTGACCGTCGTGATTGTGGCGGGGTATCAAACTTTTACCCACTTATTCATAAAAGAAATGTCAATTTAAACCATGGACTAAATTATTCCAGTCGCTGTCGTTTACATGTCATAAAATACAGATACCAATATAATTCATAGGGGGTTTAGTTAATACAGGTATGATCCTCGTTTATGAATAATAGGGTTAAAGTTTTCTATTTTTCCTTCGAAAGCTAACAAAGGTATAGGTTCAGAATTTGACAAAATCCTAATCCAATCAGTGATCGTTTCGCTCTCTTTTTTTATTGGACGAAACTATTTCTTTCCAAAAGCGATATATTAGTTGCTGTCGTAAGATTTTACTTTAATTCCGTTTTATCGAATAACTTTAGCACATATTGCCTGTTGCCACCATTTAAAGGTCCGGTGCGCCTCACACGCGACCGGTGCGCGCAGGAATGAAAAGATGCATGAATGCGGAAAACGCAAAGGGAGCAGGTAAAGATCAGACGCACCGTTTTATAGTTTCTACCAATGCCAGTGGATATCTCTATCTATACGTAAGTGTAAGTAGGTCGAACGTACCTACATGAATAGTTTTGGTACCTTAGTTTTAGAAATGGCTGACCATTTACATACTTATATACAAGGAAGTCGATGATCCATCAAACTGAACAACTTACTCTTTCGGGCCAACATCATTTCAACGTAGAGCAATTGAAGTTTTGAGACTGTCAGGGACAGCGTACTCTTTCGCATCATTATCGCGACAAAATATAATCAACTGTTTTGTTTATTAGAATCGAGTAGTTTATAAAGTCCTGTACGGTACCAACAGCAAAAAAATTACGCGACTTTAATATGGTCGATTTTTATAGCCACCGTTCTGATACACGTTGTATAGGTAGGCACCTATCTTTCGGCACAATGTAACTATATTTTGCGGTGTGAAATGCCTCACCTAACCCGAATCCGTAGCTCGTAACTTAGCATAATGTCCCACATTATGATAGGCTCACCATACACACGCCACAACTTCCGCAGTACAACTGTGATGTCGGTTTTATCATGGGTCGTGTTGCTGAATAATTTTAGTCTACCTAAATATATTACGATAAAGGATTTGTTCCCTTTGTTTAGCGATTCTGATATTGTCTCTTTAGACTTTATGTTATATTAGCCTGGTCATTTACCGATGAAAGTGTTCTTTTTTAAAATTACAGTGTATTTTTGTGATCTAATCATCGAGATATTATGTATACTAGTTGAGAGAACAATCAAATAAGCCAAAACAAAAACAAGAGCACCCGTCGTGGATAAGACCTAAATTTATTTACATTAACAAGTTGCGTGTCCGCAAAGTAGACAAAATAGTTAAACAATTGACGTGTATATTTAGCACTAGACAGTTAAAGGGTTAAAAGATAGACGGCCTCTTTAACGGATTTCTGGCGACCTGATTGGCGCAGTGGCTAAGGGTTGCGCGTTGCAGCAGATATTTGTCCCGAGTCACGATATAGGAGCAGTTCCTACTGTGGGGCTCCTTTTTAAAAAAAGGCCCGATTTGGAATAATCATCTGTGTATTGCAATCGACCGTCATATGTACAGCTCAGAATACAATTTTGGATTTAGCACAGGCCCAAAGTTGTCATTAAGAGATTATAACCCTAAAGTAGGGCGTAGCTTTTTTAACCCTCCTTAAAATATGCAGCAAAGTTTTCCAACCAGACGATTTGCGGGTTAGTATATAATATATAGGTTACGCTACGCTTTACCTATTCTTGTGCAAGAAATCTAGGCGTCCCGGTACTTCACTACGTGGCACTGAAGACTAAACAACCAGACGTCCGCATAATAAATTAGAATGTTTTTCGTTACGTTAATTATAACAATAAACTATAACAACGTTATAACACAAAAATGATAATCAGTATAACACTTTGTAATCTTTTTAAAACAATTATTGCGAGCACATTGTAAAATTTTAATTAGCTTATGTAACGTACTATGTTTAGCTGTTGTTTAATTAGTACCAGTAGGTATGTTTATTGGTACAACCTTGTATTAACATGTAATTGTAACAGGAAGAGTCAGCAGACAGATGAAATTAGCAAATTAGGAGCAAACGACGACCTGATTAGCGCAGTGGCTAAGCGATTTGACTGCTGCGCTAAGGGTTGCGGGTTCGATTCCCGCATGGGGTAAAACTTTGTGCGAACCACAGATGTTTGTCCCGAGTCTGGGTGTTTGTGTTTGTGATATTTCATGTTTGTAAAACGCACCCACGATACAGGAGAAATTGGTAGTGTGGAGAGACGATTTAAAAAAAAAACTCTTATTTTTAATAGCTGATTAATTTATTTGTGGGTTGTCTTCACGGGACAACCACGCAGCGATGATTTGCGACGTTAAGCCGAAGTCTTGGAATCTTGAAATTGTTTTTTTCTCATCGAGGAAGAAGAATAGAGAGTGCACTAGTGTTTGCACACACAGTTCAGTTTAGAGTGGCAGCCGTTATTCAGTTAGGAAGACATTTAATAATATAGGTAGGTACTGTATAATTATCTAATATTTTAAATGCACAAATAATCTTTTTCAAGGATTACTTACTTAAAGCGGAATAAAGTAAGCGTTACAACATTATATCTAATATCTACGTATCATAATAATATTTGTGTAACTTATCTAGCTTAAATCTATCTACGTACAAGTATAAGCACAGAAGGTCATTCCCTAAGCCAATGCAAGCAAAGCAATGTCAGAACACATCGTTATTCTGTTGTTAATCCATCTTAGCTCGTCATAAATGTATTAAGAGTGTCAATGGCCACGGCTGTGGTTGCCGTATCACATATATGGTGAGAGAGGTTAAGGGCGTTACTAAGGACGAACTCAAGAATCCAGTTTCAACGTTATGGACACGAGTTAGTGCTACTAAAGATCTGAAAGACAATGCCATTATGCCTAGAACTAGTATAAAGTGACTAGGATCTAATTGGAGTAGTGGCAGTGAATTAGATCTTCGATCGTGAAAAAAATTGTTGTGATTCGCAGATATACCTATTATTTAAACATAACAAGCGGTGCCTAGTGTTTATACAAACTAAACATTCATACATAAAAAACATAACATCATGCCTGTATTCCCCGAAGGGGTAGGCAGAGGTGCACATATTATAGTACACCCACATTTCGCCAGTTATGTTTTTAGGTCCCAATGTAATAGGGAGCGAGCCAATTGCCACCAACCGGGCTCAAATTCAGACTCGGTGCTGCTACTGAAAATTACCTAATGGAAAACCCCAGTAACACTTTGTCCGACCCGGGATTCGAACCCAGGACCTTGTGCTCAGCAGTCACGCTTAGTAAGCACTAGACCAACGAGGCAGTCCAGTCAGTTACACAAACTAGTAGGTCAAATACAAATACTAAAGTAAACAGAGACATAATATCGTCCTTTCACAAAAAAGATAAACATTAATTAGATTGTATGAGGAATGTGATGCGTGTGAATGAAGCAAAAGAAGTATGCCAGGATCGTAGCAAATGGAAATCCGTGGTCTCTGCCTACCCCTCAGGGAAACAAGCGTGACTTTATGTATGTATTAATTAGATTTACAGTTTGTACCCAATAAAATCGTACGACCCAATGAAGTTACTTAATTAAAAAGATTATAAAAGAACCGCTACAAAACAAGTATGGTTGCGGAAACAAATGTAATCTATAACAGGTTCTAATTACACGTAAACTGGTTAATGAGCTCTCCATATTCGATGGGAGATAAAGCGGAGTCGATGGCATTGATTGCACTTGCCTTTATACGGCTCAACACTTTCTACTAGAGGCCTCAGTGTAGGCGACTGGCGATAAGCGATCGACTTCCTCACACATGAAACGTTCAACGATTTATTTGAATGATTTTAACTAAACAACCGGATTTGTCGAATGGTATCCGGCCTTGAATTGACTACCCCCTTTCTTACCGTGGGTGTCGTAAGAGTCGACTAGGGGAGAATCCAGAAGGTGGGTAGCAGCGTCTTCTGTAACTTCACCAACAATACTGCGTTCCCCAAGCCACTTGCCAAGAGGGGATTATGGCAAAAACCACGCCCACTCCAAGAGGAAGGCCTTTGTTCAACAGTGGACGTGTTCTGACTGATGATGATGATGAACAAAACAACAACATTTGGACCAATTGGCCAACATTTAGTCAAGAACCACTATGAATTTCTCCTATATCCTGATTCCTACATACATAGAGTCACGCCTGTTTCCCTGAGGGGTAGGCAGAGACCACGGATTTCCATTTGCTACGATCCTGGCATACTTCTTTTGCTTCATTCACACGCATCACATTCCTCATACACGCTCTTCGGTTGATCCTGATTCCTGAGGATCACTATTATCGGCTAATCCGTAAGCCTGATTGGATAAGACACGTTTAAATGAACTTGTGTTATAGGAGATCAACTGAGACTATTCTCGGAACATTAAGGAAAATTGACTGAAGTGATATGTGAAATAACAAATATTTGCTTCGTAGTGGAATCGAAACACTTGGCGCAGCAGACCAGTCTTCACCACAGCGCCAATCAGGTCGTCAAATAAAGGATTGGTGTAAATAAAAGATACTTTGCCAACAGATTTCCCTCGAGCGTCGTAGAAGGGGTATATGTCAAGAACACTCGTTGAAATAACGCTGTTTAGTATACGCTGCGTGCGTTGGCGTAAAAGTGAAATATCTGCAGGCCCATATATCCCTTTTTATTCTTCTGTAAATTGATGGTAATACCGCCCTTAGAGATACCTATGTATTTGTATCCAGCGGCGGAAAACAATCTTCGTTGACTTGCTCAGATAGGTACTTTAATTCTCTCTCAGTTAATTGTAAAACGTTATCATCATCATCAGCCAAAACACGTCCAGTGTTTGACAAAGGCCTTTCCTTTAGAAGGTGGTTGCTATAATCCCCACGCTTGGGAAACGGCTTTGGAATCGCCTGATTGATCAACTTACAGAAGACGCTGCTGCCCATCTTCTGGATTATCCCATAGTTGCCTCTAACGACACCTATGGGAGGAAAGGGGGTGGTCTACTCTAGACCGGATACCACAAGTAAAACGTTAGTTACACCATTATTCAAACCTATTCACAGTTATTCTCGTTATTAGTTTCTCACCGCACACTTAAGTTAGTGGCACGATGGTAGGTAGTAGGTACAAGTATCTTAACGAGAAAACGATAACTGGATCCAGCTTGAAGATTAATCCACAAGTTTTATTATGGCAGCCGTCGATGTAGGCGCTACGCGACGGTAGGTATAACTGACCGACAAAAAAGTCTTATTTTTTTTTTTTTTAAAAAAACGTCGCCCCACACTATAGACTGTTTACGTTTCTTTACTTTATAAGTGCCGGGATTTTTAAATGCCATTATGAAGAACTGTATAAAGACGACCAGATTGACGCAGTGGCTAAGCGATTGGACTGCAGACTTGGGGTAGCGAGCTCCATTCCCGCACGGAACAAAAAATTGTGTGTTCCGCAGATGTTTGTCCCGCGTCTGGGTGTTTGTGTATGTAATGTTTCATGATAGTAAAACGCATCCACGATATAGGAGAAGTTCCTAGAATGGGGTGATGTTTTTTTTTAGAATACCTTATAAGTGGAAAAATGAAACTCCACTTTGCGAACCTAGTACTCACCGCTCATCACCTACCAACTCGCTTTCGAGTTCCAACCACTAGTACAACATCTAACGAAGAATTCATAATAGTATAATAATTAAACATCTACCCTCATACTCATAAACAGGGATAATACCTATATAAACTTAAACCCTTCTTAAGCCTATTGTCATCTCTACTATCAGACAAGGAAACGACAGTTATAGGTATAAATTAATCCGTGGTTTAAAATTGTTATTCCTTTCATTAAGGGGGGCTAATGACTTGTCTTGATTTCAACTCAGCGTATCTTCTGTTTATACCCCCAATAAAAGATATGCGGTGTGAACATAACCCTTAGCTCCTCATCTCAGATTAGCAGATTAGGCGTAGTTTAAAGATTTAATGATGAAGCTTTCATGACGCTATGTACATTTTATAAGTCATAATAATATTTATTTTTTTAAACGTCACTCAAACTAGGATTTTCTCCTGTATCATAAAATATCACATACATAAACCCCAGACTCGGGAAACACATAAGAGGATCGCATAATTTTTTGCCCTGTGCGGGAATCCAATACTGTCCAATAGTTTAGCAACTGCGCCAATCAGGTCGTTAAAACACCATAATATTATTTTATTGAAGTGTGGTGATAATCACTATCCAGAACTTTTACTAATCTGAGCCGGAACAAAATATCGCACTTACGATATAATTTTATTTAATGTAGAACATGACAGAACAATAAAAAATGTTACAGATACTAATCTAGCAAAAAAATACATATTGATAATATATATATATCGATAATTGTTATAGTCTTCATCATATCGACATGAATTAATTATCACGGGGGAATAGTTCATACCGTGGTCTGCAAGTTTTTTCTTCTTTTTGTAATGGATCTCAGTAATTCGAATAAAGAACTTTACTATATTATTATTAGCACATGACGTATATAATGTATATATATATGGCCTGAATTTTAACATGCAGGTTGGTAGCGAGGTTGACAGCCTAGGGTGTGTGCGCTGGAAGTACTCGGGTCTCAGCACTCGCAAAGGGTCTCTACCACCCCCAGTATAGTTATGCTAATAAAGGGAAGAGTCGGATGCTGCCTTTTTGTTTTTACCAAACCGGATATTACGTAAACAACATTGAGCACTTCGGTGTGCGATGTGTGCTTGGATTTCGGCGTCAACATTTACATAAAATATTTCTGGTACGCCTGTTTTTGTTTTTGACTTCTTCTATATGTTACATTACGTTTATAGAGAAAACTCTACGAAGATCGTTGCGATAATATTTTACTGTTCAATGGTACAACGAAGATATTCATCAAAATACGAGACCACCTCGAAAGAAAATTATTTCATACAGAAAATAATAATAACAACAATCCAGTCACTACTAGCGAAGACATAAAAACGTGCAAACAAAAATCAGACATTCTAAATGAGAATATCTTCTTCCTTGAAGTTGGTTAAAAAAGAAAACAAACCCGATTCTCGTCATGTTTAAAAATAAGTCCATAATCACAAAGCATACATTCATCATCATCATCAGCCAGAAGACATCCACTGTTGAAAAAAGGCCTCTTCCTTAGAGCCACAAAGAACGACAACTTGTCATTACATTACTAATATTTAATTAATCACGTTCTCGATTCACCAGTGCAGTGTCAGCCCCTTCTGATACTGACCTACAAATCATAAATAAATGTTCTGTTCCATTCGGCCTTCAGTCTAACTATTCAATGGACCGTGAATTATGTTCAGGAGTAAATCATTGTTATAATGCTGTTCTAACAGATGAATATTTAGTAAGGACACGATTAAGCCCTGTGTTCACTGAACGGGTGAATTAGCGACGCTGTCGTGTAAAATTTCGGGAGGAAGGTTGGTCTTATTTCTTTAAGTGTTCATAAAAAGAACCTCATAGAAGACCTTTTTTTCATAGCCTATTTTGTTTCCCACAGCTGGGCAAAGGCCTTCCCTTTGAGAAGGCAGAAGAACACCTTTACCAAGTCAAAAATACAAACGTCATTTCAAACCACTTAAGAGAACTGATTTCAGTAAGGACCATAGGAGAGGCCTATGTCCAGCAGTAGACTGAGATAGGTTGATGATGATGATGAAAAGAACTAGTTAAGGCAAGCAGGTATTTAAAACACGATGACTCTCAAACTGACTTATTCTAATGTCACATAAAAAAACCAACAAAATCTCTTCTAAAACAAATCTAGGTCTCTCCAAAAATTAAACAAGTAGTAGTATATTAAGCAGCAATACAATCACGCCTGAAACCGCGTAGAGAGGTGCTGTACTTTGTTTGGAGTCTAAAGAAGAGAGTAGATAACCACATCGCTGATCATAACAACGCCTAGTGAACCTATTATAATATTAAATAGAGTCGAACCAAGTTCGTCTTTTACGACTAAATTTCCCGGCATAAGATACGAATAATACTCACAATTCAAACCTTCACGTTGTTCGTTAAATGTATCGCTCAATGAGCACTCTGCCTAACCCATTTATAATACTGGTGATCTTTGGCCATCACGTGATGCATCGGCTTGGAAACTTTCCACGTGGACCATGTCATGACACAAATAACAACAGTTGACTGTAATACATTACTGGGAATTATCACAAATGAAATGGAGTCACTCCGTCACAAGTCGCTCAGCACTTTGCAAGTTTAAGAAGGAAAATATACAAAACCAACCGGTTACTCATAAGTATTTTATCTGTCTCATTTTTTACACCAGTCGGGTTTATTAAAATTATTTCCAGTAATTACGTTACTCAATTAGACGTAGGGCGCACCCTAGACTGTCAGCCTCACTAATAACTTCCTGACTAGATAATCTTTTACTAAGAAAGTGAGGATAGCTCATTCCGACACGATAGCCCAATGTTTCATGAGGCGTGCTTTCTGCCATCCATGAAACCCTATATTCTTGATTGATATTTACTCTGGTTTTCTGTGATCGTAAAACTTTTTAAGGTCAAAACACGGGTTGCATTTGAACTGCAAGCCAGAAGCAAAATTACAGACTACCTATTTTGACCCTGCAAAAAGGGCAAGTGAGGAGTACCCTCAACCGACGAGCGTGTATGAGGAATGTGATGCGTGTGAATGAAGCAAAAGAAGTATGCCAGGATCGTAGCAAATGGAAATCAGTGGTCTCTGCCTACCCCTCAGGGAAACAGGCGTGACTATGAATGTATGTATGTATGACCCTTTCTTTAAATAAGTGCCAGGTGTGCCAAATTCTATGGCACAAGGCCTTTGACATACAAGGATCTCATTAACCAATACCATTGTGACAGAGCCTACGCCCATTTGCATATGTAGATATAAAGTCTGATTGCGTGTAGACAGGATTATACGGTGCTTGTGTGCCAAAAAGGACCTTGAATGCCGGCTGAACATCAATCTGATGATGCAACTCTTTCTATTAAATTCGTCAGAGAATGTTAGTTATTATTTAGCAATTTATCCAAAAATACTTATTTCACTTATACGTATTATTAAATCTTGATTCCTGACCCCTAATTAGTCTCGCGATTGGAAACGCGTCCTTCGAGCGTGTAGCTGTATTAAAAGTAATCATAAAATATATTCTCCAACTCACCGTGAACAAGCGTAGCAATGTCCTTCTCTGCAGAAGAGGTCTTTGTCCTGCAGTAGAACAATTTGAGGCCGGTATTAGATACAATTTTAATAAAGCCATTTACAAAACGCCAATTCATTCGTTATAATATCTACGTGTACAAGAACATTACATATCTCACAATTTCCATTGAATTGCAGTTTACAGTCGGTTTTGTAATTACACAGACAATCATACTCACAGCATGACAAGCAGTGTGCGTGCATGCAAATGATTAGGGGGTGTATAATGGTAATAAAGGTTCCTACTGAAGTTGTGTTCATGATATTTGTCCGTTTTCCAGCACGGAATGCATGGCTACTGGTAAGTATTGACTTTATGAATAGCGTGCAACGTAAAGTCATATGATGTGGATTTCACAGTAAATCTTAGTTGCACGATCAAATACGTCACGTAATCATATGCTACATATTAATTTCTAGGTAGGTATACACGTAGTATTCGACTTAAGGCTAGGTAGTACCACAAATGCCGCAATTTTGAGTTTTTTAAATGCATCTGAGACAGTGAAAGTAATGTTTTAAGTTCTGAAAAAAATATATGTACTAGTTAAGGATATGGTCTAGTGAAAGTCGCTGGTAGTTACACGATCCGATGAACTTTACTCGATAGAAAAAAATCCCAAAGTTACCTCTTTTTGTAATGATTTTTCAATCTGACGACTAAATTACTGCGATTTTACATTAAATTTTTGCACTCAACTAAAGACACTAAATATTTCTAGGCAAATTCGCTGAGTTTGACTTGATAAAATGATTCCCTCATTACTAAAACCTCGAAAAATCGAAATCTTCACTACCATCCCGCGTGAAGCACCCCCGCTGGGCCTGTTGCGCATACTCGGGGCGCATACGTCAATGTCAGTCAGTGTCCAGAGGACACTTCGGACGGGTGGGTATACATGCGTTATTTTTAAAAATAATTTTGAAAAATTATTAATAATGAATAATTTTTCAATTAAACCACATTTTAAATATACTGAATATACATATTCCACAAAATAATAAAATAAATATGGTATGCATAAGTATAAAAACTACTTCGTAATTTCGTTTTGATTTTTGTATGTGTCATAGAGTAAGCTGCAGATGTGACCGAAAGTAAAATACCTATTTACTTAAATAGGTATTTTACAGTGACGCGCGCGCAGTCGTTACCTGCGGTCGTTGATGCGCTCCCCGTGCGCTATTGACGACAAAATGACAAGTACGATAAAGTGTGTATCTTGTAATATCGTTATTGACGAGCTTTTAGCTTATGTTCAAAATAAAATATCGATTGCTGATGAGGCAAGTTTGGTGAAGATATGTGCGTCGGCGTTTTCGAGTGAACAAATTCAAAAATCAAATACATTACTGATTGAATCATTATCATCTGAGGTGCGGAGAACCGTCCGTAAAGGGAAAGGCAAAGATAACCGTGTCTTGAACGATATTATAGCTATTTTCAAAACAACGGAACCTGATTTGCTGCCGGTTTTTGTGGCCCGTGATCTCGAGAAATTACCACCTATAACATTTGATCATTTGGATGTCTCTAAGCTCCTTAAGGATTTAGTCCTAATACAGGCTGAAGTTAAAAACATTAAGTCTACATATGTGACACAAAGTGAGTTACAAAACCTTAAGGCAGTTTGTGAAATGAATTATTCGGCCCTACCGAATCCCAATGTAAACACTAAAAGAGGTGCACAGTATGATAAAGCTAGTGAAAGCAATGGACAAAATATGTTAAAAGGCAATACGGTTGTTAACGGAAACATTACTTCGAATATCGACACAATTTTAGCAGAGGGTAGTTCAGAAATACTTCTTCGAACGCCGGTTAGCTGTTGCGAATTCAACGGCAAAAGAGACGAAACGATGCATGCGCTTAGCGACGAATGCTCGACCGATGCGTCATTATTACCGTTATCTATGACCACTGTTCACGGGCCGAGTGAACAGCTGAGTGAAGAGGTGACTCACGTACAGTCGTCCGTACAGCGAGATCAGTATGCAAACGTTGCAGCTACGACAACGAATGATGGTTTTATTTTGGTGCAAAATAAAAAGCGTAAGGTAAAGGATAGACGTAAAGGAAACATGGGTAGCGTTATAATTGAGTCTACAGATAAATTCAGACCGGCTGACAAGAAAACTCCCATGTTTATCACAAACGTTCACAAGGACACGTTAGAATCGGACATCACGAACTACTTGCAAAAGAAAACCGGTGATAAGGTGAATCTTGAAAAAATAAATATCAAACGGCAATGTGAGCATAGTGCATACAAGTTTTTTGTGCCACATAGTAAGCTGCAGATGTTTTTAGATCATACCTTATGGCCTCAAGGAATAATATTTCGGCGTTTTAACAACTACAAACAAAAACGTGATAGCACTGAGAATGTATCCAACGGAACTTTGAGTGGCAAAAAATATAGACGCAATGATGACTAACAATATTTACAAATTAGTAACATTTAATTGTAAAAATGTGAAGCGCTCGGTTCAGAGTATTCGTGATTTGTGTAATCAATACGATTTGATTGCGCTGCAGGAAACGTGGTTGTTGCCAGACGAAATCTCATTTCTTGACACCATCAGTGATGAGTTCAGCTACACGGGTGTATCTGCGGTGGACACGTCAGTGGGAATATTACGCGGTCGACCGTACGGTGGTGTTGCTCTCTTGTGGCGGAGTAGCATTTTTTACAATGTTGAAACTATTGAGTGCGATAACCCACGGGTATGTGCAATTAAAGTTGTGCTACAGGAAAGGTGTTTTCTAGTTTTTAGTGTTTACATGCCCACAGACTCAGCGGCAAATTTAACGGAGTTCACGGATATTTTGAGCTCGGTGAGTGCAATTGTTGATAACTGTAGTGTAGAAAACGTTTACATCCTTGGAGATTTTAATGCTCATCCGTCTGAGCAATTTTTTTGAGGAAATGTCTCAGTTTTGTAATGAACAAAATTGGAAATGTATTGATATAGAAATATTAGGAATAGGATCAAGCACGTATACGTTTCTAAGTGAGGTCTATGGGTCTAAAAGGTGGCTTGACCACTGTTTAGTAACGGAAGCAGCCCGGAAATCAGTTAGGAACGTGTATGTACTTCATGACGTTTTATGGTCTGATCACTTTCCATTAGTCATTGAATGTTGTTTTAATACAATTTTACCAAAGAAAAATGTGAATAGTACAATCTCGAATAGAATTCTGTGGGGGGATAGAAATCCAAGTCAAATAAATATCTATCAAAAAGAATGTCATGAGAAATTACGATTAATTGACTTCCCTCAAGAATTAAGTAAGTGTTGTGATTATGTTTGTAATAACCCTAGTCACAGGAATGTAATCGATAACTTTTATTTACAAATTGTATGCGCCTTAAGCGAAGCAGCAGTAGCTGGAAGGGTTGATAGTAATAGATCATCTAGAAAAATTGTAGGGTGGAATACCCATGTTGCCGACGCTCACAGGCACGCTCGGGAGCAATTTTTGCGGTGGGTTCTGAATGGAAAGCCCACTTCTGGGAATTTATTTAATGAAATGCGTGAAAGTAGAAAAATCTTTAAGTCGCGTGTCAAATGGTGTCAGGATCATAAAGACCAGCTGAAAATGGATGTCTTAGCGTCATGTCATACTAAACATGATTTTAAGGGGTTTTGGAAGCAGACAAACCGGTTGCAGAGTAAAGCAGGTGTGCCTGTGAGCGTCAACGGTGTGAATAATTCAAAAGAAATTGCCAACCTTTTTAAAGAACTGTTTTCTGTAAAATCGCCACTAGGGCCGTCACGTATGGCGTTGGATGCTCAACCCGGAGTGGAATTACAGGTTAAATTTCACGCGGCTGAAATAACTAAAATTATAAAATCTATGACGCGTGGTAAGTCCCCTGGCCACGATGGGTTGAGCATTGAACACCTTCAATATGCGGGTCCACATTTGCCGAGGGTCCTTGCCATGTTGTATAGCTTTTGTTTGAGTCATAGTTACCTGCCAGATGAGATGATGCGTACAGTTGTTGTGCCCATTGTTAAAAACAAAACTGGGGACCTCGCAGACAGCAGCAATTATAGGCCAATTTCACTCGCTACGGTAGTGTCAAAGGTGTTTGACAGTATGCTTAACGCTCAGTTGGACTCTGTCATCAGGCTTCACGACAACCAGTTCGGATTTCGTCCTGGGCTGTCGACGGAGACTGCAGTGCTGGGTCTTAAGCATACTGTCACGTATTATACACAGAGGGGAACGCCAGTTTACGCCTGCTTTTTGGACCTTTCGAGGGCATTTGATCTGGTTTCCTACAATAAGTTGTGGCAAAAATTGGAAAACACTAGCCTGCCAAAAGAACTCCTTAACATCTTTAAATATTGGTATGGAAGCCAGATCAACAATGTTCGATGGAATGGAGAGCTGTCTGAACCATATAGGTTGGAGTGCGGGGTGAGGCAGGGGGGGTTGAGCTCACCTACGCTCTTCAACCTTTATGTTAATGAGCTGATTGAGGAGCTTAGCAGCATCAGAGTCGGTTGCCATGTAGATGGTGTCTGCGTCAATAATATTAGTTACGCAGACGATATGGTGCTGTTGAGTGCGTCGGTCTGTGGGTTGAGAAAACTTGTGGCCCATTGTGAAGGATACGCAGAACAACATGGACTGACGTATAATTGTAAAAAGTCGGAAATCATGGTTTTCGAGGCTGGGGGTAAAAACACTAGTGTTATACCACCTGTTGCACTCAACGGGATACCGTTAAAAAGAGTGTATAAGTTTAAATATCTGGGCCACTTATTGACCCCTAGCCTCCACGATGATGATGACATTGAACGGGAGCGGAGAGCGTTGTCGATTAGAGCGAACATGCTGGCCCGTAGGTTTGCACGTTGTTCCCTTCACGTAAAGATCACACTTTTCAGGGCTTACTGTACTTCTTTCTACACGTGCAGCCTATGGGCCAGATATACTCAAAGGTCATACAGCGCTCTCCGCGTTCAATACAATAACGCGTTTAGGATACTGGTGGGGCTGCCTCGCTTCTGTAGCGCATCGGGGATGTTTGCTGACGCACACGTAGATTGCTTTTATGCGACTATGCGAAAGAGGTGTGCTTCTCTGGTGCGCAGGGTGCGGGACAGCTCCAACAGTGTCCTGAGTATGATAGCTGGGCGTCTCGACTGTGCATACGTGAGGCATTGTTGTGCCGTCTCGCATGGGATAAGGCAGCAATAAATTAAGTTGTAAAATGTTACTAACATAGTTTTAGGTAATACTAACATTATTGAGTCATGGTTACTCGAATAAAGAAATTTATTATTATTATTATTAAATCGAAATTATTGAGACATGTGAGTCTTATATTTTGAGATAGAAAAAAAAATAAAACATCGACATTTTAGCTGTCTCGAAAATTTCGAAAAAGCATTCAAAATAATTATTCCTTGCCTAAGTCTTATTAAAATAGTCAAGGTTTAAAAGCCGATTCACACATATCAGTAATGTCACAGTTCCGCGTCCGCACAGGTCCACATCAATGCTGTAGTGATTCAGTAGTGCTACAATTTACACTGTTATGTCAGTACTCAGATCTATAAGAATCTTCAGGCCAATAGTGAGCTGACGTCAATAATACGAGACTAAATAGAAGAGCAGCATTAAGATAGCTAAAAAGTACTTAATTGTTATTCAGTACTTCACTCATTATTTTTTACACACACTGGCGGGTGGACTATTTGTTTTATTAATTTTTGATTTTAACATTAGGTATATTTTATTTGTTTATATATTTATACATAGTATTATTACATTTCCTTTTTTTGTGAATGGTTGATTGTGATGCGACTAGTGACAGCGATAGTTTTGTATCAGCATGTAGCATCAACGAAAGCTTTTCCAGTATTCCATCTCTTGTTGAATTACACGAGTCTGGATTTTCTGATGTTCCGAAAAATCCTAATGTAGTCCATATTAATGCCCAAAGTATGTCGGCTCATTATCATGATATCCTAGCAAATCTGTACTACAAGATATCGACGCAATACTCGTTGCTGAGTCATGGCTAAAACCGTATCTCCCGTCTACTTCTTATTCTTTACCTGGATATCAATTCATCAGAAATGATCGCACTGGCGGTGGTGGTGGTGGTGTTGCCATATATTTACATGCTAATATTCCTTTTTCAATTGTTAGTATGTCACCACAGCCACCTTTTGAAAACATTCCTACGTACGTTATTCCGTTTTACGGTCGTATTATTATGGGGGACTTCAACACCTGTCTCCTCAAACAGGACGAATTTGAAAAGACATTGGTGCGTGCCGGGGTTTGAACTTGCGACATTTGACATGGCAGTCTAATGATCATACCACTCGGCTATCATTGCTGCAAAGTTACTTGGTGCTTACATTATTTCAATGTTGTTTATTGGCTTATAGTTTTCTTGAGGTAAATGAGGATTTTGATTGACGTCGGATGAAAACCAAGACTCTTAATGGTAAATTTTAACATTTCGGACATTATGTAAAACCATAATGACGAATGAACGATTTGATTAAAAACGAAACAAGGCAAGATTTTCTGTCAAGAATACACGAATGTGTATTATAGAATTGAATATTTCGCTATGTTTTACTTGTTTATTTGGGTAGACTTCTACCCAACTCGTACAAAATGCCTCAAAAAATCGAAATAATTTAGTTTTACTGAGAGGAAGTAAAATAGGCAAAATGTAGTCATTATTTTGTCACATCTATGTTCTTAAGTGATAATTTAAATTCTTCAATTCAAAATACTGTAAATTGTGTTTGACAAATTCGCCGGTCCCCCCGCAGTGGGCGGGGCTATGTACCCCTGCTCCACCCCCTCAAAAACGTGAACATTTGCATCTCACCTGGCCTTAACGCCAATAATAAGATCATACGATTGCTTATATTATCCCTACCAATATTATAAACGCGAAAGTTTGTAAGAATGGATGGATGTTTGTTACTCTTTCATGTAAAAACTACTGAATGGATTTTAATAAAATTTCATATGGAGGTAGCTGATACCCTGAATAAACACAAAGGCTACTTTTTATCCCGAAAAAATGTGACTGGTAACATCGCGGGGCGCAGCTAGTTATCAATAAAGAACTTCCACGAGTGATGATGCATAAGTATGTCGGCCTTGGACAGTCAACCTCGCTTACAACATTTTTGACTGACCAATATCTACCACACCGTATGACCTGTTTCCTTGGGCAGTGCTTATATCAAAACAAAGAAGAATAGTCTTAGAATATCGTTGTGTAATAGACAGGATGCCCTTACGCTCGCCAGCCAGTAATGTCCGTAAAAGTGCAAAACAAATACTTAACCTTTTTTTTTGTCGTGACACAATAATAATTGTTATGATACCTACAAAAATAAGGATATATAATTATTTTTATTACAGTTTACTTCCTAGATAATGGGAATAAATGACGTTTCCTTGTACGTTATCTTAAACAACAGTTATAAATTCTGCAACGGAACTAAAATTATTTATTCATATTGCCTTTTCCGTTTCATCAAAGGCAAGGAAACCATAAAATTTAACTTTCGTAGCCATTCACACACAAGGAGGATTGAAGTCACAGAATTAAATATTCTACGTTTTATTTAGGGCGCTATAACATTAAATCATCTCTACATACAATTAGTGAAGTATTTAGGGTTAATTAGGGGCTTCCTGGCCGTTATACGTCATTAGTGACGTGCATTCTAACCCTTTTCCTGTCCACTGACCCACAAAATAACATTCGAGTTTGAGGATAGTCAAAGTGTTACATCATAAGCTTCAACGGTGCTATTTTTTTACAAAACATTGCATCAAAATTACGTATAAATTTCAAAATAAAATGTATTCCATACCAATTGTTATAAATTATATTATGAGAATAATATATTATCTTAACAGAATTTAATCACTACGGCTGACGTACTTCTTTTTCTAATAGAAAATAATCAGTTTTCTAACCAAAATAAACGTTGGTATAGTACATAGGTAAATAAATGTAAATGCACTTATATAAAATATATTTAGCAAAATAAACATACAGAAAAATAGTAGAACAAAGGCACGGTTTATTTGTAAAATGGATCAGCCGACAACAAAGAAAAAATAAAGCCGGAAGATACAAGGACTACAAATTGGCTACGTCCGGGAAAGTTGTTAGTTTTTATAAGAAAAAGAACTAGATACAAACCCAATATTTATATGTACCTATAATTTCCGTGCCAGGATAATAACGTTCCTAACTTGTGTCGTACAAATTACATGAAACAAGGGCCAGGTCAAAAGCCTGTTGGTTGTTTTTATGTCCATCCACATGCGTGTCGCAGATTTTAATTCTATTGGTAGATAATTTCTATACATATACTAAAGATTTTGAAATAATGAATAAAACATTCTAATAAATCGTAATTTTGCTACATTCAGTAAAATCACACTTTAATAAAACATAACATAACATCACGCCTGTATTCCCCGAAGGGGTAAGCAGAGGTGCACATACAGTACAGTACACATTTCGCTAGTTGTTTTAGGTCCCAATGTAATAGGGGGCGAGCTTATTGCCATCAACCGGCACAAATCCAGACTCCGCGCTGCTACTAAGAATTACCTAATGGAAAAACCCAGTAACACTTTGCCCGACCGGGTTTCGAACCCAGGACCTCGTGCTCAGCAGTCGCGCTTAGCAACCACTAGACCAACGAAGCAGTCAACTTTAATAAACTTGGTTAATAAAAATCTTCTCACTTGTAAATTACAAAAGAAAACATAAAAATCGTCAAATGGTTCAGTAGAAAAGAATAAAATACAGCCCTTTAAAACTTTATGAAGTGGCTTCCAAACTGTTTACGTATACGAGTAACAGACAAAGCAAACAGACTGTCTGAGGGAACTCTTCGTGCAAGAGAATGCATTTGATGAAATTGCTTTCCATCAATGGGGGAGTTCGTTTTATCGCCGCTAAAAGTTATTGGATTTGCCGGATAATAGCCGAGTGGCACGCGAGCTTCCATGGCAAACGACAGACTACCGCGAAGTGGGCTATACTACGTACAGATGTATGGAGTTCCGTTTAGGCCTGGTGCAGACTAACTTCCGTATCAGAATTCTGTTAAAATTGTCGCTTGTTCTAACATTATTTTGGGTGCATTAAAAGAGGTGCTTATCGAATGACGTATGTACTTCATTTTAGGGGTCACCCGCACTACTGGTGATCAGGGGCCCATATAACACGATTCTTACTGCTCTTACAGATAATTGTCAATTCAATGAGAAAATGTTAGTTCAGCTGACAGTTATTAAAAGCTCACTCTACATAATATGAGCTGTTCTTACTGTATAGCTCAGTGTCTTCACTAAGAAGTGTAGAATTTAGAAGCTAAACCCGTACCCATTCTCCAAATGTAACCAGTGTCACTGTTGTTGACTGCAGTCGACCTAGACCACAAACGACTTCACCATCTATCTTCACGACCCTTTAGGTCAAAACTGCATACAATTTTGTCCAATACCCTAAGTATCATGAATCATACTTTAGTGAAAGCAAAAAAAACATTTCATAAAATATACGATAAATTCGATTTATTTAAGAATTGCGGCATCGAAGTGTGGTTCAAGCTTTATAGGTTGAATGAAAGCTTCATCTCGTGGCTCTTTTATGTTTTCGAAACGGGCTTTCGTTGCCTTGCGCAGGTTCGCCTACATACGCAACATTGATATACGATCTACAAGTTTGGGTGTCTCATATGGAATGCTATGGATGTTCCATAAAAATACAGTTGAATGTTTGTATTGTCTGCGTATTTGCAGATGAATGACCGGAGATATTAGTGTGAGCATTTTGTGAAAGGGAAAATTAATTTATTTCAACTATAAATGGACTTAATGATTTTAGATTTGGCCCAGAGTCCGTCGATAAATAATTTAAGAAAAGAACGAAGATGCACTTTTAGATATCAAGTATTTATACAGCAATGTAAACAAACAATCAACAGACGTTTCTAACGTAATAGTGTGGGTCTAAATAGGTACGCCCACTATTTATAAATATTATGGGCAATTAGTAAAATGACGCCCGCCCACATTTTGCAATTGGCTCATTTTTTCCATGTCTGTGTGTATCACATATCCAAATAAGTAATATAAAAAGAACAGCTTTAAGTTGGATTACGGTATCCGCATTTAACAAATACGCTTTATACTTTCACTGAAGTGAGTCGTCGCCAAAAATAAGTATTGGTGATTTCATTTTTGCATTAAGTAGTTAACATACTCTGGAGACAAGGCTTTCATACCGTTACCACAGGCTTTCGAAGATAACTAACGTGATATGACGCCTAAATTCTCCGGATGGTTAGGTAGAAGTGAATTAGTACACACACCTATCGCCGGTTGAGTTATAGGTCCCAATGCGCAAAGTTGCAAACCTATGACAATATAGCATCATCATCTGCCCGAAGACGTCCACTATTGAACAAAGGCTTTCCCCATAGAACGCCACAATCAATTAGCCGGGCACTCCAGACTCTACACACCCCAGAATAACAATTTGCGCGAAATCGAGCCTAGGATCTCAAAGCAACAAACAACACTACACCAGCGAGGCAATTTTTACGTCCAATATTTCTTTTCCATAAAATAAAATGTATTTACAAAATATTCCGCCAATTATAAACGGATTGATGAGCACTGGAGTAAAGTAGAGCTACTTAATCCCCTTGACACGGTCCTTGACGAGCGTAAAGGATATCCGGATGGTGCTCTCATTTCATTAACCGTTTCTAGAGCACATAGCCATGATTCACTGAAAAAGGTCCTCACTGCGCAGCGTTCCTCACTGCTAATGCAGTGTATTTTTAAAATACTATTTTCAAAAGAAAACGGTTTACAATATTCGTATTTACGTACTAGCTGCGCCCCGCAGTGTTACTCGCTACATTTTTTCCGGATAAAAAGTAGCCTATGTTAATCCAGGGTGTCAGCTACCTCCATATTAAATTTCATTAAAATTCATTTAGTAGTTTTTACGTGAAAGAGTAACAAACATCCATCCATACTTACAAACTTTCGCGTTTATAATATTATATTAATAGGGATTTGACAACTTGCATTCATTTCTTCATTCGTGCGTAAGCTCATGTTTTAACAAAAAAAAATCTTATCGAAGAGTTCTTAACTTCACTCATCGAATAAAAAGGTACCCTATTTAAATTTATATTACATTAGCTTACAACGTTATAACGCTAACGTTATTTCTATATAGCGTTTAATAAGCTTCGACATATCACAACAAAAACAGATACCAGAACATATTAATTTAAACACCGAAACGCAGTTATTTTTAACAATAGGACGCAATCACTCGTTGTTTCGTTATTTTTTGTTAAATATTGTCCTGAATTGAGGAAATAATAAACATATACCTACCTAGGTACCTAGTGCAATGACTTTTTCTCAAAAAGCTATCTAAAGAATTACGTACTTTGCGAATTTAGCAATTAAGCCACTAGTTCGTTTAATGGAATTTTTACACCTATGATAATTAGGCAATTTACACCTCTAAAGCCCAATAATTACGAGCTGCGGTTAAACATTTAAGTAGCAATAGAATCTGCCTCATACGACTGTGGAATCTAGTTTTATCACTTTATTCTATTTAATGCCGCGTTCAGAGTTATTTCGCATCTAGCCTCAAGGAGTTCTACTCAGCCCGACTTTTTTAAGATTATACCTACATTCATTTATTAATGCGTAAGTTTAAAATTTATGGTGGGTATTCACTCTGTAACAGCTGAATCGGTTTCGATATGATTTTTAATATTGACGAAACATGGATTTTTGGTATATAAGTTTGGGAATTTCTTCTTTCATGGACAAAATAATAGGGGTAGGTACTTAGTTACTAATCGTGTTTAGAAAATATGGTGAGGAAAGCCTGGAATTAGTATGTGCCTATGTATTCCAAGTACCGGCAACATTATTATAGTTTATGAAATGCAATCAGAATGTATAACCTTTTTTCACTATTGTAAGTAGGTATTAATAGTACGAAGAAATAAAGAACGCAGACACAGTCGCTAACAAAACTGATATCAAATAAACGAGAATAAATTAAAACTTATTTTTACTTTTATTGATATCTACTCTATTTTCGGCCACATAAAAGTTGGTATGCACGTATAATGTGATATAAATACTTTAGCTTCGTTCCAAAGAGGTTGGGATCACCTGTCCGAAGAGGACAGGGAGAGCGCATTGGAAAACTCCAAGTGAAAGTATAAGGCGAATAACTACACAGGTAGGTACTAAGATACATCTAGAAAGTGGTTTGTACTTGTGCCATGTACTAAATTACCTACTGAATTATGTAGTTACTACTCCTATAGTACTAAGGCTTTAGGTAGCATGTGGGTATATTTTATTTGGACCCAAAATCTAGACTAGGTTTTTTATGGTTAGTTCATGGGTAATAAAATAAACCTTCATAGTTCATGCAATACTCTATGAAAACTTGCAACCTAAGTAGATAAAAATAGTATAAAAATAAGTTTATTTCATATTATACTTATTGCTTATATTGCTTGTCGAGGAGTATCTATTAAAGCATGATAGAATACACTGACATAAATTACTAAACTAATTCATTTTTGACAGCTCACTGACAAGAGATTATAAATGTAATTACACGATATTCTCATTTCAACTTGTATATAGTGAAATGATATATTTAAATGACGTCATTCGAAATTCAGGAGTGCCAATATTAAACAAATGAATTTTAAAGTTATTAACTATAGGTAAACAGTGAACCATTTCAATCAGTAGCTAGTTAGTTAATTCGTTTTCTCTTAATTAATCTGATTACCATTAATGGCACGCAGGCGATAAAAAATAATGATTTCAAAATATAATAAATAGATAATTTAATCCACAAATAAAATCTGAAATATTTTTGTAAAACATTTATTCATAGATTATTTGTATTGGTTCAAATAACTGGGCTCCTATTTATTTATCAGCCATGCTTTGCTTGAAAATGCATAGATGACATGTTTTTAAATAAAATATTATAAGTGCCTTGTTATTGTTACCATATTTTAAATTTCGGTATATAACAGGTATACTTATCTATTCAGTTTCAGATAAGTAGGTACATTATTACTACTAAGAATTTCTTCATAATTCAAAGACAAATTATCATAACAGTTCACAAAAGACGAACGTTAAAGTTGTTGTACTTACTACAATGTAAAATTACTTACATTTTCATTTGAACCCAACCTATTATTAGATACGCCAGGATCTAACGGCTCCGCTGCTTATGGTTGTACCATGTAATCATGGTGTGCAGAAAAAATTAACATAGCTCTATGTAACGGTCACAACTTCTTTAAACGATGCTCATTGCTAGTTAAGACAGGCCTTGCCATAGACAATTTGTCAGCAAAAAAGTGGATACTGTAAGAAGTAGGTATACTGTTCTTTCTTTCATAAAAGGAAGCATTGGAATTAACTCGGTCTTCTACATTTGTTTTTTTTTTCTCACAATAAGCTGTGATTTAAATTATAATAGGAATATAGCATAGATCTAAAAAATCTAAACTACTTGATAGATAGGTATTTCAATTAGATTGCATCGAAGCCGTAATTTTTGCTTTTTTTGCTGAACGTGAGGTCATGGGTTCAATTACTGGGTTTGGAACATTTATCATGTACAGGAAGTTAAAAATCCAGAATTGTTTACTGATTTCTGTTAATCTTTTGTAGACAGGCAACTGACATTTACAAATAAACAAGAAACTACATTATCTGGACAACTGAAGTCTAAACACAGTCAGATTAAAAACGATATGTTTTGGCTTCCTTGACAGCGGGTGAGATTCTGATGAAAGTATCTGCCGATGGATAAGTAGGGTTTTTAATAGGTCCCGAATACATTGAAACTTAAGTATTAGGTGAAAACTTAGTAGGGCAGAGTATAGTACCACCCTTAACATAAGTACCTATATTATAGTCCCCGTCACGAAAAAAGAAAGCTGATGGTAAATCTAATATTTTGAATTCCAGTCTAATTCAAAAAATCACGTAACTATTAAATTACCTATAATTATTCTACAATGGAACAACACACTTCATTATAAACCACGATAGCCTAGGACCGTAGCAAGTGACTATATCCGAGTGCAAACTCAGTCACTGACAGTCGCTCAGCGTTCTTCTTTCGTGACGGGAACTGTACCTATCTAAACAAGAACAAGCTGCAGCAAAATAACAATTTCATTTTAAGTTGCTCAGAGCGAGTCGTACTGTTTAATTATGAGTCGCGGTTCACACACCAATAGTACCACCAAATTCTAAACGATTCCTAAAGTGCAATACCGCCCATTTGTAACACAAACATCGCGGAGGACGTCGGAAAATATAACACTGTTATTTCTAATAGTCCAAATAAGCGAAGACCCATCAAAGGGCGAGGGAATAATGCTAATAAAACAAAAGGGTTGAGAACGTTCGCTCTGAGATATTTCTTTAATTAAGCATCCTCGGTGGAATTTCTTGGCTCACACGCCGTAATTATGGCAGAGTATTCGTATTTAATGAATCTTGCACTCGAGCCAAGGATAGCGCTTGACGCTTGAAATAATAACTTGCAGATTGAGTTTTCACTAAAGGCTATCAACTAGAATTATTATCTTCGTACGTTTAGCTTATATTTTATAGTTACGATGTTTACATGACTTTGATGAGACATTGGCATGATTAAGTACCGATTGGATTCTAGAAAAGTTTCACACTTTTGCGTTTACATACATAGATACCTAACTCAGATTCAACAATTTTGAAGCATAATTGTTTGATGAAAAGTACTTGTAGATAGAAAAGAATTTTACCAAAGTCGGCTAGGTACAGAATAAATATAATTATATGTGCAGAGCTGGAGTAACACAGTTTTCGATTTAAAAACGCTTGCATATGATTATGAAGCTTGAAGTAGGTCTTAACATAAAATCCAGTAAATAGTTTACTAATAAATATTATAGTTTTAAATTAATTATGGTCGTCAGTTAATAGCGATAACTAATATGGTGTGGTTAGCCGTTATTTTATGGACTAGCTAGTCATGTTTTTCAAGATTACCCAGTGCTCCTAGCCTGGTTTCTATTGCCTTCTACAAACCGTTATGTGACACGGAATAAGCGCTAGAATCCTGGAGCATTATTCAATTAAGTATTATTAGTTTTTTTTTCACTCGTGCCACTTATTATGAATTCAAAAATAAGGATCCTGTTTCACTAAAAATGTAACTTTCTCACACTCTTGCAGTCCCCGTCCGTTCAACTTCGTTCTAGTATTATATTAGCCTTTTTATCGACTGCCAAATTGCACTCAGCAGTGACGCAACATTGCAAGCAAAAAATAGCACCAGTAGCTTCAACTATAGCCTAAAATTAACCTGAATATATTGTTCTAGTATATCTTCGAGAACGGCACCCATGAAGAGGGGTTGCTCACACGCGACAAGTTCATGGAAGTGAACGCCAGGATGGAGGCCCGCCGGGATTACCTGAGGAGTGAGTGCTCCAAGTACGGCCTGGACACCTCCAGCCATAAGTCTAACGCCTGGGAGTATCTCATCAATAGGCAGTATCATGTCATATGGTAAGGATGTTTCATTTGTCTTAACTTAACATGTTTGCAATGAACATGCTTCCTGTGCAATGAATTTGGTAATAGTCCTTCATCGTATAAATAAAACTCTTCAGACAGTGTTGTCTTGCGATCGTTAATAGCTATGGAGTACGGACTGTGGATCTATATTGGATCGACGACTTAATTGGCGCAGTGGCAAAGGCCTTTTGCTATGGGACTGCATAATGCATAGGACTAATAAGCTTACATTTATGAGTTAAGCCGTATATCATGTCCCAACTAATGAACAACACTTCTCAAGTATCAAATGAAAGTACCTAAACGGCGCAAACAAAGTTCGATGACAGTAACCATTTAAAGAGGTACTAGTGTGCTATAAGTTACTTTAAAAACTACTGGCCCAATTATAGTGTTAGGGTTTGTAACGAATAGTTTCAGGATATCTCCTCACCTAGTTACAGCAAGGTTCTGAAACTCTATTATACTTGACCCATTTGTTTCAGGTGCAACATATTCAAAGCCGCGTCCACATCCTGGATGTATAACTTTAATCTAATGGCAAACTACTCGGCGGCATTCTTAGACAAGACCAAAGAGGTGCCACTGGAACTAGCCAGGAGGAAGTATGCCAGACCCACCACAGAAATGATCAAGAAGGCGCAAGGAGACTCTATTACATTCCTCATCGTCAGACATCCTTTGGAACGGTTGGCATCTGCTTACAATGACAAAATTGTACACGCTTGGCCAAAATCGTTTCATGACAAAATGGGGCAGAGGATCATCAAGCGATATAGGAAGGTAAGGGGTTAAAAAGAGAAACATGTGGTACTTTCTTAGAACATACAAATTACATAATATAGGCTCGTAAAGCACCAACGATTTACCGCTGCAATTTAATAGTAGGTGACAGGTAACTGCCATAGCAATGACCCTTTCTCTCGTGATTCTAAATATTAAATCTTTTCAGTCACAAGGCACGACGCTACCAGAAAAGTACCCATTATTTGAGGAATTTGTGTCTTACGTGTTGGACGAAGCGAAAGCAAAGAGATCGCTTGACATGCACTGGACACCCTACACAACATTCTGCACGCCGTGCAAATTCAATTTCGACGTCATTCTCAAGTTCGAGACACTGGATGTAAGTAAAATAACCGTTACAAATATCTTTACGATTACAAAAAAATTAGTCATTGCGAGACCTATAGAATTTAAGTGATCTACTTGGAATTAATGTGTAATAGCTGCGGGTATTTTCGTTATACAATTGGCATGAAGCCTGCATTTTTAAGTGCTCTATATCAATTTGGACGATCATGCAACTGTTGGAGCGAATTTTATAGCACAGTACCTAAACATTCTTGGAACTGTATTCAATTTATCCCACAATCCAAAGTTTTTAAGTGAACGTGAAATGGACAATGGTCTGCGGTCAGAGCCGGAGTGATAAATAATGACGATGGATCCGACCGCATTTGTTCGGAGCATCCGTTTTCATTCGCATTTCCAATTCTATTTTAAAATAAATATGTCAACTGCGTAACGCCATTATCCCAATTTAAAAAATGAGTGTTCGACCGGTTGGTCCTTTTTGTTTAGTACCTAGCCGTAGCATTTGTTTTTTAGTACTGATTTCATATCATTTTATTGCAGGAGGATCAACGGTTCCTGATCCAGCTGGCCCATCTCCAAGAGGTCGTGAAGCCAGAATGGCGTAACAGCGGGAAAGGCCCCAACACATTACATAACATCAACCATCTGTACTCGCGACTCAAGAAGACCCAACTAGACGGCCTTTACAACTTGTATAAGTAAGTTCCAAGTATTTATCCATTTTCCTCATCTCACCTTAGTAGGGTTTAAAAAAATAAAAGCTAACACTGCGAAGGTACTGGGAAAAGACAACCTAAGACGCAATCAACTTTGGGATATTGTTTCTTTAATAACCTTTACAATTTATGTCCATGTTCATCCATTTTGGTATTATTATAAATTTTATATTCTTCAAAATATCCCGCTATAAGACAAGGTTGCTGACAGTTATATTGAGCATCATTAAGCTTGTCGCAATTACGCTAAGTTGGACACGACTAACTCTGTTAAACTTTGTTTCAGATACGACTTCCAGTTGTTCAACTATACCATAGACAACTATTACGAGATTATCCAACAGGAGGAGACGAGCAATCACGGGTGAACTCTATCAGTCAGTTTGAAAGCTTCAAGATAATGTTTCATTAAGCCAAGCAGCAATACAAGCATCGAAGTTGATGAATGAAAGATGAATTATTCATCAATGGCTGGAAAGACTGATCGATATACAGAAATGATTGATGGACGTATTATTGATCCACCGGCAGAGTGTAAACTTGCCCTTTGCGTGAATTTTCTGTTACCGCTGCCAACGTCATATTTTGAAATACGACTTTTTCGTTTGTTAGGCACAGTAGAGTAATGTCAAGGCCGAAAAAAATCGGCCTGTCACAAATGTAGTTTGTTTTTCGTGCACCGCTACGCTAGTGGGATTAAGACCATGTTTAATAAAATAGTGTTAAGTGTTAAAGATAACTCTCTTAAACTACAATTAACGAGTTTTGTATACATTGAGCTGGTTTATCTTACGGCGTCTCATCAATCACCTTGTTAGATTTATGTGTAAGAGTTAAGATAACAGATATTACAAAATGTTGAAGTAATAAAAATTATAACTAGGGCTAATAGCTGAATTTAGTTGATATTAATGCATAGGATGAAAATGTAAATATGTTTTAGTTTTATAACGCAAACAAAATTCCTTAGTGCTTCCATAAATTATAGAATTATGGAAATAACGTTAATGTACCTTTATGAGAAACAAAGTCACTAAGTAGGTAGACGTATAGATAAGGCATGTAAATTTAAAGGATGTCTGGCTTGATTCCTTTGCATCCTACTTATAAATTAAAAAGTAGGAATCTAGCATAGACATTATAGAGCCATCTAGTGTTAAGGGTTAGTTATTAATGTTACCGTTGCATTTAAGGTGCAGATAATGTGATAATTTGAATCAAAGAGTTGTCAAACGTTTTACTTTTGTTGATATTAACATTTGTTGTACCTATTTAAAATCAATAAATCAACGATAACGTTTTTGTTTAAAACAATGATAAATAATTAATTAATTAGAATTTTTATACAATTATGATCAACAATTATACGTATAGACCTATTCTGTACAATAATTATTATACAATGTTGTTTTGCCTTTTTTATTTTAGAGATATTTAATTTATTCGTTGTTGAGTAATTAATATGACTAAGAATTTAATATCCATTCTGATTATTTGTATACAGTGTATACACCTACATTATTTATACATTATTTAACAACATCGTTAAGCCAATCGTAAAATGTACTGTATCAATATCTTTAGGTATATGGTATTGGTATTGCATTATCTACCAAAATTTTATTTATGATTGATTCACACTTTAGCCGTTCACCCTAAATATAAAGTTCCATTTTGTAACTACCCACATTTTGTAAATACGTTATAGATGATAATAAGAATATTTATTAATAAGTACAAACATGTATTTATTTAACAAACTGCAAAGTTGTTTAGTTTCAAATTATAAGTACCTAGTTGTTGTTTCTAATTAATGTACCTACCTATCTTTTTAACGTTAATTATTGTAATTGGTCACATTTAACTCCCCTGTTACCATAGCTATGAATTTTATAAACTTTATAATTCGGTCAAAATCGTTTTAGATAGAGATTAATTACGTAGGTACCTGGTTATATGAATAATATTCATGTTTGTGACATAGTAACATCGAAAATTGCCTTTATCCTTATACATTTATTATAAATTGTTTGCAAATGTATCAAGGAGTTCGTCAACGGTCAATTAAATTTGAATCTTGAATATTTTAAAAATTATGACAATGTTACAGTTCTGGCTGGTCGGCTCCTTTTTTGTAGGGCATAGCATGACCTAATAATATGCCCTAAATATATGATGACCTGCTCAAGTCAGGTATAAATTTACAGTTTGAGCCACAACGTAATTTGTGGCGAAAGCCTTACGACTTTATGAGTAGTGGCTCAAACTTAATCAAGAAATTTTGACGTTATCTGTGACTCCGCTACGTAAAACTTGTAACTTTTTTATCTAAAAATCCCATTCATCGGGTAGTCACTACACAACACGCGAGTGCATTCTTTGTCATTAAAAAAAACAACTTTTCTTAACTTTTTAAAGTAAAAACTGAGTTCACTAGTCGTAGGTAACTCTTCTTCAGCTTAGACAAATAAATTAGCACCCTACGCTAGTTTATGTAAAACTTTTCCACATCGTTTCCCCTATGATAATTTCATTTGCTCTTTTAATAGTGAGGTTTATTTAGTGATACATAAATAGTTAATACGGAATGAATTAGACCAAAAAGATATGGCCTATGAAAGTAACTGTAATGGTGCTATAGTCCTATAGATTTTGATCTCATATCAGAATGTGAGACTCGAATGCATGCACAATCGTTGCTAATTACGTAATGCGTTATAGATTCCAGCGGTAATTGAGTCGGTTGTGTTTATAATAATGTTGAAAGAATTATTCTTAGTACTTATAGAAAAATACATTGAATATTTAATAATCTGGTGTTTCGTTTTATTTTACCTACCTTCACCCAAAGAGAAACGCTATGAACGTAACGTAAGTACTTGCTCAACTGCCATAGTTTAGTAGAATTTTAAAGTGTTGCTAGTGGCAATCTTAGGTTGAATGTGTCATCAAAAGTGCTGCCATCTGTTATTCGGTCAGCATGATTACCACTCTGAAGCTATGGTTCGCCCGATCGACAGAAGTAATACTGGCAGTTTGGTCATAAAGTATCATAGGCAATTAGTAAAAAGTGTCATAATATTAAAAGATATTTATTAAATAATTATAGTACTACTGACTTTCGCTAGCCAGATTTTGTGTTCTGGACTAGATGCATTGGAAACTGAGGTAGATACTCTCGCTTCTCTGGCACTTTGGTTTTGTTCCTGAAATGACAATTGTCGATTAACTTTTTGCTATTGCAATACCTACATAATAAGCTTGATTATCGATCCACAATATGAATCGATTTTACTATTGACTTTTTACATAAAATTTATATTAGGCACACATAGCATGGCCAGAAATCAAGATGGTATTGGGGTTTGACCAAAAAATACAAGGTTACCGTGGGATTGTATGTAGGCTAACAACACTTACTCTACTTTCTTCTTTCTCTTAGGTGTATCCAGTATATTAATGGAATCCATAGTTATAATAACAGGTCGCACAGACCCGAAGAAATCAGTGATGGGCACCTTATCCGGGTCGCGTTTGAATAGGTCACGGCGCACACCGACGGTAGATAGACATGCGCTCTTTGGGCATACAGCCAGCTGGAAAATGAAAAAAATATTTATTATCTGTGCCACTCAATGATAGATTACTATGTTTAAAAACATGAGATTTTCTCCATCATATTGCCCAATGCATAGATTTTATAAAAGAAAATGTATGTTGTATTTTAGTGTAGTATACCTAAAAATCGTATCAATACTTACAAATTCTGACATGCTTCTTTTGCTATTAGGATGAACATTTTCCAAGAACTCAAGCACATAGTATGTGTATCTGTCTATGATGTATACACCAATAGCTGAGTCTACATGATGCTGAAAATTAAAAAAATGGCTGTAGAATGTATGTATATGTATTAAGTTTGTACTATCAATCACATATGGCTAGATTTGTGTGTCTACTTTATGTAATATGAATTGATAGATAACCTAAAGATATTAACATTTTTAGTGACAAAAGAGTGTACTCACAGAAAGTGAATCCTCTCCAACTAAACTTGAAGCAGTAGCCAATATGTTGGGTGAATAAAACTTCTCATACATAGAGGAAGCCTGGCATGTATCTATTATGAAAAATATTTCATTGTACCTAAAAAACAAATATAGTTCTTATTTAATCTTGAAAAATATTAAAAAGGGCCAAGAGAAATATTGAAAAAGAGGTTGTAAATAAAAAAGGGTATACATTTACAACCTCTTTTCTCTCTATTTTTATAACTTTAATTAGGAACTAAAAACATCATATCAGGCTGAATATTCAGCTGTAAAAGCTGAAAAAGCATTACAAAGCTGTATAAGCCATACCTTCTCTTCTGCCACATTTGTTCAAGAGCATCAGCCAACTCCTGGCTGGTAATCTCTTCAGAGTCTTGGAACTTGAGGAAACCATCACCACCATGGCCAGTGAGGTAGATGAGTATGTTACTGCCCTCATCTGTTAGCAGCCTCTTTGAGCGAGGAGTGTCTGGTGGCACTCTGCCTGTCAGCAGGCGCACAAAATTTTCTACTGATACCTGAAAATAGTATTAGGTAATACTTTATAACTGCAAACATATTACCAGTTGTACCCAATCAGGGCACGATTTAATCTATTTAAATGAATATTACTTGCAATCCAAACTTTTTTTTGTACTTTAACCTCATTTAATTTGTTAATGGGATCTCACAATGTTAAGAAGATTTACAAAGATAATTCAATAAGAGAAGAGTCACGCTGGTGTAAATAATAAATTGATGTCAAGATACAATTATATTTAATTACCTACCTCATAACCTCTGTAATCCACTTCAACATCATCTCCATAAACATTGATTTGTTCGTGAGCGTTGTTAAATATGGTCGCCGGCCGCGGGTTCCGAGGGTTGCACGCCATATCGTCAGATATCATCAAAATTATCTGGCTGTCTGGAATACCCAGCCTCTTCACACTCCGGTATATAGATAGCACATTTGCTACATGGCGATAGTTGAACCAAAACCGCGACGTATCCACTAATACTGCCCAGTTATTCGAGTGGTTCGACTTCAGGAACTGCTCTGGTATCTAAAAACATTTATTACTGATAAGTCCTTCTTGCCCATGAGACTAGACATTTACTTAAAAAGTTCACCTTTACCACTTACCTCATTTCCTGAACTAAATGATAAAAACGTTGCTATTGAGAATAAAACGCAATAAAATGAATTTGCTAGATTCATGTTTAACTCATTTCAGACCTAGGTTTCACGGTATCAATATTATTTTCAATCTTCAACTCAACTCAATACAAAAACTCACAAAATGTCAACTTCAAATTTGTCAAATTTAATAACAAAGACCAAAGACAAAAGCTCAAACTTCTGACAGTATGGATTTATTAATTTTCGTTTTAATAATTTTGAGATTTTTTAAGGATCTTGGTAATTCGATTTTTTTTCCTTCATCGTGCTATAGATAAATAAATAGATCATATTACAATTCTATCTTATATAAATTCTTCATATACCGTCCATATATCTCATGTGCCGCATTCTGGATATTAAAAGTAAAACCAAATATTTAAAAAAGTAAAATGTCAAAATAGAAAATGGCTGTCAATTCTATAGTCAAGTAAACAAGGTAAACATTAAGCTTTATTGAGCATTTAATTAAATTTTAATCATGAGCAGCCGCAACCCTAACACTTTAATGTGCGTCCCTGACGAACAATTTGACTATTTATTTAAGATAGTGCTTATCGGTGACTGTGGAACTGGTAAAACATGCATTGTGCAACGGTTGAAGTCTGGTAATTTTATAGAAAGACACGGAAATACAATAGGCGTAGATTTTTCTATGAAAACATTGATAGTGGATGGGAAGAAAGTCAAGGTTAGTCTAATTATATAATCTAATAATATATATGCGTCTTATTCTGTTCGACAAAACAATAAACATGTCATATTATAGCTTCAGATATGGGATACGGCGGGCCAGGAGCGCTTCAGAACTATCACTCAGAGTTACTACCGCTCAGCAAATGGTGTAATTATCGGTAGGTATGCGATGTACGCCCACACGATATTAAATTTCCGGGTATAATATGACCACCTAATGTGACTCATTGCAGTAAATTATGCTCATGTAAACTTACGGTGTGAAGGATGATAACCATTATTCTAATTCTGTACATAGTTACGAAATAATCGATACTTTCATGGAAACCAAAGCCATTAATAATACATTAATTTTTTACTGATATGCTTGACTTCAACTCTTCACATTTTCTTCAATACCAAAATCAAGCTATTTATTTATATTTAATTATTACAATAATATTTATTGTATGTGTTATTTACGTTTAAATTACCTGTTATAAATCATCCTCAAGTACCTATAGTTATGCTTACAGTAAGTTTATGGTATTTAATTAAATTCAAACATTGTTTTCTCACATTGCACACTTTGGTTCACTATTTACTATATTATATTCACTTTTAACTACTACTTAACTACAACAGATTTCTTTAAATAGGTACCTAAACATTAAAAGGCAGTTTTTAGATTTAATAAAATAAACTTTGAATGTAACTGACTTATTTATTTATTTCAGTGTATGACATTACAAAACGGTCAACCTTTTTATCATTGCAAAAATGGATAGAAGAAGTACGAAGGTACACATCATCTAATGTGATAGTGTCGCTCATTGGCAACAAATGTGATCTGACAGACCAACGAGAAGTGGAGCCTGATGAGCCGCAGTCATTCTGCCGTTATGTCCCAGAGATTATGTTTGTGATGGAGACTTCAGCAAAGGACAACACTAATGTTGAAGACACATTCCGTAGTTTGGCTACAGAATTAAAGGTAATTTTTAATTTATTGTACGTTTCTCAAATCCATTTCCTGAAGGAGATGGGCTAATAAAGTCCTCTTTTGTCGTTCAAAAAGCGAGTCGCAAAAGGCACGACAAAGCTAATGCAGTGTGGGCCTGATAAATCTCAATAAGCTTGCCACTAATGACTGTATAACTGCATACATACATAGAGGTTAAGATGCACAGCAAAACTAAGTGTAGTATATTACCAAAAATCCTAGAACCTGTATGATAGACCAGGGGCTGGCTTTTTGTAATACAATTTTAAGTGTATAATTACATTAGTGTTTACTGCTTATACAAGTGGTATTGATTGACTGTCAGTCATGGATGATTACAGTGTTAACAAACACCTTCATGTTTTACAGTTACAAGTTTTTGTTGCCGCACTGCTTTTGTTATGTCTCATGCTTGAGTTACACCGCTTACAATAATCAAGATAACAAAAACAGGCATTCTATGCTTACTTAAGAATTTTGTAAGAAGTTTTACCAGAAAAAATAATGTAAATTAATTCTGTTTATCATATTGGCACTACACCAAAATATGAGGGTCGCTTTCAGAGTTGGGGTGACGTATTGAGATGATTTATGGTACAGTCCATACAGTAGCCCAAGCTATAAATCTTAGTCAAATAAATATGTTACGTATAGCAATGTTTGCGCGTATTTGGCACGGTGTATCGCAAGCTTAACACTGGACTGCTTTATATGTAAAATATGAAATCCCTTGACTACCTCGTTGGTCTAGTGGTCGCTAAGCGACTACTGAGCACTACCGAGGTCCTGGGTTCGAATCCCGGGTCGGGCAATGACCAATGTATTACTGGATTTTTCCATTAGGTAATTCTCAGTGGTAGCACGTAGTCTGGATTTGTGCCCGATTGATGGCAATAGGCTCGCCCCCTATTACATTGGGACCTAAAAACATAACTGACGAAATATGGGTGTTCTATATGTATGTGCACCTCTGCCTACCCCTTCGAGGAATACAGGCGTGATGTTATGTTTTTGTTTTTTTTTTTATGAAATCCCGTGGGGTACATAATTATTTAATCGTTGAGAATTAAAATACCTACGGGCAATATGACATTCGATGAATAATAATAGCGTCGTCACTCTTGTATTCCCCAAAGAGGTCGCATGTATAGCACGCCTATATTTCGCAATGCTACTATGAGTTTATTTATTAGTGGTATTTTAAATGAAAGTTCTCTCACGATGTTTGATTCGTCTCTAATTTAGTAGCAACTTGTTGCTTCAAACGATTATTTTTATGGTCTGCTGGAAGGTAGTGGAGAGAACGCTTCACGGTGAAGCGTGAATCCTTTACCTGGTTCATAGAATAAAGCTACAAAGTAGAATTCTGTTTTGAATAACCGAGGGGTTAATTACATTTCAGAGACAACACGACAACAGTGAAGGTCCGCCGCAGGAGTCAGACTCCGTGGTCCTCGGCGAGAGTCACCCAGTAAATAGGTGTCAACCTTGCCGGTCCTCCTAGATGTGTAGGTAACTTATAACCCAGTCCTTCGACCAAACTGTAACTCTTGTGTCCCTTACTCGGTGCAAGCACCTACAGTATACGCATTACACTACACCGCACTGAAGTTAAAACTTAAAAGTGAAAAATCAACTTACTGAAATACTGATGTAAAGTGCGCGCAAAACTTTGTGACCTGCCTGAAGTTAGCTGCAAAAGCTTGCGCAATTCCCGTTCCGTTCGGGCCTAACTTCAAAGGGCTTATAAGTTATTTACTGTACATTCCGGGTATAATCACGGGTATATTCGGACTTATAAGTTTTGCGTGTACTTTCGGCACTATGTTCGTTTCAGTTTGTTAAATTGTTGATATACCTAGTGAAAGTTGAACATACATAATCACGCCTATTTCCAGGAATAGTACTGAAATCTTAAGGATCATTATTATATGTATACAACAACAAAGCTGCTCATGACAGACTTCAGTTCGATCTAGTGAATGCGCAATTAATCTAGGTGTGAGGTGACTATTTTATTTGCCATGTGATTTTAGCTATGCTTCGAGACTTCATCTTGTCACAAAGTTATATTTTGTTTGTTACTAAATGTTCTGTGTTGTATTAGGTACCTAATTCATTTACATATCCGATACGAAGTGGTGTTAGTAAGTACGTACAATGAATTATAATGTTATCAGGAAGTATTAACTGTAGCATGTATGACGTAACTTGATTATGTTGACGTGAAGGCCGTTCCACACCTGTTTGAGCCGTAATAATTAATTCAATATTTTAGAATCGATAAATTACCGAGCCTATAAATTATTTCACTAGAATTCTGAAAACAGTACCGATTTTCATGGCGAGTATTTAATAATAACAGCCTATAACTATCCCACTGCAGGGCAAAAGCCTCTTCTCGTATAGAGAAGGATTGAGCACTGATCACCACGCTAGCTCACTGCGGGTTAGCGAGTATATCCGAATTTAATATTAACAACGTCGATAACAGTTAACACAATTATACGTAGGTAAATCTAACAGTCATAAAATATAGTAGGTAATATGTTTTCTTCCTATTCTCAACTTCGTATTACTTTGTGATCGAGAGTCATGAATTCTACCTATTGGTATCATTTCGATATTTTAATACATTGTTTTATAAGTGTACCTTTCACATTTCGTAAAATATACATACATAACATTTTATGTAAAATATAATTTTGGAACTAGATAAATAAATATGGCTTTAAGTTGTAATTTTAAGATCTAAAAAGTAAGAAACGAGTCGTTGGTTTCCTTTAGTGTTAAAAATATATAAAAAATCAGTTTCGGTAATGTAAATAACTGTAGATAATTGTATTATTCGAACCACCTGCTCGAGACTGATTTGAGCCATACAATTAGTATTGAATGTTGTAACCCAGACCATAGATATTTATCTATAAATGTTGTATGTTATTATAAATTTTGAATATACAGGGTGTATAACATTTTGTGCGTAAATTTACCAATCTAAATGCAATAAAACGCCTTGTTTGCTTTCTTTAAGGAAGTGTAACAAGATTAACACTGTTTACATGATAAGATAATGTTGCAAGATTGTTCATTCATATAACAGTACACCTTGTATATAACTTTATTAGCACCTATCTTTATATCATAATTTTGTAAGGCTATAATGGAATTGTAGATGTGACGTCCAATGAATAATATCTAACTAAATAATACTCGTACATGTTGATTTAAAAATGCTTCAGAAATAATAAACGTACTGAACCATTGAGTTCTTGATTTATTGCAATTTAAATCAACACTGTATTAATAAATTAATCTGTAGTATTATCAATAATAATTATCGTGAAATAACAGTCACTTTTATAATGTATTACAGTAAAACGTAATCTCTTAGATATCTCGCCTAATATTTACTTTTCCGTTGATCTGAATACTTATTGAAGTAGATAAATATACATTATATATTTTATTTGATGCTAAATTTAAATAATTTGAGGTTAACCCTCATGTTCTGCGATCCACTTTAAATTATCGTGGTTTGTGTAAGTTAGGTAGGTGAAATTATATATTTTTTGTCAAATTATTAGTCTTGTCTTAAGAATCTCTGTAAATTAATTTTGTATTGTATTTTTTTATTGAAATAACAAACTTTAATTAAGAAATTGTGAAGTGAAACGACATATTATTATAAATTAAAACATTTTATTTGTCTACTATTCTCAGTGCTATAACTATCTCAATTATATTTTTAATTTAGTATACATTTAGACATTTATGTTCGACACTGAAATAAATTGTTATAATTTAAATACATCTGTTAAAAAAAATTGACGCTGTGGTTTTTAGTATCGCTGATTATAATGTCAAGTTGTTTCGTGACGTGGATGCCCGATATCCAGCCAAACTTGCCTGGTTGTGTTCCCATGCCTCCGAAGACTCTGATGAGCTGCCCCGAGGGTTTGAAGACCTGTACCCTGCAATTGCCGGAGTCTCCGACGAGGATGTATCCCATGGGGTCGACGGCTAACACTTCTGGCTGTCTGAACTGTCCTTTCCTTTGCCCCGTAGAACCAAACTCTAGAAGTTTAGTCTTGTCATGCTTATTGTACAGTTTAACCCGTCGGTTGCCGCTGTCGAGGACTACAACCTTGTCGCTGGTCACTGCGACGCTTGTGGGTGCGTTCAGTTCGGTGCATAACACCTCCTTTGTCTCCCAAAGCGATGGTGCGACCGATGTTTGTTGTTTCGTTCCTACACCGAGTTGGTCCACGAATTTTCCGTCGGGTTGGAATATCTGAAAATATAGTGAAAGTTTAATTAGAACAGATAAAAGGTATATAAAGTAATTATTATCAAAATGTTTGTCATTGTAACTTTGATTGATTGGAAAAGATAAATTGTTAAAATAAAACATAATTCCATGTGGATTATAATATCATTCTGCGTGCAATATGAGAAAACTTTATGCAATTTTAATATAGGTAAGTATTACATTTTAAGCGATATCAAAACAATAAAATAATTTGGACTAAATTGCTTTATACCAAAGATTAAAAAATCCCGGTAAACATAATTCTCTAGATTTTTATACTGAAATAAAGTATAATAAATTATAATGAAGCACAACATGCTTTTAAAATAATTACTAGCAAAAAACGCGCGATACAAGTAGGGCTTAAAAACAATATTTTACTCTGTATCTGATAGTCATAAGGCTAGTAAAAGTCAAGCCTTTATAAAGGCTTGTATTAAACACGTATTTTCATTAAGTATACTTAAGCCTAGATAGCATAGATTTCCTAAAATCAGTAGTCTATCGTAATCGCGGATATTTTTATTCATTGGCAAGAAGGACAAGGTGACGATATCTTTAGCCGGAAAATACAGTTTATTGAGTTTTTGTTGATAATGCGCCATAAATAAATAATCGTGCAGTTGTTTCATAACAAATTCAAAGATAACAAACACTTACATAAGCTCTCACCTCTAAAAGTTAAGCCACAAACCTTGAAAGTTTGATGACAGTTTGATTGATTTATAGATCGTATTTATTGAAATTTAAAATGTTGTCATACTTTAATTTTAATCCTTGACTTGAAAATTGAAGTATGGCAACATTTTAAATTTTAATTAATTTGATCAGATATTGTAGGCATCTACTTAGGTGTTTCATACAATAATGTCAAATTGTGTTATGAACACCGAGACTGAACCAAAACTACAGCTTAAAATTAAATGAATAGCTGCTGAATGAGTGAGTATTACCTGCACTCTGTCGTTCCCAGTGTCAACGACGTATATGTGTTGGTTCGTGTTGTCGGTGGCAATACCCTCTGGTGACCGGAGCATGCCCACCCTGCTGCCTTTCTGCCCTATGCCGCGCAGGTACTCGCCATCTTTGGAGAACACGTGGATGCAGTGCTTCCATTTGTCTGAAATGATTACACGTTACATGTTATTAGAGTATTGATAGGCTATGGATATTTGAGGCTAAAGTTTGGTTACATTTTAAATTAATAGAACTGTACAGAAACTGCAAGATAAATTCTGTAGCAATGTAGAAGTCGTTAGATGCACACCCCGGATCTTGAGGTTTGGACCCGTTTTGTTTTTATTAGGCTAATTATCTTAAACTAAATTTAAAGTTGTTATTCAATACGTTGGTGTACTGCCTGAAAATATTCGAACAATAAACCTTTACATAAAAGTCCGAAAGACTGTCAGCTGGTAAGCCTACCACTTTACCTTAACAAGGTAGTCAAAGACCAAACTACGTAGGTAGTCTAAGCACACGATTACAATTTGGCTAAAAACGGTAACAAACTAAATTACCTGTAACATAAATCTCTCCCAAGCTCTTCATGAAGGCGATCTGCACGGGACACATCATCTCGTCGCACGACAGTCTGGTGAGGATCTTGGCCTGCGAGCGCTCTATGACCAGCACGCTCTGGCTGTCCATGCCGCACACGTACAGGTGATTGCTCCACGGACTCACGCCAACACCGCACGGACGGTAGGACTTGCGCCAGACGTAGTGGGGAATGAAGTTGCGGGATCTGAGGGTATTTAGTATGTTGTTTTAGAAGTGATAGAATAAATACCTATGTAGGAAGAGCCTATAGACTGTCTATGCAGTCGAATTCATTTGGGTCGTTTATTATGTGCTTATGTACATATTTCATTACATCTGCCACAGAGATAGGTACAGGTACGTCCACCAGTAATCCTATTAAGTAATAAGAGTATCAAATTAAACCCTAGGTCCCGGAAGAACTTTAATCAAGAAGGCCAAAATCACAGGTGAATAGTAAAAACTGCAAGACATTAACCAGTAAGTATATGTATAGCAAAGAGTAGGTATAATAACCATATTGGGCGTACAGTAGGTACTTATCCTAATGATGTTATGACATGGCCAACAAACAAATTTCAAAAAAAAATCGAGATTTCAAACTATACCTAAGTTTATCACAAATTGTCTACAGACAATTAAAACCAGTTATCAATTAATTAAAACACGGGGGCGTGTTTGTGGAATTTTCGCCTAATTAATTTTCATAAATAAACACTGCAGAGCCGAATGCATTCCTGGTTGCACGCGAATGTAGCATGCACATATTTTCGTATTAGGAGATATTCGTCGGTCGAGGTAAGTACCTATTTTATAGTTTTAGTATCGTGTCAATTATTTAGGAGATATGTAAGCAAACAGAAGACTTCTAGGTGAAGACATAAACGGTTTATAAAAACTCTTCAATCCGTCCGCGTTTTAACTTTTTTGTTTTACGCGCATCAATACATTTTAGTGTTGTACATTCTTCATTAACAACGAGATTTAAAATCAGATTTACATCAATATTTTTAAGCCATTTTTTTTAAATAATCTGTTAGATAATTATCGTGTTATTAAAAGGCTCATAATGATTACCTAATTTCACTCAGGAGGGACTTCGTTCGAGACATACGGTTTACACCCTAAGATTACCCTTAAATTCGTTTAAATATTTAGATTTCGTATCTAGCGTCGGTCTATCGATTTAGCGTGTGTATAGTTCCATAATCCTCAAAGTTTCTGAGGAAGTGGTTTGTTACCCCTGCAACGAGCTTCAACAAAGTGTTGTGGGCTTGTGGCGACCGCTGCTGTAGGATTTTAGTTGGTGGGGGGCGCCCTTCCGAGCTACCGAACCCTTCTTGCCCATAAGGGACTTACGCAACCACAAGTGTGTTCAGAACTTTCAGTTATGCAACTTCCTCTTACCTGAGAATTTAGATTGAGTACATTTCTCTTTGAACTCAAAGCGAGTCGAAAGGAAGTCAAAAGACATGTGAGCCCGATGAAAGAGTGATAAGAAGGGGTGATGTGGGTGTATTGTACCTATTAGTCCTCATATTCACATAATTTTAAACCCCTAATATATAGCGAGCCTATAGCATTTCATCGGTCCCACTTTATACCTATACACACTCCTGATAAAAACAATTGCTAACATAATTACGCGTGTTTGCACTCACCTATAAAACATAGCTAATGTTTCTTCGTTCTCCAACGGATTGTTTTGTTTCGGTGTATCTAGAACAGGGTCGTCGGACTCCGCGTCTAAGGGTGTAGCCGAGTCGATTTCTATGCGGAAATTCTCCTTGTCGAATACAAAACGTTCCGTGTCCCATTTGGATACTTCTGAGAGTAACTGCACCACATTTTGGTGGAGGTTTACGAAGGTTAGTACCTGCGGAAGAAGATATTTAAGGATATAGAAGGCGTGAACAGGGATCTAAATGGATCAGGGATCTATGTGAATTTGTTTTTCCGAAAATCTTGATTTTACTGGTGTAACTCAATTTTGACGACCTGATTAGCTAAGCGATTGGACTGCGGCGCTAAGGGTTACGGGTTTGATTTCCGCACGGAGCAAACCATAATGCGAACCACTGATGTTTGTCCCGAGTCTGAGTGTTTGTGAAACGCACCCACGACACAGGAGAAATTTCTAGTGGCGGCCCACATACACGGTTATTTTAAGGTAAAAAATACCTTTTTGCTTCTTTTACATTTTACTATTTTAATTCTTAGTATTTTTCTTTTTAATAGATTACTGTTATTTTTAGTCCAGCTTCCATACCGTAACGATAGCTGATAGTAATCTGTGGAAATGTTATGGATTGTACACTTAACATAATAAGTATAAACAAATTCCTGTGTATTACATAGTGTATAATTGTTTGTTTCCTGAATAAAATAAAATAAAATACAGGATAAACTTAGGTATTCGTATTAATTTAATGACAAAATTCAATGTCTTTTTTTAAAATACATATAACAAAAGTCTTGGAACCTATATGGTCGTTTACTTTGCCAATATTTAATAGGTTGTCAATTGTTTAACATAAACATACATAACATCACGCCTGTATTCCCCGAAGGGGTAGGCAGAGGTGCACATATAGTACACCCGCATTTCGCCAGTCATGTTTTAGGTCCCAATGTAATAGGGGGCGAGCCTATTGCCATCAACCGGGCACAAATCCAGACTCCGTGCTGCCACTGAGAATTACCTAATGGAAAAACCCAGTAACACTTTGCCCGACCCGGGATTCGAACCCAGGACCTCGTGCTCAGCAGTCGCGCTTAGCGACCACTAGACCAACGAGGCAGTCACCAATTGTTTAAGGTCCCCCAAAACAAAGGCAAATGTATACCTATTAGATAAGAAGGTAACCTACCTTGTATTATCGTAATCGAAGTCGCAACTGTTTTGTTATTTACTTCGTAATCAGCCAAAAGAAGCATTTATTCTGATTTAATTATCGAGATAAGTCGCTTTTCGTGAAATTCATAACATATGTCATTATAACAACGGTTGACTTAAATTGATAGATTACGTCTATGATTTGAATTTCGTTTTGTTAACCTATCATTATTAATTTTTACATCAACCTGATTAGCGCGGTAATTATACATACTGAAAGTCACGCCTGTTTCCCAAGGGGTAGGCAGAGACCATGGATTTCCTTTTGCTAGGATCCTGGCATACTTCTTTTGCTTTATTCACACGCATCACATTTCTCATACACGCTCTTCAGTTAAAGGTACTACAATATGAAGCCAAATCTAGTTTTGACTCAATTTACCTATCCAGAAATATGAATCCCAATGTAATAGGGCACGAGCATATTGCCATAAACTGGACGCAAATCTAAACCCAATAACAATTTGCCTAGGCCGGGAATTAAAGCCAGCCCCTCACACACAGCAGACCACTAGACCAACTATGCAGTCAAATCTACGTCAGTCCCTACTATCTATTATGAAGTCGACGACCTGATTAGCGCAGCGGCTTCGTGATTGGACTGCTGCGCTAAGGGTTGCGGGTTCGATTCCCGCACGGGGCAAAACTTTGCGCGACCCACAGATGTTTGTCCCGAGTCTGGATGTTTGTGTGTGTGATATTTCATGTTTGTGAAACGCACCTACGACACAGGAGAAATTCCTAGTGTGGGGCGACGTTTTTTTAAGAAAATAGAAAAAAAAGTGAGCCTCACCCGTTCGTTATCATTAGTAGAGTCACAGTTGTCCATAGCTAGGTTAGCAACAGATCTAGCTTCTTCCAACGAACTCTTCAGTGCCAGTGCGGACATATCGGCAGTCTTCTGTAATTCCGCTGCATCCGATAGCATTTTATCTTTGGCTTCTAACACAGTTGTTATCTTCTCCTTTGCCGCTATGTTGATCTGTTCAGCTATGCGCTCACATCGATCCTGGGAACACAATTTTTATATTTCAGTGGGAGTTTTTGGAAAATCAGTCTTAGTAAGTAGGGTTTTAAGTAGTTTTTACATTGCCAAGCATTATTACTGTGTTTCCAGTATAAAAAAGTTCGAATGATTTTTTTCAGAACTACATTTATTTATTTATATTTATATAATTATCTTTACAGGATTAGACCTAAGGGGATATTTTAGATGAACTATGAATGTATTTGTTTAATGGTTGGAGGCGGAGGGCCGAAGATCGAGCTCAGTGGCGTGCCATGGGAGAGGCCTATGTCCAGCAGTGGACTGAGATAGGCTGATGATGATGATGATGATGAATGTATGTACGCTCATCAATTACAGTGGGGACCAAATAACAGCAATTTTTTACTCGGACAAATAGTTATAACTATGTAGGACTACTGAATATATACAGGAAACGACTTTGTAGGTACCTACACAAGTTAACACTGGCGTTAATCCAACCATCTTACTCTCCAAGAACTTTTAAAGTAGACCCAGTAGTAGTCCAAAACGCCATTTAGCGATTCTGGTTAAACAAAACTATTCAAGTCACGTACCTTATAATGTTCTATTTTGTGTTCAAGATGACTACCGGCTGTGTCCAGTTGTTTTAAAATAGATTTAAGTTGGATCCTCATATCGTCTAGATGTTGAGCCCAGCATATGCGGCAGAATTTCTGAAATAAATTGTTATATATTTGAAACAATAATAACTTATTATAAGGCTTTATTAATACCTAAGGCTGATCTATTATGGCGTCTTTCGCTACACGATGATATAAAATATGCAATGTCTATGACTGTCTATCCTCTAAAACAACTACCTTAATCAGAATATTGTAAATACTTTATCTTTGTGAGCTTCCAGCCTATAAGGGAGTTTCCGCTTTCAGCGTATCAGACGTCAAAATGTCAGAGTATCAAGTCAAAATACAGAAAAAAATATTTCCAGATAAACAAATGAGAATCGTGCATAAAATATAAACAAAAGTTTGTTTACCAATTTGCAGTGATCACATTTCGTGATATCCACAGAGTCGCACACAGATTTGCAGTGCACGCATCTCACTCCAGCTGCATGAAGCTCTACGCTTTGTGTAGAGGTCTGTGCCGTAGGGGTGCCTGGAGGGGTCGCTCTGGGCGTAATATTGGTCGGAATCCCTACTAACTGCAGTAGTGAATCGATGTACAAATTAGACGGCAGATTCTCGATATAGGACGGTCCAATCACTTGAACTCTCGTCCTACATATTGGACAATCGAATATGATTAGATCTGGAAACGAAAAGAATGACAAATTATTTGTTTGCATTTACTTCTACCTTATCTATTAGGGAAAATATAAAACAGATCAGGTGTTTCTTTATTTTAGTTACTGCATTTCGTTTATCCCCATTCTTCAGCTGCCCTCAGACTTGGAACACTTCGGGACTTTATACTTTCATTGACCCAAGACCCACTTGTAATAACGACCTATGCTCCTGACCTTTGTAAAGGACGTCACCGGGGCGTCCCCTCTTGACATTTCTTCATCCCTATTTCGTCGCTACATCTTTCAAATAGACGATCTTATATCATAATAATTTTCAATAATACAAAGGTTTACGAACCGGCGATGTAGACGGAAAGACACGCCATACAGAAAGTGTGCTGACAAGGCAGCATCTTTGGATTGTGTAGTACCTCCAAACACAGTGCGCATTGTACCAATTCTTTGATGCCACCAGCTGATAACCTGTTTGCGATACGATTATATTATTTGCCTCAACAAACATAAATACAAGCATGAAAAGATTAAACTTGTTTTCATTTTTATTATGTGTAGGTATTTTTATTTGCTTTTAGGAGTCAATGAAATAACTGTTTTATAGTTTTCATTCACATTATTTCAACGCCGTCTCCTCAATTTCAAAGTTGATTTAGTTCAGTGTTTCGATAATAGAATGAGAGGTACCTAGTATTTTTGATTTAGCCATCTACCTACTTATTCAATCTACAACATTCCGCTTAGCAAAATTGTATTTGAACGTAATAAGATCGATGAATATAATTAATGTCTACGATAAAAGTAGTACTCACTTTCTAGGCTTTGGTTCGGAAATAGAGTTAACCGTCCTCGTTACGACTGGCGGAGTGTGTGACCTGAACATGACGTGTGAGCTATCCTGAGGCAAGAGTGGCGACGGGGGCGGCAACTGAGCACTGACGCCATTCTCCCTCTGACTCTGCCAACGTTTCAGGGTAAAAAACGGTGGCTTTTTCTTAACCTTCTCTGCCATAATTTTACACTTCACACCTCAACATTCAACAATATACTAAAGATACTTCGATTACGTTATCAATCATTATCAGAACCCTGTAATTATATTGCTATCTTCCTTATATGAGATTGAAATAAGATTATTTCATCGACTCATTAGATAACGTAATAAAGACATTTGAATTCGTATTGGTTTTTTCTTATCGGCTTACGAAAACACGTCCTGCAAAGGAATTTTCGTGTGAAATCGAAACCGGTGGTCGACGTAAAGTTTCATTTTTATCTGGCGTTTAACCCAATCATGCGCACCATTGATCCTCTTCAACAACATTGTTCTTTATGTATAGTTATGGCGATTTTGAGAAAGTTATCACAATAAAATATGTAGGCTTCGAGGTTGCTATATTTTAGGGGGAGGCCGATGCATTACAACGGTAAAAACAGGTGAAATAAATGTTGCCCGAGGCTCCTTGCCGAATTTGGTCACTGCAAACCAGTCTGGTATTCTTTATTCGCGTACGCAATGTTTTTCTATTTTATTATTGTGTTAATCTCTTGTCGTTATTGTAGGTACTCCGGTTCGCGACCGGTTGCTACATTTTTTGCGTTCAACGAGTTTGTACTGTCACATAACCATTGCTTGGTAATTATACGATTTATAGCAGTGTCGTGCTTGTCATTATCTTGTCAACAACAGGATGGATTCAGCTAGAAATATGAACGAAAATTATCAACATTACCTTTTCAGGAAAAATTACGATGTAGCCTGTATCTATCATAATGTAATGGAATGTAATCTACGTAGGTACGATATTTTAAAGTATCTTTTCTCTCTAAAATTTTATCACTGATTTTGACTGTTGGTCTAGTGGTTGCTGAGCGCGACTGCTGAGCACGAGGTCCTGGGTTCGAATCCCGGGTCGGGCAAAGTGTTACTGGGTTTTTTCGTTAATTAATTCGCAGTAGCAGCACGGAGTCTGGATTTCTGCCTGGTTGATGGCAATAGGCTCGCCCCCTATTACATTGGGACCTAAAACATAACAGGCGAAATGTGGGAGTACTATATGTGCACCTCTGCCTACCCCTTCAGGGAATACAGGCGTGATGTTTAAAATTTTATCATCAAAGGAACATCATTCATCACACAATTTATTGCAAATCATCGTTAATCCCAAATTTCCAACTTACTTAACCTGCTAAACTTAAATGATAACAATTAATTAACTTCAAAGTTTAAATGGGTTCCGCTACACCGCTACAAGACCTTACAAAGTTATTCGTAACGGCTAAAGCCTTACAAAGCACGTGTTTAATATAAGCTGTAAATATTAGGGATGTATAAAGCTAACCGTGTTATGCAAAGCCTATCCGACGTATCAGGGTGAGCGGCTTCGTTTGCACGACCAATTATACGGACGCGTCTTAAACGACATACGCTGCGTTTATGGGCGCGTTTTAAAACATCGCTTATGAACCTAATGATCCAAAACCTAACTCGATGGTTTAGTAATCAGGTATGCTATTCTGAAACACTAACATCATCTCGAAAGTCACCTCGCACGTCACCTAGCTATGCGCTAGAGTCAAATCTCACCGCGGATTTAGAAGTGAGTTTGAACTTTGCATTTGTGCACGGCAGAAGCTCGACTGCTGATCATGACGTCGTACGATTCGCGGGTTGGGCTAAGTCTTATTGTGTTTTACCATATTTATACCCAGCGACTGCTAAGCTTGAGGTCCTGGGTTCATACCCCGGGTCGGGCAGTGTTACTGGGGTTTTCATTAGGCAATTCTCAGATTCGTGCTCGGTAATGGCAATAGACTCGCCCCCTATTACATTGGGATCTAAAAACATAACTGAAGAAATGTGGGTATAGGTACTATATGTGCACCCCTGCCTACTCCTTCGGGGAATACAGGCGTGATGTTATGTAATTCCCAGTTATATGGAGTGTAAATTTGGTGTTCGATTCATACCCTTACTGACCGACCATTAGGTATACCATGAACCCTATGCAATTGACAGGTGAATTATAGTCTTCTATTGCTATGTACTTTATACACCTCATACCCCTCCGGGAAAGCGTCAGTATAGGTAAGTACCTAAATAGTTACCATATCTAGGTGATAAACAAGTTGATAACAAATTATTAATACATACAAAAACTTTTAACGTGTTTCCTTTTTATAGGCTTATGTAGGTAAAGAAAATCGACGGCCGATGAGTGAGCGTTTAAAAACTTAAAACATTCACACACATAATATTATTATTAAACAGAAGTGTCCTACAGCTGGGCAATGGCATATTATAGAGATAGTTTATTAGTAGTCGTGGTGACCCTGTGGTTGATTGACTGTTCAAACTGTGGTTCAAACGCAGGGAAATGTGGTAGACTGGTAGTTTAAAGTTATAATCATTCTATAGGTATATACCTACGTACTTATTGGAAAACGTCACTTACTAACTACCTATATCAAAACCTGGATGGAACCCACAGTAGGCAGACGTGATTGACAATGCTAGTCAAACATTTACAGATAATATCTAGCATTGATCATCACCTTCTCGATCTTTCAAAAGAGAAAATGCAATTGTCCTGCAATAGGTACGAAGTAGGCTGATGATTTGATGAATTTTAACACTTTGAATGTGCGTGAAGCAGACACAATAGTAAAACAATAGCTATGCCCCATCGGTGGGCCCACACTGAGAAAGGGTTAAGTAGGTATCCATTATTGTCTCAATTCGATCTTTAGACAGGCTACAGAAGCTTTATCTAAAAGCATTTAAAGCCCATATAAATTGAATTCATCTAAATACGTAGTGCCAGAAAAGTCACAAGCAAAACGTTCCAAAAAACCCAGCGATGAAACATACGAAGATGTATTCAAGTAGCACTTAGCTGAACGGTAAGGCAACATTAATTTTTAAGTAGGTATATCTAGAAAGTCCTTGCGACTACATCTGAACAGGAAATAAGTAGGCAGTGTCTCATACTACACTCGTAGTACATAAATGAGGCAAATTTACTTTAAATTGGCGGCCCACCAAATCTGCGGGTTTCATCTCCTGTGTCCAAACATACGTGATATGAATTAAGAATATTAGATAGACAAATATATGAAAAGGTATCTACTATGTGATGTATTGTTTTCCTTGTTCATTTCAATGGAATCTTGCGCAAGACTTAGCTTTATTGGCATCAAACACTGGACGTGGTAACCGACTAAAGATTTCTAAGTTGTCTACCTAACCTCTTCATCTTCCATGCTTGTTCTAATAGCGCAATGGTAAAAATAGTTTGGTTTACTCTGTCTGAAGATAACACGAAGTAAACAAGCATAAAAGAAAGAATCGGTGGTAAAGAAAAAAGAGCGATTTAAAATTAATTTGTAAAACATATAATTGGCGTAGTATCTATAGTAATTTGAAGGACAAGGACGAACATGATAGATACAGAATGAACGATCAGAACGGAATAAATCGTACAAGGAAAAACGATCCGCAAAGAAATACAGTCGAATTTGCCAAGCTTGTGTAGGTAAAGAAATACTTCAATGTATTTATATTCATTTTACAATCTAAACTAATTCGACTTCCTTCTTACTTTAGCGCCACAGCATTGATCAGTTGCTGCTGAATAAATACATTGTGATAGGCGGGCCTATCCTTTTCTTAACGCCATGACAAGAATTCCAACACAACCTGCCAGTAGCATTTTGATGAACTGCGACTAAAAATAAACAGTTTATGATACTGTATGAAAAAAAGATTTAACTCTTGACTAAGTTCATTTTACAGTTAAACAAATTGTTATTTTTCATCTACAAGTTGTGTGAATATTAACTTTAGAAAGAACCTAAACTTAATTAAAGCTGGGCCATTACCATGAGCTCTTAAAACGGGATGTTTTTTGTTGCGGAAGCGAGACGCCAGAATACACTGCTCGTAGCGGCGTCTCGCTTGCACAATGGGAAATGTCCTTCTTTAAGAGTTCATGGTAAAGGGGTTGAAATATTCTTGTGTATCGATATGAGCAATACTGAATGACCCATGACCTGGTAAAAAGATCAGCCGATCTACAAGTTGGTTACGGGGCTAACAGTCCTAAGTACCTACCTACGTCGGACAATCTATTGAGGAAAAACTGAAATGAGGGAGTTTAAATTATTAGAATAAAGAAATACAAGTCAGCATATACATTCCTTTATTTAAAATGATGATAAACAAATACGTTGCTGATAAAGATATTGACTGTAGATTACAAAGAACTTTGATTTTTGTTTATTAGTTGCTGTATGTCGGCGGGACGGTGGGACCGTAGGACGAAGTCATTTAGACAACAATACACTACATACAAACTTTAATGAATATTACGTTTAGGTGGTCGTCTGTCCGTCTACCAAGGAACGGTGCCTACCCACGCAATTTTTACCGGTTCCTTCTCATCTTCTCCAAAAGCTATCGGTACTTTTATATGTTCAAACGATTAACTGAACTTTTTCATAATAAAATACAGAACTTCCTTTTTTAAAGTCGGTTAAAATTATTATGTGGTTAGCTACACCTTGTATACGAAGTAGTGCTTAACAAAGTGAGTGACAAAACAATGCGCATATTGAGCTATTTCTACGGGACCTCGCCTCGTTGTTATTAAAATGTTCGTATTTCATGAATGATACTTCCTGGGAAATCTAGGTCATGAACGCGCCCCGGTCAATGTGCATACAAATCCGTAGCTTTCCGAGTTTCACCCTGGACAAGTATGCCGACCAAATTAATTACCATGACAATACCGTTGTAAAATACATTATTTATACACAGGGTGCGAGAACTTGAGTTTCTACTTACATTTGTTTACATTAACGACATGTAAATCTAAAAACAATACGTGATACATAGTATTGTTTGTTAAGGCCTATTTCTAGACTATAAAAACTAAAACATATTATTTACAAATCTATAAATAAATCAGTTTGTTGGCGATAATTACCGTTCAGAATTACGACTTATCGATGACTACAACTATCATTTCCGTTGTAAACGTCATTAAATGTTTAGATAGAATAACGCTATCAGATGTAAGATAAATACTTCTATACCTTCCCCAACGCATTACGACTCTATAGGTACATTAAGGGCAAATGAGCAATTGCGTTGGCCCACAAATGATTGCGGTTAGATGGCACCATGTACCATTTTAAGACAAATAACAATCGTTTATATATATTTCATCAGCTGAAACGTTTGTCGAGGTACGTTCCATACTATTGTTCTACCGCGGCATCGCCCTGATAAATGAGGTGTGGTTTAGTCGAGATAATCACGGCCTGAATTCATAATTGTTGTTGTTGGGCAAGTTTATGTAATTTACGTTATGGACCTCACGATGTGTTCCGGCTCGGTTCTGTCGCACAATATTATGTCGACAAAACGTAATTATCTTGTATATCAAATAACAGGTGAATTGTTTTCGTTGTTTCACATTTGTAGTGGTTTTCTTTTATTTCCGTGTAAGCGGAATAGGTATTTGATAAGTTTATTAATATTATTGAATTAGTTGTTTTTAATATTATGAGGTATCGAATTGTTATGAGTTATTTTTATCGTCACCAAGTGACAAGTACGCACTTAATTCATGATATACTCAAATTGTTGCGAATCCAAACCCTGCAGAATTTACATCTGTAGCTATTACGACTGCTCAAAACTCACGTGCATTATGAATAGTTAGTTTCCCATAAATAGCAATAATAGCTCCCTACTAGGTAGGAAGTTGGAGTGTCGTAAAATGACGTCTGCAAAAGCCCCTACGGGTATACCCACTACAGGTGTGATATTATGAAGAACGGAATCAAATAAACTGGCAACTGTCCAACAGTTTAGCATACTGGCGACTTAAGGGCTTACCATACTCGTTGCACGTTTGTCGTGTGCTCTTGAACCAATGAAAAGCTTTTGAGGATTAACAGAATTCATCAACAATATCTATATAGATTTAAGTGGTTTGTGAAGAATGAAACATCGATCGATAAGTTTGCTCGCGCTTATCTTAGACTTACAAGGTTTCCCATGTTCTTCACAGTATCTAATAATAAGGATAGATACGACATATAGTCAAAACCTTAACATTTATACTGGGCAGGTATAGCATCTGTAACCTTATTCTAAAACATCCATCAGTACACCTTCAGACTATGATGGCTATTGATTAACATTACCAGACATACTATCTAATAAAACTATAGTACTAAAACTGTAACCAGTTTGTGTACCAGGTGCCAGTGTGTAGTAGGTACCAGGCGGGCTAGCATCGAATTAAACTCAAATTAATAGTTTCTGAACTCGAGGTTAGATCTAAGTAGTAAGATACAGACATATTGCAGTCCTAATATGTGTTATAAGGGGTAGGTCGACTGGTAAGCCTTCAAAGCCTTAGGGAAATCATACTCCGTCCACCACTATTACCCTCAAATAATCTCCTTGGTAATTTTTTGTGGGGATAAATGTGTTTTTGTGTTTATATGATATGAGACGTTATGACACAAGAAAAATATTATACTTATTCTGAACTTAGTGTCAGCTCTACCTCGTATTAGCGGGGAGATACAGTGGCTACGTTCTTGGCTATCATAATTGAGTACTACATATTTTGATTGAAACTTGAAAGTTATAGTAAAGTAATAACCGCCTAAATGGTTAGCTGTTACCAACTCAAAGACTGCATTTTTGCTTAAAGTTGCATCAACCCAAATTAGGGTTCTCAACCCGGAACCCGGTACCTTCAAAACCCACGCAAACAAGGCAACGTTAACGTATGTACAAAGTCAGGCTGTAGCGACAGAAGCGAATTATAGCATGTATAATATATAGTTAGATACCTACACAGTCACAAAGGTTTTGATAGAAAGATACCTGATTTATTCAAATCCTGATAGAGATGACAAGATATTAAACGCTTTAATAATGTATAACAAGATCACGCAACAATGAGGCAATGTGGACTATTTGAGGAAATAACGTTGGCAACACGCACAAGAACACGTGTTAATAGTGCTATTAACATAATAGATGGAAGCCATGTAAGTATCAACGACGTATGTTCTAAAAATATTGCCTTATAGTAAGGTGCTTTAGTTTTCTTTCATTAATTAAAGTGGTATTGTAAGATGTAAAACATTTATGAGAAAACTCAAACTTTCTCCTGAAAATATAAAAGTAATTATTTACTTATCTCTTTTTATGTATGATACATTAATGTTTACCAAAATAAATCATTAGCGAGCACGGCCTTGACGCGCGTGCGAAGGGCTGGCTCGCATCAGATTCACTCACAATGTGTGTTACCCATTAAGAGACCAAGCAGGAAAAGGAACACCGCTAACCCAGTGGCCAACTGGCGAGGCGACGTCGAACGATTACACCCGCCCGAGCCTCCATTCCGTACCGGTATCGCCGCGCCAGCGCTCGCAAGCAGATACTTAACTGACTCTCATTACTACACACATCGCCACTAAACAACCGACCTTATGAAGACCAGCCATTAGCGATGAGGAGCCACCCGTCACCCAGGGGTGCTGCGCTCCATTGTTTGACAATGCGGAAAGCGGGGGACGCGCCGCGCATCACAATTAGCGAAGAGAGTTTCGGCGACATGTGAATACAAAGTCGTCGTCGATATTGTGGCTCTCGAACAAATTACAGACGTCCCAGGACTCGAGGACGAACGTGACGCCCACGGACATAACTCTTCAATTGTCGATACTAAAAAGAAATTTGTTGCTTGCGGATTATATCGAAGGAGGACACATATCATGAAGCAGTGTTTATTATGCGCAAGAGTGCCCCAAAGTTAGCGAAATTTTGGCAACCCAACAGCAAGACCGACGCGTGCGCAGTTGACCTGCAATCAGCTAATACATCTTGCGATGATCGCAAGAAAAGGACATATTCATACAGTGTGACAGCTAGTGAACGATAGTTCTAAGGGACACCATTACTTCGTGTGGTGCGTTTGTGAAGATTTATTCCTTTGTAACAGTTGTGATATTCAGGTGAGTTTAATTTAAAGCCTTCTACTATGTTTCCTCAATTAGCTTTGATACCTTAGCTTGTACATAGGTCATCACATTGTAGTCATTTAAATACGGCCTCAATTAACTCCCGTTCCAAGTGTCGCGACAAGTGCGCTCTTAGTCGTCCTGATTTAAAATATAATCTATCATTTTTTAATTCATTTGACATTTGACGTATTACACATTACTTAGAAGTGAGTGTAGTGTGTGCTGCGAATAAATTAATTAAAAAAATAACTGTGTTAATAGAGGAATTTAATCTGAGTATACAGCCTACTCTTAAACGTGTCTAATAAGCTACTAGGCACATGAATTATTTATTTTCCTTTTTATATAAAAAATATATATAATTATGTATCTAAAATGGACCTAGTTAGGATTTTTTACTGCAGTTTTTATATTATAATTTGTTGAAAATGAACGTGTGCTGAGACTGCGCGTTACTAGAAATAATAACAGTTCATTCAACTTTATCTACATGGAATGTAAAGTATTAAGTTTGTTAACCCGATGCTTATACCGAATGATCTCTAGTATGAAATTCCAATTCAGGATGATATTAAAATAAAATATTGTTTTGCATGTATCGTTGGCTCCTAATGTGAACAATTCTCTATTACATCAATTCAAAAATATTCAGACACTATCATGGATCATAATGGCAATAACGCTATTAAATACAAAAAAATATAAACAAAATATACGATAATTGCGAACCATGATGAAGACAACACGTTAAAATTGCAGCTTATGAAGGTTGTAAATAAACATTGCAATGTAATTTTCCCATCAAATCCAGTATAAAGTGGGGCATCAGTCCAAGAGTAGGTACTGCCAAACCACAGCGGCACTAAATAAGGTCGGGCCGTATGTTATAAGAGTCATGCCGGTGCTATAAAACAGTCCAAGAGTTAAAACAATAACACATTTGGCTGAGATGAAATGTGGTGATTTGGACCACAACGAGCTTCGAGTCTTTACGCAGCTTTGAAGCTACTGTCGAACTAGATATTCTTTAGGTCACCCTAACCTAGATGCTACAAGTGTCTACTATACTTGTGTTTTAACTTGTCGCGTGCTTTGTGGCCCACGCAAGAATATGAGTCAGGAGTTAAACGAACGCCGTGCATCGAACCGTGAACTGATAAAATCATTTGGCAATCCTGCTTGCAGTGTTATTTCTTAGTTAATGATAATACCATGTTAACAAAAATGAAAAAAGCAGCACTAGGTACTGCAGCTAAAATGATTAGACTTAAAGTTTTGACGTCATAAGAACAAAGTGATTTGGTCCAACAAAAAATATTATATTTTTAAATTCCGTTTTACAGGACAACGTTTAGACGCCAATAAATTCTTTAGAAACGATCACGGTACCTATTGTAAATAACGAAAATGAAACTGAATTGTCTGTGTACGATTAAGTATTTGGATGTCCTGCTTTTTTACAAATAATATAAATGCGAAAGTGTGTTTGGTGGTTGCGCTTCTTTCACGCCAAAAGGGACCAGATCAACTCGATTTATTCCATCATACCGATTAGTTTATAGGCTAGAGAATTCATCAATGATAACATAGGATACCTACCTATATTTTAAAGAAACAATTTTTTTTTTGTATTAAGAATAAATACTTTTTGGAAAGTCAAGGAAGAGGCCTTCGCATAGCAAGAGGAAACAAACTAGGCTAGACATGAAAAATATTATATAAATAAAACACATTACTCAGCCAATTAGAACATAACCAACGTAACAGTAAAACAAATCAAAGTTATTACAGATGTTGTAATGTCAGTAGCGGTGTTTTGATCTTAGAATCGTAAGCAGTGTTAGGTTAAAAAGGCATTTTTGCAGGTAGACATAAAATGTTTGTTAAAAATGGGCTAAAACTATTAAGGCTTTTTTTAGAACATGACTTTAATAAAAAACGAACTTTACCTGAAATAAAATTGATAAGCTAGAGTCCACAAGTTAAAATAATTAACTAAGTGATCCATAACGTCTACGTGAACGTATAACTCGCAAAGATGACTTTGATTTTAAATTGAACAAATTCATGATTCGACTCGTATACTTCTAAAATCAAACTAGCTACGTCCTGCGGTGTTACCCGCTACATTTTTTCGGGATAAAAAGTAGCCTGTGTTAATCTAGGGTATCAGCTACCTCCATATGAAATTTCATTAAAATCCATTTAGTAGTTTTTACGTGAAACAGTAACAAACATCCAGCCATACTCACAAACTTTCGCGTTTATAATACCTATATTAGTAGGGATGTGCAGTAGGAATTTCTTGCAACTAAAACATAGGACCTGCCAGTCTTTGATACATTTTACTTCGCACAGACCAAATGACCAAAGAGTTTTTTTTATGAAAGTTTCTTTTAAAGGCTTGCTAAATGAATCCTTAATGACAAATCGATACATTAGATATTCGATTTAACATGTGCTCAGCAAGCACTCGAGTATTTTGAAGTGACAACAAATACGATTGAAAACACACGTGCGAAGAATAACAAATTAGTTTACTACACCAACATTAGCAAAAAAGGTGATCGATTAGAAATTGAAAGGTTGTATCGATAGCACTAGTTCAAATAATAGCAACAGGAAATGAGCAATAAAATCATGCGTTTGCTGCAAATTGTTTTATTCATATCGAACATAATGATGTGTATGTATTGTTTGCTTCATTGATACATGCTAATAAATTATTTGGGCTTCTGACCGTAATTCAATCGCATTACAATTATGCAGGATGCAAATTAAACCATAGCCGAGGCTTAAGTAGTCTTTCACCAGTTGGTATGCATGAGAGTTTTAACCCATAACGGTCGGCAGGAATAATCACACTTGCACTCTGCAAGCAATTAACTTTTACGACGTGTTATTAAAAGAATTGCGCTCAATTATCGTTATAATTTTGCGACCCATTGAAGGTGCTGCGTGATTCGACATAAAATTTACGATCGCTGACAGGTAGGGTGATATCGAATCATAATAAAGGTGTTATAGCACAATCGATTCCATCAAAGTTGTCGTTGATTTATAATCGATTGTCACATTGGACCGGTTGTGCGACCTGTAGATCTAGTCTGGGATATTATGCGGGTTCAGGCAATCAACTCACTTGACCTGTATTACATACAACCAGTCGGACGCGTTAACAGGTTTGATCCTTGTCAAACATTACTCAGTATTTCCCGGGATTTTTACTTTAGCGGAGACTACGTAAATAGAAAATCTAAATACCTACCTAATACTAAGCAAGATTAGACAATTTGGTAGTTTTCTATTTAACTGCCTCGTTTGTCTAGCTAATCGCGACTGCTGAGCTTAACGTCAGTGTTGTTGAGTTTTTTATATTAGGGAATTCTCAGTAGCAGCTCGCAGTCTAGAGTCGTACCTGGTTGATAGTAATAGGCTCGCACCCTATTACATTGGGACCTAAAAACATAACTGGCGAAATGTGGGTCAGTATTATATTATGTGCACCCCTGCCTACCCCTTCGGAGAACACAGGCGTGACGTTATGTTATGTTAGTTTTCTATTAGCCCATTTTTCTATAGTCTAACTCAAACTATATCTTTGTTAGGTTAAATAAAATTATAATGTGTTTCTGTAGTATACATAAATTTTAATCATTATTTTTGGAGGTTTGTATGTAAGTCAATCTTCTTTAAAGTACTTCTCATTATAAACCTTTTTGAATTCTACTGCACATGGTGCTATTACTTCGTAAAATAATCGCGGCATATTTTCGTACACAGCTTTATAACCATTGGCAACTATCTTAAACGTGAAGTGTACAAGATCTTCAGATGGATGCACAGACAAAAAATCTCTTGAACAAAATTTTACTGCAAATGTCACGCTCGCTTGTGTAGGTATTACAGCATCCATAGGTTCCACATAGAACATCCTTTTCATTTTAGTTGTCAGTTTGATTTTAATATAAGACGGATACACTTTGTGGGAATTGGTAACCACGAAATTATCTTGACAGTATCCATGAGAAACTGGCGATTTAGACATGTCTAATATAACCGGATCTATTCTTAGCGGATGAGGTAAAATTTCCGCGAAAATCATACAAGTTTTTGTCATCTTTACTGTTTCTGTTTCTGGATCCATGAATTCGAAGTCGTAGTAACTCTGATGAAGGCCTACATATTCAGCTTTAGTAAAATACACAGGAATTTTCACTTTTGAGTAAGGTTTTAGGTACAAATAAGTTGATTCAAAAATGAAAGCTTCTAAAGCAAGCTGTATAATATCATCAGCAATCAAAGTCATCACATCATTGTTATTCAAGGATTTAAATTCAGTTTTTGTACCGTCCCCTTTGGTTGACGATGCTATCGTTTTAACATCTACTTGGTGGTCACCCGTCCTTTCCACGACGCTCTCAGTATTTAGTCCAGTTGCTTGTAAAGACATTACAACGTTTGAATCGAATGATAGATCTACTTTCTTTTTATAAATATGTAAGTGATAGTAATAGGGGTCATTAACTGATATTTCTACAGTTCCAGTTGGATACGTAGAATCTCGTTTTATATGCCAAGAATAAACTGATGGTATAGTTACAGATTCAGTTACTACCACTGATCGTGTTATAGTAAAAGCAGTAACGATTGGGATACAAAATGATTCAGTAGGCAAATTATCAAAAACAATTCGGCCAACTCTAAAATATAAACTAGATTTGAAATCCTCTTGATTTTTTAATCTAAATATGAATTTATACACGACACCTATTCCAGGGTACAATCGCTTTGGAATAGCGGGTAAGATTTTAGATGACTTGAAGTGTGATCTACCTGTTACACCTTTATACCGAATATGCATGTATTCACCCGTACAATTTGTCACAGAGAATTGCACAGACTGTTGTTTTAAACTGTTATCGGAAATTATAATCGGCATTGGAGTACATATGATGGATGATGTTGACTTAAAATGTAACCAGTCGTCTTTTTTTTCATCTGTAACTTCTTCAACTTCAGATACAAGTGATTTATAACTTAGTGCACTAAATTGTGACCCAAGAGGAGAAATCAACCTGTGAGGATTTGTACAAATTACAACAGGTAAACGAGACGATGCTGGTGTCTCTGCTTGTACCGCGGCGTCTATTTTCACTGGTAGAACTTCCAATTCTATAGGAGATCCGGATGATAAGTTTTCTGTGTTCGGATGAGCTATTTTGTAAGGTTCTACCACAGTTTTTTCTTCATTACTCATAGGTGTTACGATAACTGCTGGCTCTAAAGATACTTTCCTATTCTTCAGATCCATTTCTATTTGACGCCATTTGCTTTCTGTCCTGCATAAGCCATCGGTTAATTCAAAAGGTGAAGGTCTGTGCAATTGCATGTGTAACTTTTTTATTATCATAGCCTTTCGCCATTGTGAATCTTGAATTTTTCGTTTGCAGTCGGTCGCTGAAACATGTAACCGTTGCACTAATTTTTCCCATCGTGGCAATGATCTGAATTTTATATTGTATTCTTTTTCCACTGATCTTATGAATCGAGGTACATCTATGTCATAATCGTTAGTATGCCTGATACGAATATGAGTACAATTGTTTGGAAGCATTACGATGAAATAGATATTTGTTATAATTATGTATAAGCAATGATTATTTGTTGTATATAAATACCCAAATGACGTTGTCAAGTTTTATAATTAGCCTCTTTGCTCTCATGTCAAAAATACATAAAGGATATTTTTATCAATTTTACCATTATAACTTTCGTTTTACTAAATTATTTTTAAAGTTATTATACTTAAGTGTGTTTTCAGGAATACTTGACTAGTATGGACTCGGGGCCCTTATTTATGAGTTGGTGTCGTGGCGAGCTTGAGGCTACATAAATCCGAATCGCAGCAGATATGTAAATAGCAATTATCTTTCTAACAGGTAGGCGATGGATGCAACAGTTCCCCGTGTATTACTAAGCATAGCATTAGCAGCTTTGCTGCCGATGGCTTCGCTACACAGCCAAGATGGCGTGGCCAAAGAGAACATACCGCACTCGCGGCAGAAGAGGATTCTGTGGATAACAAACGACGGCCGTTTAGCGTTACCACCCGGCACTACGATGACAATTACACCATCACTGTCGATGCCGTTTGTGAGGCATCCGCCAAAAGGTTTCCTATCCAATATGACAGTCAGTTTCCCATTTACAAGTAAGTTTATTTTTCTTTTTACTATGTCTACTCGAAAAGAAATGTATTTTTCCTTGAATTCATTTTAACGTTTTAGTTACTTTTCTTCGAAGTTATATATGTATAGCTCGATGGCCAAACATTTGTTTGCCGTGTTCTGATATATGTATCGTTATGAAATGCAATAATGATAAGCCATTATTTATTTATCTATAGAGTAAACTGTTTATTAGGCATGTTAAACCGTACATGTCTGCAAACTTTGGATATTTGTACCTATATGATCAAAACTAAACAGATTTCATTTTTGTCATTAATATTACATTTAATTTTAAGTAAAGCAACAGCTATTGACGTCATGAACACAACAATTTTCAGGTGAACTGAAGTACAGTCTGGAATTTGAAAGTCAGTATAATCAGGTCTAATAGATCTCGATGTAGAGCAGTTACAGTAGCACAAAGTAATTTAGTATTAACATAGAATTTACTTAAAATATTGTACCTATTAACTGTATGTAAAGACTAAAGATATTTCTGTAGTTATCTAATTAGATACTGGTTCCTTTAGACATTCTTATTTTAGTATATTATTAGGCTGTAGTCATAATTTTCACTTTAGTAAATCAATTAAGACGAAATAAATTATTTTTCAAACTGCACCTCTTTAAGGAGAAAGGGTTCCATTTCCATAAATATGAAGTATAGATTGGTATCTTCATAGAACAATTTAGATAATACCTACATGAGATGTAGTATGGATTAGTATGTAAAATGAAACGTAGTGTGCCCAAATAATTCGGTGATATATTAGTCTAACAAGTAGTATCATATCGTATTCATGTAAATATTATTAGGTATGTGCGCTCCGAGTTATTCATAGATTCGGTGTTGTTATGGATATCCATATCCGTAACCGAAACTATCGGATATCCGAAATAAAAAAATATCCGTAACCGTAACCGAATCCGAAATAAAAGTTTTGGATAGTTTCGGATAGGGCGGAGTCTAACTAAATACTACACTCCTACTACCTAATGCAAAACCTACAAGGTACAATTAAAGTCGAATATAATCTTATTTGTATTTCATTTTACACTTCCTTAAAAAAATAATATCCGTAACCGAAACTATCGGATAATCCGAAATAATTTAATATCCATAACCGTAACCGAAACCGATATTATATTTTACCAATATCCATATCCATATCCGGATCCGAAATTATATATCCATAACATCCCTGATACATATAAATATTATTTGACTAGAAAAAGTATTCACTAGTTTAAAAAAGTATTAAACCCTTTTACTGGTACTTTCATAAGTACTTAGTGAATTCAAAGCTTATACGATTGTACTTAAACTTTTGTTTAACTTTTCAGTCGACTTTGACAAACTCGGTTTGACGGACAATGAAAATCCTTATGGAGCGTTCCCGCCGGTCCTAGCCCGTTCAATGGGTAGAGCTGCAGTTTCCATGATGGCAGATTATGTGGGACAGTACTTAGACAGACGACGAGGCAAACGGTCTACTGCTGAAACTGTTGCTCCTGAGGTAGAAAAGGCGATACTGGACCAAATGCACGGGGGAGAGAGGTCAGTAACAAAACCTCTAGAATATAAGAACAGTGACGTTTTACATTTAGAAATATTTCTTTATGTTTTCAAATGCTAATCATTCCCATAAAACAATAGAGCGATTGACTAATAGACGTCAAAGAGGGACAAAGGTTCGTAAAGGGACAGAAGGCAAAATAAATGTAGGCACTGAATGGAGGCACGGAGCGGACCACACACAAAAGCCGTTAGCACGTATTTCAGTGGCTCAGAACCACGTGGAGGCTAGCAACAGTAGCGGTTAAGTTATTTGCCGTCACTTTCACCTTTACATCGATAAACACATCAGGAATTCCACTCACGAAGGATAGTTGGCAAACGACGCAGGAAGTTAGTACGAAAAGGCGTTTGAAATTCTTTCTGTGATTCGAAAACCGGCGCCAATTATGTAAGGCATGGATCAATTAGGGCTGGAGAAAATAAAACATAAAAATTGTTTCAGTGTCAGTTTCTTGAGACTTTTTAGCTAACAATAGACTCGCGTTGATCTTTTCTATTCAGATAGCGTTATATTCAATCAAGCGCAACTCTGTTTAAGGTAATCTATGATAGAGATAAACCTAGAAAACTTTTTGCAATTCATTTTGCACTCTTTAATCAGTTCCTATTGTTTCTAGCTTTAGTTTATTGATATCTATTTAATTATCTATTTTGTAGATGTTTATCGAAAGCCCAAAAAAACTTATCGAGTGAAGTTGAATTTGGGTTGTACAAAAAGGTTCTCTCGATGATGATACCTAATTAGGTACGATTGGCGCATCTTGAACCTGGCCGACTGACCCCTCAACCCTATTGCAAACCTGTTAACTGGCCATTTTTTCTCGATGAGCAGCAAACGTAATTGTTGTGCGCGAAAACCCCTTATAATAATTTCGCTATGCTTTTTCTTCTAGAGCCATATTGTATGGAATAGCGGAGGACATGTTTGCTAACTTCGGTCTATCAGGAAAAGAGTGTCTGTTGCGAGCTATTTGCGAAATACAATCACATCCTCTCAAGAATTTTGGATTCCTTGGCGAAATTATGAAGTTGTTTTTTACGTGAGTATAGATTGTTTAAGTCGTTTAAAATACTTTAACGTCAATATATGTAACTGAAACGACTAGTTAAATCCGTCCTCGTAAATGGTTATAAGTCGTGTGTAGCAGCTGTTAAGCTTAATTTTACCTACTGAATTAGTAGTCCAACCGTTAGTTAAACGGCGCCACTCTATAAATGTTCATTAATTAAACGAAATAGCTTCCTAAGTATTTACTTTTGAAAATATTTTTGTATGAATAATGTTTTAACTTACAGTCCCAGTAAGTCACCGTATGCTAGTCTACTGGATGAATACGTGGAGGCCCAGAAAGCTGGCGAGGCTGGCGGCGAATGTTGGCCATACTACCGGTTGTGTCCCAAGAGTATCTTCCAATCTTCCAACAAATATTCGTGAGTAATGATGTTAACAGCGTTATTGGCTTGTTCGGTCCGCTCAAGTATTATCGATTGTTGGTTCGTGGAAACTTGGTTATGTGGTTAGACTACATGTATGTACACTCCCAAGAGCATTTAATAATTTCTAACAAATGCTTGTATCGTATGCGTATATGAATAAACTATGCGATGCGGCTTATTAAAATAAGGATAGATAGAGATAATCGTGGTAATAAATAGATCCTATCTTTTTGAACTTTTGGATGTATAGGTAAGGAATTTATGTCACTTTTTATAATATAAACCTAAACAACGAAATTAAATACGTAGAATTTTGTATAAAAAATATAACTTATGCAGAAAAATACCCAAACATGAAACAATTGATAGGAACAGGATAATTGACTAGATAACAATTTACAGGAAAGACGCTGAAGACATTCACAGGCGGCAAGAACACGAAAACATTGAAGAAAACACAATCGAAGACGTGCAAGCGATGTAGAACGATCTAGTGATGTCACTGAAACACGCGGCTAGGCTCATAGAGCCAATAACAGAATCCCAAATGTAGTGGTAGTTCCGACCAAAGCTCATTGTAATTAGACTTTTACTTAATAATTATTTATTTTTACATCTAAGTGCCATCTATTCCATTAGGACTCGTGTTAAACTGCGATCAAGCGTTCTGTGATCCACATTGCTTTAGCTAAATACAGCGATTGTTCTACAAGGCATCAAATAATCTTCTTCATTTTTCACAGAATGCTTGACCTGTCTGCCTGTTCTTAGTGAAATTATTTTATATTCTTCTAAATCTTATTAGTTGTTTAATTGTTCTCTAATATTTTGCTACTCTTCGTTTTCTCTGTTGTAATGTTAAGAAAAATGTGAGTCTAAAGTAGCTAGTGATTAACGGATTGTATTTATAATTTTAAGTACTATTGTCTTAATTATAATTTATAAGAAATATACAGATTTTTGAATACCTCAATATATTTTGACTCACTTGTACGACTTTACAGTACAGGTTAAGCAAAATACCTATTTCTAGTGGATAACTATAAGAATTTTTAATAGTAGCATCAGTAACCATAACATATTCGTGCCGTATCAAACAATTCTTACGACTCTTATTTCAAAAACTATGGGTTACAACTGTTACAAGTACTACAACCCATCAAAACGTAACGACATGCAACAGACAAATCAATAAAAAGTAGATATCCGACCCTCGACTACGCATTTTAATAATAAATACCGATAAGGCACGTGAGAACAGTCGCAACCCTAGTCGGAACCTAAAAGCTCCGTCAGGGGGCGTGGAAATGAAAGGTTACTCCGACCCGATAATTTTCTATTTTTGGACCAAAACCCTGCTATGATTAAGGTAAGATCAACATAAGGACGTGAACGACATATATGTGTGTTAAAAACTGTGTTTGTGTGTATTGTGTACGTATATTAAACGTTCCAGGCGCAATATGTAATGTTCGTGCTAATACTTATGTTGAGTGCAATGCTTGAAACTGCATCCATAACGAAACGAAGTTACTCGGACCAGTCGGTGAGAGGATATATCACTGAGGTTAGTATTTGCACAAATTTCATTATTCTTCCTGCTATAAATGGCAGAAGGGTTAATCGATAAAACCTGTTGTAGAGAACATGCTGGTGGAACGAAGTTTGCAAGGAAGAATTCCAAACATTGTTTCGATGTAAGTGCCCTTCGTGGTCCTATTGCCGCAGTCCTGGGCGATATTACAATGCAGTGTGCTCTATGACAGAGACCGGCTACATATGGGACCAGCCAAACTCGGAATGGCGCGGGCAGTAGCTAAAACACGAATGTTTTTAAATTATCCCAAAATATTATTGTAACACTGGAAGGTTCTTGCTTGTTACGTTAGATGTAAGGTCTCTACGAAATTTTGAAATCTGCAATGTGCCAAATTCTTACAACGACTCTAATTTGAGACTGATTCAGTATAAAATGAAATAAAATTTCGCCTTCTATTTTCATATTTAGCCTAAGATATGCACCTTGTTTCCTTTGTTCATCACATCGTAGAAGATCACAGTAAATTGAGAATGTGACGCGCGTATCTTGACCAATTTTGTTGAATACACTTAGTTATGTGAAAAATAAATCTATGTTTATTCGATATTTATGATTTTATTTCTCGTTTCCCTAATTTTGACCTTGAGAATGAGAGAGAAGCCATAGCTGTAACGCGCATGCGTATCGCCCGTTGTCTAAGAGCAAATAATCAATAGCCAACGCAGACAGGAATTGGACTCTAACAATAAGCAGACCACAACAAATATCGCAATGAACATCAAAATGCTGCCGGCACTGGTGTTGCTTTTCGCATTTACGGGAATTAATTGTGAACCAGAAACTGTGAGGGAGAACTTTGATTACTTCAGTTATGGTACTAATGAAGATATTCTGAAAAACTTGGACCTCCATTTGGTAAGTGGAAATTATACATTAACTGCAGTTCCGGAACACGTTATTTAAGAAGTTAGTTATATTGAAGTGTGCGTCAGTCAAAAATACATGACTACGAGTGTGTAATAACAGAAACCAAAGTGTAACATTAAAACGGTGATTTAAAATTTACAGCCCAAAGATGAAATAGTGCTAAGGCCCCAAGAAGTGAAGGACTGGCCACAACAGTCGCTGAACGTGGGACAGATAACTTCTGTATCCATCAACTCTTTGGGACAGCCTGTAATATTCCACAGGGCTGAAAGAGTATGGGACGAAAGGCAAGTACTATTCACTGCGAATACATAATTATAATAACCTGATAAAGAAATAATTGAGTGAGTTATATTTTGCAGTACCTTCAACGAATCGAATGTGTACCAAAATTTGGACAAGGGACCGATTATAGAAGACACTATTCTAGTTCTGGATCCTCATACCGGATCGGTGTTGCACAGTTGGGGAGCGTATGCCTTCTATATGCCACATGGACTCACCGTGGACCATCATGACAATGTTTGGGTCACCGATGTGGCTAAACATCAAGTATTTAAGGTAAGATCTCTTCATGGCCTTAATCAACGGTGCGTAGTACTATAACTCATAGATACTTGTGCTAAGCCCAGATAAGGTATCCTATAGTACGGTACCTACTTATCTCGTTGTTGGCAAAATATAGTGTATACGTTTGTTAATATAAATAAATCATGTCTTTATATTACCAATTTCTGCACGCAATGAACCGCACGAATACTAAATTCGAGCGAAATGTACTGTTCGTTCAAGGATAAAAAGTAGGCTATATTTTAAAAGTTATCTTCATAGTTATTATTAATTACGATCGGACCAGTGACTCGTGTAATAAACAGTAACTTTTGTTTCTTTCCAGTACATTCCGAACAACCACAAGTACCCAACCTTGACGATCGGCGAGGCCTTCACAGCTGGGTATCCGTACAGACGCCGTGTTTTACTGTGCATGCCTACATCTGTCGCTGTAGCCACCACCGGAGAAATATTCGTCGCCGACGGCTATTGTAACAACCAGATACTTAAGTTCAACGCAGCGGGAAAGCTACTGTTAGCCATACCGTCCTACTCCGATACGTTGACCTTGAATCTTCCACACAGCGTTACACTACTGGAACATTTGGACGTGGTCTGTGTCGCAGACAGGGAGAATATGAGGATCGTTTGTCCTAAAGCTGGCTTGAAGAGTTACGTGAAGATGCTAGAACCGGCTACTGTGATTGAGGACCCTACTTTAGGCAGGGTGTTCGCTGTTGCGTCCCACGGAGATACAATCTATGCCGTGAATGGGCCGACGTCTCAAAATATTGCCGTCCGAGGATTTACTGTGAATGCTCTTTATGGAAATATCTTGGACACATGGGAACCTACCACTGTGAGTATATTTATAGAATGTTTACCATTTACTTAAAGTACTTTATTATATTGTATTACGATCTTGGAGCGTTTATGTATTTTTTTCCACAGGCTTACGTTTGTTTTTGAGTCTAGCTGATTACATCACTCGGATTGCAATGAACCATATCTGTTTTGTGTCTGAACGATTCAATCTAGCAAAACAATATCTGTTGACATAACATTTATATTTTCCAGGGCTTCACAAACCCACATTCTCTGGCGGTGACAAGAAACGGATCTCATCTCTACGTCACAGAAATTGGCCCCAACAAGATCTGGAAGTTCGAGTTGACAGATGTATATGATAAAAAATAAACTGTCTATGATAGATACGTAAAGCTATATACCGTTATCTTCAAAGTATACATACTTAGAAATTGCTTGACGGCGAATTAAATTCGCCAAATTGTAGGAAAGAGGTGGAACGAAATTAAATAAAGACATAGGAACAATATGAGATTATAATGATTAACATTAATCAATACTTCACATTACCAATGTAATCTGGTAGTTCTAGTCAGTATAAATGTTCTTTAAAATGCTTTGGTAGCTCACCCAAACCCATGTCTCATAGTCAGGGATCCACGGACCATTTTTTAAATTGAATACTATCAAGCTAATTGTCCGTTAGTAACTTAATTTTGATGAGACTTCCAACATTTTTTCATTTAAAATTCCTGATCGTGGTAGTTAACAGGGGTAGCACATCACACTTCAACTTTTGAGCGGAGAACCGCGATGACGTAGCACGCAATTTGTAGGACAGTGGTCATCGCGGTAAATTACCTGGCTGGTAAATTATATAAATAAGTAACAGTAAAAAAATCTGCTAGTTACAAATAATTTTTGATGACCTTGTTAACAATACATTTTGGAAGAAAGCGTGGAATGTTATCCCGGTTCTACGCTCAAAAGTTGCAGTGTGATGTGCTACCTCAGTTAGCTACCGCAATCGAGATTTTTTGTAAGATAAAAGTTGGACGTCTCATCAAAATGAAGCTACTCACGGAAAATTGACTTGATAGTTATCAATTTTAGAAATGGTCCGTCGATCCCTCACTGTAATCATAGAGAGAGATACTTGCTTGAACGTAATGCTAACATTTAACTACTATTGTACATGTAGGTACTTAGAACTACAATATACTTAAAAATATACTTAAAGGTTCCTGCCACGTTGGCTTATTGTAACGAAAAATAAATGTACGATAGTTTTGAAGCGGATGTTTGGTATTGGTATTAAAGGGCCAATAATATAATCACGCACAGAGCAAATAAAGTTAAATTAATTGAATTGGGATTTGAGATGCTTCTTACTGTGAGTGTACACGAACAATGGGATAAACAAATGAATTTAAAATCTTGATGACGTAGTTTTGTCGTTTAGATCAGCATGAAATGATTTTATCTGTGCTTGTACTTAAACCGCAGTTGTTCTTTAACAGCCATAGCTGGGTATTGGCCTCTTTTAGTGTGCCAGTCTTCACGCTTCTATGCTTCCATGTTATAACCCAAATTATGTTACCTAACTACTAAATTAATGTTGAGTTATAGTGAGACTCTCATCCCACAGTCAAAGCGATTACACGGTTTTGTGGGGCTTCGTTAATATAAGAGCAACACAACATAATAAATAAATGGTAGTCAAGTCACAGGAAGAGACAATAAAACCCTCTATTAACTCTATGGCTGTTTGGAAAAAGCAAATCCCTGTTTAACTACAGATAAAGGCTTCACTAAGCCTTTTTCATGAGACTAACGTGTACAATCGCCGTAAGAACCCATCTATTAAAATTATAATAGCGTATATATTTTCATATGTAGCAAGATTTGCATTTACGCTAAATATCAAAGTTATCTATCTATTCCAGTAGTTATTTAGATACGTAGTAAGTATTAATTGGACCAAATAATTGGCATGTTCGTAAGTTAATTCAGAATCTTAATTCGGTAGTAATGATAATAAAAATGTCATATATACATATAACCACTGATGATAATCAAAGATGTTTTATTTATGAGAAAACCAAAAAGAAAAGGTAGTTGCATTCGTTTGAATAGAAACATGAACCACTTTATAAACAGTTGTTTATTTTACTTTATCCACATATACATATATTATTATATTATAATAAATAACATCAAAGACATAAGTTAAGACACCTATTTATAATTGGTATAATACAATCTTATTATGTACACATTAGAGTTGGAATGAAATACAGACATTGATCTAGAAATATGACTTGTTCATCTGCTTATCACATTTATACATACCTTATGTTACCACCCTTTTCTTCATTACTTTCATGAAGAGCACCATATCTGTGACAAAACAAGACATTTATAATCTCGCTCTAGATCCGCTAATAGATAAATTTAGATATTTTTAAATACTTTTGAAGACAAACATTGCATTGACTTAAAAGGCTAAAACCTAACATGGCCAATGCCAATTGCCGCATCAACATGCATATTAAATTTCAGTAATTTTTCTACTACGAGTAGATGGAAGAATTAGGATTTTATAAATAGGTCCACCCCAAGCTATTTCCATTAGGAATAGAGCACTAAAAAATCCCTGCATATTTCCATAAAATTACACAAATATAATAAAAAATGTAGAACTTACTTATAAATATGGCCATGACTACTGCCAGCATGATCCACAGCCAGCACTTCCAAGCACTACGGCTGTGCTCCTGCAAGCGGTCCGACTCTACTTTCAACGACGACAAGTTACGGTCAGTAAGGTCCGAAGACTTCTTTAAAGCCTGGAAAAGAAAGACAAAAAAATTAATTACTATGATAATATTATGCAAATACCTTTGCTCAAAAAATTAAGGAACGAATATTTACGACTAATAGAGTTGCATCCCAGAAATATAATATTTTAAACTCTAATAAACTCTGACACCACTACAGTAATGATAAAAACTCATTTGGTACAGATTCCCAATAGAAAATGAAGGATTGTTAGCACAGTGTATTTTCTGTCAATATTATATTATTCACTTTACATGGCAAGTAATAAACATACACATTTACACTATCAGCACAATGTTGTTTTGAATTAATGTCTGTACTATATTTCTATTATCAGTTGTTAAAAACAGTGAAGGAAAACATTGTGAGAAAACCGTCACACCTGAGAGATTTTTAAATGGTGTGTAAAGACATGTCAAAAGGCCTACAGACGGTTTAAACTCTGACACCAGGTTGTTTATCAACCATTTGATAAGTAGACTTTGTTCCCATATGATTTCTTATCTGTAATAGAAAACAGAACTCAATAGGTAATACCATAGAGCCCATACCTCTGTGTCTCCTTTGATAATAGTGCTGGCAATCTGTGATTGTTCCTTGAGACTCTTGGTGAGCATCACCATATTCTCTGCAACCTTCTCCTGCATATTCTGATGGTATTTGAGTAGAGAGTCTATGTCTTCCTGGCTACTACTGTTGCTGGTGAAGTTAGGTGCCTTGATAATGTTGCGCTTCCGCAATGCATCGTCACTGTCTTCTGAAACAAAGTATTGATTAATCATTTTTTAAAGACAGCCTAAGCAGCTTATTATTCGCGGTTCCAACCACTAGTATGGAACCGCAACTGACAAGCGTAAGATATTTTTCAGGTTTTTCAAAGTTATACTTTAGTTTCACATGATTTCGTTTCATTTTATCCAATTGTTAATTTTATATTATTTACTAACCTAATCCAAACAACTCTGTCCGAAGTTCCGCTCCATATGTGACTCGGGTTCTTTGGTGTATTTCTTGAGCTGATGCATCTGCAGACATGGTAGCTGCACCATGGGACAATAGTTGCACTGCCTCCAACTGCAAAAATTTACAATACATGCTACTATCATGTCCTCAATGTAGAGAAATATGGATATCTTCAAAACAGTCTAAGATAATAGGTACATACTTTTTCAATAGGACTGTTCAAGGAAGCTGTATGGACAATGCCCTTTAAGAATGCAGCTCTCTTGGAATACTCTGCCAGTACATCTTTTGATGGTTTACTGAAATGTAAAAAACCAAAGTAAGGAATTTTTGTTCAGCATAGCAGCAAGCTTAGCTTATTATTGATAAGGAAATTTCTTATTTACAAGTTAGATTATTATAGCTAATCACTCTTAAAGGTCTTAAGCACCATCGGAGATATATGATAATCATCCAGACATCTCAATTCGCCCCAGCTTTCAACAAACGACTAGAAAACTTACTCAGGACCAGTTTTCAGTTCGGTGATCATTTCGCCCAGAGACTCCACATACTTCTTGAGCCTCCAGTTATTGTCGATAGTTTCTTGTTTAGCTATCATCTCACATTTATTCAGGAGCTGCCGGACATTCATTTCTAGCCTGGATTTCGACGGAACAGTCGCAGTACTATTTCTTGGTCTGTCCACTGCCATTCTGACAAATTGTGCTTGAACCACTACTTGTACCTCAATAAAAGTTAACTTAAAGTAGATAATAAGTTAGAAATATGGAGTATTTCAATGTAATAGTTTCTTCTATTTTGACAATAAATATTGATTTTAAATTGACAGTTCGCTGCGCTGGCAGCCCAGTGGCAGTATTATGTTGCCATGTAAAATATATAATAATAATCAATAATTGACAGATAATATTCTTAAAAATTTTAGTGAGATTATTTGTTAAGAGATGGAGTGTTATGTTTTTTTTTATATTTTGTTTCTTACAGCTGGGCAAAGGCCTCTCGTTTTTTTATTTATTTTTAATATGGTTTACCAACAGTTATTACAGTAATAAATTAACAATAACAATGGTTTCAGAAATATATAAGGTAACTGCACAACTAATTGAAATAAACACAACATACATTAATAGGTACTATTTCAATATACTTACTTAACTATGACTGTCTAAATTATATTATAAATTTTTCTTCGAAACCACTTTATTCTTGGCCCTTTGCGTCCCGCATATCTGACTAGATCATTACACCACCTACAGTCGCAGCCTTTCCTCAGGCGTCGTGAGTCAGTAACGATCTTAGCTCCTTTGTCAGGGTGTATTAACTCGACATGACCACTCTTCGGCTTACTAATCTAAGCAGTCAAGACCTAAGACTGCCTGTTACTCGTTTCCGTAGGGTTGCGGTTGTCCTACAGTTGTCTGGCGCATATTATGGCGGGGGACACCGCACCGCATCGTATAACAATAACCTTTCTGCATCACTTTCGTATATTAAAATTATATTATGTACTATCGCAACCTACAGGCGGACCGCACCGGGCCAATTGCTTTGGTGTAATTTTGCAAGGCGGTGCACTGCAGCTGCACGCACCAGCCTTTATGGTACTCTTTATTAAATCTTCAAATAACTAAACTTCGGATAGCTTTGGCAGAATTTTGTAATAATTATGCAATAAAACGCAAGTAAACACCAGTATATTGTAAAATATTTAATGTACCAATATGAGAAAGCTTATTCCAACCAGATGTAAAAATTACGACTTAGAGCTTTGCTTCTTGGCGGCTTCGGCGTCAGCCTCACTCTTCTCGAAGTCCCCAATCAACTTCTCCACCTCAGAGCTTGATAAGACTCGGATGATGGTCTTGTTGTCTTTGCGTGTTAGAGTTGCCATTTCAACTGAAATTAAAAAGGTTTTGGTCATATTATTTATTATCAGTTTGAGCAGAATTTTATGTAGGTATTGCTGTAGAAGTCACCATGAAATACATCCTCCTAAAGGCGGTGAATTATTATAAAACCTTAAATAATGATGATAATAAAAGAGTGTGCAGTGCACACTTCTCCAATACACACATCTCCATTTTGGGAAATACTGGTGTGATAAAATTTATACATACAAAGTGCAAACTATAAGGTACTTATTTAGCATGATAATGGATGATCATAGTACCTTTCTCTGGTGTCAGTTTAGTCATATCCAAAGTCTTGCTCAGTACTTTGATGGCCAATGCTTGTGCTTCACAAAGTGTTGTCTCATTTTCCTTATATTCCTGTTTCAGACTGGAAACAGCAGCCTAAACAAATAGCATAAAGGTTTTAAGAATAGGTTTTGTAGGTTTCTATTTTTAATTAGCTTAATGTTGTATTACAATATAACAATATCTTACAGCGCTATTGTTACCAATGCAAGTGGCCTTCCATCCACCGTAGTTACCACTGGGATCTGACTGGTAGAGCTGGTAACCATAGTGCTTGTCCCAGCCCATGTACAGGATAGACACACCAAAAGGTCTTTTACCTAAACAAAAAAGAAGATAAAAGATAGAATAATATGGATTGTAGTCATCACTCGTCCTAATTGATTTTTGCTACTTTCTAAAATATGATTTTCAATATAAAAAATTGAAGGAAATTAATAAAGTTTGAAATCACAATAAGAATTGAATTTAGGATCAGTTATATGATACCAATCAATTAATTCATCCATTGTGCATATGTCTACTACATCTAAGTTTCAACTGAAATTATTACGTTAGCTATTCCTCAATGCAAATGCTAGTCTGATCTAACTTAAGTATTATGAATATTTTAATTAATCTCACCTCCATACTGTGTGTAAGCTTGTTTAACATCACACAGCCAAGATACAAGTTGTTCACAGGGGATAGATTCACCATACTGCAGCAGGTACCTCTGGGCGATAAGTCTGAGTTCATTCGTCAGTACATTAGCGTCTGACGTGATACCGGCCACTGAGCATACCATGTCGTCATTCAGTTTATAGATTTTCTCTGAGAAGAACACCTCATCAAGGAGTTTGTTAGTGTTCCTGCGCTCGGCAGCAAGCAAAATGCCATCGGTTGCCAGAATACCTAGACATGTACCAGCATGACTGATCGCTTCCATAGCATATTCGACTTGATACAGCCGACCTAAAAGAGAACGATTTTTTTTAGTTTTTGGATAGGGTTTGATTTAAATTATGTATAAATATAAGTGATTATTTACCTTCCGGCGAGAAAATAGTTGTACGAGTATCATAACGACGAGCCTGATGAAAAAAACTTTATTATACATCTGAATGACCAAGCAAGATTGCTAACCTATGTTAGTTGCAATTCATATAACAATCAAAGTAAAATACCAAGTCAACTTACCATATTTGTAAATTTATAATATTATGTCTTCGATTAATTTAATTTATCTTCGAAATTTCAACAATTTCTAATGTTTAATGAATAAAATGCAACTTTGCCGGACAATCCGACAATTCTACGATGACAGTGACAGTTGCAAGATATTGTGTTCCGGAATGAACTCATGATGTGAGTGACGCATCATATCTCGCGCTCTGTTTTATGCCTGGAGTGTAAGCAGATCAGCATTATATATCTTGCTAAATATTGTAACTATACAATTGAATTTATTGGGGATGACAACAAACTTTTGATGATAGCCCAAATGTTTTAAATTGAAAACATGCCATATGTAAAAATAACGGCTTACTCCGAAAAGTAATCAAAAAGCTTCTAATACAAATTAAAAACAGAATATTGTAAATAGTTGTATAAAATCAATGTATATATCTACTGTATAATAATGAGAGAAAATAAAGTAAGTATACAATTTTTATACAAATCATTAATATTATTTATAGCGTTGGCGCCCTAGCTTTATTTTTAATACAACAGACAGTCGCTGGCTAAAGTGCTTAAAAGAGCTCGCTAAGGTGCCTAACAGAAACCTATCAACGGAATGACTAAAACAAGTTTTTCCTAACTATTAGTTCGATGGATATCCTTAATTTATTTTATACTATTTCGGTATAACTATAATTTATAGGGCTTTTAGATCTAATTTATAGGATGGGTACCTAGTAGGTAGGTAATTAAGTAAAGGCAGTAGGTAATTATATTTGCTGTCATGAAAATAAACAAAATAATGGTTAATATAAACATTTATTAGCAATAATAACACTCATACATGCATGTATTAGGTTACTATACTTAATATTATTATAAGAAAATAACAATACAAGTAACACATAACGAACAAATTGAAACGCCCTTAAAATATACGTAAAATTATTAAGTAGATTTTAAATAATTAATTATAATTACAGAAATACACTCGTTGTGTCGATTGATTAACTTAATTCATATCAAAAGTCATTTTGGGTTTTTTTATGCGTAACATTCTAATTACGCATAAAAACCTGCTTTTGCAAGCACGCATTTTCTCACACACAGAATTTTTTGTTTGTTTTTTCGTTTTATTTAAAAAGTTATAGTGATTTCCCATGATGTAGCCTAATGAATTATGGTAGTTTGGTATCGAATTAATAAATAGGTATGTTTTAATGTATGAATCGATGATAACGTGTTGAAAAAATTATGCATTGCTGTCATCGTCAGGCGCACCCTGTAGTTTTATTAGTCACATTGCGTTTCTTGTAGTCGATATTAAGTCATAAATAGGTTGAATCAAAATGTAGAATAGAATCATCATGGAAAATACTATAAGAGCATTAGATAGGCCACCTTGGGCCGCGCTGAAGTAGTCCATGTGGAATCCCATAGCCATGGATATAAGGCCCATGGAGACAGCGAAAAGTCCAACCGCCAAATGAATGATTTTGACGGGCCCGCTTTTGACCATCAATCGCACTTTAGCAGAGAATAGAGCGACGATGCCCGTCACGAAACTGATCAAGGAGAACGATAACGCGATAACACCTGAAAAGGAAATTAAATTATAAACCAATTTGCATAAATAAATTCATTTATCATTTAGGAAACCTTCAACTTTCACATTAGATTGGTCAAAGTCTCTTTTAACCTAAAGTTTATCGACAATTTTGTTTTGGGCGAATATACTTTAAAGTTTCAGCCAAAATGTTAGTCTTAAACATTTTCCCTGAAACCTTGTCTTTAGTTAACAGCCTTAAAAAAAGAGTTAGGTAGTCAAAATATTACTCGGAAATATTGCTCTCGCGTAGTTTTCTCAATATGATAACAAATAAATGTAGATAAATGTTGAGATAGGCACTATGAGTACTTTGCTAGAGTAGCAGATACAACATAGATACAACCTATCGCAATCACAATGACATTACTCATAACTTAGGCAACTTTACACTGTACGTACTAACCAACAAGCATGTTACTTTTACATGTAGATATACGTTTTCAAGTGGTGTAAAAATTGGAACACGAAAAATTTTAAGTCTTATAGTCATTACCAATGTGAAGCGGAGGACAGATAAAAGGATGCGGGAGAAACGACTACATATTTAAAAGTGGAAAAATGAAGACGTTACCACAAAACTTTAGTCACGTCATGCAGTTAGGTACAGTAGAAAAAGCTCTTGAATAAATGCTAAATTCATACTCAAATCTAGTGTAAGTTATCGTTGAAATAATGACAAAGCCGTTAAGATTTGAAACACCAATTACAGTAAAGCCCTAAGAATAATCTAGCTAATAACGAAGCTAGAAATGTTACCAAAACAAATCCAAACTTACCGCAGATGCCATGAGCGCTAGAGACTACCATATCGACTTCAGCTAATCCAAGGAAAGTGCCAGCGATCACAAACACTGAACCTATGAGCTGAAGACATCCATGGACTATCCGTTTTGAATCTGTTGTCAGCTGGAATGACCAGGAGTTGTGTCGGTGCAGCGTCAGTATTGCCTCCACTAGGAACAGTTGGTACTGAAACATTTAAAACGCAGTTTAAATACGTGAGAAGTAGGCAGATTCTTGAGATGCGTAGATTATGACGATTAGAATGAACGATCTGGATTGAAAAAGTGGCTTATTTAGTCAAAATTAGACTAAAATTACAGATTTTAAAACATTTAGGTAATTTAGAGCAGGAAAGCAGGCTTTATGTCTTCTGCAAACGTATTTTATAGGTACAACAAATAGAGAATAGGCGAATATAAAGGTATAAACAGCCAATAAGGAAGTAGAATTAAAAATATAACATAACATCACACCTGTTTTACCTAACGGGATGGGCAGGGCGTACCTTAAGTAAACGCACATTTCGCTAGTTATGTTATAGGTAGGGCGAACTTATTGCCACTAACCGGGCAAAATTTCCTAAAAACCCTTTAACACTATGCCCAACACGAGATTCAAACCCAGGACCTCATGATCAGCAGTCGCAATTAGCGACCAAACCAACGGCAATATTACACATTTATACTTGTAAACTGTCCTTGAAGAAATCGAATAATTTTAGAATAATTTGAGGGAAGAGATACGTACGCCAGTCCCCGCAAAAATGATATGCAGCTGCAGATTGCTAATAGATCCGTTGGGGGCCGAGGTTAACGCGAAGTGCCACAAACAAAACACCACTATCGCTATCTGCATATGGTGCAGGAGGTTGAAGAGCTGGCAGAGGGCGCGCCACGCAGACTCCCACGAGGAGTTGAAGGCCTCGCCGCTCTCCTCGTCGTAGGTCATCGGGGCCCGCGTCAGCTCCGCCTGGTAGGGCACGTGCTCCCGAACCTCGTACATCTCCACCTTCTCCACGGACTGCTGGCTCGTACTTGGTCTATCCATCTTAATTGAACCAACAATTAACCCTCTACAGCTCTAACACCCGCAGTACGCGGTCACATGGAGCCCCGTCGATTTAGGAACTAAGCTAAAGTATTTTTTGAAGATAGCGACACTCTTGTGTAAGATAACGGGAGAAAATTGGACTGATAGATCAGTTATCATGGCTCTATTGACAGCTTCGATATCACGATCTTGCGTAACGTTGTGATAGTGCAGATGATAAGTTATTCGTTTATCTCGTTCATTCTTTTAGGAATGTCGAAATTTTTGTCGACGTCTCATGGAATGGTAACAATAACTATAGCGGTATAGTGACCTACTTTTTGGTGTACTTGTGAATTATTTAAAGTCTAATGTCTAGCCTAGTCATATACACTTGTCTATAACATAGTAGTTTTCAAAAAATATTTTAGGGTTTTCTTTGCATTTTTATAAGAAATGCTAGTGTTTTTAAACTGTAAAAGTACCTATTATAGAAGTAACAAATGCTATTATTGTTATAGCTAAATTAGCGTATAGAGAATAGACTTGCCACTGTTACCGCTACTACGTACGCTAAGCTGACAGTCGTGGTCGTAGAGTTTGCTAGTAAAGGATGAACATATCTGTTAACCCTTCGGGTATTACACGGGAGAGGAGACTATACTGAATATTTTTTTAAAATAAAACCTTTAACATTTATCTGCACCTATATCCCTAGCTATACAGATAAATTATAATGGTTTTTGTTATGTTGTACTTACCTCTTTAATGATAAGATAAACAAAAGAAAGCTATATCAACAACAAAACAAAAAGGCGTTTTAATTATGTTCGCGGACCGTTATTATAGTAATCACTTTAAAGTTTACTGTAACTGTTTCACAGACTGACGTGTGTTAGGTACCTGCCACAAAGACAAATAAACGAGTATTTTTCTGAATCCTTGAATTTCATACAACTTGTTGTTTTTGGATTACAATTGGATCATTGGATGCAGACGCAACCTTCGCCGTTGTTTTAAATTTTAAATGATGGCTATTTTTGTTTGTTTGCTTAAATAATACATGTTTTGTTTATATCCATCCCAGTCGATGTCATTTAGCATTAATGTGACCTAGTATTATAGATTGACCTGTAATAAGATATTCATAAATTAAGCCAATTATTTTTTTGTTGTTAATGTATTGTGGTATTGTTTGAGTGACACTTTTTATATCTTTTGTTTGCCATTCAACTTTTCAATCAAATTTAACGGTAATAAATCTTTGTTATTATTACGAGGTAGTATTAGCACTTTACTACTTACCCTAACAAAATTAATGTCATGAAGTTAATCCGTAACGCCATCTATGAACATATATTTAAACTGTTTTATTACTTTCATAGCTTATTAGTTTGGCTACTCAACGCTAGATGGCAATAAAAGGTTACATTTTATATCAATAGATGGCGCTAGCAGTACCAAAACTTTGGTCTCTACTTTAACAATCAAACGAAGTTCCCTATGTCCCTCTAACCTTTCATACATCAAAATAATAATGAGACTTAATAAAATTAAGTACTTAGTAGTTTCTAGAGAATGCTGTATTTTTTTAATACACACTTTATAGTCTACTACATACAGGTGTAGCGGATTTTCACGGTAATGAGATACCTACCTATCTAAAGTAATTAAAAAAAAACGATACTAATATTTAGATTAGCAGTTAATACAAATAAGCGTAGATAAAAATCCTTTTGTATTCTAATACCTATATCTACAAGTATGTACCTAATAGCTAATATACCAAAGAACGACTTTATGGACTGCCAAGAAAGTGCTACTAGTACTTACTAGTCTTAGCTTATGTTTCTTTTATACAAAATCATTGTTGTGTAAAAAGCCTGACACGCCCTTACTTATAAAAATCTACAGTGTTGAACTATTGGTTAATTTATACCTGTCGTTCGCATGTCAAAGAATAGAGATGTCAACAGACTTAACAAGTAGTTATCTAAAACACATGTTAGCATCGTTTAAGGGAGTATAAAGGCTACTGTATAACTTAATTCATCCAAGCGTCGATTACGGGTCTGATACCTACACACCCAAGACTCACAGGGAGGTAGAAACAGGCACAGCTTCAGGCAAAACTTCGTCCCGTATTAACCGTTACAAAAAATAGAAAAAAACAACAATTAAACTTGTTCGTTTTTATAGTTGTAATCCAAGAGAAATAAAAGAAAGTCCTCAAAGACGCCGAGGAGTATTAGGGCGGGAACAAGGACGCCTCTCAATTAATTAGGGAGCTAATGAATTCCTACCTGAGGGTTAGTGCGGCCGCAGTCGGGCAAGGCGTAACCCATTTGTCAACGCAACACATGATAACGAGGGGTCAGCGAGGCCTTTTAGACTAAGGGCCTCCGGGATCAGTGACCGGGGCTGATTCGTGTCTTTGAGTCCGTAAGGATCTACGTATGTACGTGTAGCCTATGAAAACAGAAGATTTCGAAAGTTGATAATTCTAGATTTTTCTCTTGCACCTACCTATCGTAAGTAATTTAAGATGCGAAGATTTGGATTAATATGTGTATGAATCGCTCAAAAATCTATAATTAATCCTCTTTCAGAATTTTTGCAGAAAAATCTTAAAAAAGAACAGCAACAAACTTAAGTGTAGACTATACCTATATTGGTCACTCAAGACAGTTGAGGGCTTTTTTTTACATTAAGACGACATGAATGAAAATTAATACGAGGACTCAATTTTAAAAGTACGTCTTTTCTTTTTGGTATTATGATACCACCATAATACCACGTTTTTCATAGTTAAATATTATTATAATATACTGATAGTGTTAACTTATCACCGGGCTTTAATACCGTCTTAAAAACAAACAAATCCAGGCAAAGCTGCAGGCATTGCTAGTGAAGAATAATAGGCAAGTATGCACAGTTACGTCATTAAACAGATCTGCGAGCTAGCGGATGAACTAGCAAGAGTAAACGCGGTCATTACCTCTATGTACCGCGTGATTATAAAACGATCGTACACGATTGAGCTATAACATTATGGCCGATTAATTATTGATTCTGATATGCTGTCGGTGCTTTTTCTTTGGTTTTCTTTTAAGAAAGAATAAACCGATTATGCAAAATCCTTTCCAGTTGTGTTTCTTGGGGTTTTTAGCCAGTTTAGACCAGTCTATCAGTTGCTGCAGCGAACTCTGTTGGTGGTAGAGTATAGAATTAAATTATTGGTAAAATAAATCGAGATATCAATCACTGAGTAGTCACTCTTGGAAAGGCTCATTGTATCCTAATCATAAAATTTAGTAAGATGGCCCATTTACTTTACCAACTTTTTCCCAACAAAAACGCAAGGTAAGCCAACACCACAACACGATACCTTCAACCGTACAGCAAATAACGTAAGAGTTCTCGTTTCCACAAACATTTAAATATCCATGGATCCCATACATCATCCACGGTAAACGCGTGTATTGCACGCCTCACGTCATTCCCATGATTGTTAATTATTATAAATCGATGGAGGATACGCGGCGGGCCCGTGGACTGCTTCGATTATTATCATTAGATTTATCGCTGGTAACTGGCCGACGACGCGAGAGCTTGCCTGAGCGATAGCACGCATAGGTCAGCCTTTGTCGAAATGGAATGTATAGACTAACTATTGACCTAGGACTATGTGAATAGTAATTAGCTTCAGCTACTGCAGAACAGTCATTTTTGTTTAAGCCCTACATTAACGTTGTCGTGTCGGGATAAGCTGAAATTAATTGCTACATAGACAATGACAAATGATAGAAAGGAACAGCAAAGAGGCACTTGGCATAGGTACCAAAAGCGCAAAAAGGTCTGAGATTTTAGATTAAATATGTGCAGTGCTACTATGTACAATACCCATAAATTGATCCAACTGCATACATTTTATACTGCGTGCGTTTACTCTAAACCACATAACATTCCCAGAAAGTCAAAGTAACATGTTACGTCACCAGATAATCACGAACTATGGAATCCACATGAATTATTAGATGTACCCAAAGTGGATCGAAAGTGCATCATATCGGGAGTCCATTACGTTGCGTATAGATTTTTAATTTATTGTTTGTCGTACATCTTGAGAATTTATGACTAATTTCTAAATGGCTACAGAGATATTTTTGGGATTAATAACTCTTTTATAGTTTATTCGACGCTGTATCACAAATTCACGTGAGATAGTTAGAATCTTATTACGTGAAACAACTGAGTGTTGCACCGTTGTAAAACATAACATCACATCACGCCTGTATTCCCCGAAGGGGTAGGCAGAGGTGCACATAGTATAACACCCACATTTCGCCAGTTATGTTTTTTTAGGTCCCAATGTAATAGGGGGCGTGCCTATTGCCATCAACCGGGCACAAATCCAGACTCCGTGCTGCCACTGAGAATTACCTAATGGAAAAACCCAGTAACACTTTTGCCCGACCTGGGATTCGAACCCAGGACCTCGTGCTCAGCAGTCGTGCTTAGCGACCACTAGTCTGTAGGCATCGTTGTAATTTGATACTAAGGTCTTAAACCCAGACTTAATAGCAGTGGTCTCTCACATCATGAAGTTCTTGCAAATGAACAAGAAGATACATTGAGTTTGAATTATAATTATAAAGTAAGTAACGTAGAGTCGATTGGTCGGCATGGCTCTGCCATTAATATAGCGTTTGCGACCGGTAGTTAATATCTTAATAAGAAAGCAATAGAGATTATAGAACCGTGGCGGTATAGGGGTGGGCTGAGGTAATAGCCCCCGCCACAATGTGTGGTCCCGTCGAGCCGAGCACTGCGGATGTATCGATAAATCCGAGACTGAGTACGCCCGTAGTTAGTGCAGAATAATACATAAATAATCGCTTCACAAAGACCATTATATAAGTGACGTAATTAAATACTACATGACTTCTACTAGTTTTGTAATGGATGCCTTGAGTTATGAACGCGAAGGAATTAAATGGATATTATATTACAGTCATTTATCCTTGCTTTAATTATTATTTTAAAATTCCATTCCATATTACTGATTAGTATGATACTTTTCTAAGTAAAACTTTCGAAGTATCCAACACTAGAAAAAATAAATGACCGTACGTATATTGATATTATGAATTGATAGACCATATAGGTATCAGATACTCGTATTTGCATTATTTACTGATGAAACAACATTGGTTTCTTCTATTTTATCGACAGCAAACATCACTGATGGAGTAGAGTGGGCTGTTGGTCCATTATCCTCAGTATTCCCAGTAAGATCAATAAATGTAGAAGGATACTAAATAATTGTTTTTCGTGACCCACATGTTACGTTCCGGCGGTAATTTCAACTGTTGCGTGAGGGCGATTTTCTTCTTGTTTTAATGGACTGGGATTATACTTAAGATGGAATAGATAGTACTTAAGTGATTTTTACGATATTCTGTTTGTTGTTCGTAAACAATTGATCGAGTATTAAACTTTCTTGAATGAAGATGCGGCTAGTTTTACGATTGTAGACAAATCCGATGTTCAACTGCAACGTGGTTAAACTTCTTATGTAGATAGATAATGGTTAAGAATGCACAAAATATGTTTAGCCGTATAAGGTACAAGTAAAAAGAAACATAGAAATTTGGATTTATTTATTTTGATTACCACTTTGATCCTTAAAAACTCAAGAATAAAATAAATGTTTGAGGAGTAGCATTAAAAATATATATTATAATATCCCCTGAATGAGTTGTTGTATACCTTTAATTTTACAGTTATCTTAATAAACTTACATTTAGAGTATTCACAGAGCATATTTCATACGAAAACCCAACGCCGCACATCGTCTAAAAAAATCAGTTTAGAAGAGAAATGAGGAAAGTGAAAAATTAAATGAACGAATATATGAAATAGAAATTTCTTCAGGGTGAGTGCAATTTCTTAGAGTAGTGTAGATACTTTAGATAGTATAGATGCAAGATGAGTCTACATCGAGGATGTGCCGTAGCGAATGAGTAAATGCTATCGTACGGACCCGAGGGAACTTAAAGCGACTTTTGACGAGAAACCCCACCTCCTTTTTAAATTGCCCGCAATAAATCACTTTAGATTGCTTAGAAATAACGATTCGCCATTACGATGTTATTGAATTAATTTTTATTCGTGTTTTCTCCTCAACTTGTTGAAATTCTCACGGAACTGTATTATTATCTTCTGTGGTGTTAACATTATTTTTTATAGTTTTGTTTCTATTGCGTTTTTTTGTATTATCTAGTACAGAAGTTATTAGACCATTTTCTGAATTGTAAGTTCTTATTTTCTCATCCACATCACCACATATTGATAAACTACTGCGATGGGAAATGCAATTATTTAAATTATCTCTTTTCGTTTCTGATGAACCCTTATCCATGTTATTATCAATACTTCTGTCTGTTAACAGATCTTCGTCAACGCTTACTGAAAATAAAGTTATTGTTTACACGATCATTAGACGCTGTTTAATAATGACCGTCCTATCACAATGTTTGATTATGACTATCACCATATGAGTGCATTTTAATTTAGCCTCGTAGGTAATTAAAGCAACTTTTACTCGCAACATTTTTACTTTCCACTCTTGTGAAGTAATAACCGAGATCTTGGGGAGCCCTTTTTCAAACAGTCGAAAGCCGGTGCCGGTGTCAGTTGGGACAGCGCAAGCGCAACACATGCGTCATAAAGGAAATTTTCAAATTGAGAAAAGTTGTTTTTAAGAATTCATTTTTTATTAGGCTGTCGATTAAGTTTAAGTTGGACAAGTTTAATAGCTTTTGTAGTGTTGTGTTTATTGACATTATTTTGTAAATGATTGGTGTTATTTTTATAGGTAAGTGGCATTTTGTTATTCACATTAGCAGTAAACAGTTCTCCAGTGTTTTGCGGTTCAGTAATTTACTGAGCGGTACTAGACATTTACGCTACATTGCAAATGTGAATATAACAGCCTTTTATTACTTTTTCATCGTTAGCGCTTGTCAATATAGTTGCCCGTTATGTGTTTAATATTTAATGAATAGTCGTGATTAGGTTTATTAAATAGTTTCTGAAAAAAATGCATCGTTCATTTTAGTATAATTTATTAGGATGAAAATAAAAAACAAACCAAATTTTTTGTGAGTTTGTCCTTTTTTATACTTCCATTAGAATAATTATATTTGTATTTTTATTATTTCAAGCATTTTTTACGAGCGTTCTCTTTTACCTCGAATAAAATAATCTGATGTGATTTAAAGTGACAGTCACGCAAAAATAATGTTTTTTTTTATTATTAATAAGTCAATCGCTTCGATAGACCTGCCAATATCAATTGGGAATTAATGTCAATTCCCAACCAACATTCCACGTTGATTCGGTACCGTTAGGGCGAGTAATTAACTCGATTGTCTCGCGTGACCAAACAAAGGAGTTCACATGTCATCACCTCCGGATCCGAATCGTGAATTTGCACAAGTGTCGCTGTCACGTTAGTTCACCATGTCTTGCAGGGCCGGACGTGCGCTGTGGACAGCATGTTTATAGGGCTGTCAAATTCTTATAAAGTCATCATGTAACTGTGTGAGTGGTTAAAAGAAATCTTGAGTTACAAATAAATACATCAATTCGTGATATTATACCTATTTTTTGAACTTGAAGGTTCTGAAAAATAAATGAGCCTATTGTTTAATGGATGCTTTGTGTACAAAACTCTCATTTATCCTCAAATATTGGCAGTTATGTAAAAAAACGTCAAAGCTTAGTAATCAGTAGTGACTTTACCGAAGCTTGGCTTAGTAAAGCTTTTCATGGCAAATGCCAACCCTAAGCATGTGTCGTGTCGGTACCGGATCGGCCGGCGGCACAGCGCGGCGCTCTGTTTGCACTGTGATGCGCACCACGTGCACGATAACAGGTTATTCAGCCTAAGAAATACACCGCAGTGACGGGCGACGCGATTTTATAACAGCGATTTCAATAGCTGCTTCCTTGTAGCTATTTTCGCAATGTCCCGCGATTAAACCACTAACAGTTACAACTAAATCGTGGGCGCCGGACAAATTGCACAAATTATCTCGATTGCTGGGATACGTTGATTGCTTAAATATAGAGTTAGAAATTATTTTACTTGACACTACGAAACTGGATCAGATTTTGCCAGATAAATCATTTATAATCATTTACAAGACCTTACACTCATAACCGGTAACAATCAAAATACTTCAGGCGAATTAAGAAGAAAATAGAAAAAATGATTGTTAAACACTACGAAATATTTTGCTAATATGAAGCTTAACAGAGAGAAGCTAACATGGCAATAAAGATTATGATCAGAGTACAGGAATGGACCAATACAGTGGTCGGTGGTCGGGCGATATTTGCATAGCCAGCAGCCAGATCGCCGACTTGTGAACTACTCGTTGAGATGAATCCGACGATAGCTGGGCACAGTTAGACCGTGCTCTATGTATATGAATGAACATGGTCGCGGATGAGTGTAGATGCTAGTGTTGGAATACACTAGATGTGGTATTGCTGGCAACGTCGCGTATTTTCTTTAGTATTTTTTTTCTTTATTCTATTATTTTTCTTTTTTATCCTCCGTAAACCGAATTAGAACTGTATTTTATAAGTACATTACGTTACATAGAAAGTTTGAAAACTTTATGATGTGAATTAATATTCTTCTTCTTATCGTATGGTTGATGATCAACTTCGTATCAGAGTTAAAACCGCCTGTTGGATTGAAGATGTAATAGGAGCTTTTGAAATGAACTTTTCTCTAACAAACATTCTGAATAAACATTATTCTATTAAAATGAGAATGTTTTATAAGTTGTCAGTTCTTCCTCCCGCATTTACAAGTTAAAAGCCAGACTAAAACTTTCTATCATATTGTAGATATTTTCTGTAAAGAATTAATAAAGACGGTATGGACATTTTTGTATAATTTTTTTTCGAAAATAAATGATTATAAAATAATTAAATTGCAACTCTGAATTTAACTTGGAATTTGATTTTTTTTGGCATGACGTTTAGACCGGGTTGCACCGGCTGTAATCGCAAGCATACTAATCGCAAAATTCGCGTTAATTCCCGAGTGGTAATGTAATTTTATTATAATCATGCAACGCGATATTTTAAAAGTAAGGATATAAAAAAAAAGATTAGTTTAGCTTAGGCAAAGTGTTGCATTTTCTGCTTCTTCTGCCAGTCAGATTAAGTGTAAAAACTCTCTTTCCACACTTAATCTGACGACGATTAATGTGAGACATATTCCGTCACTATGCCATGGGCCTGTTCGATTCAGTTGGCCCCACCTGTAATTGATGTTAGATAATCTGCCGGCGGCTATGACGTGCCTCTTAATACATTAACGTTACATCCTCTAGACATGTTACTATCGTGTTCGCCGATTTTATCTGCCATTGGTTAAACAAGGTTTTCGTTACGGCGCGCGCAACTATTCCAGATCTCAATCGACCGTGATATAGAGACTGGGAGCCGTACTTAAATAACTAAGCAACCGGTATTGAGTAATTGTTTTTTTTTAAACAAATGACTGAGTACTGTTAGTAGTACGAGTCAGTTATAAAGATAACAAGTATTGTTTGCCACCCATGTAGATTTTTTTATCAGATCCTCGCTCTTCCTTTTCTTTTTAACGCGATGTTTGCATGATTACTGAGGTATTAAGGAAAGCAAAAGGGCAAAAATGAATGGCACAAAGCTCATAACTCAAATGACATCATCTGAATTCCCAGAAGCAGAGGAATATAATACTCCCACATGTCACCAATTATGTATTAGATCCCAATATAATAGGAGGTGAGCTTATACCATTAGCCGGAAAAAAATAAGAATCCGTGCTACTGAGAATTATTTAACGGAAAAATCTCGAAACACTTTGCCCGACCCGGGTTTCGAACCCAGGACCTTGTGCTCAGCAGTTGCACTTAGCGACCACTAGCCCAAGCAGACCGTCACTTATTACCTATTGATTAACGGCATAATATGAGTGTATACTCCTTATAAAAGAGAACGCTTTGGTCTACCTCATCGGGAATACATACATGATTAGAAATTTGTGTGATGCTTTTGTTATGTTTATTTACATAGTAGCGCCACACAAAGGGGTTAACGAATTGTTTCCAAAAACATAGGAATATGAAAGCTTTGGAAATGTATTGAAACAACATTGTTCTAATGAAACCGAACCGAATATTCGCTACAGCACATATAAAACCGAATAGCACTCGGTTATTCGATATCAATCAATATGCGGTGCATCTCTCAAACCGATACGATGAAATTTCTTGCTCTAGCTCTTGTAGGAAAACCAATTTGCAACTTGAGAGAGATATTGAACGTACAATTACTATCCAACCGAAAGTTTCATTAACGTGTCTAATCGATTTGGGTCTTAAGCTTCGGTATCCAGACTTACTTTAATTTGATGTGTAGTAGGTACATAATATTGAGGATCCGGTTGAAGCTGGTTGAGGGATTACATTAATTATTACGGTCTAGAGCCGAGTTTCTGGCTAGTTTTTTTTCATAAATCTGTGTTTTTGTGTAACTGTGAAAATGCGCTGTAGAACAAATGTTTCTGCTTTTTTACATGTATAATGTTAGTAGAAATATAACATTATTATATAGATACTTTAATGACACGTGCCGTGTGGTATCCGGTCTAGAATTGACCACTCCCTTTCCTCCTGTGGGTGTCGTAAGAGGCGGCTAAGGGAAAATCCAGCAGACGGGCAGCAGCGTCTTCTGTAACACTTGCCATGCGTGGGAATTATGGCAACCCCCACTCCCCTTACCTAAGCGGGAGGACTTTGTTCAAAAGTGGACGTCTTCTGGCCGATGATGATGACTTTAATGGCATGCTACATATATAGGAACTCTTAGAAATATAGTATTACTACCAGGCACAATGCTGACATTGTTCAGTGTACGTATGACACGAAAGAAGTATGTGTGTCTCAAAGATTTTCTTAAAGAATGAACCGATGCCTCAGAGCGCACACATCACGATGCATCACATCAAACTTAACGAAGCTACTTAAGACTAGCATAAAAACCTCCTTAGTGACGCAAACTAGTTTGTACATACTTCATAGCGCGGTAGTGTGAAGGGAACGTGAGATTTTTTTACAGGTATTATTAAAATATTAATATGTCGCCCATCCGGCTTAAAATGGCACCCAAGACCTTAATGCGACATCCTGTGCTCGGTGAGATGTGTACAGTCTTGTACATGAACATGTTACACTATTCTACGTTTTACTCACCTAAAATAAAAACCTAGCTTTCGCCCGCAACTTTGGCTGCATAAATAGGTATAATGGTGGTCGAAAAAGCTGCTTGTTTTGCAGCCACCGTTTGTTAAATCAGTTTAGCGATTTATTCATGATTAGTTTCTTACCAGATATACCTATATTTATTTCTGATATTTAAAGAAAAGGTAACTTTTGATGTCCTAACAAGTAAATTAGAACAAATATGTAGAAAATTTATCCACAATCAACACTTTACAATTCGTTAAAGGACTGAGCGCCTAAATGTGTACATAATATTTGGGGATGTGACTGTACCAGTGTTGTTTTATTAAATGCATTACATAATACTGGAGACATCCAACATTTTACGATAGTTTTCATTTTTGAACTATGAAACTGATTATGTTCTAGTCATTAAAACGCCTAGTTGTTTGTTTTGATACAGCGTATAAATGCAGCGCGTAGCACGAGGCTGAAAAGAAAGGAATAAGAATACATTTAAAAAAGACATATCAACTCTTTCAATGTCAAAATTAAAACTTGCTAATGTAGAACCTAATGCTAGGCCTATAAAAGTCATAATTAAATGACAATTTACAAGTAGACAAAACCAAAAAGGTAATAAGACACGATAGTAAGCCAAGTTCCCATGAAATTAAATTAATACCGCAGATTATTGGCACGGTATTTTTTTCTATGCAGCCCGATTTAATATGTGCGGTGTTGTAGACGGTCGGTGCGCAGGCGCACGCGGTGCAGGCAGGAAGAGAACCCGACACCGCTCTGCTAATGGCACGCTATGAACCTGTGACGTCGGCCAGCTCGCTACGTCGCATAGGATTGAGTTACTGTCCTGCTAGACAATGTTATATCATTAAGAATTTCAAATATTCAGAGTTTGTGGTCAGTAATGGGGATAGAATGTTGCATAGACAAAGTAAGTACCTACATACATACAGTTACTTTGAATAAACTGTTTAAATAACATTAGAATGCCTCGTTGGTCTAGTGGTTGCTAAGCGCGACTGCTGAGCACGAGCTCCTGGGTTCGAATCCTGGGTCGGGCAAAGTGTTACTGAGTTTTTCCATTAGGTCATTCTCAGGCACGGTGTCTGAATTTATGCCCGGTTGATGGTAATAGGCTCGCCCCCTGTTACATTGGGACCTAATACATAACTGGCGAAATGTGGTTATACTATATGTGCACCTGTGCCTACCCCTTCGGGAAATACAGGTGTAATGTTATGTTATGTTAAAATAACATTAGAAGTCAAATTAGTAGACTGACACTAATTAGTACCAACAAAATTTTACCAAAGTGTTTTTAATTTCGAACTTTGAAAGATGATAAATACGAGAGGGGGTTGACAGTCATAATCATCATACTTGCTTTATGTTCATGGATTCTGTTAACTTGACCTCTTTTCTGTAATCAATCTCGTTTATCAAAGGATTACGCTACTCGATTTAATCAATTAGTCTAAATCGAGCACATGCTAGTGTTATGACCGTGCGAATATTCTGAGAGAATCGATTACCCCGACATAATGCACCGCACCAGGCGCTAAATATTTTGATGACGTACACACATTATGGCTTGATGCACATTGATATAGAGTTGTTAATACCACGTTTATTTGATTAATTATCTTCGGCAAATGGTATATGGTACTGTTTTTATAGCCCACAGTATAACAATGTGTTGGACAAATTAAAAATATTTTTTATTATGGTACCTATTTATTCAAACATAAAAATATATATTTTAGAAGATATTTGATAGCATAAAATTAGTTCTTTTGATTTGATTTAATTGGAGGTAGCTGACGCCCTGGATTAACACACAAGCTACTTTTTATCCTGCAAAAAAGTAGCGGGTAACACCTCGGATGCAGCTAGTATTTCATAATTTTCACAAGTTTACAAAAACAGTTATTTTTATATTTGATTTGTCAAAAACAACATGTTAACAATTTCGGATTTACAGCTCTATATAAGTAGACGGCCGTAACCCTGTCAGTCGATTAACCGGCGACGCACACTAAATTAAATTTATTTACGTACAGATACGATAGTGGAGTGAGTTCGGGGTCTGGCTGTCACCGCCATTAACCCACGGTACTTGTACATTCCACTGCATTCAATAATTAAATTATTTCCACGATAAGTCCCCTTGATTGCGTAATATTGATTAAAGTAATATAAAAGTAACAGAATTAACTGGCTGATACTAATTCCTCGTTTTACGATCGATTTGGTATTTATGTTTTATTAAATGGTCTGGCGCCTTATATTGCTATACAGTGACTCACATAACACAGAAAAAGGTTTCACTGTTCTGTGGAGTAACCAGTAATTATAGATAAAAAATATCTACATTCATGATACTAATCGTAAAGTTCTAAATATGACATTAAAAAGCCTTTTGACCGATTAAAGACTTTTTGATTCAATTTTTTCGTACAATTTCGAGTTTTAGCCGTTGGACCTTGAAAATCTGTGGGTTTGCCCAATTTATGCCAATCTTTTTTTTAAACTTCGCCCCAAGCGGATTCGGATTCTTTTCAGTGTCGTGAGTTTGTTTCGGAAACATGAAAATTCGTATTACATACACAAACAATCAGACTTGGGACGAACATCTGCGATTCGCACAAATTTTCTCCCCGTGCAGGAATCGAACCCTTAGTGCAGCAGTCCAATCACTAAGCCACTGCGCCAATCAGGTCGTAAAATGTCATCAAATCCTAAATAATAATTGACGACACCTTCGTTATATTAAGCGAATAAAGAAGTGAATTTATATTTTTAGAATAAGTAACATTAGACAAAGCTTAGCGAAACCAATAAAAAGGAACCTTAACATTAACAAAACACTGTCGTAGGTCAGAAGTATCTGCCGTCTCTATTAACGCCTATCCTAGCAACAAAATTTCACTTATTGCCGCGAGTAACTTTTATGTTGTCAACATGTTGTTACTTGTTACGAGTATTAAATAACACATTTTATATAGAGGATGTTACCAACATTGATATGACAAGTTTTACAGGAAGCAATTTAGTCATCACAAAAGATTGTGATAGACACGTTTTCATCACCACAATAACATAACAATACTTTATAGTTTAATTGGATTGTTCAATGAGGCTTGATTTGTTTATCAACATGTATAATATACAATGGATCGTTAGGCTATTTGCTTAAAGGGAGCAAATACAGTATTTTTATTACCGACACTGTTCAATTTCCATATTAAATTGGGGTTTTGTTGAGCTAACAGAACGTTGTTAGTGCGGTCACGATGTGACCCGAACTCGTCAAAGAATATAACGGTGGAGAGTACCTACTACACGTTTAGTAGATAATGTTTATTTTTTAATGAACTCTTATAGGTTGTTCTTGAGATCTTTGTTAATGAACAGTAAAGTTTAATCGCACTAATATTATAAAGGCGAAAGTTTATGAGTGTGTGTGTATCTTTGTTACTTCTTGTAAACGGCTAACACCCTGGATTAACACAAAGGCTACTTTTTATCTCGAAAAGATGTAGCGGGTAACACCGCGGGGCACAGCTAGTAGAATAATAATTTTAAAATAAGATATTACATATTATTGTAATTTATTCTAATCTTGCGTTAACGATTCCTTTACTGGATGTCTCCAATAAAAATGGAGTAAGTAACTAAACCTTTTACTTATAAAAAAGAAAATGTTGAACAATTGATTATATTATTATACCTGTCACTGTCAAACACACACACTTTGCATGTCAAAGAATAGGGATGTCAATAGACTTGAAAAGTTGGTATATTAAAACATATTTTAGGACCGTTTATAAGTAAGAGGGAATGGTAAAACTGATAAAGATGAAGATTTTTGAAATTTAGATAAAACTTTATAACTGCGAATATCTACAGATAAAGAATCAATGAAATAACAATAACATTTAGTCAATTAATACCTAAATATCATCGCAATGAAAACGTGGGTCAAATAAAATATTTAAGATGAACCCACTTAAAATGGTAGGATAATAACTATTTTAATAGCATTGCATCACACAACTTATCGAGTGGGGAAATTTATGGTTTCTACTATAAAAATTCTTTACATAGTGCGGTAGTGCAAAGGAAATGACGCTTTATAGAGCATACCATAACATAACATAACATCACGCCTGTATTCCCCGAAGGGGTAGGCAGAGGTGCGCATATAGTACACCCACATTTCGCCAGTTATGTTTTTCGGTCCCAATGTAATAGGGGGCGAGCCTATTGCCATCAACCGGGCACAAATCCAGACTCCGCGCTGCTTCTGAGAATTAGGTACCTAATGGAAAAATCCAGAAACACTTTGCCCGCTCCGGGATTCGAGCCCAGGACCTCGTGCTCAGCAGTCGCGCTTAGCAACCACTAGACCGACGAGGCAGTACACATACCGCGAGTACACAATACCCATAACAGATAGTACATTACATTTTTCATTCGGATTAAAATATCTGAAGCTGGAAATGAAAGTAGGTGTTGAATAAAAATATTTCTTTTTGATAGCTCTGTTCCTTACTAGGTACCTTACTGTTCAACACATTACAATAATATTATAAAGGCAAAAGTTTGAGTGTGTTTGTGTTTTTGTTACCTCTTCACGCTCAAACGGCTATACCGATTTTGATGAAATTTCATATGGAGGTAGCTGACACCCTGAATTAACTAATAGGCTTTTTATTGCGGGTAACACCGGGGGACGCAGCTGTTGTTAAATATCTTACAAAACTATTTCTACATCTATGTCACTAATTTATACGGGATATATGTAAAATACTCCTCCCCTCTCCTCCTAAAAAAGTCTTCACAATATTGGTTGAATTCAGAAAAGGAACCGCAAACGAAATGCTAGAAAAACGTACAATAATATTAAATATCATTGTTCTTTGAAAACAACAATTATATGGAAAAAACTGTTTACTTATGCTGACTGAAATCACGAAAAACATACAGCCAACAAACGAATCTGCGAAAAAACTAATTTTCTTTTATGTTACTACTGTTTAAAGTTTGGTATTGGGCTATTACTTTTGTTCATGATTGTACCCTCGGGTCACCCATTCTCATATCCCATTATTCTCAGTTGTACGCGAGTATACTCTTTTGGCGAAAGTAAATATCCAAATAGAATCCCACGATCGATACATGTTACTTGTAACACGCACCTATATATTGATACACTGTCTTAATAAAAAATACGTTAAAGCACTAATGATTTTAAGAAGTGTGAATATTTAATCCATTTCTAATTGATTCGTGAGGTCCGGAAGTACGTTGGCGAGCAATTAGTGTAACGGTATCATACAATTTACTTTCTCTTACTACCTTGTTAACTACTTATGAAGATATCAATAATAATTTCGATAAGACATTTTTTTTTGTTATTGAAATGTAAATTTACCCAAAATGTCTGTAAAAAAATATTACTTACGCTTAATAGCTCTTCAGTTTATCAGTAATTGATGCCTAAATTTTTGGTTTCAAGAAAGTTTTTGTTACAATATTCTATAATTAGCAGTTTTATCAAAATAACAAAAAAATATGTTGTCAACTGAAGTCCTATAAGAAGACATGAACAACTTGGGGAGGGAAAGGGAGGCCTTAGGCCAGCAGTACGACAATCATGGCTTAAAAAAAAATGTTGTAGAATTTGATAAAAGAGCTATTTAAAAGCTTTTACGCAATAAAAGTCTCAATCATAGTATATTATAATTACTAGATAAGTAAAATAAACAAAACAGTTTTTGTAATTGTTACCGTGGTCTAGAGAATATTTTACGAAAGTAGATAGGTTCGTAGCAATAATTTAACAATCATAATAAAAGAACGTGTCTCACACCATGTAGACACGTTAATAATTGTAATTTATTTTAAGTATGCTTCATAGTTTGTATTTATGCGAGCGATGAACTGACTAAACTTGCACCCGCGCTTGCCAAATACTGAATTTGTATACACAGTTACATCAGTACCTATTGAAATGAAACATTAAGTGCTATTCAAATGGCTCAGCTATGTGTGTGGGGTGTCATTGACCCGCTGAAATCACGGGTGTTCAGCAGTTATATCATTATGTCCAATAGTTGCCGATCGTTGTCGCCTGTTGACCCCCTGACATCATCAAGTAGCTGGTGTCTATCTATTTATCGGCCACTTCAATTATTTCCTTTTGCTTTTGTCCTTGAGCCTGAAACAAACGTGTGTCGTAAAACTATTCATGAACTATTTATTGATTGGCATCATGTGGTGTTAAACGAAAAATATAATGTCGGTTGGATCTGGAATTTTGTGTTGGGCAACCATCGAGAATTATCTGGATACTAATTTAATATTCAAATTGGAACCATTTATTATGCGATTTGTTATTTTACAAATCTAAGTTATTGGTTGAAATGCTAATTATCGTTTTGGGTTGAACATAAGAAGGTATATTTTAAAAATCATAAGGTGTTCTAAAAAATATTAACAGATTAAAAAATTTGGTATCTGTCACATTTTTTTTTCGTTCAGAAGATTCACATTTCGTTCCAAAATATTCTTGTATAGAAAATTTAAACCTTATATGCATAATATGTTCCTTATTCAACTGTTTACATGGACTACATAATCTTATTTTAAATAGAAATACTAAACAGCCTGTTCCCGTTTACTTTCCTTATACGGTGCCTTCAAGCTATTTAGATATGGTTCAACTGGTATTAGAGGGGTTTATAGAAAAACGTAATATTTGCACAGCGTCGCTACAGGTCATTTTAAGTGAACAGCCGGACGGAATACATTCCCGATTAATGGCGATAGATTGGGTCTAGCGCCTAGAGTATGGCTTTTTGTACGGCACACTCGGATACTGGATTTAGGATCACTTCATAATGGTGTAGGAAAATAATATACTATGTAGCTCAAATATGTCAAACGTATAGATACTCGTACAATAAATGACAATTTTAAGACGAGAAAGCATGGACCATGATTTGTTGCATCAACAGTTTCTATGAGATATGTTGATTGGTATTAGATTAAACTTCGTATCATACTGTAACTAAAAGGATAGTATTAATCAAGTATTTTAAAACAACAATTCCAACACAGTTGCTGTGGTTGTTCCTCATTTTCTTAATGGACGAAACAAGAGAGGTCCACCTTAATCAGGGAAATACTAAACTGCTAAACATAGTTTACGACACTGACTTGCGGTTTAACTTTTACCTCACCAGGAAAGCGAACGTGTGTCAGTAGCTTTACCCACTTGTAGCTGATATGCGGTTTCTGGCCCTATCGTGAGCTTGCGGATCACTCAAGTAGCCACTTCGTACACGTCAATATTGTGAAGTATGGGAAAAACTAGCTTCATATAATATGATGGAATTATCTTGTTGTAAGGTCTTTAACCCTAAATTTTTCAGCCAGCATCTTAGAGTATTTTCTATGTAGAAAAGTTCCTACACAATCGAAGAAAGATCTCGATTTGATGTAGGAAGGTTTTGGCAAACAAATGCTGCCAAAATTGGACATGTTCTATGGAATGCTAAGTTAAAGGAACCTCTTAAACCAGTGATCAACAGAAAAGGTGTACCTACCAAATATGAAAATAGAAATCGTTGGTTTATCGTTGTGAAAAATATGTGTGATCTATTGGAATGTATTACTTTACTGATGAATTAAAATTCTCATTAAAATTCTTGTTTTGTAGATTCAAGCACACTTGATGGAGACTTACTTTCTATGGACGAGTCTCATATTATCTATTTCATTAATAATAAGTTTGCTTTGAGGCTAATAAAATTAAAAATTAGATTTACATTTTACTGTTTATATTGTTAGTATTGTCTATTTTACAGCTTTAAGTAGGCTGCGCTCCCAATGTCAATGGAAAGAAAGCGGAAAACTGACACACGGGCAATAAATATAACAATAAACCATAGAGAGTAGATTCAAGTAGGTTAGTGTATCAAGACCCTCTATGAGGTCAAAGGTTAGCGTCCTTTCTGGAGGCTCGCTAACCGGTGATAATTGAGCCCTAACTTGTGTTGTACCGACTTGCATCGTCCGCTTATGATTCAAGATGTATTTGAGTAAACAGTTATAAAGTGCTATTGTAGAGTCGTAGTTATAACTTTTTTATCAATAAAAGTATTAGTACATTCTGTATAGATATTGAAACATGGATTTACTCTCAAGCTTATAATATTTCGTCATCAATTCCACCGTCTTTGCCCGGTTCAAAAAATTCATTGCTGTTATTCGTTTCGGCAGTATTGTTAATTTTGTGTTTTGTACCTTTTTCGATGTGATTTTGGTACAATATTCAGCATTCCTCTGCAATTATCTTTCTACTTTTGATATGTTTTGCAATGAGACTGCTCATGTTGTTACTTTATTTTAGTTACCTTGTAAGGTTTCATCTTCAAGCGTGTATTTGTTACATCATGGATCATAATAAGTAGGTTAGTTTTTAAACCTATTCAACAATAATTAAGAATCGTCATAGCCCAAGGATCACCCAGTAATTCAGCATGTACCTTGATATACCGATTACTTAGTAAATATCTACGTTACAAAGTACCGTTGACATTAGCTGAGAGTGTTTGTGCCCATATGTATCCGCCATAATGGAACAAAGTGACATAGAAGGACAATAAAAGTTATCAGCGTCACGTTAGTGCCCACATTGTGGAGTAATGAAATGTATGGGTGTAAGACCACCTAGCAAGACTCCCAATAGTCCAACAGCCTCTTGTTAACGAATCGCGGCGTTTCGGAAATTTTATGGCGTTTTGAACGATTTTACTCTGGTATCATTGGAATTTGTTAAGGGGAAACGATTAAAAGCCCACGTTTGCCTTAAGTGTGTAATTTATTCGTTGAATTAAGAATTGTTTTTGTAGCTTCATAAATTATTTTTATGGGATTTTTTAAGTAATTTCCTAATTATCATAATTAATTTGCGTACGTACTTTTTTGAGGCATAAATCCCGATACTTCAAAAAATATTTTTTGGCTTGTCCATTATGGATAGGTAACTAACTAAGTAGTAACTAGTAACCAATGATACATACGATAGTCTTATGATGCCTGCTGTTTGAAGTTTAATACAATATAAAAGGTGTTTATGTCTTTCCTTCTCCATTCTATGTTTATAAACATTACCATGAGTTGAACTTTGCCTTAAACGATAGAATGCAGTTGATGAAATTAATGCAGGTGAATGCGATATGGGACCAGCGCAGGCGCATTAGCCAAGCTAACGAATTTACTTTATACTTGGGTTATGTAATTTTGATTAGAGAAGACGCATGAAGTACTAATGTTTGTACAGCTGCTTAATTGATTACTTACTGTAATTAAGATAAAGCTTAAAAGTGTCACTTACGCTTAATTTACCGAGATAGTACATAAAATGATAAGTTACCGAAACATGCGCACGCGCATGTGTGCGAGGTTATGAAGTACGCGTGTTACAGTAACTTCCTATTCATAGTTAGTATCTCTAGTTCGGTTAGCAACCGCAAGAATTCGCCCCGGCTAGGTATATAGTACACAAAACAACAATACTCGATTGATACCGACATTAATGCCCGCTTAACAATTGAATGATAAACGACAATATTGCAATGCGAATAACCAAAGATTGATTCTCGATACAGTTCACGAACTCGTTTTTTATTGGCAATCAAATTTTAGTCTATTATTCCAGAACAGATATGCGTCACATACCTATTTGCGTATCTTATTATTTTAGAGGGAAATATCATGCCCATAAATTAGCATATTAATTCCGACACACGCATTCCGATGTGATCATAAAAATATAGGTGCTTCTTGATCACTGCGTAAATTAATTCCCACTTGTTAATAAATTGTCAGGCGTTGGCAAGGGCCAGGAATGATTTCCTTGTATTATATCGAAGTACTCACCATCCATACTACTTTGGAAGTTACGGATGCATTCAATGTCCAGTCTGCTAAAAGCAACTCGTACGCGCGTACATCGGGCGACGCGTGTGCTAGCTACGGGATCCCGCCCTTAATAATTTAACTTGTTATTTTACGTTATTATTATATAGCAAGCTATATAGCAGTTTAAAAAAATATTGACAGTTCGATAATTTTTTAAGTGGTTCTTTTTAATTTTCTGTTTATAGTACGCGTTGTGAATTGGCGATTTCAATAGGTAAGTTCGTTTATCAAAATTTATTAGTGTATTAATGACTTTTTAAATTGTTCGAGAATTGTGATCCACCTTTATTAATGTACGCTAGTCGTGTATTATAATTATGCGGAATATTAAATGTGTTTCGAATATCAAACAAACATTTTTCACGATATATGCGTAATGTCAGATTTCGTTGCGTTATGACCCAATTCAATGTTTTATTTACCTTACCGATGTGGCGCAGGCGCAATGATAAGGTATTGTGAAGTTAACGTGAAATTCCACGTGAGAAGCTTTTGAGGAAACTGACAGTGATGGTTTTAGGAATAGTTTTACAGAATTATAGATTCGGTAAAGCGTTTAGTAATTATAAATGAATAGCTAGATGTGCCAACCATTGCTTAGACGTAGATCAATGTTTGTCAATAACGTTTATACACTAGATATTGACAATGATATTATCAGCAATAATTTTTTTTTTGTAAATAAAAAAAAATCTACTAGTATTTTACAAGGGACAAGTTGAAGGAGGGAAGGGAGGCCTTAGCCCTGCAGTGGAACGTTACGGGCTTATAATAATAATAATGATCTCTAAGTAGGCAGTAGAGCTGTAAACACTATAATTTTTTAATTAATAAAACCTCGATGGATTTGAATTTCTAATGTTTTGGAAAAGGAACCCGTTGTGCGCATATCTTTGTTTGATCAGTACACGCGGTATTGATAACAGGTTGTACGGCAACACAGTGACACAGTGCAGTGTATGTCGTAATAGTTTGGTAACATACCACAATATTTGCTTTCGTTATTGACTTTGCTCTGAAGGAGATAATGCGGAGAAATGTGCGATGTTTTTATAATTTCTAGGCTGTGGACACATTTAGTTGACGTCGTTGAATTTCGAATGTATGTATATTTGCGAATTGTAGGTAATTTAATGTCGCATATTGAAGTGATAACTGTCAATAGTGCTGACACTTTAGCACGATTTGATGTTCATATTCTAATCTTATAGGTCAGTGTGTCTAGGAAATGTTAAAATGATGGGTTGATATTTTAATGTTCATAATATTTAAATTCGTGGTAATATTGGCCCTTATTTGCGGGAAAGACATGGCCAGAAATGGCATTGGACAGGGTTTTGTGGAAGAATAATGTGGACGCCTTTGCTCAGCTGTGGGGCACTGAAAAGGTTACATCAAAAATATTTAAATTTAGTATTTAAAACTTATTATAATTATAATTTAAAAATTAGCCGTCCTTAGTAGATTATAAGTTATTTGAATTACTGCATCTACCGCCTTTTCATCGTAGTGCAGTCTCTCAGTGAGTCAGAGCGTTGTTTGCACCTTATCTTAGAACCTGCTTCCGTTCCCCAACTTGGCTCGCTTTAGCAACTTGAAAGTTACGGTTTATCTTGCCCTTGTTTTGGCTAGAGCGACCTCCCAATTGTTAAGTTTATATACCGAGAAGGTACTTATACGCCAGAGAATTGTATAACCTTAAACTTAAATAAGTTGGTATTAAAAATATATTTTTAACACGAGCTTTTAAATCAAAAGTAAAATAATATTGTAATGTCACCAAACCTATTTAAGAATGCTAAATTTCATTTCAATCGGATGTCAAAAAGTGGTTCTAATTTAGATTGCCAGATTTGACCTAAACAAACTTACATACATACAATAAACATAGCAAGTTAAATAAAAGCTTGTAACCAACATTGTCATTTTAGTGGATTTAGGATTAGTAATTTATCAAATACTTTTATTATAATGAGTCTTAACGTAGGTATCCCTATAAAAATAAAGATGATTGTAATTTTAGTGGTCTAGTGATTACGTTTTATTCAGCTTTGGCACAATATATTACAAATTATTTTTATTATAATGTAGAGAATACGTAGGTAGCCCAATACAGGTCTGCACGTTAATCAAAACATCATAATTAACCTTACGTTTTATAAGGAAATAACGAAATATTTTTCTTGTTTCAGAATAATACGAGGCACCATGAAACTGGATCTGACGTCACTATGGCGCGCAACAATTGTGAAGTGACGTGACTTATACAGGCGATAGATGAACGTTTAAGGGCATTAAATCCACCTTATTAAAGAAATAAACATTAAGTTGTCACCACTCAATAAAATGAACACATACAAGTATATTTTTATATGCAATAAAAATTCACTGTGAAGTCGTAAAATGGAGAAAGGATATTTTCTTAGTAAAAAGTTAATATGGTACGTATTTTCATTATATTACTATTTTATTCTAAGACACATCGACTAATTTAGGATTGTGTCCGATATTTTTATGGAAATTAGTATGATAATGACAAGTATGTCAGACCAAATCTAGGAGTACAGCCGTGTTAACCCTGGTAATACAACCGTGATGATCATTACTTACCCTTCGCTGCTGTACAAAAAATTAAGGCGCATATGATTTCTGGTTTTTATGAAATCCTATTAGAATAAAACACTAGGTTTAGAAAAAATATACTTGTAGGTAGGTAGGTAATGCTGCGCCGTATCGGTAATGTGGCATGCTGACGAACGAGAGGTTAGATTCACTGTGTTTTTGGGTTTCATTAGGTAATTCAGTCGAAGTCTGGGGTTTTCTATAGAGCTCTATGCTCACTAGGGAGTTAGGTACTGACGGCGTACTTGACTTGTAATGTGGCCAAACTGTTTGTGGAAAACTGAATGCCAGAACTGTTATCGGGCGTTTTGTTGGAAAATAACAGCTTAGATAAATCTATTCTGGTCGTACCAACTGCAATTAAAAACTAAAGTCTCTATCTAAAACTAAAATGAAATCAGCATACGAAATAGTATTAAAAATACTCCTCACCGACTAAATCGGGTAGTACCATTGATATATTGATAACACCTATGAATGGTTATTTCCAAGAATCGTTGAGAGTTTACGTGTGCGTTATAAAAGTGTTCCACCGACCTGAAGCCGTACAACAAACTCAATACCTAATAAATCTCTTTGAACGGTACGTTTACGAGCGTGGCGTACATGTGTGGACCACTGGCACCTCACTATCTCATCTTGACGGTTAACAGCAGTCGGCTAGCTCCCTCGTTAGCGTACATTGAATTTTTCAAGACATCTACTGATTTCCGAGAAGCTTTGAATCCTTTATAATGAATGCGAAAGTTGGTGCGAGATTGAGTAGAATTGGATGGTTGTTACTTTGAGTTGTGGTACGCTATTTGCTGATTGTTTTAAGTGCTCATTTGCATTGTCATCAATATTTTGATGTGTGTAGATTTGTAGGTGATTGCTGGGTTTGATTCTGCATTGATTCCGTTATATTTTGTTGATGGTTTCAATACATTTTTCTGAATAAAAGGTTATATACGCAGTATGCTTTTAATCAAGCTCAGTAATTACGGTCTAAATGAAATTTATTGTTTAGGACAAGTGACGTAACTGTTCTATCCACGCATTAAACCTGTAATTATCTGCGATGAGGTAGGCTGATTATCCCAGCTTACCTCCCGGCTAGTGGCCTATAATGCGACATTAATGGGTTATCAGCACAGAAGACTCCGTGGGAATAGTAGCCAACATGACACGTCAAGTCTTGAAGGCTGAGGAAATAAAAGCATTATTTATTTACCCACTTAATTTTAAGTTAAGGTTCCGATTAAGGACTCTCGTCTGTCACTCGTAAAGCGTGTGAATCTGAACACACAATGTATCAACTAAATACATTCACAATGACCGCTGTAGAAACATTTGTCCACAATAAATATTTTTCTACGTGTTCAAACGGTAAACTTTTATGATCACTACTTGATGGTCCTTTGAGAGTAAAAGTAAACAGAAATTATACGGCCCATTCACCGCGAACGCACGCGCTGCGTCAGGATAAAAAATAAGGTCAAGAGCGGGATTCCGTGATCTCAAAATTGTCCTTTACACGTCGCGTCGGTCCCTACCTATGCATTTGGGAACTGGTTTTAAGTGGGCGACGCGTAGGGCTGCCGCGATATCACATCTTGGTGAAATAAACAAATATTTTATTACGGTTTAACGTGGATTTGTGTCTTGTTTAACCTGCATCCACATTGTCTAATGTTTGTCGGTGTCAAACAGTGTTACCAAATTACAAAAAGGTAGCACTACTGAATGAATAATAAAATCGTAATGGTTTGTGTGTGGAAGATGTTAATTTTACATTTAGAATCTTATGTACGACTTTATAAGCCCCATAAAACGACATTGTACAGCGGCAAGTTGTTTTGCTGCAGTTTAGCCACAGCGACTGTATCCCGGGGCGGGGATACGACTGCATATAACTGTTTATAGCAGTGTTGAATTGTGTCCATTTGTATCCCGTGTAGATGCAATTATTCTTAGATAACTGTTTCTACCCGTACAGACTAAGTATACTGAAGCTTTTCGTTTGTAGCCAGCTATAGATGAAGGACAATAGCCTGAAACTCATTTGTCTCAAATACAACAATTGGGCATTCAATCAATGGAGACGCTCCTAAAATTGTCTGTGGCGTTCATAACTCGTCTAGTCACGTTTATGAGCGTCTTGTCTGGCTAATATTACGCTGGACTAACTTTAGTTTGGATATATTGTTACGGCTGTGTCCGTGGACAAGTTTGTTTCGAAGTATTTTAGTTCGTGAATAACTTTGGCGAGATAGATCTGTCAGGACTATTTCGAAACTTGTTGTTAATGTTACACTATGAATGTGATGAGATTCAAGTGTTCAACAATTTATAAATATTCATTTATTTGATGAAAGGTGTAGAGGGATTTTTCCTTTTTCGTTTTGTTATGAACTAAGACTTTGCCTCTGGCAGTTTTCAAATTAGGTCATATAAATGTACTTTTATTTGACAAACTGGAATTTTTGGACACGACCATTTATTCAAATTCAGACAAACTTAGACTTCTGTCCTGAAAATGTCTGAGAATCTAAATAAACGCTTATGTACAGATCGTGAAGACGTGCCTAACGACCTCATAATTCCTTGTAGGTCCACTTGTTTATTTTCAAATGTGTTCATCACCTTATCGAGAGATATTCTTTGCGCGTGTTTCCGCGCTCAATTGGCCGAGACCTGCCAACGGTCGGCCCGGCGTAAATCTAATTAGTACTATTGACATGTTTATATTTATTTTACTAGAAAGCCATTAGTTAATGTTAATTATCATTGTTAATTTTGATTTGTATCTATTTGCTGCGGCTTACACGTTAATTGCTTATATTACGTGTGCCAAGTAGGCGTGTATCAATCAAGTAGACTAATAACTTGCTACATTTAATTTGAAGCATTGGAATTGCTTATTAGCGATTGTTTAACATATTGCTTCGAGAACATCAAAGCTTGTGCTTTATTGCGCAAATTAACGTCTATACTTTAATTGTATCTGTTTTAGCTTTAGTTATATTTTTATGGTCATAAACTTGCGAATAGTTTTGTCCCATTCAAATTTCGACATAGAGACACTTCAAAATATAATTTCTCATGGGGCAGTGTAGACGAAGTGATTTTAACATAAAAATAACGGCGATCGGCACTTAATAAACCACTTAAGATGTTCATTAGGGCATTTTACAGAGTCGTTTGATCGTTTTAATGTGGAGTGCGTTGCGGGTGCATTCGGGCGGTGCTTCTCGCTCCAGCTTCAAACGTCTAATGGAGTTGTCAGATTGCGCAACACGGTGAGAACTGCGTGGGCGCAGACCGCACAGGGCTGTCCGCTCACAATCACCGGTGACCTGATGACTTACATTATTGATGCTTTCGTGCATATTTTGTTTAATGTGTATACATTAGAATTTCGAACATGTTTACTCTATGTGAAGGAAATGGGACACAATAAGTATTTATAGGTTTTTTAATGGCCACGAAGTATTGACACGCGTTAAAACTATAAACTAACCTATTTATTGAAAGTATTTATTTTATTTTTAAACCATGATTGTTCTTTTTTCAAGTTTAAATACTTTTTTGTCGCCAACCCTATTACCGAAACCAAATCGGGAAAGTAGCGATAAACGCGGTGTTTCCATGTCGCTATCACCCACCAATTTAAGCGTCTATGACCATGTTTGTTTGTTTAACCTTAGACAATCATGTAAGTGAATGTTGCTCGCTCACATTACCCCGCACATTTATCCGTGAGAGCGGTAAATTGTGTGAAGTATGGTTAGACTGACAAATTGTTTGCGGATGGAGATGATAATTGAACCCCAGTCGTTAGTTCAGCTCTTTTTCACAATCTGCTCATTAAATTGTCGTGTGGGATCGCACTTTAGAATTTATAGCAAAATACTAGATATGTTGCTTGATTTAGTGTTGTGTACCTTGGCTGGTGTTGACCTGTGCTTTGTTAACTAACGTGGTCATCGGGTTATAGTTTCGAAAATGGCTGTTTATAATATGAATTGGTGAAAGTAGGTACTACAGTATTTTTATAAAGTTTCCTGGATAAATTCCTTTTCCAATAGTGCGATTATACCATTCGTAGATATAATATTATCTCGCACAAATATTTTGTTGTGTATTTTGGAGAAACGGATAACTATTTAGGCAATCAATTAAATAGCAGGTCTCTCTTGTAGTTAATTTATAATCTTTATGTATCTATATTTCTTTTCAGGGCATCGGTAATAGTACAAATTGCAATGTTATCTTCAGCGACAAACCTGACCACGACAGAAGAACCCCAGGTAAAATAATTAAAGCCATAAAATTCCAGTAATATTCTGCTCTGCCAATAACAACTGTGAACTGTATAAAGTACTTATATTGGTAGCTCTGAAAACTCCTTAAACTGTAACTTATTTGTATATTTATAAACAATGCATGCAAAAAAACTCAAAATTTACGTGCGTTTTTCAAATATCTTAAGATACCACAAGATGTTTTCAGCTACTTCTAAAGTTTTGTCTCCATAACTGACTGATACCCGTAAAAATAATTGATGGAAAATAGTTATATACCTACATTCGATTTCTGGTGCATGTTTCCAGGTCACAGAGCCGATGGAAGATGACAATAATGTGGAGGTGGAAGGCGAGGCGTACGCGTGGAGTGCGTGGAGCACTTGGAGTGCCTGCTCCAGGTCTTGTGGAGGCGGAGTCTCCGTGCAGCATCGGGAGTGTCTACCCAGGTATGGGGATCACAATTCTACGCGAAACTGTAAGGGCCTAGGTAGATGCAATGGAATGGTAATTGAAATGTATCCATAAACATATACATACATAAGGTCTCATCCGAGATAAGACAAGACAAATAGATTTGGACACTGACGGAGTATCTCTTTCGTTTCATTCATTGTCTTCGTTATTGTAAATCGTATCGAAATTCGGAAAAAAACATATGAAAATCAGACGTGAGGATTTAGAAAAATTAACTTACCTTTTATATGCATTGTTTCGCTAAAGTAATTAGGATTCGTATCGGATGACGCACTGAGCAAATGATTTTCACCCAAATTGCGATCTAAATATTTAAGAAACTATTCTTATAACTAGCCTTTTCTAAGATTTACGATCACTTTTGGAACATGTGGTCGTATAACTGCTCTTTAACGCATCATCGGCAGATTACAAATTGCTGAGGCGTTGCCGACAGCGCTTTGATGCGGACATTAATATCTTATTATAGGCACTGCCCATAAAAGCAAAAATTGTAAACACCAATATTTTATACGCTTATTAGAGTAATTCGTTTCTCTTTTACACCATCCGACTTTCAGATTTATCGGAACGGAAGTAAAAATGCTTATGATAAAAAAAAATAGTTTTAATCATGTCTTGCATTCTTAATTCTAGAGGGGTCCATAGTGGTTTAAATTGTTGTCAAAAAGAGTAAAAAACCCCTAGAGAAAGAGATTAATATTATAATTATAATAGCCAGTGTGAAATCACGGTCTACGACGAATACGACAAAAATTAAATATACTTAATTAATAAGACAACAAATGTCGATTAGAAACAAATCCAGAGCCAATAATAAAGTCCTCAAGATGTCAGCGAATTTAATATATTAATTGCTATCAACGTCAGCAAATAGGCGTATGATTTGTTAAACTGGTTCAAAAATTCTAATCAACTTCAAATGTTCAGCTGTTTAATTAAGTTATTTCGGCTTCGGCCACATCTTTGGTGGCATTTCGGCTTTCGGCATTGATTAGATCTGGTTCTTTTGTTATCAAACTGTTTACATTATTCTCCTTAATAATCTGATGGCGTTTGGATACTACTTCAGCTATTTTAATTATTTCGTTAAATACGATATTATTGATCTTATAGGTTATTTTAAGAAACAATAAATATAGCTATAAAACATTATTGGTATATAGTTGATGCTTAATTTTGAAACCGTCATTCATAAAATTATACACCAATGCTACAAAACAAAGTAGAGAGTGTTTGAAATTGCTATCCATACCCTTTACTTTTTACGTCTAGCATCCTCATTACATTTCTCTCCACTGTCTTCACCTACAACCATATCAGAATAACTATTTGCTATTCTATTATTTGAAAGCAACCGCTCTCGAAAGCAACATTAAATATTCGCCAAGTGTAAAAGCTTGTAACGTGTGCGCAGGTTAAAGGTTAAACATGCCCTCGCGACCCGGCTCGTACGGTTTTTATCGACTAAATTAAGGTAATGGAAACCCCGTAGCGTGGAGCTTGTAACAAGCTGTTATTGTAGTGGGAGCATTGATTGCTTGCACTCGCGCGCTTGATTGACACGCATCAGCTTCGATATAGCCGGTAATGAGCTCGCGATTACCGTCTATTTTATAAAGAAGACAAACTTCATTTTTGTCTACATATTTGTAGTTACATGCACTAATGAGGTAGTAGTTTTTTAACGTGTGGTAATTGACGTCAGAACGTCAGTTGAATGCAGTGTGTTAGGTGGCACGGAGGCCGATTCCCATGCCTGCCGAGCGCCGCGTGCAGGTGAGATGACTTGAGTGGTGGTCACGGGTCACTGTGACGCCGCCGCCGCTAGAATGTTGAATACACTGCGAGATTTATGTTCGAACCTCCGAGATTTGCACGTAAAGGGGCCTTTGTTGAATTTCGATGACCAAACGTAGTGGTCATTAACTTCATAAACGCTAAACAGTCCATCAGTCAAAAAATGATGTAGAAAACAAACAGGGTAATCATTGAACCGTTAGTGGTAATCGGGGCAGTCTATTTACGTACAAATGAATGCTTGCGACCCGAGATAATTGTAACGAGCCGAGGATCCAGGATTAATACGGCCAGATACGGAGTCCTGTTAGATAGATAAGTAGGTAATCAAAATACCGTCACTCTTAATTAGTGGGTGCCGCCAGCGGCGCCGAGCTTTAACGGTCGGAACGAGACTAGTCTAATGCGTATGTATAATTATATTGCATACTGTCGTGTAGGTATAGCATTAGGAATCGGGGAAAAAAAGGAAAGTTACATTTAAGAAATAATGGACTATATATTTTGGCAATCCAAATAACATATGGGAATTCAAGGGATCTCAGTGGGATTTATTACTCTCTATTGGAGTCATTTGCTTATGTATACGTCCATGATGCTTTTCCCTTAATTGAGGTCCAAAATCTCATCACTCTGCTCCGGTTCTTATGACGATCATAAAGATTCAAAATTCACGACTATCGGCGCAGCAATTTCAGGCAGGCGTTTGTCATGTTGAAATAGAGTTTGTGTTAGAGCACACATAAAGCCAGAGAACTTCTATCACTTCTTGGAAACATAATATATTTCCTATAGTGCTATAGTTAATCAAATTAATTTCTCAATATTCATAACACAGATAGGTGCGTTAGAAATAGTTATAAATTCCTTCATTATGAGCACACGGGCGCTTGTATCCTGCTGATAGAGCATCGTATACATGCACGACAAATTAGGATGGACGTCGTTTGTCATGGCACTCTTGCGCACCAGCCCGTACACATTTCATTAGGACGGCAATAAAGCCGCACATGAAATATTGCCCCAATATGTTGCGTCAGAACGAAAATTTGAGTTAGTTTACGAATATATCAATACAATGTTACTTATTATTGAATATAGTCTGACGTGTATTCCTCATTTAATCCTATAGTATACTGTGATTAATTAGTGTCAGTGTTTGATGTTTTAATACTAAAACTGTCAACATTAATTTACCTTAAGTACCTCGCCGTCGCAACATACAGGATGATAAAATGTAATTGCTTAATTTTGTGTCATAAAGTTGCACTGAGACGTTAAAATGTACTTTAAACGATCGCTTTTCATTTACATCCTCTACAAAGTAATCTCCAGGTGTCATCTCTTTAATGGCGCCAAGAAACCTAGTGATGTCGCACTTATCTTTTTAAACACCTTTAGATAAATGTAAGTACCGAGCGGAACTAATCTTTCTCTTCGTGAACATGAATATTCAAATTCGTGGTTGAGTTTACATTAAATTAATGTACTAGTCCTGTTACAAGGAGAGAACATTTGTAAAGTCCGCTTTTACTAATATGTGGAACGCTTTGGTCGGGCGATACATCACTACTTTTTATTTTTAATACACCAAATTAGATTAACGTGTTTAGAGCTATTTGTTAGCGGCCTGTGATTTCATTATTGGAGCTTTTGTGTTGACGCCGCCGGTCTGTTTTGTTCTATTTGTTGTTTAAAATATTAACGTAATTATAACCTATGATTTATCATTTTTAATTAATATTGACATGTTGATTTTGATTTATTACTGGAATAAATCAAGTGATAAATTCATGCGAATTACAGTTTAAGGATATATTAAAAGTATGGGTATTGACATTTATGATTTATACATTGTGTCTAAGGTGTGTGCTAAATGTACATACTTAAATGTTCTATAATTAAAAGACGCCAGTCGCCCATGGCTAGTGTTTTATGAAGCAGTAGTAAATACTATTCACGTATCATAAATATTCGATTATTTTTTTGTAATAATTGGTATTGTACTAAAAAGCATAGAATTACTATTTTCACATATAAAAGGATACTTCATAATGACGATATGTTGACTCCATGTAGCCAAGAGTCTTAGGGTATTAACGACAAGTCCATAATCTACAACATTACTTATTAAGGAAAGAGAATTAAAATTATGTTTCAAGGGTTATTTTTAAATGAAACCATAAGATACTAAGTGATTGTATGTTTGTTACAGAACCAGAAGCGTGTCAGACAACAGCAGCATACCGCGGCCGGTGATCACGGTGCGGGTGACGCGCCAGACGCACGAGGGAGACTGCCAGGGGGTCGACAAGAGATACCATGAGTGTAACAACATTGTAAGACATGACCACGTTGTTTTAGTTATTAACGTTGTGGCTATTTGACAACCTTATTGGCGCAACGGCTAAGAGATTGGACTGCTGTGCTAGGGGCTGCAGATTCGATTTACGATTCCCACATGGGACAAAAATTTGTGTGATCCGCAGATGTTTTTCCCGAGTCTGGGTGTTTGTGTATGTGATGTTACAAGTTTGTGAAACGTACCCACGATACCTACAGGAGAAATTCTTAGTGTGGGGCGAAGTTTAAAAAAAATGTCATGGTTTTTTTAAATGAAGCTGAATGAGAGATTAGAATACATATGCATGATAATAATATACTATTCGCAATAGTAAGTACTTCAAGAAGGAAAATTACAGAAGGTATCCTTAAAACCTCCTTAGTGTTTGAGCTCGTAATAATTGATGATTAATGCATTTTGTGTCAGTCAACACCCTGAGACGTTAGAGAGGAATAATAATATCAATGTTCCTTAAAAATATAAGTGAAATAAATATGATTTAGTCGGCACATTTTATGGCAATAGTCTCGTCCCCTGTTTGATTGGGCCTTTATAACTGGCAGAATATGGGTACCATTTTGCACCTCTGCAGACACCCATAGGACACAGGCGTGATGTTACTTATGCATTTTGAATTGTGTTGCTAATCTACACATTTCCTTGAACGAAAACACAGAAAACTGCGTACTACGGCTCATTCTCACGCATTCGTCAATAAAACATGAGTAATGACTCGCAATCATTTGTACGATTGCTACACTATAAGGGCCCTTGGTACTGAAGCACTTAATACGGCCACATTAAAACTGAATACTGATTTACGATCAAATACATCGTAAACGTTTCCTTGATTAGTATTGTTCTATTCAATTTGCTAAGTCATGGGCGGCAAGTTGGTATACTGTTTGTTTATAACGATGTCTTACATGCTGCTTGTTGTTCAGACACGTCCATTCTTTTCTGTTTGAAGAGCTGAATGACCTACAGCAATGTTTGGCTTAACGGTATATGAAACAGAGATTGCTATGTCTTTATCTAGTTTAGTTTTGATTGGATGAATCCAGGCAAAATTAAAGATGTTAAAAGTTGTGGAGTGGCTTGTGCCTATCCTATGTACGGAATATTGTATTTTCGCTGTCTTTTGTTCTATAAGTGGTACACCCTACTTTGTCTAATGAAGAAAAATGAAACTTAACAAATAATCCTCTAACACATATTTGTGTTTGTTGGAATATAATGAAATTATGATAAGATGGATCATAATCGTATGTCATTTCTTACCCCCTTGTATCTATTGCACTTTGTGAGATAAAACTGGGTTATTAGGGGAAGTGTTTTATTTATTTTATGACTAGTTTATACCGTTATGGATGAGAAAGCCAGAGGGACTGAGAGGCCAAGTCCCCTTTTATGATGAGTGAAGTGTTTTGGTTATTTAGTAGATTTCTCATAGACAAACCCTTTAATACTAAGAACATCTGACTTTCGAACCGAAGTCTTTATATTTGGTGGTCTTTCTCATTATCATAATCCGCAGCCTGATTTCACCCTGCTGGATATAAGCCTGTCTTTAGAATGTCCTTCCATAGAGTGAACAAACTAACATTGGTTGGAGATGACTGCGATAAGTCTATTTCAGAAACAGAACTCGTCTCAACTACTGGAAAACTAAGTACTAAACTTTTTATTTTTTTTCTCAACTATAGAAGTTAGAGATTTAAAATAAAAAAAAACGTTTTAAAGCCAATTTATCAACTCTCAGAGTAATTTCAGTCATCATCAGAGTCCTTTTTATTACGAGCTTTTATTTAACTTGCAATGTTTGTATGTATGTGAGTTTGTTTAGGTCAAATCTTGCATCTGAATTAGAACCACTTTTTGACATCCGATTGAAATGAAATTTTGCATACTTATATAGGTTTGGTGACAATACAATATTATGGTACTTTTGATTTAAAAGCTTGAGTTAAAAATATTTTTTTTTGTAAAAACTTATTATTTCAATATAATTTTTTTTTGTCTTTTTTATTTACATACTTAAATAGTTATTGTAATATTAAAGTGTAATACATAGTTTTGCAGGCCAGTCTAGTATGTTATTGAAGCTGTATTGAAGCAATGGTTTAAGCATTGATTAAGACGTTTTGTTATAGCCGTGTCCCGGTGGGTCGATAAACAGCCGAGCTGAACAGTGTGCGGCATTTGACAGAAGACCATTCCGAGGAAGATTTTACACATGGGTACCGTATATAGACGGTAAGTTTATATATTTTTATAAGAAGATCACACTAATATTATAAAGGCGAAAGTTTGTGAGTGTGTTTGTTACTTCTTCACGGCTAGACCGATTTTGATGAAATTTTATTTGGCGGTAGTTGATACCCTGGATTACATATAGGTACTTTCTATCCCGAAAAAATGCAGCGGGTAACACCGCGTAGTTTCAAATAAAATTCAGATAATAAATTTAATAAAAAAACAAAATAACGTCTATTTCTATCTGGACGGCGCAAGCAAAGATGAGCAGATGCCTTAAGTATTTTTGTTTCCTAGTCTAAGGCTTTTGCGCTACAATATTACGCTAAACAGTTTTGCCACGTTACTTTAACTTTTTAGAATTGTTTATTGAAATTCTAGAATTCTTCACTATAATGTACACAAATCACTACCACTGAATATAAATCATTATGTACTTAGTTTTAGGCGTTTCAAAAGTACGTATTTTTAAAAGCTACGTAAACCTAGTGTTAGCAGTTTTTTAAACGCGTCAGAGTAATTGTTGGTACGAACAAAACTTACAATATATGCACTGGAATTTGGTGGACCGCCGAAACACAAAGTGAATGTTTACAGCATCACTTATTGCAGTACCGCATTTAATATTGGTGGTGACCAACTCGTTAATATGCACACCCATGCCTAATTTCATAATTTCACCTTTAGCATCATAATATCTTTGTTAATAGATAAATGATTATGGACAGTGTCATTGTTTCTTCTGATGAATTATTTATTACTTGTGCAATATTTTAGGGACTGTTCCCAAAAATATTGCACAAGTAATAATAAATAGATGAAGATTCGGACAATATTTAAGGTTTATGTGAATTACAGGATAAAATATATCGATTTAGTGAAACAAAGTAAACAGAACATGCTTTCCATGTGTCTAGTAGTCGGATGTAAGTCTGCCTTCAATAATATTAGATGCCTGTTAAATTATCCTGTCCCTGTGGGCCTGATAAACGGCAATAGTCTCGCTAAGTACCTTTTAATGGCAGCGAAATGTGGGTGGTCTATCTGTATAAACTCCTCATGAACGAGGTCACCTCTGCCTACCCCTACTGGAATTACAGACGTGATTGTATTTATGGAAGTGCTGCAGCCAACCAAAAAAATAACACTTTAAAGAGATCTAGTGTCAAAACACAAAACTGTTTTCATATTAAACAGCACGTGTCTAGTAATGGTTATGGCTCCTGAGCTATGTTCTCCTCGCACCAAGGCACGTTCTCCGACCGTGCCGGCGGCATTGTACCAGGAGCCCAGCCATTCGATTACCCGGTCTCTGCCGCCATTAACTAATGGCGCTCGTGCTGCGAAACTAACGCGGTCAGTTATCGAGTAAATCGATAGGCAGTCTGTCAACTTACCATATTTGTAACTGTACTGTTGACACTAATTTCCTTTGCCACTAATTAAGTCGAGGGGTATTCACGCTAGTGTAAAAGATAGGCTCGTTATTCAATAACCCAACAAGAAAAAAGTCTCTTGTCTCACGTCTTATGATTCAAACACGATTGCAAACCATAAACTGCTATTGAATATTTTGTTGGATATTTAGGATACGATCACAACGATATAAACCCATTAGCAAATGAGAAGGCTTAATCTTTTGTACGTGATTATTTATAATAATCACGATCACCCAGTCCTTTGACGGTTTTTGGTTCGATATATGATATACCTAATACCTATCTCTATATTCTCCACTCACTATTATTATAACCTAAAAATAGTGCCTGTAAATATTAATACAAATTTGCGCTACAGCGATCTATGTCTGTTTCAAATCCAAGCCTTCATCAGCCACATAACTAACGTATCTCATACGTCTTCTTACTCTTCATACCACGCTGTAAAAACAATCTGCACTAGCATCACTCACACAGCATACTAATTGTGTGTCGACAACTAATCTAAGTTATTACGACGCTTGTCTGTGCATTTGTCACGCTTGTTTTGTCAATTTGTTCGCCAATAATCTGTCAGATGTAAGTTGTTTTATTTATCGACGATAAAATTGAATTGTCGATGAGTGCTCATTTAGAATGCTTTGTCTGCTTAGTTAAATGTACACTATGTACAGACGTATGTCTATTAAATGTATCTATACAGCTGAACAATCTTATTTGTATCTGTTAAAAATTATGGAGTTTAACGAAATTTTGATGATCATGTTCTCCATACTAGGCTTAAATTCAAATTAATAAAATAATAATTTAATAAAGATAATATTATAGAACGATAGATTCACAGGTGAATTTACATAGCTATTGTACAGTTTTATATGTCTATCTACATATATTTACACCAAAGATTCGGAACATTTGCAAGCCAAAACACATATATTTTCCGCTACAAATCCTCGGCCATTACACAAAAGGTTAATCACTTAAACGTTTCACAAAATGGTCCTAGCTAGTCGTTAAACCGAATATAGTTCAAATAGAAAATATCGGATGAAAATGTTTTTGGCTTGAAGGGTCAAGATGAAAAAAAAATGGGTAAGAGAAACAACAGGCTCGGCACATGGAAATATATTGGTGTATAGGCTTCTCATCCTGACCTGACCTGACCTGACAAGTTAAATGCTCCAAGCCTGAAAAGAAATACACTTTTTGCCTTACATTACTTTTTGGCTGTTGGCTGACCTGACCATGACATATTATCCTGTCAGAACGCTATTCCTCCATAGATTTTGTAATAATATCAAATTGTGACGTCACTAATTTGCCAACTGAATTCACTATTTTAGTGATTTCAAAGTAACCAAAAATGTTATTTCATAGTTAACTAAAGATTTTGAGGGCTAAAATGATGCATATGTTAGAGGAGTAGTGAGTAGTGAGTTCTTGGTTAATGTTGTCATTATTCAGTATCCAATTAAAACGATGGTATGGATGAATTTTTTTTGTTCAGGTAATTCACCATGCACGTTGAACTGCCGTCCGTTGGGGCAGCAGTTCTACGCTTCGCTGTCGCTGGTCGCTGACGGCACGCCCTGCACTCGACAAGGTTTCCGCGCCATATGCGTCCAGGGGACCTGCAAGGTAAGATGCATTTAGTAATATAGATTTATAATGACCGAAAGAAGTCCACGTGATTCCTGACAATAGCTTAAAGAGCTTTACGATCCCTTATTAAATTCCTCTTGTTTCCGCGTAATGGACCGCTGGGAGAGTTATACTACATTTTTTACCATATGCTAACTTGATACAGATGCTTTTCTGCGTTAGTTTAGGGATTCAGGCGTGATGACGTCACAAGTCAACGACAGCCACAGTTGATTTCCCATATATTAGTAAATGTTCGAATCAAGTAATATATATTAAAACAGATAGATAAGGTAAACCATACATTTTATTGTCTATGTTGCGGATATAGCTCTCTAAAATATTGTTGAGTGCATAGATTGTAAAAAGGCCTCGCCAATTAGTTACGACGATGATGAGGTTAAATCGACCACACCATTGCAGATCGAAGCCTAAACACTATTTGCGAAGCTGACTGGAACTTTCCAATTCAAAATTGTATGTTCGGTCTCATAAAATTATCTGATTCCGAGTCATGTCAAAATTTGCATTTATAGTCTTTAGCTCTAGACTCTTTAGTTCATTGTCTGGTTCCAGTCCTTTTCGACTTTTAGTAGTCACATTAATGCAAATTGTCGAACCAAATTTCTAATACTTGCAGGCAGACCACGTCGTGTGCAAATTGTCTATTTGGAACGTTAATTGTCTTAGGTCTTGACTACATATTGTTTTTGTTGACACGAGATATATTTCTTTCTATATTTGGTACTCAACCTGTTCATTTCATTTTTATTCTGTTATATTTATTTGGCCATAATGCTCACAATTTTCCGTCAGATGTGACGTCATTCAGAACAGTGTTATTTATTTTGTTTAGCACCGTTTGTCAATTGCCATCCCATTTGGTCATAATAATAATAATATAAACGAGTCGTTGTAATTTGAACTGTGACGCAATTCTTCGCAATACTGGGAGTACTAGAATCTCAGACTATGTAACGTCGTGAACAACATTTGTGGGTTCGACATACGCAGCATTATTCGCGCGAGCAATAAAGTTAGATGAATTGTCTATTGAGTATTGAACGTGTGTCTACTGTCTGCTCCACTGCTCTATAAACTAGTCAATCGTTGCAACATTGTCGGGCACAAGGACGCCGGCGCCGTAATCGTAAATTATTTAGTGTATTGTTTATTACGTGATAATGAATCGTTGGCCGATGTTCGTTGTGGCAGTTTACGCGGAGTACTTTGCCCTCCTCTTGTTACCAACCTAACTCGTGCGGATACAACACTCAGACTAACCTTTTGGGTCGCATAATGAAGTTGGAGATGGAAAGGCAGAATACCGCACGTTTAGACCCAACTTATCGATATAAGGGACAGATCAGTAATAGCTTTTAGTTAACAGTAAAGTCGTATAATATTAGGACATGAAAATTATTGGGGATTAAGTTAAGACTCAATTTACTTCTACCGGTATCCGAAAGAGGAAATTACGTACACAAAAGAACCACAGCGACCAAATATTAAGAAATTCCATATAAATATTAACACCTCTTAGCGGCAAGTCAGCACTTTAACTCTAAAGAGAAATAATTATATAGCTAATCAGTTAATTCTATTTCGTGCAGCCTCCGAACACCAGCCTTTAACTCATGCTTAACTACCGTCTGTAATTTGCAGTGATTAATTAAATTACCATTAATTGGCTTTATTAGTTCAGTTATATTTTATAACATTATAAACAACAATAACAGGGAAATGGTTGATTAAAATTTGTGGTATCGAGTGGTCATTCAACTTCAAATAATGACATTCTATCACTTTGGTAGTTATTAACGTAATGGTATAGCCAGCCAGTAACTACTAATCATAATTGATTAGATTGGTTCTTTGTCACTTAATTGTCTTACATAGATTGCAATCATAAAATGTCGAATAAGATTTATGCTTAACGATAGTTCCTATAAAGACAACCTATAGATATTGTGCGGAAATGACTGTACTTATTTGTGTTTACCTTTATAAGCGCTTATAAGTTAGCTCTCTATCAACTAAGCTGTCTATTAACAGATAAATAATAATGTGAATATCAGACTCTAGAAGAAGAACATTAATCATTGTCATAAATCGGTTTATGAAAACAAAATTATGATTTGATACAGAGTTTGTGACTTCTGCGTATTACTATTATCAGCAGTGACGTTAAACATGATTCTAAAATTAATTCCTTAACACACAAATGCTATAACTAACACCATAAACTTAGGAACCTATAAAACATAAATGTGCACATTAATATTACCTGTACTACAAAAAACAAGGATTTATTAGTTAACTGAATTCATTAATAAATTGTGTCAATTAATATCATCGATATTTTACTATGTGATGACGATAGGAATCGATATAAAGGGAATGAGAATAACACATCCACAAGGTGTCAATTACGTTACTCCAAAAGACAATACATACTTAATATGGGCTATGCAATACCTACGATGTTTTCATAACATGGAAAGAAAGTCTAGGCTAGTCAACAGGTTGGTAGCGGGGTCTAATAGTCCAGGGTGTGCCGTGCAATCAATTCAGCACTTTTACTCGTAGCGGTTCTTTTAATCAACACCAAATAAATTGGTGACATTTGGGACTTATAAATTAGGCTCAACCCTATCATTTAAGAGTGGAAAATGTGGGTGTGTTGTAACCCACCTCTTCCTATCCCTTCGCAGAATAGATGTGGAAAGATATACATATACACAGAGCACTCCTGTATGACCCTGCTGATAATCACCGCACTTTGGCAGGCGGGTTAATGGTCCCATTTTCATGTTATGCTTTTGCCCTCGATAGTGAGATATAATTATTTAGTGGGTATTTTCGGAAGGTTACAAAGCGATGCGATGATCTTCAAAGGTCTACCCTGTGATCTTGTTGTTTACTTCACTTGTAAACAACGATAGTTCTCCGGTTATCTAATACCATAATTGTTTGCATGCTTGACTTGAAATTTAAGGGGTTTGATTTTTAGTCTTTCAGGCTATTGGTGGTTTTGCAATATTAGTATAATGAGCTCATTTTCTTTGTTTTTCATAGATGCTTTTATGCAGGAAAATGTTTAAGAATAATTATGGATCAGTTTTCAGACCTTCAGATACATTTTACGTATGTGCCCAAAACCTCGGAGAAATGGAAAAAAAACCTTCGTTTTTCTAAAGTAACAGATTAATCATACATCTTTGCGTTGGTCATCCAGTGAAAGAGTCATATGTAGTAACATACATACTACAATCAGACATCTATAGCGAGTGACGGAAGCGATGTCGGCGCCTGTCGGTATGCGTGAGATCTTTGATTGCTGCCACCTACCGCCCTGGGCTGTGCGACATTGTTATTCACACACTTAATAAATATACATATATAAACTTAGGTACCTATGTCACACAAATGATAGGACTACCGAATAGTGTCACTGGTTTATCAGTTCGGACATCGCAACATTGTCCATAATAATTATTATTAAACTTTATATTATTATTTAACCCCTTCTCTACTAGGTAGTAACTCTACTACTTTGCCAGTCGAACTTCTCGCAATATTTCTCACTAGCTACGGCCTGCGGTGGTACCCGCTAAATTTTTTGGGATAAATAGCCTATGTGTTAATCCAAGGTGTCAGCTTCCTCCATATGAAGTTTCATCAAAATCGGTCTAGCCGTTTGAGCGTGAAGAGTTAACAAACATGCAAACACACACAAGCTTTCGCCTTTAATATTAGTGTGATACATTCGATTGGGTGGTAGGTACCACACATCTTTTTGATAGACGTTACTTACTAATACCATCAATACACCGTCCTACTCCGGGTCCTTATTCTACTTTTTTTTATGAAGTACCATTCCTAATTAGCGCTGAGTCGGTCAATTGAAAATGTCGGACAAACACTCGTAGATATAGTACTATGTTACGAGTGACGGATGTTATTGGCGCCAGCAGAAAAGCGTGAGAGTAGACTTATACAAATTGCCTCGGGCATCGCGACACACACTGGAGTATATCCAATATGTTATTATAAGCACTACATATTATGTAAGAAAATATTTAGGTTGTGTATAGACGTAGTATTCCTGTCGATTAACTGTCTGGCGTAACAACTGTATGAAGCGTTTGGTATAAGAAACAAGGCTTTGTTTGAGTCATAAATGATATAGAAACCAGCTACAAAAGACAAAATACAACACCACGCGACCCATAAGTGTGAAGTATAAATAGTAGATCTTCATTTGTAAAACACGCGATCAAATATTTATATTAGAAAAGATGTTCTGGTCTAGTAAATAATGTAGTTTGGAATCGTTGTGGCTATGTCTCTAAATACTTTCCTACTGTATCTATGTCTGTATATGTGTCCTTAAATAATTTATCTAAATCTTTTTTCTTTATACTTGAGTTAGGGCATCTGTACTCCTTAAGATAGGGCAATGATTAGATTAAGTTACCTTATTACCTACGCAATAGTCTAAGAGCACCACAATCCACACTAGATTAGAAACTGGTCCAGTTTTGCTGGTCCATTTCCCATTTGCATGGGCTAAGAGCCAGTACAAGTGTGTAAGATAGTGACGGAAGCCGGCGGCGCCAGTCGGTATGTGTGAGATCAGTGATTACCGCCACCCACCGCCCCGGGCAAGTTGGCGGCTACCTATTCCGAATTACGCGCACTCAAAAATACAGAAATACTGGCTCAAAATTTCCATGTTTGGTGGGGTCGATCCGAATGATGTTTAGTGTTATTTTGGATTTTTATGAGCAAGATAGAATCAATCGTATTACATTTTAGTAACTAAATCGATAATTCCTCTAATTCTAGTTGTGACATCAGCGACATTAATCTGGCCGCAGACTATATTAAAGCCACAGGCAAATTAATTCTTTATAAAGTTTAGCGTGCTTTATCGTGGAAAATGGAAATAAACTCTTTTCTAGCATTGTGAATAGCAGACAAGCGTATTTAATTTAATTTGATTGCCGCTACATCATCCTTTGTACGAATATTGGCCAAATTCAGCAATACCTATTAGCCTAACAATAGATATCCGGATGGCTGCGTCCAATTCCAAAAGCTTCGTAATATTAATAATGTTTGTGATAATGCAGCTATTTATAGTAATGGAGACAAAAGCTTTACAAACTACGTAATACATTACCGCTTATAGTTCGGATGTAACGAACTATTGAAACACCTACACGCAAACAATAAGGTTACCAGGACTTTATAGAATAGGAGTCGGTCGCGGAAAAGCCGACATTCCATCTCCATTTACGTAGAAAGCCCAGTGGCTGAGATTTGTGACAGTGTGACATGATTGGAATACCGTGGACAGGGTACAGGCTAATTAATCCCACGAGGCATTACTTTGACAGATTGCAAACGGTGCAGCGAATCATTTGTATAGCGCGCTAATTGCCGGTTTGTAGTTGGTACCGTCAATCATTTGAGCATTTAGCCTCAAGATAACCCTTATAATAGATATTTAATAGCTGCGCGACTGACAGTTATTCGTAGAGCGTGATGTTCAGCAATCCGAATAAACAACGTGTAGTACCTTATTATTAACGGCAACGCAAACATTATAAACAGTTTAATGTGAATTCACAACGTTTATTAATAATGCACTAACAATATTGCTGAATAATAAATTATGTTCATATACTTCGTATCGGTAAGAACCAAGTATCACCTATCACAGGTCTTGTAATGTTATGGTCATGTTCAATGTTCAAGGTATATACTTTCCTAGATATATCTAGGTATAATAATAGTATTGACTAACAATGAAGGAATACATCGTGATGAAACCTGATGAATTTAATGACCTGAAATACGAGCAAGTGGATGCTCAATGCTCGTTCCTTCTGCAAGAAGACGCCTTTGCTCTGTAGTGGGATTATCATGAGCTAGTATATATATACATATATTATATACATTGTTATATTGTTAGTTCAGAGCAAGTTTACATGAATCCCAAGCAATTGTCGACTTTTTATAAGATCTAGAAGTTTGTTCATTTTAAAGTTTTTCTTTTTTATCGTGGGGTTGATGAACGACCTGGTGTCAGAGTTTAAACAGCCTGTAGGCGTCTGACACACCGTTGAAAAATCTCTCAGATGTTCCGGTTTCCTCACGATGTTTTTCTTCACCGTTTATAGCAACTGATAACTAATTTATAGTACGCACATGAATTGCGGGCAACCGGTGGATGGAATTGGCAAGCTGTCGTTCTTTGTGGCGTTCTAAGGGGGAGGCCTTTGTTCAGCAGTGGACGTCTTCCGGCTGATGATGATGATGATGATGACATGAATTTGAAAAGACATTGGTGCGTGCCGGGGTTTGCTCATGCGACCATTGACTTGGTAGACTAATGGTCCACTCGGCTAACACTGCTTTTGAAAGATTTACAGTACCTACAAGCAAATTGATTAATGTCATTGCGTCCGTACAGGATGTTAAGTACCTATGCATTTTCAGTTGAGAGGTTTCAGCCTAGAATTTTAATACTTAGGTTAAAAGTTATGACATCGTTACAAGTGGTATAGATAGATCAAGATCTAAACATAAAACATTTATCCGAAACTAAGAAGCATTTAATGTAAGAAGCGAGTGAAACCGCAGGCTACAGGTAGTGTTCAATAATGGAGTCTTAAAAAGAAGTAGTGTTAGACTTTTGACTTATTGAACTTTAACTACAGTAGGTAAACACATAAAAATAAACTGCTATGAAATATGTTATACGATTCCACTAACCCGAAATCTATGCAAATGACTGAATTAGCCATTTTATGATCCACTATAAATATCAATATAAAGTAGTATTCCGTTAGTAGTACGGTACCAAATATTATGACTTCTTATCATTTCCTACAAGCTAAAAAATAATACACAAAGCTTCATTATTTAAATAAAAATCAATACCTACACATTATTTGTCTGTCTGTTTGTTCCGGCTAATCTCCGAATCGGCTGGACTGATTTTGACGGGACTTTCACTGGCAATTAATTGATATTGTGGAGTATTTAGATACTTCTGTTTTTTTATACAATCAGATTCAATTAACTAACATTGTTTCATTGAGACGAAGTCCCGGGTATAAGCTAGTTTAGAATAAAATTGTCTTCGTTAATTTTAGTACTAATTAAGACGTAATTTTACTCTTAATCAGATCAAAGTCATTAGTAAGTATATGATAAAATTATTACATCAGAGTTATTCCTACATAATATTTCGACATCCAAAACCCATTGTATCCATCTATAACATTAAATAACATGATATATCAATATAATTGATCTTAAATAATCGTTGATAGCCAAGAAGATCGTGTTCATGTATTCTATGATTTTATGTGACATCGGACAAGGGTATAAAGTATAATGAAATACGTTAGCGGTTAGAGCGCACGAATGAAAATTTATGTTCATGACGGCTCCAAATTGATCCTTTAATAGTACCTAACACGTGAAATAATTCTTTGGTGACATGAAATCAGATTGAACAATAGACTCAATAGACTTGTTTAAAGTATAATAAGCGGTCTCTTTGATGCGATGCTAACGATCTGTTTAGTGGTACGCATCTAATTAATATGTCGACTCGAATGGCGCCTAGCACATTCTGTCGAGTCGAGTATACATAGACTCGACTTCTGCAAGTTTTGAGAGTTTGATTCCCGCACGAGACATAGAGATCGCGTAGTGATCTTAATTTGACCGTAATTAGGTATTAATTAAGCTATAAACGCAAACATATCACCACCTGTTTTCCCTGAAGGGGTAGGTAGAGGTGGCTGTAAATTACAGTGCTGTACCCACCATAGGGGGCGAAAATAATAACATCAGCTGGACTTAAATCCAGACGCCGTGCTGCTACTAAGAATCACGAAGCTAGAAATACGAAGCTAAAATTAAAAACTTAGAAATATTTTACTATAATAACGTTCGTAAGTGTTATCCATATTTAAAGTTTATCCCGGTTACACTCACGGGTGTATTCGGGAATGCCCCGTTCGAGTTCGAAACTAGTCGGGCATTCCCGAATACACCCGTGAGGATTACCGGAATATACAGTAAATAATATAGAAGTACTTTGCCCGGAACCTGAACCCGGAATCATATTCAGCAGTCCCGCTTAGCAACCACTAGACTAACGCGGCAATCTTTAAATGTACATTTTAGCTATATAATTTCACTTCTTTTTCGCGTAATCTTTAACTACTTATGCTTAATCTCAGACTCGGTGACCGCAGAATTCTTAAAGATATACGAAGTTTTTGTTCTATGTATTTAATAATATTAGATTCTAGCGCAAAATATTTTACGTTCGTAAACCTCATAGTGTAGATATACCTACATTTATAATAATTATAAAAAGACCTGGAAAGTGAGAAATAATGCGGTGAATATTTAGCACTAAATACTTTTATCACTTTTATAAAGATGAAAGATTTATTCGGTAGTTATGCACGTGTCGGATTCACGCGAGCGATACGTTGGTGCTGATCAATTGAATAAATCATTACGATCGACGCTTTACGAAATTGAATCTCTGAACCGCTATGACGTCCGATGCATTAGTGTAGAACTGTAGAGTTAGTGACACAACGAGTTTAAAAAATAATTTAATTAAATACTATAATTTTTTTACACACACTGAATTTTTTTCTGTGTCGAGCCCAAAAAGATATCACGGACACTGAACTTTCTTTTGTGTGTTGTGCCCAAGAATATAAATAAAATGCACCAGAGCTACTGATACTGATGTAGATCACATAAATATTAGTCCACACCTTGGTATACTAAGTGTATGGTCCACACACATCAGTTCTGTCACTTAGCCACTTTGCCATTTGAGTCGTCAAAAAAATGTCTCCTTTTATTTTTTTATATTTAAAAATCACTTTTGTATTTGCTTTAAGATTTTATAATTCAGCTCGTTCAGTCCTGTCCATCCTGGTCGTAACTTTATAGTTAATATTTTTATAATCGTCTGCAACGAGATTCCCCGTAGGTGTCCTAGATTTGTAAATGTGTCCGGTAAACGGTAATAGGCTTTCAACTGGTCTAATGGACCTTCATGATATAATAATAATAATTATTATGAAATAAACGGTTTTTGTTACTGTAGACTATCAGCCCCAAATGGATTTTCAGACTAATGATTTGATTATCGATTTATTGAGACAAACCTCTTCCTGAATTATCTTCTCCATTCATCTTAGCGATTGAATGAGCATAATTTGTATAACAATGTTACATTTGTGTAAAGGTTCCCAAAAGATTTATGGGAAATGCTGTTGAATGGCATTGTTTAAAAATAAAACATGGTAACGTACACATATTAATTGTGTGTTGTATATATATTTCGAGTGTGATTTGTCTCGTGTGACACATGTTTGGCGGGTGTGTGAGTGTTCTCAGTATGTGACGGCACGACGTCCACTGTCAGTTTGTCGGTTTTCCACATATGAATGCGCGGGAGTCGCGTGCTTTACGCGCCAGTAGTGCACAGCAACGCGGCTTGCGCGCGACTTACCCGCAGCGCATATACAATAACCATCGGGAAAACTCGTGCATGTTGTTCACAATTCCTTTTTCAAATACAAATTGTTTTTGTTATAAAAAAATAAGTGTGTTCTATGTTTAAAATGTAATAGTGCGTCACTAAAACTTTTTGGTAAAATTCGGTGCAACGCGATGCATTTTTTTAACAGTGGTTTTTCGTAATTAACTTTTCTTAAGTAATATTGTTGATAAATATCTTTAATGTTTTAAAACAAGCGTGTCCATAAAATTATCCATCCGTATTAGCGTCTGCTATCGAGCGAATAATTTAATTTCCGTTAAAGCTCTCTTATCGTCTACAATTATTTTCTACGTGAGTGTTGTAACCATCGGTCAATGACAATTCGATGTTAATTTGATGGCTGTCAAAGTTGGCTGTTGAGTGGACTGGCTTGAGAGTCCCGTACTGCGGATGCTTACATGGGCCTTATCAGCGTTACCATGTACCAACAGACGAATCTAAGGACAAGATAAATTAACGTTAAGTATGCGGTAAAATTGTTACTGAGATACCGTTATTAGTAAAGACCTCAAGTCGAAGCTAATTTTCATTGCGTACGGTATGTTGGTGTAACATGAAACTGCATTAACTGCAATGTATGTTTCAATTTGGGTCTTATTTATTTACGGCTTCCGGATTTATTTTGAACGTTTGTGTGTTAATTAAGTACGGGAGTGTTTGGAGACTCTTCATTTGTATATTTTGAAAAATTAATTTAATTATTTTTGGAAAGTTGCCTCCCAGTATAATGGTGTATTGTTTTGCGTTTGATGATATAACTGCATAAATGAACTTTTTTAAATTAGTCTGTGCGGTGTCCCAGCTAGACAAAGCCCTGCCCTTAATGCTTCCACAATAGTAACTTAATTGAAAACATTTTTTTCTCTCGTAATTTTTTTTTTAATCAATTCCGGCAAATATTCGCTAAAAATACTTATCGCTAATATATTATATTAACTTAACTTCAAAAACAAATAAAGAGACACTACACCTATAGCAATCCATTCAACTCCGGCGCAGCATTAACAAGTATATTTTAATTACAGTCGGCGTCGGAGCGTTGATCTCGTGTTCTGATCGACAACAATTTTTGTCCGCGTCATCCGCGACACTGCTTGTGTTAATTTTTCATTAAGAAATTATTAAAAGACCGCTATAAAAGCTTCATATAGTGATCAACAAATTGGGGTTACTACAAGGTCGATTGACATCTGCTGTAGGGTTGCCATTGTGGGCTGTAGCGGCTCATATCTGCACTAATTAGTGTAATTTAGGTTTCAAACTGAGATGCGCGCGAACTTCATTAAATGCCACTTAATAAAAAGTGTATTACAGAACACTGCAGACATACATACATTAAGACTTACTGCTCTGTCATACATAAATGAAGATTTAATACGGATTGTGCGCGTGTACGTGGATGACGCGATCAAAAACTTTTTTGAAAACTTTAAGGGCTTTCAATGCTGTTGGGTAAGCTTTTATTGGTTTTAGTGCTTTATCTTTCTCCGTAGTACAACTTTGTTTAATTATTTTAGTTGTGTTTAATCTGTGTATTAAAACCTCTTTTTTGATTTGTTTTTTAACATGGCAGATAAACTTTTATTACCGACTTCATTTCTTGTCCACCTTGTGTGAGCTACGAATGAAGATATTCAATTAGATATCCATGGTTCGTATAATCCCCTTTTTTGCAACCGCTTCTTTCCTTACCTAAGCACTTAGTTATATTTCACAAGAGGATCTGCCCGCGACTTCGTCTACCTAAAAAAAAAACTTATTTTTTCCGGAATTAAATTAGATTATCCTAAATATTGGTGAAACGATTATGGAAGTCGGTTCCGGACATTAGTATTACATACAAACAAACAAAAATCTCCTTAAAATATTTGTATAGATACTATTTCAGAGCTTCTGTCAACCCTATTGTCTATACCTACCTCCTTAAAGATAGCGGACATCTTTATTTCGGACATATCGCCATTCATCATCATTGTTATTCTCTGAAATTTGTAATTGTGCCGCTATTAACATGTCAATAGTACAGTGCTTTATGTTCTGTGGTCACAATTTATTGTGATGACTCTATGCATATTACGGGCTTTACTTAACCTTATTATGGGCAGTTTAGTGCCTATTTCCAAAGTACCGTATGTAAATGTTAAACGATCAAACGACATTTATAGATTATTGACGATTAAGAGAGTTAGAAGATAAACTGCCTGAGTATCGTTAACAAACACGCCGCTAGGAGATATTTATAAAATAGTATGCGGTTCTATAAATTTCTATCTGTATTATAAAAGTGTTGGCAGGTTACGACAAAAAACGATGAAAATAATATTATATTTTTCTGTAGTCTCCAAGTTCAGTCACATTGTATTCGCACATTCCTTTCGTAAGTTTATAATTATTATATTTTTATGTCAAGGAGTGTATAATATATATATAGCCTTCAAGAGTAGCCATACCTAAGTGCGTTCGACCCCTGATATGGTAGCGCAACCATCCTAGTAGACTGTCCAATCTCTACACCTCGGCCTGACCTGTCAATCCATATAACTTTTGGCGCATGCAAAGAATACAAATTCGCGATCACTCTAAATTAAAATCAACATTTTCTTGTCATCATTATTTGTGCTTGAAAGACAAGACTCTGTTTATTCATAAAAAATGAATATAATACATCTTAAGTAAAACTGTATCAGCACCAACGTATTTGAATTTAATAATATATTTAAACAACCCTTGATCCGTCTCTACTTAAGAAGTCGTCTTTGCCCTGCAATGGGACAGTTACAGGCTGATTTTATTTTCTAAAAAACAATATATTATAAAGCCGAAATCGAAACAGATAGGAAATAGATAGTATCTGACTGCAAGCCAACCTGCCACTTCTATTTACTGCCTTCTGACAATATACTTCGGCTTGACGCTAATCCTGATGCGGCTGCAATTAGCATTGCGAAACAGCAACCCTGCAGTACAATTCTCAGAAACATTCGACCGTTTAAAGATCATCCTAGTATATAATACGATTTTGTGTAAACCTGTCATAATGAAACATTTATAACAAACTAAAAGCTTTGTGGGTAACAAGACAGTATTTACTTAGCTTCCTATTCAATGTTGAAAGGTAAATGCGAGTATATCGTGTCATACACTGTTCAGTTAGGGTTCCCAAATATACTGACCAGTGTTATTGCTTTTTTACTGTTCTTTAAAAGAAAAGTATACAAAATACTACTATCTTTGGATTGTAAAGAGATTTATTCATATTTTAAAAATGGTAATAAATTGTGCAAGAATGTCAATAATATGTTTTTAAAACTTAAAAAATCTATTTCATCCTTATCATCCTCAGCCAGAAGACCTCCACTGTTGAACAAAGGCCTCCCCCTTAGAACGCTACAATTATTTTACTTTATCTAAAATACTATTCTTTTTATTTCTCTGCGCTTCATCTCATCAGCACATTGGCCTATTACAGTCCACTGGACGCAGGCCTTTCCAAGGGTAGGTCTCTGCCCTTAATATACTTTATTTCTGGTACATAAAATTGAGAACCCTATATACAGAGTTTGGAGCTTTGAGTTCAAACATTACTTACTAAGTTTAGTGGTTGGACAGTTGCCAATGTTGCCATGATATTAATCGTATTGTTTATTTACTGTTATCGTAAATTACATACGTACATGTGTTAGGCAGTAAAATCGACTAGCTCCTTAGTGAGTTTCATTGTAGAAGACATGTGTCACAATGTTATTGGATATTAACTGCGTGTTGGCTATGAAGTTTGCGGATAAGTTTAATAAAGGTATTGTAGAGGAGTTCTCAAGTACAGAACCCATAGGCAAGTGGCAAGTGATGCTTGACGTATAGAAATCGAATAGAATGATAAATGTATGGGGATCACATAATGTTTCGACTACTTTATCGATACTACTACTTTTAAACTATCGCGTTGCATGATTATAATAGAAAATAACAACACGGGAATTAACGCAAACACAACTTTATTCATTCTTGGCTTGACGTTTCGACCACTGGCTGTTGGCCCATTATTAGATAGTCAACATTTTATTTAAACCCATTCGTGACTGATTTAAAATCGACTCTTGCGCAAGGGATTATCCTAATTGTTTTTGGTTAGATTTTTGGAAAGGCAAAACTTATAAATTAAATGATAAATATTACATTAATACATATTTATTAATTGCAACTAGCATCCTAACGTTTCATAAGCGCCTGTAATAGGTTTATGTGAAATAAAAACATTTTGAATTTGAATTGTTTATCAATCAATATTACCCAATATGTGCTCAAATAATAATTCTTGACGTAATAGTATAACAATATGAACTATCGTAAAATGTAAATGATTAATCAAACACAATAAAAAGCGTAACAAAACGTTTATTCGATGATCGTAAACTATTCATATTAATAAAAGGACAAAACAATTTAACCTCGCCAATTGTATTATTGTATTCTATTAAAACAACTTTGTCTATAAGAAAATTTAATTAAAAATGTTATTATGGTTATGATTTATTCAACATTAATTGCAGTGCAGTACAATCAGAGCACAACCACAGAAATAGTCCTTCAGTTAAGTATACTTAAAGCGGTCAATGAGCACAATATACGTTTCCCATTCATCTTAACTATCCAGGGTTTAAAAATCGTGTGGTGGCCGCTCTACCCAACAAATATCATTATAACAATAATTGAAATATTTAGTGGCGACACGCGACCAAATCGGGGTTAAATAGGGACACTGTCCCGCTAGATTTATGGTCCTAAAACATGTCACCGGCAATAAAAGTATAAACGATTTCAAAATATAAATTAGACGACAACTAAAGCGCTTTAAGGACTGTGTGCCATGAGATAGAGACGTCGTTAAATTTATGATAGTATTATTTGTAGTTGTTATAAAAAACAAGGATTTTAAAGCCCTCGTAGTCGCGTCCAAGCTATCGTATAATATAGATATGCTACAGCTACCTAATCGTATACCGCGGATGATCAAGATTAATAAAAAGAATAATTCTGCAGCGATGAACTCACACGTTGCTCATAGATAAAATTGGCATCATGTACAGCAGCAAAAACCGATTAAATCATACTTCAAGGTGACTCGAGTGCATTCTTAGCATTTTGTGTTCTGACGCAGTAGCGCACTTGTTGCAGATGAAACCTGAAAACATGATTGATTCTAGGAAACATTATCGCCAGCTTAGTCATCTAAGTGGCTGAAAACGATTAGTTAAATCAATGGAATTAATACCTAGGTCTATTAATCAGTTGACACACTTCTGTCGTAATTAAATTTTTCGTTGTATTCGCTGTGTTGCATTAGGTTTGATCGATGGCATCGCTGAGCTAGTGACCGTGTTGTCGCGTTTAGTATAAAGCTCACGTTGTTAGTTACCTTCATGAAAGGCGCGCTAGGCGGCGCGAAAGCTTGGCGCACAGCCACCGGCTTCTTTACGATCCCCGCGATACAGGTTTAATATGTCGCACCGTGTTTTGTATGCATGGGAAACTTAAAACTGGGCCACTTGGACTTGTTACATAACTGAATATCAATCGAAATCCCATCAATTTATCAACACGGCTGCGTATGACAGCGAATCACACAATCTTCCTAATATTATAGAGGTCGAAAGTTTGTGATTGTGTTTGTATGTTTGTTACCTTGTTTTGCTCAAACGGCTGGACCGATTTTGCAAAAATTAACTTTTTGTCTCTAAAAGTGTAGCGGACAACACCGCGGGGCGCAGCTAGTATTTTATATAGGTATTAATAATCCATAATTTACTTATATAAACAGTACCTAGGCAATAGTATTTCTAGATTCTCTGCTAACCTGTACCTCGGCGTAGATACCAGTAATCGTATTAAGATTATATCTTATGATAATCTTCTCTTCTCTAAATACAATCTTTGCATGAGATCAAAATTGTCCTGCAATGTTCTACGGTTAAATTCAATGTGTTATAAAATTCATGAATGTAAATGTTGTCATGAATACTATTATCTTATTTTATCATTATGAAGTACAGGAAAACGCACAATCCGACTTATGCAAATTTAAAATACAAAGTTATGACGGATGCAATGTTGTTATTGAAAGCAGGGCACTGCAGCGAATTGTCTCTAACCCGGCAGAAAGCAGTACCCGACGGTATAAAGATATCAACATGGATTTGGCTAATTCTCGTTTAAATTCAATGCAATTCATGTCGCGAGATCAAAGCAGCCGTTTCTCTTGCCAACCCGAACAACTAACAATAAAGTAATCATTACCAGGAGGACCGATAATAATTACTTTATTTAAATATCTGAGTGAGTTTTGGCTCGTCTCCCCGCGTTGTAACCTTCATGGATATTAATTTAATTTATGAACCAAATTGTTATGTTCCATTTATTTTACGCATGCTGTAGTTACAAAATATTTTGACATTACAAACGTTTATTTAAATGTGGACCTTTGTACAATACCACAAGCTAGATAATCGTATTTAAAAAAGTATAACATTGACCACTTTGTTCAAGATTTTAGTTTATTATGAAAATAATTATGCCATTACACCTAATTCATTTACCCAAATGTTTTATTAGTAGGTCTGTAAACAGTACCGTTGACATACATTTATTTTACTGGTCGTAAAACTATAAAGCTTACTAATTTAATTGGCCAATAAGTTAAATATTACGTCTAACCACTTCTAACGAGCAATATTTATGTCATCTGAAAATTATGCATCCAATCGTATCTGATCGGGCGAACTAATGAAGTTTGATTTGCAACATGTGTCATTGGGTATGATAGACATCCATCAAGTGTATCAGTGCGTCTGAAAGATCATCCGCGTGTGAATATCAGTGCTATCTAATAAGTAGTAGAGTGGTTATCTATCGTACACATCGGGGACTACAAACAACATGGTGTCTACTTCCGGCCTAGTTTTCGTTCTCTTCGCCCTCGTAAGTACCATGTTTACATACATGTTTTATACACTAACTTACTAACATTTAGTTGCGCAAAATTGAAAGATTAGCAAACTAATTATCCAGCCATATATCATGATGGATTACCTTAATACACCGCGACGGCTAATATGACAGCACACAGTCGCCGCTACTAGTTGAACGTTTATTACATTTGTTAGTAAACTTTATAAATGCTACAGTTCAATGAGCAAGTCGAGAAGTCAAGATATAATCAGTGCAGTCCGAGAAAGGAGGTTGGTGTATTAATTGATTTATAAGAACACATTACGGCCAATTCAAGTTTTCTGGCCAATTACATGGACAGTTTATGGTCGCGCCGCTTTTATTATGTAAAGTTGTGAACCGACGTTATTTGACTTGTCGCATTCTGTGGCACCACGCATTTGTTTTGTGAGAGAACTCCAGATCGTTACGCCCACGCTTCATTAGTCAAACTACTGTGAATCCTCGACCGTTTACACCACATTCACGTGTAATTAATCTGTCTTTACTGTTACAGAATTGCATTTAAGTGTCGTAGGTTGTTATTTTAAACCAACAGGCGTACAGCGTGCAGATGTTGGGCCCGCAGGTCAATTGTTTGTCACAGTTGAGCAACTTGCTCGGTAATCAATGAGCCGCATAAAACTATGTTCAAAGCCGACTGTTACCGCTCACTGACAGGTGATTCGTTAACTCACGCTTAATCCTAATTAATAGACTATTAGTGGACGTTTTCAATTACCACTTCGTTTGATTTATAATAACCATACACTAAGTATTTGCTGATTAATGTCCGTATAAGTATTATTGTGATCAGATTAATAAATAGGATTAATGTTTTAAAAACCTATTAATTATGTCGGCCTATCAATGTTTCTAGAAATTAAAATAACATAATGCTGTCTTAATATTGTGGTATGTGTCTGGTTTTATACATTTTATTATTCAAATGTGAGAATTAGACTATTTTATTACAGTAAGCATCAAGCGCTGTCTTTTTATTAGCCTTTTACGGGTTCACTAAAAATATTGGCAAATTGGTGGCGGCTTGATGTAAGTACGTACTTTTAACGTCGTACATTTACGGCAAATAAAAATAAGAAACAAAGCTCTTAAGGAGATACTGAGAACAACATTAAGAGAAACGGCGTTTTGTAGCGAGCTATCAGAGACAAAGACTTCGAAGGCAATAAATGTCATTACTGTTGGACCTTTAACGTAGCATTAACATAAATTTGTTGGATACTCAATTGTCTTGTACGTAAACATGTTTGGGTTCAAGCCAACGCATAAGAATTAACAGGGTGAATACTAATACGGCTCATTATTAACTTACTCATGATTTTAATTTAGACTGCCTCGTTGGTCTAGTGGTTGCTAAGCGCGACTGCTGAGCACGAGGTCCTGGGTTCGAATCCCGGGTCGGGCAAACTGTTACTGGGTTTTTCCATTAGGTAATTCTTAGTAGCAGTACGGAGTCTGGATTTGTGCCCGGTTGATGGCAATAGGCTCGCACCCTATTACATTGGGTCCTATAAACATAACTGGCGAAATGTGGGTGTACTGTATGTGCACCTCTGCCTACCCCTTCGGGGAATACAGGCGTGATGTTATGTTATGTTTTAATTTAGAAACCAATAACACAGGCATATATTTTATTGGCATCTTCAATAAAACACCATAATACGCCAAGTTTATAAGCAAGATAATAAGCAAAGCAAGTATCGTTTGCAAAATCTTCAATGCTTATTACGTGTCGAAGGAAACATAATTAAGCTCTTAATACATGTGCGATACAAATAAAGGGCCATTGATTCCTAAACGATGTTTTTACACGATAAAATGTTAATAAAGACAGTTGGCTTGTAAGTGGTTTGAAGCATTTAGGTGTATTATAGGACCTGACGGTAAAGTGAGCACTTCGCGTGAATAGACGCTCGAGTATGTGGTCCAATAAGTAAATAACACGTTAATGGCAAATGGAAGGAATTTTAGCTTGTTTTTATTAGTTTTTTATTTACGTTACAGTTGTTGATACAACATTAAAAAATAACATCACGCCTGTATTCCCCAAAGGGGTAGGCAGAGGGGTACATATAGCACACCCACATTTCGCCAGTTATGTGTTTAGGTCCCAATGTATTATGGGGTGAGCCTATTCCCTGATACAACTATGAGAAAAACATAATTAAGTTACAGTAGCCTGCTGTTTATTAAACCATTAATGGTTTTTAATGAACATTACAATTTTATAAAATTATACTTTTCATTATGTCACGAGAATAGGGGGGTTATCGAATCACTATTCAAAATCAAATTGATTAATAAACAACGATCAGTTTAAGACATTTTAGTAGGTAAATACCACATCAATCGACCAATAGAAAATAGTTTCAACCGTGATAAGATATCGATTGAGACAATATCTCCACCCGAATTGAACTTTCGAATAGACTCGTTAGAGTTCCCAATCAACATCGTAAATCGTGTGTTGGAGTACAATGTACTAGAAGAAATTGAGTGTGGTGGAGAAATGCCGAACAATAAGTCGTAGAGCGACCCATTACGATCATAGACCATTGTGTTACGATTGTCCTCACCGAGTATCTCTTTCCTAAAGTACAAGTAAATTACTTTGTTTCCACATGTCTCACTTATCTCGATAAGGGGCATCGCTGTGATTTCATGGCTTTGAAACACCTCTAACACTTCACCGTAGTGTTCGTGTTAATTTATGATCTATGTGAGGAGTTAAATTGTTTAGCTCAACATGTCGCTTAAACAGTAACCTTGCTTGAACACCTCATAAACCTCTACTAAGAATCGGTTCTGAAAATACTTCATAGTTTTATGTGTATTTCCAAAGTAAGCCATGGAAAAATATGAAACTATCGACTAAGGTCGAGTTAGTTTCTTAGAGTAGTGTTCTCACCAAAAAAAATTGTTCAAGAGAGGCTAGAGTAGGTATTATTCCTTACAGACTTACCTAGCAATTGTCTTAGATTAGGTTACAAATTATCTTGTGAAAATCCTCGTCTGTTACCACCATCGTTAGTATTTCAAGCTATAATTGTGTTTCATTTGTTTTGTGGCAAGGCGGTGGGTCGCGAGGGCGTGCTGTCGTCGGTGTCGTCGCGCGAGCTGCGCTGCGGCCGCCGGCTGGTGTCGGGGCTGTTCTCGCGGCCGCGCCTGCCGCTCGGCTACTCCTACGTCACCACCGTGCCGCGCGGCGCCTGCAGACTCAACGTCTCCGAAATAAAACCTAGTGAAAACTTTATAGGTTTGTATTGAGTTTTATTAAGCTCCTAAACAAATATGTTTAGAATGCTAATTAGACAAGTAAAAGTTCGAAAACTAAAACGTTCCAGAACCATGAACGACGACAATGATAAAATTACAGCACTTATGAATGTCCAAACTACTATATTATATCAATCAGTATTGTAAATAGTCAATAGTAAATCATTAGAGATCGTCTACTATCCACCAACACCACAAGCCACTTAGTTTTACGCGAATATGAATACGACTCCACGTCAGCTTCTAATGTGATGTAGAATCAATTTCGGACATCGCTGACAGGTAGTTTACAACATGTCGATCCTAGTAATTAATGTGTACAGGATATTGAACGCTTGCGTCACATCTCTGGAATCAATGTAAATACACAGTCACGTGATAAATAGATTGTCGATCAAATCAAAGGTAATGCTGCAAACATACTTAGTATTGAATGGGGCTTTGAAATCTCGGGTGCACTTACAGCTTTGAAGATATCCAACGGGTCGTACATAATGAACGGCGAGTTCGCGGTGTCGGCGGCGGGCACGTACGAGGCGGCGGGCGCGCGCTTTGTGTACTCGCGCACCGGCTCGCTCGACAGCGTGCTCGCGCACGGGCCCATACACCACCCCATCGATATCATGGTAAGGCTTTTTATAAAACATTATATTACCCATCACATAAAACAATATTACAAATACATTTATTATTCATGAACGCCCCAAATACGTAGACATAGCATTACCGCCAACAAATTGCAATTTATTGCGGTTATAAATTATTCATCAAACTTTTATCGCGACTCAAAAAGAAATGAATGCTTCTTTTATTTTCAGATACTTTATACGCAACAAAATCCGAGTATAAAATATGAATATTTCACGGAATCGTTACCTGGTGAAGTGGAAACTGAATCTGTTACCAAAGCAGATTTTGTTGATGTTGCATCTACATCTGGTTCGAAACATTATAGAAGACATCATAGTTATGATTCTTTTTCGAAAGCTAGTGCGGTACAAGGCAAGGAAAGTGGCAGTTCCAAAGATAGTTTTGGCGACATGGCTACCAGTAAAAAGTTCGTGTGGAAAATACTGTCTTATTCTCAGTGCACTAGGAGCTGCGGTGGTGGAATTCAGGTATGACTTTAAGCGATCATCACTAAAACTAATACAGTTCTAAACGTGACCTAATTTACACTAGACATATGTATTTACTGTGACCTATATGATGCCAATCGCACAATAAGGCGTCTAGTCACTCTGACCGATAAATACCTAATTGAAATCAATCTGTTCCAATGATTTTTTCTGGAACTGTAGACCAGGATCATTTTCTGGAACAATTGGAATGGCGATGTTTCCTAGAAGTCCTGGTTAAGATTCATAAGTTCTTTGATAGGAGTATTGAAAATAGTATCAAAAGATAATAATTATATAATCGACTGTTTCGTAATGGAACTAAGTTATTTAGATATTAACTTAAAAATCAAGTTTATAATATTTAGTTTACTGCCTGTACAAAATTAAAGATGATATATTTTAAGTATTTAAACATTGACTAAAACAGAAGTACCTGTTATGGGTAACAATAATTTAGTATGGGATCTGGACCGAGTCTGAAATTTTAGCCCACATTAAGAAGACCGGCAGTCTTCTAATCGGCAGTAAGCACTTTAAAGAACACTTTCATCTGATACAACGATATTTTTAGCTGGGCAAGTTCCGATGCGTGGAAGCTAACTCGAACGACCGGGAAGTAGCTGCGATGCTCTGCTCAGGGTCTGTCCCGACTGCACGGCGGAGGCGGTGTGGAAGCGTCTCCTGCCCCCCGCGCTGGCGGGCCGCTGCCTGGACCGCTTGCCCCAAGTGCGGGCCTGCCAGTAGGACCAGGATAGTCGGCTGCGTGCAGGACCACTCTAAAGGGATCACTAAGGTATTCTTTGAAGAGCGTATTAGTCTTTAGAGTGTAGGTTGTGTGTTTGACAAAAAAATGTAATAGTAGGAACATATTTAAGATTTTTTGTTTATTACTTTGTTCAAAGCTTAAGTTAAGTTTTTGTTTTTTGAGGCTTTTGAAAATAATGTTCTTAAGTCTTGTTAGTGATGTCATTATGTTGGTTTAATAAAACAGTGTTTATTTTATTAGATCAGCGATCATAAGTGCCCGCCGCCAAAGCCTGCGACTTCAGATAAGTGTAACATTCCCGACTGTAAAGCTGGTAGTGAAGTGAGACAGGTCACATCAAAGCGCGTGCTCCGACCCCGGGAACACACGGACACGTTCAAGGAAGGCCCCGTGTATACAGTGGCTGTTAATAGTACTGATTTGGATGTAGGACCAGAATACTCATTCAGTGCTACAGCGGGATGGCTATATACAGAGTGGTCACAGGTAAATTTATTATTTACTTTTAGGATATATTTTTGCATTTCAAATATTTGATTTCTTTTCATTATTTTAATAGATTAGTTTGACAAAGTCTGTGTTATAAATTACTCGTGTACATAATACTAAAGTTAAATTACAATTGTGTATAATGTAGATAATAACATTATACACAAAATTGTTTAGTAAGTTAGACAAGATAATAAATCATACATAGTATTAAATCTCAAAACTTCATAACCTTGAATACTTGTTATGTTATAGTTTTGATTTTGATCCATTTCATTCAGCTCAGCGACCTTGGCGTCTGATTCTATCAAAACATGAATAGCAAAGTTATCCATGAAAACGGTTTTAAAGTGGGAGGAGTGTTCCAAGATACACCTACCTAGTTTTGCGCAGATGGCAGTTATAATAGCCGAAGCCATTACCTAAATGCATTATGATTTATTAAAGCTCTACTTTTTGCTTTGTGTGTACTTGTTCAAGAATGTGTTGTAGAAATACTGCAACAATGCGTTGAGTAATCGCCCCAACACATGGAGGTGACTTCTGATTTATTGCGCAGATAAGAGCATGTCAGTTTTGCTTATCCAAATGATGCTATTGATTTTACTCATAAATCATTGTTATTGGTGAAATATTGTTTGTTAACATTCTATTGACAAATAGATTGCGATTATTCCGCAAAATACCGAAGTTTATGGATTTTTGAATTTATCGATGTTTAAACGTTTTATGGATCGATATAAAAAAGCTGAAAGTTGTTTGAATTTTACGAATAATGGAACTGGGTTGCTTAATTCATATTGTAAGATTTAATAGGCAACCTATTCTATTTTACGTAGCCAGATAAATTATTAAAGTGGTTTTATATTATAGATGTAGATTCAATAAAGAATATAAATATTGCTGAATTACCTAAATCAACCCTGTATTTAGGGCAAAGTCAAAATAATAACATGAAAAAATGTGTTGTCAGTGTGTAGGGTGGTGCGTGGGAGGCGGGGTGCAAAGTCGGATCGTTCGCTGCGCTGACCCCGCCGGCTGCACCCCCAAGAAAGCACCCGAGTCGTCGCGCACTTGCACCCCTAAGATGACCTGCGAATCGCTTGAAGGGCAGTGGTTTACCAGTAAGAACTTTCCCTCTAATATGAACTGACATTTTTTAGAATCCATTTAGGGTCCGTAATTATGTTTTTGTAAAATTATATGTATGTTGGTGTGTATAATGTATTTATGTCTTAATAACCATTTAAACCTTTGATGTCTAATAAGCATTTATTAATATAAAATAGGGCAAAACAACATGCTTAGAAGATTGAAAGCATTACTATGTTGAATGGCAATTTTAATCCTTTGGCCACGCGAAGACATCTTGACAAGTTTTCCTGAACTAGCTGATCACAGAAGTACTGTTTCATTAGGCGAATGGTCTACTTGTTCATCGGCATGCGGCGGCAAGCAAGTCCGCGGGGTGCTGTGCATGGGGGGCACAGGACGGCACCTGAAGGACTCAGCCTGCAGCGCACCCAGGCCCGCTCACCAGAGAGACTGTTCCACCGAGTGTGCACCCACCTGGTACTACAGCGACTGGGGACAGGTGCGTTTACTACATGATTGACGTTTTATGTAACGAACATTTGTTCTAAAAGTAAGAAATTTTATGATTACCCCACCAGATACTTGGTCTGTGGAGAAGAGATCTGTAGGATTTTTTTGATTTAAAGATGTGACACATATAAAAATATGGGGATATAATAATATCTACCTATATATAGAGTGTGAAGACTTAAAATGAATGTTAAATACTTTGCGTTGGTAATATTAATACGTACTCAAAACAACCAGATAAAATATTTAATCAAATTAACAGCAGTTTATTTTGGCTACCTAGTTACCGCCAGAGCCCAAAAGTTTTAATAATTTACTCTTGACTCAAGAGACTTTGTTCTTGTAGAAACTTGGTTATGAGTATTTAATATTCCGAATTAACATTAATTTACTAATACTGAATAAAGTTTTGTGTAGCTTTAAATCTGTTTAATTACGTAGTTTGGATTTAGTTTCATACTTTTATATTACGTTTGACCAACAGCAAGAATTTAAAACAACTTACGTTGGGATTTTATGCAAACGTATCATTTTGTTTTGAAACGACGAGATGGCTTACGATAATGGTCTTTTTTTTTTGCTTTTTGTTTAAAAGCATCGTTTGTCAAATAAAAGCGTTGATAAAAATACACCAGTTAACTTTGTGCAGAGGCAGATCAATTCTTGACTTTCTAGCAAAGGCGAAGATTCAATACTAACCTCGGAATATTCCTTGAAGAGTATTAATAAACATGTAAAAGGACACGTGTAATTAATTGAACTGTATAAGGGAGCCTTGTGATTGATATTTTAATTAGCGCTGTCCACCGTCCAGTTTACGTGATAGGCTTTGACACTTCTAGGCGGCTTTTAATTACTTTATTATTATGACCTTTTCAATTCTAACAGGATCGTATTTGCGTCAGTAATGTTGGATTCGGATTAATGTTTTATCCTATCAATTATTTTGTCTCGCTATTGTTAGGTATTAATTAGAGTCTGTAAGTGATCCTTACTGATGAAAGCGTTTTGTGTAACATCGTTAATTCAGCTCCGGATTAGTAGGACATGGGCTCTACTGTATTGCTAGTACTTATAGTTTATTGACATTAGATGAAGGCCATACTTTGTTCAGTTTCTTTTGAGTTTCTTGTAAGACTTATCAGAAGCCAACCAAATTGGTCCTACATACTTCGTTATAACTTGGAGAAGATGTGCCGGACCTATTAGTTCTCTTACTAAGACGATTAATTTTGACCTGAAAACCAATCAATGTTAGTTTCCGATACCTACCTTATAAAGGAGCGCTGGTTCATTTTCGGCTTCAATTTATTCACTTTCTCGATTCCCTTTTATTTAAATTAGCAGATGTTTTATGTAATAGTTATCTGTATAAAATTTTGCTTCCAGAAATCTTTATTTAAAGGCTTTAACACGATGTCAATTATAGCTCATTTGATCGGACGTTTTTCATTATTCAGTGCATCGGAAACTGCACAACTGGCTCGAGTACTGGCGTCCAACATAGGTCGGTGGTGTGCGCACGAGGCGACACCGGCATGGCCAGTGATGCAGCGTGCGGGCCAGCTCCCCGCGGGACTCGCGCCTGTGACCCGCAGTGCGTTTCCAGTAGTGTCACCGCAAAATCACCACCGTTGACCATCGGTACGTATTTTATACATATAAAGTATAATTACAAGCCTTCGTCATACTCTAAGGTGACCACGTTATTTTACCTTAAGGTTTTTTATGCCCTGTAAGGCCCAAAATGTGATTTAGGGAAGAATATGTAAAGTTCTAATCACTGGATTTTTAGGACACCAAAACTGTAGTCACTTTATTTGATGTATCAACTGTTTTTGGTCAACATAACTTCATTAGTTGTGGTTAGGTCATGTAACCACCATGTTTTAGGAACATATATGTAGATTGGATCTTTAGTCAGCCAGATGTTTTAATTACTTTCTATGTATGGTTTTTTAGCCTTACAGTTGAAATTAGGTGGTATTGTGTAACATCAAACAATAACATGCCAGAATGAAGTGCTAAAAGACCAAAAATGGGTCAATTTTTTAAATGTCTTGCACCTACAATCTCTTTTAAGTCTAAGGCCTTCCTAGCACAAACTACTGAGGTACACTAATGAGGTTATAAAGATAAGGATAGATCCTATTTGTTGAGAGTTCCATTGTGTCGTGTTCTCTTACAATAACGTTAGGTAGATCCTTAAACTAGTTTCATGTTACAGAGTCTCAAAAGGCATACGGTACTACACAAAGGAACACCACGTCACAACGGAGTGTTAATACTTATATGACAGAAGGTTTGGTATTCATTTAATTTATTACGATTACTTTTAAGATTATATTACGAAATTTAAATTAAGACTTGGTTTAAAGCTTTTAGTGTTGGTTTTATAGTAATATTTTCCTATGCTAGGTTACTTTGACGGCCTCCAGGGAAAAAATGTATTGCCGATAATTATTATTATTATTGAATTCATTGGCCCTTTATACAGTATCTGCTTATGCTCTTTTCTAATCTGTATTAATACTGAAAATGAAAAACACAGATGGGGCTTTTTTTTAATTCAAATATTTACAAGAAATGTACCTACTTAATTTACGCGAATACTTAAAAGAGAACTAATTTTGATTATTTTTTGTGAATATCAAGCCAACCATCTTGAAATGAATATTTTATTTCAGGGGACTGCAAAGACGTACTCTACAACTGCATGTTAGCGGTACAGGCACGACTTTGTCACTATAAGTACTACGTGCAGAACTGCTGCCACTCCTGCGCAGGCCGGTGAAATAACACTCATTACTATTGCATTTGTACAGGCTGAACGCGCACTTGCGGCTCGATTGATAAATGTTTTTTTTTATAGGTAACAGACCTTTGTTGTAATTAAAAATTGCAATGCACACGTTTGTCAATTTGTTTCGATGTATAGTTGCTAGATGCAAGAATTTTGTCAGGGTTAGACGTATTTAGTATGTTACAAAAATATTGCAGTTGACAAATTAATGATAAAAAAATGACAGCTTATTTCCTATTGTGTTAAAAGCAAAATTAGCCTTTTTTTAAGAAACGGATATTTTCTGGAGTATCTCTACCACATGGTGTCTATTTCTTATTGCGTTCAATATAATGACCTTTTGTCGAACTGCGTATTTTCTAGGGTGTTTCTGGTACTAGGTGCCGGTACTATGAGCTGGCATTGCAGGTTATGAAAGCGATACGCGTCGCGTCGCTATGGGCAATGTAGTGCTGCGTCCTGCTTCCATAACGGTAAACGTCCTGCTTTAGAAGTTCATGGTAAAAGTTCAGTTTACTCTGTTTAAAGATAGAGAAACAAGCATTTTATCATATTGACCGTATGCCATATCCCGGCATGAGCGTCGCCGTTCAGTGTGCGTTTAGCCGTAGTCCAACACTAAACTGCCATTGGAATTATTGTATTATGTTTGTATTATTAGCCCACATAATCTAGTTAGGAAAAGTATTTTAATTACTCATCATTGTATTTGTATAGAAATTATGTTGCTCTCTGGCATCAATTCAGTTTCGTGTTATAGGTAGATAGACCTACTAAAATATTTTTTATTTATCATTCATCAATTTGATCTTTGTATTGCGTTTTCCAAAATAAAAGTATCAAAATCTTTAATTCGCATGTAGTATTATCTAACAATTATTTTGCTTATTCAGTGTGATATTTAAGTTTAAGTTATACTTATTTTTGTATTAATAATTTGTAGTACAACTGTACAAGTGGATTCATGACTCATTTTATTATCTACTTTGGGTAACCAATGCTTTTAAGATATCAATGTATTGTAGTGTTCATGGTACTTAAGCTATGTAGACATAAGTCGGTGTAAATAGGTAATTATAAAAACAAGTGATGATTAGATAGAATTATAACAAAGGTGTTGTTTTATTTGATCAGCTTATGTTAATAAGGCGTGAACAGGCGAGAGAGTACCTATAAGGAATTTTATGACCAAATATTGTCTATCAATTAGGAGTTGCACCATATTATTGGAAGTTCACTAGGAATAGGAAGCTTACTAGGAATTTCTCCTGTGTCGTGGGTGCGTTTCACAAACATGAAATATCACATACACAAACACCCAGACTCGGAACAAACACCTGTGGTTCGCACAAAGTTTTGCTCCGTGTGGGAATCAAACCCGCCACCCTTAGCGCAGCAGTCCAATCGCTTAGCCACTGCGCCAATCAGGTCGTCAAAGGTACACACTTACTATTTTACGTAAGAGTGTGCGTAAGCAACATTGTATATTTCAGGTGCAAATCTTCTAAACTAAGACAATAATATGTAGCAGCAGACACTGTGTTCATTATCATCAGCCCGTTGCAGTCCACAGCTGGGCATAGGCCTCTCCCAAGTTACGCCACAGAGTCCGGTCTGCTGCTGTGTTCAAAATCTATCTAACTATAGATTACGCAGGAATTTACAATAGAACAACAAGGTTATTATTTATCAGTAAATATTTCCTATATTCCATCAATGTCTTCTCGTGACGTATTATAGTGTTTAAATCTATGCGTGCGCACGCTGGCTGGCTCATACCGATAACAGAACAATGTCAATACGTAATAATAATTAATTATTACGATTTGACTTGACCCGAGCTAGCCTTTGTCTTGATAATAGTCGGTATTTGACAATGACCGCGTTGGCAAAATGTGCAAGAACATTGCATCTAAATTATTATTATTAATTTAAAGCGCTAATTAAATTGTTTGATGTGATGGGGATAGAGTGAGATGGATTGCAATCAATCTATTAAATGTTATTGCTCTTGTTCTCGGTTGCTTTGAGATCTAATTAACTGATAAGGTTAAAATATCTCGCATCTATTTATCAAATATTATCGGGTAATTGGACGACCCGGTTGGCGCAGCAACTAACTGCTGTGAGACACCTAAAATGAATGATCGCATAGAAATTAGCCAAGAGCACAACCTTTGTGTTCCTTGAGATTAAACTTAAATAATAAGTTGAGTTACAAGTTTAGTGATGATCTGGTCACATATTCGGGACGCACGTGGTCAGATATTGCAAAGGATAGAGTAGCTTGGAAGAAAGGGGAGGCCTTTGCCCAGCAGTGGGAAACAAAGTAGGTTATGAAAAAGAAAATTGTAGGTACCTAAGTATTTTCAAAGTACTGTTTGTAGTTCGGAATGTATGCTAACGGCATCGCTTTTTTAAGTTATATGTACTTACAATATTCAAAATTTTAATTTTAATGAAATTGTTTATGCAAGGTCAAGGTTTATGTAGTTTAACATCAATGCCGGTTGTTCTCTTAATTAGTAGTTCTTAAATCTTAGTGCATACTTACATTTTCCTTAATAATAATTCAAAAACCGTCTCAATAATTTTCACATTTATTTATAAAGTTAAGATTATATTTAATTATAATTAGAATACATTAAAATATAAAAAATACTGACATTAAAGTGCTGGTTGGTATATATAGATAAACAATGTTGTCCATTATTCAAAGAACTACAAATTTTAGCTAATTGTAATGGCACATCGTAATTGACTGCTGTACATTTTTGTACCTAGACAAATTCATTTATTTAATCATGCTATATAAAAGTTTGTCCTTAAGATTTAGCAGTGGTAGATATAAGCTATCAATAAAATAAACTATCAAAACGTCAAGGTTTAAAGTACAATGCAATTAAGGTGTTTAGTAAACAAAAACTAAGCACCTAACTGCGTCAAAATATTAGTAGTCATTTGATATAATTTTCTGTTCCATCGCAATCAGTATCTTATGCTTATAATGACGGCTATAAACTATCCTCAACTAAAGTTATTAGAACAATAATTATAATTACTGACTCTCACATCGTTGCTTTATTAGTTTTGCAAACGTCAAGAGCAACGTTCCAATTAATGCGAACACTGTCATGGATATCGATAAATTAGTATTAATGTTCCCCATGCCTAGTCTTATTTGTTCGAAGCCTAGACAGAGGGCCAGGAACGCAAAACTGAGCGTCAGAGCTCCAAGGCAAGCGTGGGTAGTCCTTAGCGCCGAGTTGTTCTTCCAGTCAGGAAAAACCAAATGCATTATCCCACCAACAAGACTCACAGCTGTGAGTAACATTGCGATGACGCCTGAAATGTAGTTAATATGATAAGTAAATAGTCTTTGTCTACGTGAAGGCTGGGGTATTGGGTTAGGATTGCTTATTAAGAATATCGCGCGTACAGACGAGTGACGGGGGATGGGAAGAGGTGCAGAAAACTAAGATGAATACAATTTTGATCGAATTTCAACCACTCGGTAACTTAAATACGGAAGTAAGCCTGTGTGGTACCTTATCACGGCTTTACTACAAATCGATAGTGATGAAATTAGATAACGATATCCTTCAGTAATCTGATTTCTTCTTTCTAAGTCCCTAGAGAAATCTACACGTACCTATACCTAAAAAAGAGGTGGTCTAATACGCAAGCTAAGTTGAGAGTAAACCTGGTAATTAATAACTGTTAGATACTTGATATCAGCAATTCTCATTATTTTGTAGTAGTCAGATTATTGGCGGAAAATTGTCGCATTAGCCATACAAATTAACATGACTTTTGAGAATTATCACTATCAGCCGGAAGAAGTCCACTGATAAACAGAGACCGACTGCTGAGCACGAGGTCTTGGGTTCGAATCCCGGGTCGGGCATAGTGTTACTGGGTTATTCCATTAGGTAATTCTCAGTGGCAGCACGGAGTCTGGATTTGTGCCCAGTTGATGGTAATAGGCTCGCCCCCTATCACATTGGGACCTAAAAACATAACTGGCGAAATGTGGGTGTACTATATGTGCACCTCTGCCTACCCCTTCGGGGGATACAGGCGTGATGTTATGTTATGAACAGAGACACCCCCCCCCCTTAGAATGCCACAATAAACGACAACTTGTCATTTGCATCCACCGGTTTGCCGCAACTCAACTTTTGGGAATAGTCAGAAATATTTATCGCACGAACGAGACCTTACCAAAGGGCTCTTCAGCACTTGAGTGCACCTACGTGCTTTCAAACACTTTGAAATATAAGTGGATCTAATTAATTGATACTTTGATAAGATTGTTACGGTTAAGTGCAAGGTCTATTGGTTTTTGAAGTGTTTACCTGTGTTCATGTCTGTTTCATAGTTTTGCACTTATATATTTTTGTTGGTAAAAGTTGTCGAAATGTACCAATCGACATGGGGCGTAGGTAACCTACGTCCAGAATAGTTCATGTCACAAACACATGAAATAGTCAGTATATTACAAATAGGTCATTCTAACGAATGACAGGTACTGCCATGGAACTAAAAAGCTTTTTGGGGTTATTTTTAGGCTAAGAGTTCTAATGTTTCCAAACTTTTGAAGTTCTGTTTGTAAATAACACAAAGTACTGCAAAATGGTGCTTACCTATAATACCATGAGCTGACATCGAATTATTAAAGCCGTTACCATGCAAATCAGATATTCGCAGAGCTGAACCAGTGATGGCGAGGATCGATCCGATAATCTGCATGATATAGTGACCCATCCTCTTCTGAGGATATTTCAAGTTATTTGCCCAGCCCAAGTAAGGGTTAAATGCTAATATAGCTTGAGTCATCACGATGACATACTGAAAATGAAAATTATCTTAAAAATATCGTTTAATGGTAAGGTGATTGATCACAGGTCCCTCTTTTTAAAAGCAGCAAGTAAATACGTTTTATCGTAGCATTTATGAACAATCTTAGTAACGTTTTCTTAAAATATCAGCTCATATCTGAGAAGCCAGGCCCAGTAGGCAGTTATGCTCACTTCTCAGACCTAAGTGTAAGTGAGTTAATTCCTCATTAGCCAATCGAGTATGTTCACTTTCTACCTTATATGAGCAAACCTGGACTTGACGACTAGGTTCTTTAGAATTGCTTAAAATAAAAATAAAAACTTCATCATCATCCAAAATGAGTACCTAGTTAAAAAAACTTTTATTAACTTACCCCAGTAACACAAAGATAGACATGTGCCCTAAAATGGCTGAAGTTGCTGAATGCGCCGATTAAATTGACATAGTAGAAGGCACATATAGCTACGCCACCAAGTAGCATGTGAGTCACTGTGTTGACGATGTTGAGAAACACCACAAATCCTGAGTCGTTCTGCGGCTGGCCGGGCCGGTAGGGCGGGGCAGGCCTCCCGGCTTCTAATGTCGCAGGAGACATGGGTGGTGGCGGAGGTATAGCCATAGTCATCCCAGCACTATTCACTTAGTTGGTATTCAAACTTTTCCGTGCTACTTTACGTAGTTAACGTTATACTTCGTCACCCGTACTAACCCTAAATAGTATCGGTTCATGTATCAGCTCGTTATCTCTGATTCCGCCAGATACTAATGTTTCCTATATCGACGACTAGATAATGTCAGGTGCCGCAATAGTTACTGATATGGACCAATGTACGTAGGTACAAATTCTGTTTGCTTTCTTTTTTGTGTTTATGAAAATTTATTTTTTTGTTTTGCAGTAGGTACCTACAGAAAAAAAATAAAAAGGGTTTTCTCTTCGATGAACCTAGGGTACTTACTATAATGTACTTTATTACGTTCTGAGGTCTTCTAAGGCACCGTCTGACGGAAAAGAAAATAATTTTGTTATGAAACCCGGATTTTGATCTTAATTCGCCAACCTGTAGTGATCAAGCGTGGTGCTTATAATTCTTGCTTACTGGTAATCGGTGTGAGAAGAAGCATTTTTCTAGAGGTAAAGAAGTTACATGGGACTTAGACAATGCTTGACAAATAGGAATTGAATAGAAAGCTCTATGGGATTGACTTGTCATAGTTTAGATCTCCATATATTTCTCTCTATTTGATTCGATTCTATTTGTTAAGCGTTTGCGTATTGTCTAGGTTTTGTTTTGCACGCTAAAATTCTATAAAAGCCGCCCTCTATATTAATCAATCATGACAGGCATTAAGATCGTACCGGAGCTGACCGTAGGGTAAGCAGGACGTAAAATTGGCTAGGTAGTAGGCCTAGGCACTGTCACTCGGAAATTGGAATGATTCTTTACTATTCGTTGTTTATCTATTCTAAAACGTACCGCGATTGATATATAATATGTGTAACAATTAACATTGGTAGCAAGTGTCAGACAATATCAAATTACACAATTTGTCCTAATTCATCAGGTGGGTAATGTTATCTAGATTGAAATATAACTTAGTATCTTATCGGGTAAAGCGATGGCAATAATGAATGTATTAAACAATTTTATAATTACACAATGGTGTTTATATAGCCTGTGTTTTTATTAAATACTAGCGGACCCGGCAAACGCCGTTCTGCGCAGCAAAGCAGCGCCACATACCGAAACCAATTGTATTTTCAAACCATCCAAGAACCATTAAAATAAACACACAATATTTCATCCAAATCGGTCCAGACGTTCAGTACGAGTTCGGTGACAAACATACGTACAGAATTACGTATTTATTATTATACAATTACGAGTATATAAAGAAGATTAAAAATTGTTTTCTTATACGCTCTGGATGAAGAAGGAGCGTACGATAATTGAGCTCGTCGTAGCTCTATATAGGATAATCCGTAATTGAAAGCCTTATTTGCAGGAATTTAGAGGACCGAAATATCGGATGACCTTTAACCTATATTTACTGTATATTCTTGAGTTAAACGGAGGCCATGCGGCATTTATATCACGTAAAATCCAGTAAGTTTAATCTGGATGTATTGGTCGCCGACCCCAAAACATTAACGGCTAGGAAGATTATTCCTATAGCAGTATTTCACAACATTGTAATATATTGCTCATACATATACCGTTCGAAATCATGCCACGTATAGAGGCAATAAGTTAGGCTTGTAAATCGCGGAGTGCATGCATAAACCATTTATAAATAAGTGCTATAATAACTTATTTCCTTCACTTTTACAACTTATAGAAAGAGCTGCTAGACCAGATAAGACTGAAGCCATACGGTGAGGCGATGGCGCGGTTGCTAAGAAACTACAGCACAGGTCGATCGATCAAGGTTAAGCGGCGTTTGTCACGGTCGGTCGTTGGATCGGTGACCGTTGATAATCATACTGGGACTACTTCGTGCCTCGGTCAAACAGTCAGGCCGGCTGTCTACTCAACAAACCTAAATTCTTACTAGCGGCTATCGATAGAGAGAACTTAGTCTTAAACCTAAAGAGATACTTACATACTAATTCACCTGATTGACGCAGTGCAGTTGGGTTTCGGGTCCACATTTTGTCTCGTGCGAGTCACAGGACAAAACATTGTACGATCCACATAATTATGTTTGTGCCGACTCTGTGTGTTTGTGTGTGTGATATTTCATGTTTGTGTAACGCACCCAAGATACAGGAGAAATACCTAGTGTAGAGCAACGTCTTTTAAAAACAATATTTGCAGGACCCAGTGTCCTTAAGTACTAAATTGGATAGCGAGTTCATTTTATATGCAGTCCTCGGTTCCCTTTTTCATGTCGGTTTCATTAACAGCGATCACATTAATCGCTGGGAAGATATCGTGTTGTCGAGCCAGTGGGACCAGTCGACGTGCTGTCGAGACACTGGTTTATTCGTCCTCACCGCTGTCGACTTGCCAGTGCAAAGCCCCAGTTTCTACTTAATGACAGAGTGATTAGTGTATAGTTTAAAGATTTCACTTAATAATTATCTACACACAACCTTACATACGCACCATCGTGCTTATAATAGCGTAGAAGTAGATAGGTATTTTTTTATTAAGGAGTACTAGACCTACATTTTTCACGTATATTATGTATGTATGTGGTGGCGAGCGCAACGTTATATTTTACTAGCTGCTGCCCGCGGTGTTACCGGCTACATTTGTCGGGATAGATAGTAGGCTATATGTATGTTAATCTAGGGTGTCAGCTACCTCCATATGAAATTTAATCAAAATCGGTCAAGCCGTTTGAGCATAAAGAGGTAACAAGTATACAAACACAGTCACAAACTTTCGCCTTTATGGTGGCATTAGTGGTGTTCCAGTGGACGGGCAGCCCTATGGTAACCCTCGGTTTTCTGCTTTCCGTTTGCCTCATATAAACACCTACCATAAAGTTACAGTGTCCAAAGTAAGTGGAAAGGTAATGAAATGGGAAAGGAAAGTAAATAACCACAACCAGTGTTTAAAGCTTATTATTTTTGTACATTGTTATATGCGTCATTAGTACAGACAAAATTTATTAAACTGTAGGCAAAACTCTAGTTACTTTTAGCAAAAACCAATTAATACATAATTATACATTATCGTGATAGTACAATGTTTTAACTAATACAATCGTATAAATACTTAACAGCCAGTAAGTAAATGCACTATACATATAAAAATAATTATCTATTTACACATTTCGACACTTTAATAATACAGAAATGACTCTTTGACAATAGAATCGGAGTAATAAGTTATTATGAACACTGATGCCTCCTCCACACGCCGCCTGCAAATATTCTCCATGGAAAGGATGCCGAACGCAAATACATTTCTATATCGCCATCCCTCACTAACAAACTGTAATCTTAATTAGAAGACGTGTGGAAACAGCATTATAGTTTCTATAAGTACATACCGTAGAAACTATTACAACAAATAAGAAATACTATTTTGTTCTTAATCTAAACAGCGTAGCCTAAGTTGCATTACAAATGCAAGATGAACTGTAGTTCCAAACATGCTTATAATAATAATTAATCTCCTAAGTAATACACAGTATACGAAATTCGGTAAAATGCATTCCATTACTTGGTTACGAGGCAAGTTATAAACAAATCTACGTATACACGTGGTGCGCAACTCGATAACATGTCGTGCAGTAATTATGTAAAAATTAAACTTTTTTTTTATTATTTTTATAATTTGAGAGTTCTACAGTTCACAGATCGACTCCAAAACTCGACTAAACAATCTGGAGATCACAAAACTATTTCTAATACTTACAGAAACTCGAACATTTAAAAGTTCACTTGAGCCGCACGCACACTGGTGTACTCGTCGACAACACGAAATATTTTAGTGCATCGCACCACACTAAAACATTGAGTAATCAACAATTTCATAGGGCATTAGATAGTGACTCATTATTTGGGTAAGTCAATCCGATACCTAGTTATACTCTGATTCACTTTGGCTTGATTCAGACTTAATACTCTGTATTAACATCGATGCCTTTCCTAAGGAATTCATTGGAGCGATGTTAGGCGTTCCACTTTCTCTGAAGGGGTTCCTTATGTAACACTGTATGAGTACTGGATCGCGGGGATCAATTACTGCCTTATACGTGTGAGATTGGAGTTTGTGTGCGCAGGCGACGTACCGCGGTCCTCTCGGTTCGTTAAAGATTACGTATTCTCACTATGCGTCCATTTTGTATCACAATACGTGTTATAGCGCCTTAGTGTATCACTGCAGGTACCTGGAGAAACATTCGAGTTATCAATTAATTTATATATAGGGTAGGCAATTCCTATTTTATTTAATGATAATGTTTAAATAAGACATAAATCTAGATCACACAAAATAGAAAAATCTATATCACAAAATAATAACGTATGCCATTGGTACATATTATATTATATGATTATAGGACAATCATTTTATCACTCATGACATAAATATAAATAAATATCTAACCATAATAATGATAGGACTATCAATGGCTCTATTTCTATTTTCAGTACCTAAGTCAAAACTATTTAAAAAAACAATTATCAAAAAACATCTTACTCCATCCGTGTTGGTTTACCGTCCATGGCACGACTTGCAGCAATAGTCGGCGTAGTACGGGTAGTGACACAGCCGGGCTTGCACAGCCAGCGCGCAATTGTTCAGCTTGTCTGCGCACGCGCCTGCGCAGATAACAGAACGTTTAAATTTAGTAATTAGTTTGATTAATGTATATTACTAAAGATATAATAGCAGTTTTGTCAGTAGAAGGTATTTAATTTTAATTGGCTTGGGATTCAATTACACAATTTGAAGTCAAATATAAAAGTTAAAAGCAAAATTTAAATCATATAGGAAGTATTTATTACACTTCTTACCAACTAATAAAGACTTTATAAGGGTTTCGATGTAATTTTTTTGATAATTAAGTATCTATATTACCATCGGCGTAAGATCTCTCTTTAACGTTTTGTGCGGTGTGGCTTTGGTGTCTAGTTACGCGTTGTTGCGGATCTGAAACTAGAAAGGTGCATATTTTAAATACATACTCAGTATAAAAGAAAGAAAGAAAAAGAATAACAAGAATGCAGCGTGGTATGTAGGTTTAATCAGAAATTCCGCTTGAAAATTTTCAACATTTTTGGGTAAGAAAACGCTCTTTTCTTGGGGTTTAAACTTATTCTACACCAAATTTCATCGAAATCAGTTTTGTAGTTTAGCCGTAAAAGGTTAACAGACACACAAATAGAATGTTTTCCGCAATTATAATGTTGGATGAAGTAGGTATATTTATGTATCTATCTATCTATCTTATTAAATTGTTACCTGATGGTGGGACGTTAAGTACAGCTGTGTTGACCGGCGGTCTCGTGGAGCACCGCGGAGGCACGCAGGTGCGGCGCGCTGGGGGGCGAAGACCTGGGCAGGCCGCATCCCGCGCCGCGCCGTTCGCGCCCTCCGCGCCGCCTCTTGCGCACCACACAGTACGCGACTGCACGCCTGCCTCGCACGGGCCCTGGCACTGGATGACACATAACACCATACAATATTGATGACCTGTTCGATCTAAACTCTCGCATTGGAGCAAGTAAACAAAAAAATGAATTCTAGCTTACGTCGGTTTGGGATAACTGAATAACATCAGGGTTACTTTATCCATGACATCTATTTGATCGGTGCTCTATTTAAAAAAAAACGAATTCTTGCCAACTTGTTTCAGAAAAATTACGCACGTAGAGCACGCATTTTGTGTATAATAGTGTCAAAACTGTACATTACATTTAGTAATCATGTTGATCACTGCTAATGACACCTACTCAATAAATCGCACTAGTATTCATTTGTATACACAATTCATCTATCAACTAATACATCAGCTTCTTTAATTCCCAGATTAGTCAGGCTACCATAAAAAGAGTTAAGGTTTAGATTAATTAGTGGACTTGTTATGTACTCGTTGTTTTCATTAGCCATATTAGTGAGGGCGGTCCCAACAACATTGGCATATTTGGAATCATTGTCCTAATCATTTCGAACATTCCACTACATGAACCTTGATCTTCAATTCATGAAGTAGTTGTATAGTGACTAACTAGGAAACTGGATGTGCGAATATAGTATTATTGTTATAGTACTTTTGTTGTATTTCTGTCGTTTTTTTTAAAAGAAGCGTAACAAATCTTTAACATTATTCTTGTATTCGTATTTAAATCTGCCTAGTGGTATCCGGCCTAGAATTGACCACCCTCTTTCTTGCCGTGGATGTCGTAAGAGGCGACTTAAGAAAAATCCAGAGGACGCTGCTGCCCATCTTCTGGATTGACCGCTTGTCAAACGTGGAGATTATTGCACCCCCTTCTTTAAGGAGGAGGCCTATGTTAAATAATGGACGTTTTCCGGCTGATGATGATGATGTATATTTAGAACTTAATTTTACCTTTTCAAATGTAAAAAAAATGTAACTCTTTTTTAGTTTTTGGCCCAGTCAATGGAGGTGGAACAAGAACCTTTGATGACTGAGGTAGTCAAGACTCAAGGTAAGCCAAAATCTCACGTCGTCAACAACATTTTTACTTAGTGTCGGAGCAACATTCGTTTTGTCGAAAATAAATACACACGATCACAAATGGAAAAGAAGTAGCAATTCAAAGTTTATTCGCCCTAACTTTGAAGATAATGATTGCGAAACCACTAGCAAGCTATAGTTACTGGAGTATTGCGGTTGCAATTATCTCCCTTATTTAAATTGATGGGTAGACTTACTAAGTACCGGGTAGAACGTACTCGAGATCTGTTGTTACGCTTTTGAAACCTAAACTAAGCTTGTTTCGTCATTTGGAACAAGGAAAATTGTTTACGGTCTACCACAGCACAAGGTTGTAGAATAATAAGGCTAGATATTTGGACTGGTAAGGTGTGTACCATACTTTTAGCTAGACTGTTCATTGTCCTTAGCATCTATGGCCATATACCAAACGGGAAGAGGTTAAGGTGACTTGTATCTGTTATCTGGAACCTCATTTGCAAGAGCTGATCGTAAGTAAGAGCATCTACGAGAACCAATTTTTTACTTATCTGTTTACTGGATGCAAAAGGCCCAAAACAGGAATCAGTGGCGTTTAGGGGAGGAGGCTTATACCGAGCAGTGGGTCATTCAAAAGATGATGATGATGATCTGTTTACCTTTAATAGTAAGGCCGAAGTCAATTACTGAGAAAACTGGTGCACATACCTCGCTCCAATCACTGAGGTACCAGGACGGGCTGCATGTGCCTCCGCAGTCGCGTTCCGCGTCAGGCCTGACTCCCCTGCAGGATCCATCACGCAGGCGCCTGCCGTTGCCGCCAATGCAAATCACAGCGCGGACTTGCTTGCCACTACACGCCGCGGAACACGCTGACCATTCACCTAACAAGGAAACATGAAGATTATGGTATCTGTGGATATACAGTTAATACATAATAATGTAGTTTTATTGAATTAAATATCTTTGAAACAAAGAATGCTTACGATGGTGAAATTCATAATGGCGTGATAACAATTTACAGAAAGCGTATATAGAATCTTACTCGTAAACCATTGCGCATCACATTGCTTCCTCACGGCACAGGTTTGTGATGACTCAGGCGCACGATGGCCAGTGCATCCGTTGGGGTCGGCGCAGCGAACTCCGCGAGATTGTACCCCTCCTCCCACGCACCAGCCTACGCACTACAATACGACGAGGAATTTAACAAAACGTTATAGAAAGGTTATGCTAGAAATAATTGTAAGTTATTGAATCTTTAGTGAAGAGCCTTTATAAAAATAAATATATTAATTTGTTAAAACAAAAGACTAAAATATCGATGAATTTGGGAATATTTAAATTTCTGGAAATTTTCTTAATACATAGAAAAATATGTTCAGTTATTTACATCGGACCATTCGGTGTACAGCCACCCTCCTCCGGCGCTGAAGCTGTAACTCGGTGCGAGTGTCGTCCCAACATCAGTATCAGACAAATTGGTTGCAAGAGATATGACAGGGCCTTCCCTGAACGTGTCAGTGCGGTCCTTGGGCCTCACTTGACGTCTAGCATCGATACGCGGCGCACTTGTCGTAACAGCAGTCCCATCGCAGTTCCGAATGTCACACAATTCACTGCTTGGTGGCATTGGTAGGGGACATTTTTGGTCACTAATCTGAAATAGTCGAGTAAGTTAGTCTCTAATATTCCTAATCGTTTAAGTCAAAGTCAAAATCTTTATTGCGTTCATGTGTAGATTAAGATGTTTAGTTAGTATATTAATACATGTTCTTACATGAAACCCTGCAAGGGCGCAGCAATTTTCTTACATCTATAATTTTATACATTACAATTAATAAAGTTTAGAACTCTATAATGGCACTAAGTTAAAGTTATGATACAATACAGAAGACAATCGTATTGTCTTTTTCACCATAATTAATTAAATTATTAATATTTTATAGAGGTATGACAAAAGGCTTAAGAATTCTTTGGTACCTTTGTAATTCCTCTCGCATGGTCCTGAACGCAGCCTACAATGCGAGTTCTATGAGCGGGACCACAAACAGGGCAGGGTCCCCAGGCGGCTGCTCTCCAGCGCGGAGGGCAAGGAGAGCCACCACAACGACGACGCCGAGCCGGGGGCGGGGCTCCGTTACAATGGAATGGAGACACTTCCTTGTCACCCTTTTCAGTAACCTCTGCGCACTTAAACTTTCCAATCTGAAGCCCTCCACCACAGCTACGCGAGCATTGCGAAAAATCTAGAATCTTCCATACGAACTTCCTACTACCGATCACATTACTTTCAACCTGAGATTGACTTTCCAAATTATTGAAATCTGGCTGCTTCGCTAGCGAAGGTTCCGATTTCATTTCAAGGTCTCTTGTGTGCGCCTCGGTGTTGTGATGCCTGTGGTGGTGGCGCTGTACAGCAGAATGATGAGGTGCTGGGTTTGCCGTCGGTATATCGTTACTGGTTTCGTCAGGTTCTAAGTCAGTTAAGTATTCGTATTTTATGTTCGGATTTGGTTGCGTGTATAGTATCTGAAAATATTTCAATACATTGTAAAAATTGTTTTTAATCTTTAATTGTTTTATCGTTGTTTTATAAGAAGCCTTACCATGATATCGATGGGGTGGTGTATGGGCCCATGTGCGAGCACGCTGTCGAGCGAGCCGGCGCGCGAGTAAGCGAAGCGCGCGCCCGCCGCCTCGTACGTGCCCGCCGCCGATACCGCGAACTCGCCGTTCATTATGTACGACCCGTTCGATACTTTCAACGCTAAACCAAAATACACATTACTACCTATCGAATGAGCAAAATTAAACGAAAGTAATTGAATAAACAAGCGTTCAACAAATTGTTGAACCCGACTAAATTGCTCGCGGCTGCGTCATGCGAATAATTAACCACCAATTGTGCAGACGGCTACCTCCATTTATCTCACAATTTGCGGCGTAGGCGCCTCTATTGAAGACTTGCGCTGCGGTGCGCATGTGCAATTTCCATTAATCGATTCGACATCGATCTTTGCACTACCGACCACTTCATCTCTTCATTAAGATGTCTCCTCCGAACACACTATTATGACATAGTCATATTTAATCAAAAATAGATGCAGCGTAGCCGTTCTAATCAAGACCCAATAAGTGTTTATTTTTTTCCAGACTTTGAACCCTGCTTTGCGATTTGCGATGGGGATCGTTTTCAGTCCCGTAAATTATATAATTATAAATGTTTTACCTATATAATTATCACTGGGCGTGACTTCGGAGACGTTGAGTCTGCAGGCGCCGCGAGGTACGGTGGTGACGTAGGAGTAGCCGAGCGGCAGGCGCGGCCGCGAGAACAGCCCCGACACCAGCCGGCGGCCGCAGCGCAGCTCGCGCGACGACACCGACGACAGCACGCCCTCGCGACCCACCGCCTTGCGACAAAACAAATGGTATACTTTATTAAAAGCCTGAGATACAAAGTGTGGAGTTAGAAGACGATGAATCCGGTGAAGATCAGATGAATGGTAGTGTGCTCGCCACCATTTTCATGTCGGTAAATAGTGTTCATAAATAACAAACGTCTGAATATCGCCGTGAGAGTTACAGACAGAATATGAACGAATGAATCTTAATAATCAGTCAATCAAAGCTATTGAACTGTGTGGACAGTCCAGCAGAGATGCTGCCACTGACTTTTCCGTGTAAATATTTTCCTAAGTGACATACAACGTGTCGAGTAGTAAGCTATCAAAATATTACTATTCACTAGTTATTAAAGTCCATAAATGTCGCCAGTGACACTCGAAGCGAATTGGCAATGATTCAACTCCCGAGCAACATCTCATGGCTTAATGAACTTCTGTAGTATCCAGTTAGTCAATTTATTTTATAAAAATTAGAACCCGCTGAAATTTATTAATAATTTCCCGCCCCTATCATGTCGAATAAAAGTAGTCATGCTTCTAGAAATGATGCATTAGTCACACAATTTCATATAGAGCGTTAAGATGATTTACACTTTAGATATTAAGTTGTCATCGTATTACACGGGTGTCGTGGCGCGCCGACCGGGATTACATGTCTTTATAACGTACCTCAACGCGACAACGAGAAAGTTTACCATAGTACAAATACAGTTTACCATATTATTCGCAAAGATCTCGAGTTGAACTCGCGATTACGGTAGTTTAAGAACAAAATAGAAATAAAAAGGAGTGATTTATTTTAATATAATTTTCATTTCGCTGCGTTTTCATTGAATGCTGAGTTTGAATTCAAAACATTTGAGACCTGCTTTTCATTTTTACCTTGAGTTAAGTAGAGCTATTGCAAGCATGAACCAAGCAAGTAAAGGTAAAGGTACTAAATAATATAATAATGTCCAATAAACATCTAATTAAGAAACAATAAATACTGTGAATTGATATTGCTAATAATTTCTGACCAGTCTAGACTGCAATCGAATGTAGACGTTTAAACTAAATCTAAGATTAAGTCAATTTGTATCGTTGAATATATATTTCTTCAACTTAGTTTATTTCAATAGAATTAGTTGAAATGTTGCATGTAAATTCTTAGAGGTTACGAAGGGATATTTTATCACTGTCGCAGCTACATATTTGCGTCTTTATGCAACGAGTGTGTAAACCTGTCCCCATACCATGAACTCATAAAGCAGGGCAGTTAACGATGTGGAAGTGAGACACCGCTATGTCCAGTGTAATGCCGGGTCTCACTTCCACAACGTAAACTGTCCTGCTTTAAGAGTTCGTGGTAAGGGGGCTGTATTATTGTATAGTTTGCATGACAGAAATAGTTTTGTTTACATTCAGGTAACTCTAGTTTGTTGGCTTAAGACGATACTTATATACTGTTCTGATCTGACATATATACATACTCTTTTAGTCGTAAAGTTAGATTATACTATTCTGGACCGTCCGATATCGATCCTTTAAGCAGCATGCGTTGATTAAATGAATAAATTTTCAAGTCATGGATTAAATTCATTGAAATGTAAATCACGATCGCGTTACTATTTATTTGTATATCAGATATAATGTTATTGTTGTTTCCAATCTTGTTTAATGTTAATTTTATGGCACGATTAATCGCGTTTTAATAGGCCTCTTGACGGGCCTGAAATATTACCGGTGCCTACGTATGGTAAGTGATTATAATATAGGTCCTATACCTGATTAACATTTGCAATATAGATTCCCGTTAGAAATTATACACTCATATTGTTCAATGAACCTTGTTGTCCACATTAGTTAGTAAAGCAAGGTATTCAGGCAATTATATTATGAAAAATTTTGAAACTCTTGCTTATCTACATATAAATAACAATGTTTAAAAAACTTGAATGTGTAATGTACCTACCTGATGCTAATATTTTCACATAATTGATGCACTCAAAACAAAAGAATTTCAACCGTAAACTGTAGGTACATTTCAGCGCTAACCAACTAACATTCTCTAAAAATATTTCCACTTAAAAGAAACAATATGCACGTAAAAATAATTTTAAACCAGCTATGTAAATATTGGAAGAGTGAATTAGTTTACGTTTAACTAATGCTGCATCTTAACACGGCGAAAGGGGACCGCTATAAATAATCTAGTAAGAGCTTCATCCTTCATCCAGCTTAGCTAATTGACAAATTGTACGATACCAGCATATCGAACAACTGGTCAATGTTATAATGAAGATGGTTGGTTGCCATATCACGGAGTATCTGACGTTGAATACAGATACCGACACCGTTGAGAGCGTTTCAATGTATTTGCGCAACTTCTAAAGCTACCCCGCAGCCTTTGACCAACTTTTGTGAATTTAATGTAGTACTTCATTCTCGTTGATAATCTGACTGCGTAGTATTCTAATGCGTCGCTTCGTTTACACATCGGTTAGTTTTCAGTAGTTGCTTCTACTTGTAACGCCTCTTAGAAAGTTCTGTACGTTTCTCGTCGTTTAATTGCCATTTAGTGGATCCTTCCTTGAATAATACAAAGTAAACATAAATTTGTTGCACAATAATACTGTTTACTCAATAGATGGTTACATTAAACGCCGCATAATTATACGAGTAGCAACCTACAGTCGTCAACCGTCAAGAAACAATAATACTGACCTACCAAAACATTTTAGTCGTTCAATAGGCTTTGATTGATGACAAGTAGTCGCTCTTTGTCTTGCCACTCTCCCACCTAACGTCACTGCAATTGTGCATTTGATCTGATTGTTAAATCACTGTTCTGAACCAGTTGACAAGGCCGCGAGGTCACGAGGAACGAGGGTAGTGTACTAAAACACATCTGGCCTACGCTGCACTCACAAACATTTCGTAATTATTAATGTGACACTAATGCATTTAGAACATTAGACGGCTCTAATGTGTACTTTTATGAGTCCACAGTACGAGATAAGGACATCTAAATCTCACGTTGGGCGGACCGTTTTCGGGACGACCTCAATGTAAGGAGGCTATTTCTTAATTAAGTGTGACATGAATCATTTTTAAAGGCAGTAAATGAACTCGCCCTTTGTGTGGCGAGCCTCGTGTGCTCCCAGTAGCGAGGGTGTCGACAGTGATGTATTGGGCCGCAAGTAAGTGCTACTGAATCAGTTTTATTGCAAGCAATAATTTACTTAATCTAAAGACAGGACATGCAGATAAATGGCGAACAAAATAAGAATTGTTTTTCTGTTAGCGCAAAAGTACGTGATTTATTATTATGAACAAAGCCTGCGCCTGTAGGGTTGTTAATTTAAGTGGAGAAGATACATGGCCAAGAATTATCGTTAAGAATCTTTGCCAAAATAAGCATGAATTAACAAAAAAAACATTGGTTTCCAAATTAGCAAACTGGTATGCGTCTACCGTGTATATAACACAAACAAACACATATCTCAGCATTAGAAATAATTTACTGGTTTGTAGAGTTGCCACTAATATGTATTACGAGAGGTCAACATTAATATAAATAACGTGACCAATCCATAATTAATTGAGAATGTTTAAGCAGTTAGTAGCAACACACGCCTCCGTAAGCCCACTCATTATTGTTTGGTCGGCCGAATTCAGCGCAGCAGTTAAACATATAAAATACGAGCCTTGTCATCTTGTCTTATAATGAAGGTACTTCCCACTTGAGCCATGAACTGTCGTTCGTAAAAATTCATTTTCAATTTAAGTCAGATTCATTTGACTGACAGTGTTGCCTAATGCGTACACTGATTGCATTAAAATCTATTGTAATTTATACCACACACGTTATCGTTATTAAATCGGTGATGAAGTTACAAATGTAGGGACAGATTGTAAATTCTAAGAAGTAGTGATTGTTGTGTAATGTATTACTAATCTTCGGGCTCGAGGCTAAGTGGAGCTCGTAGCTACGTGGCTACCGCGCAGATCAGTCTATCTGCGAGGTTAAGCCGTGCTCGCCGCGGTCATTTTTGTGATGGGTGACCGTTTACCTCTGCATGCTTCAGAAGGTAACGTTAAGCCGTTGGTTCTGCGCCTGATGTTTTTCCAGTCGTTTCGGTTTTCAGTCCCATTGGACTATGAGAGTGAGAAAATTGGGACTGCACCTGTGTTCGCGCATACTTGTGCACTATAATATGTCCTGTGTAATTGGCTAGTCTCAGATAAGATAGGCCGTCGTGGCCGAAATTCGGTCAGGAGAACATTATTACTAATCTCTGACGTGCCAAGTAACTTGTGGTAACTGAATCTATAGAAGGTATATTTATCCTTATCATGCTCATGGGTTATCCTGCCTAGTTAATGACGTACAAGTGGACCTGTGTGTGGTCCACTATGAATACTCCCTATCACTTCCCGTGGGTGTATTAGGATACACTAATTAGTAAGTGGTTGTGGGTGAAGCTGTATCAAATCCCGCACGTAACAATATTGAAGTATCAGAGCTCCACTTTACAAAATGTTTATATTATCATGTGGTTTTTATGAGGTAAAGAGAAACTCAAAAGCGGGTATTAAAAAATGAACTTTATTAAAGGTTGGATAAAACCTAGGATATACCCAATTTTGGCAAAAAAAATGGTATTATTGCTGCAAAAAATACCTTTACTGAAAATTTTACGAAATCCAGTTTGATTATCCTTAAACCAGTTTAAGTAAACCTAATTCAGTTTGAAAGTTTCATAAAATCCAATTAGATTATCCTTAAACCAGTTTAAGTAAACCAAATTCAGTTAAACTGTAAATTGTAACTCTGTACCGATATAATTTGGTTCACTTGTGTCCCACACAATACAACAATTGTACAAAGTGTGTATTTTCACTGTGCAATCAGTTGTCTAGCCAACGCATATGTTACTTTATTACTTTCAATTGTTTGTCGTTTATGGTACGACACACACACGCACGACAAGGCCGAAACGTTTAGGGCATGCAATTTATTGCAAACATAGAAAAATAGGACAATGAGTTGTTAGACCTGAGCCAAAAAACGGAAAAATACTCCAAGGTGAATGAAATAATAAAGTCTTCCATTATAATTTGCCTTGTTAGCACCGCCTATATTCGCCGGAGTACGAGGTTACATTTATAAGTCTAACTGGACCAGTCGTTGACTTTCCATTATCATACGCGATGAGGTGCTCATTGGGAATTATAAATTTATTATCGCGCTTGTCTCTTTGCCGTTACACAAAGTAATTTCAGGCAGTATACAGCGCGCCGTCGAGCTTACAATGTTCATTAACGTGTACAATTTTAATGACCGCGGCAGGACTTCACTCCTGAAAGGCCTGTCTCACATTCATTCGGCGAAATACAGACTGCGACTCTGCTCTATCTCACCTTTGATATATTTACGCATGTCTGCTCCTGATCTAAATGAGGTCTGAAAGTTTTATTTGTCTCCAGGCTTATATGGATGGACGAGACGTTATTGATAGTGTAACAAAGACAATGGCATGCCATCGATATGACGTGAGCACGAAATTTATGAAACCGGAATATTCAGGTCGAATGAACAACTGAATCAGATAAGTGGGATTCTAAATTAGCCATTCAGCCGTAGTCGGCAACTAAGACAAAGGTGGCTAGGGAGTGCGTCGAAGCGACTATGCAAACACCCATGTGCGCGCGTGCAACTGGGTCATGCAACATAATAGTTCTTATTCAATATGAACAAACAAAACTATTAATATGCTAACAATAAATGGAGTTACATCTAAATGGTAACCTTTACCGGGTACCGTGTCTAAGGATTTCATAAGAATTAAATATTTGCCAATAATAATAAAGTTAAGTAAATGAAAAACTCGTGACTATTCAGTTTGGAAGTTTGCGCGGCGTTGTGTGATATCCGTTGTCAAAACCAAACAACGCTGGGGCTTGGATGGCGCCAACATTCCCCGCCCATACCGTAAGCGAGCGTACTAGACACATGCCGAGGTACACAGCACATAGCACTCGCCAAATAATCACTGACCAATGTTCCATAACCAAACCAAGAATATTTGACGATAATGTTGATTTCCTGGTTGTAAAATTGAGCAAACAATCTCAATGTCAGTCTTTACGACGAGTAAATTAAATAACGCGTGAAATCTTTTCCGATGAAAATTTCAAGTTCGTCTCTAATCTTCGGGTAATATTTTACAAGGCTTTATAGCATTGATATGATGAGAGAACCACGTCATGATTAACAATGTAGATGTTTCATTTGTACGTTGATAAGCAATTTAGAACACATTTAGGTTTAAGTTATTGAGTGACCCCGAAAATGAGATCAATAATCAATGACAAAAGAGAATATTATAAATTGGTGTTCGAGTGACCTGAATTGGTGAATTTATTCCTTGGGACAATTTTTCTAATCAACACTAGGTGACAACAATAATTTAAAACAAACCGTCTAGACAGTGTGACAATTTAAAATCGTTTGTATATTGACAATTACTTGATTTATATAATGGACAATATTGAATGTTCTTTGAAGCCAATAAAATATACAGTAGTACATATAGAATTTAACATTTATAAGGCAGTTATAAGGCTACGAGTCTGTCTTTTAGGAGAGCTTTTAATTAAATGTTAATTTTCTGCTTCAAATTGTATAATTACACGAGTCGACGAATACGTACTCTTCATTACTAAAACATTTTGTTATCTAATGCTCAAAATTTCACTCATCATGATACTAGTCTCAAACTCTCAACTCAAGCTGCAAAACATAAGATAAATAAATTACAGTAAATATTACTCACCAAGATGATCGCCAAAATAACTGGTAAGTTCACCATTTTCATAGTTCGTTATATACCACAGAATTAGTCACTTCTTACACTGGACAAACGTATATTTTGTCAGTAAAGAGTCGTTTGTTTAATAACAACACTATCTTTTATCGATTCTTCTATCAGATAAACTGCGAGAACTGCGGAAAGTATTTTTAAACATCTGAATGATTGCATCTCTAATAAAATACGATTAAATTGTTATAAATATATTATATTGTATTAATATTGATAAGAGTTTTACGATTTGTTCATTACTGAAGATAACCTACATTCGTTTTTAAAGTATATTTGTTTTGTACCAACATTACAGGTAACTGTCAGTTTTTAAGATTGGGCATGGCAGACGTATGAATACTTATTTGTTTTATCGCCTCAGTGGTCTCGAATGAACGGTAGAGTATGAGATTTTCTGGTCAATTTCCTGTTACTGAATAATTCTCAATGTTAGTTTGGCAAATTGAAAGTGTCTTCGATCACTTAAACACTTGTTATTGTCTCTACTACTCTACCCATCTATTTTGTTTTACCTTTTACTAGGTACGTGAATTTTGATGTATACAAACATTACTTTAGAAATCAAATATTAATGTACCTTTCATACTACAGAGGAAAATTCTAATATACACATACATTATCACTGATCTTATGCAAGTTGTTTTAATACTAGGTAATTAAAATCTAGGAGAAGTGACAATACTAGATACAGACGGCATTGGCAGATAAAAAGGTCTATGCACTTTACAATAGTAGATCACTCACGAGTGCATAACTTAACATAATGTAATGCACACAACAACTCACATACACAGATGCTATTTTAACTACACTGACCGTGGTACAATTAACATGGACACAAAAAACGGCAATGAAGATTACCCCTGAGTTGTAAAAAATACATTCTTTCGTAATTTTTTATACAGATAGGCTGCGTGTTAATAAAACACTGAGCTAGAGTAAACAACTGAAGGATAGATAACGCGCACTACTGAGATACCGACGGGATCGCTACACACATTTTTCATGCGCTCACGTCAATTTAGGTTTCATTCATCGTCTTTGAGTAAAGAGGGAAACGGTAATAAGTTACCCGAACTCGTTTGTTCTAATATGCAATTCCCATTTCTCATTTCCATATGTATGATGTTTCTATATTCTGTTCATTCGCGTTTCTCGGTACAAATAGTAACGAGAGAGATTCATCTAAGTTTGTACGTCGAGTGGCATACATTTTTAGTAGCCAGTTACTAGTAACCAACAAAGAAACAAACCCATACGAGGCATGAATGTGTAGTTGGTTTTTATGTAAAACATTATGTATATCTAATTATTTTAATCGTTGCGATTCGTACGCCCGAAAGCCGGCAGAGGCACATCAATCAATTCGTGACGTTTTTTACGAGCCACAAATCAAACGGCTGTATTTTTGAAAATGTTATAAATAAAATCGTAAATTATTTACGATTTAAAATGTTTCTGTAGGCTTGTTTGTTAAACCTTTTCAAGGGCGTGTTGTTAAAAGCAAACAACTTTTACAACGTCTTAGAATAGATCGACATAGTGATATAGTTTGTACGGTGAAGTTCATCTGGAATGCGTCACAATTTTTTATTTTTACTTGTAATTTACACATGTCGAAGGTTATAATAATAGTTTCATAGATGTAGTATCTTCTGGGCTTCTGTAGCGATAGTTAGATCACGTACATCGGTTAGGTGGAGCCAGCTCGTAAGATCGTAATTTAAATTTGATTTCAAGTACGTGAACTCTATTAACGATAGACCTTTTACCGCAGACATAGATTCTCTTTCAATTAAGTTTAATACCCTGATAGGCTTTATCAGATTTAGGTACTTGTTATTGTTCAGGTTATTCTACCAGGATAAAATTAATTAAACAAAGAGTTTAGTTGCTAAGCAAATTTGTTTTTAAAGGTTTATTATTTAAAAATAGTTTTTGTTTTTCATTCAAGAATTCAACATTGTTTTTAACGTTTCGTAAGATAGATCGCACGGTGCGTTAGTTGATTTTCATGTTGCAATAATAAAGAAAGCTATAAAACCACATTCATAGCAATAAATTATAAAAATGAGTCACGTCTGCACATTGTCTAGTCGAATTCCGTAGTATATTTGATATTTGTTGCGTGTAATTGTAACAGTTTCATGTTCCGTGAATGACGAGTCTCATTGAGCAGGATTTGTTCCTGGCTGCCGTCCAACAGCACTGATTACTTTGTTCTCATAATATTTTACTATGCTATTACTAATCTCTTTGTATTAGAGTGAATTCTTTCGAAAACTAATAAATCAGATCGGTGCCGGCGCGTTAAAATGTTTGTAACTTTTTTAGCTCTAATGGGGCCATTATCGTAAAATTATTTTGATGTGGTTTTGGTAACGCCACAATAGTTATATCTTTATCTAATGGATAGACATTTAATTCACTATATTTGTACCTATCATCTTTGTATCTTTGTTGTCATAATGTTTATTAATTTATACTTCCTCCCAACGTTTAGAAAAATAGAATGTATTATTTAGATTTGAATTAATTTTGTTTGATGTTATTATGTCTGTTACTTTTTATCGTGTTAATAGTCGGGTTTAGAGTAAAGTAGCGTTTATCGCGGTGTAAGTGTCGACAGAGCAGAGTTAAACACCATGATTGTTTTCATAACTATTCTTAAGGCTACGTTCTTTATTTTCATGTGGTTTTATTCTTTTAATTTCAACCTTTGAATTCCTTTGATGACAGGTCCTATTGCTTAGGTTATATTATAAAAATATTTGATTTTACCACTTTGATTATTTCACTGCTAGTTGTACAGCATTGCATGGTTTGAAAGATTAAATTAAGTAACTTTAAAAGTTCGATTAGAGAGAATATGAATAACTCAAGCCACTCCAATCATAATAACAGTTATTACAAAAAAATTATGAGACAACTTTAGAAACCACGTAGCTATGCGTAACTTACACCAATTATCAACGGCTATTTCTCAAAACTGACGATTAATCGTAAACACGGTCCGCAAAAAAGCTATCAATCGTTAACAGCGTTACGTTATCGTGTTATTAAGTTGATACGATTATGACAAAAATATGTAATCGATTTTAAAACGCGTACGCGGTAGTTAGATACGTCGAACTGTGCCTTAAGTGAGTGAGGCGTGTTAATTGCCGTGTCGATGGGCCGATAGACGGTTGATGATAATAGGCCCCTTTGATAGGTGTGGTCCACACTACACGCAATTACCCGTAGATTTATTTCTCATAAAATTTACCGATGCGCTTCCCTATTTTTAAGACGTCAATAAAGGAGGCTTATATTATTTTTGATTTCTTCACAAATTGTTGGACGTTGTTATGTGTTAGATTTACTTTAAGATTAGTCTGGCGTGTGATCTATTATTATAACTGTAATCCTTATGATCCCCAGGGGTTATAGAGAAGTATCTACTGACGTTTTCGTTCAGTTAGTCATTCGTTCTTATGTGTTATGTTTCATACCCGGTATACTGTACCGGAATTAGAAACAACTGTAAATGTATGATTTATGTGAATTGATTGCTATAAGGGTAAGTAGAGTCATAGCGCTCACCAAAAATTTGACTGAATACGGTACGAACTCATATTGTGGGGGCCGAATTATGGTTCTTATCAAGCGACATTTTTTATGCAATTGTCGGATCTGAGTTAGCTTATTTTAAACATGAGACTAATAAATACCGCGTTATTAAGAAATAAAATAATTAGTTCCAGGAACACTTTTACAGTAAGTAGATATTACGAGGGGGATCATAGCGATCATTATCAATCTTGTTAATAAAAGTTCCATAAAGAATTTGGGTGAATACTATTATTTAAATTCCGGTAGTGCAGCCCACACAGCTAATCAAAAATTAATAAAGTATAATAATCTAATACAATAATATTATTTTGGGTAATTCATTGTGATTTTGATCATTAACAACTAAAGCGCGAATCTAACGATAAAAAATATTTTAAATGATGCCTAATTGTACCAGTTTTCCAGTTTGACTACATTTTTATTATGATCCTATCGAACTCTATGCCTATAAATTGTTACAAATGAGATAATTATGTTAAAACGTATTGACCAGTATTTATAGATAGAAATACCTAATACGATTTTAGACAATCTGCGCTATATAATTTAAACTAGCTGCGTCCGCTACATTTTCGGTATAAAAAGCCTATGTGGTAATCCAGGGTGTCAGCTACTTCCATATGAAATTTTATCAAAATCGGTCTAGCTGTTTAAGCGTGAAGAGGTAACAAACACACTCACAAAGTTTCGCCTTTACAATATTAGTGTGATAATTGTTATATTTAAACAAATTGAAGATATACTTTTCGCCGGACTTAAATAACCAAGATTGTCCGAACCGACATTTTAATTAAACGTGACTATTTTCGTGTTACAATTTGGCATTCGTTCGGTTTAAGAAAATAAAGGAATTTACCAAACACATTCTTTATTAATGTTTCCGAACACACTTTCGATCGATATTTTAGGTGAACGTCTATTTTTAGGAGCATCCTGTGAGGTCTTTCGCCGTGTTACTTACTACACAAGATAAATTCTTTAGTGAATCGAGAAAGGTTATAGAACTAATAATAGCCCGACAGGTAATTCTTTTTTGGGAGGACGAGTAAGTCGTATTGAGCCGAAACTCTTTGAGAATAGATTGGGTGGATCTATCCTGAAATAAACCTACATTTTTTGTTGTATGGTCGGTTTCAATTTAGTTTTCCAATCTTAATTATGTTTTTGAGGCTTTTTACCCGAGATTGGTATTCAACATATTTATTTATGAAATCGCTACTAAGTATTAACCATTTTTTTTTAAGAAGATGAAAATTTATGATTTTGGAAATTTATTGTGAAATATTTACTTTTAAAACAAATCTGATATTGTATGTGTTATTTGAAGATAATACGCGTAGTACTGAGTTTTCTCTTGTTTATTTTCTTCGCAGAGTTTATATTAGTTGATACGATCCTTATTGTTGAAATGTTAATTATTCTGGAGTTTGTTTTGAATAAGATAACTTTGGTTGGGTATGCGGGTAACTTGTAAAGTTTAGATCGAAGCCGCATTTATACGGGAGCGTAGCGTTGGTCCGATAGAATTTCACTGATAATAATTATAATTAAAATTTGTTCATTCGTGTTTCTACAAAATTTGAGCTTAATTCTCTAGCATATTCTAATAATAATAGTTATGACTAATTTAGCTCAATTTAAACTCTCGAATTTTCTACAACGCCCGTAGCAGAGGTAGTCCTAAAAAATTAAATATTAAGTAATAGCACGTACCAAAAAAAAATTCGGTTTTCGGAACAGTTTCTAAGCTTTGTACAGACATAAAACGATAGTATAGCTTACTATTAAAGATAACTACAGTGATTTTGTAAATTACAGTATTGCACACTCATTGGGAAATGTATGGCATTTAAATGTAAGGATAACTATGCAGACTTCGTACAAATTATTATATAGACATCAAATAGAGTGCGCAATATTGAAATAAATATATATCTTGTTACAAATAGCTAATGGCAGACCTACGACGCAAATAAAAGTATACTCAGAAATCCCTACTAATATTATAAAAGCGAAAGTTTGTAAGTATGGATGGATGTTTGTTACTCTTTCACGTAAAAACTACTGAATGGATTTTAATGAAATTTCATATGGAGGTAGCTCACACCCTGGATTGACACATAGGTTACTTTATCCCGAAAAAATGTAGCGGATAACACCGCGGGGCGCAGCTAGTACAAAATAACGGTCTGAATGTACAGCGTTCAAACAGAATCGAATGGCCAAGTTCACTCCAAGAATTATTATATTAAATGTATTCCGAACAGTTGATTTATATTCGAAATGAATCACGATTGTTTATTAAATTGATGTCGTTAATGTAATTGATTGGGCGCTCGTTTTCACTGTACGTTTATGCAAAGTTAAGTAGCCACAGTCGGTAAGCAACCAAGGAAACTGTGTTATTCATATCTAGCGCAAAATTGACATAGCGAGATAATATGGTCCCTTTTAACCAATTTAGGGCAAACAAACTGTTATGGTTAGGGCGCTTCGAGGACGCTGTAGGCCAACTTTTACAATATTTATTATATTTTGTAATTGGCCCATTTTTGAGGCGTTTTATCTTGGCTGTCATAGATATAATAAACGACTCCAAGTTGCGACATGTTGGATAGCAATCTGTTATGTTGTACGCGGTCGGGTATTCAAATTAACGTAACGTTGACGCACAGGCTGCTATTAAAAATCTGTCGTGTGCAACTGTGCCCTTAATTGATCATTACTCAAATATAATTGCAAGAGAATTAAAGCAATTCGAAAATGGTCAGTTTACTGCGGAAAATTGATACCTCAAATACTTCTAACTAAATTGTACTACATTCTAACAAATAAATTATTTCTTTGTTTCTTTTTGTTGCAGTTTACGAGGAAATAATATAAACAGTAACTTCACGTAATATATATTTAGAAATCAAAATTATAATGACTACAGAAAATTGACAAAAAATATTAATCAAAGAAAAAATCGGGTCAAAAACGTGTAATCTATCAACATTTTACGATATTTATTTTCCTAAACAATATCTTAATCCAATAATGATATCGATAATCCTTTTTTCCGTAAATTGATATTAAAACCAATTACTTAGCAATTTATCAATGGTTTTTAATATCTAATCTTTAGATGTGGGCTTGTCTATATAATCGTGCATGTAGGTTCGTTGCAAATGCAACTGTTCGCGAGTGACTGACCCAGTTCCGTTTCTGGGCTGATAAGAAAAATAAGATAGATGTTGTGATAACGCGTGTAACCATACCCATAGTGACATTGGGCACTGGCAACCTTGGAATATCTTAAATTTAAATTGACTTAAAAAATAACGTCTTTACTTTTTTATATGACAACTACACCTTTTTTTCTATCACTAGAGTAATGATAAATATATAGCCATTAATTTATTACGTCGTGTTGCAAAAATATTTGTCGTAGAATATATTTCAGTTGTTTTTATGTAATTTAATTTATAGACTCACATATTAATTATGAATTTATTATTTAAAAAGTAACAAAATTAACCTAGTTGTTAGTTTTGTCGTTTATTTGCAAAATTATAGGTTTATCATTGTAATTAAAGTTATTATCATTTAAAACAAAATATAATTAAATGGAAATTTCATGCTGTGCTTTTCATTTTTGGGCATTTTAATTTCAAATTTTATTAATAGTCTACAAAAATAAATTCTTTGTCGTGTGTAAAAAAAAATTAAGATTGGTAAAGTTTATTGATTTTTTTTGTTAATACTGTATTTTTTTAGGCACACGACAGCGTATTTGATATATTAATCTCGATGTCATTACTAACTATATTCAGAATTTGTGAGCAACTCGTTAAGCTTGTCAAAACAAAACATAATATATGAACACGTGTTTAATCCGCGTTTTTTTAAAGTTAAGGATTAGATATGTTTGACAAATTACGACTAGTTGAATTCAGATTAATCTTCTTGTAAACATTAGGAAATAAAGTTTCCTATAAAAATAGCAAGTATCAAAAATTTTATAAGACGAATCATTCAGGAAAATTCTTCAAACAAAACACAAATAAAAATTTCAACATCCAGATTTCGTACACTTCACATAAATGTCCGTTGGCTGTATAGGATCGCGCTGTTGCAATACGTGAGCAGAAAAATTGAAACGCCAATCAAGCGTTTTGACAGTTCCGCATTTTCGCGCCAATTTTCCGGATCGCGCGGGAACGAGGCGGGTGCACGGTCGGTGGCGCGGCCGCGCGCTCGTCGTGGACTGTGTCGGCGTCGCGCTGCGCCCCATCTACTACCTTACGATTTATGAGCGTGACGCAAAAATGGACAAAATTTGTAGCGTCTCTCTCGACAGCGCACACCACGTGCCTCATCTTACAGTCTAGGATTAGATGGCCGGGTATATAAAAAAATATATTTATAGACGTTGGTTTTGTACGCGTACGTAGTTCTGTTTTCTATATCTGTCCGTAGAAGGTCTTTACTAGATATTTCATACCAAAAAACGAAGTTAAGACTTATTATATTAATAAATCTTAAGCTTCGTTTTTTGTTATTTTTATTCGTTTTCTCCGAAGAAGATTTATAAGATACGCATTACTGAAGTTCGTGGTAAATCAGAGAAGATTTTTAGATACATCTTGTATAAACCTACTAGGTACTATATAATACTATTTAATGCGAAAATGTGTTCATTAGTTTTCTTTTGGGAGCAATGGATATAATAATCCCAAAAACTGCACGATCTCTTTGCGATAGATCTCGTGAGAGAAGCCGATATCTAAAGCTAGTTTTTGTAAAAAGAGCAAAACAATACAAGTTCCTTTTTCAATTTAAATACAAGTTACAGTTGTAGGAAATGACTAACTTGTAGAGGGCTGACCTGTAACTCAGTCTGAAAGCAGTCTGCAAGTTTTACATCGTAACTGCAAAACCGATTGAAGAAAGGCAAGTGTTAAGTGCAAAACACTAAACGGACATAACAAAGATATATTATGTAGCATTAACAAATCTACAATGTTTTGAAAGTTCGTCATAACAATATGCTCTTAAACTTGGGCCGATTTCGCCAGCCGATAGAAACGTTACGTGCGATCCACTTAGTGAACAAATTGCTCATCGGCCGACTCATACAAACACTCGCTCAAGGAACCACGTGTTTAAGTTACGAGTTCGGTGGAAATGTATAACTGATTGTTTGTTCAAGGCTGCCCCAGTTTTCATTATAAAAATATGTTTAGTATTATCTTAAAATAATGTTTTTACAGGAGGCATTTCGTATTTATTACTTACCACCTGCTTTTCGCGCATATGTCCGATTGAAAGTAATGGATGAAAATGGTACTACCTTTTCTCGGGAAAAGTCTTAAATTAAGACATTTCTGGAGAAAAAAAGTATTTTAGTATGTAGTTTAAATAGTTTAATAGGTATTAGTTCTTGGATCGTCTTAAAATTCAACATGTTCCTAATCAAAACTTCATTAGATTTCTAATTAAAGCGAATTCTCATTTTCAGTTTGCCTTAGAAATCCAGCTATTGTGTTCAAAGTTCCAAACTTGATCTAACTTAATTAAGGCACAATGATGACCAATTTTATCCGTAACACGAACACGACAGGGAAAGTCTTGGCGGAACAAATTCCTGACTAAGTACCCGGTATCTATTAAACTAGACATAAATCTTACGCAGTTGCGACAATATCAGATATTTGAATAAATATAGAGTGGTAAGTTTTAACTCGGTAGCGGGTAAATGTACGATAAAGCTTCACAGATAACTAGTATTTGACGGACAGGTGTAATTAGCCACTCTGGTCGCTACCGGCAAATGGAAGCGTGATGATAACGGCGGGAGTCAGAATAAACGAGGATGCCCTTCGAGATTACATCTGATGCTTACCTAAGTGGTTAAGTGGGATTGCGAAATGTTATATCGATATGGATAATAGGCGTCTTACCGATGGTGGCTTCGCTGATGATCGTAGTGACGGCTCGATATTAATGAATTGATACAACTTTATGAATGATCATCGTTCAATGAGTATTTTACTCCAAAATAAAACATTGCGTGTCTCAAAGATTTTATTATCAATCTATGTAAGTGCAAAGGGATTAAGTTGTAACAATCACACCTTCATTTTATAAAAAGACTAGCTTCCGCCCGCGACTCCGCCCGCGTGAATTTCGAATGTTTTATAGCCTATAGCCTCCTTCGATAAATGGGCTATCTAACACTAAAATAATTTTTCAAATCGGACCAGTAGTTCCTGAGATTAGCGCGTTCAAGCAAACAGACTCTTCAGCTTTATAATATTGTATATATATATATATATAGTATAGATTAATTTAATCAAATCAATCAATACTTTTATTACGGTTAGGCTTTTCCAACGTTGCCTTGTTACAATATACCAAATCATTTTAATATCCATTTTTCCTGTTGTAATTCGATTATCTTCCAATCTGAACATCTTTATCAGCGAAATTAAAACTAATCGAGATACATATTTAACACATCATCCCTTGGATTACAGATTACAATTATCTATTAGCAGTGAATGATTAATGACTAAGTGATAAATGTATTACATCAATGCTTTACTTCTAAGATAAGAAGAAGAAGAATTATATTTTATTTTCAATGATATTTTGCACTAGAGATTAAACCTTTGATCTATTCGATTGCATGAAATATCAAACCCTACGAAGTAAAAGGCTAGGCTAGCTTTCACTAGGTCACTATATCATGTAAGTACCCCAGACTACAATCATTTAGATTAAGTGTTTTACTTAGGTAAATAGAGTTTCAAGTGATACAAACATTAACCATTGCTATCGTTTTAACTTACATTCGCAATACTATATTGTGGTTCAGCGATACGTAATGAGGTAGAGAATCGTTCAGCTAATCAGTACTAGCAATTTGTAAGAAGATATCGGATCAACACAGCTGATTATTTTATGCCTTCCCTGATTATCGCATGAACGGTGGATAAATTGGCTCTGTGAATTAGGTTACTAGCGATTATTACACTGACTTAGATGCTTTATTACGATAACTAAAATCCCTTTTTCATAAATGTTTATATTTTCATATCATCATCATGATTGAAATGATTCTTCTAGAAATCTGACTGAATGACCATTAGTTTACTGTTAAATCAACGTACTTACATAATATTCATAAATGATAAAATCACACGATATGTTTGTATGACATACATTTATTTGTTTCGAGGTATTGTCACAAACCAAAAAATACATCCAATATTTTTATCCAATCAGGATTCAATCCGATAGCTAAACGAATTATATTACTATGGATAAGTTTGCTGGCGTATTTCTTGAGGATGAACACACCATTGACTGTCGCACTAGAAAACCAAAACCTGGAACAAACACGAGTGTCCCAGGTAAGTAATTTAGCTATATTAGAACCCCAAATATAATTAATCAGAAAAGGAGATTTCACAGATGTGGGATAATTCTGTCACCTTGTAAACATTACTAGGTATATACTATTACTATACCAGTAATATAACACCATAATATTCAGGTGCTATCTATAAAACTGCTTGGTTGACAACCGCGTACTATTTCAAAGAGTTCCGTGATTACAATGGTGCGAATTCTATTGAGCAGCAGTTCGTAGCACTGTAGTGTGATACTGTGAATCGCTTCTGGATTGACATAACAATTTGATAACCATTGGCAACTACTTATTAGGTGTTTTATTTGTTTTTGTAATTTGTTTTTTTAAGGACTCGTAGTAAAATTGACAAGTCAACACGCATTGTCCTTAGTTTAAAAAAAGACGTCCTCCCACGTTGTTTTTCATGATGTTAAAGCGATGTAGAACCAAAATTATGCGTCTTTATCTGACGTAAATCGAAAATATTAACAAGGTTTACGTTGAGTTAGCTTTTCACAAGGCTGCCAGCCCGCGAAGCGAGCTCTACCCATCTTTGAATCTAAAAAATCAGAAACTGCTATTTATGCTAATAATAATGTAAATATAAATAGTCGTCTATTATAACATACCGTATCGGGGAGTCACAGACTATAATCACAACACAATATGTCACCGGAGTGTACGTAATCGCAAATATTTTAGCAAAATATTATTATGCAATTGTTTAGAAAACTGATAATGTTGTTGGTTCAGTGCATTCCCGCATGTAATTAGCGTCGTGAGGCTGTTGAACGTTACTGATACGCTTATCGATGAAACTATGCGATTCACGTGATATGTATTCAAGTAAACAGTATACGTTACGTAGGTTTACAGTATTTTGAATATGTTGGATCATTATTTCGTTTCGGGTCCCTGCCCTCTCAGAAGTAACACTGAAATACAATATTTCAGCATTGTCGATAACCTTCTCAATTATCGAAATTAAGAAAATCTTAAAATATTTTTTTTTAAATCTTTGTTGATAACTTTAATTAAGGTTTATTCACAGTTGAACATGCCATACCCCCATATAAAAAAACCCTTTATTCGTAAAAAAATCAATTTTAAACCAAGGATTAAATTATAAGTACCTGTCACTATTGTTTGCATGTCATAGATTTTAATAAACTTATACGGGTTTTAGTTAAGGCCGGTATGATCCTCCTTTATGAATAAGAGGAGATATATATATTCTAACTGTTCTTTATGGAAACTTTATATTCTCACCTTTATTAGATGAACTGCGAAAATAGCTCTTTGAGTGCGCAAGAAGAAGTCATACTTCTAGTAAAGGGACCTACATAGTTAATGGATTGGCAAGTTGCCACGAACTAAAATTTCCAATTCTCAAGTAATCTATATTTTTGCCAAACCTCGTCTCAAGTAATATTTTGGCAGGAGTCGTAACTGCCTGTTATGGACAACAAGCGTTAACATGAGGTACTCAAGCTATTGGAGTGGAAACCTACCGCAATATACTTAGCTTGAAGACATTCTGATGCTGATATTAAAATTTGTATGATCGTGTCCCAAACTTTCGATATTTTTTGTGTTTCCTTTGCACAAGATGTAGACATGCCTGACTATTACTTTTATTAATAGGTTTGATTTTGTTTTGCAATATATTATATTCCTTATTTATCTTCTTAGGAGGAGAAAGAATGGGCATTGATCACCTTACTAAGACACTAACTTGGTAAATTTTATGTTCACTAATCGACACCACCAAAGCCTTATTTGGATTTGAAAAATTACAAATGACATTAAGCTATGAGCACAGGTTTTGATTCGAGAATATTCTTTGAAAATGAGGTTTTATTTATCACTTATATTACTGTCTATGGAGCACATTATTTATGTTGCCTTACAACAAAAAAAGGGAGGACCAAAATTGAAAACCAAATATACGAGTATTTGGTAACTAGTCCTTTCCTTTGTAAATATATCGAAAGCCGATTAAAAAAGTTGTCTCAAAATAAATTGTAATTTACCATATTTATAAACAGCGCCGGTAGGCAAACCATATGTGTGAAATAATTTTCGTCATTTCATCAAAGTTTATTGATACGCCGCGCCGTCGGTGACAACAAAGCTAAGATTTCCCTTAAAAGGTTCAGTAAACAGCGTCTGATTCGCCCATAAATCATGTTGTGTGTACCTACGGACGTAATACGAACATTTTCACTGATACCGTGGATGTAGAGATTAATCTGGAAGTGGAATTTTTCACGCCCGCGTACGAACTGCGCGTCTGCACTACGGAACATTAACGACTTTTTGTAATTTATGATTCACAATAATAATATCTTGTTTCTTAGAACATTACTATTGTTTTATGTCATTTTTAGTACGTTTTATGGCTTCATTAGATTTTATTGGAGCACAACAGGCTGATCGTAAGAATGTTGTACGTTTCAGGTTACCGTGGGTGGACTCTTACGGTATTTTAAATTAATACTTTTTGCTTGTCTTATAATTATGGCGGACCTACTTTTAAAGAATAATTATCCATTAATCGACCATATCATTATGAGTAATTTCGAACAGATTACGCAATCTTAATTTCAGAGATGTCACCAATGATGATGATTAATAATACTTACATTATGTAAATTACAAGATTCAATACATTAAGACTAATGTTTATTAAGTAAAATTGTCTGTTATTATGTTTGTCGGTAGGTACAATAAACACACCCATAATGTTATTATGATCTACGTGTATGGAAATAACGTTCGGTACTCTGTGACAAATTGCTAAGTTATTTAAAAATATGTGTGCGCGCGATATAGGCAAATATTTGCTTGGCCAAATTTTATGGAATGCTTTACCAAATCAACAAACGTTTAATTCACTCTCCGTTTTATTTTCAAACGTTACTGTTTTGGTTTCATTTAATAAAACCCAAACAACGAATTGATTGAGTTTATTTTGTGGGAATACCGTTGTAGATAAGTGAACAGCATTTATTTAGGTGAGCGCAGCCAAATTCGATGGCGCACCCAGTGAGAGCTATCTATTTGTATTCCTACCCAATACGGCGAGCACTGAACTCAAGACCTTGCTCAAAAATAGCCACGAATCTAACCAAATTTACACGAGTTACCCAAATATGTTTAGAGCTTATCTCAAGGAATACACAATGCCGCATTTTTCTTCTACCTACGTTGATTGAAAACCTTCCCATACGGCCCTTCGTAGATAATGCATTCAATTGTTTTACTTGTATTAATCTGGTAGAAGTTTCTTTGTGCAGTTGTTGATGTATTGGGCTCTTTAAAAGTTAAACGGAGCGTTTTATTTCAACTCATTAATATGGCAACTTTGAAATAAAGGTACTTGCATTCACTGGAATCAAAGGTTTTTATCTAACTTTCACATGGATGCAATTGGTAGGTTACCGTTCTTTGTGTCGTTTTAAGGGGGAGGCCTTTGTTCAACTGTGGACGTCTTCCGGCTGATGATGATCTATGACGTAAGGCAGAAACTATGACTGTCCATTTGCTACGATCCTACCACACACATTTCGCCTCATTCAACCTAATCACATTCTAATAAACTCACCGTAACATCTAAAAATAAAACCCAATGATTAAAATTTCGAAATAAAACATGTCTGACTATTTAACGCCGGTTCAATATCTCGGTCAACGTAATACGGTTGTCTAAAAGTATACCAAACCCATATACATAAATAGACCAAGTGATGGCAACTTTTTCAACCGCACATAACCTAAGCTTTAAAAATAGATCACACTGAGATCAAATGATTTATTTGAGTAATTATGTGAATAACATCCAATAGGAATGTTAAGTAACACCGCATGCGTACGCGCATGATTCAGACGATTATATTCGGTCAATGCGCTAACACTTGGCGCCAACCTATGGAGTATCGTCGGAATTTTCATGTTGTAGTCACTATACAAACTCATAGCTCAATAATCCATCGAATTGTACTAATTAACGTCGTAATTAATTATCATGTCAGACTTAAAGTGCTTTGATAGCACATAATAAATACTGTAGGAGTTTTAACATTTATAGTTCATAGAAACAGAGGCTTTTCAGTCAAGTTTCCTTTCAATATAATAAAGTCTTAATGAATCTCCATTAGCAGTTCCATTAAATAGTACCTACTTGTGTCTGTTGATTAGTAACTCTATGGCGTTGCAGTCATTAGCGACTTCGCTTTAAAATTACATATAAAGCCTCAATTGATCACGCCTTCAAGAATTTCATTAAAATTACTCATTTTCATGTTGTACTACCGCGTTAAATTATGAGTAATAATTTAAGAAACAGTTAATACAATTATTATGTTCTTCGATTTATTAGATTATGGTTAAGTCTACTATGTCAATTTTATCTTTGATACTTCTACTTTTATTGTATTTGACAACGATCATGATTGCCAACAAATCTATCTTATAAGTATAGTATATTATAAGTAATTCCATCGTATAGAATAATTGAAAACAAGTCGATAAACATCTGGGCACTTTTTTTTTACGACTATCAGTTTTCTGGAAAAACGGCTCCGAAAAGGTAGGTTAGGTTATATTAGAATTGACCAATTAGCGGCCGCAGAGCGCCAGATCCCCTCTTTCTAACCTAACCTAACTTTCCTTGCGCACCCTTTGGTACACTCTGATTCCTGCCTTACCCTTTGGGTAAACAGAACCGATGTTATGTTTTGGTAAAGAAGAGCACTTTTACACGTTTCTACCCCTTCACTGTTTACGCGTGATTATTATGTGTATAAGTATCTAATAACCTAATTTACTCAAATAGTGAAGCGAACGAAACGGTAAATATTTTGGCATACCAGTGATATCACGCTGTTCACGGAGACGGCCTGTTGTGTACATTCCTCGGTATTTCTTATCTAATCAAATTGTGCATTTGTCATACATTGCAAATAACGAAATTTAGCGCGGTACATTTATCGTAATAACAAGATGGTTAGGAAAAATACTTAAGTTATTATTTCATAGAGTTTCATTATTATGTTCCTAATTATTGTTTAGATTAAGACGTGTTTAAAATTGTTAATATCGGGTAAAGTATTCATCGAAGACGATGTCCAAGTTATATCATTTGTCTGTTTGTTTTTGTGTGTACTCTTTAAACGTTCATTCGTTATCATTGACCATTGAAAACCTATGACATTAAGAGTTATTAATACCCTTTTTAATTCTCCTTTAAGTTTACATCTGTCAATTTTTCTCTAAGAATAGAATAGAATACATTTATTTATTTATTTAAAAACATGGTGTACAAAGGTGTTATTTAAGTGAGAGAACATACATGTTTTGCTTAAAAACTATAGCATGCTTTGTAGCCTATGTTCTAGGGAACCTTAATGCTATAGTGATTTTTACTAAAAACGACTAATACCCAAAAGTTACTGTAGCAATGGTGCTATCGATCTGTGGTTCAACCACGTTCGAAGAGCGTTCGAACACATTTTCACGCAGCAAGATGACATTACATGTATACTTGTACATGTAGGTATAGTCTATATAAGAGTGGAGAAGAAAGGAGGCCGATACTGAATCACGTATAACATTTATTGTTTCAAGACCTGTCTTATATAGACACTATATTTGGTGCGGATAAACTGTAATTTTCGTTTATTTTCGTACGTGTAACAAAGAGCTCTACTTTTTCAGATTTGGGCAGATTTTCTCAATATGCTTAGAGGATGATGAGTAATCCAAGTTAGATTTCAAAAAAGTAATGATAGGATAAAATGTTAAACTGCTGTTTTAGAGCTTTTGTTAACTGCATTAGAATAAAACGTTACTCATTACTCACAATAAAAAGTAAAACTTATTTTTTTCTTTTTATGTTTTTTTTTGTATTTTATATAAATGTGCATAAGGACTCATGTAAGCTAACAAATACTTATCAGTAGAAAATTGTCTGTACAATATTTTAACTTACAATAATATTATATAATTTATATAGTTACTACAACATAAGTACAAATTAGTGAATGTAATATAACTATTTATGTACCCGATACTCAGATAACAAGTGCCTACAAACTGTATTGGTGTATTGTTGTATTAAGATGGACAGCTGTCACATTATAAGATTACTATCGACTCAAACATTCACTTTGTAGTGCGTTCAATTAAACGTTACGAATACATTCAACGGACCAATGTTTATAAACGTGTGCTATTTGTTGGGACTATTGTTAAGGCTGAATCGCATCTTATAATTTTATCAATAACTACGCTTATTGTTTTGTATGGAACAGGAATTTAACTGTCATTGTGACATTGACGTCTACGCATGTTCTAAATTCAAAGCAGATGAATACTAAAGTTGCCGTTTTGTTTTTAAAAGAATATCCATTCAATTTGTATTTACTATGAAGCATGCATTGTTGAACACAATAAATACTACCAGCCAGTGCTTATAAATTGGCTGGCAACAATTTATTTTGACACTAGTCGTGGAATTCCGTCTGTTATCACGACCATGCCCAATGCGGTAGAGTCGATCTCCTAATGCCGATTATTTACAGTTGCTTGCAAATAAATAATGCTCACTTTATCACTGCGTCGAAAAGCGGTAGCACAGGTAAACTGTAGGAATAATAATAATCCGGTTTTAAATCAAAGTTAAGTTGTATTTACGATGTTCAGGGCGGCGCGGGCGCATGCGGCATGCCCCGGGTAATGGTGCCTTCCCTATTCTATGTTAACTTTATGCCTGTATGGTACAACACTACATGTGAATTTTAATAGGGAACAGATTGAAATTTAGTAACGTTTTACATTGTGAATGTCGCATAAAGATATCTACCACTGAGTTTTTGATCGAATAATAAATAATTTAATTCTATATTTTGACTGAAATTGTATTTTAAGATGAAAGAATAAATATTTATGTTGTACATAGTTTCTTTGTTTAAATCATTTTTAATTATTTTTATGATGGAATTTGCACGTTCTATTTTTCTGTTAGATTTCCAACATTTTATGAGCAAATAACGTGCAAAACATAAAGTTGCAAACAGATTTTATCCTACATTTTTTATGAAGTTTAGCAAATATTTTTTTATTTCGAATATGCACGTTTTCAATACAAAAATACTGCTTCATTCCAAACGTTTGATGTTATTTTAAAATAAGGTATACAACATAAAACTATGAATTATGCATTCTTTATGATGTCGTGCAAAATATTTTATTAGTCAAAACGAACCGTTTTATAATTTTAAACTCTTGTAAATACAGGTAATTATTGTGTGTTACATATCAGTTAACACATTAACCTACATACATTGTTCTCACGTAACTTTTATCAAGATTGTAATGTCTATTCTGTTTAGAAGTAGACAAGTAAATGCAGTTTCTAGGCGACTTTTTTTTTAAACAGTTTAGAAAGCTTTCAGTGATTTTTCTAAAAATAACGAACATTGTGTCTTCAATTAAAAAAAAAATCATATTAAAAAAAAATTACTGGTTGTAAGAAACACATTATATAAATACTACTTTGTTTATGTGTTTACAAAAGTTTGTTTTTCCGACGATTAGTGAGGAATTTCCAATCTCTCTTATTATCCTATCCGTCCAGGATATTATGATACCCAAATTAAACAAGAAAATCAAGGAATTTTTTCCACTCATAGTTGCTCCAGTCCTAATCCGATCGGCCAGCTGTTCTCTAGTTTCGTAATCGCTAATGCATCGATAATCCGACATAATCCATTCACGCGGATCCGAGGCAGATATGATTTATGCGCAACGTAAAATACGATTCTAATTCATGTAAAAACGTGAATAAATGTCGGAATTGCGTCGGCCGTGACGCAGAGTACAGGACAAATAAACAAAACCTGAGGGTTCTGTTTTAAAATAAAGATGACCACGAGATACGGGCGGGACAGCTTCCATAAATATTCAAAGACTTCGCACTAAAACACGCTATTTCCGAATGCTGGCCAACTCAAAATATTTTGCATTCTTCAGGAATTTACGACTGTGGTCGCTCGTATTCCTGGAGTGTTTGTTTGAGGAGTTTGGAGGAAGATCAATATGAAAGCCCGACCTTGCAGTGCAGTGGGATGATTAATGTTTTTTAATAGATTTATGATGTATTCGTAGATTCAGTTTGTTTGTAGTACCTATTTATTTCTGACGACCCCGATAAAGACTATCGCGCTACTGGACTAACATAAGTAACATTAAAATTTGCAAGTATTTGTCTGCATTAAAAAAGTAAAAAAAACACTTAAATAATCTTGTAATAAAAAGTTGTTTAATATACACATTCAAAAAGTAAAAACTACTTAATCAATCTTAATAAGTTAGGTAAGCAATACAGTTTAACGATTTTCTTACGCATTAGCTTTGAAACAAAGCATTACACTTAATTATATTCTTCTGTCATGTCAACATAAAATATGTGACACTAGCAGTCCTCTTTTACCGCCAAAATGCATTAACGTCGTCAGCAATGCATAAAGAAAAAAAAGCATTGGGTGATTTCTCATATTGGCCATCTTTAGCCCCACCTACGCAGTGCCCGTGACTTTGTCCGTAACCCAGTTTCCAACGCATTACAGTTCCCGCTAAGCCGAACGTAAGCCGTCCAAAGTTGGGAATGCTAGTTTGGTTTTATCGCCGAAAGCCGAAACAATTTCCTTCATTAGTGATGTTTACAACGGTCTGTTTTGAATTATGACAATGACCATTTTAGGTCCCCATTATTGCAAGAAATGTTTTTAACTTTTGAACAACAGAACTATGTATATAATCATAGAAGAATTGGCCGTCAGCTTATAAAGAGCTTGAATGTTTTCGTGTTTTTTTGTCGTGTTTTCAGTTATTATCTTGTCCTATATAAATGTACCGGTCTATCTAAATTAATAGTATACATAACTGTATTCGTTTGACACGGTATCGATTTACATAAATTGCCAGAAGCCAAGCGGACACAGGAAAAGGAGCAGTCTTATTACCCGTTTATCCTTTTTGCGACAGCCATTTTCACTTTAGTAGGCGCCGGCCCTTACAAACTCATTTTTCTCGAGTTGACTTAGGACCGTGAAGGCATGACAGGTAATTGATAGTATATTGTTATAGCGTCGGTGTGTGATGATCATGTTTTTCTTTCATTTCAGAAACAGCCTTGGGAATAACGATGGGACCGGACGGTGGGTACTGTGGCTGAGCGCTTCACTTTCCATACTGTGTGATTGTGGTTTCCGTGGCAGCTGTTTGGCCTATATGATTGTGAATATATTCTGAATTTTGAATAATCGTAAATCTTTTGTTTTTTAGCAAAGTAATTTTTCGATTCAAGGTGAAGTAGTGTTGCAACTGGCAATTTTTTTCTATAATAATTATGCGCTCAGTGGATTTCATGTAAAGTGTCATATAATGCACCTGTATCATCGGCCACAAAACCCAGAAGCATAAAAATTTCACCACTTTGTCGCAAAAACATTTCTTAGTTCATATACGTGCGTTCTTATGCAAAAATCAAGCCCACACACAAAAAGTCTTGCGAGTACTCAGTAAATGTAAATGCAAGCTTAATTTTTTTGTGTCGAATCAACATTGTAAGTGACAAACGTTGGTCAATAACTTTGTGAAGGCAGCTAAAACATTACATTGTCAGTTCTAATGGTCGGTTGCAATGCCTTCAGTCAAATATGATTGATTGGTGTTTTGGCTTTAATAATGTTCAGCATTTGACTAAACTGCTGTCAAAGTGCTCGTAACTCGTCAATATTTTGAGCTGTGTTGAAATTAGTTTTTATTTGTGTTCCCTAATATCTGCAAATGTGTATTTTGGGTGTTTTGAGCGATATTATTTTGTTTTGGGAAATTATTTTGATGATGTCTGTAGAAGTTGAAACGTAGAGAAACATAATATAATATCTAATACCTACTTAATCCGTTTCAATCTGCGCTCTACCTCGATCATTATAATAAATTTTCCGCGAAGAAATATAAACAGGATGCAATAAAGCACGTGATGCTTAGTATCGTAATTACCTTCAAAATTAACTTTTACTTTTTTTCGCTTCAGTGAACCTAGTTTATAGAAAATAAAGCAAAATATATCGTTGCCATAAAATAATCTCGTTTTAGCAATCATAAATTTCACGGTCAATTCGCGTCATGATATGGCGTCTAATATAACATATTAACATCACTGAGGTGCTTTTTCTTTGTAGAAATAAAGATATCTTTCAACGAAACATACTTTAGAACATATAAATAAAATCCGATCAAAATAAAACCTGTTAACTGTGAGAAAATGTGTAAAAATATAAATATTTTTTACGTTCGCGAAATGGCTTTATATTTTTAGATAAGTATGCAAGCAAAAATAAATGTCTGCAGAAAAAGCAGTTAGTGTGGCCAGAGGTAATTAAAAGTTTGGGAGAAAACACAGACATGCACCTGATAATTACTTGTACAGAGAAATTCTCAAGATTCTTGTTTTTCTCATCGTTAAATATTTAAAGTCTGCGCCAATCCAATTTGTTTAATGTAAACAAACTCCAAGTGTAACTAAAACAGCTGTTCTCGATGAAATCTAATCAAGTTTGTTTTCAATTGTTTTGAGATCGTTTATTACAACACTGTTTATTTACTTTTGTTATTAAGAAAATGATGAAGTTAGGTTATTTATAGCTTGTATTCAGTACAATTTTAATTAATACACGATATTTTTTTAGGATTCGTTTACGTTCGTTTTTTTGGTTGCTAGCTGGCAACGTCGCTTTTTGCATGTATTTATTATTGTTATGCGTAATGATCCTAAGCATATATAAGTACATGCGTAAAAATATTGGTAACCGGTTCAGTAATTTCTTGTTAAAGTTACACCACTAGAGTTATGAGTTTAGCAATTAGAAATAGCTATTTATAGTTATTTTAAACCCATAATTATGGGATATTTGTGATGTTGTTAAATTCGTCAAACACCTTTAATTAAATAATCATAATCGATCATGAAAAAATACATTTCTATTTTACGCAGTTAATATGTATTACTTATTTCGTTAAAAGCGACATTGTCAGCTCGCAACCGCGTAAATACTCTAAACGATTCCAGTGTTCATAGGTATCCATGTTGCTCATAGAAGCGTGTGTGGCAAATAATTGCACACAAAGGCTACGGTTATCGTCGACTCTATACTCTATGGTTTAACATAATGAGATAGCATTTACAACATTGTTCAAACGTCTTGTTTAGTCTATGTTTACGTCATTTTGTATATCTTCGCAGCCCGATTTGTTTCTACAAGTTTATTATAATGCTCGTACAACTATTAGCTTAAAACTAATATTTATCTACTACGATTCGCGATGGTGTTGATGTGAGGTCATTGAACTGTGTGTTTGTTTGTATAGACTGTATAGCACTGGTATACTTCTAAAACAGCTTCGAAATCTTATCTGCCAAACGCGGTGTCTAGATTTCAATTTAGGGTCCAAAAAAGTATGCAAATTCTTTATGATGTCATAAGGTTTTTACGTACCTTTTTCTGTCATATTCTGAAGCAAAATTTCAACATGTAACTAGATTAACCCGTACAGTACCTGGAGAAGAGGGAACTAACATGTCGTGGGTGTAATACAGTTTAAACATTTGCGTAATTTAATTACTTTAAGTATGTGTAAATATATTTATGTTGTGCCGTCCTTGACTTCGTTGTCTCAAGGGCGCTAGCCAGACGTCCTCGGTCTAATATTAAGCTGCCTCATCGCGGAATTTTAATTATTGACATCAAACAGTTTTTGGAGTGCTGTAATTTGTTGGTTGTCCATCAATTTTACGCTGGTGAAGCGTAGTGGAGTATCCTTGCAATGTCACTCACGATACTCGAAGGGCAAATGTTTATTAATAAAGTTTTTTGACTGCCTCGTTGGTCTAGTGGTCGCTAAGTGCGACTGCTGAGCACGAGGTCCTGGGTTCGAATCCCGGGTCGGGCAAAGTGTTACTGGGCTTTTCCATTAGGTAATTCTCAGTAGCAGCACGGAGTCTGGATTTGTGCCCGGTTGATGGCAATAGGCTCGCCCCCTATTACATTGGGACCTAAAACATAACTGGCGAAATGTGGGTGTACTAAATTTGCACCTCTGCCTACCCCTTCGGGGAATACAGGCGTGATGTTATGTTATGTTATGTTTATGTTATGTTTTTTTGCAATAGTAGTTTTATGAGAGGGAACAGAATAATTATGTATCTATTATATTTAAATGCTCTTTGGAACTATTTAGATGGGCACATGGTTTTCCAAACTAAAGGTTAGTTATTTTTTCGGAACATGAAACTATACCAACACCGCTTTAGAATTCTAGAAATACAAACACGTAATTCAATATCCAAGCATACCGATTGTGAAATACTCCACAATTTACGCAGCAAACCTTAGCTGGCGTGGTCCTTCTAATGGGCATCTAACGGGTCTAATGTAGGCACGTCTAAACATGTACTAAGTACATAATGCTAGTTGTTCGCGGTCGTTTCGCCCCCGGCCGGGGTAAAGGTTCGCGCTGCCTCGGAATCGACTCGTAATTTACCAATTAGTCACTCCGATCCGACAATCACGTTTCACGCTTGCGCCCTTTTAACTGTCATTATACGGATAGTGCTGTGATGTGTTTAGTTATGTTTGGAGAGTAAATGGTGATGCTCAAAAGTTGGTACCTACTTGTTGGTTGTTTAAATTGGTCATGAGCCATTTTTGTCTCAATAGAGGACAATTTTTTTGCGTTGTTTTATCCCTAAGGCAAGTGTATGAGTTTGTGTTCCCTTGTCAGCTTTTACCACCGCAGTGGTAAAAGAAACAGTTTTTCGGATCCTATTAGTACTTAGGTACTGTGTGCCCGGGGATATGCCAGAGTTGGTCTTCTTAGAGGCCCCGGGACTTCCCTTGTTTGTGCACACTCCCCGGTCCCTACCTTATAGCGGCCGGGTGCCTTTAGGTTTCCCCCGGAAAACAAAAAAAAGGTACTGTCTACTAAGTTTTACTCCTTGTAATGTACAATAATATTACCAGTTCACTTGTAAAGCTTTCAACTTAACACCCAACACATAGGTACCTAACTAAAACATAATAACGTAACAAGAGATTAAGATTTATGTGTCCGAATAGCCATAAAATTGGCGCTAACTAAATTACTAGACGGAATTAGAGTTAAGTGTTGCTTATTAGGGTTTCGTGCCTCGGTTTACATAAAATGTTAATACTTTTCTATAATGGTAGGCATAAAGGAATCGTTTACAACATAATGTTTATCAGTTGGGTAATATCTGTAATATTTCCTAAGCTGGAATGCTGAACGTGGTAACTACCTGTATATAATATCGCTTGATGAAGATAACACGTATAATTAGCTTATGTAATAATATTATGCATTTTTTATAATGTAACAGGTGACTTAGTTAGTTTTACTGGGCATTTCCGCATATACACTTCTTTGCTCTTCAGGTGACTATTGTGTTAAAAAAAAAATTTTTTAACACAATTTTTTTTCTGGCGACGTGTAACGTACCAAATTTTCTTAGCTCAATTATGCGTTATAAAAAAACAAATTAGCAATTTGATTTCTATTCAACGTTGACTCTAAAGTCTTATAGATAAGGCCAGCGTCAACAAGATTTGCTGTGTAACCTACCTATCTGAAGGTAAAAGTAGTAACATTTTTGGTAATCAATTTCACTAGGGAGTTAAATATATTTTTAGGCATCCTTTTCCACTAGCTTCAAAGAAATTGCTATAATTACCCTATTGCGGCCCATTCAGCTGTCATAATCTCTAACGCCCTTTAACGGGTAGGTACCGACGTTTTGTAAGCATTTTATTTTGGGAATCACCCAATTTTAGCGCCGTCATACTGAAAACCTAAATGGTGTGTATGAACTTAACCATAGAAAGTAATATTTTGTATTCATAAAAAGATAATGATTCTTCAACGAAATTAGTGTAGGCGATATTACACGCAAACACGAAATATTTAAAGCGTGGGATTATTTCTGAAAATTTGTTCTTTGCCCTTGATTCCTATGGTGATGACGTAACAGTAATGTTATAGTAATCGAGTTGTTATGTAGTAGGTTCATAGGCACAATCTGCGTTTCACATATCAAAGTGAATGACGACATTGTAAACATGAATAAAGTCTGTGCCTCATGGGAATAGTATTGTAATTTGTCTAAAACGTAACTCACCTTACACACGTCGTTTTAAAAAAGTGTTGTTTTCAACACCTTTACAAAATATTACAAATGGTGGATAGTTATTTTTAAAGACTTATATTTAAATTATCCTTAAAAAGTGTGTCGTCACCACTTTCTAATTAGGTGATGGGCAATAAAAGTAAGCAAACATGCTGTTTCTAGAGGTTTTTTTCTAAATAGGTACTCATTGGACATCATAAGACAAGGACTCTAATGTCATCATCATCAGCCAGAAGACGTCCACTGTTGAACAAAAACCTCCCCCTTAGAACGCCAGAATGAAATACAACTTACCATTTGCATCCACCGGTTGCCCGCAACTCTGACGATATCGTCGGTCCAACTTTAATATGCCTTTAGTAAAACATCAATATCATAAAACACTACACAAATAACAGACAAGAGCAGACCTGTCAACGATAATGAAAACCATGTCCCTAATAATAACTGGGGTCATTTTCTTCGCTGGATTATGACCTAGCTTCCACGAAGCGTTCGTGTTTAGTAGACCGCATATGACACGGGAGGAGATACCATTAATTAATTTATGTTCTAGAGTTAACAATGTTATCGATAGAGTCGGTATCACGTCATGCCTCGTGCCAGTATGTCGGATATTAATTTAGCGAAGGTTAATCAACGGGAGTGGGTCGACCTGGAATTGAAGGAAAATAGTCCAGACGTGGAGGTACATACATACATAACATCACGCCTGTATTCCCCGAAGGGGTAGGCAGAGGTGCACATATAGTACACCCACATTTCGCCAGTTATGTTTTTTAGGTCCCAATGTAATAGGGGGCGAGCCTATTGCCATCAACCGGGCACAAATTCAGACTCCGTGCTGCTACTGAGAATTACCTAATGGAAAAACCCAGTAACACTTTGCCCGACCCGGGATTCGAACTCAGGGCCTCGTGCTCAGCAGTCGTGCTTAGCAACCACTAGACCAACGAGGCAGACGTGGAGGTATTATGAATTATTTGGCTATATGGCCATGTGGTGTTGGAGAATATTTTCCTTAAACTCGCAGTTATTTATCTAGCTTATGATTGCTAACGATCCTGCGTATTTTCCGTTTCGTTTTTCAAATAAATGAAAATGGTTTGTTTTTGGAAAATAAAAAGTAACCTATTTATGACATTCTTTAGACTGTTCTCTGCAGTAGCGGACAAAATGTAAGAAAGAACCCTGGCATTTAATTTTTTTTTTAAAAGAACGTCGCCCTGCACTAGGAATTTCTCCGGGTGCGTTTCACAAACATGAAATATCACATACACAACCACCCAGACTCGGGACAAACATCTGTGGTTCGCACAGTTTTGCCCCGTGCGGTAATCGAACCCGCAACCCTTAGCGCAGCAGTCCAATCACTTAGCCACTGCGCTAATCAGGTCGTCAATATTCTGCAGAGAGTAGAACTAAATGTTTCAAGTTTCAATTTCCCAATAAAGACACAGTAGTACGTCAAGTTGTTTTGTCTGCCTCCCCGCATTTACTCGACCTAAAGAAATACAACTTATTTGTGAAAATATACTTGAAGTATATTTTAAATGAGTTATTTTACAATTCTTTTATGAAACGTCGAGAGTTTACGATCGCATGACATACCATCATTATTATATTTAAAAAATAATATTAAAGTAAGAAATAATGTAATTCCACAAATGTGACAGTGTGGTTCGTGTCACTTCAGACAGTTTAATTAATATGCTGGCAGTAATAAAATATCTTGATGTCATGACTATGATACATAATACAATTATGAATCGTCTACTTGCGTCACCACTGGTTAATATTACAGTAATATTATAATTGACAGAAAATTGTTTATTACCAGATCCGATAGGCATATCCCTTCGTCATGTAAACAGTCTCGACATAAAGCAACGTTTAGTCACGTGCGCTTTAGCAAGGAAAACAGAGTCAAACTCTTCATAAAATACACGTGCTTTCTCTCTCATAAAGCTTCAAGATTGTAAACACGACCCTTCTCGTTACATTTGTCATTAATAATTGGCAAGCTAATAAAGCGTTTTATTTAACTGTAATATATAGGACGTTTACGGGCTCGCGTGATTCGCTTATAACAGTTTCGACGAAAGTGCTCGGTGCGAAGCCATCGCGGCGATTGCCCGCCTACACAGCAGGATTGATAAGTGCCCGGTGTCTCTAGCGGCACTTTCAATTATGCATGAGACCACTTTTATCTGGTTACTTGACGATCTGACAAATTATATGGCAGTTGCCTTTACCGTGGTTTCTAAGATTTCTGTAAATTTATCTGTGAACGACTTTCACAGGGAAATTGTAGAGAGGTGAAGGGGTATGGTGCGAAAACTTTGAGCACCATGAGCAAAACGTGTTTTTTTAAACGTCCTCTTGTAAGTAAACATGATGTTGACTCAGTGTTAAGTGTGAGTAATTACAAACGTTTTTACGACGCCGAAACCAATTGTGTAAGCATATTAATGACAGATGTCGGTTTTATTGAAATAGATTGTGCTAGTGTAAATAAATAATTCTTGGAAAATATGTGGGATATACAAATGGATGGGAAATAAATACTTATATTATAATAGACCTCGCTTTATCTAGTATATAAAATACCACTGAAGCCACTGTATTTTAATATTATGTCTGAGTTATTTATTAAAAATAATACTAAGCGAAAAGAAAAATCTGCGATAGCTACGACACGCTAGCGATATAAAGCCCTTAAATAAAAGAGACATAAATCAAAGTAAAATATGCTTTATGCTGTCAGTAGCATTATAAAGATCTCACCAAGGCATCTGTACAGCAACATCTAAAACCCTACATTAAAGGATGAATTGCTCACTCCAAACAACCAGTACTTAGTGTACCGACGTATTGGTAATAACTGACCGATAGAAATCGACTAACAAGTCGTTCCTGCATCAAGCAGAGCCGGCTTGTCATTACTGTACAATTAATTTGTCGTTCGATGCAAAGCAAATACTGCTTCAGGCGGTCCACAATGCAATTCGCCGATAGAAAATACTTTTTCATTTCCATTGCTTTTTTTATCAACTACGTCTCTAAAATGTCTACAAATAGAACAGCGTTGGATAGTGAAATCAGAAATGGATCTGTTTCAATCGTCGGAGTAGGTGGTAGCTTGCTACTAATCTTGTCGTCTACTTGTATTGCTATTGCATTATCATGTCTCTTGACTTCATGCAGAAAGAAACTCGATCCTCCAGTTTTAATTTCTAGCTTTTTCTGTCTCTACCTAATACTATAAACCTCTCTTTGATGGTAAAAAGTTATTTTGTAACGTGCATCATAATCATCGAAACTACGAACAAAAGGAATGAAGTTATACAATAACAAAGAAATCAATGAGTACTCGTTTACGATGGCATGAAACATCTTAGAAGTAATATCTATTATGTTTGTTACTCACTCAAACTACTCTGAAGGAAACTAAGCAATCAAATGTTCCGGAACGCTCGAAGCGCCATTGAAGTGAGTCAAACAGTCGATAAGCTTGCGCTCATCTGTGGCTCATTACCAAACTATAACATGTTCTCGGTACTCCACCGTTTAATCTGTCAAACGATGACTAACACAACGTTAATCCAACATTTGTTATACCTAGTAGAGCATGAGTTACGTCGCCCTATGTACCATGCTTGCCATGGTACATGGTGATGACGTCATGAAAGCGAAGCGTCATGCTGAACTTTAATGGCCTAACGGTGATAATTCCATTATGCGTAGTCTGAAGAAATATCCGCGTTTTGAAATGGACATTATACCTAGTACTTATAATCAAAATTACGATCCCATAATTTACAGAAATAACATTAAGTTTAAATTCAAAAGAGACCTGTAATACACGTGTGATTTACAACACCAACAATTCTGACACCTTTGTTTGGGAAAGTGTCTTGAAATTTGTTGGAACGTGGGGGTTGGCTGGGGTCAGCTGAAACTGGTGTTAAAACAGTCGATGGGCAATCGACAACAATTACTGTCAGGACAATGGCAACCGATCTTTTGTACCGTTAGAAGCCCGCGGCCTCTCGGTCAAGTGTGCCCAGATTCAACGATACTTACACTCCCTGAACGCTTAGCCTGCGGACATAAACTATATACTGCTCCTAAGAATGTCTTCGGCTATCTCACTGTTCTTTAAGACCAAAATGTTCTAAATTCCCCACACTTCTTGCCTTACACTCAATATAACAAGTAGGTATAAAAGATCATTAGCTAAATTTAATTATCAGCAAAGTAAAATAATGATCTAATAGACAGATTTTTATTTAATTATGCCAAAGGCGCCGAACTACGTCAGTCGTGGTACATTAATCCGCAACCACGGCCAATCCCATCTTAACGCCACATGTAATGAAGGCAGATTTAAACACATTTCACGTTATAAAAAGTACAAAGATGAAGACAGATGTGGTAAATAATGTCAAAATTGTCAACGCAATAAAAAAGCGTTATTGAATTAATGAGCTTGCCTACTTGAAAGATCACAAAATCCAATGAAAGAACTCTAGAATGTTAAAGAGTTGCGTATTCCGAAACACATTTAAAAAGGTTGATTGGAGTTTAAGCCTTCACAAAGACCCCGTTGATAATATTTTAGAGACTGCGTGCGAATACGACTCTGTCCCGTACTTTATATTCATCAAATCTTAAACGGTTCTCATCATATTTTGCCTTCTGTATTACGTTTAGTCTAACTGAAACTAATTTACATGCACAAACACCAAACATCTTAAGAACAACTTTACGTAAATGTTTTCCTTGCAAATCGATCCGCTTACCTTTTTGCTGACAGATGGGTGCTCAACTCATATTATTGTATAACCATGAATTACTTGCCCTTAAAATAGTACCAATCGATGTTTGAAGTATACTGTTTAAGATATATATATTTACTCACTAGCTACGCCCCGCGGTGTTTCCCGTTACATTTTTTCGGGATAGAAAGTATCCTATGTGATCCAGGGTGTCAACTACCTCCATATAAAATTTCATTAAAATTAATAGTTTTTACCTGAAAGAGTAACAAACCATACATACATACTTACAAACTTTCGCGTTTATAGCATTAGTAGGGATTAGAATTTTAACAATTCACTTACATGAGAATACGAACATTATAATATTAGTTTAGAAAACTTTAGCGAATAGAATAAAACAAATTATATAAAATCTAATGGATTTTCAAAACTTATTTAACAAAACCAACATTTTTGATAAGACGTGCTAACTACACCGTATTTATAGGATTATTTGGAAATTCCATATTTGGGCTAAAGGATCTACGCCCATTTTAAGAATAATTAGAAGCTACTGTTTTCGTTCCCAGTTTACTTTGATTCTGTACGTACTAATTAGCTATTGTTTAAGTTATGGGCTACAAGGGCTGTGGTGGGAAACTTCTTAAACAAAGCAGTTCTATAAAATCCTTCAAATAAAATTGGTAGCTTACAAAGTTAGTGGATATTACTGAATTACTCATGCAACGTATCAGGGGAGAGGATACTATGTTAATTCATTTTAATATTTCTTCCTACAGTAGCAGAATTCAAAACAAAGAAAAATGTTTCAATTTCAATAATTTTCAGAATCTATCTGGACTTCAAATCATCCATTACGACTTAGGCTCCAACGACGTCAAGTTTATCTACATCACAAAGTCTCAATAAATTTGTAGACAGAGCAGCCAACTGCACTACCGTAGTACCGTTTTTCTTTAATTCAATCAGTCTTAAAACAAATGAAAAACGCAAACGCAGTAACTAACACTGCAAGCTTGATTTGCTACTGACTCCATAAACATTGCAAACACGATCACCCAAGTTCAAGTATCTACATGAGCTCCCATTTAAAACCAACATAATAGTACTTAGGTTCCTATAGTTAAATCTCTCGGTCGATCGCACGAGCGTTGCATGTGTGGAGAAAATGATAGATCAGTGGCAGCTACCTAGTTGTTAGGGATAGGAAGTCGCTCGGGTCTAGTACACGAACACGTCCCGTGGGACATTCCGACATGCACTGATTGCTATTATACACAACTAAGTGTAATCTGTGTTTGTTTATGTACTAAAGTGCAGGACATGCCTTCGCTTAGATTTACCTAGAAATTTAAAAGCTCTTTTGAGGAAAATTTATAAGGAATTGGGATTGTGAGTTTATGAAGTTTGCTTAACTCCTTACAGTATTTGAGAACTTGTTCTGTAGTGAGTCGTGATGTGATGGCCTAATTGTTATGGGATCGTATGCACACGTTGTGGGTTCAAATTCAGTTGTTAATTCGGCGTTTTCAATCTTATAATAATCAATGTCTATTTAATTTTCTCTGTTTGACAGAGACAATAAAATAATTCCACTGCGAGACAAAGGGTCTTTGGGATAGTTTACGCTGGTAATTTAAAAATATTTGCACATTAACAGACTAAATTGTAATTATATTTAAAAGTATTTACTTAAAAACTGTTTTGTAATAAACTTAATACTACAAACCATACTATTGTATGGTTTGTTTAGATTGCAAATCGTATCTTTTACTCTACTCAATAAGAGATGGCGCTGTAGTCAGCACAACGATGAACGGTTTTGCAAATGTACACTGGCAACTTAATACTATTTGCCGATAGATGGCGCTGCAATGCGCTACTGTCTCAACCGGTATCTTTAATAATATTTTTTATTATATAAAAGTTAAGACACTTACCTTACAACTTCCTTGCACGCAGATAGCTCTGAAGCCAGTCTTGGTGCAGGGCGTGCCGTCCACTACCAGGGCGAGAGACGCGTAGAACTGCTGCCCTCGCGGCCGACAGTTCAGGGTGCATGGCGAGTCGCCTGGAAATCATTAGTTTATGTTTATCATTCTGCCTGTTTACTAATTGGAGAGCAGCTTAAGTTGAATATACACTCCGATTGGGTAAACTTTTATCAATAAAGTAATCAAACAAATTTAGATGACAATTTTTTTTCAACAATCTGAAAGTCTCCGTGCTTCGGAAGATACGTTAAGCCGATGGTCCTGCGTCTGAAATTCTAGTCGTGGCTGTCTACCTTCCCATAGGACTTTTAAGTGCCAGGGAATAGAGAGTAAACAGAGAGGTAATATATTATATACAGAGAGATAATAAAAAGAAGAAGTAGAACGTGAGTTCAGTAAGTGGTAACCGACTTACCATCAACATACGGCACCCAGGTGTAGAACCGGCCACGGAAGGGTCTGCGGTCATACACAGCGCACTGCTCGACGCGAGGGTCACGCACCGGACCAGGACACGGCTGCAGACAAAATATAGCAATTTTAGAGATAATTTTAGTGTTAAAATGTATCAAATACATATTGGTGGGGACTGAAAAAGCTTACGTTTATCCCTTTCATAATGCCGATGGCGATGGTTGGCTATGCACGTCATATACCTACTGGTACCACCATGAATCATAGAAATAAAATAGTCCTTAGTATGTCTTCAACTGATACCTACTTCCTATAAAATTAATTTGTATAACTTGTGCTATAATTATGTACTTAGAGTCTATATTTAGGGAGTCAAAGTACATCTTTGGAAGACAGATGATGGAAACACAAAACTTATTTACGGTAATCTTCAGAAACATTAAGCATGCTTAATTTCCAAGCCATTGCAAACTGGCCAAGAAATTCTGCGCATGACTAATAAATACTGATAAGTACATGTTGAACCGGTCATTGAACTCAATGAAAGAGTTTGCCGCCTCAACAATGATTTGTATTTATTTAGCATTGTGTATCGTCATGCTCCTTTCGCTTATTGGCCAGCAGACGTCAATGGTACCAACATTTGCCTGAGGCGTATAGATAGTAATATCTGTTGAAACTTATCCTGATAGTGTACACAATAATATCGTAGTGATCAATCGATGATTAAGTACGGTTTTATTTTGGTTCTTTAATTGCTTAAATGCAGATACTCACAGAGTCGCAAATATCGAAATGCGAAGGTTCAGGTTCAGGATAGATACGTAGACCTTTTACATTTTTATAACGAAGGATCTGTCATTAGAAGTACGATATCTATATTATCTATTATCTATACATATAAATAAATTGCTATTCTTCAGTCTCGCTAATATTCGTGGAAGTCCAAGGAAGGTTTAAATGATGGGAAGGCGGTACGAAGTTGGCCGGGTTAGCTAGTATTCATATAGAAGACGAGCTAGTCTTCAAACGTCAAACACATACCTACCTACTTTAGCAATATGTTTGTAGATTTGTACTTGAAATACTACTGCTTCTTTAGCAATACAACTAACATTATGAGGAGTTGATTACAAACTTACCGCGGTGTTACACTCGTGGTACCGCCGCCCCAGTCCGGGACAGTCGGGGCCCGTGGTGTTCGGTGCGTGGATCACGTTGCGTGCTCGTCTCGTGTGCTCCACACTCCTCACCAGTTTCCTTCTCTTTCTGCTGCGACGCATTCTGGAACGTGAGATTTGAATTTGAAAAATCTTTGATAAAGGTCTTTGCTTTTGGTAAAGGGAATATATTTTGCTCTTGATACTGAGCTCCAAAATAATCTTTTAATAGGATTACAGTAATGTCAAAGCTAAAAGCTAGTTATTTTATCCTACTTTTTGAGTGCTGTACGATAGATAAACCTAGAACATCTATAGTTGTACCATGAAACTGACATAGACAGTAGCAGTACCTATTCCAGGTGACAAAAATTAAGATATTGCAAAAAAAAACAGTCAAACGAGATCGAGTCTAGACGGTTGACACTTAAAACTAATTGAATGAAGAGACTTGTACAAAATAACGTTCTGATTATGCTAACACCGAACACATAAGATACGAACGCATGCATAAAGTGCAAGTACCAGATACGATTAAAATTCTAATTTCCAATAACGCTCATGAAATAAGAATCTCCTGACAGACGTCATCGGCTAATCGCGCATGACTGTTTATAAATATTAATAGGTACTGGCTAGCATTAGTATGGTAATGAGTTTATTGAGGCGGCTCTGGAGCCGCTCGCAGACATCTTAAATTCCTTACATTAGTAGTTCGTATCTGTCTGTTCGCACATCTTATTTAGTTACCGTTTCATGAGTGTAGGTCGAGGATCGTGAGATCCTAGCTTTCATCTCAGGGTCGGATAGAGGTAAATGGGACAGTATTGTGAAATCTTTAATCTGATGCTTGAAGATTTAGTTAGCCTGTAAGTATGCGGTCTTCTGAATTATGTAGGTCCTTATACCTGTGATATATCGTCCATCCTCCTTAAACCTTTCAGTTAGTCAGGTACAGGCTGGTGTTATTATTATAATAGATATTGATTCAGTAACCTTTCCCCGGCTCTAACATCCTACTTCTTTTGAATACGTGCCGCTCTTGAGTACACAAGTATATACCGCCTGTATAACACATAAAGCGGCACGCGCAAGCGTATAATGAAACCGCATTGTTTCAGCTCATCATTAGTACAAGGCTTGGCCGCGACGGGGCGCCACACACGGATATTGTTTAGTAATTAAAATTATGAAATCACCTCGCCTTATATTACGCCTACAAGTAATTGGTTCCGATATTGATACTCCGTTCCCTTTGATGATATGTTTTAATTAGTTGTTCACGCCGCGCCAGTCATTTGTTTTTCACTGAAGTGATACCGAGGAATGTTTATTGTTTATGTTCTATTTTGATTTGTGAAGTATTCCGACAAATTCCGGTACAACAATAATTAAAATTGTATGATTACGAAGAATGGTTTGCTAATCAGTTTTTTAATTAAGGACAATTTTTACAAACATAATAACTAAATACCATTCTATATCAAGTGACGCCACAAAGCTGATACACATTATATCCTGAAACATCAGTGGCAATCAAACTCCTTTACTATGTTAAATGACAAAAATAATATCTGCGTCTCCCATAGGCGTAATATTTAGTCAATGGGAATGGTTAAATGCTTCAAACTTCAATACAAAACTGCCATATCATCCTGCATCTTTTTGAGTAAAATCTTTGGGTGCGAATATTTAGGCATCCGATAAAAGTACCTAACTATCAAATTACTAGGAATTTACAAGAGTAGTAGATAAATAAATAAATTGATCTAAATCATAACAAAGTGGTCTATAAATCATTATGGTGTTGAAATAATTATCTATATCAAAAGAAGTAAATCCTGGGGTGAAAACACCGGCTTCCAACGAAAATGACTATAATTGTTGACAAGACTGAAACAAGAATTCATCTGTTCAGAAGAATGGAGTACATTACTCAAAAACCCCTTCCAAAGTTTGTTTTTCAACTTAATACCTACTTAGTATTGATTGTCATGCATCATTGCATATACCATTCACAGCTATTCCCACAGATCGCTGCAGCGTTAAACAATATGATTGAAAGCATGTATCTACTAAAGACCATTTTGTGCGTCAATCAAAATGGTTGTAAAACAGTTGGGACTTGTTACTGCGAACTTGTTTGCTTGTCATTCAGTTCTATATTGCCTTAATTTGGCATGTTCGGTGTGATGAGGGCGACAGGGTCGCTAAGCGTTTTGTTAGCCTTTGACTCGTGGCCAAATCAATGATCGACTTCAACTATTGATTTGGTCTGAATGTTTTAGAAGATAACGATGAAGCTTTTGTTTTGACTCATATTTATTTTATTTATGTTTGGTTGCCTGTCCTATTTTTCCTTGGAATAATTCTTAGTCTTTTTTTTTTGTAATTGTAGGTTCCTACTTGATAACCTAACTTCTGAGAAGATTAAATTTGTCAAAAATATTAAGCGCAATTCTGAAAGTTCAGTGGTGTTACAGAATAGAGAAATTCACAGAATGGGGAAAATTACGACTTGAATATAATATAATATTTATGAGAAAAGGATTAAATTAAGGCCTAGATATAACACAGCGGAACAGGCTGTCTGGTCGAGATAAAAATGTGAAAGTGTAGATAATCCGCACCGCGATTGTAGTGTGATGGGCAGACGAAATTCACGTGTCCAATCGATGCTTATAACCATCACATCTCACTTGAATGTTATGACCGTGTGTACTGGACATTAGGATAGTTTATAGTAAATAAACGTTGGAGTTTTGAAATGAAACCGATCACGATTCTTCTCGGTCGTACTTGAGTGTGAAACCAACGATGTTATTGTCTATTAATGTGGATTAGATTACTCATGTCATGAGTTAGAACACGTCCTATAGCGTAAGCTTTAATTTCTATCTTTAATCTTTTATATCGACATTTTGTTAGTCCAGTCTGAAAGCGACCAATGCCTCGATAAATAGCGACTTCTAAGCTCCGATATAATATGCAAAAAGGATCAACACGTCGACATAACACTGGGTATGTCACGCAAAATTTATGTAACGCTAGGTATGCCTGCTGTTCTACTCCATAGTACAATAATTAGAAGCACAGCATGTAAATCCAAGGTAATAGCGACGCTAAAGACGCTACTAGCTCACCTGTACACACAACCAGCGCAGTTGCATTTTACAAATGATTCCACATTCAAGTAATGTATTTCATTATCATTTCTATTTCGATCGCATCCCTCGATCCCCGGGAAGCGATATGTTTTGCGAGTGCCAGTACCGTACAGATGGGCCATTAGTTACGTACATCGTTTGTCTTTGTACCGCTTGATCTTCTATTATATCCGAAGGGTTGATGACTTGCCGATGATGTGGGAAGACAGGGCTAATCCCTATGTAGCAAGATTAATGAATTCCGATATGTTAGTAATTGGTTAGGAGACTGTTAAGGTGAAGGGAAAAGAGTCGTTGGTAGTGAGGCAATTGATTGATAAAGTCTTGATCTTTAAAGGCATAGCTTCAAGTGATCTATTAAGTGAAATTGTGGCGATTCCTCAAATATACGTAGTCGTTTACTCTATGATACTCGTGCGTGCCTCGAAAAACATGTTTATAGAACAAACCTAGTATTCAAACCAACTTGTATTACCCAAAGCCTAACTACCTATCAGTCGGGGCAAAGTATACCAACACTGCTTGGTACTTTAAAAATAATATTTTTAGGACAGTAAAGAAAAACAATAAAATTTAAAATAACAGCTCGTTATTAGAGGTAGTTAAGCAATGGATGGAATTCGAGTTTCTAATGGTGACATTATTACATTCAGTTACAATATATTTCTTCATTTCTTGTAATCCGAAAGAATTCGTCTCATAATTGAATGATGTAAAAACAAAATATTTTATATAAAGTCTGCTATTAACACAAGAACCCTTTTAATTTTCGACATATTTCAAACGTGTGAACGAAAACTTAGAATGTCTTAAATAGGGCAGTTACCGTTACATCAAACTATTTATTATGATATAAAATAAAACGTAACAGATAAGACGAAAAAGACAAGCAATTACTTCCTGCTTTGAGTAACTAAGTACTGTCCATTGAAGGAATATAATAACAACATAAAATAAGTAAATTATGATATCTATCGTACAAAGGAGGCTGGCCGTGAGTCGACGATACCGTTGTCACTCCACTACTAACTGTTCTCGATTGTAACTAGTTTACGTGAGTGTATTCAAAAGAAATCACTGTCTGCCTCTTGACAGTTTTCGTATTCTTTCACGTGAAAGGTGGTTCAAAGATTATTGTCGTGAGTACAGAAAGTACCAGTAGCCTCAAAGGCGTACAGGCGACTTATTTGTATAATTTTTTATCATTAAAATGAGAGGAAGAATTATAAATTGTATTTTTTATTTTATTTTATAATATAAGCTTAAATGTTTAAGTGCAAATTCTAGAATAAGGAGTGTGATCACCATAATTATTATCTGTAATTTAAAACGAGGTATTTTTAAAGTATTGTAGTTTTATCTTTTTAAAAAAACAAATAATATCAGTTTTTAAAAGTAGATTAACATATTTTTTTTGTAGAGTATCCTTAGTACGGTATTTTGGTACGTAACTGCAGGCGCGCAGTCGGCGGCTCGACGGCGCAGGCGCAGTCAAGAAGGCTCTCCCGCGGTGGCCAGCCTTCGCTCCTTTATCGATCACGCGCCCTATCATTAGATATCATTGTAATCTATGATCAATGCGCCCGCGACGAAGTAGGGTTGACTGTTATATCATTTTGAATGTTTGATACCTATATTTGGTTGAATATTTTGTAATTGTGTACTTAACAATTAAAATAGAAAATAGTGTAAAAATTCATTTTGATTTCAAGATTTTATAATTAACTTAACCCAATTAACTGAAATATAACGATACATTTGTCTTTCATTTTTAAATCATTTTCAAAGAAATTAGCTTGTACTATTTAAAAGTAATATTTATTTTCCCAAGTTGCTCTTTCCAAATTTACAATACAGTATACAGCATGTAACAAAAAATACTATCCTTAGGTACAATCCTATGACACGGCTTCTTATCTCAATAAAACCCCGCTCTATAATGAAACAATTAAGACACAAACTCACGGACAACACAAAAAACTTAACACATTAATCTTCCTCACTCGATTCCATTGTTTGTTTTATATTGTCAAACACGAATACGGTTTTTAAGACCGTTGTGAAATTAGAATAACGACAGATTTATTTGAATTTTATCGACACTTGAGGTGGTGTTCTTCTTAATAGCTTGTTCGAGGATAAGATTTGTATTTGGTCTATTAAAAGTGTGTTGCGTTTTGTTTTTTATCTTTATGTTTTCATCGTGATTAGTTTGTCTTATCATTTTTTATGGTATAGCTGACTTCTAAAATTTTTTTATAGTGCCGGTACCTTTAATTTCGAAATTGTTTGGCAGCTAGTATTACGAATGTATTATTGTTTTACATTTACATAGATCACCACGCTAGTTCACTGCGGGTTAGCTCTGTCTCTTACCTGGCAGGGTCTCTGGGTAGACAGTGGCGCTCCTGCACAGCCACGCCGCCGCCGCAAGTTTTGGAGCATGGGCTCCATGTGCCCCAAGAACTCCACGCGTACATCGTCGTGTTCGTTCGAATCGCTTCTGTCGTTCTAGGCACCTGCAAAGCATTGGTTTTAAGGTTTTCAGTCATTCCAAGGGAGATACTAAGCCTTCATGTTTGACTATGTATTTGCTAGTTTTGTCAGACAAAAATATCAATAGGGTTTATACAAACAAAGGGTGGAAAAATAGGAACACCAAACTGAGGACAGAAAACACATTAAAATAAGAAGCGCGATGTAAATTAATGAGGTTTTACGGAGTTTGTCAGGATCTTTCCTCATGAGAATCCGTCTCTACCTACTGCGCTAGGAAACCGAGTAAATTCATTTTTATTCATTCCTGTTTCAAGACCACACGCAACTTTATTGTGACTTATATTCCCAATCAATACTCGTTATCGAATGCTGACTTCTAGACCTCGAATCTATTTCAATCGGTGCTGTTTATATTTTAGTTCAAGCGGAATAGCTTAAATAAAGAAGCATTACAAATATTTAACTATTAATCAATTCAATATTTTGAATAACTGTACTGTATTAAACCATTGATCTTTTGATGAATCTGATATTATTATTCGTTAACATAACTTCTAAACTATTGTTATTATCGACACAATGTTACTATGCCAAGGTCGGTTAAGGCTATAAATCTTCAAACGAATCCGGAGCTATCCACATCACTTTGAAGAAGCCTCAATATTTCCAAAGCATACCAATAGTATGAGTGAATACTTGAACCAAATTTTGAAATCACAATAGCAGTCAAGGAAACATTGATTTAGCTGATACCCATTTCTATTAAATGAATGGCGGATTGATTGATGGGTCATTGACGTTGTACGAAAAGTTCCACTTGGCCATCATTGTTGAAATTGTGCCTAAATTGGCCCAGATGTTTAGTCTCATAAGCTACATTGTTTGAATTGTTATGTATAGTGAATGGTGGTGAAACAAACAGACAATCATCTATCCTTACAACGTTGTACCAGTTCAATGCGAAGCCTAACGTGAATATATTCATATTTGTAATTGTATAGTACTATTGAAAACAATATTGCTCTATTGCTTATGTACAGAAGCATTCAGAAACAAATGGTCGGTGTCAAAGCTATCAATGTTGCAGTACTCTCGAACAAGCGATTTGTATGAAGAAAGCTTTCTCTCTGATCACTGTAAGTCAACATCAAAGCGCAATAATTAATGACGTCAGTTACTCACCGGTCTTCCAACCTCTGTGCTCGTTGTCTGTGCGTATATGAGTGGGTCCCGCGAACATGCGAGAAATCTGCAACAAAAACAATAACACTTTAACTCAACATCTTCTGTGAATTGTAAACACCCTGTGTTGTACTCAGATGATTTATTACATTTATTCAGCTTGGGAAAAGCTTTGAAATATACGATGTGACGAAAATTCCGCTTATGGAAACGTTTCAACGCTTGTGATTGCGAGGAGTCACCTTTGTTAAACAAAGAAATGCTTTCACTTTGTAAATCTGCGACAACAGCGTTTCAGGTTTTATTGCTCACTGATTTTAGTTCTCGGCTTTGAAGCTGTGTAGCTTTGCGTTTATGTAATGATGGTTATTTGTCGGCTTAGTTATTATATTAAATGCAAGGTTTTGCGTCGGGTAAGTATGGGTTATTCCCTTTCTTCCCGTAAATGTTGTAGGACTGAAATTATGTCAATTCAATACTGCGATGATCCACCTGCCCGATTATAGGCTATTAGATTCTTTTGAAAATACCCTGGAACAGCAATATTTTGTATAATGTTATAATGCTGTACGTGTCCAGACTACACCACTCCACGAAGGTTGAAGAGGTCGTGGAGTACCTGCGTGTGAAGACCAACTCGATTTTGAGGGTCGAGAAGTTGGAGCCGCGTCACAACACTAACTTCAATTCGTTCGTGGTGCGTGTTCCGACTCAACATCTTGAAAAGTTCCTCAAAGAAGAGTTATGGCCGAAGGGTGTTGTTTATCGCCGGTTTCGTGGCCGACTAAATGACACCAGTCAGCGAAACACGACGCCGCCACTTCGTGTGTAGTATAGTTATATAATTGTATGTGTTTATAGTATTTTTAAGTTATATTAATATAGTATTGTATTTATAGTTATGGGCCTTTGATGCCTGAAATAAATGGATATTATTATTATTATATATTATAATTGTAAGGCTTTTCTAGACTTAAAGTGCCTAAACACAATAACATTTATTGACGGAACAACATCGAGTGCAATATTTATTTTGGGACCACCAAAAGCGATAAAATCTTCCCTATCGTATCGAGTTTTCATTACACATAAGATTACGTCATTTAGACCCATAAGTCTCATGGATTACTCATGTCGAAGTTAGGCTAAATTAACGGGTCACCTAAGAACGTGCTTTGGCTTATGGAAATTCCAAATAGTCTCTTACTTGGCAATGATGCACATATTGCACCATTTATGTCTAACATGATAGGTGGTCGTTCTCAGAGCATTCCGCGCGTCTAGAATTTGTTATTAATACGCTATTTTCCTCACGATGTATTCCTTCAGCATTCAAATTAGCTACATAATCTGTTGAGAACAAATTGGTCCTCTTTGTAGTTCAAATGAACCGTTATATGGTTGTTGCTTTACGCATTTGACTGAATGTTTTATGAAGTTTCCAGAGCAGGTACCTTTGACTTGGTTTTGGATAGAGCTGATAAATGTTAGCAAGAAGCTTACACTGTGTTAATTGGAACTTACTGTATATAATAAGTGATTATGTGAGTACATCATTTCATTATGTCTTTGCCTTCTAGAAATATTGTTAGGATGCTGTAACTTATTGTACAGGCACAATATTGTATAGTGCGCCCATGTCAATCTGTCAAAAGAGTTCAGGACGGATGTGCTGATTCAACTCATAATTGGACCTTAAAAATATTAATATCTATTATTGATTTCAAATAACAAGTATTCTTTAACGTTCCACATTCCAGCGTGCCTTAAGGGCTACAATATTCGGCAGTCCAATTCTGGGAACGGCGTCTACAAAAACAAATAAGTACAGTTCAAAAACAATACGCACTCATGACAAATTATACTAATACAAAGGGCTCTTAATATCCTATGGAAGTGTCAAATGATGATTATAATTTCCATCACAAACGGCGCTTGTACTTTAAGTCGCCGAAGCAGGGCTCACCTGAATGCTAAGTAAGCGATAAGATCGGTTGCTAATGCTTTATTAATATAACCTATTCATAGCAAGGAAACCATATTATGAAAGGACCCTGATGAATGGAGCGGCCATCATTAATTATAATTATGAAATCGTAAAAATTAATTACTATTTGAACGATTGATTCTAAACTTGAAATGGTGACACGTATTCAGTTTAGAATATTATGGCTCATTGTCACTTACTTTTACTAGGTATTATGTTTTTTTTTCTGGCTCGCCTTGTAGCCCTTGTAACATTTTGGGGTGATAAACAAATCGTCTTATTACTTACATTTTGTAATCTCAGACTGTATGTAAATTACGTTAATATTGGCTAACATTTAATATTTATCGTTTTTGTTAAATAATAAATATGTAACAATATGCATGAGTTGATATATGATTTGTTAACATACATGCAAGCAGATAAGTGTCAAATGAATAAACAAGTTACAGGAGGTTCGCATCCAATGAACTTTTGTATAAAGTTTACGAAACACACAAGCTTTTGTTGACAATCTCAAAAGTGGATGACAGACAAAAATAGACGTCAAAATTAGTCATCACTACTTTAAAATGTCCTCAAATCTAACATCACAAGTTTACTAAACTAGTTATCTAACTTATTTATCTAAGTTTAGTGAAGTTAAAATCTTTTAGAAGATATTTCTTATACAGTGTTATTGAAATAAAGCAGTTCATAGGGTCTACTCCCTTCTAGAGTCTATTCTACAACTGTCATAAAAATATTATTTATGAATAAAAATTATTTCCTAATCTAATAATTCTATTTTTGTATTTATTGTTTTCATTTTGTATTAGAATTAAGTTGTATATATTTGTAAAATAGTATGTTAATCTATAATTAAATAAAGAATTTCCTAATCTTTTTAAACCTTAGGGGTATTTCGGTATTATTACTTAATGACTCCAAAAATACAGGAATGTATGCGCTTGTTACTATTTTTCAAGTAATGTTACCTATTTAGTCAATAATTCGTAGGCCAGCCTAAATTATTTCAATAAAATTATGTCTGGATGTCTTTATTTAAATTACAGGTTATATACCACCACAGATCGTCGTACTTTATGTTCACTGCATTCCTAGCCGTATATCTCAGTCTTTGTCCCATTGTATCATTAAATTTGTCCTTATCTAAGTCGCATTTGAATATTTGAAACGTCTCACAGGCACTCACAGCTTCCGCGTGGTTTGTGTATCAGGAGATTCGATACAGATTAGATTGGTACATTTTACTTGCAGTAAAATATACGTAATCCAGTGTATAAAGGGAGTTGTTGTCTATTAAAACTTATTGTTCTAACGTCCTTTACGACTATGAGTGTGCATGAACATCCGTTTAGGTAGCCGAGACTGAGTTTGATTTGAATCAATATCGTTGTGGAGTGTTTACATAAAAATACATACGTGGATGACTTATCTCACTCATAGGAAGATACTTGTTAGATTATAGATTATTAGACATAAATAAAGCAAGAATTTTGTGGTAGTAATTCCCAAAAACTTAAGACTGGTTGGTAGTGGCGATGATATTGAATTATTTCAGCTTTAACATATTAGGTAAAGTTCCTTGCTATTGATTCTTATTGAGAGAAAAAAACATACTCACTCTTGATCTTAAGCAACTAAATAGACCTATCGTCATCATCAGCCGAAAGACGTCCACTATTGAACAAAGGCCTCCTTAGACCTGTAATATGAGAGTATCCACCACTCCAAGCCATTTTTCATCCATTTTACTTTTGCATCTGTTTCTCGATTGCAAACATTCTGAACGCCAATTATACCGATGCGACGCTCTATCCATATGTTTTTTGTTGCTCCCGTCTATGCATAAATTACTCTAGCGTTTGACGTTATTAAACAGCAGTAAAGATCTTACAAACTTAATCATTTCTGTTGGCCATGGTTACTAAGATATTAATAAATTCTGAAATAAAATATTTCTTAGGAACAAACAGCTCTATAATCCCTACAGCCTCCATACATTTAGTCTTGACCTAATTTCCGAAGATAATTTGTATAAATAGTACCAGATCGATGTGTATCTGGATGACAGAATAATGTTTACAAATCTTAAGTAAACACTCGTTTGAATCTGGCGTCACACCATTGGCATTTGCATTGCCATGTGTAAAAATAGGACACATTAGGTACAAGAGTACAAGTCATCAAGGAGTGTTCGACAGTCATGGATGGGTGGTCGGGTGCGTCAGCGCATCGACACGGCCTAATCTGACGATAAATCACTCGGTTTCTGGATCGGAATGAGATCACGAGTCCAAATCGATACTAAATGAAAGACAAGCCTAATTGGAGTAAACTACTCGTTCGTGCAGGATTTATTTAGTTTGTTCTTTTGTTGTTACAAATCAGTATTGTTGTTCGTTTAGTGATGCTCCCTTTGTCTGCATTGTGTTGCAACAAGTGGTTAATTGGCTTTTACAAGTTCTGCAAATAACGACAAACGGTAATTACTTTTTGTTACTTTCGCTGCCCTTCTAATGTGAAAGGGTTAACTGTTGATTTGATATTTATCAACGCCATTGTATAAAAACGGTATCCATATAGATCTGTTATATGATGTATGAGCTGTTTTTATTTTGCTAAGACATATTTTACAATAGAAAAGAGTTAATTACATTCAATCGTTAAATTATACTTGACAAGAATAAAGAAATAAAGATTTTTTTACAAAAAAAAAGCAATTTTTACTTATTCTACAATGGCTGAGTATTTATAGAAAAAGTTCGGATTTGCTATAATTAGGACAGGTTCAAGTTCACCTCATCTGGTTCAAAGGTAAACGCTCGGCGCGCGCGCAGCATTAACTATCAATAAATACCTACGATCTGTACCACACACGATTTATCTGAGGGCTACCAGTAAACTCAGTTAGATATGGGTTGTATCTATCTGTATAAAACTAATGTAACAGTAGTCTAGCCTGTTTTTTGTTGGGTGCCATTTCGATATTATTTTCAGGGGTGTTGCCATAGGACAAATAATTTGTATGTAAAAGTAAACAAATATTGAGTTCGTTTAAAAATAAAATGCTGGATTTATTGTAAGTCTGATACCTATATTTGATTTAGGTTTTTATAGTTTCATTCTTTATGAATAGGTAGTATTTTATATATTAATTAATGTCTTTGTATAGTATTATTGTATTTATTAATTATTTTAATATGAGCTTTTGTTGAACGAATTATAAACAAAACTTTAATACGTCAGTAGTACCTAAAGCCCTAAAGGCTACTACAAATTAAACACTCAATATTCAGGTTCTCTAAAAACATCATCTTTTTGTGGTTACTTCTCCCGATATCTCGCGGCAACCCTAATATAACGGTTGGTTTTATTTACATGAAGTGTGTTACGTGTGGAACAGAGGCATTCGTTAGTGCTCTGATACAATCTTTTGTGGCGGCCTGCGAAGATACTGTTCCGTGGACATAGTTTATTAACTGCTACTACTATTCGTTCCGAGTATTGTACTCATAGGTTTTACTTGGGACTTTTGTGCTTTTGTGGGAATTAAAGGCCTATTGGTGCAAGGATACTAAGTGTTTAGCATGCTGTGTTGACGAGGATAAGGGCCAAGCGTTTATGTTATTTGCCATTTTATTTACTATCATCATCATCATTTCGGCCCGGTATCACCCTGGGTATCACTGCCCTTTATCACTGCTGGGTATAGGTCTTTCTTTCTTTTTTCTTTATATACAATATTTTATGTAAATTGGCGCTAACTATACGTAATGCAAGATAAACTAATTTTACATTCTAGAATAAGTACTTACCATCGTTAGGAATTTATAATATTTAAGTATTTCAATATGGCTTAGTTACAAATGTGAAAAATGTAAGCATGTAGGAAGTAAAATTCAAATTTACACGTGAAACAGGTCTTTAGTAGTTTTGTGAAGATCAGAAGTACTTTTACTTGCACTGTAAGTCATCTACGCATTCGTAGCAACCCTAAAATAGCCGCTAGTTTTAAATACATGAAGTGTTACCGGCGATAGATACGGTGGCATTAGTTAGTGTGGTGATAACATCTCTTCCGGCGCCCGGTCAAGAGGATCCAGGCTCTATTAACAGCTTCTAATTGTAAATTATACATACCAGTTACGCTTTTAATTAATCGCAACCACGATCGGCAGAGAAAAAGGAAGGCCTTATAGCTAGCAGTGGGTGATATTGGGCTGAAATGATGGTTATAAACCGGCATGCACCAGAGACAATAAACCCACTATTAATTTATTCACGGTCATCGGTGACCGCGGTGGCTTTCAAAGGGTTAAGCGAATGCATACGTGCAATTATTGTTAACTACTTCCTTCAATATTTTAACAATATCAAACCACAATATTCACAATTTATTGCTGATAGAAAATGCCAAAGGCATTAAATCCGCTTTGTTTGTTTAGTAGGTACATGGGATCATGTTTAATGGTTTACCCTGAATGGATGACTAAAGCACGCAAATATTATTTACCATTAAAATATCTGCTACTCCGTTGACCAACAAAGAGGGCCAACCCTAAAATGATGCTCTCATAAAGTATGTTACCGATAGTTGCCGTATCATTCGTTAGTGCGGCGATAAAATCGGTTCCGGCGCCGTGTGATGGTTCCGGGTTTTACTGTTGAAATACGAGAAAGCACACTTTGTGAATTGATGCAAAGAGGACAACCCACAGATTTCGTTTATTAATTACTGTCGTTAGTGCTTAGATAACATACAAGCTCTGTTCACCGATTCTTCTAACTTTAGGAGTGGTGATCATAAATAAAATTTGGATTTTGACGACCTTATTGACTCAGTGGCTAGTGGCTGGGTTCGATTCCCGAACGGGGCAAAAATTAGTGCGAACCGCAGATGTTTGTCTGGAGTCTGCGTGTTTGTGTATGTGATATTTCATGTTTGTGAAAAGCATCACACAGGAGAAATTCAAAGCGTGGGGCGACGGTTTAAAAAAAACACGCTTTGATCGACCCCTAATAAAGTCCTCCAGTAAGCGCATTTATCTATAGAGCCAAATCATTAAGAAACACTTTTTTACGCTTCAGCGTAAACATAATGTTGCCTATTTTTTAACATGACATTTACATGCTTTAACATTAACTAACGATATTATCGTGCCAACAAATGTCCGCGTCACTAACGTTCTCACCAAATTAAAATTATAATTTAACACCAAAACATTAATTAGATTAACTTATCAACATTTACGTGACTATAATTTACGAGCGAAATATGCAAATGCATCGACCATACAAGCCCGCACGGTAGCCCACTCGAACAGAGTTATTAATATGTTTACAAACCAGATAAAGAGGCCCTTTGTATAAATGACTATAAAAGTAATTGGTGTAATTCATCTTGTTCAAATTGGGGTTATACCGCGGGTCTAAAGTACCACGCGTTACCATTACACGGTTGGACCAGAGGTAGCAATACACCTGGATACTTTCGTAATTTTTATGACCACGATTTATGAGTTAATTGGCAGTGAATTGATAATTTTACTAATAACTGTGTTATTTTCTTAAGTGGCATGTATGCACAGCTTAAGTATCCACTACTCTCACTTTGATGGACATCGGAGGTAAAGCCACGCCTGTTGCGGAGACGTTGGATGGTTGATTTTGCATCCAAGACAAGAAAAAGATAATTTGCCATTCACAATTAAATTTGTTTTAACATCGCTTTTTTCGACCAGTCACAAGCTCTATATTAGAAAAAGCGCTTTAATTATTAAATAAACCTTGTGGGGTAATAAGTCGTAAATCCTACCAAGCAAGTCATGTCTAAAACTATCTTTTAGTATCTATTCAGAAACGAACGGGTTATGTTACACATATTTATTCGATCTAGTTCCATCTAAATCATTGATAAGTAATCAGGGATTAGGAATATCATAGACAAGATAAGACAACTCAAAGAGGTCTATGTTCATCTGATAATTTTGATGCGACCATCGGCCAGTATAATTTAGTTGTTACAGATAGATGCTTGTATCTGGAGTAAATGTATGGACATGTTATATTGAAAGATGAATGTCATACTATGATTAAAAGAGTATCTTACACGATTTTAGCAATGAGGAAGATTTTAGATTAAGAACAGAGGAAGATCGGAAAAGAGATTGAGAAAGAGGAAGAAGAGACTGCAGGCGGACATGATTACAAGAATGTATTTTAACATACATAACAGCAGTTAAGAAAATGATATGAAGATGACACATATAGGTTCTATTTTTATTCCTACATACTTTAATTTCAAACTCATAAACATTTCAAAAAAAATCCTCAGAGTAAAACTACCACTATCTAAGATCCCGTTTATTTTTTTTGCTATCCGTTGTACAGTCAACCATTCATGAAACGATATGAAATCCTGAACAACAAATCATTTAATCTGCTGTATCAACATAATATGCCATAAATATTATCTTCATAACGTAGTGACATGTTCCAATCATTCACCAACTGTCAGTATGATGCAATGTTACGTGACAACGGTGACATCACGACAATCTGGCCAAGCGAATATCAGAACCACTCCTACGGAATAATAACACACTGGAAATCGGTCAGAGAGACATTGTCTGCCATTGTTCGAAGCAGCTAATTACCTTAATTATTATACCATGTAGGCTCGACCATTCAAAGGAATCTGGCTTTGAGCTAAGCTAGAAAGCTCACATAACAAACGTCAAGAGTTGATGGCGATTCCCGTAAACCTACTACGGTTTCGATCGCTTCTACGACTATAGCACATTTTGACATAAAATTAAATGTTACTTAATTATGATAATACATAAATCCTAGATTGTTTAAAACCTAGTGATTTAATTATTTTTTAATCACTTACCCTAGTGGATACGCGATGTTATAATGATTAAGAAGCTTTAGCGTGTTAAATTCTTTACTACCCTTTTTGTCCTACTTTTTGGCAAAGTGTCCTCTCTTTTTGTCCTTCTCTGCTCTTTATCTAATACAATAGTTATAAAACTATACAATTAATGTATATTTGTATATTGGCCTCTATATAAGGCTTTGTTAACCGTAGTTATGTACTTAACGAATGAAACACCCATAAGTAAACCTCATCGTTCTATTCCAATCGCACTTGTTGGCCGTATGCTCCGTGTCAAAATAACTCCCCATAATCTGCCGCCCATACGATAAATGTGGTCGAACCCGGATATATTGACGTCTGGAGCTGTCTATATACATATATCTAACGTCTGTTTGTTTGTACATATTACACACAAATTTTCATTTGATTTCCTCGTGTATTAATAGCTTGGCTGTTCATAAACTTGCGTATTAAATTTTGCGTTCTTATATTATAGCCCCACATTTGGCTAGTTCTCATGTTATACGACCTAAAGTATAGCCTACTAATTAACGTATTTGTCGCCTTTTGTAGAAGTCTGTTTCCTCACGGATAATAGCCCATCTATAGCTCTGGTATTTAAAGAACAAATTCCGCTCTTTTAATTAAATAACATCGCGCAACAGCAAATTAATATACAGTTGCATTCAATGAAGTCCTCCCGATACTAAAACAGCAATTCCATTTATCTAAATTACTTGGCGGTCGTATTTTACGACTCCATTTTACTTGGCGCGCAGTTTAATCGTCTGACCTAGTAATTCAAACAACTAATTTCTAAGCAATAACAAGGGATAGGGTAAGTACTCACTGATTCCTAGATCGCAAGCGGTTTGAAGCACGCACTGCGCGAAGGAAACGCAGCGTTTAAGATGGGAATTACTTGCTGATTTCCAGTTCGTTGAACCAAGTAATAGCCTAATGTTTACCCATTTACGTAAAAATATGTATTACATTAGTACTATGCCCTTCTTTCAGGCTTTTTACCTAATTTATGGGACTTTTAATGAGCTGCTCGATGTCTTTGGAATTTTGAGAAAGGAGTGTACAGATTGTACTTTTGTAATCTGGTGCAGGACTTACACTGACGGTATAAACCTCAAGTGCCTTAAGACCATGTAAGGGTAACAATTAAGCTAAACTTCTCGGCTCAAATGCAAATCATGATTCTAAATTTACTATGTAAGAGTGGCTGTGATTTGACATCCGCAATCTGTATTCGCAATGTGGCTTTATTGGTACAAGTGGATGCATGCTGGTCATTCTCTTAACGTAATCCCTCAAGCGCTTCTTAAAGCGATTCGATTATTATGAAACATTCTGCAAGAGGCTTGCTTTATTACTTATTTTACTCTCTTATTTCTAAATCTTAGCTAAGTAAAGGTTGCCAAAAATGCTATTTATTGCTTACTTCTTATAAAGAGCTTTGACGTCCAGTCCTTAAAATCGCAGTCAGAATAAGGAATCAATATCCAAGAGCGCACCAACCGGTGTATTTGTGTACATGACGTCATTGAAGGCCTATTTATCCCAAATTGGCTTACTATTTCCATTATTCTCGCGTCTTGTACATCTTTGATCAGCATTTGTTCCTTTACTCGATTTAATAAGGCATACAACGACCTTGCGACCTGCTCTACTAGTCGAACACAATAATCTGCTATGATAGTTGATTAAATAAACGTGCGACGGTTCCTACACCGTGTGAGTATACTCAAAGTGAGTAACGGTGTGTAACAGAGTGAGCCCGCAATTAACAAGGTCTGGTTCAGAATAGGACAAGATGTGGCACATAAGCTCATATACTAGTTTATAAGGCGAATATTTTATAATGAACCTATGTACCTACGACGTTGGCTCGAAGCCCTGGAGACCCACAATTATTACCTGTTACCCATAACTGTACCGTTCCAGTATTAAGACGCATATTACCCATACTGTGGTTAAATTTGCATAAATACAGAATATAGATTGATAACATTATCTTAATGAGGCACAATTAGGTACAACTAAAATAATACCATGAGATATTTAAATGTCTCAAGCCAATCTAAGGATTATAGAGTTGATTACAGAGAGTCTGCGTTGTTATCAATTTAAAATAATTAAAATACCAACTCCATAATAAACTGGCTGAGTGCGAATATGTAGATTAACAAGCAGAAGCTTTTATACTTTATTAATTGCTAATATCATTTTATGACAGTCTTATTAAGGTAATGCCTCGTAAGAAACCGCACAGACTTGTTTTACATTACAAAGTAAAGTAGCTAAGCAACGAATTTTATCTTCGATGTATATGGACAGTAGAAAACTTAAACGTTAACTATGTGGATGATGATGATAATAATAATTCACACAACTTAGCTTTAGATTAAGTTCCTAAACTTATATGTTTATCTTTTTGAACATTGTAATAATTGAAATATAATCTAATATTCTCGAAATGATATGTAATCGAAATCGCTAATATAATCGAAATGTTCGTAAGTCATAAGAAGATAACACCGGTTACAGTTTGGTTACAACCGATTGTAAGCTTCGAGATTAATGCAAAAGTAAAATTAGGAAAGGTGTAGGTAGGTGAAGACAAAACTCTAACTTCATAGCGGTCAAGCAAAATAGGAAGGAAAACGATAAATTGATAGCCTTCTTAAAATAACACGGATACAATAAGCTCACAGTACCTTAGTTAGTTTATCATAACACCATAGGAGGTGCACAGCCGTTGGAGTATGCAAAACAGGTTGAAGCGAATGCAATTATTGCAGTCATAGATAGATGCATAGAATTTTAATCATAAATCAATGGGTTTATGCTGCTTTGGGCATTCACGGCGTGAAGCTATGGCGCCAGGAGACCCCGGAGGGACAGTAATCTTTATGACGGAACCATGCTGTCATCGACATATTCTAGCGTTTGAACCACACATTATTGCTTCCACGTGTTGCGAATTGTGCATAATGTGGACCATTTGACCTAGTCATGCTAACCTGTGGTACATTTCGTGAATGGAAGTCTGTCTGATTAAAACGAACCTCGATATTGTACTTGTGTATAACTGTTTGTGGTTAACAATCGGATAAATCTGAGTTACAATATATTGTCGTAAGTTTATTAGGATTTATGTTTGATTGGTTGAGAGGAATCAGGTCAGAGGTTTCATTAATTAAATGATGTTTACCTTCTTGTTGTATTTTTTTAAACGGTTATGCTTTTGATATTTCGTTTTGTTGGTGAAAAAACTATAGAACCACCAATAGTAGCAATTTATGACAGCACTAGCTGCGCCCCGCGGTGTTACCCGCGACATTTTTTCGGGATAAAAAGTAGCCTATATGTTAATCCAGGGTATATCCTATCTACATACCAAATTTCAACCAAATCGGTCCAGCCGTTTATGCGTGAAAGAGTAACAAACATCCACACATCCACACATCCATACATCCATACTCACAAACTTTCACATTTATAATATTAGTAGGATATTGCCTTCAGTCTTCAAGTGAGCTTTCACATAAGATGACAACATTATTTTGCTACGTATTTCTTAATTCCGTACAAGTCTCAATCAGGAGCTGCCTGTGCGGATATTAAGAGAACCTAATCAGATAATCCCACTAATGTTGATCCTAAGAAGCAGAATAGTTTATTTGCTTGAAATGTGTTTACAGATATTAAGAAGTTACTAATAATGGCAAACAGTTCAAAGCGACGCTTTAAGAGGTTATTAAATATGGACAGGATTGAATGCAATAAGCCATCACTTTATTGAAGATTAACTATTTCTAAGCAGTTCACCTAAATGTGATTTCTAAAAAGTAGAGTGATTATATAAAATGATTGGTCTTACGTAGAAGATGATCACATTATTGCTATCTTAAATAAACAGAATAATTTCCTAGAAACACGGGCATTTATTGCATCAATTTCTAAGCTTGTATTACAAAATACTCTCCATACATTACGGCGGTTGTTGACGCAAACGTTGACGCATTTTTACATTAGGCATTTAAATTGCGCGTACTTGAAGCGTTTTTCCTAGTTATAATTATGCGCAACAATCAGGCTAGATCGTCACCCATAAAATTTGAATAGTTAAATGAAATATGAGGCCACGTAATTGTTTTACAACTGGTCTAGCTTCAGGCGGCCGTCGGCGCCGGCCAAGAAGACGAAAAAGTGATTTGGCAAAATTAATGACTAGCTTCCATTTAGTTAGGAATCTGATATCCACAGAGTAATGAAATAGCCAGAAAATTCACAGATTTCAGAATGTTATTTATGATTTTAAGTAACTATCTCATATCTCTGCTGATATCTTTATATGAGACTTTTACTACTGTCTTTTCAACTAAAAGCTTTTATGTTGTTATAAATGGGTTCCACTGATGTTTCTGTCGCTTTAATGTTTTTTTTGTTCTTCAATAAAAGTACAAAACTAAATATCAAAGAAACACTTATTAGACGATAATTATAAAATAAATGTCGTTTTCTTGGACAGTTTGAGATAAGTTTTACAAGACAACATTAGTTTGACAAAATTAGTTAGATAATCGTAGTAAACTAATGCAAAATTTCATCTGGTGTGAAGCCGAACTTGAAATAGATGACGAAGATAAGAAACCAGTCCAGTGCAAGCCTAATTTGCATGCTAACGCAGAAACTTTTAAATCTTGGTCAGATTTAAAGCATAGAATTGTAACAATTACGTATCCATTCACACTGTTACAAAAGTGGAGCTGTACTAAAAATGTACATATTGCCCAATTCAAATGACGGTGACACCGTAAACATGCCAAGTGTTAAGAAACCGCGATAGCCAGATACGGGAGATAAACTAGCAGATAACCAAAAAACAAAAGTTGATACCGTTATACTTTGCTATCCGAAATCTTTTATTAGAAAGTTTATATTGTTAAAAACTTTTAAAGGATTCAGCTTGATTAATGAACTGACGATGTTACAAAAGAGATTAATTTTTTTTCTATACTGTGATTAATGTTTCTCACATTTGGTATCGACGCCAATTAAGATGTTTGCAAAACTTTTTGCTGAAGCTTCTGTTTCATTCATTAATCTACAATTCAATGTTAAAACAAACAGTGCACTAGCTACATTGTATAATTGAGATGTGTCTCGTTACGGCCACTTTGTATGTTTGCACAGTTATTAAGATCAAATGACCGGCGCTAGCGCACACACGACAAACATTCGGCTAAATGTTTACGTTATGCACGATATAAAATATTTGTTGCAGGAAGATATAAATCGTGATCGGCTTTAACCAAGTTTAGCTCACTTCCTTATATGTGTATGGAAATGCTGGAATGTTGTGGATTTATAGCGGGAATTATTGTTTCTTGTACCACGATTATTATAATAGAACGAATTAATTATCTGGACATTGTAGGTACCAGTGAAAGCGTGTCAACGCAAATAGTAAATTGTTTTGTCAGTATCTGTGGCAGTAGTTTTATCTATCCTTTGATCTTTGCGTCTATGTTATACAATTACTAACAGTTTTGTACTTGATATGGCGTTGCAACATGCCAGTTACGGATGTAATCTACACACTGATCAATAAGAAAAAAAAATGGTAGAAAATAATAAAAAGCTCTGAGACAAAATTCTACGATGACTGACTTTGTTTCCTCTTACTCTAAGCAGGGACACGATTGTGATTTCAATATCAGCCCATTAATAACTTGATAAATGCCGATATAGACGTTTGTCTTTAAATGGGTATACATTATTCTTTTAAATTACGTACTTAAGGAATTCCATATTGTTTCAGTTAGCCGATACCTCATCGGTAGAGGTTTCTTAATTAGACAACGACTGCATTAAATCATTCAAGTGTGTGACAAGAGCCTCCATAGAATCACCTACGCCAAATAACTCTGAATATTTAATTTCATTCCTTACTGGCAACCTAACGGATATAAATCTTGGCAGAAATGACAATGCATACTTGGCTACTTAGATACAAGCTAAAGTCATTGGAAAAGGCTGTTATATTAAACGTAAGATATAAGAATAATGTTATAGGTATGCATAATGATAATGATGTGGAGAACAATAATGAATATGGAGCTTCGCAGTCCTAAAGGACCAGAGTTCCTCCGGCTTATATACGGAAAAATAGCAACGAAATAATATTACCTACAATTTCATCTTTTAGTCCAGGGAATTGAACGTCGATTTTCTCACTCGGAATCAGTGAGAGTATACGAACATTTCCGACAAGGCCAACGTCATGTCAAAACAGTGTAAACACGAGCCATGCTTGTAGTTTGCATTAGAGAGACCGAGGGCTGTTTGCTGAGAAAACTTATGCAGCGTTCGAAACAGCGTGTTGGTATTTTTGTTTACAACTTTTCATTGTTTGGTAGAGTTAAGTGATGGTAAATTTCTCGAGACTGTATTTAAATATCTGGAATTTGTACAGTTTCTATTGAGAGATGAATGACGGTTGTCATATCAAAATCATCACCCCAAAAAATCTCATAATTATATCCAGTTTCTTCTTAAATAGTTTAAATAAATTACTGTCTGGTAGCATTAATTTTAAGCTTAATACTATCAAACTTTAATAAACCACGTTGTAAATTCTTCAATATTGCGATGCGTAGGAAAACAAACATCGTTTAGCTAAACTTGATTTTAATCAATTTGTTACAGTCTTACTCAATGAAACGAGAAGCACAAACAACAAATTAATTAAAGTATTACATGAGTTAAGTTGCTACGACAAGGTGGCACATCAATTGGCTGACGTATTTGCGTCAACACTGGCCGCAGAAAACTAATCAAACGCATCTAACTGGTTCTGGGATTAGCAGCCGTTGAAACGTAACAATTTATAATAGGCCGCGCGAAAACATGTTGTTATAGGAGCTAAAAGCTTTGGCTTTTGGTGTATTGAATAATTTGTTATAAATGTGTGCAAGTTGGTTATGAGATTTATTTACAGTCAAAAAGGTCATAGCATCATAGTGGCTTAAAAAATCCAGATTAAGGGTCCATCCATTAAGTTTTGGGATCAAAAGAAGGGCAGTCTTAGGCTGACCACATTTGTTGATTAACTCTTCCGTTCATGTTAATTCAATAAGAACTTGAAAATGAGGATTTGCTAAAACTAAGACTTAGGATCGAATTATGCTAAGTTAATACGTAATACGCGGACAAAATCCCAAGCAAAAGCTTACTTACAATGTTTTCAAATGCTGCATTGTTTTGCAACAAATCTCGACACAAGCGCCTATGTAATGAATTCAATGAAATGTAGACCGTTGGACTTTGACATTTGATTTTTTTGCAGTCCATTACCGTTAACAAGACAAGACCGTGTTAGAAACACATTAAAACGATTACATGAACTGTACGCACGTGTTCTCGGGGTCATCACACTAGTTGTGTCGCGCTGCGCCGCGCGCGGCTGGACCGTGTAATTATTGTTTATGTAACCGCTACCACCTTACGTCCACCGACAGATCTGATCGATCGACTTGCTTTACTATAAAAGGAATCCATGCCTCTAATACTCCCGTGAGATGAATACCAATGTATTTAAAAGTTGTTTCAAATATTTTTCTTAGTAGGCCAGAATCATGACTTGTTGATAGACGTATGGCGTCATTGCTAAATAAAGTACTGTCTTTGTCCTTTTAAAGTCATTAATTTGTAGAGACTAAGGGGTGTAATAAACAAATTAGAATGGGACAGCTATAGGTAGCGTTGAAGTGACATAGTAGGTCACATTGACGTTAATTAAACTCGCGACGATTGAGAAGTATTTGTTACAATTTTGGACATAAAAATAAGTAGGCACATCTATTGAAATGTAGGCCTAGTTAATAATGAATAACAGCATTCAATCAATCGCTATTGCTGTCGCCTGTTGAGAAACTTGTTCGTATGTATTTACACATATATAATTTGAAGGATGGGCACATTCGTCTACTGTCAGAAGAGTCTGGTTTGCCCAATTAATTAATTTACGTAATTTTCTATATTTTGTTTCACATGCATGATTTTATTTGATAGTCTTAGAAGTAAATACGTTGGGGTTATGAACTAAAATATACATAGCAACAGAGACTTTACCCTCTTAGTCGGACTTCTACGGTGTCTCTGTCTAAGGTCATAACATTATGCATATGCTGTGGTAACTGGGATTTAAGAGCTTTTCGATACATTCTACCTTGGCATAGTTGAAAGATAACACAAAAAAAATCTCATAAAGATACCTCTAGTCATACAAACAACTAATTCGTCACTAAACCATTTAAACACATCGTCAATCAATCGACAAATTTGCACAACAAATAAAACGTTTTGCAATTACCTAATAAGTATACAAACGTAAGATTTGACGTTCATTGTGCAACTGCGACTAAACCGTCCGACTAGTCGATCAATCATCGCGTTTAGTCTACATGTGTAATCTGTCTTGACATTGTGATGAGGAGCTAAGCTGATTATAAACAGTGTCGAACTGAGCACGTGCGTTCTGTTCAATTACTAGTAAGTAAGGCTCTTTTGTATTTAGACTGGTTTACGGTATATGACGCCTCCTTAGTCTAGGAATATGATATATCATCATTAGTTTTGGGAAGTGTGAGTGTTTATTTGGTATAAACTGAAACCTCAATCTTCAAATATTAGATATTAGCTTTTGCCCACAGCTTTGTCAGCGTTAAGCAGTCTATATCCTTTCTCAAGTCTTAAACTTTCCACATGCCAAATTTCATCAAAATCCGTACAGCGGTTTAGTCGTAAAGTCGTAACAGACAGAGTTACTTTCACATTTATAACATTAGTAAAGAAGTATGGATGATTAATAAAGTAGAATTGCATACTTTAGACACCTACCTATATTATTCCAAAACCTCCTGAATACAATGATCTTGAAACATAATTATGTTACGATATTTAATACCCTACCACGTCTGTACAATAAACATGCTAACGATACGCCCACAAAAAACTAAGATCCGTGAAATTAACAAAAATGTGTGAGTTCTAGTAGTCGATAAGAAGTCATACTTGAGACTTGAGTACAAATTGATTTTTTCAACAGCAAACCGTGTCAGTTATAATTATACCTATTTCGCTCCGAGCGTTTTACTAAATACACCACTCGGGTGTGTACGGTATATTATGAGCAATCAATTGAGTGCAGTGTTTGTTCTGCGAGTCAAGAATCAAATTGAAACCATTTACAACTACGTTATAATAGAACCACGAGGGTAAGTGGAGACAGGTGGGTTTCTGATAGACAGGTGGTCTAGAATCTTGGGTTAGGACATGGTTTTAATATGCCTAATAACTTTCGTGACTGTTATCCATATTCGGCTTGCGAGTCTGACGCATAACCAGCTCATGAATAAGGATTCCGATCGAGTTCGAAACTAGTCAGGCATTCCCGAATACACACGTGAGTAAACCGGCGTTTATAGTAAATAATAGGACATGGTCGTCTTAGATAGTCAAAATCTTATTAAGACGATATCAACAGAAGGCTTATACCCTACAGACAGTGATACAGGCCTGTATTTATATTGGATTAAACGCAAATAATGTGATGACTTAAAAAAAATAGCTCATTCCTTGGCAGCGGTGGATTTGAACTACAAAAAAGTGTATATATTTTTAATTCTAGCTAAGATCAATAAACACAAGAAGCACAAAAAGAAGAATAAGTAATACTTAAAAATTAGTAAAGCGGGCTCACGGTGTAAGACTAGCTACACCATACTTGTAAACCCACTACAACACGATAGCAAAACTATATCCTCCTTTAAGATTCGTGTACTTATAGTGTTCTGAGATAAGATACTGCATTTAAAATTTAAATGTAACCGCCTCTAATTGCAAGTGGGTTTCTGGTTGATAATATAATTAAATTAATATGAATTATTAAAATCTCTTGACTTTGACATTCTACTTCGTACCTAACATTATAATCGTTCAATACCTATTCTACTAACCAAACCTAACAGTACAATGCCTAAATAAGTAATAAACATCTATTATCCTAAACATTAGTACCCAAACTAAGATCCAACAGTACCATAAATTTAACACAGAGCAGTGTTGTTAAACATCGGGATACTAAACCGTCTAAATACTAATTGCACGAGCTAAACATCTGAGTCGGAATGTGAGCCATTATGCGACCAGCGAAGCAGATACGGCGTTCCATTATAACTTGCAGATCACAAACACTGACAATTACTGACCTAACTGGTATAGAATTCACCGGTTGGTTGCGGAAGTCAGATGGCAGTTCCGTGAACCACTAATTATATCTTCAGTCACATTTGGTTTGCCTGAAAACTGATTTACTTACTTTGAAAATTAGTGACGTAATGTTGAGGCAGTTAGAGTTTAAGAGCATTATGAGAGAGGGTTTTGATAAATTTGTTTTTTTTGTAAAGGGCTCAAAGACAATGAAAACAGCCGTCACGTGAAACGATGTTGTAGGTTTCAGTTGGAAAACATTAATTTGTATTAGGAAGGCATCTCTGATACAAATTCATTACCGCAATAAAAATAAGTAAAAAACTATTGATAAGGTTACAGTTTAGATAAACGTAAGTATAGGTTAACTATCGATGGAAGGGAGGTTAATATTCCTTTACGTTCGAATACTATCATTTTAGATGTTAACTTTCCCGAATAAGTAAAATCGCACAACGGCTGCGCAATTACACATACCCACAACACAAATGACACACCGGGCACACTTCATATCACGTCTGTACCTTGCATCTATAATTTGCAGCAAAAATTGGCCGGCAATACACCGAATAATTCGCATCACTGGCCAAAAATTACATGGAGCGCCACTTTAATTACAGCGACGACCAAAAATCTCAATCAGGATGTGCCATGAATGACGCGTCCCATATATGCGACCGATGATCCGGATCGTCGCGCCCGTGAGGCCCGGTTGCGACACTGAACAAAGAGACACTGTCTCTTTGTCGTTTCAGGACCTACTGACTGAGGCGGCATCGAATTTGGTACACTTTAAATCGTTCAGTTTTTAAATCGATTGAAGTTTGGCTTTTTGGGAATTAATCGAGAGAGTTCGTTGTTGCTCAAGAGTTGGAAAAGAATTTTTCTTCGCGTATACTATTCATGTATTTACTATTGTTAGTATAGGAAATATTAATATTAAGTTTTAAGCGAAAACGATTTTTAATTTATAGGTAATATAAAATCATTTATTAGTTTTATGTGTAGTTGCAAAAATGTCGGGTCTTGTGTCCACTGCAACGTCCACGTCATTTTTCATTGTGCACTTAAGCATAGAATAATAATTAAGAATAACTTGATAGTTTTTAAATTCTGTCTTTGACGATGTGATGCTACTCATTTAAATAAAACTATGTGTCTCCAATAGAATAAATTTGCGTAGTACTACTTTCTACATTATTTCTACATTCAGTAATTCTGTAGTTAATGGTTGCAAAATCGTTAGTAAATGCTCTAACGATTATAGTTTACTGCGCACTAAAGTATAACTTCTCCTTTTATTGTTTTCTTACTACCGGATACAAACAATCATAATTATTTAGATTGCATCTAGTGAAAACACTAATTTAATAATCCTTGCTATTATAAAAGCGAAAGTACCTCATTCGGATTTGTTACCTCACCACAATTAGCAATTAGACCGATCGTAATAAAATGTAGTATAGATTGAACCCTAGGGAAAGTATTTAGCCCACTAATGGCAATCCTGAAAGATGTGGTAACATTTTCTTCGCAAATACGCAAATGGAATTAAGCATAATATTCAACGTTCTAGTCAAATAAAAACTATAATAATATGACCTACGTACCTACCTCTGTCAATTTACCATAGCAACCTGATAATATAAAAAAGTGCATCAATAAATTAAAATGCTTCTCTCAGTGCAGAAAGACCGCCTTTGTCCTACACTGGGTCAGTTACAGGGTGTTATTATTAAATTATGTGATCTTATGATAGAAATAGATCGAATCATTGAATTCGATTTGTGTAATTGATTAAAGTCAGAATGTAGGTCAGAGTATCAATTTGTGGCCAAATTGTACAACCTCGGTCCCAAACAGAACCATTAACTTGTTTAATTCGATCTTTAAAGATCATTAAAGTCGCATTTCAAGACGTTTACATTTCCAGCGTCTATTGTAACGAGATAGATTCATTCGAAATAGATAAATTGTTCTTCAAATATTTTAACTACTTTTAAATTATTATATCGAAGGTAAAATAAGTTCTTAGAAAGATACTAGCTCTCGTTCGCGCAGACAGCTGCTTTTTTGAGTCTTAATATTGATCAATATTAGTCGTCCACATCTCCACATACCAATTTAAGTTCAAATTATCCACATTCCAAACAATACGATCGATTCAATGGTAACAAACACTTAGACGGAGTTATTTTCGCATTTATAATAATGAAGAAATCAAAGATGCGACTGAGAGTCAAAGTGGTCGAAATAACAGAAGGCCTAACAACAATATTTTTGGCTTCTTCTTTTTATTTATGTCAATAAAACGTCACAAGCCTTGGAACCAGGCGGACCGGCGCCATTGTCATTGGGTGACTGGTGGATGCAAATGGCAAGTTACCGTTTATTGTGGCGTTTTAAGGGGGAGGTCTTTGATCAACAGTGGAACATTTTCCTACCGAAGATTATGAAATTATTATATGGAAATAAGTCATAATATTGTGGTGTACATATTGACCAGTTAAAAAAGATGCTAGCAAGGTTGGCTGTCAAAGAAACTCAGTCCGATATCGTCACTTATCGAGGCTCTCCTTGCCACGGCTAATGATGATGATGTTTATCCGTGCTGGAACCAAATTAATCCGTGACATTTAAGGGCTACTTATATGAAACAACTCGATTAAACAAACGATGGAACTATTGGTTAGTTAAATCGAAATTTAGCACAAATCGATATTTAATGTGTTTAATGTAATGATGCAAGTGGCCTTAAAATTAAGCAGATTAGTTAAACGTGTGACGTTATGAATAAAAAATTGCGATGTAGAGTTTTACGAATTTGATTTAAATGCATGATGTAGCGGAATCAATGCTAGATAAAGTTTAATTGCTTCTTACTAATGTAGTTTCTCACTCGCTTGCCCCTAATTACCCACAAGGCATAACGGTTTGGCGAAATAATTCTTCTACCTAATCTTCGGAAAATGCAGGCGATGACAAAAATACATGGTGCATACATAAGTTACGCCATTGTAAAAAGGTGAAATATTGGCCATTAATAATTTAATAAATGTAATAAATGCAAACAAACATAGACAATATATTTTATCCGTCTGTGTTCAAACAAGTACGTTTGTATGAAATTATAAATACCAACTGTTTCAATATTAGTTGGCATTGTTTTGTTTTTGAGAATAACGGCAATTTATGCGCCGCCGTCTCGCGTCTCTTCATGACATTTACATTCGTCATTCAGGCGCGAATGACACGGTTATCGTTGGTAATACGTAACTGAATATGTTAAATTGGCTGGTGCAATTTTTTAAATACCTAGTTAACATATTATTTTATTGTTATCATTCCCTTATACTTTTTTTGATTGGATTATTATGTCTTATTTGGATGTCCTCCTAAGCCTCCTAAGCATCGATTGGATGTTTATTTTGGAGGTTTCTCGAAAGCCTTTTAGATATAATATAATATTATGTGAACGATTTTGAGACCTTCATCCGATTCTCTTAATATTGGAATGAAAGGACATTAATACCACAAATCTTTATACAACACGTGATTGTATTTCCAATTGACAGCATTCAAATGTAACGGAAAAGCCACTACTTCAGAATACATTATCGTGCCCCAAATAATATTTAAGATCCATTGACAACGTGACTGGAAATGCGTACGTTTCATAGTAAGACGCGCCTTCGTTCTTCTAGGAATTACATTCCATTGTTTAATTAATCCAAGTAACGGCTGTACCATGACATCCGACCATCGTGTTGTGTGGCCGTTTGCTAACTATAATAATCCTAATTATTATTACCAGAATTATAATTACATGTTGACAAATTGGTCCTAACTGTACTCAAGTGAGTAATGGATCCTGTCTCATAACCCGTGAACCATAAAGTAAGACGTCTTAATACAATTTTACGACAAACTTCCGATGTAAATAGAACACGTATCTCAAAACATAATCAGAGTGGTAATAGCCAAAGGCTAATGAGTTGGACTATTCGTCAATTGGTCGTGACTTAGAACTAGTTGCACAGAACCTACCTACTTCTAGCGCAAGAATTATGACAAGCTGGTACAGTCAGAAATTTTACATTAGGCGATTTCAAGACCCATTTCAGCATAATGAAGCTGACTTTAACTTACAGTATCATTCTGTTAACAAAATTAATTATAAGTAAAAAGAAAAAGATTTATAAGAGTAAACATAAAGAATTGTTTAAATACAATATGGTGACTCCCTGATGCTCTAAATACCCTATTACATACATACATTCTTGTTACACCCACGAATTTACATCGAAAGGACTATTCGTGTTAAAAGTAAAATTCCAATAGTTTACGAGGTTACAAGGCCCTAAGTAAGGGCGCACGCGTGATGTTTAACAATATCATTATAGGGCGATGCGCTCCAGCGTTTTTGACGCAACGTTCATTGTGCAGTTGTACGCGAACAAGATAGTAGGTGGTGAAATACGTCGGAAGTTATCGTGTTGTGAGTAATTGATAGTAGTAGTATGCTGATGTTTTTCCTCCAGAAGTCTTCTTATTGGTATTTTTACTTTTTGAGGAAGTAATTGACTGCCTCGGTGGTCTAGTGGTTGCTAAGCGCGACTGTCGAGCACGAGGTCCTGGGTTCGAATCCCGGGTCGGATAAAGTGTTACTGGGGTTTTCTATTAGGTAATTCTCAGTAGCAGCACGGAGTCTGGATTTGTGCCCGGTTGATGGCAATAGGCTCGCCCCCTATTACATTGGAAACTAAAATATAAATAGCGAAATGTGGGTGTACTGAATGCCTCTGCCTACTTGATCACCCAGTTTTACATTAGTTGTTTCATCCCGTTCAATATATAAAATACCGGAAAAATAATAAAAGTTGACTACCATATACAGTTTTACAAGAAGCTATACAAGAATAGTTAACCCTGAGTAGGTTACATATTAAAATGGAAGTCATTTAATAAGTGGACACAATAATTTGTTTTTATCCAAGATCTTACACAACTTTAGCATATCAAACATACCAGCATATACGGGGCATTATGTCGTGAGAACGACTATAAGCCGCGGTGCCTGTCATGCTGGATGTACTACTGTAACTGGCGGGTGCGTCGTGCTTGCATTCAAGTGCCAACACATCAGTTCTGACTGACGTTTGTTTATAGGGACACAATGTCAAGTACACAGAAGACACACTTTACATGTATTCACACATAAGCAGATGTTCGGACCGTATGATCCTTGGCAAGGATCGAGCCATTTCCTTTCTTTTTGCATCATTTACTTTTATGTTTATTGAACTATTTTATTCATAGCAATAAGCGTGGATATGCACATAGGACGTCGTAGTGTTTTAGTTTTAGTTATTTTTTCCACGCCTAATCCAACTTTTGATACAGATATAATTAACAACTTAATTAGGGCCCTAATTTTTTAAATATTTTCAGTAGGTACCCTGTAGAGACTAAAATGGAGTTTAGACTCTTGTGGGGCCTTTTTAAATTTGTCATTGATTTATTATGAAATAAAGGAAATTTAACTAGTATATAATTAATTATTACTTTCAAGACTATACCTTTTGTATTTCAACTTTATGTCGTGTGAAAGACAGGTAAGGAATGTCATGTACCACCTAGTAAACTATTGTAAATGGTGGCACGTCATAAATGAACGTAAGTGTTGTAAAAAACAAGTCTTTACTACAGACGGATGTTTGTGAAGACGCAATTAAGGATACATTGAGAAGTATACTAATTGATGAATTGCATGTATTAAACAAACAACAAGGCGTGATCAGAATAATGTGAAAAATAGCAAAGTATTTCTAAGTTTTCTGTCTGTAAACTAAATAAAATTAGAGGAATCTTTTAATAGTGTAGATGCTTTGATCCTAGTTTTAGAAAAATATAACAACAAATGTTTATTACTAGAGGACCCGGCAGAAGTCGTCCTGTCCGAAAAAACAGCTGTCAATTGAAAAAAATGGCGGAGTACCAAAAATAATTTATTAATAAAATAATAAATTGTTCAATATTTTTTTCGTTATTCTGTTATTTGTGGCGGAGGCGAATACAACAGATCAAAATCCTTGAAAATGAGTCCATCCGTTCTCCGGTTATAAGTGTTCTAATAAACTCGGCTTTTTGTTTTACAATATAAAAGATGATGGTGAAACAAATACGCAATACGCATCGTGGCGTTTTAGTTACAGACCAAGAAACTAAGAATTTCTTGCTAGGATAATCCTGTTTACCGGAAAATCGATATGGTGATAATATTCATGCAAGAGAAGCTTATAGTTATAAAATATGGCTCAGTCCTGTAAGTTTTTATACCTGTGTATATGCTACTGATATTAATAGCAAAACAATTTGCATTAAAAAGCTAAACCATCCTGGTTTAACTGCTATTTTCAAACAAATTATGTGCAGAATATATTTGCAACAAACTTGTACTTGGACTTTTCAATTTGCTATAATTTTATATTAATGAGCTCTACAAAGTTAATTGCGAGTTATAACAGCGCGTCGACGAAAGCACACATAGAAATTGCATTTAGCTTTTATAGGTAGGTCGCTTATATTTATAGCAATAATAAATGTTATTTATAACATTTTGTCAATTCCCTTCTCGGTTGTATAGCTATAGGCGTTAAATAAGGATAAATAATTTGCCCAATGGCAAACTAAAATGCCTGCTGAGCACGAGGCCCTTGGTTCAAATCCCGGGTCGTGCAAAGTGTTACTGGGATTGTTTATTAGGTAATGGTAATTTTCAGAAGCAACATGAAGTCTGGATTTGTGCCCGGTTGATGGCAATAAGCTTGTCCCCTATTACATTGGGACCTAAAACGTTACTGGGGAAATGTGGGTGTACTATATTATGCACCTCTGCCTACCCCTTTGGGAATACCGGCATGATGTTATGGTTTGTATGTTGAACTAATAAACTACGATATATTATAAAAAAGCGTAACTGTCATATACCACAGTATACAGTTCACTCAAGTACGTAAAAGTGTTAAACAAATTAAAGAAAAATGTAGGTAGTGAGAAAATATTGAGTCATACATAATAATAGATATGGTGATGAGGAATTATTTTTAAACTTCTTTTTTTTACTTCGTAGTAAAATGTTTTGTGTGATGTGTCGTTGAACCAGCCACTGTGTCAAGTTGACATGACGCGCTATTATTTGCCGTATTTCAACTTTTGGCGCCAACGTAATGACAGTTATTTTTTTAAATATTGCCTTTTTTAAATATTTAATGACGCTACACTGAAACACTAATCTTTTAATGGCCTAATATTTTATGCGATGATTATTTTTAACATCAACAAAACAAATATTATTCCAAATTATTATAGAATATTAAATTGAGCATAATATTCGCATATTTCACGAAGATATTGCTAAATTATAATAATATAATCTTTATAATTATTATCTTTGATTGCGACTTAGATAATATAAAGCTCAAATTAAATTCTTTAGATCAAAATAAATTAAAGTATAACACAAAGGAGAGTGAGCGTGTATAAGGAATGTGATGCGTGTGAATGAAGCAAAAGAAGTATGCCAGGATCGTAGCAAATGAAAATCCGTGGTCTCTGCCTACCCCTCAGAGAAACAGGCGTTACTTTATGTATTATGAATATACAAAGGAGAAATAAAACTTAGCAGAGGAAAGTTTACATTCAAACTACATACCAACTTTAAAAGTCATCGTTTGGGCTTTGAGTATTGCCCTAAAACCTGTTCGATTTTTTTATATAAGCTCGTAGGTGAGAAGTAGTAGCAGTAAGTAATTAACTTAAGCAATAAGCGTGTTGATGACTAATTATAATCATAATTATGCCTCTCTTATCCCTTAAATCACTTTTCATACTTGCGACTAAATCGCTTTAACATCTATTATTATATCATAAATAACGTTTACATTAAATGTTTGTCATTTACATCCTTTTAATTTACCTATATGAACACGGAGGATAATTAATATTATAATTAAGTGCAAGTAGTTAATTGTAAAAGCCAGTTTTATCGAGGTCTGGTTTACAATTGTTTTATAGTACATAATAATAATTAAGTACCTATAGGTAGAATGTAATGAATTATTCAATAAAATCGTCAATAAAATTTTTCTTTTTTAATTCTCAATCTGCTGTATTTAAATAAACTCCTTCGTAGACGTATAAACCATAAATACAGCTATAATTTTAAGACTTAAAAATGGAATTTCTTGAAAACTTTTATACTATTGGACGAAAATAAAAATAATAAAGCCATTTGCAATTTATCGTCCATTTATTAACCATAAATCCAATTTTCTAATGGAATATACTGTCAACTATTTTAATTACCACAGGAAATTGTGTTCATAACAGAAAAGTTGTTAAATTATGCTAAACGTTAATATATTTTAAGTGATATTAGGTAGCTATGTATAATATATATTTTACGTTATTTAATCTGGCTGGCAAATTAATAAAAAGTTGTCAACTCGAGATCAAAACAGTATATATTTATAGTCGAAACTATTATAAAGAAGTAAGTATCGTGAATCTTCGCGCGAATAAAGTAAATTGAATGAAACGGGTTCTTTGATGGCACTATAAACTACTCATATTACTTTTTACACGTCCATTACTTAGGCCCAGACGTGTAAACGAGCAATGCATCGCATGCACATCTGTCTAACAGCAACAATATTAAACATGTCGCATACCTGTTTAAGTAAATCATGAGACAAGAAAACCAACACACGTTTGATCTCCATCACATTAGTTAGATATAATTTGTTCGCTCTTAGCAACTAGCAACAAACAGCACGCAATAAAAGCAATCGAGACGCCATATTCGCACGCCTCATTGGTCCCGACCGTCTAATTTATTTCAAGCACCAACATTTGATACAATATAATACAGATCAGATTCACCCCGCGACGCCGACGCTTCCTTATTGCCATGCAAATTTTAGTTATTGAGTTACTCTTGGCCTCACAAGACGCTCTGCATCATCATAATCATAACCTTTTATTGAAGGTGTTATTTATGTTGGAAAACGCCTGGAGCGATGTGTCGCGTTAAAATGTGCGACGTGGTGACACCTCACTTATGTTAGACGGTGGCCTGATAACGTTTTATCGTCAGAAATCCATTAGCGAAACCTATTTTGCAAATACATGGAGATTGGAGATAATGTCATGTTACTGAAATTTTGCCACTGCCTAATTTGGCTTTATCGCTTTCATTTTGTTACTATGTCAACCAACAAAATCGATTTATAAATAATACAATCGGTAGTTTGAATATTTAGTAATACGTAGGAATCGTAGGATGCAGTTCCTTTTATCAGTTTAGGATCTTGAAAACAGGTACCACTTTTACTTTTCGTAGGCGTTATTTATTTATAGCTAAGTAAAGAAAGATGTTGTTGTATTCATTTATTTTATAGACGTACTAAGGTATTGTCTTAGACTAACAATAAATACTGATAGCGGTATTGTTTGCGGCGCTAATAACACGCATAATTCGATCTTAAATCTGTTAATAAACGTTGGGGTACAGTTCATTGTAGCGATCAATCAGAGGTCCCATGTTCAGCTGTGGGCGTTTATGAGCGGGTATATAGGACAGTAGTAGGAGGCGGTCAATGCGACAAATTCTTCTGTATAGATTGCATTGATAAAATAGGTCGGCCATTCTGTATTTAGACCTATAAGTAGTCAACTACATGTTGGTATGAATGACGAAACTTAGTGCTTTCCGTTTCTTTTTAGACAAAGTCATCTGAACTTGTTTACAAGTAAACATTAATAATATAACAGGGTTAGGTTAGTTAATCAAAATAATCTTACTGTCCTACTACAGGGGCATGGTTTCATACAGCGATCAGCAGGATCAAGTTGTAATTCACGTTTGTTTGGCAGCAAAATAATGATTCATAAGGAAGTTTTCTTTTGAAGCTTGGGTCCTTAAAAAACTACTACTAATAAAAAAATACATACAAATGAACATAAAACCTCCTTTTTGAAGTTTTTTAAAAAGCGACATATTGACCATCAGCCACGACGCACCCATGATCAAAACTTATTACTATCGAATCTATTGTTGCTACTAGTACATACTTTATAAATAATATATTTGTGTTATCTACAGAAAACCGTTACCAATAGTGAACCAGTTATCTATATCAGACCACCTACAGTGATGCAGAATATTCGCAAGACTTAAATAGAGCGGAGTTTTATTATTGTTGCTAAATTTATTTATACGGACCCTCGTCTCTAATATCATAGCAAGAAATTATGCTAGACTTAAGGACTCATCAGACGTGTCCGCGCAAAACTATTCACACCATTAGTATTTGCATGCATATAATCATGTAATGATGTATTAGACAACACGTTTGAACTACACAAATAATGGTTTATTCAAATTTGTAAGCTTTTATGTTGATTTTTAGTCATTTCAAACTGAAGAAAGGGACTTCGTCCCGTGGGAAATATTGTTCTTAACAAGTTCTTAACAAGCTGTTAACACTGTATTTGTGATTGACTAGTAAACAATAGTTATTACCGCTTAGACTCCCTTTCCCTTACCATAAGAGTCACTATCACAATAATATTAATATAGAAAAAATACTAACATAAGTAGAAATAACATTATGTGTCTTGTTTCAATCAAATAACCGTCTTAACGATATCTTACAAATAATTTAATCGAACATTAGATAGTCATAAAATACTAGGAATGGATATATCTACTGGTGATGACAGAGTGGACATAGAACGTTCTTGTTCATGTACGAAAGTGTACTCAAATTTTCCATAAATAAAGTAGGTACGAAAAAATCTAATAATGCCTGAGTTTTTAGTAGGTAAGTGCCGTTGCCATGTGAGGAGCCCCTAATGCTCTGTGGCAGGCTGTTATAAAATAATACGGCTAGAACGATACCGTAACGAATCGGTTCGAGAACTCTCATTCGTATCCAAAGGTTAGGGCGTAACGTAACCGCACATTATGAGCTACGACTACAGCTGTCACCGTATTGGGTTGCTGCTTGTTGATATTGTATACTTCAGAAATACCTATGTTAAGTTAGTATAATTTGTGTGCACTAGCAATAACTGGTTCTGGGCGTTTTTTTGGATAGATATTATTCTCCTTTTCTGGAATCCTGATGTCCTAAACTTAGAGAAATAGCTACAAAATGTCTTCGTAGTTATAAGATACATCTTGCATAGAGAAATAAGATGAATTACAATTAATGGCTGAATATATTGTTTTTATTCTGTATTACGAGTAGGTACTTAGATTTAAGTTGTAAATAGTTGTTAAATAGTTATAATAATATAAATTGATATAGATACTATTAAAAAAAATGGCTGAATAGTGTTTCAGTTTTTAACGAGTTATGAAGAATCTTGGCCTGCCCCCTTACCATGAACTCTTTAAGCAAGGCATTTATCGTTGTGGAAGCGAAACGCCGCGCGCCGCTGCGTACAGTGTAGTGTGGCATCCCGCTTTCTTAACGGAAAACGTTCTGTCTATTTTAAGGGTTCATGGTAAGGGGGTTATTGCCATAAATTAAATTTAAAAATGTTACTTGAAACTTTTTTTTAATTTTGACTTTGAAAGCATAATAGTCATACTTTCCATTTTACACCATATTTCTCCAGTTTTCCAGGGAATATAGGCCGAAAATAACAGTCACTTTAAGTAGTATCTGCTTAATTTTGCTATTATAGGTAATACTATAAAATTCACTCGTAATTGAGTACCTCATTTGCACGTCCGTATAACATTTTATCATGCAATAAATCAACCAAATGAGATGCCATAAAAAATCTTATTAATTAGTGATTTATTTATTTTTATAACTTGATGCATAACATGTTTGTCTTGTAGCTACCTGCTTATAAATACGGAATATAGTTACGGTAATTAAGTAGCCTGCCTCCACATGATACCCGAAGGGGTAGGCAGAGGTGCATATATAGTACACCCACATTTCGCCAGTTATGTAATTTAGGTCCCAATGTAATAGAGGGCGAGCCTATTGCTATCAACCGGGCACAAATCCAGACTCCGTGTTGCTACTGAGAATAACCTAATAAAAAAACCCAGTAACACTTTGCCCGACCCGGGATTTGGACCCAGGACCTCGTCCTCAGCAGTCGTAGGCCATGATGATGAATAAAATAGTAGTAGAATCTCGTCTAACTCTAATTTGATCTTCTTATCGTGTGGTTGATGAATAAAACCTGGTGTCAGAGTGTACGCCTCTGACATGGCTCTACACACCGTTGAAAAATCTCTCTGGTGTGTCGGTTTCCTCATGACGCTTTCCTTCACCGTTTTTAAGTAACTGTTAACTAATTACGCACATAAATTCGAAAAGACATTGGCACGTGCGAGTTTGAACTTGCGGCCTTTGCTTTAGCAGGCCAACGTTCATACCACTCGGATATCAGTGTAAGACCATAATAATCTGATTTATACTTGACCTATAAACATTCGAATGGGAAAGTTAGCCTCATATTTAGAAATGATTTCCTTACACACCGAAAGCTTTGTATTAAACAGCACTGGAGTTTACTTAATTAACGCTATTATCTCCTCCCGAGTTTGGACGGCTTTATGGCGAAGATAACCAGTTTTCAACTAAGCATTTAATAACACTTAACATAGGCGTGTATTGTGTAGGCGAAAGAACTAGATTAATATTAATGTTATGATAATCAGCACATCCAATATTATACTTATTAGTCTTACAATATTTTACAACACCTTTTAATTCTACCGCCATTTTGGAACTGACTTTAATGACATTAATTACGCGGTTCCGCGGTTCCTTATATAGAAAAATACTTCGCTCTCTTCATTTTTAATTGGAACTAAAAATATTCTTCTGTAAATAGTTGTACGGACTTGTTCTGTCGCGAACGCCACCGTTCAACTCGCGCGCAGCGAACAAGTTAACTTGCGTTATCGTACAGTCATTAATCAAGTCTCACACTTAGCCTTTAATAATTATAATTAATAACATTATCACCTATTCAGTCGGGTATGTCCAAGCCTGCCACTTGACAGGGCTCACATGGTTTAATAGTTACCGATTTATCATAGATAATGACTAATTATGTTTTAAAATTATTTAAGAATCATTAACGTCAATGCAGTTTGGATCTTAATGATTTAAGCTTTGGTTATGTGATTTGTTTACACAAATGTTACATGAAATATTGCAAGACATTATTTGAACTAAATGATAGTCTTTTCTGAGTGATAGTTAAGTTACTTAATAATAATATGTCATTCAATATCGACTATCAAATTTAGTTGTTACTTATTTATCCTTCCGAGGTTGACATTATTTTTTATTTTATTTTTTTATTTTTATTTAGGAGGGTCATGATTTTAAAAAGGAAACGAGCCTATAGGAACCTTGAATTTTATTCTACCTAATAATAATGAGCACAAATAATCCCTTAGGTATCTAATATCTATACTTAATCCCCAAGGCTTTACGAAACGACCAGTTAATCGGGATTTACACAAGGACACCAGTTTCTAATGTTATGAAATCACAGAAATTACTTACTGACACATGAAGTGCTTAATTGCATTCTAAATTAGTTTCATATTGCACATTCTTAGGTGAACCCGCCCTTAGTTGTTAGAACTGATAATTAGTTACTGTGACTCCTTGTAAACATTGTTGTACATCAATGATAATTGTAATTGACGTGCAATACAATGTAAACACAGTTGAGATGTTCATATCCGATAGTAGGGAGCTTCGTTAAATTTTATTGGGAACTTAAAGTCAAATCTCCCAAACTTTAACGGTATTATTTAGTACATTTCGAACTATATTTATTAGATTATAGCTTCTTCTTCGTATCAGCATGAGCCAACAGCTACATGGAATAGGTGTAGAGATTGGTCAGTATCAATATCTACACCTATTCCATGTGGCCATATGCCATGTGTGGGCAACTTCTACTACAACCTCGTTGACTGCAAAAAGGGTTGTAGCGAAGATGATCGTCCAGGGTGTGCCGGACATACTTCAGTATCAGTCACTCGTGGAGGCTCTTTACTTGAACCTGTAGCCGATGTCAATAGTTTGAGCAAGAATTCTTCTTTACGTCAAGGTATAGTTTTCGAGTTGTCAACGATTTATTAGAGCTCAACCAGGCTTTTGACGAGACCTAACAAAAGTCTTCTAACCAGGATCTTGTACACTGAAGGTTGCGCACTGCACAATTGCACATACTATATTCCTATAAACCTCTATAGCTAAACGAGATATGCTGGTATTTGGAGTGGGTTTAATGTGGAGCTGATCTGTGGGTCAATAGCACAACGGGTGTAGTATTAACTTGCCGATTTATGCCAGGCTAACTGTTGTAGGCTATTAACGTGAATTCGAATTACAGGGTCAAATTGACCAATGCGGATTAATGATCTAAATAAATAAGTTTTTGAATGGCTTATTGTAATTAGAGATTATCGTAATGTGTTTGTTCTCGACTGTACATGGCTGGCTACCGGCCAGTAACTTACGGGGATTGTAACAGTATCAATGCTACATAATACATAGTTATCATGACTGTTATTTAGAACAGCCTCGGTCTACGTAAAGAAAGACATGGTAAAAGCTTTATTTCCAAAATCAGGGTACAAGTATCCTCCGATATGTCTGAATAATTAGATGCCACAGTTGGTAAATGAATGAGGTCCTTAGTAACGTAGCGACGACGGACAACAATGGTTTTTTTAGCAGTCATGACCAGCATAGTCATACCAGCTTATTGACACTCCAAACATTACGCGAATATAAAAACCTCCCCGTACTCACTCAGTTACATAGTACTAGTAGTCTACCTATACGTGTTCACAAGGCGATATCCTAAAACCCTGTCTAATGATATATCGCATGATGTTATTGGTTCATAGGCCAGTCTCCACATCTTCCTTTACGTGTCCCGCGTGATGTCGCCTGCGACATCTACGGATTGCGGGATATGTTGCCAGAATTACGCTACATCCGTGTCTCTCGACAGTCGCCCGAAATATCCCACAAAATTGCAAAGAAATAACACGTGAATGTTAGGCGACATGTCTCCGCAACATGTCTCTTAGTGAAAATGCGGCATAAAAATAAGTCAAGTACTTATTCGTCTACATTATCATTATAATATATTTACACAATTTTATTCATGAATGTCCCAATATCGAGCACAAACTGTCAAGTATTGAAACACAATCACTTATTTCAAACATTATCACAATTTTCATCAAAACTGCTTTTATCATACTGATTATAAGCTACTTTGAAATAGAGCTAGCGCAATACTAATGCCGCACAATGTTTCTGTCAACGTTAATTTTATATCAATGAATAGTATTAAGGCAAATATCCGGAAACATTACTTGTAGCCACCAAACCAGATATTACAAATAAGCCATTAATTCAGTTTATATCATCCAGAAGTTATGACAACAAAATACTGGACGCGGTAGTTTCGTAACCCGGTGAGCCAACTCTTAGACTTGAGACCTGCTACCTCGGTGATTCACATATAAAATGCGCGCGGCCCAAATATGCGCACTTTTATCTCGCATTTGGTTCAAGTTCAATTTATATGAACTCTTTGAACATCGTAAAATTAGCAGTGTGTGTATAATGTTTTCTTCTAAGCTGTTGTAAGCTTTAGTTATTTATCCTTCGGCGAGTAGGTCATCTTGGAATTGAGATATTTCATTACACTTTTAAAATACCGTTTTAAAATGATCGGAACCTAATATTTTCTGTTAAATATTATGCCTTTGCTTACAAATTCCGATTATCAAAGGAGCTATTCAACAGTGTGTGAGTTGAAATCCCCTAGCTGTTCATAGTACCTACCTAATCGGTTTTATACAGTAATTGATTTACTTTATACAACTTCAAATTCAACGTATTGTGAGCTAACATTAGTAGTACAGGAAATGTAATCAATTATCTAAACCGTCTATAATAGATACACATTTGTAAAGCATTGTAGTATTAGAACTGGGATTTCAATCAACTGTATATAGGTGAGCAGGTAAGGCATTGACATATGTTTTGGCGTTTCAATCATTGTTACATCTGGGTTTCTGACAAACGACATTAAAGCAAATTGATTTGTGTTTTTCTTTATTTCTCTAGTGGTTGTCAAAGCAACATTTATTATCATTCATGGAAACGTGCCTAACAATTGCATTTCGTTTTCAAATAGGTCAATGGTATTCAGTTGTTAATGGACTCACATATTCATTCGTATTACATTTAAGAGCTAACACCTATCAGTACACCGTTTGATTGTAAGATAAATAAGGATCATTACCTACATCATACATAATTTTGAATAGGATAATATAAGCAATATGTATTTTAACATTAAATTGAATCGACAGTATCAGTATCTTTATGTTATTTAAACAATCATAGTTTGATTCAGTTCAAAGGTTTGTTTTAAAAAAGCGCGTAATTTATTAATTTTTACTAGGGAGAAAGTGCAAAACCTAGGAGAAGATAGACCCATGGAAATGGGTTTTGGTATGTACCACCTATAGATAAGTGCATTGCAAGTATTCAAAATTTACCCAGTGACCTCAATTCAAAATTCAAAATGTTTTTATTTCACATAAACCTATTACAGGCGCTTATGAAACGTTAGGATTCTAGTTGCACGGTTCCAAAATGTCATTCCAATGGAGAAGAACCGGCAAGAAACTCCAGAGGTTATTACCTAGGTATTCAAACTATAATACTGAAAATACTTCCCAACCTTTAATCAACCATCTTTACTTACGATTAAACAGAACCTGCTACGATCGCTAACGAAGTCTTTCACATTAACATTCTGGATAAGCCCACTCAGGCAGGTACCTAGTCGTAATAAATAACGCGTACATTTGACACCCCCCGAGCATTTCTCCAGTAAGTTGGGAAAGAGGCTGCTTGGCTGTGGTGACACAGAATTCGCCGGACCAGACCGGATCGCCCACCGCACGTCCGCACCATTCATAAAATATATCGACCACGCAATTACGCAATTTAGATTAACACTTAGTAATGGTGCACTGAATTAAAACGCGTTTAATAGAGATAAGAGATTGCGCGGGAATATTTCTGGATGAAGGTTAAGAAACTCCTTACAGATTGGCCTTTAACTTTTATGCTACTGTAAATAAAGGCGATTATTGTCTGGCAAATGGGTTGTATAGATTATTGCTGGTGCTACAGGTTTCATCTTACCCATTACAAAAGTTATAAGCAACAAATCGTTTATATAAAAGTCTTTAGCATTAGAATTTATGATTATATTTCTGTTAAAGATAGCAGTAGGGAAGTAAAATAACCATGATATTGGAACATACAGTTATGGCAATTCTTGTACTTACTAACAGCTGTAAACATTTGAGTGGTTTCTTGATGACGTCATAAAAGTCCCTGATGTCTATCAATTAATTTTGCTTTTTAGGTGAGAAATATAAACGTCCATTAAAAGCAGATGATTAGCTACAAATACCAAAATATTTTGATCCCTGTTAGCTTATTTCTAAAGTTCTTTTTAAATTTAGTTTTATAGCCTTAAACTGTTTTATAACAGTAGCGGTAATATGAAAGAACCATTAGGTAGAATAAAATAAATGAATGCCAGGTCAAGGCCAGGCTAAGTCAGGTATGCAAATACATATCGAACTAGCTAGCTATTTTCAGTTTGTTTACTAAAAGAGGAATACACTTACAATATAAAGTGCTATACTTTACGTATCTAATGCTATTTTAATAGCACTAAATCTTAAACGTTTTAATAACGATATATTGATGCAAAACAGCTAAACGCACGCAAACACTTTAAAAAAACAATTCCGTTTGAATTATGAACGCATTTTTTCATATTTTTTATTCTTTAGTATTCGATGCGTAGGTGCCTGCTATTTTTATGTAACAACTCCATAACACCTACTTAAGTGGGTTCTAAATATAAAAGCTTCCGATAGCAATAGCTATTTTCCATTTGTTATAAAAAGTTTATCGTTACGTATTGTACTGCAGCTACCATTATGTACTTATTAAGTACTTTGAATTGTGTTATTTGTACCTCATAAACGAATGAGTTATCGGCAGGAAAGTAGTTTGGTTACATGCAAATAGCAAATAAAATGGACGACTGTCCTATTTAACAAATATAACATAATATCAAGACTGTATACCCCGAAGGGGTAGGCAGAGGTGCACATATACTACACCCACATTTCGCCAGTTATGTTTTGAGGCCCAATTTAATAAGGGGCAAGCCTATTGCCATCAAACGGGCACAAATCCAGACTCCGTAATGCTACTGAGAATTACCTAATGGAAAAACCCAGTAACACTTTGTCCTATTAATATTATTATTTTATTCGTTAGCTCTCTTACCGATGACAGAAATAAGCCAGTATAAACAGTAAGTGCAAAAATAAGCTTAACGTACCTACCTACATGAGTCGATAAAAAACTATAGACCTAGCAATTTTTTTTTACCAATTCATATCTTTCATAGTTATGAGTTTGACAGTTGTGTCTATTAAGGAAAAGTTTAATGTTTTACTGTCAGGAACAGGAAGAAGTTTTAATTATTTTTATGAGCTCCTGTCCCCCCTAGGTTTCAAGTTCAAACTTAGTTATATATCATTAAGTAATTAGATTATCTTAGATTGATCTAACCTCCTGCGGGCGTTCGTTCATTTCAACTTCGATTAGAAGCTCATACAAACTAACATTCAAATAAAAAATATTTTTAAATACAAGCACCGCGCCGCGGGCGCACCTTGACATTGTATTTACATAAAATAATTGATATTTTGCTATCTCTATATAAACAAGTGTTCTAACTTGTAAAACAAGATCATATCGCCGTTAAATTTGTTTTAGAATTATGCTAGAACTTATTACAAGCATAAATAATATTTACGACTTTGAGATGCCGCATAAATTCGATCATAAGTAGTGTAGTCATAAAATAAATCTTATAAGACAATAAGCAAAGGCGTCGGCTGACAGCTCCGTGTCTATTTACAATAGTGAGTCGATTTTATAGCGATTTGTAAATCATAATTAAATCTCAAGACTTTTATGGCTGTCGTGCAGCTGATTGGCCACTCAAACACTGTACCAGAACTTTGTTTTGATAGCCATCGTTACATGTTTAGATAAGCCAATAAACGCCAATAAAACCGTGCTTAATAGGGATTTATTGTGAAGATACGTTTCAAGTTAGTTATATAATTGCACTCAGCGCTGCTGTATTTAATACTCACATAATAAATATGTAGAACAGAGGCCCTTGAAGCATCATGGTGGCACTGTTTCGATTCACACACGATCACCGTAACGAAATATCACTTATTGAAAGCGAGTGTCTATAGAAATATAATACCACTGAGTCACGCCACTGGTTTAGCATTTGATTGAAAATTCTCAGTTGATTAAAATTCTAAGAACTGTACACAGGTTGTTGGTGGTGTCAAACATTTCATTTTCCATGTTCATGTGACGCCGGTCATCTTAGCAGACGATCTGACGCGCGCCGTAGACCTGCGAAGAAAGGGAATGCGTAAATTATTCGCGTCTGACACTTAATGCAAAAATAACGTGTATATAAAATGTTCTGCGTCTCGAAAGGCGCCAGTAGACAGATATTAAGCACTATTACTACCAAATATGGAATGTTGGTCCCGCTGTTTACGATGAACGGGGCAGCACACATCCGGCTGATGTTGGATCTAAAAAATATAATCTTCTTATGCCCAAAGGGGAAAAAACTCATATTTGGGTTTCAAAAGCAAGTTAAATTACAACGCACATAATACTCTTGAATGATCTTGATGTTTGGCCTATAAACTTATTCTGAACAAAACTTTTTTATGTACGTATAATTATGATCTTTAAAAAAAACCCTTTTTAATGACAATGTGTATGATTATTAAAAACTTAAGCTAACATAGATTGTTACAACGACTGCCGCTAAATATAGAGAAATCAACAACACCCAAATGATCAATCAATTTCTGACGTAAAACAAATAACTGTCGATAAATCGTGCATGTGCGTTACGAGAGCATGACTTCCCATACAACACGGTGACTAGAACAGACTATAAACAGATACATAGGTACTACATCGCCCATGGCCCATGACTAAATATAGAGGTTGGGACATCCACGTTTACCTTATAATCAAAAACCAAAATATATTACCTATGTCGCTATTACTATTATTATTTATTTGGTACGAAGGTTCTATTATAAAATAGTAGCAGGAAAACATATATAGTCATTAGTGTTTTAAAAACATATATAGTCATTAGTGTTTTAATTGTTTTCCTGTGTTAAATACAACCTCAAATTATATTTATGATGACTTAATAACGTAATATTTAAATAAATATTCGATTAGAACACCGATTTACCATAATAATACAAAATATGAAAAGCTGCAACTATTATGAAAGTTCATTGGCTACGAAGAAATATCGACAAGATGTTTGCCCACCAATCAACTGTATAAATAGCTACTTAAATGTAAAGAAAAAAACCAATCGTAGTTACACAATTCAAAAATCTCTCGTTATTGTATCAATGTGGGCAATGATAAAAAATCCCATGAATAGGTTGCTCATTGAAAATTAAAATACAAGTATCTACGACACACCTATCAGTGATTCATAGTTCATTGTGGAGGAACGTGATCTTATAACAGTTCATGTAGCAGTCACACACAACCGGAGTCCTAAAAAAAATAATTAGACATTTTTTTTTACCTATTCCATCGAATATTTCATGGCGACTAGCGACTGCTATCGCGTCCAATTCCAACAAATCAATGTCGTAAGCTCGTAGGTACAGATCGATGATCGACGGTAAAAAAATAAATGATCAGACATTTTCGTCACATTTCTAAATGTATTTTTTATTAACTAGTAAAAAATCCGCGGAATGTTTCAAGTTAATACCTAGTTCCTACACAACTCGACTATGACCAAATCGATCGTCTCCATTAACATTGCTCCATATCATTAACCATGATTTACATTTTATCATATATTACAATGATTCTTTTGTTGGCGAATAGGCATAATATAAACAACCTGAATGTGTTATTTATTATGATATATATATTATAATGGTCGTATAACAATAAACTATATTATTATGGCCTGCCCACGACTCAAATCGTTCTTAAACACGCATTTCCGTAAATTTTCCCATTCATTATCACGTTCCCCTTACCTGCTTTTGGAACAATACCCGTGTAAGATTTAATATGCAATTTATTTGTCTTAAGACTTAATTCTTGTTATGTCATACTTATGTTTTAGCAATAATGAATAATCGAGCTGTGTACTTAACATTTATATGGGGAAGCGATTTGAAGATTACATCACTCATTTGTTTTAAGCGATTTTCATAAAATACGCTTTGACGACTAAGTGCTTTTGTCTTCTCCGACTAGATAGAAACTGCAAACATGTTTACTTGTTAAGAGGAATGCTCTGCTTAAATTGTGTCTTCTCGATACAAGAATTAGACATTACAGATATAGCACTGTGGATTCACAAATCGTGATCGGTTTAATATCGCAATGTTCATTTTTGGCTGATACCCGATCCCGTCGGCCACTGACAAGATCCAGACGATGCGACCTGACAGGTGAGACTCGCCACTAATAGCAATGTGAACACTCTATTCTTAGATCCAAACACTTTGTAGGCTAAAGCTCAAATTCACTAAGACTCAGGACCTTAACATTAAGATATTAAGAGTTTCTGCAAACGATGGTACTTAAAATATGACTTACAACGTTCTTGCCAAGTAGCAGGGATAAGTAAATTTATTCATACGAATTTTAATTGGAAATAAGTTTAAAATTTAAGATAAAAAATTCAAATTCAATTTCTTATATAAACATTAAATATCAATATTTAAACCGTAACTCGTATCGAATGCCAACTGTCGCATAAAAGTCACGATATTAAATTGATTGATGCCCATGCATATATTTCTTTAGAACTCAAACTGGATCTGGAAAAACTGTTTCCAATTCTACTTCACATTATGGGTGGTCATATTGCAATATTCAAATAAATTGGGTGAAATGGACTTTTTTCAACATTTTGATGCAAATCGCTATTTTCTAATCTTAATGGTGCCCCTCGGATCTTTTAAAGGCAAAGAATTTATTGCCTATCTAATGAATCGTGTTCTATTGTAACTTGTTTTGTCTTCACCATTAGATTGTGACTCCATAAAAGAGTTTTACATGCGTGATATAAAAACCCTCCTACACGCAGAACATAATATTAATATTAAATAAGATGATAAAGTTCGATTTTTGTCGTCCATTCGGACATGCGAATGGACAGAATAGTGTGGAACAGCGCAGCGTTTTGTAATTTGAAGTAAACTACTACCATAATCTTTTTTTTATCTAAATAAATAAATATTTATAAACAAAACCAGTATTCTATTAAAGTAAACACGCATTTGCATGATATCGACGTTGTCATTTCCACAATTTTTAAGTGTTGATGTTGACCACTTTATTGCGAGCAATAATTTCTTTTATGACTCGATTAACACCAAGTTCCATTTGCATTAGATAATAACTGAATCTCAATCTTCCAATTCAAACAAGGCACTTTCTTTTCTGATTAAATAGCTGATAACTTATTTTATTTACATACATTCAAATAGATATTAGGTCAAGAATTTTCACTCCCGTAGTATGACCTCTGGCGGCAACAAATCAATATATCTGACGTTTCAATTTGTATATTGACACGTTTTTAATCTTCTGTTATTGTTTATGCGTTCGGAAGCTCTGTTGAGTTTGTCTTAATAAATACCTCTCATAGTTCCGAGTTATAGATAATGCGTGCGCACGCAGCGTCCGCTGTAATGACTATAAATCTTCACCTGTCTTTCACAGTTTCTTTTTTCTTGACTTTGATGTGTATATCAACGAGACGTCCTATTACACGTATTAATCTTGTAGAATCGTGATTTTGATCTGTATTTGTGTTTATTTTTAAATTATTAAGTGCTGATCTTATTAAACTCACTGTATTATTGTACTAGATACATTAGGCGGTACCTATTCCCCAAATGAAATCCCTATAATTTATCTTACTATTTTTACTTGACCTATTTAATAATTGTAATATAATAAAGACTATCATAGTCTCAGTATTCCAAATATTACTTTCTAATTAGTAATTCATTCATCTAATGACAAAATTCCAAGCTTATTCATTGAAATGTTCTATCCCTGACCGGAATCAGAAGAAATGGTGTCAAATCATTATTGTTACAGCAATTGTCTAAGCACTGTAACAACTGAACAAATACAAGCTGCCATGAACCAATTTACACGTTAAATAAGAGACTATTTTAAGGCGACAGCGAAGTAACTTCATTCACATGAATTCTTTAATCGTTCAGTGACATCTTAGTTCTATTCGACCTCTTCTAATAATTATTATTAAAAAATAATCTTATCTGAACGTTTAAATGCGAAATTAAACTTTTTATTAATCATTATCAGATACATAATAATTATAATTATTTGAATAAGTTACCAATAATTTAGTTTTAAATGGTTTTATAAATAACAAATGGGTTACTTTGGAAGACTGTTTTACATATTTTATCTAAGACAGTTAAACTGCTTTTTTTACGTAAATTTTACCTACTGAGTATTTTAAAATTAACATCCATTTTACACTCAGTCCAAATCTTTAAAATATTTATGAATCATACTAAATTCCTTAAAATAAATTATGTATTCGATAAATGTTATATGGATTAGTCATAAAAATATGGATGTAAATTCGTAAATTTAAATAGTTTTGCTAATAACTCATAAACCAAATTTACATGACTGTATCAGTCTAATCATTTTCTAATCCTAATCCTAATTTACAATCATCTGGTCGCACCACTTACAATAATGGATTGCGTTCCAAAATTGACACATATATAATTATCGTTTAAAATATTTGGCGAATATAATCATAACAATTATGAATCATTCAGAGGTATCTGACCGATTATGCAGATTACATAGTGTTAGGTAACACCTTATCTGCACTGTTGATGTTTCTTTTGACTGTATTAGCGCGAGTAAACATGCGATTGCGTTATTGCACGTAATCTTTGCACTAGTCGTCAAGTGAAATAGCTAACTAAACTTACGGTTGACAGTTGTACCTTTTTTACGACGACCCATTAAAAAACGGCTTGGTCCTTGGGCTTTTTAAAATGGCTTAATATTGCAATAGCAATATAGGTAGGTACCTGATAATGTATTAAAAACAAATTCTTTTTTTGAATTTTTAAAAATAATTTCGCTATAATTATAATGAATCAAAACATTCATCTAATGTACGTACCTAATTGAAAGAAACATTTTCTAGAACCTTCTTTTGTTACGAAGACAACAAAGTTTAAAAATAGAACTCATTGGTCTTTAAAAACAAAATTATTTGAATAATAATATAGGGCCGGCCTAGCTTTAAGTAATTTAGTTCCGTTTTCAAATATAATTTATTTTATAGGCCTTCGGGATTATCCTTATTGGATTAATTTAATCCAGTTATTATTAACAGCCATATTAATTTGTCTATTGCGTAGGCTTACTTTATTGTTTTTCCTTAAGTCAACTTTTAAATAGACAAATTAGAATGAAGTGTGATTTATACCGGGTGCCATGCTCGCTGTGTCACATTCTAAATAAAATATTATCATTAGCTGCCAGTATCACTTTAATGTGACTATAATTAGGTGCCTTTATTTCAATAATACAGCTGAATTAGTATATAAACGGCTAGTAAATAAACAACTCATTCATCGTCTGTCGTAAGAACAGCGATGCTGAAGAAAATATTCTAATACAGTGTGCGATAAGCGAACGTAATTGGGTTATCTCTGTAGTACCCATCTCGTAAACAAATAGATTGTTAGAAAAATATACTACATCGGAGAGCAGACGAGGTTTCGTAATTTTATAGGTGCATAGTACACAGTGATATAAACACGAATACTTTAGAACGACAATAGTTCAATAAAAAAAACTGCCAGTTTATTAACAGATTTCAAAAAAGGAAGTTTTAATTCGTACATGCAATTTTTTTCTGTTTCGTCTCTTGAAAAGTAGGTGATATGTTTTTATCTAAAAGGATACATAACATCACACCTGTATTCGATAAAAAGGGGAAGGCAGAGGTGCACATAGAGTACACCCACATTTCGCTAGTTATGTTTTAGGTCCCAATGTAATAGGGGGCGAGCCCATTGCCATCAACAGGACACAAATGCAAACTCCGTGCTGCTACTAAGAATTACATAATGGAAAAACCCAGTAACACTTTGCCCGACCCGGGATTCGAAGCTAGGACCTCGTGCTCAGCAGTCGCGCTTAGCAACCACTAGACCAACGAGGCAGTCAAATTTAAAAAGATATTCTTTTGTAAAGGTCTAATATAAAGTTGATAATGTGATGAAGACCATCGGAGACTGACGTGAGACATGTCATCAGTTGTTCTTGCATTCTATCAACAAAATTGTTCCGTACAACGTGATAGTTAAAAACCGAAAATAACCAGTTATTACAATAGCATGAATACTGTCGAGACATTTCTCATACAGTTTAACAATAAACACAGGTGCTAGCTTGTAAAATAGTGACTTATCATGACAAATGGTTTCTCATCTATACAAGAATGAAAAAACCTAGCGTGTAATTCGCGTATCTTTATGTACAAATATTGTTAGCGATACACCTGTAAACTTCGTAAATAATTGCACCAACAGCTACAGCACTTAAAAAACATCTTGGCAGCTAATAATAATCAATTTAAATATAGAGTTTCAATGTATCAACAGTCTAATGGTAAACGCTTGCGCAAGCAATTATGGTGCTTCGAGCAAAAACTCCCGTCCTTACGAAAGTGGTCTGTAAGTGGAATCTTTATTGGTTCGACGTTTTACGGGATTTTTTTCTAATTATACCAGTTGTCCACCTTTCAATTACTGTCAGTGTCAGTACAATAACGGTTATCTACGATAATCGACCTTGTTATTACAGGGTTTACGTTCTTATTACTTTGATGAAATTGCAGAGTTTCTATCCTTCGATTGAAAGTCATTGTATGGCCACACATGAAGATGTTTAAAAAGTTGTTTTTCATACCTAATATATGTGAGTTATGAAATACACGTGCCTACTAAAGTAAATTTTGAATGCAATCATAATTTTCGAATTAACTGAGCTTACACGCATGCGCATACTATGATTTCTAAGAAATAAAAATGGCGTGAAAAGATGGCAATGGGTGAGCTGGTAATTGCTTATCGATTGATCGGTGATTATCGTCGTTTTATTTAAATTGTAGTTTGAATCTGGTTGGTCACAAGACACAACCTGTATTCTAACGGATAACACTTATCAAGTAGCAGGCCAGTTATAAAATAAAAGAAAATCTTTTATTTAAATTAGGAATCCTTGTCTGAAATGTATTATTTCTTTTCGGACAGTGTCAATGTAATTCATAAAAAGTGTGAATGAAAAGGTCAAAAACCTTTTTAGTAAAAATAACTGGCTGACAGCTCCCAAACAATATATTTTTTCCTCTAGCGAGTTCAATGTCGTTAACACTGTTACACTAATAAACTCATCGAATCCATTACGTAATGCGCTTGCGTTCAATTTGACCATTTTAATCTTAACGTCTTCCTAGACCGTCTAAAAATAAATTCTCAACAGAAATAACTCGGTAAGACATGATTTTAATTAAAATTACATTCTTGAGGAAATGTGAACCTCGGATACATGACACAGTTTAAAAACTATGAGAATACATTCCTGATAGGTATATTAGCGTTTTTTTTTTAATATCGGAAAATATGTTTTGTTTTTTTTTTATAGTTGTTAGCTTCTACAAATAGTTGTCACTTAGGTACTATGTTAGATAAGTACCTACTTACTATAAAAAAATGTTGCAACTTTTTAGTTCCTAACTTTACTAAGAAGTAGGTACTTCTTATCTAAAAAGTAGATAGTCATAAATACAATAATTATACAGAAAATTTTCTCATAACTAATTATAAGTAATGCGTATTCAGGTAGCATTCAATATAATTAACTAAACACGCTATGAAAATAAAAAAACAAAACGTTGTCGTTTGAACGTTAACATATTCTTCCTAATTAACGTATTTGCGTACAGGACGAGAATCATTAATCACGACTTAAAAGAGTTCATTAAAAAAAAATCTGTTTGCTAAGACAGGTCTGAAGCAGCACGTCTATTAAGGACAGCCTAAAGTCATCATATTTAGCCGCAGGCTACATTTGATTTATTATCTCAACACATTATTAAGAATTAGGCCCCAAAAATCAGCAAACATTCATAAAACCAAGTTTAATAAATTGATAAGACAGGCAGTATGGGTAGACAGCAAACAAGAGCTATTTATTAAAACGACATCTTTATAAGTCTTAATTAACGAACGAAACCAAATCCGAATAAAAAAGCTTAATTAACAGACGCATAAAAACAATATGCATTACAGACAACTTTTTGCGAATATCAAATTGCATGAGAACGTAATGATATAGAAGTATCGATTACATAATTATCGAATAAAAACAATATCCAAATTAATCGATGTAATGAAATCGGCGAGACCTTGATAATCAGTAGAACAAAATCAACAATAGCACGCGTGAATGCGCCGTCGAAACCTGCCCTTTCGTATCACAGTTACCGCGGCTTATCGGTACACATCGTAACCGCGCGACCTACATGTAAGCGAGTCCAATAGAAAAATCACACGATCGGACCCGTTAAACCATCCGTCGATAGCGTTATCGGTTGCCCTAAAACGTGTCATAGGACACTGCAGTGCGAACAGCTAATGGAATCGATTAAAAATAAAGAGCAACGGATCGATTCACATACGAATGGATCGTTAGTGCAGGGCTGTGCCGTGACGGAAATAAATGTGACAGCAAAGGATGAAGCGGTTCGCTTACATTGTGAACCCTAAATCGAAATCATTGAATCGAAATGAAGCCACGATAGCGTAAAGGTAAAGTCAATGATTATAATCTAAGTGTTGAAACCCGTGTAAACGATCATTCATCAATTCAGGAAGAAGAATTTCTTGCAGATTCAAATGCCCAAGCGTCCAGACTAGAAACAAATAAAGATAAAAGAACATTTACCGCGGGAAACAAACTTGACCTAAAGCGCAGAAAGCCAGTGTGCCAAACAGGTTATTGACCCGCAATCTAAAGTAACCTCACTAAAATAACTAAACATATTTAATCAATAATCGCTAAAGAACAAACATGTTTAATGACTTAAAATGTAATCATTTTATTAGATGTTTATCCGTATCTCCATTATTTACAGCTTCGAACTATATTATCGCACGAATGACCTATAATAGTGCAATAACCTAAGATTTAATAACTTTATTAGGATAACTAAAACAGTCACTCGGTATGTGAAGGGTTTTTATCGAAGTGTGTTAATTAAGCAGAAATGCTTACGTTTATGAATCATAATGGTAACGGTGACGTCATAGCCGGCATCATAGTGTTAATTGTGAGAGCCAAGAAATTATTTAACTTACTACTTACTTTAGCTATGCTTAATGGATTACTGAAGGAAAGGAAATCTTACAATTTTAAATCTGTAGTTGTTCTTTTTCTTACACATCTTTCTTCATCTATCTAGTTAGTCTCGCTAAAACTCGAGAACGGCTGGACCGATTCGGCAAATTTTAGCGTTGAAATATTCGTGGAAGTTCAGAGAAGGTTTGAATGGTGAGAAAGCGGTACGAAGTTCGCCGGAGCAGCTACTTCAGAGGATTTTCTCCTGCATCATGGGTACGTGTCAATGCATTACACAGACTTGCGACAAATAGGAGATTACCATTTCTTGACTAACTGTCACCACTTGTAGTTGCTCGATAGACTGATAAGCATGCTATGTGTTGGGAAACTAAAGTCTGGTGGTAAAGTATTCTTCTTCTTAGTACCGGCATGAACTATGTCTAAGGAAACAGGTAATTGCCTAATTGAGCCAATTATTTACAGTAATTATATTATTTATGATACTAATGGAATGTTTCACCACAAACTTCTTTATGCCATTTAATTTGTTTGGATATGTTAGGATCTATCAAACAAATATTGCTACCAAAATTGCTGCTTCGATTTCTCCTTCTCCTTTTTTCGAATTTCGAATGATCGAATGTCGCACTGTCAACCAATATCAAACACCATAATACAGTTTACCTAAGAGATAAATAAACTTGTTGGCCTGACAAACAAAAATCATGGTCTTTCTTCTATAAATATCCTTTTTAAAATACCAGATAGCATCTTACAGCTCAAAAAGATCAGCGCATGATATTAAAAGGCTTTGCAAAAAATAAGCATTGAACAGATGCCTATTGAGGAAGTATATTTTGAAAGCCCCGATGAATGAAAAGCCGCAGTACAATACATGACATACGTCACATAACATTATTATGATTTATTAACACTACAAAAAAAATATTGTTCGTTACTTTTTTGCTCCAATCAAAACTTGTATGGTCACCATCCCAGAAATGCTTCAAGTCATCAGAACTGACAATGTCACTGATAACTATATCAATTTAGACTTATGAAGTCATGACATCTTACTTATGTTCGCAAAAAGAGCAAAAAACTGAACTTACATTCATTAGGGACCAATAGGCATCATAATAGGCAAATGACCGTTAAAAAAAACTATCGGTACTCGGATAAAATTATAGCAAGGGAAATTGACGTAAACATTATCGATCACACAGCTGATCGATAAAAACTATCGATTGGATATATCGATACCTACCACATGTCAATTTGCTGATAAGTCGTTTGAATAAATTAACATATTAATCAATGAATCCCATTAATTAATTTAATATGATACACTTAATGTCGTCTCCAAGTTTCAGGTCACTGTTTTGTAGATTATTTCAATGCTAATTACATGTCATTTCCTCTATATTTAAAAATGTCGTCTACTTCATCTTTCGCATAAGTAATTAATTTTTAAAATATTATTGTGCAGTTAATACAGCTGAACTAATTTTCACTTGTAATTCCGAGGAAATGTAAATACCTTCTTCAGCATCGTATTGTGAACATCGCAGGGTTAAGGTTATCCATTGAACTCTACGCATGCATCGCTTGCGATCGGAAACGAATTTCCATTGATAAATTTCCAATAGAATATCTGTTTTACTTTTTAATGTTAATTTATTTAAAACATACTAACCTTTCAAGTTCGGGTCACTGGAAAAATCATTCACTATTTCATTCACAAACTAAAAAAAATAAAAAAGAACAATGTGGACTGGCTGTTGAGTCTAGTGTTACAAAAAATAACAATTAAGTTTTTTATGGTACTGTTTTGTTTATCACTATATCGAGTTGCGTGCAAGTGTTGCGTTCCGCGTGCTCTTCGCGTCGGGTTGTGGAGCGGCGCGTCCTAACACTAACGCGCCTTGTCGTCGACTATGACCGCTTCTCTCATGAACCGGCATAAATTCAACTAGAATTTTACTTTTGTACGCGACGCACACCTATGTGTGTACCGACCAAATTCCTAATTTGAAATATGCATAGTTTAGGTATTTTCTTTTTACAATGAAAATAGTTGCCTGTATGAATGACACCGAACCTTTTTAAACTTAACCTTTGTTACGCTCAGGTATTTTATGGAATCCCTCTATTTATTTCGACAGGCAAAGGCAGTAGGTAAACAAATTACAGTTTGCTTTTTACTTTAACTATTTTTGATTCTAAAATTCTAGATCGGTTTTGTATGACATTAATAAAATTTGCATCGCATAGATCAGGAATTAACCTTCAACTGCTATTGTCATTGCCAATGACAATACAATTGCCAGACATCTGAAATTTAATATTCCTGAAATTAAACATCGACTTTTGCTCCCGCCAATATAGAAATTAGAATAGTTTCGCAAGTACTAACGGTGTCGCTTTTAATATTTCGTTTCCTGCCAATCCGTCAATGTCTTTATTAATTTCCTAGTAAATGATGATAAGTTTTGTTAATTACATCAATCGATAAAGTTCTTAATTAGTAGATGGCTTTTAGTATACAACTGAGAGTACAAACTAGTGTATATGTACGCAGTGTACAGTGTTTATACTTATAAAATTTAGTAGTTCTTAATGATAATTAATAGTCTATCTTAAGCTGAGTAACTGCAGAGATTTTTCGTCTATATTTTTTCATTTAAATGAGAATAATTTTTTTGAACCATGCAACAAGGTATGAAGTTTTTTTATTGCTCTTAATCACACTTCACGAAAGTTTCTTGGTGTTTGTATATTTGTTACCTCTTCACGCCCAAACGGCTCGACCAATTTTGATGAAATTTCGTAAGAAGGTAGTTGACACCGTGGATTAACACATAGGCTACATTTTATCCCGAAAAAATGTAGCGGGTAACACCACGGAGCGTAGCTAGTTATTAATAAAAATCTCACAACTATGACTTATTTGGCATGACGATGTAATTAGGCAGAGTTATCCAAAATTCCAATGCTAAATGCTTCGCCAACTTCAAAGCTATCAGTAAAATATTGAATGGTATTCACGACGTGTTGCCAGGAAAGCCCGGGATTAAACAGCTGTATTAAGTTTAAGGAACTTGTATTTAGTAAGACATGAATTACTGACGATATATTCATGTTGCACTTGCAATCTAACACATACCAGAAACAGTTTGTATCATTATTTCGTATTAAATATTTTTGATATCATATTGAATTATTACATTACTCAATCAGTTTTAGATAATATGTTAATCACACGTAAAAATAATAACCATGGCCAGTAAAATTGTAATCCTTAAAAAACATTACATATTATTTTTGGGGGGTTTAATTTTTTTTAATATTTCAACCTTAAAGAAAGTTTTTTTTAAGTGCTTCTCTTTTCTATTTTTCACTCATATACAAAGGTTAGTGATACCTTATAGCTATTCAATCCACTTTAGTTCTGTCTTACTAATGTTAAACGCCTCAAAAGTCTGCAAGCTTCCTTCAAAAATTTACTATTAATCTACTACACTTTCTTTATACTAAATAATGACTCGAACACAATCATGTTTACTTCGCACCTAACGTAACAGAAATGTAAAGACGTGTCAATTAATAGAACACGATTGTCAAGTGTTATGACGTTCGGGAGCTGTAAACGTGGCGTCCTAAGGAATTTGTCAGCTTCAATAGCTTATTAAAGGATGGATGGAAGGTAGCGTCGATCGATTTATGATGTTGTGTCATTTAATAGTGCACCTGTGTTTTGTCAGAAAGTAGAAAAATATGTGTTATATTATCTATCCTTGCATATTTAAGCTTAACTTATTTACACACTAAGTAAACCTGCATTAAAAAATAAATAATATATATAAAAAATTATAACTAAAAATTCATCCATTAAAGTATTCCTCCTCATCGCTGTCGACTGGTAAGCTGGCGGCATTGTCACGTTGAATGGCAATGCTAATTCTTTGGTCGTAAAACATTATATCCTTGTATTCTTCTTCTTGTTTAATGAATTAAGTCACATGTAAATGGGTCAAGCTGAGGTATAGAATTAGCGAGTAAACAAGAACGGTAGAGTAGTTGACTTCTTTAGGTCAAATGAACCAACAAATACTGAAGGATTTTCCCAAAATCGGAACTGGACATCTATACCGTGTGCAGGTCAAGTGATGATACCAAAGTATAAACGTCCAGCGTCACGGATTAGTGTAAATACCCGGTAGTAAGTAAACTCAACAGTAGACGTCTTCCTGCTGATGATGATGAGGTAAACTCAAATAGGTATTTAAAATTTCCCCGTCAATATTCGCGTTAATATAAAAGTCCAATTAACACGAATAATCGACGATACATTACCTACTTTCACCGATACAGACAGCTACCGCCGTTTAGGGGTTAACACTCGGTTATAATTAATTTACTTTAACAGACGTGCGGTTTTCATCGCCTTATTTTGCTCCATCGTTTAGAACTGCTAATAAATTTATATTGTGTACGTTAGGGAAACACTTTAAATCGTGCGAACGGTACTCGGTTGCTACGCCCAGTAACTATTACCTTGTGGCTAATAACACTACGTGTTTGTTCTACTGCATGTCAAAGCACTTTTTTTTCAAATCTACTTACTCGTTTTCTGGTCAGTTTTTAGAGACATCTCAATCGCCCCGCTGTTTAGGTCTTGTGACTCCCACTTTTATTAGAAGGCACCTTATCATACAGCGTGAATGTTATAGGATATGTCTCGACTTTATGACACTTAATTGGCACAAGTCAAGTTCTTATTTTTCTGTGACAAGTCATCATCATCAGCTGGAAGACGTCCACTGTTGAACAAAGGCCTCTCCCTTACAAAAGCCCTCTTTAACCAGCCACGAGCTCACATCCTAGCGGGACGAATAAATTACAATATCACAGATATTTGACACATTTTTAAACATCCTCTCTCATGGAGTTCTCGTTTTGCAGACTCTGTTTATATCTGCCAAACTAATATTAGTCTGAAGCTATAATATTTATGTTGCATTACTAATAATTCTTTTGAGTTGACATTTTTTATTTGTTTGTAACTGCCTAATGTTTCCGGCTTTTGTAGATGTAGTTCTACAAAGAGGCTTGACTCTTGTAACTAAAGATGAATGAATAATTTAAAGAGCTGAATTATTCTCCGTATGGTTGATGAACAACCTAGTGTCAGAGTTTTAACCGCCTCTAACATGGCCTTACACACCGTTAAAAAGTCGCTCAGGCGTGCCGTTTTTAGAAACTGCTAAATAAATTTAATGATACGCAGATAAATTTGAAAAGACATTGCTGCGTGCGAGGATTTGATCTTGCGACCTTTAACTTGGCATTCCATTGGTTTACCATTCGGCTATCAGAGTCGTTGAATTAAGAAATTGACTTAATATAGTGGATGATATTGAGAATTAGGAGCATTTATCAATTAAGTTATAAATACTTAATCCAAAGTGTTTTTATATTTTGCAACATGGAATTTTATAAAATATTCCCTAATTTGTTTTCCCGATAAAAATGTATGTGTATTATGTCTACGGACGTGTGTTTATGATCAAGACTGCACAAAGTATATCGCTCATTATAAATCACGTTTAGGTATTTCATGCAAAATATTTTCAATCTTGTTGTAGTTAGATACTATAAAACCGCTCGTATGAAAATAATTAATACAGTGCGTTGCACTCAAACTCAAATCCGGATAATTTCTAAATCTATGTAGATATCTCCTGCAGTCCCTAAAGAGGTAGGCAGATGTTCTGGCTAAAAGTAGCTAGCATAATGTCTCCTCCTACATTTCGAAGTAACGCCATATAGTAGATGATAAAACTAGTCAATCGGGATCACAATCATCGGGACCAATATGAACAGATCAAATATTTATATTTCAGGTTTTGTTTATGAACATACCTGTCTAATTACTCTAAGATTATACTCATGGCAAAATTGCCTGAAATATATTTGATTGGTTCATACTAGACCTGATAAATTAATTGTCATGCTTGCCACCATTAGACAGACAACAACCATATTATTAACTACTTACTTATGTACCTTCACAAACATAGTTATTGTGTAGTAGTTTTTATTTAACATTCTATTATTAACAAGAAACTAGAGCTTTTACAACAGCGGCCGTGCAATAACGTGATACTCGGACACGGTCAGTGTGTCAATACAGCCAATTCGTCGTTTTTGTTTAGTAAATCTATCCGTTTGTTTGTCCGACTTGTGTATTCGGCTCTACTTATCCACAATAATTGATCGTCACTCGACACGTGACCGACGGACTGTCTTGCGACGTTTCTTGTGGACACAAAGGTCTGTTCTACTATGAGCTTTTGAATTGGCGCTTTTTTGTTTTTAATGCGCTCTGTGTCATAAACGCATTTTCTATTTCGTAAGTGCCTATTAAATTACTTGCCGGTGAGTATTATACAAATTTCGTTTGATTTATCTATATTGTTTTTGAAAACCTAATGTTTTCTTAGACTTTGTGAAAACACCCATAAATCTCAGTTAGTACTTATCCTTGAGTCTAACAACCCTTGAAATATATAACAAAAAAGAAAATAATGGATAGTAATAAGTACAAAAGCTTTTATTTATCGTTTAACCTTTCAATATACCTACTGATACTGACAAGATGTTTTTATAAAGTTATTAAATTTCGGTGAGCTTGTTGTATAACACAATGCTTAATTTTTGACCTGTCAAACACATGTTTTCAGTTATATACTTTATAAGGGTGTACAAAATAGCAAAACTTTAATTTTGGTTGTATTTATGACTATTTTAGGGTTCCATGCCCAACGGGTAATACGGTACGAAGTAAAACTATTACGAAGACTGTCCGTTCGTCTGTCACAGTCTTTCCCAAAGTGGGCGATAACGCCCCCTTGTGGGCGCTGCAGGTCTCAAGGGGGGCGGTAAGAGACCCAGAAGGAAAATGTTTTTTTTGCTAGGAGCTTTATTTAGCTAGGAGGCCTCTTAAACAACGACTGCAAGAGCTCTCGACTCTCAACAACAACTTGTCAACATCAACTAATATGAATTAAAACTAATTAAAAGTAAAAGTTTCGTTTAGAATTCTCCGTTAATATGCATATATAGGTCACAATAATTAATTAATTTAATTTGTAGTTATAGTGGTTTTTAAATAGGTGAAAAATGGGGGCGCTAAAAAAAATTTTTTCTCAAAGTGGGCAGTAGACAAAATAAGTTTGGGAACCACTGGTCTGTCACCACTTCACCAGGCATAATATATCTCATGACCCGTGATAGTTAGACAATTTAAATTGTCACAGATAATTTATTTCTGTTGCCGCTATAACAAAACATAAACATACAAAATTAAATATCTAAGGAAGTTCCCATACAACAAACGTGATATTTTTGCCGTTTTTATAGATAATGGTACGGAACCCCTCGTGCACGAGTCAGACTCGCACTTGGGCGGTATTTATCGTCAGGAGCGTTTTTTCTAGAACTATTCTAAATCTCGGCTTAAATCCGGATAACCAAGGTCTAGGTACGATCATGACCCATCTATTTTACTTATTATCGACGTCAATATTGATAGATATCAATAGAGATTGTCTAAATTCACAGAATTCGCATAGAGTCTGATAACGCGCCTGATTACAACCTTGTTTATAGATATTGGTTGTAAGTTGAGCAATGTTATGACTATTTTATCAGTGATCTATTTAAATTAGAGTCTGATTGATTGTCTGAGGGATAGCGTTTGCTACATCTAGCTTATACGCATTAAGATTACGATTTATCAAAGACAAATTCTAAAATAAAATATTTTGTTGATAAGTAGGTATTTATTGCATATTGGTGGCTTATTTTAAGTTTTTAATAGTCCCTCTCATGTATTTTTTCTTTATTACAGGGATTGAAAAGCTCTTATATGTCATCCTCAGTCACTTAATGAGGGAAAAGTGATTGAGAGCAATCGAAAACTCCTAGTTTTTCAAAAATATTATGTAAAAGTTTTTTTAATTGGATTTTTGTTTGGATTTGAAATTTTGGCAAACATGTTAATTAGATTCAGGAGTGAAACTTTTAATACAGGTAAGCTACGGATGGAATCAGAGGAGAGGAATCTAGTTTGGTATAATATTTATATCTATTATACCTATGTTCATTTCGCAGGACCATTAAAGACCACAACAATTCTAACACGAGTAGGTTGAAACACGAGCCATCGCCCAAAGACGTGTTGTTTCTCACGCCCCAAGGCGTCGGGTAATCGAACACTGAGCGATATCATTTATCACATTCCTTACCGAATTCTCCAACACCTTATTAGTGCATTTTGATCGCTAAATATAACCATTAGCTGCGGTTTGTGGTGATGAGCTTAAACTTGAAGAGTGGGTGTCGTACGGTGAAGTTGTGGGGTATGGATTACGAAGGGCAGTGTGACTTCGGTGTAGCGATGGTTGTCAAGGCAACCATTCAATAGAATATTGTCAGTGACCTTTTCTTTCCGAGTAATTTTTCGCTTCAAGTTTTCATATCGGTGTTACTTGAAAAGGAAGAAATAGTAGGTATAGAATGCGAGAAATCCGATGTGTTCAATTTCAGACAGAATTTCTGATTACTTTATCACCATGATTTCTTCTATGGTTATGAACACAGCTTGGAATTGTAATGTTCTGAATGGAAATATTAACACAGTAGACCTGAAATGAATCGACCTAGAGCAGTAATAGTAAAGCATGAGTTAGCATAAATTATGAAAGTGCAAGTGCTTTCCTTCGTTTTTTATTGCTGGTAACTTTCTCTACTTTATTATTTGTGTGCACTGTTTGCACACCTATAGTGTCGGTCTAATTCAAGAAATAATCCTCCTAATCATAAGCTTTTAGCTATGCAATCTTACCGTATGAACAGCCGCTAAAACCTTTTCACAATAGTTACGACATTGCCGTTTTCATTTAAGCCCGAGCCCCGTAAAGATGTCTATTAATAGTAATATTAAGTCCTGGTGGCCTAGTGGTTAACACACCGGATTTGTATGCACAAGATTGCAAGTTCAAATCCAAGCAAGTATCAAAGAGACTTTTTCAATGTTAAAACTTTCTTAGTTATTCTAAGACACCACTGACTAACGGTGACGGAAAACATAGTGAGGAAACCTGGACTTAATTATCTGAAATCGCTAACCCGCAGAAAGCTACCGTGGTGATCAATGCTCAATCCTTCTCTATACGAGAAGAGGCCTTTGCCTTGCATTGGGACAGTTATAGGCTATGGGCTATGATGTATACTGGTCATTTGAAATATTATTAATAATATTTCAAATGACCAGTATACATCAGAACTGGTTCATCTAGGTATTTGCGTCCTTACGGCCAAGAAAGCCCTAAACTCTTTGTTTTATACCCTTACACATAATGCGAGCTTGTCCTATTAACAGCGACAACTCCTTAATTATAATTAATTAATGCTGAGATGAAAGTTTTACAATCGTTGCAAATTGCCATTGTTTGTAACAAAGAAAAGGGTTCTGGATAAAATAGGTTGGCATCATTAAGTTTTTATAAATGTGCTGCTTCACTTTGTTTGGGTTTTATGTGTAATATATTTGTATTTTTTTATTAATAGCCAGAGTGGCTTATAGGTCTAATGGTTGCACGGCTGAGGATGAGGTCCTGGGTTCAAATTGAGGTTTGGGCAGTGTTACTGGTTTTCCTATCAGATAATTCTCAGTAGCAGCATGAAGTCTGGATTCATGTACGGTTGATGGCAATAGGTTCTCCCTCCATAAAATGAGGACCTACAAGTGTACCTATATACCTTCCTTCATTTATTTAGTCCCTGCTGGCTTTAACTTAGTAATAAGCCAGAAGCTTCTAATATTTGCTCATAATAGCTGATAACAACATTATTTTGTATTTTCATGTCCATATAGTAGCTTCATTATTTACATAACATAACACCACGCCTGTATTCCCCGAAGGGGTAGGCAGAGGTGCACATACAGTACACCAATATTTCTCCAGTTATATTTTTTTAGGTCCCAATGTATGTGATGATCCCAATTAATGCAATGGATTCGAACGCAGGACCTCGTGCTCAGCAGTCGCGCTTAGCAGCCTCTACACTTTACACTCTACAATTTACAATTCGCATAAATACGAGCTTTGAAGTTTAGAATAATAAACTACGGGCAATTTACTATTATGATAATAACTGCAAGTCTGCGTATCAGTTCATTAGCTATTACGTTCGGAGGCCTGTCGCTGTGATGTGCCGCGAAAGTCGCGCTAACAGCATCATAGGCGCCGCCGTGATGACGTCAGCGTAGCGCCGGCCGACCGGTGCACGCGCACACGAACGGGGTGGAGTCGACTTATCATCTCATCACTCAATCATAGCTACAATGTTGTGAAAACTTTTGTACAGAGATTTTTTTATTAGGTGTTAAAATAAATGAAAGTACCTCTACTTATATAATATTTTTTGGAAGGACCTCATTTTACTGATTATGTTTATGAAAATCGGCTATTTATGTTTATGAAAAAAGTCAAGGAATGTATTTAGGTTATTAAATAAATACTAAGTAATTAAATATTACATAGTTAAATAGTACAACTAGTTACAGTTACATAATACATAATAATTATTATCTACATCTTGAATAGTATGAAAACAATTGAGATGGTCAATAAAATGTTAAAAATGTCAATATTTTACCACTTAACTCTAACTGAACTACATAGTACAAACATCTGAACGTAAATTGGATACCTATACATACACGTTCCGACAATAAATCACCTAAAGTGATAAAAAAAGTAGATAACAGCGACTCTACAGCATCCGTAGCTCGATTCGATCAACACAAAGTGAGAAGCGGCGATGACAGCTAATTGTCCTATAACGAGGGTTACCATAAAACTGTTCACGGCACAAGCACATACATTTACATGGCACGGACTGTCCCGCTATCTTGTTTTCCCATCATTTCCATATGACGTACCTACCACATACTTTAAGGAAAATGTTCGGAGATGCAAGAATCTGAGAAAATATTTTATCATTAATAATAATTTAATTGAAACTAATGAATACTTCATTATATGACTAATTTTATTAAGAAAAATCTGCATTAGAAATTATTTTTATTTAAATCATGAATCGAATGTTGAGCATAAAAAAATAATCATTTTTTTGCTCAACTCATAAAATATACAGTTTTTTTTAAATGCTTAATAAACTGTATGAAGAAGTGCCAAAAACAAATTGCTTACCTTCTGGAATTATTTACCGGTACCTACCTATCTATTAAAATATATCCATAATATTAAAATAATAAATCGACCATTTCACAGGAAACATACCGTGAAATACGCCAACTTTGCCACTTAGGGTATCATTGCCCGAAGACCAATTTATAAGCAAATTCTTCAGTTGCAAAAATACCTTCATACTGTGTTAAGATTAAAAGACTGTGATAGAAAATAGGTTTTATGCCTGACAAAACTGCCTATTGTGTGGGTCGCTAACTTCAACCAGTAGCTTGTTGGAACTCGTAGAAAACGGTGTGCAATTTCGCGGGCAGATTGTGGTGCAAATTCAGGAGTTAATTGTGCACGATGGTGAAAACACAGGTGCGTTTCTTTTATTATATGTTATAGTTAAGCACTTCAGCGGTATTTTAATGCTATTATCACCGCTGAAGGTTATTTTAAACTAAAGTTATAAAGGTGGGCAAAGTTATCCCATACTGTAGCGATCCACTATTTACAACATTGCCCGCCATTTAAAAAAGCTTAGGGTTGGCACTTATCATTTTTTAAGTTTTAGTAGAATATATTATTTTGGAACAATTTATTTTATTAACTAGATAGTAGATAGAATAAATTAATACAGTACTATGACAGTCGTCGAAATGAAGGGGACAGCTGTTTTCACGATTTCATAGTTGGTCCTCAGAGATTACGTATTTAGTGCCGCATAATTTTTACTTTACCAACTTTGATTAAATTAAGTTTTTAATTCTTTCTTCTAACAATTTGTTACTATATGTTTTTACTTTCAGAAAAATAAGCCTAAATCTCGCACACCAAAGAGAAAATCAAGACGTCTTATTGGATCGAGAACGTACAGAAACTATACGGACGAAATGTGAACTGGCTTGTGAGTTTGTTGAATCAGGCCAGATTTCTTCCCGTGATGCTGAACGCCAGTTTGGTATTCCAAGAAGAACCATTATGCTTTAATGATCTCAATCAGTGAAATAAATGTTGATTCTAATAAATAGGATATTGTTTTTTTTCATTGTCTTAAATATTGTAATATTCGTCAGAAAAAAAAAAGTCTTGCTCATATTACGGGGATATGCCAAGTTGCCAACCCTAGTACTTTTGAAAAGCAAAATGCGGTTTGTATGAAAAAGAGAAAAAAGGTCTGGGTAACATTGCCCAGCTATTTTAGTTAGAAATCTTTCATGGTACTGTTTTAACTTTTAAAAGTAAACGCCATTTTTTCCAAAATTCTTGCATTGGATTCTAATATAATCGGGCTAAAGGTCATATTTACGTCAAAAATCAACGTTGGTAATGTTGGCAAAAGTGCAGATAACTTTGCCCGGCCTCAAAAACGGTCAAATGATGAATGAAATGTTGAAAAATTATAAAATTTGATATAACAGTACACGCACATGATCTACGAAAGACGTATGCTACCAGAAAATACTATCATCCACATAGTTTTTTTTTGCGAAAATTGAAATTATCCAAAAAAAGTGGGCAAAGTTGGCATGTTTTACGGTAAAAGTTTAATTTAATCGGCATTAAAATAAAATTTAGCTTATCGATAAGGGACATTAGCTTATCGATACAAAACCTCTCGAATAATAAGTATCGAATACGAATATTAATAAATGACTACTTAACATTTTAAATCAGGGTGATTAACTTTATCTTTGGTACATTAAAATATAAATTTGGCAGGCCGAACTCAAAGTTCAAAAACGTCACCCATACCATACCAAACTCATTCATTTACTTGACGCGATGTTAAAATGCTATAAAATTTTGTTTGCCAAACACAGATACCGCAGAATTTTTAAATTCCTATGTATATTTTGTTTTAATTGATTATTAAGTAGGAATAGAGGTTGTTAGTGAAATATTTTTGTTATAATTATATATTTTACGACTTTATTATTTGAGACACTTTGAAATATTTAATTAGAGGTATTTATTTAATCCATTTGAGGCGTCAAAGCAGACAGCTTATCTTGTTTTTTTTCTTTTATGAATATTTTCTCACCGTCTTTTTGTCATATGAGGATTATTTAATTAGATACAGCTAATGACAAAACGAATATACATTATCAAAGAGGTCTTACAATTTTACATATGTGCTAGAATTTTGCAATTCAAATTTCAACAGTCGGGGTAAGTATAAACTGTTATTAACGGAGAAAAAATAGATTATAAAAGCCTTTATTAGACCTTGATTATGCTTGGCAAACAATACGAGCAAGTACTGGACGTCAACCAGAAAATCAATAAGACTGCATGCGATTAACACTAACATGCAATGTTGACCAGTATTATACCTAATGCCATATCATTCCACTACTCTATCAAACACTAGAGAACAATTTTAGAATATTTTTTCATGTTCCTGTATGTCCACGCAGATGGGGTCGTGGGCACAGCTAGTAGTACCTAACCATAGATAAATAATAATAGTCAAATTATGTCTTTCCTAGGTATTTTATGAATTTGGAAACTTCAACGCCAAGTTTTTTTGCCTAATATAAGTAGGTACTTATTTTACTCTTTCTTTTCAGAGGCAGTAACCATTGCCGCTATCGTTTTAATAAAGGTGAATGTTTCGCCGATATTTTTATCACCGCGAGCACAGAACAATAAGTTTAATGTACGTAATGTGCGCTAAAGCCACGAACATTGTAACGTATATCGCAAGGTGTAAAGGTTGCAATATGTCGTGGAGATGAATCGTTAGGGCCTCTACTAAGGGACCACTCACACAGGCCACTCGCAAGAAAAGTCGAGGTAGAATATGAAAATTCTATAATACTAAAGTTGAAGATAAACTGGACCTTTAAACTTCTCATCACTAATGCAATGACCCTATTTGTAGGACCATTCTTTACCAGTGTAAGTTTCAACCAAAATAATGCCTTGCATATATAGACACATAACTATCCATATCGAGTGATTTTAGATAGGAACGCACGCGTTAAGTTCACGGAACGTGAATTGCTGATAGCTTGACTACAAACCACTCGAACAATCTTTTTTGATTAAGTTCCTAGGATCAAAAATTTCAAAGTTTTAATTACCAATCGTCTGCAATGCCTCACTAAAATATTAGTTCAGTGTAGAAGCCTCAAGCCTATCACCAATGAAAACGCTCCTTAAGAAACATAACCTATAGCAGGCAGTTAATTTTTACAACCTGCGCAGGATACACATATGAGTAATATTGTTGTTTCTGTACCTGCTTTCCTTAAAAAGGAAGATCAGTAGTCATGCTAATCTACAGTCTAATCTTGTTGAGCTTTAAAACTTTAAGCGTACTTACTACTCAACTACATAGTTCGAAATATTCACTAACATAAGTACGCCATGCCAACAACTTAAAAATAAATTCAAGAAAATCCATTTTTATTACCATTAAACCCAAATCCTCTTGATCCGAAATCACAACGAAGCAGGCAAAATTTCCTTTACTTAACCAAACATCACCTCTTTGCCTAGTATGCAGGCTAAACTGAGACACACAAAATCGATTGCCTCCTCGATTTGACCTGTGTTCTCAGTTCACACAAAACTCGCCGAGCACTCCCCACGACGCGACGCTCGCCTGCAGTCTACAACACTCGTACACCTCGGCCGCTGCCACTTCAAACGTCCTTTCAGATCATAAACCACGAATCTAGATATCTGCATAAATTGTCCCGTTGTAGATCTAACTCAATATCGTATGAAAGCTAGGCAGTGTAGGCACAGGCATTGTTCGTTCCGCTTGGGGCGTTCGTGCACATTGTTCATTGTCTAACCGTAGAAAAGCTTAGATATGTTTTAAAATAATATTTTACGAGCCCCGTCGATAGCGCTGTGCTTTGTTGACAAAGCGAACGTGCCTTTATTTAGAGATAAAAGACGGATCATGCAGATAAATTCATAATAATATGCACAACAATAGCATGTTTGGCTTTGTTATTCAATCGTGTCTTAGATTTTCTTGCTTGTCGCAATTATATATTGGTACTAAGCCACTGAAATGTTATAGCTCAAGGATCTATTGGTTTTAAAAGAACCTAACAGTATTTCTTTTCATGAATACAGTTAATAGAGAATCTACATGCTAATAAACATCACATAAACCAACACCCAGACCCGGGACAGACATCTGCGGATCACACTAATTGTTGTCCCTTGCGAGAATCGATCCCGCAACCCTTAGCGCAGCAGTCCAATCACTTATCCACTGTGCCAATCTGGCCTTCTATCTATCAGCAATATTATTGATATTCGTTACATCGATCAAGTTCTGTGATATCAATCTCACAGATTACGACGTTCTATATCCACATCAATTAGTTTAGGCAGACCTGTAAACAACTAAATATTTATGATCATTTGCTATTCAAGATTTAATAATAATTTGATACCTAGTAATACTATTTAGCTTATCTTTGGCACTGTAGAAAGAAAAAGTTTCCAAAATATAATAAAAATCCAAAACAATATATACACAAAAATAAATATCCATCATCGCTTTAAGTCGAAACTATTCTCTTCACAGAGAATTATTTAAGGTATATTAAGTAATTAATTAACGACCTCCGATCTTAGTCTTTGATAAAACCGACGACACCGATGAATACATCGATTGAATCGGATATCAATGCAAATACTCTGATAGTGATCGATAAAGCTCTGATCATTGTGAAACAATATGCCACAGTTCTCAATGTAATCTCATTTTAAGTGGAAATCGATTAATTAGTTTAATTTAACTACACGATTATATCTTATCGAGAGTCTTTGATTGCGCCGCATCGTAAATAAAACAGGCGGTAGGAAACATAATCGTATGATGTGGCAAATTAATTGCGTTACAGTAGGTAAAATACTCGGGACCATAGACTATATTAGGTGTTGGGTACACAAGATTGAACTTAACAGGGTAATGCTTCAAATGACGCACGATAATACGACGAAAATAAAGTTGATGATACAAGTATTATTAGATATTATGACATATGTTTAATTGGTTATTTAATAACAAACTAACTGCCTTTGTAGTATACCGCATATAGGTCCTTTGTCAATGATTAATTTATTAAGAATAATTATTATAAATACGTCATAGCTTAGCCTTAGTCATTACCATCAGGACATACACAAATAACACCAATTTTGACTTTCTCACTGCAGGGCAAAGATCTCTTCTCATACAGTGGAGGAATGAGCATTGATTACCATACTTACAATATAATAACAGTAAGTACATCACAAAAGACATCGATGTCGAGATCGACCGCGGCGATGGTGTGATGATCAGGACAAATATGAGGGACACAGAAGCTTCAAAAGATAGAGTGCCTTGAAAAAGGCCAGTCACCTTTGCCCAGGAGTGGTAAACAAACAAAAGGCTGTAAAAAAAATAAGGTACTTACTTATTTATCATCTATTTATGAAAATAGGAAAGCGGTAGAAGGGGAGGATAACGAAATGCAGACCTCCTTATTGGTTTATTATTTCATGCTGCGGAGTTACCCACTAACCCTTTCATTAGACGCAGTAACTTTCTCATAATGTTCAGCATAATATACAATAATTAGAGGTTTATTATCAATGATATTATATTGCCAACACTAATTATGATAATTGAGGTGTCTCATGTCGACGTAGACCCCACTTTACGAACGTTATTAATTTGCAACAGGTTGCAGGTTTAACCCAAGCTAGTACCATGTGAATTCTTAGTAAACTCTTGTTGATACGACTGGAGAAGTTATTCTATGATACCGCCAAGTAATAACTGTGCCTAATGAACGATAAAAAGCACGCTTTTACAAATGAGAATTTTCTGTCTGGAGAAATTCCCTTCCATACCTATTTCTTTACATAAGTGAATCTAAATGTCAGTGACAGTAGAAGCCACCGTCATCATTAACCGAAAGATATCCACTGTTGAACAAAGGCTCTCCCTTAGGTAATGGGGGGATGCCATAATCCCCACGCTTGGCAAACGGCTTGGGGATCACAGTATCGGTGGTGAAGTTACAGAAGACGCAGCTGCCCATCTTCTAGATTCTCCTTAAGTCGCCTCTTACGATACCCACGGGAGGAAAGTGGGTGGTCCATCGTAGGCCGCCACTCGGCAAGCGAATACCACTCGGTAAGAAGCAGCCGTAAGTTTCTATAATCATTTACGATTTTACATCGGAGGGATGCCGAATAAAAGTTAAGTAGCGATTGAATTCAAACGACTTCCTCACAGCGCCGTTTAAACTGCCACTGTTTTTGCGCAGCCCTGGGCGGTCTGAGTATTCTTAAACAATTTATGCACTTGAAACCTTATCGACCTACCATCATTGAAAGTTTGTATAACTGTTAAGAGTACTTTCCCTGTAATTCACAAGAAAAAGAAAGAAATGTAATCTTATGGGTTTTGTTGTGTGTGTCAATATGACCTAATAGAGAAGAATTGCTTATTAATTACTTCTCAAAACTTGTAAATACACCTACCTAGAGACTTTACGTACCTACATATAATAAACTTTAACAATATTTAGAGAATTTTGCCTTATAAACTTTTATGCCTGTATTAGTCAAATATTTTTTTAATAATGTGCATAACTACCGTGATCCCTCTCTGCACTACCCAAACCTTTTTTGTACAACTTTTTTGTATGAAGGATGAATAAATAAATAATGTAGGTACTCCCTGAAATGCCAATCCTTCTCTTAATCATCGACAACGAAATCTTCTAGGTAAGGTAACAGCAGTTTGAGTTCAGTCCCGTATAACATAATGCAAAGTAGAATCAGTACCATTATCAATCCAGCAACACGCACGTGTGAAGTCGTAGTCTTGCTAGTTAGTGATAATGTAAATAATGGCCGTTAATAATTAAATGCTATCTACTTGAGAACACTATTTGCGACGATGATCGGAACACTGATTCGCTTAATTGGCCATACTATTTGAGTCGCCTTTCGGGAATCTGTTAAACGTACTTTATTTCTACAGATGAATATAAATGAGGCTAGGTATGTATTGTGTAATTAAAAATAATTAAAACGAAAATTTTATGGGTCTGCTTCTGTCCCGTGATTGTCCCGTCATAACTCATTCAGTCAACATCCATGACAAGTGGAACCTGACTACCTATTATAGAATTAAACAGACAAATACCTTTTGGAGTTCATCATAGTTCAATAAACTTTGAAGAAGTTTGTATGGTGTCCCAGCTGTTCAATAATACTAATACATCTGCCACTAACCACTAGAAAATGGTGAAGGCTGGATGTTACAGAGACTGTCTTGTATATAACGAGCGAAATAATAATTTCTAATACAGTCTTTAATTCAATATTCATCTTTGTCGGGATTATTCTGAAGCTTACTTAAAATGTTCTAATCATCATAGCCATCTTCGCCAATTTCCAATCAATTTGTTTTCACCTCATTCCTCTGGCATCTATTTATAGCGTGCGCCCGATTCATCGCGACCGCAGGCCGCAGCGGTTTGACCTCCGCACACTGGATCAACACAATGTTGTACATTCCCGACGACAGCTCTGACTGACGACCGCCTTTACACGCTCACTTTGTGCCCAGTTTGTTTACTTGGGAGACGAATAAATTTCTTTGGAGTTTGTCTCTTACTGTAACCTTTCGGATCCGCTAAATGTATAGTAAGAACTGTCTAAGAGGATTTGATTTGACTCAAAATAGTGAACAGTATTAACATTCATCCACTCCTATTTAATGTGTATTTTTGACAAAAATTGACCTCTATATGGGACTAATAGTGCGAAACTCAGTGCAGAAAGACAAACACGTCAGGGTGACTGACCGAATTAACATTGTATTCTGCCAAAAGTTACTCAAAATTAAACTTTCGAAATATCCTTGCGTAGGGCAAAGTTAGAAAAACAACAAGGATAAATGTATTGAAGTCGTGCAGTCAAAATAGAGCTGTGTTGAATAGCAGTGTTGTCAACAAAACATCATCATTAATACACTTCGACCGTTTGTCCACAATTCATTGAACTCGCACAAAAGTTCTCGCATCTGCACTTCCGGGACCTATAGTTACATCACTGAACGATTTATAGAAGACCCCACCAACAAACATTTGCTGCCAACTTCGAAATACTCAAGCAAAATTAAATCTTATCTCCAGCTCAATAACGTCTAATCTCATTTCACCAACTGCATCCTCCAAAGGATCAGAAATTGAACAATATATTTTAATACTAATTCATTCCCCCGTCGTTGCCATGATATATTTATCACGGTAACAACGAGGCTATTCAGTTATCAAACTAATAAAGTAAAGAGATCACACATTGTAGAGTAAGATAAAAAGATTTATTGCCAGATAAATAGATTTATGATGCATTAGGAGATAATGCCACAGATGGCTGCCTCAAGGTCGAAAATTTGGAATATTTACGAGTCCTGAAACGGGCATAGTCGTGAATTTATTGTAAACAAGTTTGCCTTTCAGCTGTGGGAAGGAGGATTAAAGTTTAGTTATTGTTTCCTTCTTCGTTTGTTTGGAAACTAAGGTCTGTTTATGTTCGCCCAAAGATCAGGAAAGTTATTGAACTTGGTATTCTAAAGACCGAAATAATAATAATAAGTTTTGTAGATCTTAATGTAGTCGCAAATGATTTGCTGAGCGTGAGAAACTGCACTTGGCTGTACTGAGTTCGTAAAAAAATACACAATTAATTAAAGGTCCAAAATTGCAACATAGTTTCGTATCATGTTTGTGAAATACACTCACCATACAGAAGAAATTCGTAATGTGAGGCCTAACATTAGGAATTTCGAAAAAACAACAAAAAATAAATGTCTCGCCAAAAGTCACTCACAGTCAGAACTCGTCCTAGATTTACATGCAAAAGAAAAACCCTGAGTAAGCATTACTTAATTTCGGTTGTAATCGGCTCACATAAGAGAACTCCTAGAACTGCAAAAAATCAAATCGCAATAAATACAAACACAACTGGTCTAACTTCATACACGTAACTACATGAGAAAGTCCAACGACGTCCTATTTGCGATTGCATAGCCGATAGACGAATGCCTGGACGCATGTCAGACTCCACTATCTTTGATACAATCGGCTAATGATACGAATTATGGTCGGCTATGTCGGAGGTGACGATGGAAGCAAATACTAGCTTCAGGCACAGTTATATGGAGCAGGTTATCTTGGATAATTCGTATCACAAGTGCAGGTTATATTGGGATGGGATGTTGGGAGTATGATTTGTTCTGTAAAGCTGTCCAATTCTCAGTATTGAACATTTTTGTTATCGGCCGTGATACGTCAGCTGTTTTGCAGTGCATTTGTTTTTCGTTTGATGAGTTTTGAAGGTTTGATTTTGGGTCTATATTTTAGGCTTTATTTTGAAAATGATGATTGTGAATAACTATTGAAAAGTCCCAGATTGTAACTGTTTAAGAATATATAAGAGATTGGTAAAATTGGCCAATAAATGACAGTTGTGGTTTATTAATTCGACCCGTTTTTTTTATTTTTACTACTAGAAGTAATTTTTCCAATTCCATAAGAGTTTAAATTTCAATACTTTTCTTCTGTATCTGATGAATGTATCTGGTTTGACTAATAAAGCTGTTCAAGTCTTAATTCTGACCCATACACATGTAGGCCAAGACGATCCAACATAAACAGTAAAAACTAAATAAACTATTCTCAGGAGAGCGACACGTTTATCTGAATACAATCTCTAGATAGGATAATGTCGCCGCAGACAACCATGTTATAGAGCCCTTTGTTCGACTTACATCGCGGCATAGTTTAGCGGCCACACTGATAGGGGTGAAGACAGTACAATAAGGGTATCATCGACCATGCGATCTTTAATCGATATATTCAACCATTCAGATTAAATCGACAAGGCATTGTGGTAAGGAGTTGTGACAGGTAGGCCTTAATAGTTGTCTAGATAAATGGACAACGGTTTCAATTCTCCGTGTTTATGCGTAATATATCGATAAATAGGGAAATGATAGATGATTTTCTCGGTGAAGAGTTACGGTGAATAGATATTCGATCATGTTGCGTTAACTGTTTAGTTTACATGAATAATACTAATGTATTTTCCAATATCGACAGGCTGGATACTTATTTCGCCTGACGCGGCAAAATGTCGGTATACCAGCCTTCTGAAGAATTGTACGCCTGTCAGATCCAAAAGCGAACATTTTCCAATATTACGCATACCGGACTCTGTGGCGTACTTTTAGAGAGGCCTACGTCCAGCAGTTGACTGCAACGGTGATAATGATGAAGCAATCTAAAACATCACAGTTTCGCAGATACATTTAACGAGACCAAAACTCTTTTGCGAATCAAGAAACATAATACATAAACAGTAGTAAAAATTTAAGACCGTGTTACTTACGCACACTGTTAAATTTAAGTGTGCAGCTAAAATAAACAACTATTGAACACTTAAAACTGTTACTACGAGAGTTTGAGTATTGGAAACAGGTGCAAAATAATACTGAAGGAACCTTGGTATTAATGTGCTCAAAACGTATTACACAATATGAAAGCATATGAATTCTGTAACGGAAGAATAAAGAATAGAACTTCTTCCTTGTGTTGGAAAAGTGTGTATTTAGAGCTTATAAAAACTATGTGTGAGCTCTCGGGCATACATCGGTATAGCAAAAGGCAAGCCACCTACATGGAACATACGATAAGTAACAAAAAAAACCATAACATCACGCCTGTATTCCCCGAAAGGGTAGGCAGAGGTGCACATACAGTACACCCACATTTCGCCAGTTATGTTTTTAGATCCCCACGTAATAGAGGGCGAGCCTATTGCCATCAACCGGGCACAAATCTAGACTCCGTGCTGCCACTAAGAATCACCTAATGGAAAAACCCAGTAACACTTTTAATAATTTAATTCGAGCTACAGGACTCATAGAGTTAGTAACCATATACTTACAATTAAGTAAGTTGCAATGTGAATGTCACTCTAGTTTGTGGGACACTCGGGATGTGAGATGTCTTGTTTATTATTTTATTTCGATATTGTTACGACATTAATTTCTTTAAAACTTTACGAATGAAACAAATTGGCTGATTTGTAATCCCTTAATTCTTATCTGAATATAGAAAACAACCTCAAACAAGAGTTTTACTTGCCCTTTATGTACCGTGAATTAATTTAGACTTAATTGCTATTTAATCTATGCACCCTAATAAAATAATCACTTCACAAAATAACAATAAAAACATTATAACAAACACAGACTCAAGAAATGCACTTTGTGGTCCAACGATTTCGCTCAAAATCCCCTCATTCTAACCCATTGTTTCAAAACACAACAATTGGTAACGGACAATTGAGACCTTTAATGTCGATAAGACTACATAATGGTGGGGTGGTGACGCCAAACATTTTCATTAATAAAGGTTGCCCAGAATTTCTTGTTAACAACGATAACTGCATTCAAAGAGAAACGAAGCATAACTCATTCGATTAAACTGTAAGTTTACCGGCCTGCGGGCAAGCTTAATTGTGGCAGCAGTGAGATCGACACCCACTATCCCAAGACCTCCAAAAAAGTACACTCTTATAGCACTCCAAAACCATTGATCACATTTCACGGTTCAACCGAAACTGGCTATATTAATCTTCGGCGACGACTAAGCAGATCTGTGTGACGCCAAGAAAGTGTTAATCCCATTTTAATATGACTAATTGTCGCACTCGTTTGACATTTGACGGTGACTACTAAACAATGGTATGCCTGTGGGTTGAGTGCAATTAATACTAGTCTCGGTACAGAATCGAGCCTTATCTACAAGATTTGGGTGAATTTGGCGTCTTGCTAATAAACAACGCGCAGTGGCCAAGTGATTACTCTGCTGCGTTAGGGGTGTTTGTCCCAAGTCTGGGTGTTCGTGTATGTAATATTACATGTTTGTGAAACGCACAGTACGATACAGGAAAAAATCCTAATGTGGGGCGACGTTTTAATAAAAACCTGTTGGACAAATTTTTCATAACAATGTGGTGGCTTGAAACCAAACAATTTTCCAACTTATCCATGGAATATATTATCATCATACTTAGGTATAGTTTTACAGCACGGCAGAACCTGTTCACATGAGATAATTATCACACATGTCTTCATGCCTGCCGATTAGCGTGCATGCATGAGCTCCAGTGATAAAGAACGAACAAATGTAAAATGGTTGAACCTCACAACATGAATGTATGATTCATAATATTGAATTTCTTACAAAATCAACATTTTATGAGCAGCGGATATCCATAAAAGAGTAGCATGAGTAATAGACGTCGGAAGTAAAGAGATACTGATAAGACCTTCGGAGTTATGACCTCACCGTTGAACTTTCTACCGTATCTATGAAGTGCATTTTCTTTGTAAGAAATTGTGTATTGCAATAGAGATTTTGTTGCTGCTGTGTTTTAAAAACATTGCCCTATACAACATAATATACATGTACTCCTAAAGGAAGAGGGCAAAATATATTTATCCAACATTTCGCCAGTTACATATAGGGACTTCATCGTCCACAGCCTTTAATATCCCACTGCTGGGTATAAGCCTCCTTTAAACACTACCATCCGCCGCCGTCCTGTGCCAATCTTGTCCAGGTGCGCCCCAGCCATATAGGTACTTACCTACCAGGTAACATTACAGGCCTAGTGCCAATTGCCATTACCTAGGCACTAATAATCCAGACTTAATGCTGCCACTGAAAATTTCCATAGTACATAAATGGAACTTTTATATTTACATGGATTACCTCATATTAGATAGGAGTATAATGTCATAGTGTCGAATTGTATTTATCATCCCGACATTCCTGTTTTTCTAATCATCCATACCAGCTCAGGCCTGCTAAGCCAGCCATTAATTGGTGTCACGGCTCACAACCTCTATTTTCTTTAAGGCGTCGCCCCAAACTAGAAATTTCACCTGTATCGTGGGTCTGTTTCACAAACATGAATAATTATCTCAGACACTCGGGACAAATATCTGCACACAATCACAATCAAAAATCACCCACCCACACCCACAACCCGTACCAACAACGCGCAGCAGTCACAACCACTGCCCAATAAGATCGTCATTTAAAACAGTCAAGCCATTTGCGAGGTACAACCTCAAGTATCAAGATTAATCAAAAACTTTTTAAGGTTGGCGCGTCACCCTTTTAAAGGCGAATAAAAACACTTATAATTAATTGATCGCAATTTACAAACATTATAATTACGAAAACATATTAATAAAAAGTTTAATTGACCAAATAAGTGCGGTGCGCGCCCCTCTCAGTATTACCATAAAACGGCGATAAATTACCGCCGTTACCGCATGTGCCAGCCGGTGCCCGACTTATTAATTTATTGGTTGATCTCGTGGTTATCTAAACAATGTGGTGATGTGGGGTTTTAGCCTTTTTGGGTAATATTTAGGTATCTTCGAAGTAGTGAATTGCAGTAGGTATCATGCTTTTTGCACTTTTTGGCAAACAAGGTATGTACATAATAAAACTCACGATTCCTCGTAGGTACAATAGTTGTTTTTGCCAATTAGAAGTAGAAGTAGAGTTTGATACCTGTCTAAGCAATCAAAAACATGAAAAATAACCATCACATTACGCCTGTATTTCCCGAATGGATAATCAGACGTATATGGTATACCCACATTTCGCCAATTATGTTATGGGTCCCCATATAATAGAGGGCGAGACTTTTGTCATCATCCAAGCACAATTCCAGACTCCATGCTGCTACCAAGAACCACCTAATGAAAAAAAAACAATAATACTTTGCCTGCCCCGGTATTCGAAACCAGGACCTCGTGCTAGGCAGTCCCGCTTAGCTACCACTAGACCAACAAGGCAGTGCCAACATACCAGCGGTTATCATCAGTGCAAGAACCAAGCTATTTCATGTTTTAGTATCGTGCTTACCGACAAAAATACTTTGCTGGAACTTCCTACAGGTCTTGCCAAAGACCTGTCATAAAGTGGACTACAAAAGAACGAAAAGATAAAATGTATCGAATACTACCCAATTTTTTATAATAATTCCCATTCTGTACGTTAGTTCCACCTTTAAATAAAAATCAAGGACATGGCACGTGTCGTTCCTACACTTACAAATATCTAAATTATTTACAAAAAAAAGTCAATGAAACACGTAGCGTGGCGTGTAAGTTTGAACTAGCGCTGTCGAGGCTCCCCGCTGTGCACTTGGCATTAACGACTAATAGCAGCATGTTAATCGACAAACGATCATTGTCAGCAATCACTTCGTAAAAATAAAAAAACTAGAGCGTCATACGATATCTCAAAAGATAAAATTCGTAATCCGTTCCACGTATTGAATATCGATGGATAGACATAACACGATTGTAACTCGTTTTTTTGGTGTCAGTTTTGTAATCAAAATCATCAATAAAGCTAACTATCATGAAGATAGCAGTGGTGGTACAAATAATATTTAAAATATGGAACTCATGTTAATAGAAACCAAATTGAAATTATTTAAATAATTTCACATTTGTTATTTCACAATTATTTATTAATAAGAAAACGTCATCTTTAAACAAAAATGTTATACAGAAATCTATTACTTCTATTTTGCTACTCGTAGCGTCATCTACTAGTGAGTAGTAACACTGTTAAACGCAATGGAAGTTCTACGTAGTTTTACTTTCTGGCAAGAGATGGCAGAGGTGGACCTAGCTCACAAAATATTAATATATTAAACATAAATACATTAAAAGACATTTATGTTGACGAAAAAATAAATGTACAATTTGTTCATCACTGTTGTTTACTTAATTAATTAACTACTTAATCAAAATCGAACTTATATTTGAATGACGACGGTTAAAAGGGCAACTCTAATTTCAATTTCAATGTTGACATTTGAAAATATGTCAATCTTAAATGTCAAAAATATGTCTGAATTTCAGTGACACTAACGCAATTTAATATCCTGTTTACAGTTTAGTCTTCATTACTAAATATATTTTGAATTATGTGCATTTGTAAGTTGAATTTTGCAAGAAAATGAAACTCATCACCTGAGGTGCTGAAGGTTAGGCATTTACATAAAAAAATCTGCCATTCATTTACAAAATAGGTCATTGTACTGAACTTTTGCAAAACAATGAACATAACAAGATTGCATATGACAAAGCAACTATTAAACTATGCAAGAATTATTAATCATGTGCAAAGTATACAAAAAATCGCCCCAAACTGTGGTTATTACTCCACGTTAACTCTTGATGCATTTACCAGTGAGATACATGAACGATTCAAAACAAAGTATCAGAGGAATGACCTTCCGGAACAAAGTATTCAGTACTTCAAGGACGCGAGTGCTAAACCCAATGTTTACAATATGAGCAACTCAGAATTGGACAATGCATTCTTGGAGCTACTTTCAAAAAACAAAGACAAAGCTGTTGAAAATCTAGTAGTACAGTGCCAGAATTGTCGGAAGTACTTAACTATGTTTATGTTGAAGAAACTGTTTAGGCACTACAGTCTAAATGGAAAGCCTAAAATGGTTGTCATACTGCAAACTTATTGTGCAAAGGTAGATCCCAACTCGTATAGACGGAACGGAGAGTTTATGCATTATTTAGCCAAAGCTCAATGTATCAGGGGCAATTCCGACCAAGGACTGTCAATACTAAAGAATTGTTATAAGAAATATGATAGTTTAAGAAGTTTTTATAGAATTATTTTCAGAGAATTAATACAAGATTCAGTATTAAATAGATCAGAAGCATCTTTAGTTATATTTACAAAGTATGTATTGGAATTCAGCAAAGAATGGTCTGACCATTATCCTTTGGTCTGTTTCTGGCACATATGCTGGGCTAGTTCATGGTTTTCTGACCAGATGTTGGCAAATGATCTTCTAGAAACATCAGAAATTCTTCAAGATATTGTCAGAGATAAGTGAGTATTGTCTTTTTCTTGATTATAATTAGATCTAGTATTTATGTAAATATTCTTAAGGAACTCTGAACTTAACAACTACTGCAGAAGTAAAATCTTACACATTATAGATTAACCATCCCAGTGCCTTCTGCTGTTATATAGTGGTCGTAGGTATGTTTGAATTGATAGATAGAGACTGTACTGCATGTAGTTTACTATTTCCAGGTTTGATAAAAAGAGTTATTGAGTTTCTAACCTCTGAACTTGGTATTGTTTTAAACACAATAAATTCAGCATGCATCAGACCTAGCTATCATATTAGGAATAGTCATAAATACAATTTATAAATAAATTACTGCAAAATTAATGATGTTTTCTTTGTTTATTTTCATCATCAGACTAAGCATGTTGTTTTTGTTATTGAGCTCTCAACTCAGTTTTTGGCAAAGGCAGCAAGGTTGAGTGTATTCTAGTCTACTACCAAATTAAATCACGTAAACACTTAAAATATCGAATATAAGTAAATCTATTTAGAATGATGTCCTGCCTTTATTTCACTTAATAATCACACTAATCCTACTATCCTACTAATATTATAAATGTGAAAGTTTGTGAGAATGGATGTGTGGATGTTTGTTACTCTTTCACGCATAAACGGCTGGACCGATTTGGTTGAAATTTGGTATGTAGATAGGTTATACCCTGGATTAACATATAGGCTACTTTTTATTCCGAAAAACTGTAGCGGGTAACACCGCGGGGCGCAGCTAGTATTATATAGGCGAAAGTTTGTGAGTATGGATGGATGTTTGTTACTCTTTCACGTAAAAACTATTGAATGGATTTTAATGAAATTTCAAATGAAGGTAGCTGACACCTTGGATTAACACATAGGCTACTTTTTATCCCGAAAAAAATTAGCGGGTAATACCGCGGGACGCAGCTAGTAACTTCATATTATTGTTATATTTAGCAGACAATTTTCTTGCCATAATATTTTTGTATTTGGTTTTCTAATACATATCAACCCATTTACTTACTATGATTAATGTTTGTTAGACTTCCTATATTTGAGCACTATTTGTCTCCTTAAAATCTATGTGTATGTTTCCAGGGCAACAGCATTCAGTATAATGGCTCTAAAAGACTTCAATGAGGATGCAGTGGTGAGACTGTTGCAGACTCTCCTCAAGTATGACATGATGTTCGAGTATGTTGCCGTGTTGCAAGTACTGTTTAACTACAAATGTAAGTTGATAAACATAAAAATAATTTAATCGAAATAGACTTCATCATCATTATCAATGAACAGCAACTTACCATTTATCTATTAGTGTTATTTTACTTAAATTAATGAAATTAAATCATAATTTTATGTTGTAGATTACAGGTAGACAAAGGTTCTTAAACATAGGTTTAGTGGTCGCTATGTTTTGCCAATAATTGGCATACCAAACATACACACATTATGAGATGATGAAGTTGTAGGAAATTTGTAAAATTGTATTTTCTGATCATCTTGCATTAGACATCCTAGAAACTATGACCCTTCACTGCTTCCTAGTGCTTTAGTTGTAGGTATGTATGATTATAGAGGTATGTCCTACTATTGTAGAGGCACAGATTTACTAATACGAGGGTCAAACTGAAAGTTCTTAGAAAATCAAAAACTGATTACATTAGCCAGTTATTAGTTTTATTATATCTTTTCAAAATATTGTCCATTCACGTCAATACACCGCTGCATGCGATGGAACCACTGGGAAAAGCACTTTGCCCACTCGTCTTTAGGGTTCTCTTCAATGGCATCGCGATACGCAGCCACCGCTTCTTCAGCATTCATAAACCGCTTTCCTTTAAGTTTTTCTTTAATTTTTGCAAATAAATAAAAATCACAAGGGGCGAGGTCGGGGCTATACGGCGGGTGACCCAGTAATTCAACGTTTGATGTCGCCAAATAGTCGATCGTTCGCTTAGCGGTGTGCGACGAGGCGTTGTCGTGGTGAAGGAGGATCCTACTGCGAGGTCGTTTCTCTCGAACTTTTTCCAAGACAAGTGGCAAACAATTGGTAGTGTACCATTCTGCAGAAACTGTTTTTTGATCCTCTAACACAATTGTTGCGAAATGACCTATCCTTCCAAAGAACGAGGCCACCATTTTTTTTCCCGCACTTCGATCTCTCTTCACTTTAGTTGGCAACCTCTCGAAAGGAAACACCCACTGAGCAGATTGTCTTTTGGTTTCAGGATCATAACAGTAAATCCAGCTTTCGTCACCTGTTAGTATGTCGAACACAGCATTTGAGTCACCTCCGTTAAATCTTTCAATCATTTTACGGCACCAATCCACACGATGGAGTTTTTGAGCCTCAGTCAAATTATGAGGTATCCACCGGGCGCAAAGCTTCCTGACTGCTAAATGTTCGTGGAGGATTTTGTGCACTTGACTCATACCGATGCCTAAGCTTGTCCGAATCTGCTGATAGGTCACTCTTTTGTCAGTCTCTATCATACGCCGCACAACACAGATGTTATCTTCAGTCGTCGCCGTAGAAGGCCGTCCCTTACGTAAATCATCAGTGAGATTAGTGCGACCACGTTTAAACTCATTAAACCAGTTGTAAACTGTCGCACGAGATGGGGCTTCATCGTGAAAGGCCAATCGTAGTCTATCATAACTTTCTTGTTGACTTAAATGACATCGAAAGTCATAAAAAATCATTGCACGAAAATTTTCTCGTGTTAAATTCATGTTGACGTGACACAGACAATTTTCAATTTGCCGCCAAATCGTAAAACAAATGACAAATTAATGAAATATATACTCAGTAATATTGGCAAAGAGTTTTATTTTCAAATTTTAGAATTATTTTTTTATTATATTGTTTATAAGTGGCCAGTTCTAAGAACTTTCAGTTTGACCCTCGTAGCAAAAAGTTCGTACACTATGGCCACTCAACATCCCGCCATATACATTTCTTTGCACGCACCCCCAAACGGTCTCAGTTTGCCTGCAATTGGACTGCATCATCATGAATGGACCTAAATTGACAGTCATTCGAATATATCAAACTAACGCTATCTCCGAGATCGACTAAGAACATAGTTGTTCTTAGTGACTAAGCTCTTTGAACTCTCTTAATTTGTGACAAAAGCTTTAGAAGCAATATTCCTAATTTAAACATTTCTAGTTATGTTTTTAAAAAGTTTTATTCAATAGTGTTGTTATCTTCTACTTAACAAATTACTTGGAGTATTTGGCCTTATTAGTTATCATGCGCGTAAGTACTGTCAGACCCTGTCTAATGCTAGTTAAATCTACGTAAAACTATCCATTTCCCCTTTCAATACAAAGACGTTTTAATATGTAGTTGTGCTGTTATGGCACGCAAGTACCACGCATATCGTATGACCTATCACTTATACATAATATATATGATGTCAGTCTGATAGTCATTTGAAAATGGCACATTTCCTTGCAAGTTATCTAACAGACTAAATTCACTACGGTAGTACTTATCAGCGTGCTAGTTTATGTGAGGTCTCTGATCCCACTGTCCTATAATGATATTATAGTAAATCTAAAGTAACCGTCATGAGAAGCTATAAATTTTGTAAACAAGTGATCAGGAGTTCACAACATTTGGACCAACAAAAAAAAATGAATTTGTTTCAGATTTAATAAATTATTAAGTAACAAATATTAATTACTACATATATTATTTAAGAATAATTACTCGTCAGATTCAGATCCATTTCTGTGTCAGAATCAGTGACATGTATCACGAAGCTGTCTACAATTCTATCAATCATCTCATCGATTTTGGAATATAAATTATCTTCTTCCTTGATACACAATAACAAAATTAACAATAACAACCAGATCTGCGATATATGCAAAGCAATGCAACAAACTCGATTCGTATTACTTACTTACTCGCATTCGAAACTCGAATGACGCGTTTATTTTAAAATGGCGTCCCTATTGTTTACAATCCCTGCGACGGACGCGTTCCGGTACCAAGAAACACAAACGATAGAGCTTTGCGTCGTTAAAATATGATCCGACTAAATTAAATAGGTTGTTACTTTCATATAACCCGTCTATATTTCATGTGGATTGAATATGGTCAATTTATTATTATCTCGCAGTATAAAATGTTTTCTTAGTAAAAGATGTTTGATTACATAATTTATAGCTTCTCGTGACGGGTACTTTAGCACAATGTAGGACTTGGTTGTATTGCATACACCAACACTTTACCTACATATGGGTATTACCATTCCATTACCTGTATGACATGTGGAATAATATTGACTCTATTTTTAATTATAATGTTTTTCGATTTAACATGAATTATATTGCTATTAGGTGATCGATTTTTCTGTCTTTGTATAATAGGTATATACCTATCGAGCGACTAGCTGTTGAGTAAACCGTGGAGTATCGGTTCTCGAGTGAGACAACTGACTGCTCAACTCTGTGCTGCCCTCTATTGCTTGCGGTATCTCAACAGGTGTCATATGCACTGGCCACTGAACCACTAAGTATTTGCCGGCTGCCTACGATCACAGACACCTTTAGTTTTGCCAATTAAAACAAATACAGATCCAAACAAAATGCAAAGGTGTTAACTTCTTTAGGAAATGAGTATCTGAAATTCTGAAGCATGCTATAAGTAGGTACAGTCGACCAATGGTCTACCCCACGGTTGAGGTTCATTTGAACGCCATAAAACTCCTGATTGGCGCAGTGGCTAAGCGATTAGACTGCTGCGCTAAGGGTTGCGGGTCCGATTACCGCACGGGGCAAAACTTTGTGCGAACCACAGATGTTTGTCCCGTGTCTGGGTGTTTGTGTATGTGATATTTCGTGTTTGTGAAACGTACCCACAAAACAGGAGAAATTCCTAGTGTGGGGCGACGTTTTTATTTAAAAAAAAAACAACACGGTCGATTTTCCCTTGTAATAATATCATGACGTCATGTCATATGTCAAGTTTAAATTGTCACCGCTAACAACAACTCACCACCTTGCCTAAGTATTATTTTAATTGAATTGACCAATACGAAAACGGTTAAAGTTACTATGAGTTTCAAAGTGATTTTGATTGTTTTCGATAATTAGATCTCACATAAACTTTTGTCAAAACAGGTAGACCTTTTCTTAGCCGATCGTACCTACCCACTAGTAACGACTAACGTCTTCAAATAAAAACAAACTATGTAGGCATCTATACTAATTATAATGACTAACATAATATTTTATGCCTAATCAGCTGTCTCTGGCGTAGTGATTACAACACAAAAATAAACTATAGGTACCTATTTTATATAAGTATTAGCAGATACATATTGTAGATTCATTGACCTGTCGAGTTTCAGGCCTTTGCTCTTTCATACAGATATCAAATTTAAACTGTCATGACGTGATATTTCTTCAACTAGGCATATAGTTTCTACTGTTAAGTGCAAGGTAAATAGCCTCTCATAGTATCCTTACGTGTTCTATTCACAAATTTGCAAATTTATATTTTCTTGCTTAGATTTTAATTTTTAATGCATAGAAAAGTAGGTACTTAATTTCATCATCATCATCAGCCGGAAGACGTCCACTGTTGAACAAAGGCCTTCCCCATAGAACGCCACAATGAACGACAGCTTGCCCATTAAATCCACCGGTTGCTCGCAATTCTAACGATATCGTCGCGTCGGTCCAACTTATGGGATACGTATTTAGTCTCAGATCAGTCAGATTGTATTCTCCGAAGGGGATCAGCCCTCCTAGACAAGTGGCAAAACGGCTTGACGAATAGAAATTAAATAGAATTAAAAATATATGGGATTGACATATGTCATCGATAACATAATCGAAGCATTATTCCCATACATTTTTCATTATGTTCGATTTTCATTCTCCTTGGCTGGCCAAAGCTAGGTTCGTCGCCTTGTTACTCACTTTTTCGGCAACGAAAGAGGATTTTATTGACATACTAGAGAACCCACAGCTCATAATAGCTTCTCAACCCTATTATTTCTTTGTTACAGTAAGGAAACGAGACGTTCGTGGCTGTGCAGAGATTATAAGAAACTGTGATGTCCTCGGAGTCAACCTGCCATCAGATCAACAAGGCCGGTACATCAAAATGTTGATTGAAGACAAAAAGAGGTGGCCGAAAGAGGCCTCAGCAAAAACGACGTCGAAAGACTTCAAACTTAAATTTTAGTGTATTTAGTAGGTGCCTACACATTTTGTATATAGTTTTTACATTGTACAAAATAAATTATAAGCGTAATGTTGTATACTATTATTTATTTGCTTTTCTCCTCTTTTTATCATACCCACACACTACATAATTATAAAGACAAATCTGCTTAATAACTGGGTCAAACTTGGGTACCTCCTACCCACTAGGTGAATCACCTAGCTACCTAACTCACGCAATTTTCAGGTAGGTAGTAGAGAATATGTCATGTTAATAATAATAATATGCTTCATCGATGATACCTATCACAAACTTTTCTTTGGGTCTTGGTATAATCTTATTTTCACTTCGGCAATTAAAAATATATCGATTTGACTGTTATTTAATGCATGTCACGTGATATAAATGCCAATTCTTGTACACGTAGGTATTCGACCTCAATCTTGATTCGGGAATAATGTCTATAGGTTATACAAATATTGCGTTGGTCATCGTATGCACACCTACTGTTAACAAAGCTGTATGCAAGGGTCGCTATTTTTTTATTTGATGAACTGTTTGGCGTAGTAGCTAAGGGATTAGACTGCTGCGCCAAGGGTTGCGGGTTCGTTTCCCGCACGGGCCAAAAGTTAGTGCTATCCGCAGATTATTGTTCCGTCGGTCTGGGTGTTTGTGAAACGCACCCTCAATACAGGAGAAATACTTAGTGTGGGGCGATGTTTAAAAAAAATATTACGTAGCTTATGTCTACTTAGTGGTCGATGTGTATACCACATTAGTAGCTAGCAGCTTAGAGTTCAGAAGTCATGATTTTAACCTCGAGTCAGAAATAATGTCTCCCAGAAACTGGGTGGCGGAGGTCAGATGCCGATGGCCGGCGCTCCATGTAAAATACCTACCTACTGATAGATTTATTACGTAGGTATCTAATATTCGGAGTTTGGGTGCCTACTCCAACAAAGTTCAAAGTTGACTAAAGGCTAGATGAGATAGAAAGCAACGAATAAAACGTAGGGAATATGGATACATACCACAATCATGTCATATGTCAAACTTTTGATAACATACCAATTGTATTCGATAATATGAGCATTGTTTATGTTTAAATGACCTAATTACGTCCATCTTTATTTAACAACTAAGTATCTTCTTAACCAAATAACTGATGTCTTTGTTTGAACCAGAATTCTGCAGTTAGATATGCAAATAATCCGAAGGACTTTGAAATAGTAAATCGTTACGTAGTGATAATAGGTAGGTACCTAGGTATAGGTACTTAAATAAATCGGTGCTTATAATTATGTCCTACTAGCTGCGGCCCACGGTGTTACCCGCTACATTTTTTTGAGATAAAAAGTCTATGTGTTAATCCAGGGTGTCAGCTACCTCCTTATCAAATTCCATCAAAATCGGTCTAGCCGTTGGAGCGTGAAGAGGGACCAAACATACAAACACACTCACAAAATTTCGCGTTTATAATATTAGTGTGATCCTTTAGATTAGGCCACTCACTTTTAATTCCAGGGTTTGTGTTAGTCAATAAAATGAAATTTTAGATTTGGAGCCTTTTCTTATCTTGCCCCTTACCATGAACTCAAGCAGGACAGTTTAGTGTGGATGCGAGACACCGAAATACACTGCACGTAGCGACGTCTCGCTTCCATGTCCTGCTTTAAGAGATCATGGTATGGGGGCTGTAGCTGGTTGAAGAGGGACTTTAACTAACCTTACTTTGCATGAAAAGTTCTAGGAGCTTAATTTGGTCTGATGTGTGGGTGTGTGACTTATGCGTAGCAGGACAAATCCTCAGGCCCATTGCAAATCTTGATTAGAAGAGTAAATACATAAAGTAAGTAGGTATCGACTTAGGTTAGATGACATCTTAATAACGTAGTGACTACGTAAACCATTATGAACATCGTCTCAAACATGAATGGTTTTGAAGCAGCTATTGTGTGAGAAAATACCTCTCTACTTAGCTACAGTATCTACTTATAGGTATTTAGAAACTTTACCATGACCTTTATCTCAGACTACAATAGGTTCATTGGTTTCAATTAGGAATTATTTCAAACTTTATGGTTTTACTAAAAAGTTTTTAGTTCTGAAGAATGATTGGCCCGTTTTTAGTCAAAGTCATTTCAAATCCTAGGCTTATTTTAAGTCGACTTTTAGGCCTTAAAGACGTGGATACAAAGGGTTTTGTTCTTTGTGAAGTTTTGATTCTCCTTAGTACTTATTCAAAACGTAATTTTTCTTGTGGCTTCAAAAGGTTTTCTTTGATTCAACTCTACTTAGTTCTTTAGACCATTTAAAACGCCAGAGGCAATGAACTGACATCACTTGGGTTATCTTCAATAAACCTTTATAAATAATAACTATGATAATTTGTTCTCGATATGATTAAATAATTAATTTATTTGAACTGTATTGTTATTTCCGTGTTTATTAAGTACCTACGTATGTTACTAATTATGTTGTGCTAATGTAGGCGTAGATAAGGTTGTAGTTCGAAAATTCTTTTGTAAACATTGCTTTTAGCAAATGCGGTATACGGTACCTATGTCTTTTACAGTTATATGGTTTACCTATGCAAATGATTACGGGGGCTACTCATTACAGTTAATTAGGTATCAACATAAGATAGATAGATACTTACCTATAATCTTTATTGCACCCCAAGAAACAGAATACGTAGGAACAGGAAAACCAAAAACAGTGCAAGTGGCGGTCAGCTTAAAGAAATTCCTTATGATTTTAAATCATAAGATACTTACGTTTTCAAGAATAAGATAAGCAGGAGCTTAATTCTCGAAAAAAAGTTACGTAATCTATCTATGTAAGACCTACCTTAGACTAAGTATTTTTTATACTTTGCTTGTTGTAGTGTAGCCACGCAAAATAGTTTTTATTGTATCGGTAGTTAGTTGCTATCGTCATGAATTATTATGTGGAGAACTGTGCTGGTTGTGGAATTACTTAACTTAGTTATTTAAAAATGTGTAGGTTTACTTTGTTCCGCAATTGTTTGCTGTCCTAAAGAAATAAAATAAAAGTAAGCTATTCGAAACTTAGGTGAGGCAAGCTAAAACTAAGTTTTAACTCTATTAATGTGTACCAATACGCAGCAAAAAGTTTTGCGTCTATCTTTCCATCCATCCACATAATTGTTAAAGGCGATTTGGGTCAGAAAACAAATGAAATTCAAACACACATTTCTATACAAACCTTAATTTTATTGAGATTTTTCGCATAACTGTAATAAAAATAAACACTTAACAATAATAAATATTTATCAAAAACGAGTGATTTCATTCTCCTTCGGCTTGGCTTCGATCGTTGATAATTCACGCTCGTCTTTTCTACGAAGGGTGAACAGGGTTCTGTGGAGCAAAAGATTTTGGTTAGAATGTTTTTGAATTTTCATTTACCCATTGTGCCTAATGGGTATAGTAGGTTGAGTGAGTCACGCAACAGAACCGGGGCCCTACTATCTCCTCTTATAGCGATTTATTGTACCTAAGAGCTTGACAACATTACCGGCTTTCGCTGAAATCCAGCATAATGCTGTGCTCGTGCACGAAGGACCATAAACACAGCGTCATGTTAAGTGATAGTCGTTTTGCGCGGACGTGATGCATATTGTCACTTCACAAATGTTTTTTTTGCGTTTTGTTTATTTTATTTTGTGTGATTTTTAATTTGCGCGCAATTAAATGCGTTTTCTTTCATTTAATGAAGAATTACTAGCTGTAGGTATGGTGACAGTTAGATATAGAATTTTCCTTTTATCATTATGCCCAAATTCAAGTCCACAGTGTTAAAACGATTGATAGTGAAAAATTTAAACAGAAACAATAAAAATACATTTGTAGTTTACGAAGAAGATAAACGAGAGATACCACAAAATGCTAGAAAAGTAGGTAGCTACAGAGTAAGAAATAGATCATGTCAAAATAACACGTTATTCTATAAGCCAACAAGATTGAAGCAGGAATTCGTTTCGCTCGAGACGTTCAATCTGAGTATATTTGATTTCTATATCTTTTCGTATTTTCCTATCACGTTTACGAGCTTCCTAGAAATATGCATTGAGTGCTGTCAGATGCGATCAATACGATGAAACTTGAACGAGTGTACATTACATACAACAAAGTAGCTACTCAAGTCTATGTTATACCTAATTGTTGTGATCTCGGCTTTACATGGCAAAACCTTAATTTCCGTTATGAATTAAAGGTTGCTTGAGAAACTTGGCCTGATTTTATTTTACACCAGACTGTGGCTCTCCGGAGTCGTGGAAAACCCAGATGATGATAACAAAACGATTTGTGTGCTTCCAAAACCTCTGTCCAAAGATGGAAGATCCAAGGAGAGTTGGATGTTCAAAGAAGAGCCGAGATGTAGATCAGTGGGATACTTAACTAGACCAATAATGTGCTCAATAAGCCACTATTACGTTTGAGACTTGCTCTCAGGCAATAATATCTAGCGTCGTATAAGGCAGCCTCTCCTCTGGCATATAGGCATTCCACACACTTTTTTATGCCGGTATAATTGAATACAGTTTCGATTTTCAAAATTTCTCAATATCGTAACATTGCAGTAGTTTTCTACTTCGCAATATCGTGCCAAGTGAGATGAGATGTCAAACTAATCTCGATCTTGAAACAGAGTCGCGAATTATCGGTTGTTCGGTTGATTAAGTATCGATTTTATTCTATCGAATTACTTGGTCAATTGGAATAACGATTCGTGTAGGATGCCCGGTTGTTGCGTTGAATTGCAGCACCCGTAGGTTGGCCTAATTTGCTTGTATTGGAAGATACTAGAAATTAAACATCTCTATTTTATCTATAGAATTCCTTCGATCCAGTTAAAGTTCTAGGAAGTTGTGCAGATACATTTTGAAAGTACTTTAATATGTATAATATTATTTATCTATACATTTATTTATGTACACACAATTACAAATAACACGCTGTCATTATGCAAGTACACGTGAGTACAAAGGTTTGTAGGTTTCTGATATGTAGAAATAGTTGCAAGGTATCGATTGGAAATCATAGGTACCTATATCATTGGAAAGTTTTATATATGTACTTATTATTCCTTATATATATACTTTTGCGTAAACTACTACGACTAATGTATATTTTCATCGTATCCAGGTTACTGCAAGGGCTAGCCAGTAGCCACATAGTCCTAATGTAGGTTTAAGAAGGCTTTTTCTTTAAGCTTCGTTTTTTAATTCTTATACCTAGTCTATACAAAAAACTGTATTATTATGACGAGTTTATAAGGAAGTATGTCGTTCCTAAAATAAGCATCTGTGAATTTCGTATGTGGGTGTTTCCATCAACTCGCAAAGGTGCTCAAACTCTTTGACGTTTTGTTGACATAGAAGCGTTTTATACTGTTATTTTTAGCGTTACAATGCATAACGTTATTAATTTTCTTTATCGTTATATTGCTATTATAACAGAACAGACGATAGTTTGTAAGATAACCTAAACCTTTCGCTATCATCTTTACGGTCAGTTATTAATCATCTCTTACTTATGTGCTATTTACATAATAATACTAACATTCTGTATTGTGGTGTATGACTTATGAGCCGCTTTCCATCTTCAAATAGAAGAGACTTAGTGACAAAGTATACCTTTATTATCTGGATATTACTTAAAATTCTGGTACAAATTGCCAGCTTGTGCCAGTGCTTGGGTGATGATAGTTGTAATAAAGCAGTGTGAAAAACCCTTAGATCTAGGATTCACAAACTCATTGTCATCGCCTTTCTTTCCTTTTCAGGCCTAGTTTTTTCTCTTTATTTATTTTTATCGGTGCAATAATCAGTTTAAATAAAGTTAGTAGTAAAAAAAGTAAATCAACTCGAGTTATCCAGTACCAAAGAAAAATAATTCAGTTTTAGCAGCCTATTATTGAATTACATTTCTAAATTTAAACTAAAAAGTGTTTAACCCTCCAGTCTCTACATTTACTTTTATGTTACGGTACAGCAAACATCTTATTATAGACGTAAATTAGTTTACCAGAATTGACAAGAAGGTACATACTATCTATTTTTCTAACTACTCAAGGTTCACTGTAGGTAAATATTTAAATAGGTCTGTAATGTCGAAAATACACTACGGTTCGTCTAAGGGCCGAATTAATAATGCCATTAAAGGTTTTTATAAGAAAATAGAAAATAATGCACAGTTCAAGGTTACTACAGTCGTTAGAAATCGATCATTGGTCTCAGGTGACAAAATAATAGTAAGGGCGAACTCTCGAGTTGACCGCAAGGTCATTTTTTGTCGGGATGTCGAAATGTCGGAGCGATTGCTTGGTAAAAACGTGGAGACATGCGCTTGCGCCGGTTTCAGTTTAAAATGGATTTGCGCTTATCTATACCTAGTTTTTACTATAATGTTTTATTTGAATCTATTTAAATGTAAAGCTTTGATGACATTGAAGCTGATAGATTGAATTATGAGTTTACTGTAGGTAATAATAGGAATTTATTCTGTACGAGCTTGCAATATCTTAGCAAAAGACTAGCCTTCTATACATTGGGACCTATAACATATCTGGTGAAATGTGAGTATACTTTTCAGTCAACTCTGCCTACTCTTTGGGGAATACAGGATGTTATGTTTTGTTATATGAAAGAAGAAGTCTTACATTAATATGGCTATGGCAGGAACGGCGAGTGCGGCGCTGATGAGGTAGAAGGCGCCGGGCATCGTAGACAATGTGCTGAGGTACACCTTGCTGTACACAGGCGAGTAGATCACAGGCACCAGCGCTTCCGATATACTTATTAGAGAGCTTGTTTTACCTGAAATAGAAAATTAAATGGTTAACTCTAACAAAATGATAGGTTTCACGGGATTTTTGAGTTTTGGTCTAATGAGTTTAAGGTCACTTGATGATGGCTCTAGTTGATCTACTTCGTCTGTTAGTAAAAACAAAGTAGTCGGTTTAGTTAGTTCATAGGAATTATTATATATGCATTTATTGAGGATCTTATAGTCGCATTATCGCCTCTACAGTTTTTTCGTGGTATTATTGTGTGACAATTGTACCTCCTTTATTCATCTCATTTGTTAGGTACAAAGCATCTTTATGTACCGGTATGGGAGGGCTCTGTTTACAATTCATAACTTTCCGTCATTACCTGATCAAAGAGACCTTATTAACGCTCGTTTAATCCACAGTTATACCTTATTACGCACGATACATTTGTATGTATTAGTTCTAATGATTGCTATGGTAATTTTACGTTTACATTTAAATGAATTGTTCGCTTATGAATGGCTATGAAATATAACTACCTAATTTCCGGCAGTATGACTCATCTCGCATACAAAAGGATCCCATCCAGGTACTTAGATGCGGTCTACTGCGAAATAGTTTGCTCGAAAGTGCGCCTACTTGACCTAATATATTAGGATATTATTCCACCGGGGACAAAGGTTATCAAGCATTCACGACCCTATTACATTCGGAGATTAATGTTGACCTCAAAAACTGTTACTCGTATGTGACAAATGTGATTATTCTATCGTGTGTTATGTCGTTCACACGTTTGCCAGTCTAAAGTACAGAACAAGGTTTAAATTGCAAGACTGTAAGGCCTTTGTGGTACCCCGTCTTGTAAATGTTTATTATTATTTATACTCGATCACGGCGACCTTTCTCTGCTAAGACTAACCAACTACGCAGAAGATATTATAGAGCACGACAGCGCAAGTATACGAGCACATGTCCTCTTCCTGTTCCCTCACTATCCTAGTCCGATGGCACGGTAGGCCAATATGACCTGAGAGAGATCATGCGCAGGACCAAGTGCTTAACGTGTTTTCCGAAGCACGGAGGAGCTTGACATGTAAAAACGGTCACCCATCTCAAGGTGGACCGCAGCGATCACGGCTTAACCTCGCTGCGAAGCTACGAGCCCCTAGATTCCCCAATTAAGAACACTTCTGACTTATGAGTTTAAATATCACTTAGTCGGTCTTAGTGGTAACTTTTTGTCACAGGATCTAAAACCTGCTCATTAACTTCATTAATACCCTTCTCGTTGCCTAATACTAATATCTTCTTATTTACCCCAAAGCCGACAGTGGCTATAGTCCTAACAAAATCCCTTAATTGTCTTATACGGAAGACTGTTGTGGGTTTCATTGACGCTATTTGTCTACACTACAGACATAACAGTTATTTTCCATTTATAGAACAAGAAAAGAAAGTGGTCTAGCTAGACTAGTGAATTGCAAATAAAATGATGAGATTAAAGACGAAGACAATCTGCCTGGTTGGTCTAGTGGTTGCTAAGCCCGACTACTGAGTATGAGGTCCTGGGGTCGAATACCGAGTCGTGCAAAAAGTTACTGGGTTTTTCCATTAGGTAATTCTCAGTAGCAGCAGTTTAGTTTTGTACCCTGTTAAAACAAAAGGCTCGCCCCGTATTACATTAGGACTTACAACGTAATTAGAAATTTTGGTGTGTTGTTGATGTAGTATACAATTCTGCCTAGCCCTGCGAGGAATACACGCGTGATATTATGTTATAACGTTAAAGAAAGAAGCTACTTTTTCAAAGACTTATCGACCACATATCTTTACATAGCGACCACAGTTCACTATAAAGAACAGTAGGAAAATTTTCACATGCTTCCTAAGATCATTATGCAAATTGGCATTACAAACACAAATTGCATGATTACAAATGCTTTGGACACGCCCTTTGTCCATATAAATGTATATTTATAGGCTATTTAGTCATTGATAAGCAATTAATACCGATAACTAAACGAATTTATTTCAATGGCATGGCTTTGGTATTTTCCTAAATTAACAAGGCGAACACAGACACGTGGCAGTTTAACAATCATAACTCTAGACTTTCATACGTAATCATATTATTATGTTATTGTGGTCTGATTAGAAACACATGTTTATGCGTATCGGCACTTTCGCTGGTTTTATACGATTGGAAAATTATATTATGTGTACGCCTGCTCCAATATTGGTTTTATAGCCGCAGGTAGGCTAACATGCGTCAAATTCGTTTGACTTACACTGAAAACTACATTAAACGGTCAAGTTGATTGGTTTGGCGCTCTTAAATCTTTTGCAGAAACTGCATCTGAATCGGTCGAACAGTTTTCGAGATAAATGGCAATATATGTACTACTGCACACGTACAACCTTTCACCCTAAACGCATGGATGAAACTCCGTTCAGCCGCGGTTTAAAAGGTCATTGAAGTCAATATGTTTTTAATAACACTGTACTTACACACATCTTATTTAATCTTATTACAAGAAACAATCGATTACAATAAAGATAAGATTGTGCTGAGTAATAATATTTTTATTAATTATTTATGAATGTGTTAATTACTCATCATGTAATTATGCTGTTGATACAAGTACACTGGTATTTATAGCGTAACTTGTGGCAGGAACTTCCAATAGCTAATAATAAAACTATGATGTCTATCTGATTGTCATCTCAACGATTTTCTCATGCCAGATTAAACAAAAATAATTATAAATCGCTGAATGATTGTTTCCTTACGTCCAAAGATCTGGTTTCCAACTATGTCTATGTTAATTACAAATACAGGTATTTTATTCCGATTGAATTAAAATTCAAATAAAACATTTAAAACATCTCCGGTAACATTCCGGCAAGGACAACCATGTTTTTTCATTATCATAGATTTATCAGGACACCAAATAATTCAGACAGATGGTCAGAGTTTGCTGTGATGTTTTTTGATCCCTAAATCGACTAGCAAAGAGATAATTACCTCCAAACGATTTTTGAATAGAGTCACAATGCAAACAAATAACCCAGAACGGACATAGGCTCATTTGTTTAGGAGTTAGAATATCACAGAAAGACATACGCTAAACTTGTAACGCGTGTTATGGGGGTTATACAGAGATCCATGGAGTTTCTAGCCCGTTCTTCTTCATTGAAATGTCTGTTTCTCTCACGATGTACGACGCTGTTGTTATGCGTACATGTAGGTTATATATATATAATACATATTACAGATGACTACACCATCAAATGTGACCTAAATTAGTCCGTCAAAACTTTTCGTATCTTTTGTTTTTGTTTAAGTTGCTTTAAATCATCATCATCATCATCATCAGCCGGAAGACGTCCACTGCTGAACAAAGGCCTCCCCCTTAGAACGCCATAAAGAGCGACAGCTTGCCAATTCCATCCACCGGTTGCCCGCAATTCTGACGATATCGTCGGTCCACCTGGCGGGAGGCCTGCCAACGCTGCGTCTTCCGGTTCGTGGTCGCCACTCGAGAACCTTTCTTCCCCAGCGGTTATCGGTTCTTCGAGCGATATGGCCTGCCCATTGCCACTTCAACTTGCATATTCTTCGAGCTATGTCGGTAACTCTAGTTCTTTGGCGAATTTCCGTATTCCGGATCCTGTCGCGCAAAGAAACCCCGAGCATAGCTCTCTCCATAGCTCGTTGAGTGACTCTGAGCCTCTCCAAAAGGCCAACCGTTAGCGACCACGTCTCTGAGCCATACGTAATCACTGGCAACACACACTGGTCATAGACCTGCGTCTTCAGACACTGCGGAATTTTGGACGAGAAGATGTCGCGTAGTTTCCCGAACGCTGCCCATCCGAGTTGGATTCTTCGGGCGACCTCTTTGTCGAAAAAACTTTAACTTTTTAAAACGTTTAAATAAACATTATTATTATTATATTATTAACAACTACCGCTAAATTTAAATAATAAAGGAATAAATAGACAGAAAATTTTATAAAATGTAAATATAAACAAATAATATATGAGAAGTTATTTAAAACCACTTCCGATGATGAATAACAGTTTCAAGCATGTTAAAAACGTGAATTACGTATTTCGAGGAAACTGTTAAGCTGGTATCGATTGGATTTCCATAAAAAGTGTGACGATACAACGTTATTATGGTAAATCTATCGCATTATCGACTCGTAGTTGATTTGAGCAGTATAAAGCATTTAAACTCGACGATAAAAATGACGTAGCATGAAAAATGGCCGCAAAATGGCGATCTACTCGTACGTATAGGTAATCCGATACTTTCGATCAAATCCATTAGTTTTTGCTTTTAAAGTAAACTTTACTCAAGACACCACCCTGTCTGAGGCTGAAGAAAGTAGTTCAATATTTGTCAGTATGGTCAGTCACCAAAAAAGTGCCTACCCCTCATATGAGACTGATCAATCGTCTGTAATAGACTCAAAGGCCAAAGATGAGATGATGTCAGTACACTGAGTGAAAGCAGTTGTGATCTTCTAGCTAAGCTGTAATCATGAGATAACACTCGGAGGTTCTTCAGGAGATAGAGAATCGTATTATAAGAGCCTCCACGTGTGACGACACCAAATTTGATCTAAGAAAGTACCCTGGGCAGTTAACCTCGCTACCAACCTTTAAAAATAATAGGTATTGGAACCACAACATGGCCTATTTTCATTTGACTCATGTCGAAACAATAGAAGAAAAACTAACCCTCCTTTTAGCGCAGTCGGGTAAAAATAAGATTAACCTTTCTGCCCAGCTATAACCCTCAGCGATGACTCATAAAGAAACTGCGGATGCAACGAAATGCGGCGTAAATAGGAAAAATTCAATAGAACACATCAATCTGTGTCCTTTATCTTTTGTTTGCTAAAGATAGCAGCTCAGAGCCTACGCATTATGTAAACAAAAACTCAGAAATAGTGTAATGCAGTATATTAAAGTAAATAATAGTCATACCTATGCAGATAGGACCTTTCTGACATGACAGGTGTCACCGCCATTCATTATCTCAAGGATCGGATATTAGTAAACATTTGGTAGAGAATACGCTCATTGTATTGTATACCGCTCTCTTATCAATATTAACTATCAAATTTCCTATTTTTTAAGTGTTAAGAAATGTTGTTAGGAAGCAGAAACAATGCCAGCACTTTTGAAAACAAAGATGTGCTCTCATTCATAAAAGACAGTAGGTATTGTTTTTTTTGTCCATAGCTTTTAAAATGAATGTAAATTCGCGTTACTTACAGCAATCTTTGTAATCATTGCAGACTACAATTTATTAGAAAACATTTTGCAATCGAAATTAAGTGTGAAAAGTAGGCTTGCCTTTTAAAGATAAAGCTGAAGTACTTTTAAGGATATTAAGAGACGAGTCGTCTTCATGTAATTATACAGTTATAAATGAGAAACTTCTTTCAGTTAATTTACATAACCATATCAAATAAAGGTAATAAAATCGACGAGTTTTTGTATTTTCCCGTACTAAAACTATAATTAATGCTCATAATAAAAGAATAATAATGCTTATAAAGTTTATATTGCCTATCGGGCGATGCATTCATTATCACAATCAATATGAAAAAGCACGACTCGAATACATCAGATATGGTGTTTATGGTTGACAATTATAAACACCGTTACTACGTAGACTTAGATCTGGTGTTTAATATAAAATTATCATTTGTAGTGGACTGCAACGGGCTGATGATGATGATTTGTTTATTTGAATATAAAGGTTTAAATTTCTTATTACTAGAAGAATGTATGAGGAATGAGATGCGTGTGAATGAAGTATGCCAGAATCGTAGCAAATGGAAATCAGGGAAACAGGCTTGACTTTATGTATTTATGTGGAACAATGTCACAAACGAACACATAAAAATTATAACAATATAAATTACATTTATTAAATAACCATTTCATTGAGAAAAGAAATAAAAATAAAGACATTTTACACCAACGCTAGATACAAATAATTCCAGATAGGTACGATAGGACTTTTTGATTTTATTTCCAGAATTAGTAAGATTATTATTTCCTTAGAATAATGCGTACCTAAACATCATCATCAGCTTTAAGTCGTCCACTATTGAACACAGGCTCCTTAAGTAAGGGGGAGACCCATGTTCGGGGCCCCTTAGGTAAGGGGGGGAGGGGGTTGTCATAACTGACGCTGACGTGAACTTGGAGATCCAAAGGAGCTTTTTTTAAAGAGAATAATTGGTAGTAGGCGTAGGCTTGATCTTGTCTTTGTCCTATCAGGTTTAGTATGGGAAGCAATCGAAACACTGACGTCACATTATAGGAAAATTAAGTGTATCACGGCCATCACGGAAAATACCGTAATAAGTGCTTACATTCCTTATTTAAATTTCATATTTCCTTCGACATTTACGATGCAGACATTGATTTACGAAGATAAACAAGTCTTTTATGACCGGTTATTCTTTTTTACGTTTCTTTTTTTAATAAATAACGTTGTCTGACACTAAGTATTTCTACTGTATCGTGAAATATCACATACACAAACACCCAGACTCGGGACAAACATCTGCGGATCAAACAATTTTTTGTCCTGTGCGGGAATCAAACTCGCAACTCCCAGCGCAGCAGTCTAATCTTTTGGCCACTGCGTCAGTAAGGTCTGTCTTTCTGAAAGGATTAATGATCAAGAAGGCTTAAGTGTGAAATGTGACGGGGACAAATGGAAAGAGAGTAGGGAGGCCTTTGCCCTGCAGTGGGACGTTACAGGTAAAAAGAAAAAAAAAGGGAGAGAAATCATCAAGACCAGGGTGGAGTATGAAACTTGGATCGTGTTCTTGTTTCTAAGCAATCACCTTCCAATACCAGTTACTTCATGACATTACTCAAATCTATTTAAGAAATCACCTAACTCAGTACTAAGTACTTCTTTGTAGACGGGGGCTGCGTCCGCCATCGCACTAATGCTGTGATGTCAGTTTAATTTGACAATGATGCAATTTCGCCTCATTTCATGAAGAGGTACCCGTAAAAAACTTCTTGCTTGAGTTGTTTTTAGTGAATCAAGTAACCGATCTACTAAAATGCGATATTACTTTTGCGTTAAATGTGGTGTGCAACTAGGGCTGCCAACCCTTCTATAATTCTGGGATAGTACGGGAAATATTTTTAAAATCTTGTATTGAAATTGCCGCCTTTAGATACAGTTAGCATGATAACTAGCCTACGTCAAATAATAATTGAAAAAAATAAACATCTATCTTAGTTATTATGTCATACTATGAAACGTCCAAATAAAGATCTGAATTGTTTAAGACTTTTAACTATATCTATAAGAAGTTTTTCTATAGATAGTAGATACTGACTGTACCGAAATATGGTGGTGGACATTCTATGCAGATATTATTATAATCAAAAGCAAAGTTTGTTATATCAAATTATTTATCAACATTAAAAACCTCAAGTTAAGTTAAAACTCAGTCTCTAATAATTCTCGCGAACTCAAACCCGAAATTCTTTACTGTCGACTACACAACCCTACGTCCGCTGTGCCAGAGCCTACAGATGAAAGATTTTTAACAAGTCTAAAAGGAAATAATTGTCCATAAATCCACTTCAGCCCCCTTACCACGAACTCTTAAAGCAGGACTGTGAAGTTTACGTTGTGGAAGCGAGACGCCGCTACGAGCAGGGTAACGGCGTCTCGCTTCCACAACGTAAACTGGCTTGTTTAAAGAGTACATGGTAAGGGGGCCGTAGGCACATTGTTTGTTGGATCCGGGTTTTCAGCTTTGCGATATGAAACGAAGCTGTTTTGTGTTGCTTCGTAGACTTACTTTTGTCGTAGCTACCGAATATAGCCTTGTAGACTTATCGTATAGATAAAATTGTTCTATTAACATAATATTTACACAGGTGTCCAATTTAATTTGAGTCCTTAATCCTTAATGTATATCTACAGGTTGTTGCTTTCCTATTTGATCAATCACTTGGTCTCATTTAGGTTCATAACTCATTTAGGAATTTTCAGAGATGTTTTTATGTATAAGTAGTTTGGGTGTTATTACGCACAGATAATTGTATCCAAGTAAATAATTTATTTTATTACCTTGACGTTTCAAGTTGTATTTATTGATCTTAGACACGAATAGCCTGCAATTAGATTGAGACTTCTTCATAATCAAAATTATTATGTTTTGATAATAAACTCTGCGTCAATATGACTAGAACTTTATTGTCATCATTCGTTATACATTTTAAAGAGAAGACGAATTATACTTGCTTGGAATAAAGAGAAAAAGTTCAGTGTCAGTGCAGAAAGCACCTCAATAAAAACATAAAATAAAAATATCGCCTTCGGATAATGTCAGGACTTCAAACGACATTGAAAATGCATTTTGAAGTCCTTAGAACACAAAACCCATCAATAATGCATATCTATTTCTAACCAGTCAATCTGTAAGCATTATTTATTACATACACGTTGTAACTATGTTGACGATAAACAAGTAGATTTAACTGGATAATATTATCTTGTTGTTTCATATAAAAGCTTGTAATGCATCTTTAAATATGCATATGATGCACGCAACAAACATTCATTATGCTGGTTTTAGTATTAGCTATAATACTTTATTGCTATCGGCATTATAGAGATCGGACTTTGTTTTTAAATAGGTATTACTATGGGCCAGAAGTATCAGTAAAATTCCACCGTCGCTAAAAATGCGAGCGGGACGTGTGAGAAGTATGAGTCCCATACCAGCCCCCTTACCATGACCTTTTAAAACAGGACAGTTTACGACGTCAAATGTCCTTTATTAAGAGTTCATGGTAAGGGGGCTGAATAACAACAGGTTTGCTATCATACATAGGCCTTAATTGAAGCGGCAATAGGTGATTTTAGATATAAAGAACAACTGTGTCTCTATGCAAAACGCCTGGCCGTGGTTGGAAGTGGACGGCTGAAGATCGAGCTCAATGGCGTCTAATGGGCGAGGCCTATGACCAGCAGTGGACGGCGATATGTCTCTGTTCTGTGGTTTTAACCCTAAGAACGCTACTCTTAATCTTAACCCTGGGATGCGGCATTACAAATGTACGCGAACAAAGTCGTGAGCAAAAGTAAAACAAGATAGGTGCATCTAACCCTTGTTATTTTAGCATGCGTCAAAACTAAACGTGTCACTATACTAATCGATGATCAAGTTCACACAAACAAAATGAATATTGACAAGGAATTAAGGGTCAACTTATCAAAATAAATGATATTATTGACAAGAAATTATGTGTCACCTTATCTTAAGTGTAGATACTTGGACCGATATTTAAAAACAATTAACCCTTGACTTGTATGTGATACATTGTATTGTATTAATTAACTGTACGGTTTAAAACAATTTACAAATTAAACATAACATAGCATCACTCCTGTATTCTCCGATGGGGTAGGCAGAGGTGTTTCTATAGCACACCCACAGTTTGCCAGTTATATTATAGGTACCAATGTTATAGAGTTCTGCTACTGAGAATTACCTAATGAAAAAGCCCAAAAAATTGCTCGGCCTGGGATTCGAACCCAGGATCTAATGCTCAGCAGGCGCGCTTAGCCACCACTAGACCAACGGAACTATAACAATTAATACAGACTTAAAAACTGGACAACTAGCATTTTAAAGGCATTTATCTATTAATTTAGAATTATAATTATTATTGATAACTGGTTAGAGATAGAAAAATATATACAATCTAACAAGAGGCCTTTGCCCTGCTGTGGGACTCTTAACCAGCGGGCTCATAAAAGAATATAATAATTATCTTATAAGGATTCCTGAAGCAAATCGCAGTTAGCGACAAGATTTTGGTTTAATGGTAGACAAAAAGTATTATTAGATTCCATCCTCGATATTAATTTCTTGATTTCACTCATAAATGTCTTGGTTTTACAGTCTAAATCTTACATGTTTAAAATCTCAATCAGTAATCAGCTCTAAACAGTCCTACTGACCGGTTTATCTGCACTATTGCTCGGCCAATTTCTGTTAAACAATGTTCATGCCACGCGAAGAAGAAATAGTTTACACAATGGAAAATCAATTCCGGTGAAGCGTTGAAGATTTCAAGCAACCTAACCTAATCAATCGTCTGATACAATAAAAATAAAATGTCGGCCGCCGGGCTCTATAAACGGTTTTCAGACACATTTACAGAATCGAATGTTGATTGAAAGTGAATAATGAAGCAGTGCAGGAATAATAGATGAATTATAAATCGAAGGAGAAGAGATAAATGTTATATAATAAAGAGAATAGAAATGCTTAAATGGTTTGGGCATGTAGAAAGGATCGATGAAAGAAGAATGACAAAACGAATATATGAGGCGAGTGTTAGTGTAGAATCGGAAAGGGGAAGACCTAGGCGAATATACCTAGACCAAATCGGAGATATGCTGCAAAAAGAGCAAGTAAGGAGTACCCTCAACGGACGAGCGTGTATGAGGAATGTGGGTCTGAATGAAGCGAAAGATATATGCCAGGATCGTAGCAATTGGAAATCCGTGGTCTCTGCCTACCTCTCAGGGAAACAGCCGTGACTTTATTTATGTATGTAGAACAGAGAGGTAAAAAATAAAAAGTGAAACGGTCTAATTAAAACAGTGGTTGAGTGATCCTTGCTTACTGCGCTAAGAGCTGTGAGTTCGATCCTTACCCGAGGCTTTTGTGATCCGCAGATAGTCTATTCGCGTTTGTTATTATGTCATGCCTATAAAACGCTCACAGAGAATTCTTAGTAGATACGATTGTTTAACATTGATTTATTTACTATATTTAATAAAAACATTTGATTTATTCACATCCGATCAGATTGTCTCACGCAAAAGGTGCGTAAGCGTACAATTAATGTACCGCACTATCTCATCAACTAAGATTGCGATTGTTCTTAAGTAGGTATTGGCTGTTTTGAAAAAAATTCAAGCCTATAACCGTATTTAGGGAGAATAATAGATCATTGACACATAACTTGCGTTCCTTGATAGACATGTCAATTGTCTCCGAATTCACCTTTTGTTTTAATGAAATATTTTCTTTAAAAAAAAACGTCGCCCCTCACTAGGAATTTCTCCTGCATCGTGGGTGCGTTTTACAAATATGAAATGTTACATACACAAACACCCAGACTCGGGACAGATATCTGCGGATCACACAAATGTTTTCCCATGCGCAAAACGAACCCGCAACCCTAAGCGCAGCAGTCCAATCGCTTAGCCACTGCGCCAAATGTTTGTCAATTCAGTTTAACATGTCAAATGTAGATAAAATATAAATTAATGAAAGCAGGTTGGCCCCATTAGGTTTTTTAAGAGACATACAAAACTGAATCACCAAATGCATGGCAAGACGTGATCGGTTATACAGCGAGGGTCGTCTCCCAGGCCAATATTTCAAATCTTGACTTGAAATGTCTACTAATATTTAAGTATCTTATCATTAAAATGTTGTACAATATTACTTTTAAACTTACAGAATGCGATTTGCCTTTATTCGCTAAGAAACTTTACTTTAAAAGTCACGCTTCGTTGAGCGTAAAATTGTGTGTATTTTAAGAAAATCTTTACTTTAGCTTATTACGCTAACATCGACCTAACGTCTTACTGATCGACCTTTGTGTTTAGGTCGTCGTGCAGTACATAATCACGCCTGTGTTATCCATGAGGAGAAAGAAATTACACTGCTAGATTTCGCCGGGTCTTGTAATTCGTGTAATGGAATAGGGGTCGAAACTATTGTCAAAGAGCATAATAATTCTAAGGTTTGACTTTGATTAACTAAGAGTAGAGACATCTACATGTTTACTTTCCTAATTTAAACTACGACTTTGTCGGTATCGGGTCTTAAGCTCTAGGCTAGCGCTAGCTATAAATTCTATAAAATAAATAAAAAAAGATCTTCAGATAGTTTGGTTGTGCATATGGAGTAAGTTACAAAACAAAAAACATTTGGCCATGTCATTCTGCCTATTGCTATGAAGTTATTTCTAGAGCAAAAAAAAATATTCAAATCAAACTTACCGACTTCATCAGCATTTACCAGCTTGGTAGCGATGGACCTCAGTGACGTGGCGCCGGCCGAGCTGAACATATCCAGGACGGGGCCCAAGAAGTACACCGTCCGCGTAGGGGCCATCGCGTACACCACACTCGCCGCGATCCTGCTGAGGCAGGCGATCACACCAATGATGCTATCCTCAATCTTCCATCTTTTGCTGAACAAATATATTGTTATGAAGGAACCTGGACAAAGAAATTGTAATGTACAATACACTGCCTACATGGAAGTAGCGGTCAACTTGGACTTAGAGGTTAATCACATGCACATCACCGCGAATAACAAAGAGGTTTAAATTCAGTCCTCTAATTCGGGATTCGAATTGGTTTTGGGTTCTAACCCCTATAAAACCTAATACATAATCAGGTTTCAATAAAATATGCCTTATAAATTATGTCCTTTTATTGAAAAGGTACTTCAAAAAGAGGTTAAAAAACATTTGTGGAGTTAAATGAATTAATATAGTTCACGCCGCAATAAAAAAGTTCTGTCTATCTTGTATGGCTCATAAAAGCCTAAGTTAATGAGAAAGGTACATGTTATTCGCTAGGTGACGCCTTGGTAATCAGTGTAGTAAACGATTGCACAATACGCTGAACATTATGCAATCATACATACTTTGCTATTACTACAACAGTCTGTTATACTTCTTGAGACTAAATATACCTACATATATCTTATACTGAACGATTTCTAGCATGACCACAACTGTATTCTTTGCCTATTGTAAATACTTGTGGAAAGCTACTAATATAAATTCCCACTGCTTGTGATAATGTCTTCCTGACCGAATTTCAACAGCAGAAAGAATTTCAGTACCTAATACCGGCCATCCGCACAGGAGTTATTAATGCCCAAGGATGAACAATAGACCTGCTCATATTGACCGTTCTTTGGCGTATTTATATCGATCATAGAGCAAATGCAATGCGATTTATTTCAGTTAATAATTAAGCCTGAGACAGCCCTGCCAGTCTTAAATACGGCGTTTCTTGTCCAAGGCACAAGATTTTATTTAGCCTTTGTAGGAGTTATTCAGTGCGTATTTTAAAGATAAGAGGCATGTTTCTGGTGCTTAATCCGCAGACAAATGCAAATATCGCTATTAGTCAAAATAAATATCCTCCAAGATCATACAAAGAAATGTTATCACATAACACATCTGTGGAAAGTGCCATAGTCTTTATAAAACAGTATTGTTTGAATTGCCTTTTACCGCATTTGGAGCCACTACCCATAACACGACAGACGGCGTCGGTTGAGACATTTTTATTAAACAAATATTCAATATTTTGCAACTATTTATGAAAAGAATTACGCTAGTTTAGCACACCGTCGCGCATCGTATAAGCGCTGAACGTAGACATAATAATTTAGAATTAAAATAGTTTTGGCTTCGATAAAGATTCAACAGAATGAGGCTAGTCCTTTCCAATATTCCAGTATCAATGATCGCACGATACCTATATAACTATTTTCTGCCTACCTTCTTGTTCCTGCATTTTTTACCTGCCTACATAGTGTTATTTAATATAATTAAATACTATTTTGTTATTATATATGTATAATTCGATCTAGCAATTTGCAATGGTTAATAACACTTTATAATTGTTAAATTATAATTTAATGTTATTAAATTGTATATCAAACTTAGTGTTATTATGTAATATTACTGTGTACATTGTGCATGCTTGTACAAAAATTTGCATGCCTGTTTGGCGAAATGTTGGACTATTATTTAAACATGTAACATCTATGTAACACATTTCATGCAAATAAATATTCTTATTCTTATCCTTTCGCATCGGCCATACGCATAATACGTGTTGCGGCCTGTAAGTGGCCATGTCTGTATCGATATCTGTTAAAAACCTTTATCCTATTAAGAGCACCGTTGTTGTTGTTATTAAGTACGAAGAGGCGTTCAAGTGGACTATGTAACTAATTTACACGTTATTTAACCAAAGTATTTGTCGGTCAACAAAACACCATTTATCTAATAGATAACCGTCCTTTGCTCAAATCAAGTGACAACATTTCTAATGTTTGTCTTATTTTGTTTACAGACATCTAGTTGACAGATAGAAGATAGACGGCCGCACTTGTTTTGAGGTCGAAGCAGTGGTAGTCAGAAGAAGACAAATGACTGGCGAAAAGCTGTGTTTAGACTCGGCCAGTACTGACGTTCTATTGACTCAATTGTTATTCGAATTTATGGCTGTGATTCAAACGAAATAATGAATTTTTTCGACATTTTGATATTAACTACGTAGATTTTATTATTATAATTACCAACTGGATTGAGAATCTGATTTTTAACAACTAAACAGATCTTATTAATAAAGAGGTTTCTTCTATACCATTTGAAATATTTGCGTTGGTGTTGAAAAGGTACTTTTCTATTTAATCAGTAAATGGTTAGAGGACGTACGTGCGGCAGACGATTTTTAGTTTCTTAAAAAAAATTCATATCATCCCATGATATAGATATGACGTAGTGCTAGTACCTACTTGATTACTTAGCAAGAACTCTTGATGAGAGTACTTGCCCTATGTAAACGGGTCTGAAGCTGTCATGTTGGAGCTAGATGTTTACGAAGGACTGGCTACATAGCCATGTGGGCTTTAGCACAACTAGTTAATAAATACCTACTAGGCACATTTAGTTCAATGCTTTAATTAAGATCTTAAATTCACGAGACAATTTATCGTCTTAGAGTAACTTATATCGAATAAATTAAATAATTAAATAAGTAGATATAAAATATTCGTTGCTTTTAGAAATTAAAGGGGCGGCAACGACTGGGTGCATAAAGCAGTAGACTGTATCGGGCTGATAATGATGATTAAAAATAACACTATATGTCACACATAATAATGCTACTTAAATAAATGACGCCAGAGCCCAAAATCAGAAAAAGTTACTATTACATATTAAGTCGCTAGATATCAAATTGCAATTTATTTTATTTCACTCATTTCTCTCTTGTATATCTTATTATCATTTTTATTTTGAGTGCATATAAAAAAGTGGTGCATAATACTACAAATATTATATTATAATTTACGACTAACAAAAAAACTATAATAAAACAATAACGTAGGTGTAACAGCTGCTTATCTTCGTACGTGAAATGTAAGTGTGAACTATGAAATTAGATTTGAATGTGGTGATTTCAGTCGATAAACAATTGCTTTTAACTGCGTTAGATGGTTCATTTAAAAAAAGAAATATGAGAATTCCAATATATTTAGCTGCCAATACTTATTTTTTACCTTAAACGTGAAGAAAAACATAATATATTAATGTTAGTAATAAATTTTAGTATGGTCCGCCTTAATTTTTAAGTGCTACATGTTTTTCCAGATATTTGAAACAACTGGTTTATAATTTGTCAAGCACGTTGCTTTATCAAACATTTTTAGCTTGTTCCTATAATAAATTAATTATCTGTGACTTTTAAGTGACTTATGTGCATAAATATATTTAGATATAGCCTGTTATTTCGCCGACTATTTTCGAATGCCGTTAATTCGACAGAAAAATAAAACGATTCATTTAAGTATAAGACGCCCGCGCGCTTTTGGGCGCAACTTGTTAGAGACATAATAAATACTGGGAAACTTCGTTTATTTTATTTATTTAACCGAAGTCACAAAAACCTAACTAAATTAGTGACAAAGTACCTATAGAAATGTTGTTAAACTGAATTTTCTGTTGATTCATATATTATTATTGTAATGTATATATGCATAATGTCAATTGTTAAAAAATATTTATAGGGAATTAAAAACATAATAAATCGTTTAAAGTAATAATTTTTGTTTGTAGAGCTAATTTATTAGGAATTAACTTAGGCTATAATTTATTTAAAATAATTGGACATCTTAAAAAGTAATTAACCAATTACACAAATGCAAATGAAACGCGGGTAAAACTGCAAGAAACAAATACTTAGTCTATACTAATATTATAAAGCTGAAGAGTTTGTTTGTTTGTATGTTTACTTGAACGCGCTAATCTCAGGAACTACTGGTCCGATTTGAAAATTTCTTTCGGTGTTAGATAGTCCGTTTATCGAGGAAGGCTATAGGCTATATATCATCAAGCTACGGTCAATAGGAGCGGAGCACCAATGAATGTTTCAAAATCGTGTTGATTTTTTTCCATTCGACAGCTTCCCCTGCGTGCGCTGCGTAAACGGTTTAGGAATCGCCAAAATCATGTACGATAGAATTGTTCTAATTTGCATTATCACCGTCCAATTTTTGCGTTAGTGTTACAAAATACTATATTATTATAGTCAATGTCATATTATAGTTAAGACATACATATATTGTGTCACTTAGTCCGGGTGAGAAAACAATCATAGAATACTTTGCTGTTTCCGAATATCCACGCGGACGGAGTTGAGCTACGATGGGGTTATGTTAGGGGTACCTATATCTTAACTCTGCTACTCAAACTGAAACTAAGGCTGATATTTTTATGCAACAAATGACTCTAATTTGAAACTTGTAATAAAATGTTGGGCTCCACGATGTATGCAGGATGGGCGGTGTGCTTTGCAGGCATTTTCAGCCATTACATCTGTGGTGTGATTTTTCATGTAGACGTTGTTTACTTAAACGAAGCACTGACAAAATAATTTTATTGAGAGTAAAGTTGTACTGCTCTTCATTTTTATGCCATTGCGTAGTTTAGTTACAAGGTCGGTAAAGATGTCGTTAAAAAACCGCAATGGAATGGAAGACAATGCATGGCTAGTTCGCGTTATTATTCTAGATTCAATTCGTTTTATTACAAATGCGATTGTGGGTTTTGTAATAGGTCTCACGTGTCTAAAAATGCTGTTATTATTGTGAATTTTATATGGCTATAATAACTTTGCATAACTTAAAATAATGCGACACCAATATCTGGTTTGAACAAGGTTTTTACGCTCCATCTTGTTATTAAAGTTAATTAATTACGTCGTATAGTTTTGATATCTGATTAAATTATTTTCGGAAGCCATATTATAAAAAAGGTCAAAGCTTCTACTTAAACAAGAATAAAAAAAACTTTTTTGTGATATTATATTTTTTGCATTATGAAACCTTTTTTACATTTATACATATGGTTTAGATAGGTTACCTATCTATACAATAAGTATTTAGATGGAAACTACTATTCAAAACACCATAAATCAGATATTTCAATGTAAAAACAAAAAAGAAGGCAATTTTCAGAAGACCTTTATCTGATTTCTTTTTACACTTTATTTTTTTATTATAAACCAATAAATAAAATCCATGACAATTATCAAAAAAATATTTTTTGTCTCTTAAGTAGTTGGTATTTATTTAGAAGGTATATCTACTCAGTCAAGGCTATCAAGAAATGAAAGGAGATTCGCATTAGATCTTAAATTAGCATCTGTAATGTGTATGTCATTTTAATTTCTAAAACGTATTATAAACGTGGTGTTGGTTATCTATCTGGCTTGTTTCGCATTAGCAATATTAGTAGCAATGGTAACGAATAGAATTTTAAACAGGTATAAGGTGTTGGTCTAACTACGTTTGATCTTAGCCCGGCCGTTTCGGTCTACTGTGCCATCAGACTGGGTGTGAGAGAAAAGAGAGCGCATGCTCGTACATTACCTAATAATATATCCTACAAGCATCTGCGGATCCCACAAATGTTAGTCCCGTGCGGGAAGCCACAAGCCTTAGCGTAGCAGTCCAGTTACTAAGCCACTACGCCAATCGGGTCGTCAGATGGAAAGATTCCTGACCAAATGTTGATCTATTCATTAAATCTATTTGCATAATTATGTGGTCTACCTATGTTCCGAATAGCAGGTAAAAAAATCAACAGCTCTTGAAAAGGCACGTGTAAAAATGCGCTGTGATTTTTCAACGTGATCCGTCTGAATGCATCGCAATAAAAAGATGTATAAGTATAAATACAGAACAGAATAATTTATTGCCGTTTTGTGCATTGACCTGTTTCGCATCGGATGCGAATCGAGAGTCACCCTCAAATATGTTTCAGTGTATTAATGAGCCAATATGACGTCACAAAACGGAATTTTTTCTTCCTATTTCGTGTGCTATTTCGAAAAATTTCTAATGTAATTATGCACTATAGAAACTATCTATCTATCGTATACTAGGTATTTACGTTATTAAAATACCAAGTAGGTACCTAATATTATTTTAAAGTTTAGTAAAAAAATGCCTATCTCTGATAGACACCTTATAATGATAGCATAGATATTCCTATAACTTGATTATAAATAACCTCTAGTGACAGCGCTATACGTCACTGATAATGAATTAGACTAGTCTAGAGCTGTTATGAATCGATCACTACAATAACTCTGTTCGACTGTTTTTGTTACGAGTATTTTATAAGGACATAAACATCCAGTCGAAGAAAAAATCTTGAAGTAGTTGGGTATAACAATGAGCCTATATGGCCCACTTTTAATTTTTGCACCGGATAACATCGTCATCACCAGCCGGAAGACATCCACTATTGAACAAAGGCCTCCCCTTAGAACGCCACAATGAACGATAACTTACCAATTGCATAACATACCTACGGCTAATTTTTCACACGGGAAAAGTCGCGGGTGAATACTAGAACTCTGTATTCATCATCATCATCAGCCAGCAGAACATAGGCCTCTCCCAAGGTATGCCACAGAGTGCGGTCTGGTCTGTATTGTAATGATTAAAATCAATATTGTTTCGAGACCAAATAATTACCTACTATCAAATAACGCGTCAAGTTTCGAGTTATTTCAATTGCACGTTGTATAACTATGAATATAACTAAAATAATTATGAGAGAGTAAGTAGATAAACAAATGGTACTCACCAATGCTTCCAACAAGGACGGAGTATGTAAGGAATAAGCTGTAGTCGACCTCGGTGAATTTGAACTTGTACCGAGTGAACCAGTAGGTCATCTGCGCCTCACCTTTATCCCAAACGAAACAGGTATTAGTCAATCATCTGCCACTGAGCGACGGCAATCTGGAAACATCACCTATAATAGGTTCTGTTCTAGCCGAGACAAAAACGATCCAATTACGAGTTTGAGGCCAACATTTGTGTTACCCGCAGATAGTGGGCCAAACTTTGGGAGTTTGAGCCAATATCTTTGAGCCTTGTAATATTTTATGTCTGTGAAACATTGCAGCAATACAAGGAAATGTCAAATGTTTGTGATTAACTATCCCAATTACTCCCTCTGGTTGAATGGTTTCTGAAGCTGCCCACTATAGAATAGGCCCACCCTATAACACATACATTGTTATAACAACACATACACAGTTACATACAGCTCATACAGTTATAATAATGTATAAGATGTATTGTGATTAGGCCAAGTAAGTAAATAATTTTCTCTTTCTTAAGTCATAATGTAAACGCTAATTGTTCATGTTTCAAAATATATAACATGTTGTTTCTAAAAATGTAATTCTATCTTTTAAAAGCAGTATACATATTTAGATACTTAAAAATGGTAGCGATATCCAGTAAGTAACATCACGACTGACTAAACAATATAAGCGTAATACCATCTTCGCAATATAAAAACAAAATTGTGTTACGGCATTGTGTATAAAAATAATAAAACACAAAGTGGAAACCTCAGAGAATTATAGAAATTCCAACTAGGTATTCAAAATGATTCATCTACTAGTGTATACAGCATTCCGATGAAGAAGGAAAGCTATGAGTATCTTGTAGAATGCAACAACATACCATATAGGTACGTCTTTGCATACCTAGATGCAGCATTGTTTGTACAGACATGCGTAAGAGAGTATAATTTTTCAAAAGAGTTATATCATGCTATATTATATAGGTACTATCATTCGGTTGCCACTTCGACCGCGTGGATTTCGAATGAATATTAATTTCCTTTATAAACAATATATCGAGAAAGGCGATCTATAGTCTTGCTCAATAAATTGACTATCCAACACAAAAACATTTTTCATTTCGAACCATCAGTTTCTGAGATTAGGGCGTTCAACCAAACAAACAAATTCTTCAGCTGTATATAATATAGTACTTAGATAAATTGTATATAATATGATATTGACACAGTCGAGAATATATTAAAGTACAAACAGCCCTCAGTTTCAAGTCTTACAATGTTTTAAATTGCACCCTAAAAATTCGTAAGAGCAAGGCAAGCTTAATATAAATGACGACAAAGGCTCTCAAAGGGATTGCAATGTTTGCCGAAATACAAGATTACAAAGATGTAATACGAGTTTGTACGTGGTAAGAGAGGGATTATAGTAAGCCTATCAAGACTTAGTAAGTTATTACCAACAGCTGAACGTAGCTAAATGTTGCCTAGCATAGGATAGATCACTCTATAAGATTAGGTATGATGCATTATAGACCTGCCATTAAAATTTATATCCTAACAACCTTTTTAGAAAATAAGTTTGAACATTTATATTCCTTTTCTTTTTTATTGTCGTTTCATTCATTATTATTTCACCAGTCTGCAAGCAGTCTGCATATTGAGTAGGTAATGGTTTTGCAACGTGGCCATTGTGTAAAGTGAGTAGTAAAGGACGAAGATGAAAAGACGATTGAAGTTTTAAGGGTATCCCTCGTACAAATAAGGGAATACATTTAATATAAGAAGATAGGTAGGTTGTATTTGATTGAAAATGGGATGGGACGGTTGAAAAATAAAACAGTCTCAAGTAAAGATAAAGCTTAATAAGATGTTGTTCCATAATACACAAAAACAATATATGTAGCTATATTGTTTAGAAGTGACAAATAATAATATTATAACTCTATATTATTTGAAAAAATATGGTAGAAACTTAAGTCTTAAAATACTCGAAAGCTAACTTACAAATTGTTTAATCAAACTTTTAGGAAGTAGTAAAAGGCAGAACTCATAATAAAATCCGCTCTCTGTGCAAAGGTTAGGTACAGTTTTGATTCTTTCATAAAACAATTTTACGATTGGTTAATCGTACGAAAAAAGTAAAAGTTACGGTATCGAGGAGTTCCGCACAGTTAAGTTTTGATTCAATGAAAATCATTTGAACCGCTCACCAATATCTTACTTGAATGTAAGTTTACAGGTAAAAAAAGACACGTGTAATAATGAACAAAAACTGCACAAGGTGCAACTCAAATGCGGGTCTTAGAAAAATAAGGCGTAATAGAAAATTATGGTTACCGGGACATTTTATAATTATCTATGTAACCCATAATTTTACCAAAGACGACCTTTTTAACATACTTCGGCTAAACGACTCCTTCCGACTTGGACAAAACGTGTTTCATTTAGATACCCCACGCGACCGCTGAGTGGCCCAATAAAGTACGCAATACGAAGCAATTATACCCAGCAATCTTCCAGTTGTGTTGATTGCAAGCTGTTTTGGCATTGCCCCTCATTGTTTCCTATTACATATATACCAACTGATAAGCTATGTAGAACATGGCACGGTGCCACTATTTTTAACTTGTTCATGTTACAGTTAAAGGTTAGGTATTTTAGGGTCAACGATGTTTACCTTTAGACGAATGGCAGTTATAACAGGCAAAAGTATTGCATTCAGTACCTACCATAAAAAGTACAAAGCTAATAAATGAAATGGATATAAGTTTGACTTTCAGAGATAGTTTGAGAAAGACATGACAAGATAACGATGTGGAAGTGGATGTAGAGAAAAGAGAGTTAAGCTTCGATAAACCAATTTTAGGCCCCTCTTGATTAATAAAAAGGATAAATAATCAAAAAATGTCGTTTGACTAATCTAGATACGAGTACGTGGAGACGGGTTAATAACTCGATCCACTTCCATCACCGAGAAAACGAGTCACTACAGGCTGGTGTGGGTCCAATGGCAGGATTACCATTATTATGGAAATCAAATTTGTTATTGTATAAATGCTGTATAATTAAAGTTCTCTTGCCTTTTTCCATTTAGCACAAATCATATTAATATTTGGGATCGTGACAAAAATATCGATAAAAGGACAATATTTTGGGAAACCTAACCTTGATTGGACTGATATGGTTTGCATCGCGTGTAGCTCATGAATATTATCATATCATTATTGTCTGATATCCCTCGCTTTATAGTGTTTATGTTATTTTATTATTGACAGAATTCCATTATAACCAAGCAAAAATGCAACATTATTATGTTAGTGGTATATCGGGAAGGCGAAGACCTTGGCGTACATACTTGGACCAAATCGGAGATGGTCATCAAAAGGGTCAAGTGATGAGTACCCTTAAGCGACGAGCGTGTATAAGGAATGTGATGTAAGTGAATGAGGGGAAAGAAGTATGATAGGATCGTAACAAATGGACATCCGTGGTCTCTGCCTATCCCTCTGAGAAATAAGCATGACTTTATGTATGTATGTATTAAGTATTATAAGACATATTTCGAGGTAGCGCGAGACAAGGACCAATGGAAGGATTTGGGGGAGGCCTTTGCCCAGCTGTGGGACAGTATAGGCTAAAAAAAAAAAAAGACATATTTAAATGTATCCTACATAGATGCCGTGACTGCTTAGCAACGAGTGGCAAGGCGAAAATAATGTAACAGCTGAACTTGCATAATTTCATTTTCGACACGTAATTTCGATGTGCGCGGTGCAGACGTGAACTTACTACAATAATCAATGGAGATAAGTCACGCACAGTCTAGCTCGTCTGATTGTCAACGTTTAACTCTTATCTATTATGTATTAACGAACTAATTGGCGCAGTGGCTTAGCAACTGGACTGCTGCGCTAATGGTTGCGGGTTCAATTCCCGCTAGGAACAAATTTGTGCGATCCGCAGATTTTTGACCCTAGTCTGGGTGTTTGTGTATGTGATATTTCATGTTTGTGTAACGCACCAACGATACAGGTGTAATTCTTAGTAACGGGCGACGTTTTTTTAAAAATTACAGCCCTATTTTTTGGATTTATTTTTTGATTTGCTTTATTTATGATTATTTTTACATCTTTTGACGTCTACTTGTGTGCAGATTGGGCACATCATAATGTGCTGTAACACTGTAACAGAAATGTTAAGGCGATAACAAAATTACATCTGAATCCGATGAATGGATTTTAATGAAATTTCATATGGAGATAGCTGACACCCTGGATAATACATCGGCTACTTTTTATCCCCAATAATGTAGCGGATAACACCGCGGGGCGCAGCTAGTATAGAACATTTTGTCCAAACATTATGTCGTCTACGATCTAGTCTAGTAGTAGTTGTCTAGATCTACTATCAGTCTAGCCGATTTCTATTCGTATAGTTTTCTGCCGCACGGCCCTGCTCTTTCAGCAGGTACGTTTTACTTTTGTTAATCTTATATTATAATATCTTTGTTACCCTTTCACGTAAAAACTACTGAATGGATTTTAATGAAATTTCATATGGAGGTAGCGGACACCCTAGAAAACACATAGGCTACTTTTTATCTCGAAAAAATGTAGCGGGTAAAACCGTGGGGCGCAGCCGAAAAGGTATTGTACCTGACCTTAATTTTTAGACCTATAAATTAGAGATATAGAATCTCTTTAATTTACAATAACTGCCGGTTTTACTCACTGGTTATACGGGAAAATCCGCCTGGAGGCCTTATTTATAAGCTGATAACGCGGAGGAGTCGAACTGAATGTCACTAGGTCAAAAATAAGGGCTTTACCAATAGTAAATAATATGAAGACATTTACTATAATAACTTTCGTGAGTGTTATCCATATTATCACACTTTAAATTAATATTATAAAGGCGAAAGGTTGTGAGGGTGTTTGTATGTTTATTACCTCTTCACGCTCCAAAGGCTAGACCCATTTTGATGAAATTTCATATGGAGTTAGCTGATACCCTGAATTATCACATAGGCTACTTTGTATTATTACCTGAATGTACTGTAAGTATGTACTACCTGAATTATCCCGAAAAAATGTAGCGGGTAACACCGCGGGACGCAGCTAGTCTACTATATATACCGGTTTTACTCACGTCTCTATCCGGGAAAGACCAACTAGTTTCGGACTCTAACGTAGCCCTTATTCATCATAGATAATATGAATAACATTCTCAAAGTTTTAATAGTAACTTAATCTTATCGTTTTAATTTCTACGACGGCTCTATTTCTCAAGTATAAGTCTCAAAATAAACGAGATTACGTCCCCGTCGTCCCAAATTGATATAAATGAAACAGAAGCTGCGCCAGTAACGGGTGCATCTACCCCAATATACAAAGGGTGAGTTCTGCTTAGTCACCGCCAAACGACTCGGGCCATTAACTTATCCGAGAATGTAACTGTGTGAGGATATATGGAGTTAGAAGATAAAATCCTATCTCCAAAATCCCTTTTCTAATTAAGACAGGGATACTTCAGGTGTGTTGATAAGAAGGGACTCATCATCTTCATCAGCCGGAAGACGTCCAAGGGTGAACGAAGGCCTCTGCCTTCGAACTAGGAGGGACTAACAACACTAAAATGTGGAAGGGATGGTGCGGTCTAATATCAGATTAGATACCTTATCCTATATGGTGCATTTCAGACGACAAATCGAGGGAAACAAACAATTTTTTTTTTAAGTGTAGGTTAATGTCTAAAGATTGTTCTTGTATTTTTATAGCTACGCTTTCAATTTACTAATAAATAGCGGAATAAAGAAAATATTGAACCATAGTTAAAACTATAAATTCCTTAATCATCATTAGTGAACGTTAGTTTATTCGTTTGCAATAAATATAAAATGTACCAAACATAAAATATATTTATCAAATGCATATACAGCAAAGTTAATAAACTCAAATCACATAAATCAGGGACGTGAATCTGCCCCCTTACCATGAACTTAAAAAATAAAACAGCTTAGGTTGTGAAAGCAAGACACCACAATACACTGCACCTAGCGGCATCTCGTTTCCACCATATAATCGGTCTTGCTTTCAGAGTTCATAGTAAGGGGGCTGAATAGCATACGAACTAAGTAATTACAGAGTAAGTTAGTCCCGCTTAATCTTCTTGAAATATAACCTTTCTGCAGCTCATAACTTGTGATTAAAGAGTTTATGAAAGATATAAGTGACTTTCGAAAGGCTTAGTTTATCTTTTTCTTTATGTTAATAAAAAGGAAAATGTGTTTCATGCTTAGTCAAGTTTATTGACTTTATAATTGTTCTTTTGACCTGATATTTATGAAATGAGTGCATTAATCAATGCAAAGTAAATCGATGTTAAAATAAAACACAATAATTCATAAAATACAATGCGTTTAGTGATAAAGTTTAGTTGTAAAAAACAATAGTTTTCAATTGCAGCATGTTATTAATTACTGTTGATGAAGCATTATAATGGAATATAATATAACGACAAAGCAAGCTGAGGTTATTGAAATCAATACAGTTGTTTGCAGTAGCTATAAAAACTTCCGTTTAGCCGAAATTAAGCCGAAAAGTAGTTCAATAGCTACTGTTTACAATTTGCTTCTATACAATATATTACACAAGATAAATTTGTATTGTGTTGCATTCATACAATAATATGTTCGTATTTATGTTTATGTGTTTATACATATGTTTGTTTTATTATTTTCTAGATAAGGCCGAGGCCGCATGGCGGTTAAACCACGTTGGTTTTTACCGCATGGTTTTGTGTCTCAGGAAACTAATTATGAAACAATCGGTCGCAGTTGCGGATTCTTCCCGCGCGGCCCTTTGAACAACGTCCTAGGTTCCTTGTCACGCGGGTAAATATCGCGGCGGTTTTGTCTAAACTGAATAAGGTATTCAGGTAATCAATTACAGGAAAATATAAACCGGCCAACATTCTTGTAAGTATTCACTAATTGGACCATATTTAAATAAGTATTAAGTATGTATGTAAATTAAAGGCAGTACTAAATCAGCCTTTACAAACTGACTTGATTTATTTCAGTTTCGTAAACAATGTACCAGAAATATACGTAATTAAACGCATGATTTCTTACCGTGGTACTACGATCTTGACAAATGGTACTTTACCAGTACAATGACAGACAAATTTCAGATTGGACATAGACATGCGTGTCCTTGCCATTTACATCACAATGAAAAATATAACGCATATAGATGGAAAAACTATTTATGTAAAACTGTATGATTTAGTTATTTTTTTAGATCAGCGAAATATAAAGAAGAAGAATTTAGTTAATTACTTATTTTGTCTATGGTAGTATGTATTTGGCTTCGTTGAACTGTTCCTAATTCAAATAAAGTAGAACTCATCAACGGCCTTTTGTTTTATTTTGTTTAAGCATATGATTCAGATTTATTCATATAGACAGTCACGTTTTATTTTATATACTTTTGTTAGTCCAATACGTGCCTGATATAAGAAGCGGCTGAAATGGAGCTTTTGACATAAGTACCTAGGTATGGTCAGCCGAATTGACAGAACTACAGAACGTAAATAAGGCCATGTCCGGCGGACTGAGCGGCTGACGCACTAATTAATTTTAACTTAAGAGTTAAGTGTTTAAACACACTTCGCCGAAAATTTGAATTACTTACATTTGCCGAAATTACGTTGCATTACCTATACCGTACAGCCAAACTTTAGTTGAGCGTAAGTTTAACCGAACAGAAATCGGGCGAAATTTCTTTTGTATAATTTCCGCGCTTATGATTACACTATTACTATAAAGACGAAAGTTTGTGAGTGTGTTTGTATATTTGTTACCTCTTTACGCTCAAACTGTTAAACCGATTTTTATGATATTTCATGTGGAGATAGTTTATAACCTGGATTAATACATAGGCTACTTTTTATCACGAAATAATGTAGCAGGTAACAACGCGGGGCGCAGCTAGTATGTCATATTAGCCAAATACGTCATAACGTAAAATAAGAAGCGTAACTTCGGTCGGCATAGTATAATCATTATTATACTATTGATTGGTGCGTCATTCGACTGGGGGCGCTCTATGTGAAATATATTAACAAAATATAGATTTGAACCTGGATTAGATTGGCACGATCGAAATACATGGCACCTTATTATATCAGAGCGGATTAGCAGAGAGAGTAGTGATACGACAAACACCATATTTATTCAAAAACACGTCGATTTTTCACTACTATAACAGTAGGCAAATATAAGATTATGAATAATGTATTTACTTAAACACAGGTGTTAACCAGACGTAAAAGTACGAGGTATCTAAACGATGACGTATTTGGCCAGTGTGAGGCATGCAAATAAATACCTTTGTCTAGGTTTGCGTGTTATTAGGATTTTACACAAATATTTTTCACGAATGACACGTCATGGTTATGTTATATTTTAAACATAAAGGTACGGTGTTAGGGCCTAATATAAAGTGGCAAAGCGCTAGATGAATAGAAATTGAATAGAATAAAAACCTATGTAATTGACATACCTGTCATAGAAGACATAGTCTAAACAAAATGTATTGTTATCGTTATACATTTATCATTATATTTCTATCCGTCAACTGTCTTGCCTTGTATAAGGAACACTATTTTTTTTTAATGTCCAAACTAAGATTCAAAGCAACCTTAGTGGTATCCAGATTATTTACTGAATATTCCGGTTATACTCACGGGTGTATTCGGGAATGCCCGACTAGTTTCGAACTCGAACGGAGCCCTTATTCATGAGCTGGTTACACGGCAGAGTCGCGAGCCGAACTGTTCAAATCGGCTCGCGAGTTCGAAACTAGTCGGGCGTTCCCGAATACACCCGTGAGTATAACCTTAGTGGTCCCAGATATTTTCGTTAAATTATCCAATAGTCAATTTCATAAATGATGTAAGTAAAACATAATTACTAGAATAGATAACGCTTGCAATGCTTCTAATGAAATAGCATATTATTTAACACGATCGACGTGTACCTATACTTATGACAAAAGAACACAATGAACAAATCTAAATTACGTCAACTGAAATAGTTGCGAGTCCATTATATCGCATTATTATATTTCGCTGTGTCAATACTTAGCTTTGTTAATTTTAATGATATCACAATACGGTAATTGTGATTTCATTAAGAAGGACAAAGCAGTTGTTAAGAATGGTGGGTTGTTGCGATTTGTGCGTATGTCAGATGTTTTTCACAGTCCAAAACGTAATGGGTCAAGTTAGAACAAAGGAAAATATAACAAAAAAATATATATCAGGCAAAAATATCATAGCTTTTGATTTATCTGTGTTAATGACATACGTTTCTTATTATAGTAAGTCATTGTTTGATGACGTAATGACCTGATATTTGGCAAAGTGGCTAAATGATTGGACTGCTGTTAGTTGTTGTGGGACTCGATTGCTGGAGAGCAAGATTTGTGTTACAAATATTAGTTGTGCCTACTAATTTTGGGATCGCTTTGCCTGTGATAGAAACTTTAAAGTCTAAAAAACTAGTCTAGGACATATAAAAAAAACATTGCGTGCAGCTATGTGTAAAATAATGTTATGCTTCCTAATTACATATATTTTACGTTATTGTACCAACTTCGGTATAATATAGGTCGGATTCCTACCTTAATTACAATTTTTGTAAGTAGTTCTGACTACAGAATAATTTCGCCAAGTGTTCGACTTTCGTCCCTTATAGAGACAAGTACTGTCTGTGCAATGTTGATGTGTGTATGTATGCACAATGTGTCATGGTGGGACTGAAGTTTACACACCAGATTTATATGTGTAAGGTTATGGATTCCAGCCCCGGCAAGGACAATGTGACTTTTTTAGTATCATATTTTCTTAGTTACATTATTCAAAGACAGTGACGCATCACGCACGATAAAGGACAACAGGGATGCCTGATGATAAGGTCTGGTGGAATATAAGTAAGGAATTTTACTCTACCTATAGGACCGGAAAGAAAAATTTTATATTGCTGCTATAAAATTATGTCAAAGTATAGCTACCTACCTGCGTGAGTTTTCTATAAAAACAATGTTTATGAAAGCTTCTACTTAAGGAAACTAAAGAATAAATGAAATCAATTACAATAGGTGTTGTATTTTTATACAAAATGGGATTTTGCTGTTTTAACTTGTATGTATGTTTAATTTGAATGCAGTACAAGGATATTGTTGGATTTTCTTTAACATCAATAAGTATATTGTTTTATTTATATCCGTTAATTGTCTGATGGTGACTTAATGTTTTTAAAACACAATATGAAACATTTTTTGTTACCTGTGCACAAATAAACAAAGTTACCAATACAAAAAAATAATCTAATTTGCATTCATGTATGATGTCTGAACTGTATGGAGCGTTTTGTTATTAGGTACTTGACTTGATGCAATTATGAAACGGGACATTTCAAAGTACCTATATTTGTGGGTTTTTAACGTCAGATTTACAATTGGAAAATTAAACGACCAAGCGGACCGAAGAGGAACTGGAAACCGTCAAAAGTAATGGTATTCACATGTCACTATTTTACTAAATTAGCAACTCAAAATGCTGCATTATGTCGCAAAGCTAGGCCAAAAAGTTTTTTTTATAATTTGCTCAAAGCTGATAATAATATAATTGACCTAATGAGAGGTTGTTGTGTTTGTTATGAGTACCGTGTTTATATTTTTCGTTGTTTACGTTCAAGCAGGCTCATTTGTTAAGACTCTTTTAAAAAAATTGTCCGTACCTAATAAGTACTTTAGTCTTATTGTCTGTTACTTTTTTACTTATCGTCATCATCATTATCATTTCAGTCCAGTATCACCAACTGTTGGGTACCTATAGGCCTCCGTGTTTCTCTGCTATTCCTCTGTGCTTTGAGCGTCTTTCATCCAAGTGTTCTTTGTCTTCAACCCAACTTGCTAATAGTCATCCCTGTCGTCTACTTCGACTTACATACAAAATAAAAATTGGATACTTTTTACGTTTTAAAATGGCTCTTCTATTTTATCATATTGAATAATAAGAGTTTTATCTATCATCCACAGCGTTTATCGTACACCGAATGGCTGACGGCCTCCTTGTTTACTCACCAGCACTTTCGGTCCGGTGCTAATTTAAACCGAAAGTTTTACTTTTACCCTATACTTTCTCAATAACGAAGTTGATGGAATAATAAGTATCTTCTGCATTGACTGTGTCTTTGTTTAGGTGAATAATTATTTATTGTGTTGTTGCAAATAACTGTACTTTTTACATGTATTCAGTATGGTCATTCATTTTCTGCAAGTTGAAGTGGCAATGGGCAGCCCATATCGCTCGGATAACCGATAACCGCAGGAGGAAAGGTTCTCGAGTGGCGACCACGATCCGGAAGACGCGTCGTAAGCAGGCCTCCCACCAGGTGGATCGACGATATCGTCAGAATTGCAGGCAACCGGGTGCAATTAGCAAGCTGCCGTTCATTGTGGCGTTCTAAGGGGGAGGCCTTTGTTCTACAGTGGACGTCTTCCGGCTGGTGATGATTCGTTTTCTGATATTATCAAAAATGGTAATAGACAATATAGGAAGATATCTGAAACACGTGTTTGTCACGTTTGAGGAACGTGACAAATCGCTATGTATTGGCGGCCTTTGTGTACGTTACATAAATTCTACGTACCTACTATATATATGTTTGGAATGCATCAATTGCTGCGTGTAATGTCGTATTTTACTTATCGCACCATATTAAGGATACGGTTAGGTTGACGAGTAAGTTTATCAATAAAAAAAAACCTTTTTTGTTGGATAGACAGAGCTAGCTGTCAGTATGAGTCGTATGCGATGGTTGATAACCATGTCTGTTACCATGTATCATGGTAAGGTATCTACCTAATTAAAATAAGATTGACGCGAGATTTTATGGGACTTACAATTATTCACTATGACTAGAATCAAGGTAGACTAGGCTGATGATGTTAATATTTATTCAGTGTTCGATTCTGTTTTGTAATTTTAATAGAATGTCAGTTCTAAACAAACTGCTATTTCAACAGTCTGTGGTTTCGTCTATAATTATGTTAATTAAAGAGGTATAAAGCTATCTTTCTAATAAATTTCGGCAAAGAACTGTCTTTGCGGGCACACTAAATAATATATTCTGCGAAGTCGGCTAGTTTTCGCTGTGATTTTGAATTCGATCCGAATTTTATCGGCATATTACAAATTTTAAGTAATTTGAGACATTGAACTTTTAAGTTCGCCTTCTCAGTTGTTTGAATTAATAAGAACTGGATTCTCAGATTGAGACTATAGCCAGTTTATTGATAAAATAAAAGTAAAGGTCACAACGTCTTTAATAATAATAATAAATATAGGTCTTTAAGATTCTCACGGCTCGAACACATACTTTTCCTATAGGGAAAATGGAAACCAGTAATGAATATCTTTTTATTTGTTTTTCTTTAGGGGAAAACCTTCAAAAGGCACCCTGTGGGGGCAGGGACCGGGGAGTGTGGGATTCATACCTCACCAAAACCACCCGTTGGTCAATACCTACCGCACATGTCATACCATCAGCTCTTACTTTGATTTCAGACCTAAGCTGAACTACTAAAGTCTTAATTTCTTTCAACCTCTTCTTCATTATAAAAGCAGAAAAATGTATTTCTATTCTATTCTAGTATTTTCTAGCGATCTAATATAAAATCCTAAAGTGAATTGCACCTGAATAGAATCGCTGTTTGGTTTGATCAAAACTTACGGTATAGACGATATGGTTATGTCTATGTAAGAAACAGTTAAATAAACCACAGCTTGTATTCATTCAATAAGATCATACTCATAGTTAAGGTTTCTGATTAATATTTTACGACTAGCTTATGCCCGCAAATTCGTTCGATCGCGATTTCGATAAAATAGCAGCAGTAACGTCATCATCATCTATCTCAGTCCACTGCTGGACATAGGCTTCTTGCCTACGTCCAGCAGTGGACTATGGCATAACGTAACGTAAGCGTACTTGAATCTAATCTTGTTAACAACTATACGCCAGGGAAAGTCCTGTAAAAATCTTTTTTTTTTAAAAAAAAACGTCGTCCCACACTAGGAACATGAAATATCACATATACAGACACTCAGACTCGGGACAAACATCTGTGGTTCGCACAAAGTTTTGCCCCGTGCGGGAATCGAACCCGCAACCCTTAGCGCAGCAGTCCAATCGCTTAGCCACTGCGCTAATCAGGTCAAAAAATCTGTTTAGCCGTTTTGGATATTAGGCGGATCAAAAATCCGACCGGTAAAAACAATGACTTTTTTGTTATAGGTATGTAGGTAGCGTATAAACTTTCATGTGCATATTATATATTAAAGAGCTGAAAAAATGGAGGACAAATAGAAGTTGATATTACAAACAGACAATCCAATTTTATGTATTTGTAGTTATGAGTGAGACAGCGCGGAATTTATTATAAAGTTTTTTTAATCATTTGTATTATCCATTTCTTAAATCTAAATGTATTGGTTTGCTGCTACATTAGTGATTAACAGCCGTACATAAGTGAGTAAGTATGCAAATTTTACAACGGCTTTTATTAATTTATTATGTATTTAGCCGAGGTAAAAGAACAAGAATTCGCAACGTTTGAAACTTGTTAAGTGAAAAATAACAATTAAGTGATTATTGAGAGTCTATGTTAAATATTGAACTGAACTACCTTAAATATTCAAACTAAATAAATGAAATTAGAAAAAGAATATATTTTAAAAGCCGCCTTCAAAAACACAAACTTAAAAGTGATAAATAATATTTTATTCATTTCACTTTACCTTGTCGCACCCTCTCTCCCTTGTTAGTTATGTAAGACTTATATTTGAAATTCTTGCAAAAAACCCTTTCAAACGATACGTCACTCGATTAATTTGACCTTAAAAAGTGGTGAGGGGGGGGGGGTCGACGCACCCCCTCCCCCTCAATCAATCATTGACTATGCGTATAAACAAAGTCTCACGTCTCACGTTATAATTTTATTTCATGTAAACCGATTTTAGATGTGCTCATGAAATAGTAGCTAGTTATTTAAAACAATTGCACAATATCAATATGTTGAGCCTATTCCTGTAACTTTTACATTAACATAACATAAACATTTTTATTTTCTATATATGAAGGTATACAGAGAAAAGTTCTTTACCTCCCGTGCTAGTCAAGGACTGTGTTACGGCAAGGTAAGATTCTCGCTCATGCAATAGTAGTCATAATGTAAACACGTTAAGACACTTTTTACCAAATACCTACATTTCTTTTGCTTTGAATCATAGATGACAATAACGAGTTACAATCTTAGCGTAAACAAGTAGTATATGCAAAGAAATCAGACAATGTAATTACTAACGCTATTTCAATGTAAGTAAACAAAATATTTTCACAAAAACAATATTTGTTTAGAATTTGTATCCAGACAAAGCAATATTACTTGTAACGACAACTCTACTATGATCTTATGAGGAGTTCCGTTCCATATCTCCGAAGGTCATCATTAGATCCTAACTTGGTGACAATGGGACTACCTCGGGAGTATACTTTATCGATTACAAAAAGAATTTTGAAAATCGGCGCATAATTGACGGAGATGACATACTAAAATGACATTAAAAGTTTTACCTCAAATATTTTGCTATGGCTTTTGTGAGTGTAGCGTTGTTTAGGTAGTATTTACTCCGTCCGTACCTACTCACGCTCTTCGACTCACGGCCCCGCAGCCGATTCATAAATAAGGGCTCCCTTCATTAAAGGTCCACGGCGCCCTAGGCAAGCACTTCGTCGGCACCCTTTTGCACCTCCGAGGCACGTGCCTACTTTGCCTTTAGGGTAATCCGCCACTGGCTCCGTTTGAGTCCCGAACTAAGAAGACATGTGAATCCAACCGGAAAACAGTAGGTTACTATGCGTAGCAAAATATATTTTTGCGTAGGTACAGAAACCAGACTAAAAAGTGGCAAAAAAGAAAAATAAACAGTTTTTGTAAGTGATTCCACGGGAGGGAAACTACAGGTAAAGACACTACTGTAGACACAGGACCTAAACTTTTACGAAAATGACAACTGCGTCACATGTTTATCTTCCAATAAACATCTACAAAGATCTTGTTTTGGCAGAGTGACTAATAAGTTTCGCAATTTTTCCACCATATTCATTATTTTTGAATATTACAAAGACCAGTCAAGGTCGACGACCCAATTGATGGAATGGCTATGTGATCAGACTGCGATAGGAGAACACAGATTGGATTCCCGCACCAAACAATACCGAGTGTATACGAATATTGGTACTACGTTGTTTGGCGTTTGTGCACCATTTAATTATAAATATGACACACGCTTAAGATGTAGAAGAATATTCTTAAGGGCCAAGGTTATTTAAAACATATATGGAATTAAAAACTGTATCCAAAATCGGATCAGTCTTGCAGATCAATTGGTACGAAGATAATGATTTAGGTAATCTTGAAACCCTCGCCTAGGTGAATAGGTACTGCTTGTGGCTACTTCATAGAGTTAATAGGTGGATAATGATAATTATTATTTAAATAAATTACTATTGAACTGTTACCGTATTACTTAAATACGATGCAACTCTTAAGTCTATGGATATTCTTAAGTCTCTGTTCTTTGACATGGAAACGACATAACAGGTATAGTTTAATTTATTGCTGAACGGTGTTAATTTTTATAAATAAGGACCTTAATTTACCATATTTCTTAAATGATGTAAGGTGAAGTAATATGATATAAATAAGTTAACGCTAGCTACGCATGTATGCTAACGTATAAAAGTAATTTATCGCCAAGTTACTACGTTTTCGTGCCTATTTACTTTACTTTTCGGGTAAATATTTGGTCTGATTTTAAAAGAAACCAATCTCGGTTGTTCGATAGGTAAAATATATAGGGAGCCTCATCTCAATTTCTGCAATGATTTGTTAAAGTATCGTGATTTGAAATGCATAAGATAATATTATTTATTTCACCAATCTAGCATCTTGCACGATTCTCCAGAAGCTATTCTTGTCGCACATTTTGCTTTGGTTCGATATTTGTAATAACAAAAGAAAGAGAAAATTTACATTCGGCCATAAAATCACAATAAAATCAAGCGATCCGCGCACATATGGTGAATTCCATTTTATGTTGCGATAATAATATTTGAATATTTCTTACGAAATACAGACAATGCGCTACATATAAAAATTACCAACTGCAGGAGCTAATAGAGCAAAATGAAATGATTTCCTCTCCTTGTTGTTGTGAATTGTTTGATCTTATTGTAATGTGAATAAAGGTGGTCACGGGTAAACATTGGTAACGGTAACAGCTAAAAATGAATAATTATGTTAGAGAGTCAAAAATATTTACCTAAGACGGGTCCAACGATGAACATGTATGCAAACATGATTAGTACTATCTGTAGCCTGCACGAGCCCTGCCGCACTTTGAACGCCACATTCACAGTTGCCACTAGATCCTGAATAGAAAGCACCGATAGTATACTCGGCGTCTTATCGCTCTCTACCTCTTTCGTTTTTTTAGTCTTTTCTTTAAGTCTTATAACGATGTAAACAAACCCAAACAAATAGAACATGCACGCTACCATGAAAACACCATAGTACCCGAAACGGCGAGTCATAATTCCACTAAGCGCAAGACCGATGGGCCTGCTGAGAGTCAGTATAGCCGTTATAATCCCTAAACGGAAAGTCCTTTCAGAGTCACTCGTGATGTCCGTGATATAACTGTAGACGGCCATGGTCATGGCGACGCGGCCGCCAGCCAGCGCCGGCGGCAGGCCTTCGATCAACGCGGTTTCGTTCACACCCACTTGAAGGAAGAATACCGTGCTCAGTATTATACCAATAGCCGAAATCAATTTTCCTAGGATGGGTAGCACCATGAAAGCTTTGCGGTTTCCCGTTCGATCGCTCCAAGCTCCTAGGAAAAGTGTTAGTATTCCTGGTAGCGCCGTTTGTAGCGGGAAACTCCAAGCGGTCATTGACGCCACCATGGTTTGCACATTTTTCTCTTGCTCCGAATAATTGTGCGTGCGGCCCTGCATTATATGTGAGCAGGTTCGCTCGTCGTATTGTAGATTTACTAGACATGATTTCTCTAAGCACAAATTCTGAACGGCTAACCCTGCGAGCACACTCGGTAGCACGTAACAAATTACAAAAGGTTCCACTGTAACTTTCGATCTAAAAGCCCAGGACTCTTTGAGGAATTGTTTCAGTCTTTTGCTTAATCTCGTCTCTGTTTTCTTGATCTCTGTGCCGTATTGTTTGTTGCACTTGCATGGTTCCACACTCACGATCTTTTCTCCGGGCACTTCGACCCGTAACGTCATTTTGACAACCGTTAACCACTTTATTGTTCATTTGTTTTTTAACATAATTTGAACTGGACAACTTTTTTATTAAAATATGCGTAAGTATGTAAATAAAAAATATTATGTTTAATATTGGAATTATTTTTAGTGTCCGTATTATATTTTTATCACAGGTAGCACGTCAACGTAAGTCGTTGGCGGGTGTTCGCTTGCGCGTGCGACGTCGGATTGCGTGTGCGCGGCGGCTGTTGCGGGCGACTCTAGATTTGTTACTGCCTATCAGCTGGCCGTTGGTACAGTTTAATTTGTACTTTATTATGTTATCACGTGGCCGCGCTAGGTACTAACTCGCGTGTTTTCAAACTTCAATTAATAATTGTAATTGATCATATGCTAATCGAATCTTCACCATAACCCCTTTATAAGTTAATCAACAAAGCATTGTTTAGCAACGCCTAATTAAGGATTAATATAATATAAATTCGTAATTATGTGGTCATTATGAAGTAAAACTTCATAACAGTGCATTAATGGCGATTAAATTTCTTAGGAAATTTTATGTTAAGGTTCTAAAAATATTCCAATGTTTTATATGATTTATTAACTAAAAAAACGATAAGAAATAATAAAAAAATATTATTTAAATCAATGGTTGTCGCGGTGGCCTAGTGGTTTTGTATGCACAAGGTTGCAGGTTCAAACCCGGCAAGTAATGTTACTTTTTTAATGATTTTCACGACGAAAAACATCGTGAGAAAACCTGGATTTAATTATCTGAAATCGCCAACCCGCAGTGAGCAGCGTGGTGATCAATGCTCAATCCTTCTCTATGCGAGAAGAGACCTTCGCTTTGCAGAGAGACAGTTATAAGCTGTTATTATTATTAATCAATGATACATTTTTAATTAGCCTGTCAAACTTCAAATTATCTATTAAAGTAGGAAATTATAATTGAACTTTAAAAGCTTTACTACAGAGATTTTTTTACCCGACTGCCAAAGAATAGTTATGGTTTTTTACATTTTAGAATATACCGTGTATCACAACAGACAAGACATTGCATTGTTTGGATATCCCTATAATATTTTTAGTATTAAATATTGACCTATTACGATTTTTAATGAGTGTAAAATCTACTTACCCATATTGATCAAAAACGCGTCGCTAGCTACACAAACGACATTCAATTATGTTTGAAAACCCCTATTATGTTTAATATAACTATTGACCTATTACGATATTTTTATTGAGTGCAAAATTTACTGCCTATTCGTCAATTTAGTAAAATTTCATAGGTACCAAATTCCTGCAATAATAAATTCAAAAATAAAAATATCGCGTACATTAAATTTAATTATAAAAAACCTTTAATGACTAACCTGACGAACTATTAACTATTGACTGATCCTTTCTAGAAAACCGCTGTCTCTGCATTACAATTGGAGTTCCGTTGACTCTCTTTAAAAGCCATCAGTGGTATTAAAATAATATAAAGGCAGGATTTTTTTATCTAGCCTTTTCGATGTCCCACTGCTGGGCAAAGGCCTCCCCATTATTTCTCTACAAAACCCTGTCCAATGCCATTTCAGGCCATGTCTTTCCCGCAAAAATGTCCAAACCATCTCGCCATCGCCTTCTCGGTCAGGTAGGATTATTACAAGTAATTTGTCAATAAGTACAATGGGTAAAAAGGCGAGTCTATTATACATATTTGCTTTGCTATTTGAATGCACAAGGTTGCAGGTTTAAACCCGGGCAGGTATCAATGTGACTTTTTCAATGTTATCTATACTTTCTTAGTTATTCTAAGACACCACTGACTAACGGTGACGGAAAACATCGTGAGGAAACCTGGATTTAATTAAATTATCTGAAATCGCCAACCCGCAGGGAGCAAGCGTGGTGATCAATGCTCAATCCTTCTCTATCGAAGAGGCCTTTGCCCTGCAGTGGGACAGTTATAGGCTGTTATTGTTGTTTTATTATATTTTAACCTTTCCCAATTTTCATATTTGAATAATTAAGTTGTATGTTTATACAGTACCTACTAAAAGATTTCAATCAATGAATAAAACCCAATTGGTAGTTATCAAGTTGGTTAATGAAATAAAGTGTATCACGTATTACATTCGCTCTATTTTTTTCTATAAGTCGGTCAAGAGGACTGATAGTTGTGTAATATGTGTATTATCGAACAAATTAGATGGCTTTGACAATGACCATATTTTATAATTGAAATAACATTCCGAAACATTTTTTGCAGTCTCAAGGTTCGCTTATGTGGAAACTTGTTGCAATAAACATGTTTACTGCTTATTAATATATTGTAAGAATTATTCCCGTGTTTCCAAAACTAAATATTTATATATTACAACCTTCATATGCATAAAATTCATTTAACTTTTTTTATCTATAGGTAAGTATACAATATCATCATCATCATCAGCCAGAAGACATCCACTGTTAAAAAAATGCCTCACCCAAAGGGCGGGGGGGGGGGGGGGAATTATATGCCACAATCCCCTCGCTTGGCAAGCGGTAATACAATATATAAAACCTATTTTATTTTCTATAATAAAATTCATGTCTACCCTACTAGCGTCATTCAAAATATATTTCCAATGGAAATTAACAGGCAAGAAACTGCATAGCAGCAAGAATAATAATTATACAGGCTGATCTACAGTTCTACACGCTACACGTAAGGCCTGTTTTTAACGTCACTGGAGCCTCGACTGTCACTTCCGTGATAGTTACTTTACTATTGCGTTTTCTTTTGTATAAGTACCTAATCACAGATGAACAAAAGCTATTAACAAACCCACACTAATTAGAATAATTTCTGCTTTGACAGAAGCTTTACGTATTAATTGCGAACAATTAAAACTTACTGATTAATGAGCTATTATCTCGCTAATTATTGAAGGTTTGACGCCAATATAAACGGTAGACTAGGCTCTTCAGAACTTTCTTAAGGTAGGCCACAACTAGCTACAATTAACTGAACGCAACGCTGATCTATTTAATATAATCTTTTACACTTAAGCATCAATGGAAAAGCTAGTCAAATTATAGATATTTTATATCTATTTTTCATAGCTAAGATAAGTGTAGCCCTTTTTGAGACCTATTTCATTATTATAATATCGACCTTAATATGAAATAATGAAAGTGTAATAGGGAAAAAGGGGAGGCACAGATATGCTATTTGCAGACGACATTTAACTATCTAGAAGGGATAACATAAATAATTAAACTTAAATAAAAAATAAGAGTAATAGCCGAGTGGTATGACCGTTGGGCTGCCAAGATCGCAATTGTAAACCCCGCACCAATGTTTTTTTCATGTGTGTACTAGTTAATTAGTTAGGTATCAGTTGCAAACGGTGAAGGAAAACGTAGTGACGAAATCGGCACACCTGAGAGATTTTTCAACGTTGTTTAAAACCATGTCCTAAAAGCGGTTTAAACTGTGACACCAGGTTGTTCATCAACCATACCTTAAGAAGAATAATTAAACATTTACATACATTTATGATATTGAAGACCCGATTTAACATATCCATTTACAGTTGACTGTTTAATGGGAGAAAGTTAAATTTATTGCAATTTATTCAAGTACATAAAGTAAGGTAAATAAATATGTATTTCGAAGTACAGAGAGGTCGCCAGTAAGTGACAATAAGATGCGGCAAAAAATCTAATTAAAGGGATTTATTGAAGTGTCGATTTAAAAATAATGAGATTAATCGCTCTTGCTGAAGCACTAAGTAAGCAGTTCCATAGCTAGCAAATTAAAGTAATTTACGCTCATTAAGAGATATTTACAATGATCACAATGATTAAAGTATTTGTAAATCTGTGTTCATTCAAGTTTGCTTTTGATATTGTTTTAATAAAAACGCCATAAATAACACCATTCTGGTCTAGACTATTGAAATGTCACATTTTGTCTTTTCTAGTCTGGACGTCCACATCCGTAGGTATATGTTATGTGTGATGCTTTAAGTTTGTATGTACTCGTATATTTTGAAAAATAACACGGGTAATTACGGCTTATAAAGTGGCAACGCTTAAAAAAGAGAATGTTTATCCATGATCTTTGGATCCGTTCACCAAAGGGCTCTTCATCGACACTACATTTTTAATACAGGCTTCATCACCCCCAAGTAACTCCGAACATACTGAAAGTAAATTCAATGTTGAAATACAATTTGTATGAAATTGCCCAAATAGAAATTAAGCAAAGTACCTTCGTCTTTCCAGTGGTGAAATAGCCTTTAAGAGAGTTATATTAAGAGTATTTACCACCGTTGCTGGTGTAGCTGAAAAGTTATACAATTTTCCACGTGGATGTATTCACCTGTGGATGTCATAAGCGGTGAGTAAAGTATTATATCATGTGAAAAGATAGCTTCCACGTGAACTCGGTAACAATATACCTACCGACTGTGATTACATGATTTTTCAAGATCGTTTGTCAGGACGCGCGTGCCATGTTCAACACACAGCTGTTATGTGAGTAAGATATTCTTCACATTCTAATGTACTTACGTGTTTGTTGCTGCATAGCATCGTAGGCACTTCCTGAAAGGAGAGTTCTGTTGGACGACCACTATTCGCTGATGAGTAACTTTTGCATATTTTTCTTTGTGCATCCTTATAGGTTTTTGCGTCCGTGTCCCAAACAAGTCCTTCGCCAGCAAAAGCCTAAACAGATTTCCGTGACGAGCTTAAATGATTTTAGTCATAATCATAGCTGGAGCCTTTTATTTGGTCTAGTTAAGTCTTCTTCTTTCCTCTTTTAAGCAGAAACAACTCTTCTAAGGGAAGCTGCGAGAGACGAAGTTCAATATAAAAAAATGCAAACCCTGCTTCTTATACATACAAAACCAATAAAGGCAATCCAGTTAGTCTTACGTTTTAATTTCCTTAAGTCATACAGATTCAAACTGAATATTTATGAAAAATTTCCCGCTTTAAAATTAGGGGTGGGCAAAAAATACAAAAAGAATCGTTTAAGAAGACTTTAATAGTTACTTTGTTTCAGCATAATCATGGTAATTGTCATTTCAGCCTTCACGATGTGGCAATTTAATCATCACTGAATACTTAAGATGAATTAATGTGCAAATTAAAACAACATTGCAATTTTGCTTGTAAGTAATTAATTTAACTTTTTTCAGAATGTCAAACTTATTGCCAATAGTTTTGTCAGTGCCCTTAGCACGAATATTATACACTATCGTCACGTATTCGTATCGAGTAAACTATTCTTTAACGTTAACTATTCGATAGTCAAAAATATTCGTGCTTAGGGCACCGGTCATTGATACACAATAAATAACTTAACAATATATTATTCTGTTGCTTTTTGAAGTCTGGAGTGCACAGAGTCAAGCAGTCCAGCCAATAACCTGCTGGATAATCTTCTACTTACGTCATGAGCTACTCCTACATCATGTCGACACTATGGAAGAAGATTACATCATTTCACGATTGTTTTATTTTGAAATGCTTTTTGAATACATTTTCATTATTTTCCTTATCCCTTGCACGATCATAGACGATTATGTAATAATGCGGCTTCGAAAAGAATAAGTAGTATGAAAAGGACCTCAGATATACCTATATACGTAGCTTTATTCATAAAACTTAAGGAAAATTGTTGTTTTCTATCGTGATGTAGAAATGAAGATTGAGAGCATGAAACATGGCGGTTGCTTCGGCGATAAAAAAAAGCTCTTGCAGTATGTAAAAGAACTTGAAACATAAAATGATGTAATCATATAAATATAATACGTTTAATATTCAACAACAAATTAAAATATTACAAAACGGCCACTTCATTTTTTGGTGACATAGTTAAGCAGCATGACACAAGCCCAGTTATTTTTTTTAAAACACGTCGCTCGACACTTGGAACTTCTCCTGTATCGTGGGTGCGATTCACAAACATGAAATATCATATACACATACAACTAGACGCGGGACTAACATCTGCGGGTCACACAATTTTTTGTCCCAGCGGGAATCGACTCCACTGCGCCAATTAGGTCGTTCATAGATTTGCTTATAAATATTTGTGTACACACTCTACAAGTTGCACAGTTCCACCCATCTTACAATAGAACATACCAGAGCCTAAATTGCCATGGCTACTTTTTCTTGCTGTACGCATTAAGATCAGGTTAAGGTTGTTATTGAAATGTAATCTAATATCACAACCACATGTACTTTATGAACGTGCTAACAAAAAACCAATTGCTTTGGTGTGACTGAACTTGGCACGTATTTGCAAGCCCTAAAGTATGTTGAACTGTTTGAATAGAGGCCGTTCTAGAAAGCGCCGGTTACAGCAACCTTCTCCTAAATACGGGTGGTCCATTGACCTGATAGAAATGTCCCATTGTGATATTAAGTGGCTTGAATGCAGGCTTGATATAGTAAATCAGGTTTGTGTTATACAAAAGTTTAGGCCAAAGGGTGTAGTGATAGTTGAAACTTTATTAGAACTTGATTGGTGCACATTTTGCCGATGATCATGCGTCACCGATGTCTCTCTGTGGACATGCTTATGAAAGACTTCACCCAATTTTATTCGACTACTGTCGGAGTACTTTTCTAGATAGGTAGAAGAAATAATATTTTTTTCAGCTTTTGTAAAACTATTCAGATGACGTCTGCACGTCACGGCTATCGGAAGTGTCCAACTTTAGGTACTAACCACTGTTTAAATATTATGTATCCTGAGAAAAACGATGTAACAAATGAAGGAGAATATAAAAACAAATGATTAAATGATTCAAACGTGTTCCCTCGTATTTATTAAGTCTCCAAAAATAAAACACCTGATTCAAACCCTTTTGAACATGCTCGAAATTTTATATTCAGTTATTAAATAATATATCCATACTCCTTGAGAAAGATAAAATCAATTTTGCTGTCAAAATAATTTACGTATTTTGATTATTGCGTTCATATTATTATAGCACATTCACATTTAGCTAGATAGTATACATTTGAAATGTAAGTCGTTCAAAGTATCTAAGTAATTAGACTATTAACATTTATAAAGCACCTTTACCATCAACGGTATATCAGAAAGTACATACAACTTGTAAATTACTTTCTTCTGCAAGATTAATAAACAAAAAAGAGAAATAAGCGATCCTTAAACAACTTCAATAATAATGTTAATACAGATAACATTACACCTTTAAACATTTCAATCTGTATTTTGCAACATGCTGAATCATACAGTTTACCATTTCGTACCAATGAAAGATTTTCCCGCAGCTTTTCCGGTACAATAATTTGCCTAAATCGAAACACATATCTGTGTTTATCGAGTTACCAGAATCCGGCAAAATACAGCGCGAACGCCTGTTGCAGTGTAACCTCAATGGTTTGAAGCGTCAGATCCGTATTATGAGTTGACAGGCGCGATCCGTTCCAACCGTTGCGCTGCGTTCCGTTGATTTACTCCACAAAATTGTCATGTAAGTGTATTCCGGGTTTTGAATAGACAATACCATGACTGACATTTCCAAACAACCGAAGGTTGCATCATGAATTTCATAGGTGACTCGTTTTTTCTAGCCGAACAATATTGTGAACTATACAGAAATATTTTTGTTGCTGATTTTTTGTCTTCATTTTCAATTATTTTTCAATTGGGTTTTAATTTATAGTTATTGCATGACAGTCTGTAAATTATATAAACAGTGTAATTACACTAAGTCACGCTATATTTTGTTCAGAAATAAAATAAGAGAGTCTTGCAAACATATTTTAATAATGATTCGGATGATTTTAAATCGTGCTAATCTGTCCCAGTTATTTGGCAACGATGTCTAGTATATTTTATACGTTAAATTCCAAGATTTTTCAATCTTTGTTTAAGCACTTATGCGACTTAAATAATGTTCAACTTTCATGTAGCTTTCCAATACTATTCCAGCACCATTAACAGTTGGAAAGATTCTTAGGTACTTAGCGAGCACTTTATCGTTAGAAGAAATGTTAGCAGTTAGCACACGTTATGTTTCGGGAGATATCGTACTAAGTTACTCAGTAGTAAAGTATCTTAATCTTAATACGTTTGTTGTAATACTGTATCCATAATTTATGATGAGAAATAAAAACAATAATTAACATTTTGGCATAGTTATAAAATGTATAAAGGAAATTATTATTTGTGAAAACACTGGTTGATATGGTACCTACTTATCACCAGTTTTGAACACTGCCTTCCCGTTAAGCAGAAAAACCAAATGCCGTAAGCCACATGTAACATACTGCCCCCCTACCATGAGCTCTTAAAGCAGGACAGTTTAAGATGTGGAACGATCGAACAACGTAAACTGTATGCTTCAAGAGTTCATGGTAGGGGGCATGGGGGATAAGGGTGCTGGATTGTGTAGGGATTGATGGCTTAGCAGGCTAGTATTTACATATTACTCGTTCGTATTCATACTCGTAGATATTTATTGTACCAGTGGTATAGACTTTTGTATGAATATGGCCTCAAATTCATAAAAAAGGATAATACTTGAATTAACCTCAACGCGTCTTAAGCCTATTGACACCTTCATTCTCTGTCACCAGGACAGGTATAATTTAAACCATGGTTTAAAATTGATATCATGACTAAAATGGTTGAGGATTTTAATAAAATATATCGTGTATGTAAAGAATTTCCTAACACCAAATATATTAAATTCGTGAATACTAAACAACAAGGTATTAAAAGGTTACTCAAACCAGATATTTTAACAAGTTTTCGAACGAAAGGAGTGTTTTAAATTTAGAAACAAATTATATATTGGAAGGATGTTTGCTACCTGTCCCAGTTTTTACCGGAATTAATATTTAACTTATATAATTGTGAATTGAATTTATGAGTAGTATCTACCTAGATTTACACGAAGTGTGAAACTAAAGTACTTCAAATTGTAGACAACGATAGTTTCCAATGATGCAACAAATGTACAAAATCAAAACTTCACTCTCATTCGGTCCTTATTAAAGGTCGTGTCATTAACTAAGTTTGGATTGTTAGTTAAGAACTTTACGTGTTATAAAAGAATCGATTCCTTTTTTACATATATAAAGATAAAAACTTATATATTTTTACACGGCCCCCGCCTTACTTTTATTAATATTACAAGGACCGATAATAATTTTTAAACTAATTCAAAGACGAATTTAAATTTATATATTTTATCGTAAAATATATGACTTAACTTTGACATTAAGTTGATTTTTTCCTAAGACTTGTTTTGAAGGATCACCACATACACACTCGCTCGTATAACCGAGGTAAGTGTAGACACGCGTAAGTATCGTTAGTAGAAACAAGTTTCCGTGATGATTTCGGTGACCCACGGCCGACAACTCAGTCGTTATATGTATTTATAAACAAACACTTGTGACACAACACAAGCTTAGAAATAGTCGTAACTAAATAACAATATGAAAAGTACAAAATGAACGGATCAAACGAAAAGGGTATCGAATTGGCCACTGCCACTGAGGTGGCCGCGAATGGAAATAGTGAAACGAAAAATGAAGAAGAACCGAAGAAAGTGACTTTAAGGCAAAGAGTTCGAATGTGTTTCGACTTCTTCACGGTTGAACCATTTTTATTGTGCTACGTTTTACCCATCGCTATATCAGGGTTAGCAGTACAGAAGCTTAATATAGAAAAAGCTTGTCGTGTAGATTTGGGTTTATCAGAAGATGTTTGCATCAGAGCAGTGAACGGTGATATATTGGACAATGACACAATCGGATTGGAGGCCCAGCTGAATGCTACAAAACTTGTAGCAGATATGACGGCGTGGCAGAATCCTTTGCAGAGCAGCTTTCCTGCCATCGTCATTTTAAACGTTGGGGCATGGAGTGATAAAACAGGAAACAGGAAAGCGTTGATGCTGATACCAGTTGTTGGAGAAATTGTGTCTTCGTTTGGTCTCATCCTAGCAACGTACTTCTTCCTGGAATGGCCTTTGTGGGCAACTGCGTTGATAGAAGCTTTGCCATCTTCCCTGACAGGAGGCTATGCTATAGCATTGATGGGGTCATATAGTTTAATCGCAGATTTCACGTCAGTTGAGTCAAGGACATTTAGAATTGGACTAGTTGGTATAATAGTGACACTAGGAGTCCCATTTGGTACGTCAATAAGTGGAGTTTTAACGGAAGCAGTTGGTTACTATGGAATATTTGGTATAGACCTGGCGTTGTACATAATTGCGTTTATTTACACATACTGCAGGATTAAGAATGTGAGAACTGTAAAATTAGAAGGAACTGCAGTAGAGAAAATATTAAACTTCTTTCACCCGAAGAATGTATGGGATACAATATCATTGCTGTTTTTATCGAAAGGAAGACAATTGAAACAAATTATTCTAGTCATTTGTGCGCATATAGTCATTATGGGACCAGTATTTGGTAAGCATACGAATTAACTAAAATTCTAAAAAGGTTCACATTGCAAAGCATTTTTTAAGGTTATTTAGACCAATTAAAGAAGTTACTTAAATGAATCATCATTAATGTTTGTTAAAATATTTAGCTCTTTTGTAACTTGTCTATTATTACTTTGAATCTAATATTATTACATAAGCTTAGACAACAGTCTACAAAGCAAGTTTAAGCTGTGAGCCTATAATTAAGTTCATTCACTTAAATATTTATCGTTAATTGAAGGTTAAAGACATTAACACCTAATAGTGCTTCGAGCATTATTATCATTTAATTGTCTCCATTACTTCTAATCAAATCAAATAAAACCTTGGGGAATACTAAACAATTTTTTTCTTTCAGGTGAAGCATCCGTCCTCTTCTTGTATGTGCTGACAAAATTCAGCATGAGTGTCGTATCATTTAGTTTGTTCAGCACCTATTCAATACTCATGGGCACTGCAGGTATTTCATTTTTGACTATGTACTTATAACTAAAAATAATACTTGCAATTATTTGTATGAATGTACTAAGCGTAGAAGAAGCAATCACATTTACCTGTTTATTTGGAAGAGTACAGACAAAGGTAAAACTTATCCTAAAAATATGTTCCGTACCTAAAGGGAAAACGGGACCTATTACTAAGACTTCGCTGTCTGTCCGTCCGTCTGTCTATCACGAGGCTTTATCTCAAATAACTACCGCGATAGGTAGACAGTTGAAATTTTCACAAATTATGTATTTCTGTTGCAGCTATAACTACAAATACAAAAAACAAAATAAAATAAATATTTAAGGGAGGGCTCTCTTCTCCCCCCCCCCCCCCGAGGACTCGCACTTTGCCGGTTTTTTACTTATGCTGTAGATTCCGTACACTTTTTGTTGATTGCTAAACTGTTCTATAACAAATATACATAACAATAACTTTAAAGGTGTACCTATAAAACCTGTAGTAAACCTTAGAAGTGGAACTAAGACAATCATAATTATTGCTTAATATTGAATACCTACTGAATCGGTCTACGAGTCTCCTTAACCTAACACAATTTATTAAATATTATTGGTATTGCCAATGAGGTTGCAATATGTGGTGTGGTATTAGCGTTACTATGGAAGCTATAACATGTATTGAAGAATCGATAAGTTGATATGAGAGAAGCGTAAATCTAGTCTTCAGTGTAAAAAATATAACAAGGGTAGCCAGTCACTAATTTATAGCAAGAATTGTTGTTTTTGAAAATATTGATTGTACGTAAATGCGGTAAAGATGTTATTGTGGTTTAGGAACTATTCCTCATTATGTACTTAGTACAATTAATTATTACAAATAAGTAGTATAATTATTGTGTAGGAAGCGGTTGGTAGCCACACCATAGGTATACTCGTACCTAACCGCATGTTATTAGTTCTCATCGTAACATGTAATGATAATGATAATAACAAAATGCGGTGAGGTCCGTCTGGAAATCCAATTTGATGAGAATTGCAAAAAATTTACTGTATTGTTTCCATTTTAGAATGTTTTACTGACGTCATTCATAAATCCATATTAGCCTGTTTATACTATACTAAACTTTAGTAATATTATAATTCCTTACTATTGTTTGTATGATATAGAAAGAACTGTTTGTATCTTTTGCATGTTGCCATGCTAGGCTTAAATCTAAATTGATAAAGGAAAAAGGCAGAGCGGCGCCACGGTACGGCGAGTGTCGCGGTTTCGAGTCCCGCTCGTGTCCATCATTTTTCAAGTTTCCTTTATCTATTTAGATAAAAGGAACTATCATTCTCTAGCTGACAAAAAATCCGTCATCTTTCTCCATCATCCCCATGGTAAACAAGGACAATTAATTAAATCAAAACACTCGCGACATCTTTAATATTTAGTTGTATACAGTAAAAATGTCTCAAGACAATGTTTTCCTTTTAATCAGCCCGACTCGGATCTATTACAAAGACTGCGTCTCTAGGATTAAATTAGGGGAAAACAATATTACTCCTTGCACAATACACTCGTTTGGCAAACGGATGGATGATACGGTAGATGTAGCCTTTCCTCATTTTGTTACCACTCTGAAATTTTACAGGTATTCGTAAAAAATGTCTCAAGGTAAGAATAGAGTTACTAAGCAGGTTGCTTCAGCATAATTTGACGCACACGTAAATGTTGATAATGGTAATACCAATCTCGTTTTCTTGTAGCAGCCCTAATAAAGATAACCTAGTATTTTCTGCCTTAAAACAACGCTTCATAATTTTTTGACGTTCCTACGTATGTGACGTTAACAGACTGCATACATAAGTAACGCAATACTGTAGTTCTTAAAGATGTAGTTTTACTTTATCAGAAACTGTTTCCAAATTCGCTTCTCAATAATTTTGAAGTCCCGTAGATTGAGATGATGGCAAAATAAACTTAGGTGTCGCAATCGATGTTTCGACTCGCTTTTCCCCCGATTGAAGGCAATTATTTTATTCTGAAATCACGAATAAATAATATAAGAATAAGAATAGAATAAGAATAATTTATTGTGTAAGAAATTACAGTCAGTGCATTGATTCCTGAAACTCACACTAGGATTCCCTGTGTCGTGAGTTCCAGGCTCCTTCATTCCGTTCACAATCGTATTGTTACACAAATAAAATATTTATCCGTTACAAAAAAATCGAAATACAATGTACTCAAAATCCAAGTAAAATAAAACTGAAAATCAATGAAAATTATTTTATATCGGCGTGTCTGTGTGTGTACGTGTGTGTGTGTGTGTACGTGCGCGTGTGTGTGTGTGTGGACGTGTGTGTGCGTGTGTGTGTGTGTGTGTGCGTGTGTGTGTGCTTGTAGGGGTAGTAAAGATTGTGATATTTAATAATACAATTATATAAATGTCTGTACCAATCAGTTTTTTTTTTTTTTTTTTAGGCTAAGAAATTTTCAGTCAGTTCATAGTCCAGTGTAGAGAGCCATTTTGTTACCACAGTTTTACATTTATTTAGTGTTAGTTGCATTATTTTGTGTCGGTCATTGAGTTTCGTATAAATGTGCGGCCCCATAAAACCGTAAGATCTTCTACCAATTGTTTTACGGCATCGTACCTTATCCCAGTGTACCCTTCGACTTGACAGGATACAAGTGTTTAGGGAGGTTTTGTGAAATCTTAGCGTGACAGACAAGATGTAAAGCTGTCTGACTCTAAGGACTCCCACTTCGGTGTAGAGTGTGTCAGTGGGGTACCGGAACGGTCGTCTATAGGCTACTTTAACCTAACACATAAAGACAAACAAATTAACAGACTAATTATACAAATAATTATCTAATTCTTCCAGGTTCAGCGGTAGCCGTAACACTGTTCAGTAAGAAGCTAAAGATGCATGACAGTTTCCTGGGCATCATAGCAACGGCCTGCAAGACGGTGTCAGCCTACGTGTTTGGCTTTGCTCCGGACAGGCAATGGCTGTACGTGGCTCCAGTCTTCGACTTCTTCGGCAACTCTGGTGCTATAGCCATCAGGTCACTAGGCACCAAAGTTGTGGACCCTGATAAAGTTGGTAAGTTATTTGCGTCTTTATTAAAACGTTCAGAAGGTATAGAACTGTTTGACAGATGGCTAGCCAAATAGAAGAGGTGGTCAATAAGATTTCGTACCCTAGCCTGTATAACGTTTTACTGTGACGTTTTATTACTTTGCTTTATTTTTTGTTTTCGTTACTTGTATTTACTGTTTGTAATTCTATCCGTAATCCCATCATTTAATGCATATGCTATAAAATAATTATATTGAGTTTTAATATAGGTCAAAAAAGCCCGGGTAAACGGGGGTGTCAGTAACATTTTGGTTCAGGAATTTATCCAATCGTATTCACCTATAATAATATAATGTCCATAATATTGACGATGGTACAAAACCCAGGTAAAACCTTGGTTCTTACGCCAATTAAGTCGAGTATCTCGTAGGCACTGTTTTAATTACACTTATTTAGAACGTTAGGTTAATATAAAAGCTTTGACTAGTAAATGAGTTAAATTAATTTTCATTTGAATGGGATTTACCTTTGTAATATATTCTACCTTGTCATTGTTAGTTTCGTGAAAGTAAACGAAGCATTTTTCCGTACGCTCTATATTAGTTTTACTAGTTTTTAGTGTTCCCTACCTTAAATAGAAAAACGGAATCCTTATAGGATCACTTTGTTGTCCAGCTAACTGTCAACCATTGTTTCTTAAGAATGCGTGATGAACGCAATCAAAATACGAGCAATTGTGTTATTTTTTACAATTATCGTACTACGGGTACTTCCTGTTGACCTAGAATGATATGAAAAAATATGAAAACTTGGCAAGAAGCATTGTTTTACAACTCATACTACACATAAAAAATAAAAATAACTCAATCAATGTATTTGGGAAAAATTTATACGGAACTTTCGTTGCACGAGTGCAACTCGCAAATTGACCGGTTTTTTTACTATTAAGAGTTCGCGTATTTATTCTAGGACTATATAAGCATTTCAGAGTACATGCTTGTGAACTATAATGTTAGTTACGTATCTACTTAAGTATTTCTTAAGTTTTCCTTAAACACAATGGTAACAACCTCAGTTACGTATTAATATTATGTAATTCCATTATACAGAACGTTCTTAAATTATTTCAAAAGCAAATAATTTAGACTTGAAACGAGACTTAGGTACTAAAAAAAGACGTCATTCTTCTAAATACGGATATAATACCTATTAAACTTGAATACTGCATAACCTTGGCTTGATAAACGAACTATTCATATTAAAGAAAAAAGTTATTAAAAAAACATCTAAGGGAATGCAATACGTGGGCGGAGGAGCAATTTGACGAAAATCAGAAACTTATGTTTTTATATTAAGTTGATGTCAGCCTCAAGGTGTGTGAGGTATCTATTATTATGATTACATAGTCATATAAAAAGCCAGCCAACCGGATTCTCCACGAATGATTAAGCAAAACATGATTATGTTTGTGAATCTTCTAATAATCTTGATTTTATACTTGTATATTGTTAGCTACTTGACCACGGACTTCTGATATGAAATGTGTTCATAATTCTAATTCAGACAGTGAATAGAATGTCTCATGGCTTTTGCTTATTTGCTGCAAGAGATCTAGAATTTTATTAGCGCTTCTATGACTATGTGTAATAGCTGCTGGCAGATTGTGTGTATGCAATAGCACCTCTGACTAATCCTTTACCATATTATACAGGAATGTCGATATAAATACAATAAATGTTTATTGACCTTTTGGGATGTAACCGTAAAGCTGTGTCTCGGTTCTTTTTATAAGGATATCTGTCATAAAAGGCATAGAAGTTGTTAATGATTTAATTTGATCCTCATGGAAATGTTGACTGCCTCGTTGGTCTAGTGGTTGCTAAGCGCGACTGCCGAGCACGAGGTCTTGGGTTCGAATCCCGGGTCGGGCAAAGTGTTACTGGGTTTTTACATTAGGTAATTCTCAGTAGCAGCACGGAGTCTGGATTTGTGCCCGGTTGATGGCAAAAGGCTCGCGCCCTATTACATTGGGACCTAAAACATAACTGGCGAAATGTAGGTGTACTAGTGTGCACCTCTGCCTACCCCTTCGGGGAAAATAGGCATGATGTTATGTTATGTGACATGGAAATGTAACCAACCATCTTGAAAGCCATCGCACACGTCACCTTGCTTAGCGCTGTCGAATCTCGCCGCGGATTTAGAAGTGAGTTTATAAGTAATGTCATTAGAATATCGCAGCTGGTTAAATTATTACAGTCCATTGTACTGAAATATTACAGATTCTAGTCATATAAATATTACAATAAACTAGTATTTTAGTATATAAAATACTAAAGAATTTCGGGCTCGTTTCAAGTGAAGTTCCTTTTAAATTCTTGCTCAGGCAGCGCGGCGCGGCGTGGCGGTCATTTGACGTCGGCTTGTGTGAGTGAATTTTTCTTATGCACTGCTGAATTGCATTTTCTAGCCACGTACCCAATTTCAGTCTAGATTTTTATTTAATCTTCTTATAGAATATGATGCGAAATTTTTATAGCTTTTACAAATGGTTTAATTTTGTTTAATGTTGAATGTGGCATCATGTAATTGTAAAATTACCTTAGTTAGGTGCGTTTGTTTAATGACTTGATTACCGCAGAGTCTAAGTAATTCTCCTGATTGCTTTCAACCGAAAAAAGCGTATTCTCAATTCTCAAAATTCTTGAATCCTGCAAATATAACATCTAACTCGTGTGTCCAGAAAGCAAAATCAGGACTCCGCTACTTAATGTCAGACTTTCCCAAATTCAGCTTTGAGAGACGAGAACGACCACATGTTCGTAACCCGTAAGCATTTACGTGTCACAGATATATTCGCAAAGCTAAGATATTCCTAAAATTGAGAGGCAGGTATTTATTTACATAAATATATGATATATATGCCATCGTCACCTTTCCAAAAGGTTATAGGCAACATGCGAGACGATTGATTTAATGTTAGACTAGACTAAAACGAATGTTCTAGAGTCTAGTCTATACCTACTTCACAAATTGCTTGATGAATAATTGTTATTAGACTGAAAAAGCATCAATTAAAACGTTTCCATTCTGTGATTTGCAGAACTAACATTGTTCATTTGTCTATTGATTTAACTGAATAAATTGCCCGAAGCATCGACTGAGAATTGTACCAGCCTTTTGTAAGGTGTTTTTCATTATTATCTTTTTATTTTAGACTAGCTGCGCCCCGCGGTGTTACCCGCTACATTTTTTCGGGATAAAAAGTAGCCTATATGTTAATCCAGGGTATAACCTATCTACATACCAAATTTCAACCAAATCGGTCCAGCCGTTTATGCGTGAAAGAGTAACAAACATCCACACATCCATACTCACAAACTTTCACATTTATAATATTAGTAGGATAGTAGGAAGTAGAATTGTAGATACTATTACTGACTGCCTCGTTGGTCCAGTCCAAACCTGAGGTCCGAGGTTCGGATCCCTGATCGGCGAAAATGTTATTGGATTTTTCGATTTGGTAATTCTGCGTAACAACACGATTACTATATAGTACTAGTTTAGTAATAGTGTATAGCAATATATTCGCCCCCATTTCATTGGGGCCTATAACATAACTGGCAAAATTCGGGAAGTATAGGAGTGGTATGTTATGTTGTTATATTTAAAGAGCGAATAAGTTTCTTGAGAGGACACAGTTCTCTTCTGTTGCCGGAAAGCTAGTTAAACGCCTGTACGTGTTTATAGAGTCCTTATACAAATACACCTGGCTACAGAGCCTACCTTTGATAATTTCGGGAGTGAGGAAACAAGCCATTGACTTGAAGAGTTGTTACAATATTGTAAGCCGTAGACTATACATATATACTAGCTGCGTCCCGCGGTCTAACCCGCTACATTTTTTTGGGATAAAAAGCCTATGCGTTAATCCAGGGCGTCGGCTACGTCCATACCAAATTTTATCAAAATCGGTCCAGATTTAGCGTAGATGTGGAGGTTGTTGGAAGAAGTAACCCCATTAATAAACTTTCAGAAACAGTATCATATTCTCGTAACACTTCTACCGTTGTATCAATTAGCAAATTGAATGAAAACCTCTTTTACTTTTTGTCTTGTTAGCATACAGTCGGACGGTAGAATTGTGTGTACGTTGGATACGTAGTTTCTTTTACATTTTTTTTAACGAGATTGGTGGAGTTTCGTTCTACGGTTGGTCTGTATGTCGACGCTGTTAGGTAAGGTTTGAATATCTATCGGTAACAAAACTCAATACTGTGGATATGAAGTTAAAGTTCGTTATCTGAGTTACTTTATGAGGTCCACATGGACTTCGTCGCCTCTTTTGACTCACATTTGCGTAGAAAGCAGGGAATTGTTTCATACAACGTCCTATTAGCTTCTTCATGAATTTTGCCTGCCCAGCGTGATGACTATGCGCAATACATCCCAAAAAGAGTAGCAAAATGGAACTTGGTAGTGACAAGTGGCAAAAACGGGAGAACGGGCCTAGTGGCGTACCCTGGGGGAGGGCTACGTCCAGTACTAGTCTGCAATAGGCTGATTTATTGACTATTCATTTGGAATTATCATTTAAAATCCTACTGCCTCGTTGACCCAGTGGTCACCAACAAAACTACGGCTTATATGTTCGTAATTCGATACCTGGATCAGATTTGCGATGAAGTTTAAATGTTTATACCTGAAGGATGGAATGGAGATCACGTTAATATTACGAACTTTATTGAGTTAATCAAAACATACCTAGGGCTGTATTTTCTACGGCAGCGTGAAACGTCAATAAATAAAATTGGCTCCTCCGTCCGACATTTTTTTTAGACACGTGTATATCTCTTTACCCTTCATAAAAATGTTATACTGCCAGATATGTCTAAATAATAAATTTCTCGGCGACACATAACAACCACTTTGGGAATTCCAGTTTTACTTAAACTCCCCGATCAGTCATAAAATAATTCCTAACTCACAGGACCTGTACGCTTTTTATGGGCGTAGATAAAAATGTGTATTATTACGTGATAACTAACAAATGTTATATTAAAACGCTTTTTTCTTCTCAATACACTTTGTTTTTGCAATAGAATAGATTAAGATATTGAATATAATAGTGAAATGGCGCTCTATAAAAATGGCAATAGGCTTATCCCCGTACGAGCATTATTATTGTATATAAATATTTCATGCCATGTAGACACAACAAAATCGTAGCCGCTGACTGTCTCCGGTACTGAGTAGCATTCAACCTACCTACGTACCTACTGTCGCTAGGGGAGGCTCTCATGCCAATGAAATGTGGGTAAGAAATTAGATACCTCTAAGGCTCTGACCGTTTCTACGAGGATAATAGATCTAAAAAAAGACAACAAGCGTCTACGGAAAGGACAAAAACACAATTCCAACAACCAATCACAATATCCATTGAATAATCAAATAAATGTCTTTTCAGGTAAAATGTGTTCTTTGATCGGCTTCGTGGAAACATTGATACCCGTCGCGTACATACCTCTCTACAGCAAATTGTTCTCGAACACCGTCGATTCTTTCCCCGGAGCGGTGTACGTGCTAGGCGGGACCATGACAATACCAGCCTTCCTTATATTTATGTGAGTATCTGTGTTTAATAGCCATCGTTATTATTTCTTTCCGCCTCCGTTGCGTCGCCAAATGATCAAGAAATATTCAAATCGGTTTGTGAATTGGAGTGAAATATGTCTTTTGCACGGTGTTTATAAATGTTTTTGGTTATAAAACAATAGGTAGGTATTCAAATATTTAAAGTGAGATAGTAATATTATTATAATAACCGACAACCGTTGGGGAAACCGTTTTGGAGTGGAGACCACGAATCAGTAAACGTAGTATAGGACGTCCTATAGCTAGATGGGGCGACGATATACGAAAAATGGCTGGCACTGGTTGAACCCCAAGGGCGAAGTTTGAGCTCAGTGGAGTGTCATAGGAGAGGCTTATATCTAGCAGTGGACTGAGATAATGATGATGAATAATATTAGGTTTTTAAACCTGAAACTAAAACAAGTAGGTACCTACAGCAACCTTGCCAGTCAATGATTAAATGATAAGGAGTCATAGTGTAATATTAGGGGATAAAATAAATACAAAGAATGACATAGTTAAGGAACTAAAACTTCACTCGATGTTTTGCTAATTTAAGCACTACGTAAGCCGTAATGACAAAAATCGCAAAAAAAGGAATGAAGTAAAATAACTTAAGCATTATGATTGACAAGACAAAACTCTAACTCAACAACTTAATAGCAAATACTCTAAAAGTAACAAAAACCAATTGATTGCTCTTGGAAAAACTCGAAGTGTCGAGAAAAGGTCGAGGTTGTTCCATAGAATCGGTACCGCACATGTTGGAATTCAGCCTACGTTGCGGTTTGACCGACTACGATGTGAGAACTCACGTCACTTGTAAATTAATCACGTTATTCGGTCAAAGGCCGAACTCACGGACAGCTGCTATTGATTTCTAATGTCCGTAATTATTATGTACCTATGTTATGTAGTGTGGAGTAAGAAATGTTTAACATTATCTAAAATAATTGATCTAACAGGTTTTAATCAGAGACTCGTTTGTGATTATAATTGCCGAATGGTATCCGGCCTAGAATTAACCATAGTCTTTTCTCCCGTGGTTCACAAGCCGCTCGCCCCCCCCCCACAATTACCAAAGGGGGAAGACTTTGTTCAACAGTGGACATCTTCCGGCTGATGATGATGATGATAGAAGTTATTAAATTAAATATATTTTTTTTATTACAGAGCATTGTACGTATTACATAGAAGGTCAGAGAGAGACGTGGTGAAGAATCCTGAAGCTAAGGCGAAGCACGCACATGACAATGACGTCACCTCACTTTGAATTTTCACTATGAACAGAATCTACAACGTTTGGGCAACTGACAATTAGAAATTATAAGTGTTATTTTAATGGTAAATCGATAATACTCGTATTAAGGAATCCATTGCAAACAATCTACGGCCCACGGTGTTACCTGCTACATTTTTTCGGGTAAGACCTCCCCACCAGGTAGACCGACGATATCGTAAGAGTTACGGGCAACCGGTGGATGCAAATGGGAAGCTGTCGTTCATTGTGGCGGTCAATGGGATAGACCTTTGTACAACAGTGGACGTCTTCCGGCTGATGATGATGATAATCAAGAGATTAGGTACTTCAAACAAAATGGCCATATTGATAAAGTTTTTAATAATAAACAAAATTTAATTCAATATTTATAAATAATACAATAGGAAACGACAAAGCCAGTTTTTAAATGTCAATAAAAAACATGTTTGCCAGCAGTCTGTAACTTTAAAATAAAGTTGCTTTAGTGTTTGGTACAAAGATGATTAAGGTGTGTCCCTGACAGTGATATAATAAAGTAGGTATTGAAATGAAACTATTTATAAGGATTTTACAGTGGTTTTATTTTGTTCTACCTGACATTTTGATTCTTTACAGGATTTATGGAGGTAGACTGCGGCTATCTTTAATTAAAACCAAGTAGTTATGTTTTAGGAAGGCAATAGTTTTTTTTTAAACGTCGCCCCATACTAGGAATTTCTCCTATTTCGTGGGTGCATGTTACAAACATGCAATACACATACACACTCAGACTCAGGACAAATGTCAGCGGTTCGCACAAAGTTTTGCCCCGTGCTGGAATTCGAAGCCACAACCCTTAGCGCAGCAGTCCAATCGCTTAGCCACTGCGCCAATTAGATCGTTAAAATTGAATGCATGTCCAATATTATTGTTCTCTCCAATCAGTAATCAACTAAAGAGGTGTCGTCAAATACCTACAAATAACAACAACAACATCACGCCTCTATTCCCCAAAGGGGTAGGCAGAGGTACACATATAGTTCACCCACATTTCGCCAGTTATGTTATAGGTCCTACAAATATTTTAATAATGCTTGTCTTTACTGTGTATGACATTAATAAATCTAAGCGATACGTGACAATGCATCCACATAGATGCCAAAATACGCGGTCAATTTATAAATATGGAGCAGTAGAGTAATAGTCGAGTTTATATGCAGTATCGATCTGTACCGACCAATACCTACTATTCCAATAAAGAACAAAAAAATTCGATATACATAAATTATAATGTGCATTTTTGCTCTATATTTATAATACAACAAGCTGTGCCACGCGGTGTTACCCGCTACATTTTTTCGGGATAAAATGTAGCTTATGTGTTAATCTAGGGTGTCAGCTACCTCCATATGAAATTTCATCAAAATCGGTAGAGCCGGTTGAGCGTGAAGAGGTAACAAACATACTCACAAACTTTCGCCTTTATAATATTAGTGTGAATACTGTGAATGCATGCCTTGTTTAAAAAAAGTCAAGTAAATAAATAGATAGAATATGCTTTAAAGTACCTACACAATATAGGTATATAAATATATATATTATTCCTGTAAAAAATATTTTATGTATGTGTAAGAAAATGTACATTATTTTTATAAATTTGCATGTCTACATAGAGCTAACCTAACATCTAAATAATCACCTATGTTCATTGAATAAAGATTTTATTATTATTAAAAAAAGTATTTACAACAGTTGAAATTATAATACATACTATAGACGCCGGTTTTACTCACATGTGTATTTGGGTATGCCCGACTACCTATTTAATAAACCCGGCGCGGCATAGGTATAACATAGTAAATAATAATACAATAGATAACACACACGAAAGTTATTATAGCTGTTTGTTTCGAGAAACATACTTTTATAAAAGTGAATTGATTGCAAGACATAAGTGCGTTGACTCATAGGTGTCTCCTACAAAGGCACCTTCGCTCACCCTTCCCTAGGTTAATGATAGGCTTACATTACAAAATGCATTGTCGACGATACGTTAGTATCATTTATATGCAAGTTGATCATCGTGACAGACACTAACTAGTTATTTGATAAGATTTACTTATAATTAGTTTCTTGTGTATTTAAAGTTAGTACTATGTTAAAAGTTGGTGTCGAATCGTTTTTATTTAAACAAGATTTGAAATATTTCATTTAATTTTAAAGAATAGAAGAAGAATAAGGATGTTCAGTATTCATAAAACTCAGAAGTATGCTCCAGCCGAAGTAATGGAAGATGAACAATCTGGTATAATGCGAGGCACAAAGTGAAAGATAAGTAGGTAGGTATAGGATAGACCGATAGAGTTAAACAAAAACTAAATATTTGTTAAAGGAATACTAAACTCACATGCATGCATTTGCTATAACTGTGGCAAAAGGCGTTTAACATTATTGAACCAAGTTGTACCGTTACATTAAAATGGTTCTGTCATTAAATTGTGCGATTTAAATTGTCAAGAACATGAAAGTTTTATTTTTATTTTTTAAAAAACGTCGCCCCACCCTAGGAATTTCTCCTGTGTCGTGGATGCGTTTCACAAACATGAAATATCACATACACAAACACCCAGACTCGGGACAAACATCTGTGTTTCGCACAAAGTTTTGTCCCTTGCGGGAATGGAATCGAATCCCTTAGCGCAACAGTCCAATCGCTTAGCCACTGCGCTAATCAGGTCGTCCAAAGTGTGACATGTCTCAGAAGACAACGTCCTTGACAGAGCGAAGAGGAGAAGAAAAATAAGAAATGTTGACCACAACCGTATAGGAATTATAGTTAAGAAGTGAGGATAGAGAGACAATAAATTGTTGCTTGCAAATCAACCAACAGTTTTAAAAAGCAATAAATCAATTTTTACGACCGACAGTTTAATGTCCTGCTAAAGGGGGCATTTTGCATCGTTGGGCCCTAATTACCTAATTAGGGTTAAGTTACACGAAGACTGATTTATGCATGCCGTCTGCCTAAACAGGTCAATTCGTAACCGCCTCTGCACTGCCAGTGTCTTCAAAAGGCAAGTCCAGACGTTGACCTAAATTGTCCCAACTTAATTACTTTAGTTTTGTTTCAATGTTCTTTTCAGTCCAACTTTATGAATTTGGCCCCTAGGGACATATTTAATTAGGCATCGACGGACGCATCGACGGACTCATCGACGAAAAAGGTTTTACGTCGCCTACGACAGCTAGTTTTGCCACCGATGTCCAATATTTGTTATTTTTTTTAATGTTGCATAATGTAATTATTTTTGTATTCAGCTGCTTCGTCTTCTTCAAGTAAGTGAAATCGGCGTGTGTGTACACTGTACATAAATCAAATTATTTATTGTATCATTAAAGTTACAATCTGAGTAGGTATATGTTAAAGCATAACCATTAAATAACGATCAATATTCTATAAATACTTAAAAATCGGAACTTTCTCTCATTTCGACGATAATATGAATTGTTTATCGCTGTTTAAAACTGACCATAGCGTAGTTCCGATACAGCTTTGTGTTTTCAATATGAATAATTTAGTTCAGAGTTCCAACTTTCATCAATTTACGAGGCGTTTTCGACAATTTTGCTTAAGTTTTGGGTCATGACGTAAGTGAATCTTGTGCATAATAATCACGAGAGAGTCAGAAGCCTATTGCTATGGAATCACTGGCAATGGCCGTGTTTAGTTGTGACAGTTCAGCCTCTACATGTGCCCTTTATATTTACGCTTTATTGTCAATCATGGAGTTCCGCCAGTTTTGGATGAAGAATCACTATAATTTGCCATGACTTTGACCGGGTATTAATTCAAATTCTTTATTTCAGACGTAAGTCCATAGCAACCAAAAGATTTCTGTATGCAAACAAATAGACTTTTTTGCATGCACAAACTTTATATCTAACCTACTACTAGAAGAGGTAATACGTCATATTATCCAAATCCCATACACCGTCTTGAACACGCGTAATCATAAAAAATACCGTCTCAAAAACGCGCAAATATCAACTGGTCTCTACTAAATTTTACAGACACAAAACAATATCCTTATATGTTTTAAACTCGGCTCCACTTCGTCCCAATTGTTAGTAGCCTTGTAAAGGACTCCGCGTCCGATTTCATTTGTCACTTAAGATTGCAATAAGACAAAATATATTTCATACCTAAATAAGACCAAGGACGTCTGAATCGACTCGTTACAATTATTGTCTGATGCACTTTTGCGTTTTTGTTTTCTTATTTGCGGCTTGTTGCCGTGAGAAATGATGCAGGCGGTTGCTTTTGTCTCGGATATGGAACCACATGTAACTAAAGTCATAGTAAGTACTCATGTTGTAACTTGATACGAATAATAACGGCCCAAATACGAGGGACATCGATTAAAGATAAAACTATATAGAGTAATATAAGGTCGAATAGGACGTATGTGATCAACGATCTTATTTTTTACAGTAGGAAGGTATCCTCTCAATGCAAAATCTAAACTCTTCTATTTTTATTATTTTGCGATAATAAATTAATAACGATTGTAGGTTGTTCAATGATTAAATCTCTGTAATTATCTGTTAATAAAGGTTTGAAAAATAGGTAAATGCTTGAGTAAAGCGATTTAGAAAACAATACTTATATGAGTAGGTTTCTTAACAAAATGTACTTACATAGAGATTTATAAATTATTATCTGCGTATGATATTAAGAGCAAACCGTTGCTATTGCTTCGAGCAATCTGACAAGCGTATTGTTAGTGAAATAGAGCACAACTACTCGCTTCTTTTAATACGAAAAAGATATAAAAGAAAAAATGTTACAGGATAAAGCTTTTATCTTTTCACCAGTTTTTGAAGGCTCTATAGACATATCTGCATTCAGCATTGTATAACCGTATTACATATTTAACTGTGAAAAAATAGAGTAATAATTTATTGTTATAATAACTAATTTACAACTTAATTCTAATACTAAATAAAAACAATATAATATACAAAAATAAAAAGTGAAAAAACATCAAAGAATTCATCCCTATCGATGTCAACCGGTAAAAAATAATACAAAGTATGTATATAACGTGATAAGGCAACAAATAGACACACAGTTCTCTTTATTTAAATAAATATCTTTCAAACATAATGTTTTTACGTAGGTTAATAAAATAGTTTTATTCATGGATGTCCTCTATTATGCATAGCGGTCGTTTTGTAGCCAGTAGGGTTCTGAAGTTTAAATTTTTATTGTTACTAGTGGTGGAGGTTGAATTTAACGGGAATAAAACACGTAGGGAACAATTTTTTTTTATTAATTTGAGAAATGTAAATTTGGATCCTTCTGAAGCTGAATCTGTGAGAGAGATTTGGCAAAGACAGTTTATTTGAAAAAAAAAAGAAAAAGTGCAGAAAGATAACATTTATACATAAATAATAATTATTAATATCGATATTCAACCTCCAGCTCGTAACAATAAAAATTAAAACGTCAGAACCCAACTGATAGCTACAAAACTATTTAGAAAGGTAAGGCGCCAGTCACGATGAGTACTAGTTGGATAGTTCGAACATTTTACATAAGCTGTTCCCATGTCGGCTTAGTTATACTCTATGACCATCACCTTGAGATGGCTATTGAATCATAAAAAAGGTTAACAACCTTTAGACACCACTACTCTTACAATATCTGTTACCAGATAAGTCAACACGTTACTTAATGAGTTTTACTACCTCGTTCGCTCACATTACGACACTTTTATCTTTTAGTAACGTTGTTTACAATATATTAAACATAATACAAAAAAACAAATTAGTTTGCGGTACGACTGCTGTGTACACAGTTGTTACGGTTAAGCTAATTGTTATTTAAGCGTCACAGTTGTGAAGCTATCGGGGAACGATGTTGGACGATGCGTAACTCAAGGTACAAGATAAATGAGCCACATATTTATTAAAAGTAGTGTCGCCGACAGTGAGACCTGTGTTATCGTATCGGGCGAGATGCGCGCGCCTCGTATGCGCCGACGCACTCATATCGCGCTTAATTTTACAACCTGACATTTACTGCTCAGGTTTTTGGAAACGACAGTCGAATAACCACGGATTAAACGTATAGTCACCTCGGGTGCGGGCAGTGTGCAGTGTGGTGCGTGATATAAGCCGTGGGCCGGAGGACTTTTACTGACTCTCACTTTTGTGGCGTGAAGCAAATATGATTGCGAGCACTGAAAATATTAACAGTGTGAACGATCTAACCAGATCTAACATACGCCTCACAGGCAATCCACAATGTTCGACGTGGAAGGAGCAATCCAAGAAGTTATTGAAAAATGCCAGAAGTTGTTTTCGCGAGACTACGGTTGAGCCTTGCCTTTTCACCTACATGCTGTGCACTGCTATATCTTCCTTAGCAGTTCAGAACATGCACCTTGAAAAAGCCTGCAGAGTTAATTTTGAATACGGAGATGATATTTGCGATCGCATCGCGAGAAGAAATACTACTGGACTCGATGAGGAATTAAAAAAAATTCAATCGTTGGTTGCATCTGTGGTCGCCTGGAAGTTCCCACTCCAAACTGCAATACCAGCTGTTATGGTGCTATTTGTTGGAGCCTGGAGTGATAAGTACAAAAAAAGAAAAATATGTATACTATTTCCGTTTATAGGAGAAATTATTTGCAATATAGGACTACTATTCGCTACATACTTCTTCAAGGAATTATCATTGACTGGAACGGCCTTGATAGAAGCGTTGCCCGCGGCGTTCACTGGGAGCTACATAATAATATTTATGGGAATGTACAGTTTTATGTCCGACAGGACTTCGATAGAAAGCAGGACATTCCGGCTGGGACTAGTGACGATTTGTGTGACAGCGGGAACGCCAACCGGGACGGCTTTAAGTGGTATATTGTTACGTGTGATGGGGTATTATGGGGTGTTCTCATTGTTGTTGTGTTTGTACACCATGTCGTTTTTGTATGGTGTGTTCAGACTTGAAGATGTTCTTACACCTGATGAGCCGAAGAGTAGTTACACTCATGTGGTGGAAAAGAGTAACGTTCTCAGTGTTTTGAAGGACGTGTTACAACTTGTTGGCAACACTGTGATGGTGGCACTGACACCGCGAGCCTTCGGAGGCAGGACTCAAATATTTTGTGTACTGTTGTTGTATCTTCTTATGGTGGGACCTTTATATGGTAAGTTATAGTTACTCTAATACTATTTTTTTTATTTTTGACGTCCTGATTGACGCAGCTAATCTATGAGACTGCTGCGCTAAGGGTTCGATTCCCGCACGGGGCAAAAATTTGTGCGAACCATAGATGTTTGTCCCGAGTCTGAGTGTTTGTGATATTTCATGTTTGTGTATCGCGCCCACGACACATGAGAAATACATACAAAAAAAAAACTATGACGAATGCTTGACAAAATTCTAAATTCGATCATAACTGAATGTGTAAACATCGAACTTCCTCCATAACTGTAAAGTAATACTAAAACTGTGCTTGTCACAATCGTGTGTCCAAAAGTAGGTCATTAACTCATCAAACCGCTGTGATTTATTCTGGACATTGAGTCAATATACTTTTGTTAGATGTAGGTCTTGATCACTGTAGTAAACGTTGGGCATACTTGTACCATTCACGTGTTTGCTATAATTATATTGGACATGTGGACATGTGGACTAGCGAAGCACTAGTTGTTAAACTGTGGCCCCTAATTGCCGTAATACAGCAAAAAAAATCACCAACATGTAAAATCCGAGACATGACTTGCAAACATTTAGAATCGTCTTAATAATTTGACTTAAATCTTTTCCTTTATTTCAATTAATTAGGTATATTCGTAGTTCATAACATTGTAAAACTACATAGCATTCGCATAAATTGTATTATGGGAGCAGCATCTTTTGTAACTTGACCACCAATACTGCGTTCCCCAAGCCGCTTGCCAAGCGTGGGGATTATGGCAACCCCTCTTTAAAGGGCCTTTGTTCAACAGTGGAGGTAGATAGATAGAGTATGCTTTATTGTACACCATATAAACACATCTTAATTTAATTTATAAATATCATCTTTAGTGCAGTGGGTACATTGGCGGCCTTATCGCTTAGGTATTACGGTTGATGATGAAAAAAAATGTACCTAAGCGCATGTTATCTAATGAGTGAATGTATCAAATGATTAAAACCGGAGATTGATTTAACAAAAAGCAATGAAACTTTTTACTATCATGTAGAATTGCTTATACGCAATCATTCAGGCCAAAAGTATGCATAAGTTTTGTTTGTATCGAGTACATGCGCCAAGCGGTGCTCGGGCTAAAAATAATAATATTTAACAACTATATTTATAAAAAATTCATAATTGTAACGTAAAGGTATTTGATCGGACATTGTTAATCCGTAAGTTAATTACACGGCCCGTTTCACTAGCCCACTATCAACAAGGCAAGCCGGTAAATAACTCGCAAGCCTTGACTCCATTGCTTTCCTGTACACTTACGGCTCTGACTCGAAAAAACTCTGTAACACTTACCATTTCTATGTATAAATACCACTATAAAACACTCGTTACTTCTATGGTAATTTGTACTAATTAATTACATTTTATTTTTATTGTCATTTTAGAATCGTACATTGCAACACCAGCGTTTTATTGGTGTATTTTAATCAGTTGGCAACATTAAAAACCGGTAGGACATGTAATAAATACCCCTTATGTTACGTCATGTCTGGTACGTTCTATCATTACTGACTGTTATCAGGCTGTTTCCTTTTCAGGGTCAAGGTTATTACGATCAAGTAAAATAATCCCTACCAATATAAACGCGAAAGTTTGTAAGTATGGATGGATGTTTGTTACTCTTTCATGTAAAAACTACTATATGGATTTTAATGAAACTTTACAATAATATAGCTTATCCATCAGAATAACAGATAGGCTACTTTTTGTCCCGAAAAATGCAGCAAGTAACACCGCGGGGCGCAGCTAGTAAATAATAATTAAGGTCAATATAATATTTATGATCCTCACTCATTTTTATTCATTATCCCATCTTATAATATTTCGCCACTATTTCTCTCTTACTATGAAATATCGCATATACTAACATTAAATGGCTAGGTAATAAAATTAATATCTACTATGAGCACTTTTCAAAATATTAAAAGAAGAGAAACAGTCTGACCCGTGATAACCTTGCATTCAAAATGTCTTTTTAACTATCAGATAAATACATAGTTATGCGGAACCGTTCAATTAATATTTCGCAAAGCTGATAACATAAGTCGTACTTTTATTCAAAACATCAGAAGAAAATATTAAATATCTTCATATATGGGACTTTGCATCCTAAAATGTGGGTGCTATTTAATACGCTCCAGATAAAAGAGCTGTGATCTTAAAATGGACTGAGAGTATAAAATGGCTTTAAGTCCAACAGAGCCCTTAAAATCCATTGAAAACTACCAATGCCCACCATTATTATGATAAAACCATTCATTTTTGTTTTAATTAATTCAATTAATTATATATTAACATCTATTAACAACTCTACAGTCGGGATCAATTCCAACCAGATACTTCTCAATTTTAATATTTTATATAAAGTCTGATAATTGACTTTAACAAGTCTGAGAGTTGTCATTATCCTAAAGTAGGATTAGCCAGGGTTTTGGGTTTTGGTGTGTTTGTAACAGCTGTCGTAGATAACAATGGGACTGAGTCCGGGGTTCCAGGACCCTGAGTTGGCTTATTGGCTCTTAGCAGCTGTCAGTCAATCTACAAGGTTAGAAGGATGGGTGACCGTTCTTCACACGTTGAGATACATCTGTGAAAGCACGTCAGGCCCTGCAGTTTCAATCTAGTTGGTTCGGTTGGACGTACCGGGCTATGGTCATCTATGGTCGTCTCCGTACACAGTTGTGCTCGATATTTCCTACGTAGGCTACTTGATGGTTAGTCTCAGTTCAGATCAGCCACCGTGGACGAAATTCGGTCAGGAGGACATTATATAGGTACACACACTTACTATTATGATTATGTATATATTCTGATCTACCCGACACGATACCTTCAGCAATGTAACAAGACCACATACAGTTTCAGATTTGTTGGCGAGTGCATTTTGACCTTGCAATTCTACCGGTTTGTGTAGCATTTTACGACGGACCCTATCCTTCTTTTTGTAGGTATTGGTAGTCACTTAATTGAATACACAATGACCTGAATTTGTTTTGTAGGTATTTAAAGCTGTATCACTAAGTTTGATTTTAGGGATAGTTTCGAAGCTACCCCGGCCGATACTTGGACGGGATGACATTTTGTTTGTACCTTCATTACTTATCTTTTATTTAGTTTCAAATGTAACGACATTATTTGAAATCTACTTTTATATTTATTTTATCAGGAGATCGTTAATTTTTTTGTACTTGTACCCATAAATTAGAAATTTTCGACATTGCAATGGCCAAAATATCCTTTATGAACTGACTACTATCTGTGGGGGGTAGATTAAATGTACAATTCTGCTTCATCCTAGAAAGAGCAGTAAGAGTATACAATTAAGGATGAGAGCCCCATGAACGACAATAGGTTTGCCACCTATTAACATGGAACTTAAAAATGATGAGCGGTAAATAAGAATTGTTAAAGAATACCATACAGTCCATACTGGCGCGTGGCGTGGTGATGTACAAGTAGGTCATCTACATATTGACGACAAAATTGTCAAATGCGATCTGAACAAAGCGACCGATCACGATCTCACGACTTTCGTTAATAACCACGACGACACCATACTCACCAGGCACTGATTAATTGTGAATCGTAAAAAACGATACCTCACCAACTTTCACGTGCTCTAAAGGTAACGCATGTTGTATAACAAAGACAAGTACGTATGACGAATAAATAAGATTACGAGCATCGAAGTGCGTTGCGTAATTTTAAGTAAATAATGATTTGTTTTTAAAATAACGACTGGTTTTTTATCGTTTTTAATAACATCCTCTTTCCTACTTACATTTGTGTCGGTAAAAGTTTGGTTAAGTTCACTTAATTTTGTAGTAAGATGAGGGTTATATCAGATTTAGATGCTAATTTTTAGTATAGAATAGAATAGTTAATTTGCTTGAAATAATGGTGTTTACAGGTTGATTATGCACGCAAACACGTTTATATCAGTCAATTATTCCGTCTATCAGTTTTAATTGAGATTTCAATATCATCTTATAATTAAGTGACACTGGAATACCAAGATTGTTATCGATTTAGGATAATCATCTGAGCTGCCCCCCTAGACCAGTGGCAAAATGCTTGACAAATAGAAATCGAATGGAATGATAAATGTATGGGTTTGACATTATGTCATCGGTAACAAAGTCGAAACATTACGTCATATTACCTACATTTAATCCTAACCGGCCTAGAATTGACCACCCCGTTTCCTCCCGTGGAGGTCGTAAGAGGCGTCTAAGGTAAAATCCAGAAGATGGGCAGCAGCGTCTTCTGTAACTTCACCACTGCGATCCCCAAGCCGCTTGCCATGCGTGGTGATTATGTCAACCCCTATTACTTAAGGGAAAGGCCTTTGATCAACATGTGACGTCATCGGGCTGATAATGGTGATGATACATTTATCGTTCTCTTCATCAAGCCGTTTTGCCATTCGTCTGAAATGGCACAAATAACGCTTGTGATACGAAGTAAAATAATATATAATTTAAAGCTTGTACGATATTGAGTTAGGAACTGCCACCTCAATTTTTGATTGAAAATATAAAATAATTTCTTTTAGCACGAATAAATTGTGCGGTCTCGGTCGCTCCTGCTCGTGAGTGCCTCTTCTCAGATAAGAGCCGACTTTAGAATCAGGAGGATCCACCTCCATACAGAAATCCGTCTGCCAAGCGCGAGGATTATAGGATTTCATCTTAGGGCTCATTTCGGATGTATTTATAATGCTCAAATATGCTTTTCAGTTTCTTATTCTTTGCGTTTTAAGTTGGAGGTTTTATATTTAAGGCAGTGATAATTATGATAATCCTTGATATATCAGCCAATTATAGTCTAAATTTAGAGATTTCGCACCTTAAACCATAGTCTTTGATCTGTACATATATATTACAGGTACTGATTGGTATACTCTAGTCTCATAAAAAGTAGGTATTTAATGTCAAAAAGTTCAATTCGCAGGTAACACAATATAAGGAAAATGTTTGCTTTAAATTACGTGAATAGCTCTACTGATCTTGATAATAATTATAGGATGTTTTACTTATGTTTTTTTCTACCAAAAAGTAAAATGTCAAATCTTAATTAAATAATACCTGTCACTTTTCGTTTTAGCATCGTTTTCAAGTGAAACAGTGTCTTAGTTGGGCCATTCTCCACAGTAATCCATAGTTAAAAATTAGGCAATAGTTATATCACAATAAAATATAATAGTACTATTACGAACGGTCACCCATCACAAGCCAAACCGCAGCGAGCACGGCTTAACCTTGGCGTTCTGCTAATCTGCGCAGTTGCCACGTATCTATGAGACCCCTCAGACTAATAGTGGAGCTGCAGACGGAATAGCATGCTTTCTCACTCTTACAGCATATACCGGTAGTTAGCATAGTAGGTAGCTGTCTCAAGGACATTGCAATAATCTAAGAATAAAAACAGGAAATAAATCAATTTATATGCTGGATTTTTCAAAGTTTGTTAACTTTCCTTGACATTTAAATCTTAAGTACCTACAAACATAATGGTGCCCAAACGACCAGTTTTCGATTGGCTAATTATTAATGCATTTATCATTATAAATATTAATAGCCTGGCTATTATTATATTTATATTTATGTGCACTCGGTTTTCCCATACAGTTCTTATCAACTAGTTTACGGTTGTCATGTGACCTAATTAACAATAAAATAATAGGATATATTGCGTACAGGACCTACTTAATTCATTATTGATAAAAGAGAGTTAAATGTGTACAGATTTTTTCCGGTTCATCTCGATAAACAAATTAACTTTAAATTCTTAGTGCTTGATGTTGTAAATTAGTAGTGTAGGAAAAAAAAGTTTAGATATTCCGCGTATAACATGTTATAGCAGCGTAGGTATAAAAAATTTCTTCTGACGAAAAATAGAAAGAGCACAACTCTACAAGTATTAGAAGTATAAAACTATTTGATGCTCGGTAGAGTTTGTAAATCGCTCGCTACGTAATAAAAAAAGTCTGTCTGTAAAGAAAGAAATCCAACGCATAAAATAAATTACTTTTTGTACATATGTATGGAATCAACCACATTTCGGTCTGACCTTACTAATTAATCTGACAAAGACGTAACCATCGTTAAAATTTTCGCCACGAGCTCATTTACGGAACAAAGTGCGTATGACCATGATACAAAACAACTGACGTCTACCTTATACTACACATGCGTCATGAGATCATCAAACACCTTTATTAGCCAGTTTTTATTGGAAAACTTGGTCTAAGTCTTTTAATTATTTGACGATATTTTTGTTAATTGACGGCCTGATTGGCTAAGGAATTGGACAGCGCGATTCCCGCACGGAATAAAAATTAGTGTGTTCCGCAGATGTTTGTCCCGAAGCTCTCTACGTGTTGTGTATGGGGTACCTATTTCATGTTTTTGGAACGCACCCACGATACAAGAGAAATTACTAGCGAGGGCCGAGGTTTTTTTAAAAAAGGGCAGTTCTATAACCACTACTTATCGGGTAAATGGGTAACATGTGAAGTGCTATGATTTTTACAAGCAAAGGCTGTTTAGATAACTTTAGTGCATTTTACAGGCACAAAGTATCGCACGCCCAAACGAAAAGTCGAATAATCACACTTCATACTAATATTATAAAGGCGAAAGTTTGTGATTGTGTTCGTATGTTTGTTACCTCTTCACGCACAAACGGCTAGACCGATTTTGATGAAATTTCATATGGAGGTAGCTGACACCCTGGATTAACACATAGGCTACTTTCTATCCCGAAAAACTGCAGCGGGTAACACCGCGGGGCGTAGGTAGTATGCTAATATGGCCAATGTAGTCCGTAATTTCACAGACCAGCTTCCTTATTAGTCACAGCCCTTATAATAAGTTGGTACTGTACATTCAGTTGAGTAAGGTCATTTCATTCTGTTAATATCAAACAGGAAAAAGTGTTATCTACCACATTTGCGGCAAATTACATGAATTATTAGATACTTTCTGCTAGTATTTATTTGCTTTTTAAATAGCTTACCGATAGGTATAATACCAACTTACAGTGAGCTGGCGAGGTGATTAATTCTCAATGCTTCTCTATACGAGAAGAGGCCTTTGCCCTGCAGTGGACATTTATAGATTGTTTTTATATTTTATGATTGGCTCGTTAGTATTTTCGTAAGCGCGAATGTTGAGTGCGAGGTTTGGGTTTGATTCCTGGACCATGCAAATGTTATAAGGTGTTGTATTTAGGTGTTTCTTATCTGCTGCGACGTCTGTATTAGCGCTCAGTCGATTGCAACTGGATCGTTCCTTATTATTAAATAAATTCAAAATTTCTAAGCATTGAAAATGTTAAGTCACTCACAATGAATCATTTGCTTAATAAATAACGAATAAAACACGTGTTGTTTGTAATAGACAGGTTTCCTTATTAGCTAGGCCTGACCTATATTATTTTCATGAGTAACATAATATTCTACATTTGTAAAACCCTGAGCCGACCACTTCTCCGTAAAACGTACAAAATATAATTGTGGTAAATAAAATGTATGGCTAATTCTGCTACGGGAAAGACAAAGGAGTTCTTCATCAAGAGTTTATTAAACACACTAATTTTACCTCTCATCTTATATTATCTATAGGTGACAAGCATATTTTGCGATTAATCGGGCCTACATCCACATACCTTCGTAATTATGGAGTCGAAGTCAGGAGTGGCCTAGCTCTATGTTGCGACTCGAGACCCAAGGTCGACAATGGGCGTACCCTATTTTGAATGGAGCTAAAAGAGACTGGCTGTTAGGTAAACAATATAGTACCTACACCTTTGCTCACCTCTTCCAGCATTAGATGTTATGATTCTTTCTTCGGACGTCATGATAGAGGACTACAAGAAATATTTTCTTTCTTAAGTTAATCTGCGCACAATAGTATCGAGGTCCTCACTTTCTTAGTTGAAATTAGATTGCACTAACACAGGCTGCCTTTAGTAATAATATCTGTAATTAATATGATAATGACTTTCTGCAAAAAGTTCCCTCATTCCCGTACATAAAACATTTTTGAATAATCTACGGATATCATTCGAACCTTGTTAATAATGCATGTAACATTATATTTATTCGAGTAAACCAAACCTACGCTGTAATTAAAAAAAAAATTGTTGAATGTCCGATGAATTGCAATAGGTTTATACAGGTATTTTATGGAATTAATAAACGGGGAAATGTGAGTGCAGAATATAAAAACTTGACGAAGGAAAATACCTTAACTTACTTTGGAGATCACCTGCTTGATTGTGATCAGTATTCACTGGATCAGTTTTATTATATTCATAAGACGTAACGGAAAAGTACAATAGTTTTTTAAAACATGAAAACCTATTGTACTTTTCCGTTGTGGCTCTTCATTTTTCTTTATTTTAATTTGAGGGATTAGCGCTGTATGCCGAGATACAAGATATTTCTTAGTTTGGCTACAGATGCTCCCACGTTATGTACTACTATAACAATATTAGCCTATAAGTGGTTGTAACTAAACTATTGTACTGTTTTTGAAGAAATACATGTACTATTATTAATTGTTATTACGCCTGAGCTACCTAATTTGATATATTTTAATTTGTCTTGTGGTAGACTTTGATTTACAAAATGAACAGGAATCATGATATTTGTATTACTATGTTAGCTAAGTTGGCTAGTAGTGTAACCAGTAGGGAATCACGTCAATCACCATTTCGGTTGCAAGCAACCAATAAATTTCATTTTTGACCCAAATATGTCTGTAGGTTATCTAGGTACTTGTATACATATACTTCAAGTTCTTTTATTTGTATGCGCCTCGATATTGGTTCTTTTAAACCTGTTAAAAGCCTTATTTTCCTCATGCCAGAAACAAAGGTGCACTGTTGCACGTCAATACATTTACAATTACATACAGCATTGTTTTTTTTTTTCAGGCGACTCGCAAGTGGCGTATTTGTACGTTATTCGCAAGTTCGGGTTCACGGAGGTGGAGTACAGCGTTTATGGCACCATTAACATCGTCTTGGGTCTCATTGGTGAGTAAAATTAACATCGGTTCTTGGAACTTCACTTACTTATGAGTAATACATAAAAAGGTAAGTTTATGATGGTTAGGGCTCCCGTAAAATGTGCCGAATTTTGTGTTCTACCTTTGAACATTACTTTATAAACACTTGTGGATATTACGCATTTGACTGGGTATTTTTAGTATTGCGAGTTTATCGTTAAAACGTTAACTACAATATAGCAGGTAGGTATAAATGAATAACAGAATATTGGGGCAATAAACAACGCAATTTGCGCTATCTCGTCCATCTTTAAAACCTCAGCACGAGAAAGAACTAGAACGGCAAGAACCAACTACAAACGTGGACGAGTCGAAAACGAACCCATTTGATGATGTAGCTGTTAAAACTCCCTATTAATCCAATCCAACCAACATGAAATAACATTTACATGTAAATCGATAAGCAATAATTTTCTAGAAATGATCGTGCATCACTAAATCAACAAGATATTGGACATTTAGTAAAGTTAATTACAGAAATACAACATAGCGATAATAACATAAAAAATATCAGTCTGTAATTGTCTCACAGCGGGGTAACGGCCTCTGCACACGAACAAATAATGGACCATGATCACCACGCTTCCTACTGCAAGTTGGTGATTTTAAATCGAGGTTTCCTTACGAAATTTTCCTTCATCTTAAATCAGTCGTGTCTTGAATAGCTTAGAAAGGATTGCATCATAATGAATTCGAATAACCTAGAACAAGTTGCAATAGAATAAAGTTAACGTTTGTCAGAATACTCATTTTTTTTTTCGAACTTGTCTCTCGCAGTTAGCTCTGAAGGAGTTCTGACTGCTTAACAGGTCGTTGGGCGAGACCTAATGAAAGGCCTCCAGCCAGGCTTATAAACTAAAAACTACAAACTAAGCGACAGCGCCTAAGGGCACCCCCGCGAGGGGTTCGGACCTCGGCTCAGGGCGTCGCTGGGGGAGGAGAAGCTACCACTACTGGGGGGGAGCTGCTGGATCTGATTATTTGGGGTTTGTAGGGACGTGGTCGAGTTTTCTCGCACGGCTTGAGCCGGCGGCGCGGGAAGAGCTCTAGAGGGGCGTCGCGACGGACCTCGCCGGCGAGGTCGATACGATGGTTTGGCAAGCAGAATACTCATATAAGTTATTCTTCTTTTATGAAAAGTGTCGGACGTACTTAGGTATCATCACGGGTGGAGGGGACTCTACTTTATCGAAATAATTACCAAAAAATGATAATTGATTTTAATAAGAATTCTCGCGCTCTTTAATATTTCTAAGAAAGTTGTATCATAATCATATTTATAGCAGAATGTAGTTACATAGTTTGGTAGGTGGAAAAGATGGAATATTGGTTTGGGAAGGCCTCGAAAAAGGATGTAGACATCGGAGCAGATGTTTTGGCGATAGGCCAATTTAGTATGTCCTTAAACCGATGCGGATGTATAAAGGATGTCATGAATTACTTTGAATTGTTCTGTGAATAGACAAAGGAGTGCAGAGGTGAGAAAGGAGGAAATTGGTTTGATTTAAATATTATCTGTTTATAGAAACAGGTGTGAGTTTATATATACATATAAAATTATTTGTATAATCGTGATCATTAGTCACAAGACATCATTAAGTGTATTTATATAATGTCAATGCAGAATACAAAGTCTTTACTGAAGTTATGACAGATTTATGGTTTTGTAAACAAATCAGTGCTATCAGGAATAAGATTGATGATTGTAAAAAAAAATGTCATGGTACCTATAATGTATAGGGTGACATATTTTTTGCCAAAATGGTTTACGATTGATGAAGCTATTTTTGCCATGGTTTGTTATTGTTTGGAGTCAGCATGGAGTATGGCATATAGCAGAACAAAAATAAGAAGAATCAGAATGGGTCTATTATATTATAGTCAACTATCAAATTGCTAATAGCAAATTGATAGTTGACTATAATATAATAGACCCACTGACTGCCTCGTTGGTCTAGTAGTTGCTAAGCGCGACTGCTGAGCACGAGGTCCTGGGTTCGAATCCCGAGTCGGGCAAAGTGTTACTGGGTTATAAATAGTAATTCTCGGTAGCAGCTCGGAGTCTGGATTTGTGCCCGGTTGATGGCAATAGGCTCGCCCCCTATAACATTGGGACCTAAAACATAACTGGCGAAATGTGGGTGTACTATATGTGCACCTCTGCCTACCCCTTTGGGAAATACAGGCGTGATGTTATGTATGTATACAATTAGTATAGTAATGTTCTGGTTGCTTTACTCATATCTGTTATAGGTACTTATCACAACTTTGTTTATATTTTTTACGGTCAAATTCAATCTGATAAATTGTTCTTATTACGCACACGCATAATATATTCGATCTTCAAATCCCACAATGTGACCTTTTTATACTATGTGTAGATACATTAATAAAGTTAATATTATCTTTTGCGACGAATTAAGGAACGCATCTCGTTGCGTGTCAGCCGGTTTAACGCCAACATTATCAACCTAGGTCAAGGATTGCGGATCGCGATATAGTCGTACATTGATCACGCAACCGCTGACTTATACTACAAAAATGAGCCGTACACTATCAGTAATAAAGTGTATTATACGTTGCGCAAGATGACGTTCATTAATTTACTAATTATTTTTATCAAAACAGGTTGTGAGTACACCATGCAGGTGATGTTTTACAAATTAACTTATAAACGTAAATGCGTTTTATACGAAACCTTATTTTCGGTCGTTCGCTGGGTGCAGTGTGATAGGTACTCGACTTATAGATCCAGTTTTTCGCTCAGAGATCATTGAACCTGTTATTAATTCAACCTAAAAGTATTAAGAAATAACTTATAACCATAAAAACCAAGTTGCATTTTATGGCCAAGCAGAAAGGTTAACACAAAATTAATTATTGTTCGTAATGTTACTAATATCCAATGATATACCTGATAGTATCTACATAATTATGTTCTCACTATTCATATCCTGTAAACATCAATGAATAAGTGTTGGTGCTTTTAGAACTTTGATTTTGAAAACGTCAGATGCACGTCTAACTAGTGCAGTGCCCGTGGCAACTGCAAATCAAATTCAAGGTTGTAGTATATTATTTCAACGACTGTTTCCTATGATAGTCAGTTAGACTTGGCAAAAGTAACCTCTTGCGTATCTTTTAAAGAGGTGGTCAGACAAGAAATGTTTACGTTATATTGTTAATATTATATTTTATTTAAACGGGCATTTCATAGGTAGAGTTCAATCAGATTTTCTCATCTAATTGGTTAAGTTGACGCCTGCATAAAGGGTCTCAGGTTTTATCTCGCAAATGGGACGAATACATACCTTATTGTTTTGGTATGAAATATGTATTCAAAGTTCGGACGGTTGTGCATTACATAAGAAATTTCTGATGAGAGACAACGTTACACATTGCATAATAATAACTTAGTCAACATAATTTGGTCGGTTGCACCACAGATTTCTTCCTGCTATACCAATCAAGGCAATCAATTAGAGCAATCATGTTTAACATGTTGCGTTCGGAAGTTGTGGCGTAACTTATAATGCTTGAGCTATTTGAATCTAACCACTTAGTATGCCAAGTCATAAATAAAATTGTACAGAAGGCTTATTTCACATCAAAACAATAAATATATTTAAATTCAAAAAATGGCAGCAAAGTTACTCCTTGTAATTGAAGATATGCCACCAAGTGGACCGACGATATCGTCAGAGTTGCGGACAACAGGTTGATGCAAATGGAAAGTTGTCGTTAATTGTGGCGTCCTAAGGTGGAGGTCTTTGTTCAACAGTAGATGTCCTCTGGCTGATAATGATGAATTGAAGACGTCCTAAAAAAGCGATTGCTATTATATTTTGAGGGCACGTAGAAGAAACTCTACATTAAAATGAGAAAAAGAATAATATTACATTTAACAAAAACATAAATAGATCAATCCACTTAATTACGTGTATTTTGACGCATAAGTTCAGCAAAGCCGACGAGATGATACGTGTTACAGTGAACCTTCTCGTTTTATCTACTACGTGCCAGCTATTTGTATCCAAATACGTAGAGCTGCATAATGCATGAGGCACAGTACAGCAACCGTTCAGTCTGTAGTCCTAGAATAAACAGGGTTGCTAAGCTCCTTGCTTTGAAACGCATAATGTAGTCGCGATAAATAAGAGCACAACCTACTTCGGAATTAACAAGTATTTCATGGGTAGTAAAACATCAAGTTTTGACAAAATAAGGCTAAAAGAGCGGAGAATTGATATAAAATGTTTTTGAGGAGAAATCGGAAAGCATCAAAACTTTTTGATGGTACTCATAATTTTTAAACATATCGAGGCTATAAACTCAATAAAGATATAAAAAGATTCCGAAGTTTTTTAAACACAAAAAAGAAATGTAAACTTGCAGAGTGCCATTTAAAACATACTTAATATTGCACGGGCGCCAAACATGACAAATAATGTCGTAATTCAAACATTTTATTGAATGTCACGAGAACGAGTTTTTCTTATTTGGATTTGTCTATTTCGTAGTCTTTTTAAAGGGGAATAAAATATTGTGGTATAAATTTATAAAAAAAAAAGATGTACCGGAACATTGTACTACATGACTGGATTTCGTTCCTGATAACTATTTTATCAGACCTCAAATAATACGCACCGTTGTGGGTATATTTATGAAAACAATCATGCTGTATAACCACTTGTTTTTTTTCCGTTTGCTTAGTAAAAAAGACTAGTGTTATCTCAAGAGAAACCGTGGACATGCCAGGCGTTAGCCTTGGCAAAAACACAAGGCGCTTACTGCACGACCAATTACCACGATATTTGTTTGCTTCAGTAGGCACTTAGCTGGGCGCTTATCTTAAGGGACGGAATTACCACAATGCGATGTGTTAAATCACAACAACACCTTCTGACATCATAAGTTCTGTAAAATACGTACAATCGAAGATCTTGCATCCATATAGGTTCATGACTCCATGTTCTTGTTGTGTGGTGAACAGAATTCCTTGGGAGTCTGTTGGACCGGTTTTTGTTCGCACTGATTCTTTCTTCACATCAAAATGCTCTAACAGTTAGCATTTACTACAACTGCTATATCCGTCTTAAATATATATTTTCTTTTTTACAGGCACAGTCTTCTGCATCTCAGTGCTGAGCAAAAGACTTCACGTGCAGGACAGCGCGATCGGAGCTCTAGCTGGTGTGAGCAGAATAGCTAGCTGCTACATGTTTGCGTTTGCACCAACAAGGCCTTGGTACTACTCGGCTCCACTGTTAAACATCTTCAGTCACACTGGTCTGACTGCTGTGCGGTCGATAGCGACGAAGAGTGTCCCCACCGAAGATGTTGGTAAGGACGGATACATACATACATACATAAAGTCACGCCTGTTTCCCTGAGGGATAACATTATTTATTTTGGTTCTGGATAAGGCATCTACCTGACTTTATATTCTCCCTTTTATGTCCATGGAGTGTCAACCAGACTCGATTATTATAAATATATTTTTGTAAGAAAGATAAGAATATAATGTAATGGTTTAGTTGGTAGGCAGCGTCGTTGACGATCCTAATTTGAAGTTCATGGGTATAAAAATAAATTAGGGTACAGTAGTCTTAATTTCATTAAGCAGCAGAATCCAAAGACTCTGTGATTGTTCTATTTATCTGGAAGCAAAACATCAAAAAGCTTAACACAAAATAAATGACGGAGGAAATTGCTCTATAAAACGTAACGGCTTGATAAGACAAAATTTGCCAGAAAGGCCCAGAATAGCAGTTTATATGAGGTAGAAAAGCCTATTTAGAGGATTAGTAACTGTTGCTACTCCTTTGGGGGATTTAATACTCGAAAATTTTCTTCTTGTTTAATCACTAAATTAATCAGGATTTCAACATCGAATTTTGAAATTGTTTATTTGGGATTCTGTTGGCTTTGCGGAGTTGTTACTTTAAAATGTATGAAGTTTCGCAGTCTTTATATTAACGAAATATGCCGAGTAGACTCTAGAGGCCTTAGAAAGTATTTGATTTTACGTAGACTAGCTACATTATTAATAATTAAGTATAAAGTAATGGACTGTGTTACACGTCTTTATAATTCAGTAGCAAACTAAAATGTTTTCAAAAAAATTATATGACGATAACATGTTAACAAAGTAAAGCTTTCATACTTAAATAAGCAGACTTTAAATACTCTCCAAAATACAAAACTTAGCTACAACCATTACCATTTCAAATGTAGCATATGATATGACCGTTGCTGTATTCGTGTGAATGATGACTAATCCTTGAGCACATAATCTCAAAATATAATCATCATCATCATCAGCCGGAACACGTCCACTATTGTTTAAAGGCTTGAAGTGGGGGGGTTGCTATAATCCCCACGCTTGGCAAGCGGCTTGGGCATCTTAGCATTGGTGGTGAAGTTACAGAAGACGCTGCTGCCCATCTTCTGGATTTCTCCCTAGTCGCCTCTTACAACACCCACAGGAGAAAAGGGGGTGGTCAATTCCAGGCTGGATACCACTCGGCAAAATATAATATTATGTACTTAACTCTTTATTATTTTGCAGCAAAACTCAGCGCTCTTATAGGAGTGACGGAGGCGATAGCCCCATCGATATACATGCCGTCCACGAGCTACATCTACATGATGACGATGGACAACTTTCCTGGAGCCTTCTACATGTTTGATGCCGCCTTGACAGTCGTTGCTTTAGGATTATTTATGTGAGTTGCATACTTATTCGTTGATTATCGTCCTTTGTTTTTGAGAATCCCAACAACTAAAACTGACTATGGCCAATTTTGGTAGCAATCGGCAGTTACGTGAAGAATGATTAGTTTTACGCTGAAGAATTGGTGGAACACACATACATAAAGTTACGCCTGTTTCTCTGAGGGGTAGGCAGAGACCACGGATTTCGATTTGCTACGATCCTAGCATACTTCTTTCGCTTGTCGGAACATATGCGTATAATAGCTTTAACTGATGATTGGCCCTATAAACTACATAAAAGCTAGTTTAAGAAATAAATTGCGTGCAATTAGTAGGAGTGTCATTCATAAATGGCGACCTTTGCGTTACTTTGTGAAATCGTTTAATATAAACTTTGATAAAATCTCAAGTCATATAAAACTGATAACTCTTATAATTATTCAAGAAGTTTAACGTGATCGATACGCAAAGTATTAATAGGTATACTACTTATCTTCAACGCATAAAGATTATAGGAACGAAGTCCGAATTGTTGCATTAGGGACGAATTACACTTTATTCAGATCTATTCAGCTTTTGTCCATAGAAAACCGCTTTTTGTTAGATGATTCTTTTTCCGAAAGCTGAATGTGAATGCGTCTCCCTACGAATCGAGGTCAATAAGTTTAGTGTAGTTTGTCCCTTACCCCTTCATATTTTTTGTATTCATGAATTGTGGTCGGCACTCGACTGAAATACTATAGTTTATCGTAGTTGTAACACATGCGGGCTGAACAGATAACTCTGACATTTCTCTGTGAACCAAAAACTATTTTAAATATTTAAAACAGGGACAATGAGGGTCGCTCTTGAATTCCATACGAAATTCTAGGACATAACTTTTTACGTGACCTACAAAACGTTTGGATTACATTCTTTCATTCGTACTTTATCTTAAATTGTTATAATCACTAAGCAAATATTTTTAATGACCTAGACACGGAAAAATCTTTATTTGTATGCCCAATTCCGGCCATATAAATTCCATTGAGCAGGTACCTACAGATTTCCATAAAATTTTAAAAGCTTTTGTTTGGGCAAACATAAATTGTTAGTTTATTTATTCTAAATTTATTTTTCACAAACTATCATAATTTAGACTGAATAGTTTTAAGGGGGAGGCCATTGTTCAACAGTGGACGTCGTCCGACAGATGATGGTGATGCTGAGACTGAATAGAAAAATCTTTTTCTTCTAGTAATAATAAAATAGCTTTATATAAAATATTCCACTATTTAAAATCATTAAGAACGAAGTCAAATTTCTTCACTGACAACTGACAACAGCACTCAAACCAATGCTGTTATGTCATTGAACAAAAACTCTACGAACACAACCGATTCTACTACAGATTGCATAGTGGTAACTAGTCTTATTCATTATGAATGCACCCAAGTCATAAAAACGTGCGTATTTAAACCATTTTTTGTACATATTTGTGTTTGGTCATTTACGAAAACATTCATTTAAAGGTACCATAGTCTGTAACTATAAAATATAATTATATTTTGAAAGAGTAATCTTTGGAATTTCTTGTTGTTACTTCTCTATCATTATAATCACTTCAGTAATTATTAATTGTTATATGCTATTGTATTCATATAACAGCTGTGAGAAGTTTTTAATTAAAACATTGTTATTAAAATAGAAATACATTATATTATGCATACATCATCATCATCATCAGTCGGAAGACGTCCACTGCTGAACAAAGGCCTCCCCCTTAGAACATATGCATACATAATTATATGAAAATACTTTTACAAACAGGCAGGCAGAAAACATAGATAAACTTTTTTTCTTAAATTATACTTAATGGCTATAAAGATAAGCCCATATTTGCGCATGCATTAACTCTAGGTATGTGCGCACACGCATGCTCGTTTCTACGCATTAAAATAAAAATGTCAATATCACAATATAAATCGTAAGACTGTATTTTTTTTATAATTATCTATAGAACTAAGTTTTGTATCACACCATTTTCTAAACACACATAAAGACATTATTTTGATCAGTAAGTAGGCAATCCATTAGTATGAAAAACTTGTAATGCTTCAGCTACAATGATTACTTCTATACGAAGAACAGTGAAAAATAACTCAAACAAAATCTTAATTTAGCTACACATAATAATATAATAGTATATCTACAAATTAACCCCTCTAGTCGAGTCCAAACAAAACATCTTAACTATGAGCAAGAAAACCATACGTCACCAAGTCCGCCATCATCATCATCAGCCGGAACACGTACACTGTTGAACAAAGGCCATAATCCCCACGCTTGGCTTAGGGATTGCAGTATTAGTGGTGAAGTTACAGAATACGCTGCTGCCCATATTTTGGATTTTCCCTTTGTCACCTCTTACCACACCCATGGGAGGGAAGGCCGTGGTCAATTCTAAGCCAGATACCACTCAGCAATCAATTTTTTTTAGTCGAAAATTTTAAAAACGCTCTCCTCTTAAGACTCACACCGGCGCCAACTCAGTCAATATTTTTTTACTCGGATTACATAACAAAAACTAGTTTACGATTTCCAGAGCATCCTCGTCATGATAATGCTCAGTGCATATGTAAATACATCCATAAATACGGCACGAGTACATAACAAGTCGAACTTGTCTATGGATATTAGGCAAGAGTTTAGTGGGAGAACGTTGGTGAGATTAACAAGCAGGTCTCGGATTCCTGCATTATTATATGAATATTCATAGGTGTGTCTGGACTTATAGTGCCATAATAGGATTTCTAAATTATGTGTCAGGGAATTATTTTAAATAGATAGCTATGTTAGTGCCTGTTTGATTTTAATGTGTTTCGCCTTCATAAAATTAGTTCTAGTCATAGAGGAGTCAGGAGTAAGACTACGGCATTTAACTTGATGCGGTTCTAAATTCTTAGGTACTATTGTTTAACCCCTGACGCATAAAGAAGGGGGTTATAACTTTAACGTGTCTGTCTATCTGACCGTGGCATCGTACCTCCTAAACGAATGGACCGATTATGATGCTTCTTTTTTGTTTCAACGCTGACGTGATTGATATGGTTCTTAGTTATAATCCATGTTGTGTCGGGGGTCAGTTAATTTTTGCATTTCTGTAATTTGGTTCAAACAAATTAACTGTTAGAGCTAACACATTATTAACAACAATACAAGTTAAATAAACAAAGGCTTATCTACTATATCGTTACTTATATCTAAAACATGACGATCATTTGGGATCATTAGTAGGTATACATCCTAAAAATACCTACTAATTACACCTAACTCTCTACATATATACTTCATATTTTTGAGGCTAATGGCTGAGCTGATAATACTTAGTAAATAATATTATCTTCATAAATCTTGGAACGATGTCAACGTCTTCTACAGACGAGTATCCAAATAGATAATTAACCTATCTTAAGCCACGATTAAAAAAAAGAGATCATGGCTCTTTAAATAGTGTACAAATATACCAAATCGGAGTGCTTTATTGGTTGTCCATGATATTTTTTACCTCCAAGGTCACTAGTGAAAAACGCAAGACGGATTGCGGTTTTTGCAAAATAATCCTGAAAGAAGTTGTAGCGATAACGGCTTGTAAACAAAAATATTGCCCTTAATTTTTTAAACGTCTTGTCAAAAATGTGTTATTCTCCATACACTTACAATAACTTGGTGTACGTACGTACGTATGCTTAGTGTATAATTATTTCTCTGAATGTACCTCATTACAATAATTGTTTTTTTTGTCTTTACAGGTTCATTTACGTACTGGTGAGACGAAGAAACAAAGCCACAGTCACGGATCCGAGTAAAAAAGAAGAATATGCGAGAACCAACGAAGTGTCACGGTTTTAAATTAGGAATAATTTAAATATTGTTTTTACGAAATGATCTGAATATGAAATAAATGGTGCTATTGTCTGTGGATATAAAACTGAGTTAAAAGCGAGTTACGATGAGGTATAGTCGGTTGCGACCATTCTCAAACTATACCTATCATAACAAAGAATTACTACATTAAAGTCGCATTGTTAGCATGCAACAGAGTTAACCGACTCATGGCAAAATAGAACTATAAGAATAATGGTTGAAACATGGATGTGTAGGGTAATTCACGTCATGTAGGTATTAAAATTATTGTCTTAGTGACATTTTCTTTAAACAAGTACTTAAATGTAATTTTTAATATTGAATTATTGAAATTATACCTACTTAAATTGAAGAGAATTACCCTACGGTTGAATGCCTACGTTCCTATTTAAGAGATATTTCATGTACTGCAAATGCGAACAAAGAAGTTATCGAATCAATCATAATTCCACATAGTTAAACCACTCACTGTTAAAGTTAAATGTCATTAGTCAACTTACATTACTTGCGTTAGTTAATCTTAACTAATCTAGATCTGTCACAATTGGATTAATGATAGATTAAATTCAACTTAAGCCTGATATTTTAGTGTTTGGTAAATTGAAACATATTATTGAAATGGTTAACTTTTGCTACACACAACAATGTATTGCAAATATCAATGAATTAAGTCTGAGAGAGCGTTTAAAGTGTTAATTTAAATGTTAAAAAGTTACTTTTTAAAACCATGTTTTAACCATTATGGGAAGGGATAAATAAACTAAGACTGTGGTATGTTATTATAAGATTTAATTTTAAAAAGATATTAAAAGAAATGTTCTGAGAAATATACGATTTGTTATCTTGGATATGTGTTTGATGTTTATTTAGATGAATGCTCAGTGCAACGCTCTATTATCTGTCAAATACAATAGTGGCTAGGTAAAGAGACGACTTCAGTCAAATTACATTTGTCGTGAAGCATGTTTACTTTGATACTCTTGGGATTTGGATAAGAAAGTTGTCTGGATTACTAAACATTATGACATAATATATAGGTATGTTTTAAGTTGTGATCTTTCAATGATTGCTTTATATGGCTCTTTTCGAAATAAGTTTTCTTCAAACAAACCGCGTAGTACTAATTATTTATTATTATTTTTTTTTTTTTTTTTTTTTTTTTTTTTCCCAATGTTACTTTTTATTTCGTGAATTATAACTATTTTACAACTATATACAACTTAAATCTAATACAGAATTAATTAATTTATTATTATTAAATTACATTTTTAACTACACGCCTTGGGTGTCATCATCATCATCAGCCGGAAGACGGCCACTGTCGATCAAAGGCCTCCTCCTTAGAACGCCACAATGAACGACAGCTTGCCTTAGGTGTAGGCATGATTAAATATAACAGCGGTTGATGACCATTTTTTCTGCTTAAATCGGTTACTATTGTGACGCAGACGACAGAACACCCACAGAATCTGTACAACAAAATCCGGGAATAAACCTGATCATTACCTTAAAGGAGTGTGAGCTCAAAGGTTTCAGAATTAATAATAATAATAAGTCTTTATTTCTCCTCACAAGAAGACCTCAACACACAATTTAGCATTTGTAAACATAGAGATACATTTTTGAAGTCTAGTGTTTGTCTATTATAGGTTTACACCTGTATTACAGATCACCAGGTCCTCTCCCCACCAATTGGGCACTTCATTTGATTAATATTTTAGAGGCGATAGATCTACCCACAAGACTGCACTTTACACCGCACAATAGCTATGAAACAGGTAATGTACGGTGTATGCGTAAAGAAACACGCCTCATAAACTGAGTAACGGCATTACAAACAAAACCTAATTTACATTTTGTTTTCGGAATATTTGATTGTTGACGACCCGGAGAGGGATCTTATTCGCATCACCGGCCAAAAAGGCGACACTGCTTGAGCCTCCAGCCAGAATTTCCATTTCATTAATTACAAAAGTTTTAAAAACTCAGTGTTAATTATGTAGCCTACCTAACAATCACGCGTGTGTTTTGTTAGGTAATCTACATAATTAAAATACTTTTCAAGACTTGACTGCCTCGTTGGTCTAGTGGTTGCTAAGCGCGACTGCTATGCTCGAGTCCTGGGTTCGAATCCCGGGTCGGGCAGTGTTACTGGGTTTTTCTATTGGGTAATTCTCAGTAGCAGCACAGAGTCTGGATTTGTGCCCGGTTTATGGCAACAGGCTCGCCCCCTATTACATTGGGACCTAAGAACATAACTGGCGAAATGTGGGTGTACTATATGTGCACCTAAACGATATTGTCCTTAACCTTCGTTATCGTTCTAAATACATGTATTTTACCGAAAACCGTCATAACAATTTTATCTCATTTGATAAGAAATGGTTTTGCTCATCATTAGAAAGCACTATCGTGTCTCATTAGCATTAAGTCACATGACGAGACTACATCGTTAAAATTTCATCTTAACGTAGGGTAATACTAAATATTTGTAGAAGATTAGCAGATTTAGAAAGCGTTGTAAACCTTAAGATTGAGGTTTTATTGTATGCTTACAGCTCTGTGGTAGACTCAATGTATACCTAACTAAAACAGTTTGAAGATAGAAGAGTTGAGTTGAGAGTTATTTTTGAAAGTGCAGGCCAGTTTAACTGAGAAATAAAGAAACAATCAAAAATGTTTATGAACTTATTTTAAAAATTAAGAATACTATGTGGAATGCTATTCTGCATTCAAAAATGGACCACCAAAAAGTATCTAACTCAGACAGTTCACAAAGCTGACTTAATTATGAAACAATAAACTTGTTCAATAATAGTATACTTGAAAACTAGGACACAACACATCCGTGGAAGATTGTGAGAGATACGGTGCGATTGACTTTGTTTAGAACTCTAAATCTAGAACAAATAATCGATTAATACAGAATCGAATAAAAACAGGGAGCTTGGCTAAAAATTCGAAAAAAGAGGTTTTAATTTGAAGAATTTCTGCAATATTCGCGTAAAGTATGATAAGATTTAGAAAACACGCTGGAAACCAGCAAAATAGGTAAAACAAATTTAAAGATATGGAACATAAGTTGCAACCTAAGTTAAAGCCTGGATAGACGCTAGACCGAAGACAAATCTGAGTTTCATGACAGTCTTGCTGAAACTAAAGTTTCATTGCTTATTGCAAACTAAAATATTCAAACGGGTTATTTAAAATTTTGCCCAGAATACTAAGACAAAATGTTTCTAATTATAATAATTGGTAGCAATATAATGTTATTAGTTTTTCAACTAAAGCGCTCAGCGAAATAGTTTCAGAATTTATATCTTTATTTTTATTGGCCGTACATATTTTACTAAAGCCAAGTTTTTTATGGTAATAAATCAAATATTTTTCGTATCCCAAAATTGGATGTAAAAGTTGACGCTTAAAGTTTAATAAACGGGAAGTCATACCGATTGAATATTTCGTCGATGTTAAATTAAGTTCAGACACACAGTAGGCTGAAAACTTTTACAATAATGTCTGGCGAAGACATCCAGATACAGGGATGCGAGCCAGAACACTGCCATAATAATACTGGAAGCTATTAGGTATATTCCAAACGTAATAAAAATAATGGTAATATAAAAAAACTAGTTCTCAATTTTCTGTAGAAGATGTGGCCGATCCTTACATTTGGATCCTGGCTGGAGACTCATGCAGTCTCGCTTTTTTGCCCGGTAACCCCTTCGGGATTATCGGCAATAGAATATGTATCCTAAAAATATATAACAATTGGATAGAGAAGAAGATAATTTTATTTCAATAATTTAAAATTATACATATAAAGCAAACATCAACAATTACAATCGAAATGTAACTTAAGTCGTCTTGTATCATCAATCCGTATTGACCAAGAATATTTAGTTGCATTCAATGCTTATGTCTTCATAGGTATTAGAAGATGCCTTATAATTATTCAAAGCTTGTTTCTCGGGATGAAACAACGCTAACGCTTTTACTCTGCAATGTTAATCATTTATCATTATCATCGGCCAGAAGACGTCCACTGTTCCACAACAAAGGCCTCCCCCTTAGGTAAGGGGTGGGAGGTTACTATAATCCCCACGCTTGGCAAGCGGCTTGGGGATCGCATTATTAGTGGTGAAGTTACTGAAATAGCTGCTACCCATCTTCTGGATTTTGCCTAAGTCACCTAGGAGGTATCCTAGAATTGACCACCTCCATTCCTGCAGTAGGTGTCGTAAGAGGCGAAGTAAGTAGTTGACTCTACTAGGTAGTTCATGTAAATCATTATGGGCATCTATATTCTCGTTATCTACGACTCTTGAAAAAAAGAAGTCTTACAAAGCAATAGAGGAAAGTCGTAATATTAATCCGCCTTCCCATTTTACTCTAGTTCTATGTCGTGCACTGGCTCCAAGTATTTCCTTTGGGATCTTTTCGATAGATACGATTTAAAATGAAAATTAGCTCTGTTGGACTGGAAACTACGGCCTATATAACTATGTATGTACAACGTACATTTTTAGTTTTGAATAGTGAACCCATTGAACACATATTCCATTATACGTTCCACTGTCATAGCTGGAATTCTTCGGAGCTCAACAAAATTTGTATGAACAGACAGCCCACTGTAATCTTATAGTAAGAAGTAAGAGCTAAAATGTAAAAGATTTAGTTAGATTACAAAGACTACAGAAATAAAAACCATAATAGGCTAATCCCATTTTCGAAGTCTTGCAGTTGAAATATTTCTCCATTTTATTTACTGCATTTTCTCCACGATAGTCACAAATCTAAACCTAAAATAATTTAGTACTATATGAGCACAGAAGTATTAGAGTTCCAAAGCTTTCTATCTGAGTGAAATCGTAAAAATGCGAACGTATTTCAACTACACATTAAATCGAGTGCAATTCAGAACTAAATTTTCATTACTATCCTAAAACATACTATATTCCACAGTTTACGTTCACACCATATCTTTTCCCCCATACAGCTAAGTCACGTTTCAATCACGCTAAGATAAGAAAAACCCTTTCTTTACACAGAAATGAAAAATGAGTTTACTTATAACATTTTATTATGAAAAGAATCTCAAGATTCTTGGATATTAAAACTCATGTCTAGATCATGAATGCTGAGTGTAAGGTTAGACGCAAGTAGGAAATGATTAATGTGGCTCAGGCACGTCTACTTAAAAGGTGGTTGTAGATTTCAGGTAGAAAACGTCTTCATTTCTAGCGCTTTGCATTAAGATATTGACTCCGGTCGTAAGTACTCATGGAGGCTTGAAGATGAAGGAGAAAATATTATTTTATTTTAAAAAACGTCGCCCCACATTAGGAATTTCTCCTGTATCGTAGGTGCGTTTCACAAACATGAAATATTCACATACACAAACACCCAGACTCGGGACAAACATCTGTGGTTCGCACAAAGTTTTGCCCCGTGCGGGAATCGAACCCGCAACCCTTAGCGCAGCAGTCCAATCGCTTAGCCACTGCGCTAATCAGGTCGTCCTGAAAATATGTAAACTAATAAAGAAGAATTCCTGTTAAAAGCGATTCGTCGTTCATTGTGGCGTTCTAAGGGGGAGGCTCTTGATCAACAGTGGACGTCTCACGGCTGATGATGATGATGATGATGTCTGTAAAAAGCAGGTACATGAGCCGAGTGTTAAGAAGACATGAGCGAGTGCTCTGGACTACTCACAGTTACCCTAAACCGACAAGAATTTATGTGAAATGTGATGAGAGTGAATGAGGATATAAGAGTATAAAGAATGTAGGGATCAATACGAAATGTACCGTTAAAATATTAATTACAAATACCTTTAATTTCAGTCCACTGCCTGGTTTTAAAGCTCTCATGACCTACAATCATAATTAGGAATTTACTACATTATTATAATTTTGAATGCGAGTAATATTCAACAAGCTGAAATCAGCTGATTAGCATAAAACATAATTATTCACTGCCAATATTAGCAATTATTATATGAAATAAGTTACTCATTTTATTAAAACTACCAAATGAGACCAACATAGAAATTATCAAAATGAAATTAAACACCTTTTAAAGGCTCAATGTGAAATGTAGGCTAAAATTTAAATTATAATAAATAATATAATAATAATAACAGCCCACTGCAGGGCAAAGGCCTCTTTTCGTATATAGAAGGATTGAGCATTAAATTAAAATTATTGTACTCTAAACTTACGGCTTCGATGTCTACACGAGACAAATATTAGTGTGATCTACAGATTTGCTCTGAGATTCACTGTTTGTGAATGTGATATTCACCGTCAAACGCACTTAGAGAACTCGAGCCGCGAAAAGAGGCGACAATATAATTAAAACACGCAAAGCCATATTGTTATGGACCAGATTGGCGCAGTGGCTTAGTGATTGGGCTGCTGCGCTAAGGATTGCGGGGTCGATTCTCTCACAAGGCAAAAAATTGTGCGAACCGCAATGTTTGTCCCGGCTTTCGGTGTTTGTGTATTTGATATTTCATGTTTGTAAAACGCACGACACAGGACAAATTCAAGGGGCGACGTTTTTTTTGTTTAAATATCGTCCGAATCGTCGGATCAATATCGTCGTATCAAACATGCACTTCATCTGCTATCCACTGTCTAAAACCTTTCGTTATTCATTAGCACGATTTGTCAAGACCAGATTTCGGCCCATTAAGCCGGATGATGATACTAAATTGTATTTTGACAGTTCAGTAGTCCGCTTCAACGAGCAATAAGTAGCCTGACGACCCGATTTTACCCTGACAGGCGCTTAACGACGATTGATAGAATAATTTACTCGCTACTTGATATCATGTGGTGAATTTATTGCGGGCGTATTGATTGCGTAATTTGATTTGCGTTAGTACGAAATAATGGACCTCAATGATGTGTAGGAAGAATCTGGAGCAGTTGGATGAGTCATTAGTTGCAGGAACTAAATATATTGGTGGTTCAATATTGTTTCTTTAGTTTTTATATGAAGATTTGAAATTGAATATTAAAATTATTATTTTGATTCTTTACTATAATAACTTTCGTACGTGTTATCCATATTCTTTACTATAAATATACGCCGGTTTTACTTACGTCAATATTCTGGAATGTCCGAACTCGAACGAAGTCCTTATTCATGAGGTGGTTACGCGGCAGAGTCGCAGGCCGAGCTTTGTTTTATTAAGTACTGCTCACAACTTCTAACAATTCTAATAACAAAATTATATTTTGTTCAAAGAAAATATAATAAAGTTATCTTCAATCTATTATTACTGCAACATTTATGTTGTTGACACCACGTAAATAACTACTACATACCATAATTATTGAAAATGTTAATTATGTACAAAGTTCAAACAATGACACTATAAAACAAACAAACATAAAATTGTGCTCTATTGCAATAATATTAAAAGTAACGATTATAGGTATATCTATAGAAGAATTTGAAGTATTAAATACAGTATTTCAAAATGAAATACTACATCGATCAGAAATTGTTGTACTAACTTGAGGTCAAACACCCCATCGCATCTTCGCCAGCCATCAATTTTAACAACGATGAGTTATTGGACGGACTCCCGATGGGATCCGAAAGAGATTTGAAATTACGTTCCGTTCAATTTCATCCATTAGCACCCTTTGCTTTGCGCGAGCGTACCTGAATGCCTCGCAAAGGGGAGACTGGTAAATATGATTTCATTTTCACGAGCTATCGAGAGCTTACATTTTTGGACAGTAGGTATACTCATCAGTGCTATTTTTCAGATATTATTTGGTTTTTATATGATTAAAACTCAATCGATATTTCTGGTTTGGTTGGTTAATCGTTATATAAAATATATTATTTATAGGTGAACCTAACATATAAGGAAAGTTTACAAAATTTCAAATATCATAATGTTAGTAACCACAATATATTACGGAGATAACAAACAATATACTTTCGTTTGTTACATCTAAACTTGAGATGAACAATGGTACAATTTCATAGTTTTATCGTACAGTTTGCCTCTCGAAGTAAAACAAGCATCAAACTTCTTCCTGACCAAGTCACCCTTACAAATAAAATATTTTTCATTTTCCCTTCATTGACCTTGTTCTCAACTTTTACCCCCAACTCAGTTTGTGTTACGGAAAGCAGTTTGTCATTTATATTACGGACCTTATACAGATATTTTATAGCCTTCTATTTATAGTGCAGTAACATCTAAAATGTTGTTTCTTTAGAACAATCAATACGAAGATAAGTTTCAGAACAATAAAACTATTCTTGGTCCAACTGCAGGTCATAACCATCTAGCATCTACGGTAGTATTAACAGTGTCTTAGTAGCATACAGTGGTCGCTAAGCACGACTGCTGAGTCCTGGGCTCAAATCCCGCGTTTGGAAAAGTGCATACATAAAGTCACGCCTGTTTCCGTGAGGGGTAAGCGGAGATTACGGATTTCCATTTGCTACGATAATGGCATAATTCATTCACACGCATCATATTCTTATTCACGGGACAAGTTTTAGTAAGTTTTTCCATACGGTAATTATCAATAGTACCACGGAGTCTGGATTTGTGCTCGGTTGATGGCAATAGGCTCGCCCCCTATTACATTGGGATCTATAACATAACTGGCGAAATGGCCCCCTTTGAGGAATACAAGCATGATGTCTTTGGTAGCTATTATTAAGTACCTATTGTAGCTGTACATGTCGGATATCGAACTCGCATCATTGGGTTTAGGTGGCTGATCAGTAAGCCTCTAGCTTACTGCGACGATTCAGATTGGCACGTTCGCTAGCTGATATGTAATCCAGTATAGTATAATATTATTACTGCTTGCATTCATTGACAATATTGGAGATCATATTGTCTAAGATCTACGCACAACTAAATTAACGTTAGATAATCCCTACTAATATTATAAACGCGAAAGTTTGTAAGTTTGGATGGATGTTTGTTACTCATTCACGTAAAAACTACTGAATAGATTTTAATGAAATTTCATATGGAGGTAGCTGACACCCTGGATTAACATAAAGGCTACTTTTTATCCCGTAAAAACGTAGCGAGTAACACCGCGGGGCGCAATATATTATAATAGCGTTTGAATGATAATGAGAGAGAGATTAATCTTTCTATGTTTATAACACAAACAAACTTTCGTCAAGTTTCTGTCAAAATGTGTCCGTTATTAGCAATTTTTTTTATAAACTTAGGTTTGCGTAAAAAACACAAAAAAAAGGTTGCTCCTTTTTTTGTTGAGATGGTAAGAATCTATAACAGTCTTAAATTCAAATAAGTACTTCCAAAGTGTAATTATTTGAAGTTTGAACATAAATAATTACAAATACCTGGGTACTTATTATAGGTATACCTTGTATAGGAACATATCATCCATCTGTATACTAAAAAACCTTTTTCCATTGAACCTTCATTGACGATAAAGCATTTCCTATGGTGCTCATGGGTGTGCGTAACTCAATTTCAGTATTAAAGAGAGAATAATTTTTAACCAAGTTAAAAGGGATGCGACGAGCTTTCATGCCGGTTAACGTTGTTACGAAGTTATTTAGTATTATAGGATCAATTATGGCTTAGACGGGATTTGCCATAGACATTACAATAGCTAGGTACTGAAGTAATGTGTGGAGAATACTAAGGATGGTAGTACCTACTTGGCTGGTTTGACTGGTTGTAATCAATAATAGTAGTTTATTTTTGGTGTTTAATAAAGAGAAATCTATTTATCTACTATACGAGTAATGATGTGATTGGCGCTGTGGCTAAACAATTGGAATGCTGCGCTAGAGATTGCATTTCGATTTCCGCATGAGACAGAGATTTGTGTGATCCGCAGATGTTTGTCCGTTTATGAAAGTTTATGTAAGTGATATTTCGTGTTTGTGAAACGCAGTGACAACACGGGGAATAATCATTTGTGTAGGGCGATGTTTATAAAAAAATTTGAGAAACATACAAAACCAAGATTTTGTTCAAATCTTGGTTTTGTATGTACCTCAAATTTTTGCGGCCTGTGACATGGCTCTAAACACCGTTGGAATATCTGAACATAATTTGAATAGTCATTGGTCTTTTAGAATTCATGTATTATAAATTGGTTATCAATTGCTAAAAACGGTGAAGGAAAACATCGTGAAAAAACCGGTACACCTCAGAGATTATTTAACGCTGTGTAAAGCCATGTCAGAGGCCTACAGGCGGCTTAATCTCTTTTATCAACGTTTATCAACGATATTATAAGAAGAAAGAGCTAACTCTGCATTCGATTTTCTGATTGGTATTCTATTCTAACACACAAGTTTTTTAACTTTGGAAACTACAAAACTATTTTTTGTCTAAGTAATATACCTATAGTTGTTACATACAATAATGTTTAAATAAGCTTCTAGTTAGAATAGTTTAATTAATCAACCAAACTGTGAAAGCGTGGGATATAATTTGGTCTAGACGAGTTAATGCTTTCGTGATTACGTATAGTCATACATTGTTGGAGAAGTCTGACAGCCGTTCACCCACGACGGCCCAGTAGCTGGGTTGAAATTTACATAATTATGAAATGTTACTTGTTCGGTAAATACATAAACATAACATCACGCTTGTATTACCCGAAAGGGTAGGCAGAGGGGCATATATAGTACACCCACATTTCGCCAGTTATGTGGTCCCAATGTAATAAGGGCCTATTGCCATCAACCGGGCACAAATCCAGACTCCGTGTTGCTACTGAGAATTGCCTAGTGGAAAAACCTAGTAACACATTGCCCGACCTGGAATTCGAACCCAGAACCTAGTGCTCAACAGTCGCGATTAGCAACCACTAGACCAACGAGGCAGTTCGGTAAATATAAGTAAATACTTTAGAAGATGATCTCATAAAGGATAGCAACTCATAAAAGTTTTTATTCTAAATACGCCATACCGTGCTAAGATTGTTCTAAACTTCTTACCAGGAATTAACATAATTCACACACATTTATTCCCTTGGTAGGTTAAGGTGTATTAGCATAGTATTAGCGGGTTTAATTCTTGTTTAATGCCATTAATAGAATTAAAGTTTAAGATTATGTCACTAAATTTCTGTCTAATATTTTTGGTCAAAATTCTGACACCAGAAATGTTAAAATAAAACTAGGTTTCCGGATTTTAACGCGGTTTTTTAATTGATTTTTGGTCCCCACGTTTCGGATCCTTTACGGCATTCATGGTCACCACACACACACGGGCAGACCAGAAATGTTGACAAAGTTACGAATCCATTTCGTAATTATCTTATTCATCTATCCTTATTGTGAATTTTTCGAAGAAAAAATACATTATAAATACCAAGGTAAACAAACAAAAACGTCTTTAATATTAAGATTATTTAAGATAATAATATCAGTACCAATAAGGTATTATATTATACATATTAGTACAATATATATTTGTATCTATAAAGTATTGAAGTTTTTACCTGCAGCTCTAAATCAAATAATATTCCGCCGACTATTATTATCAAGCAGATATCTAGAGGTACTTGTAAAAGCATAACTAATAGCAGCCAAGTAAACTTTATTATCTCTCCAACAAAGCTAATTTCAAACCCCGCAGAAAAATTAAAGACCAACTTCATTGTAGAAGATCGTTTAATACTACAGCATTTTTTCTGCGATAGAACAGATACTTTCTTATTGTGATCATTATGTCTCTTTGTTTGTTTGTCTGTATGTCCGTTAATATTTTTTTCATTTTTGAAACGTGACTATGATTATAACTCACCTAAAACTTTTTAAGTTTATAAAAAGTTAAACAAAAAAAACATTTTTTTACTTTTTTCCAATATTTTAAGGGCATCGCTTTGCAACGCTTGCTGCGGTTGATCTATAGAGTTCAAGCGAAAAATTAAGGAATTATAATTAGCTTCCAATTCAAGGAAAATATCGTATTAAAACTATAAAAGGCAGTGGATATTAATAAAACTTACTTTAGCTTAACATTACAATAGCTTGTATCAGTTCATTAGAATTGAAATATATTATTATAATGTCATCTTGGATTGGACACATGTGGCTCTATGCAAAGAGGTTGTGATCCGTACCTATATATAAAAGCTTCATAATAAAGGCACATCTTCCAAATTAAGCATTTCGTCCTCTGTACCTGTTGACATGGGAAGCTTCTCCTTGTTGAATATGGGAGAATATCATTTGAGCGCCTGAACTGATAATATGAATGAATAGAATGGCAAAATATTATGATGTGCGACATAATGTGTGACAAGTATGATGATGTATACATCAAATTAAAAGGTAGATAGAGTGTGCAGTCGATAGACGACATAGAATTTGTGTATTTTGTTTTTTTCTTAATAAAACGCCGCCCTACAATAGGAATTTCACCTATATCGTGGGCGCGTTTCAGAAACATGAAATATCACGTACACATACATCCAGACCCAGAACAAACGTCTCTTGACAGCACACATTTTTGACCCTTGCAGGAATCAAACCTGCAACCCTTAGCGCAGCAGTACAATCACTTAAACACTGAGCCAAACAAGTCGTCAAGCCGTTTATTGGGACGAATGTTACTGAAACAAGTTACAAGTTTTATCTCAATGCGTGATTAATTTCTATGTGATAATGAACTTCATCAACTATGAGTTTCCCAATACTTTTAATCTCAATACATTACTTACCAAATTTCATGTTACAATTAGTAAGCATATAACAACATTACAAGAACCTACATCAAACTCTCACATTTTCTCTCCTCAGAAACTCCTGCTAGCTCATTCTGATAAGTCACGTAACAAAAATCTAAATCAGCCACCTACATATCCTTATAAAAGTAACAAGGAGGATAAGCCACAGGATTTTCTTATAGCTAATATAAATTTTCCGCCCGTGGGGCACGATGTTCGCCTCGGAGCCATGCGGCAGATGCAATATCCAGGCACCAACTTAGTTACCGTATCGATTTGCAACATATTTACCACTTCCGAGCTATACGGGGGCTTTGTACATACATTAGCTTGTAGGTAGACCTTTACATGGTATTTTTAAGACGTGAATTTGTTTATCTCGCGTCTTTTGCTCGTGTGTTTAAAATATATTATGTCTGCATTGTGGTGTTTGCTGAGAAATTGTTAGTTTGAACTGTTAAGCTAAGATATTGTAACTGGTAAGATACCGTTATCAAGATTACCATTGACTTATAGGTACAAGAAAAAAATTAAGACAATAATGTACGGGGAATTTTATGTTTATCATTATCTCTTAGCCTACCGTGGTCTACTGCTGGACATAGGCTTTATGTAATTTGAGGCTTATTAAGGACATCACACAGATTGAGGTTATCTGTGGCCATTTTTGACATCGCAGGAAACTTATGTATGTGGTATGTAAAGCTCTTGGTTGATAATAATATCATCACTTTAATCGCATGAATTATAGATATTAGAAGAATAAGAATCATCCTAAATAGGTTATTAAAAAAACCACGGCCAATAGATACTATTTCAACAAGTTTCTTTAACAAAGAATAGATATTAAAAAACTTTGATTTAAGATCCTGACAGTTTACTTTGTCATTGAAAATTCCTTTTCTGCAGATATTTCTTACTGGAAATATTGTGGGTAACATTTTGTACAATTAAATATTATAATATTATTACGAATTATAAATGAATTTGTGTGAGCACTCTACGAAGGTTCTAATAGAATAGGTACTTACATACTATTAGTCATTTAATTTTCATATGTTGCTCTTAATATTATACCAGTTACAATATTACTTGCCGATACAGATATTAACTTCAGACTACAAAATATAATTATCTGTGACTTAAATAAATGAAATACTTATTTTGCCCTATAAAGCTACTTTGTCGCCTATATATATTCAGTATTGGTACCTATACTAAATGTATAAAATATAGGTATAAGTCATTAGGATTTAGTTATACCCTTTAAACCACCAATAAAGGTTCGTTATCGCGACTCGTTATTTAGCCCCTACTGAAATTCCAATCTCGATAAACGGTATCTTCAGAAGTAAATATTGTGTTTACAATTAAAACAGGCGCTGTGAATTGTTATTCTGTTTATGGTTCGACAGGACTTTAATTAATATTTGTTATGGAATTTTATGTTAATTACTCTGTGTTTGATAAAAGTTGATGACAAAGTTATCGTCGGTTTGTTATTATATTAAAAAACTAATATTTGATACCTTAAATAAAATTACTTATTCTTAAGTTAGCGGGTAATGCACGATAGGAAAGATTAAAAAGATTATGACGGAGCGAACAATGAACATATCATTATTTTTTTTAAATTTTGACATTATAAATTTACTGCGATCTAAGTATAGTCTATTTAGGCTAATTGCACATAATGTATTACCAATTTTAAAACGATTATCAAACTCTGTCTCATTGTCCTAAAAGCAGAATTTTTAACAAAGGGAAAAATTTAAATATTAAATCACACATATTGTATCTTTTAAGCGCATTTTCTTAGTAGGTACTTTTAAAAGCATAAACATGAAAGTTTCCAGGTTGTGGCATACTCTTATTGCAATTTTGAGCTTACGACTTATTTATTTTTTATTATTTACTAAAACATTATTCCAGTAATTTTCGTATGCACTCGTATAATACGAGTATATATTGGTATAATTAAATCAAGCCGTGTATTAGAAATTAACCTACTACTAAAATTATGAAAATGATTAATTTTATACCAACTTTTCATTGAAAAAAAAAATTGGTACCTACTGGTGCTATCAAATAAGCATCAATGTTATTTTTTTAGTATTGGTTCCGAGTTTGTACTTCCTTATACCTAGAAGAACTACTAATATTTTCCTTTAATGAATATACCAAATTTTTATACAGAACAGATTTCATGGTCTCATAGACTTATTACTATCACATTCCTGTAACAATATTATTTCCTATTTGATGGAAATAAAATGAAAATGTGCGGCAATATTCACAAACAACCATTGCCTAACGAACAAGCTTATTAATATATTTATCTTCATAAATATTACTGTCGATATAATTTTTTTTTTTGTACTACTGTCGATTGAAATAGTATTTTAAGAGAGTATAGTAGATATCTTTTGATCGATAGTAGGTACCTAATTGTACAAATGTATATAGACGTACCTACCTACGCCGCAGCCTAGGCACTCTGGGCAGTATGCGCCGCAGCCTAGGCACTCAGGGCAGCCAGCCCTACTACGAAGATTGTCACTTCATCTTTGTGCAACTGCTAAACGCCAGACTCTGACAAGCAAGCATCACACTGCATATCATATCCTGTGAGAGTACCTATTGTCTATGGCAGAATTAACGAATTACCTTGTTAGCTACATGTGTAAATAAATAAAATTAAATTTAAAGCATTTTTACTTTATTATTTTATTAATATTCGAATCATATTCATCTTACTTTATTTCCCTTAAGAATAAATAACCAATGAAATTGCTAGATTAGAATCTCGTCAAACCAATCACTGGAATACGACAGCACTTCTATAACTTGATTCAAATGCTAGACTAATCAAATAAAAAGATACACAATCTCACATTGGAACGTAGATGCCAATCTATGGAGCGACGTAGAAACCTCTTTATTTTATTTCACAATCAACTTTAACGTTCTTTCGTTTGTATTTTTAAAGTAACACTGAGTTAGAACCGAGGAAGGACCTCGTACAAGTTTCATGTGTTGGAGAGAAACGACAAAGGAACACGCATTTCATTTCACGTAATCTATTTTTAAGCAGGAGCCAGATGAATAGACTCGTTCTACGCTTTCCGTGCGACCGTGTTTGTCTTTAGTGGACGATGGAAAAGGACGGTCTACGGTCTAACGGACTAATTAGAGCTTAGTTTATAATCACTTTATAATTATTTTGTGACCTTTGGATTCTATATTTATAACGCGGTTTCACTCGCAGTTTGTTAAAACCCTAATAAATATCATTCTACATTTATGCCAGGTTTTATAAAACAGCTAATTTATTTAGCAAGCAGCTTGAGCGATTGACTAAAAACCAATATAACTTTCAGATCTCTACTGTGCAGTTTAGATCAATACCTAAGTATTTTCGAAATTCAAAAGGTATTACTTTTAAGATTTATTATAATAAAAACGAAGACTGGCACTCTTTAAAAGCCCTTTCAACAGCTTTATATCCTTCGGAGAGATCATTAATAAACATCAGCAGTAAGTTAATACGACCGTTAGGGTTCCCCCTGACTGCCAAATGCAATTTCGTCTCTACACTACGCTTGAACTCACAAAATAAAAATGCCAAATATAAAATAATAAAACAGGTATATACTACACAATTTATACAAGGTGATTTTTTAATCAACGTCCAATAAATATTTAGATTTTCATTAAAGCTACTAAAATATACATACATACATAACATCACGCATGTATGCCCCGAAGGGGTAGCAGAGGTGCACAAATATAACACCCAAATTTCGCCAGTTATGTTTTTAGGTCCCAAAGGAATAGGGGCGAGCCTATTCCCATTAACTGGGTACAAATCCAGACTCCATGCTGTTGCTAAAATATTATTTCACATATTCGTAATAAGCACGGAAATACGGGCGGATATTTATATTATATATGGGGATAATTATATATGGGGTATATACATGTATATAAACACGTCTCCTAAATTGCATTAGTGGAGCATCATCCGTATCCCTGAAGGTGAATTAGTCAGTAGGAGATAAATCACGTGGCGGTTGATAGGCGCTCGGTTGAGTTCGAAGGTAACATTTATCAGAACCAACGCCTTCGAGAAGAGGGATGCCTTGAAGTAAACAACGAAAACTGTTTTGGTATTGTACAGAAGATTCATATTGATACTATTAAGCTCGCTTTTAATTATTCCTTGTTGATCACATCAGCATTATCGATTTTCAATTTTGTTTCAACCGTCTTTGTCAGATTTTTAGGAAGTGGAAAATTTTCCTTTGCCTTAGTATAATCCGTAGAAGACTTATAATTATATTTACATTACATTGTACTGTACTTATTGACTAATTTGATAAAACACTTCGTCAAAATAAATGAAGCATTCTTAAATGAAGTCATATTGAAAAAATATAAAACTACTCACCAGATTGAATGTGGTTTCAACTGAATTTCATTTGCGAAATTACATTTAGAACATTCCATGTGATCAACCTAAGCTTTGCATGAATGCACTACAGTAATTTAAATCATTGGGTACTACAAATAACTTTAAAGTTAGCAAAATGAATTGTTGGTCCTAAAAATGCGGGCATGAGTTAAAGCTGCAATTAGTTTAATGTATATCTAACTTTTTGGAGAGTACAGCCTCCTTACCATAAATTCTTAGAGCAGCACAGTTTACCACGTGAAAGCGAGACATCGCTACGTGCAGTGTAATGCGGCGTCTCGCTTCCACATCATAAACATTCCTGCTTTAAGAGTTCGTGGTAAGGGGGTAGAAGTGCTTTACAAAATGTAATATTATACGTATTTATATTACATAATATAGTAACATAACATAACATCACGCCTGTATTCCCCGATGGGGTAGGCAGAGGTGCACATATAGTACACCCACATTTCGCCAGTTATGTTTTTAGGTCCCAATGTAATAGGGGGCGAGCCTATTGCCATCAACCGGGCACAAATCCAGACTCCGTGCTGCTACTGAGAATTACCTAATGGAAAAACCCAGTAACACTTTGCCCGACCCGGGATTCGAACCCAGGACCTCGTGCTCAGCAGTCGCGCTTAGCAACCACTAGACCAACGAGGCAGTCAACATAATATAGTATATTTATCCAAAAACTTTTAATAAACTAAAGCTACTGTTACTAGTCTCGCAGACTCTATCTTTATTTCATGACGAAGAAAAATACTTAAAATTTGTGTAGTAGACAGAACAGCAGAAAAAGAAATATTCCTTCGCGACTAAGACCCGTATCGCAATCATTGCGAAAACTTTAAAAATAATGCGCTTTTAAATGAAAGCCCTCAAATATTCTTTTTGCAGCACTTAATCTGATTTATATCTCTTTAAGACTCTACATAAGTAATGACAGACACACAGACACTAGCCCACAACCTTCATTAAAGAATCCAGTTTCTGTAAAAGTAGTAGTTTCTGTAGAGAGTAGAAGAGCTCCCATTTCGTTTTATATGTTCAGCAACATTATTTAGTAGAAAAGCAGCAAATTGCATTCGTTTTAAAATTTAAAAGAATGATCAAGTCTTTATTATTCTAAACAAGCCATCCCACAGTACCTAAGCTAGCATGGTGATCAATGCTCAATCCTTCTCTACATAAGATGAGACCTGTAGTAGGACAGTTATTTTTATGTTCTAAACTAAACTGTTATAGAGGAGGAGGCTTCCACGAGTGAAACGTAGGTAAATACATCCTGCACCCAATCAATCAACCTCGCTCCCATCCTTGCTGACTGGCCAATTTCTACCATGGCGATACGCTAAATCAGACGTAACCCTAATAACCTAGTCACTGAAAATGCATGTCCGAATTGAACATATTTAGCTTTCCTATAAAAGAGAGGATGAAGCAAAGAGAGGATGAACAAAATACCTCAGAAGAAATGCAAAATATCCTGTTCACTGCTACTTACAGTGGTCCTAGCTAACGGGTAGTAAGACCCCTCTGGACATTCGCCCTCATGAGTGTTGCAAACAATGTGATAATTTGAAACCATAGACCTTCGGGCTCGGCCCCCATTGGTTGTAGAGGTCAGGTGAAATACGGACAAACATTACGGGTGGCCAAAATAATAGCGCATCGGGTTTGGTAGCTATTTTGTCTTTTTAGAAGCGCGGTAACCACGCATATTAATGCTGAGATATTTTTTTTATCGTGCTTCACATATTTATTCAGCTATAATAGGCATTGTGCTATTTTATCATGTCATTAATTAAGTCATTAGGTATTAATTATACTAGTTTATAGCCAAGAAAGTGGCATACAAAACTTAACACAAGAGACAAACATGACAAAAAGCTAGTAATTTAGGAAAAAAACTAGTATTATATAATAGCACTAGCTGTTGCCCGCGACTTCGTCCGCGTGAATTTCGTGGTATAAAAAATAGATGTTGGCCGATTCTCAGACCTACTCAATATGCTCACAAAATTTCATGAGAATCGGTCAAGTCGTTTCGGAGGAGTACGGGAACGAAAACTGTGACACGAAAATTTTATATATATAGATTTATAACATACACAACAATCAAACCCAATAACACAATTCAACCCAAGAATCAAAGCTCTTCATCATAATAAGCGAGAATTTCATCGTGGATTGTCAATTTAATATTGTCGTTTGAAATACAACACAAGACAATTGGAGTGGCAAATATAACAATCTTGTTAGCTCGAAATTGTTTCATTTCTCTTCACAAATCTATTGAATAAATAAAAGCATTTGATGGATGTACGTGTAGGTACCTACCTACTCTTATTGTCGATCAAGGGCTTGATAAATTTTTGATAGATCATTAAAAGAAAATAATATTTTTTCGAATAAACCGACTGAGAAAAAAAAATTCTCGCCCCTGGACCAAAAGCAGTTTTTCTCTGTGATCGATCGCTTTGACAAGTATGTACACGGAGCAGTAAAGAGATATTAGGTTATTTAATTATAAGATGAGTAATGTGAAGTGTGTACGTAGCCATTATTATATTACCCAATGAGTGACTATACAATATTAAAAATGAGTTTGTCGGCTTTTCCTCACTCGAAACCAAGAGCTTCAGGTTTAATAAATTTATTTTTAAGTAATTGGATGAAATAAAATACAATGTTAAACTTTGTTATTAAGAATTTTTGATCTAAGAGCCAATAAGGTTTACTGACCCTTATGTAGTGTGTAAGATATCACTAAGTGCGATAAGACTGGTCATTGTACTTTCTGTAAACAATAGTGTTGATATTTGTAATATTTGCTAATCATAAAGGTATAAAATCACCAACACATAACCTATCTAAGGATATACCTAAGAGTTTTCAGAAAAAAACATTTTTCTTCTATTGAGATGATTACTGACTGGTTTTAGTCAATCTGCAGGCCCCTTTCGATAGCCGACAGAGCTGCTAAAGTAAGATATAAAACTTCCATATAGCCAAATCATCATCAGCCAGAAGACATCCACTGCTGGCTTTCCCTTGTGGGTGGTGGGGGGAGGGGGGCAAAGCGTGGCCAGCGGTTTGCAGATCGCAGTACTGGTGGTAACGTTACTGAAGGCACTACTGCCCATCTTCTGGATTTTCTCTAAGTCGCCTCTTACGACATCCACGGGAGGAAAGGGGGTGGTCAATTCTAGGCCGGATACCACACGGCTAATATAGCCTTACATAGCCAAATAACAAAAGCGAAATCACGATCTTCAGAAGGTAGACATGCTAGCAGCAAGCTACATAGTAACAGGATCAGCTATTAACTCATCTACTAGTTTCTGTGTTATCACCCAATAACAAAGCGGCGTTAGATTGACGCCTAGACAGACAACTTGGAACGTACCGCACGTTGTAATACAACCACAGTAAACAAAAACACAGAAGGTGTACTCCAAAAAAATGTTTAGAATTTTATAAAGGGCTGAGGGCCCAGGCTACTGTAGTTAATCATTCAATAATATCTGTAGTTTTTTTTTTTTTTTTTTTTTTTTTTTCATTTATTATAAGGACTTTTACACATTGTGCATACCAGTCCCATTATACCCTAACCACATCTGACTGACAATAGCTTATACTAAAAAATATACATATAAAAATTTACTTCGATGCTATTAATTCAAACAAACACTTTGCTACCTTAGAATTGGGTTGACTAAGAATCACATTGAATGTGCCAACATCCATTCTATTTAACTCAAAGGCATTTGCCAGACATGTTCTCCCAAACTCAAATCGGACACATTCCAGCAATAAATGATATACATCCTCACAGACGCCACAATCTTCACAGTTTGGTGAGTCAGTCTTCCTCATCATAAAATTAAATTTATTGCATGGTATGTGTCCAGATCTGAGTCTGTGAGCTGTAACAATTAGTTTCCTATTTAATTTAGTGTTTGCGCACCAGGGGATATGAAAGGGCTGACACTGGATGGTTTTGTACCATATTCCTTTTTCTAATGAACGCTTATTAAAATACTCCTTCCAACTCTCAAAACATATTTGTTTGTATTTAGGTAAAAACTCTGAATAATCTGGTACAATATTCATTTGTTTACCAGAGGTAGCTGCATATTTAGCCAATGTGTCAGCCTCTTCATTCCCCCTTAAGCCAGTATGAGAAGGAACCCATTGCAACTTCAGAAGTACACCTCGTTCTGTAAGTTCATCCATCTTACATAGGATAACATAAGCTAGCGATGCACCTCTGCAACCAGAGGCGCATCGAGCTATGTGTTGTAGTGAGCTTTTGCTGTCTGTCAAAATAACCACCTTCCTGTGTACACCAGCATTACAAACATAAGTCAATGCTTCCGATATCGCAACAAGCTCCAAGGTCATAATACAAACTTTTTTATCAATTTTAAAACAGTTATCATGATGGAACATTGGTGTATTCGGTACATAAAACGCTGCTCCTTGACCGTTCACATTCTTAGAACCATCCGTAAATATAGGAAACCAGTCCCTATATCTTAATTGTAACTCATCAATAATTGATTGATTTAATGAACTAATTTCATAGGACTTTTTTGATTTTGCAACACAATCTAAGTTTGATACAACTAATTCCTTCACATTAAACTTAGTAACCCACATTCTTAACATAAACATTTTTAAAGGATCACTAGAAGCCACATGTTCTTCTTTAACTTCATCGTACACAGAGACAAGCAACGGAATCGTTTTGTTTCTCCAATAACAATTGTCACGAAAAGTTTGCAGATCTGATAACAAACTAGTTATTGAACTGTTTAGTAGGGATTTAGTTTTAAGGCAAAATTTATATGCTAAATACTTTCTCCTTATCTGCAGTGGAGGTACACAGAGTTCACTTTCCATAACATGGATCGGCGTGGATTTGATAAATCCTCCTATAATCCTTAAAGCTTGATTTTGAACCTTAGTAAGCTTGTACAAATGACATTTAGCGCTGCAGTCATATAAATAACAACTGTAGTCCAAACGACTTCTGATTAACGCGATATAAATGTGCCGCAAATGTTTTGGGTGCAAACCCCAAGATGATCCCGCTAAAACTCTAACCAGGTTAAGATGGTTATTGGCCTTTTCTAAAATAACATTAATGTGTTTAGACCAACGCAAGCATCTGTCCAGCCAAACGCCCAGATATTTGTAGCTATCTACCAAATCCAACCTACAATTATGTAATTTTAAATCAATATTTAACTTTTTAAAACCCCTAGAAAAAATACAAACCTTTGATTTAGTTGCTGATACCTCCAAACCCACCTCCCTCATAACATCACAAAAATTATATAAAGCTGTTTGCATGTCACGTTTACATTGTATAAGATTATTAGAAGTAATAAACAATACGAAATCATCCGCGTACTGACACATGTTCATGTTATTAAGTCCTTGAAAACATCGAATAGTGATAATGTTAAAAAGGAGTGGGGATATCGGATCACCCTGAGCCAAACCTTTATCTGTATGTCTTACAAAGTAGTTGTTTGGGTTACTTTCATCTTTCATATATAAATGTCTTTCGCTCAAAAAGTTCCACAGATACCTACATATGCTTTTACCAATCCCGATGTTGTCTAACGTTGTAGCCATTATATCTATTACTACGTTATTATAAGCGTTATCAATGTCTAAAAAACATGTTACAGTTGGGTGATTAATTGAGAAACCTATGTATATTTGGCTAACTAACTTGACTAAACAATCTTGACAAGATTGTCCTCTTCTAAAGCCAGATGTATACGGAGGCAATAATTTATTCTTCTCAATAAACCACTCCAGACGCCTAGTAAGCATAGAATGCAACATTTTACACACGCAGGATATCAATGAAATGGGCCTAAGTTTAATAACACCGGTTGGTGAAGATTTTGGTATAGGCGTTATATGTATGTCACGCCATTGTACTGGCACAGAACCTGTATCTAAAATACGATTGTATATTTCTAATAAATAAAGTTTTCCATTTAGAGGCAAATTATATAACATAGAATAAGTTATTCCATCGTGTCCCGGTGCTGTGTCTTTCTTTTTTAAACAATTTTTCATTTCATGTATCGTAAAATGTTGTTCCAGTAATGAGTTATGTGAACGAAACTCGGGTGTCTTTGTAGGAACATAATCTGGTGTAAGACTAGTAAGAAGTTCGACTTTCTGTTCATTTGATACTTGTGAATTATTATTTGGTGATCTAAAACCTTTGGCCCATCTCATACGCTTCCACATCTCCGAACTAGATGTTTGCTCGTTTATACTACTACAATAATTTTGCCAGTCATTTAACCTTGCTAGCCGAATAGCTTTTTTAGCTTCTTGTGTTTTACCTTCCAGTATGTTAAGATTATGTGGCGTAGGGTTTTTCCTAAATTGGCCCAAGGCTAACCTACGTTGTGCTACTAAATTGGCCAAGGAGGGATTCCAATATGGCTTAGGTCGGAATGTTTTTTTGGGATCAATAAGTGTTTTCATCCTTGGGATATGTTCATCAGTCGCCTTGTTAATTACTTTTATAAATGTATCATATAACGATTGTACCGACTCATTAGAGCTATTATATGAAGTCTGTGAAAAATATTCATTTAATGACATTGCGTACTTTTTCCAATTCGCTAATTTAAAATTACGTTTGGGGGTCATGTTTACAGAACCTATACAACAAAAAGAAATTTTGATAAAGAGATGATCACTGCCTAGATTTTCATTGAATACCTTCCAATTTAACACACAAGACAATTCAGTCGAGACAAACGTTATATCCGGAGATGTTTTTTGAACGATATTGTTGACACTTTTAATTCTAGTTATATCTTTATTATTTAAGGAAATATACCCCGCATCTAATGCTGCGTCATATAACTGAATACCACGAGTATCATTCTTAGTAGACCAATTCAGGTGATGAGCATTAAAATCACCAGCTATGATACATTTGTTCGGAAATAGTGAGAAAATTTGTTCCCAATCAAACTGTGTACAACGAACTGATGATGGGCAATAAATTGATATAATATGACTAATATAATAATTATTAAATAATTTCACACAGACTAATTCTATTCCTAAATTATTAATCTTAACAGTGTATTCCTGTACCTTAATCGTTTTATGGACCAATATAGCCACACCTCCATATCCGTCCATTCTGTCGTTTCTATAAATATTGTACCCACTAATTCTCAAATGTGATTCCGTCTTGAGCCAGGTTTCCGATATTATTGCAACATGTATCTTCTCTTGCAAAAGTAAAGGTTCAAATTCCGCTAGTTTAGGACGTAAACTCTGTGCATTCCACTGCATAATATTTATCATTACCCTCTCATTATTATCATTAGCCATTTATAAACATAGACATAATCCTGCCACAAAAGTCACCGTTCTTAACAAATTTTAAGATAAACTGAACGCAAACTTGTATCAAGTAATTGCCTAACATATTTATTTTATCATCTAAACTGCCGCCCGATGTACAGATATCTTTTATGCGTTTGACGGTACTCGAAAAACTCACATCAAAATTTGGAATAGGTTTGTTTGGAGCCTTTTTAGTGTCTTTTTCTTTGGGGGTATTTTTAGCTTCTTTTTCTTTGGGGGTATTTACAACTTCGCTGTATAACCGAACTTGAGACTGGTTTTCATCTGAATTATGTTTTTTTGGTTTCTTCTTTTTTTTTGTGTTATTGTTATAAACTTGACTATCCTGACCAGGTAGTTCCTCCGCTTCCGTACAACTATCGGAAGTTGACATCTCATTGTGGATAATAGCCTCTGTAGTGATTAAGAACCGGTTTGAATTGTCTTCGCTCGTCGCTTGAGTGGTATTAGTTAGATAATTCGGTTGCGTAATGTTTATTTGTTTGTGTATTTTATGTAATTCATTTGGATATGTGGCATTTTTATGACCTTCTGCCTTTTTAATATATGTCTCTAAAGCGATTCTATAAGTACAGTGATCCTTGGTCATTATGTTTCTAATCTCCTTCTCCTTCATAAATATTGGGCATTTTTTATTTAAAGCCATATGTGGCCCTTTACAATTGACACACGTATAAGTTGTTGTCTCACAATTTGCGTGTTTATCTCCACACTTAGGACAAGTTGGGTTCTTATTCGGGCATGAACGGGAAAGGTGGCCATATTTCCAACATATGGAACACTGGGACACAGGAAATGTGAACGGCTCAACTTGAAACCTACAACCATACCCATACACGTATGGTGGCAAAGTTGAGCTCTTAAAACATATTTTTATTGTTTCCGAGTTGATCCATTTACCGGTATTATCTAGCCTTTTAAGTCGCTTGACTGATTCTATTTCGAATTCCCCTTTGAGATTTTCAAGGATTTCTTTTTCTTCCATATCTAAGTCAACCTGTCTAAGAATTCCGTAAGTAAATTGTAATTCATTTATAATGTGGGCTCTGTATTCTAACTCGTGTAAATTTGTAGACGACATCAATTTTAATGCACTTTCTCTATTCTCAAATTGGATTAAAACTTTGTATGCACCCTTGTATATCATTTTCGTGATATTTTCAATGCCTGCCGCTCGTAACCACTTTGCCATACCAAATTGCTTGGGTAACATTTCTTTATTACTTGTGACACAAACAACACATTTTTCGGATTCGTTAACATCCTTGTCCACGCACAAGTCACGGTCCTTCGAATCTCTTCTAGCAGGTCTCTTATGTCCTCTCACAACCGTGACAAAGCCTTCGTCATCCTCCACAATTTCCTCATCATCTTGGCGTCCTCTCTTTTCTGGCATCCGTTGCTCGCCCTTCTCTTTTTCATACACTCTCCTCTCTGCTGTCAAATTCCTGTTATCTTGTTGCTCACTTTCTTCTCCTATATCCTCCTCCATTATCTCACTACTACTGGTGTAGCAAAAATCAACATTAGTCTGTTCGTCACCCATTTAAAATTATCATAACTAAAATGAGTAAAACAACTAAAACTTGTCGCAAGAAAGACGTATATGCGCGCGCGTAAAACGTGTGCACATGCGTTGCCGGCTCACACGCGACTGCGATATATCTGTAGTTAAATTGTACATTTCTGGCGCTTAAAGCGTGAGCATGTGTGAAGGCTTAATAATATTAGGTACTGTCTACGCTTCGTGATTTTTTAATAAAATAAAACAATCTAGTATGATTATGCTTTCCTGATAACGACTGCCTCGTTGGTTTAGTGGTTGCTAAGCGCAACTGCTGAGCATAAAGTCCCGGGTTCGAATTGAGCAAAGTGTCACTAGGTTTTCAGATTAGGTTATTCTCAGTAGCAGCACGGAATCTGGATTAGTGCCTGGTCGATGGCAATAGGCTCGCCCCCTATTAAGTAAATTGGGGCCAGTTATGTTATAGGCACCTCTGTCTATCCCTTCGGGGAATACAAGTGATGTTATGTTACATTATGTTGATATAATTATGTATTATACTCCTCACAATTTAACGTTATCGAAATATTATTACTGCATCGTTATTTGTCTTATGTTATTCTGCATTTAGTACAGGCCTTCTGTCTCCATTGCATTGTGTATTACGTTGGAGACGATTTAAAATTGAGGTCAATTACGTGCGGAGTCCCCGACCAATAACGCGTGTAGCGAAACCAATACGGGTTAATGTTTGTACTATGACGCTCTTGACCTTTATTGGGAAGGCAGAAGTGATGAGGAAGATAGAAAACTAATGTTTAAAAGACATAGATTAGATGGAGAATTTTATATTCATTCGCATTTTCCATGTAAGGCATAATATTGTATAATAAAAAATGTATATATTTGTTTTTTTAGTACAAGCTTTTATTTAACTTGCAATGTTTGTATGTACCTATGTATTTGAGGTTGTTTAGGTCAAATCTTGCAATATAATTTAGAACCACTTTTTGACATCCGATTGAAATGAAATGCATACTTAAATAGGTTTGGTGACAATACAATATTATGGTACTTTTGATTTAAAGCTTATTTTAAAAATAATATAAATATTAAACGACTGTATTGGCGAAGTGGCTTAGACTAGACTAGACTGCAAAAAAACCGTGCGTAGTGTATTCAATTCCTAACCGGGACAAATAATATCGTGCTGTATCACCCTTCACTTCGAATCCCGGTAGAGCAAAATGTTACTGGGTTTTTCCATTAGGTAATTCTCAGTAGCAACACGGAGTTTGGATTTATACCTGGATTATGGCAATAGGCCCACCCTACATTTGGAACTGTAACATAACTGGTGAAATGTGGGTATATAATACAGGCGTGATGTTATGGAGTATCTGATAGTTCTTGGTTCACACATTTACTACCCTGAAGTATACGATGGACCAACATTAGATATTCAATCATACGTGCTTCTGGTATTTTATTGGTTTATTCCAAACGCCAAGAACAGAAACAAAAATCGAAGAACAATATAAAGAAACTAGAAATCTTACCACAAACCTTACTTAACAATCTAGGTACATAAGCTTACTAAAACCACATAAAGATCTAGGCATCCCACATAGATTCTAAATTAGGAATGATCTAGCGTGCTCACAAAAGATAATAGAAGGTGTTATCTTGATATACCGCTGTGTTTATAGCGTCCCTCAAATTAGTGCGGAATACTCAAGTTGATTACAAAGTAGGCGGATGGCCGAAAACTGGGTCCCTTATTTGGTATAAGACTCTTATGACAAATCAATGAATATAGATTCGTCAATATGTCAGTTCTTATTGACTTTCTCGATGGTTTCAAACCACGACTTTAAAAGTCTTGAGTTTGATTTGCAGGTCGGGGAAAGTGTTATTGGGTTTTCGCTTTTATGCTCAGTAGCAGCACGAATATGTTCATCCCCTATTATATTGGTACCTAACGTTACACTACGTTATTGGTACCTATAATCTATAACTGGCGAAATGTTGGTGTAGATTCCATACATAACTGCTGTGGTAGAGATTCTCAATTAAATATTTTTAGTTCACCAATGAATCATTTCCATTACAGGTCGTACGTTTACCTTTTATAAGCATGTTAATATTAATATCATTAGTAATGGATCATAAAGTTTTATTATAATTGACCAGCCACCGTACTTTGTTGTCTGGCTCATTGAGTCGTTTCGCATAGGATTAACTGGTGACGTCACAATGCTTTGACTATAATTATATATGCAAAACTATGTTCTGTTTGTAGCTAGATGACAATGGTCGGGTTATATTCACATCGTAAGACGGGGAGTGATGCTAATGGTTTGATACATGCAGCCAGTAGGAAGTCACGTAAGGAAGCAAGAATCTAGAAGACATATTGAATCAGAGAAGAGCTTGTGCATATATTATGTAGCAGAGACTATCACGCGTTCACATACCGACACATATTGCAAAATATATATCAAATATAGGGGACCAGTTTGAATTTTGTATGCCTTAATGCGAAGGAGACAATATTGTTTTGTACTTTGAGTGTTGGTACAAACCAAGTGTCATAAGTTATTTCAATAATATTTTATACAAGCGAATAGCTCATGTCTTCGCGTGTAGAATTATTTATTAACTAGTTACGCCCTGGGGAGTTACCCGCTACATTGTTTCGGGATAAAAAGTAGTCTATGTGTTAATCCAAGGTGTCAGTTACCTCCAAATGAAATTTCATCAAAAACCGTTTGAGTGTGGAGAGGTAACAAACATACAACACACACAAACACACTCACAAACTTTCGCCTTTATAATATTAGTGTGATCAATAAGTCAATCAGATCATAGCGCAACGGACTACCTATGGTGCACTAAACGTTCACTTAGGTAGAGTTTCTCATGTTGGCTCTTTACTCACACCCTAAACAATTTTGTGAAAGATAGTTTCTTTTTATTTGTTTTGTCTTTAAAAAAACGTCGCCTTACACACTTATCCCTCAGGAGTTAGAGCAGTTCTTCCATTTGTTAGAAATTCAATACTTAAGAAATACTATTAGAAAATCAATAAAATATTATTCAAACTGCGTGAATAATCCACAAAGAAAATCCTTTTTCTAATCCTCGCTTCTTGCAGCTTAATATTCTAATTTATTTCAACCTTGAACAGAATTCAAGGTCTCGTTTGGCATCGGATGTAATAAAGCACGAGGAACATCAACCAAATCGGCGGCAAATTGGAGGTGCTATAAATACACGGCGTGCAGATATCGGGATTATTAAGATTTTCAGCAGCCACGGAGATAAGAACACTCACAAAACAAACTTCCCCTGCCAACTAATATTGATTGGTGGTTTTATTCATAGTATAGACAATTTAGCTTTTTCAATTGGACTGCCTCGTTGGTCTAGTGGTCGCTAAGCGCGACTGCCGAGCACGAGGTCCTCGGTTCGAATCCCAGGTTGGGCAAAGTGTTACTGGGTTTTTCCATTAGGTAATTCTCAGTGGCAGCATGGAGTCTGGATTTGTGCCCGGTTGATGGCAATAGGCTCGCCTCCTATTACATTGGGACCTAAAAACACACTGGCGAAATGTAGGTGTACTATATGTGCACCTCTACCTACCCCTTCGGGGAATACAGGCGTGATGGAATGTTTTATAGACAATTTGGAATTCTGCAATGAGGTTTTAGTTACCATAACTGATAAAAAGTCCCGTAAAGATGTTAAGAAAAACCCTTCAAATTAATTTACATTTTATTTTTTGTCTATAGCATTTTGTGGTAACACCGTTTTGGGAGTTTGGTATAGGGCACACCACTTACTTACAATTGGTTGGTTGATGCCGTAGGTTTTAACCACGCGCTCGAGATGTTTTCAATCGTCTTGGCTCATACCTTTATGAATATTGGAAGCACTCGCAATATGACGCTTTCATTTCTTTTTTGACATTTTTTTATATACCAATGATATTTCGGGACTGGAAGAGCCTTGAAGATGTTAAGCTACCGTCAGTGTTTACACGATTAAACCTTTGTACCTACTAAGAAACTACTTGATTAAAATACTAACAAAAACGTAATACGATGTATCTTCTTCTTATTATCGAGTTGATACAATTTTAATAAACACTCGATTTAAGGCTGGAAGTGAAAAAAAACTTCCAAGATTAATATCAATGGACATCAAAATTGGATTTTTGTGTATACGCATTCTCCAAAATGCCAACAAAGAGTGTATCGTGAACTAGATTTATTTGGGTCAACAGTGACAAATTAGGGTTGTTGAACACTTCACTAAGGGAGTTCGATACGGCCGTCGCTGCGCCGCGAAGCGACCTACGCGGCGTAATTACTGGCAATCACAGTTAGTAACTTCGCTATCGAGGCACGTCCCTAGGGCTCTTAGCCGGTTGGCTACTTGATCAACAAGTGCCTGTATAATGCAGCTGCACTATGTAGTGGTATTCCTTGGAGCTTTGCTTTGTAGACTAACGCAATTCATTATTTGTTAAAAACTTTTTATCGAGAAAACTCAATATCTTAGTTTGTACTAGTTAATAAAGATACTAGCTTTTCATTATTATTTTTCTTTTATAGGTTGATAGAATATATTCTATAAATGCTTACGTTAATAAATGAACAAAGAGTTTAAGAAAGAATAGAACAAAAAGGTCGATAAAACCAATAAACATCATCAGCCTATTTCAAACCACTGCAGAGCAAAGGCCTCTTCAAATAAAAATATAGGAAAAATAATAACATAAACAAAAGAAAATCGCAAGCGAAAAAAAACTCACTGAGCCCCTGTTTACAAATCGTATGTCTAGATGGCCTCCGCCGATTGCCACTTCGTAAATCGAAATTAGATTTATTATTATTATTATTATTATTTATTATTACCACAACATAACACCATTACAGTTTACAACCAAAGCGATGCTATATTAAACTTACGAACTAACAGTAAAAAACAATTATAAAATATAAAACAACATAAAAAAAACAAAGCCTTATCGTATCCTAAATTATAATTTCTAAGCACTTTTGTGTCGAGGTGTGAAGGTAAGTTCTATACATTTATTATGAAGCTATCGAGTCGAGTATATCTCACGCGACATACTAATGGTTCCGACGTGAATGAATGAGGCAGCCAGTTGAAAAATACGTTAAGGATTAATATATTATTATGTTCGTGTTATGAATGACTTTTATATACAGCGAGCAGCGGCCTGGAAATTCGTCGTAAAAAAGCTGTTGCTTTTTTAGAATAAAAAGCCTATGAGGTAAGTTAAAGTACAGTCTATCTCCAAATACAATTTCATTATAATCAGTTGAGTCGTAATAAGGACACAGATAGACTGGCTTACGTTACAAGTTACGTTCACATTCATAATGTGTTATTAAAGGCCTACCTATGTATGTACCGGAGTAGGTCAAAGACCCTGCTAATTATAAGTTGGTTTCAAAATTCCAAAGACTAATTAGTCTTCTAAGGTATATTTAAACTTTATAAATAAAATTACGTCTGCAGTCTGCTGCGACAGCACATGAAACCAGAACAGATGTTTTATTTGAAGAAATATCATGTAATTAGCGTAACAGTCTTACAATATACTCAATCAAGACGCTTCGCAATTGGATTGGTGGATGCAGCACATCTTTGACTTCATACATTCTTGGAAAGCAAAGGGTAGAAAAAAGTAACATATCTAAACAAAGTAACTATCTAACGAAAAAAGTAACTATATCGTCATTGAATAGTACAATGTCTCAAATTCTATATTCTACACAATTCCTATTATTTATTATCGGTATTAAACCGCCTTTTAAACTTAAACACCTCTGGCTATTGACTCTGTTGTTTGGCATGCAAAAAACAGTAAGAATGTTTAATCAATGATTAAATTATACCATTAATAATTAAATATTGTAGCGTCCCGTGGGGCGCCGGGCCAGAATAGTACCTTCCCATCTCGTCTCGTTGAAAGTCTTAGAAGGCGACTTAGACAAAATCCAGAAGGTGAAGCAGCGTTTTTTATTTCTTCACCACTAATACTGAGATCCCCAAGCCCAAGCGCGCTTGTACCAACAGTAGACGTTTATTACTTGACTACTCTTTTCGCATCGTCGATATGAAGTCAGTATAGTTGAATTATAAGGACATAAATGACTCCAAATAGATGTTTCCTACATACTTGGATAGTTTGGCACCAATATAAACAGTAAACTTAGCTCTTAACAACTTCCTTCAGGAAGGACGTCACGAACGACAGGAGACTAAACTACCATTAACTACGCAAACTTTAATAGGCCTCAATGCGAAAAGCTAGTTATGTTATAATGTTAAGTATAGGTTTTAATTTATAACAAAGATATAAATCATAATCTGAAAATCTTTTCCCAAATATGTTAAGTTCGGCTTTCTGTCAAACCGTATACCAGAATAATCTGCGGCTATGTTATTCTTCATAGAGTGACTGTTTAGCTTATCTCCATAATACACTAACATGGTAGGTACTACAATACCGATATGACACCTGTAGTAAGACTGGTTGTCAGGTTGTCGTAAGCAAATATTTACACGGGGTAAAGTCACAGGAGGGAGCTAGTCTCAAATCAACATGTAGTGTTGAGCTACTTTGAAACAAGTAATGTGTTCTCAAAGTTCGGGCCACAGGAATGGTTCATTTGGTACGAATCGGCGTCCGGATTGATTCCATCTGAATTGTAAGATCAGTAAACACGGTGCATATATTATGTGGGTTCCGTAGACGGTAATGAACAGGGATGGGAAGATACATCTTACTGTGTGTTTGAACCTACCTCCTGCTCTCTCATTTTAATGACTGTAAATCCGAAAGGTTTTTGATCTACCGTTGTTGCTACGCTGTCAATTTATTAGGAGCAATGAAAAATCTATCTATTTTCGTTCTTTGTAGATGCCCCTTTAATAGCATTTATGCAAGTAAAATGTATTCTAAAGATATAACCGATGAGATACATTTTATGAGGTAGGAAATTGACTAGAAGATGGTCGAAATCCAGAATTCGGGATCAGCATAGGCTTGCCCGCAGGACTACATTTGGACTAAATGTACGAAAACATAGCTCTGCCTACGCCTCCGAGGAATACAGGCTAGACAAGTTACAGAAGCCACAGTCAAAGATCTTCCAGGAAAAAACTAATCAATATTTAAGTACTTTTACATTATTTATAAAATAGTTGTTAGGTTATTCTACGAATTCTCTTTTCTTACTTTGACAGGCATGTAAGGTAATTAATATCCTGGAGACATGATTTCAAAGAAGTTACCAGTTATAAATAGGACATTGGCTCGGATCTTCTTCATCAGCCCCTTTTCAATTCATTCTTAAAGCAGGACATTAACCGTAGTGGCGGCGAGATGCTGCATTGCACTGGTAAGGGGGCAGTAGTCCTATGTTATAATAACGAACCTATTGAATTTCATTATTGGTGGTGTAAACGGATCATTGCCTTCAAGACTTGCTTTATTATCCACAGAACGGAATTATATACCCAATATGACCCCCATTGACAAATCAGTTAATTTATTAATTTACCTCATACCTCAATCTTGGCAAGCCTTTTTCCGATATTCTCCACTTACCATTAAGTACATAATACCTGTAACTATAAGGTAGGTAAAATAATCTAACGTTTTTCAAATGGTCTGGTCTGGATGGTAAATAAAACTTGGCCTATATACTAATGTCGGCCAAGTTTTAAGTTTTTACAAAATTATATAATTCCTTTATAATTTCAAGACGTGGTCGACTACGAATTTGATACTAATTTCATTAATATTAATTGCCTTCATTAGTTTATGCCTCAGTGGTAAGCGTGCTATTTACTTTTGATATTTCGTTTGGAACTCTGAAATCTTAACCACGCAGCTACGTTTTATTGTCGTAAGTTTAATGTTAAGAGTTAACTTTGCATCTAAATAAGATAGGTTCAAATAAGAATTTTTTTCTTTAAAGTTGAAGTTTTTTTTCAGATTTTCTTTTTGCTAGTGGCAAATAAACGGAAACTGATATATCGCTGAACAATGAACATACCTGGGGGTAACCCGGATGCCCCACGATACGAGAGACGTTTTTTTTATCTTGACGTCAATGTTTCAGCCACCCTGTATTATAGTACCTACCTAGACAAGTCTAGAATAGATGAATAATTTGACGATGTAGCAGTACAGTGTACCTACATTATAAATGAAAATCCTGAAATTGAGTCACGCACAACTGGAATATTGATAAGGCTATTAGCACTGCTATTAGATTATCTATTTGTAGACTAAATAAGTTGAATAGTATAGAAATATCATTAACTAATATTATAAAGGCAAAAGTATGTTTGTTACTTCTATACTCTCGAACGGCTGGACGAATTTTGGTATGAAGGTAGTTGACCCTGGACTAACACATACGCTACTTTTTGTCCTGAAAAAAAAATGCAGGTAACACCGCGGGGCGCAGCTATATATAATTATAAAGTTCTATGTTCTATCGGTAAAATTAGTTTTCGAAATGATTATCAATTAAAAAAATATTTGTGCGTTTTCATACACATACCTCGAACCAAAAACACTGTGTCAATTAATTACCAATAAGTACTATTGGAACAAAAGTGTGTAAGAACGAGAAGTCTCGAAGAGATCCAAAAAGCTGGCTTTCTAGACGGATGTAAACAGGGCCTTAAGTCTGCTATTACAATAGTGTCAGAATGATCGATCATTGATCTGATAATTGTCGATTTTGACAAGTTTGGTAATCTGCTAACCTAAAAGCGTCATTATGACTTCCCAATGGTCAACCACTGACACTTCATTGAAATAAATGATATAGAATGGTAGAATCTGGTAGAATTACCATCCTATTACGAGACCATTGACTGACCAATGATCGGCCATTATGAATTTAGCAGATTACGAACTTTTAACAAAATGACAATGGCATCGTGTTGGAATGACGAATTTATAAAAAATAGCAGACTCGGGGCCCTGATATTAGCATGTCAAGTTCTTACTTAGGTATTTCAAAGAATACAATGTGTTAACGTTGACGGAAACTTCTCGCTACACCAGACCAATAGCTATAACTTCGTGATTTATCGCACTTCGTTAAAAAGCTGCCCAACCTATTAATCTTCGTCTTTTACTTGCTACGTACGCCATCAGCTATTCATACTGAACTGCGGAATATTGAATACTAAAAAGGAAAGTGCCTGCCTCGTTGGTCTTGTCACTAAGCGCGACCACTGAGCGTGAGGTTTTGGTTTCGAATCTCGGGTCGGGCAAAGTGTTATTGGGTTTTCCATTTGGTACTTTTCAGTAGCAGCACGGAGTCTGGATTTGTGCCTGGTTGTTGACAATAGGTTCACCCCTTATATTGGGACCTACACCATTACTGGCGAAATGAACCTGTACTATATGTGTACCTCTGCCTACTCCACCTCCTTCTACCTATTATGTAAAAAGAAAAGTTTTGTAACATAAAATAATAAAACATTATTATAATTTTTACCGCTACAATTTATTAGGTTTTACTATAATAACTTTCTAGAGTGTTATCCATATTATTTACTGTGTATTCCGTATTCGTGAGTATAACCGGAATATACAGTAAATAATTTATGAGGTTATTTAAAAAAGGTCAAAAATCTCATTCTTTTAAAACTAATATTGTGTATCTTCGATTGTTTATTGGTTGATCATCTAGAACGGTATTAGACAACCGTGGCCGTGCCCAGACTCATAACACGCTTGGCGACACGCCAATGCCTGTGTACCACTACCCTAATCATTTTTATCGACCTTCATAAGCTCTGAGACCTAATAAACTATACAGATAGCAACTATACACACGTAATATGTATAACAACAAATACTTATGCTTGCCTCAAAGTTGTAGAAGTCAATATGTTGCCCAATGCTAGGAATTTCTCATGTAGCATGGGTACGTCTGAATGAAATATCATCTACACAAACACCCAGACTTGATACAAATCTACATTTTTTTTTCCTATGCGGGAATCAAACCCTGCGCCAATGACAATGTCAACCACTAAAACTTATTTCTATTATAAACCTCTGCATACGGCTCGTACGCAGATTACAAATTATCTTAATTGCACTAACTTTTGTATGAACACTACAATCATAATTATAAATAGTAAATACACAGCAGTTTTCGTATTTATAATGAGTTGATGTAACCGCACTACCTCACGAACCTTAGATTTATTTTTTGTGTATCATATTGAGTTGAATAATGGTCATGACGATTGGTTACGGGCGGAGTAAAATATGGTAGGTTGGTGAAAATATTGTGTAAACAATTAGCACTTTTAGTATTTACGTCCCTAAATAAATCAATTTATGAAATAATGAATAACTCGTAGACTGCCTCGTTGGTCTAGTGGTTGCTAAGCGCGACTGCTGAGCACGAGGTCCTGGGTTCGAATCCCGGGTCGGGCAAAGTGTTACTGGGTTTTTCTATTAGGTCATTCTCAGTAGCAGCACGGAGTCTGGATTTGTGCCCGATTGATGGCAATAGGCTCGCCCCCTATTACATTGGGACCTAAAACACAACTGGCGAAATGTGGGTGTACTAAATGTGCACCTCTGCCTACCCCTTCGGGGAATACAGGCGTGATGTTATGTGTATGTGTGTGAATAACTCGTACTATTGGATATTTCTGCAGTTATGCCTGCCTCTCTCTCTGCCTCTTTAAGAGTTCATGGTGAGGGGGTTGTTCGAAATTATCATGTTCAAATAAACTTGTATGGTAATAATAATAGTATAGTTTTAATTAACTTATTCCCGTGAAGGGCTACAGCTATATACTAGCCAATTATTCATTATTTTTTTTAATCTGAATTAATGACTCCTCTCTTCTCCTTAAACTACTTAAAATAATAACTAGGTACTATTTTTAAAGATGAATAATATCCATCATTATAAGACCTTATAACCCTTAGGTTGCTGAAGAAAAATAACCAGGCAACTAAGTATTTTTCAGACGCACTCGTGCATATACCAATTTGGACAATTTCACTGTAATTACATTCTTCAGTCATCGGTCAAGAGTTCTCCTGACAATCCTTTCTCCATAATTACACATACTCCATGAAGCTATATAGTAGCACTTACCTTTGCTATTCATAAATGTATATTGGTTGCATCCAAACAAATGGACTCTCATTTTGGAATCGTTACTAGGAATATTTTCACTAAAATGCGATATGTATGTACAATGTACATTAGCAAAACACAGCTACAATGCGATTCGGCTTTTTGTGATGAAACCCAGCGGCCTGCGGTTTCACGTGCCACTGAGGTTTGAGGCTTACTGCCAAAATATAAATTATAATTATAACTTTAACAACATAGTTATTGCGTATGTAGTTAAAAAGGTAGGTTTCATTTAATTATAAACTAGCTTTTGTCTATCTCTATAGAACTAGAATTTTTATTAGCGTTGGTGGATTTATCATGAATACACATAGAAATAAGGTCGTTGGGTAGAGTAAAGCTTGTCTACTAGAGCAAGCAAACGACCAAGGTGCTCGCGTGCAATGTACATTAATGTCTCTATATTATTTCTTACAGGTAGTACCTAGGTCTATTATAGAACACCGGAGTTGGTCTTTTTAGAGGTCCCGAGACTTACCTTATTGGTGACCACCGAGGTGATTTTAGTGAGAAAAAATTCCCATACTCCCCGGTCCCAACCCCACAGGGGCCAGTTTCGAAGGTTTCCCCCCAAACAAACAAAAAAGATACCTAGTGTCGAATAACAATTCTGGCACGAAAGGCTATTATAGTACATTATTATTACTACTGGTATAATGGAAAGCAGTAATTTCTAACCACAAGTGTTGTCGAATTGGTGAACTACTAATAGCAAGGTGTGGGTGCATTAATGTACTAAGATGGTTGACCACAATTTAAAGGTAACTTGACCGAACGAGTCATGTGAGAGTCTACCTAGAAACATTTATAGGTAGCTACATACCTAGATAGGTACACGTATAACATTATAGAAACCAAGATACAGGAACCCACGTAACTATCTGTTTGTAAACGTCCCAGTAAAGTATATATGAAATCTATACAAACATGATCATCAGCCGGAAGACGTCCGCTGTTAAACAAAGGCCTCCCCCTTAGAGGCCATAATGAACGACAGCTTTCCATTTGCATCCACCGGTTGCCTGCAACTCTACTATAACCAAACATTTAATTAATAGGCAACTTAAAAGTAAATCACACACACACACACAATAATAAGGTAAAAACACACACACACATAACAACACGCCTGTATTCCCCGAAGGGGTAGGCAGAGGTGCACATACAGTACACCCACATTTCGCCAGTTATGTTTTTAGGTCCCAATGTAATAGGGGGCGAACCTATTGCCATCAACCGGGCACAAATCCAGACTCCGTGCTGCTACTGAAAATTACCTAATGGAAAAACCCAGTAACACTTTGCCCGACCCGGGATTTGAACCCAGGACCTCGTGCTCAGCAGTTGCGCTTAGCAACCACTAGACCAACGAAGCAGTCTACGCTACGAATCTAATTCGCAAGAAATAAGGTATTAGCTAATCTAGCACAATTAGTTCCTAACCACAACCGCTTCTAATTAACTTTATTTATATAATTAATTTCACTAATCCCTGGCTGTGCACAGCCAACAATCAAAGAGATTACTGTGTCTCAGGCACCGGCCACCTAACATCGACCTACTTAGCAGCATAGAGGAAAATGCCTGAAATAACTTACGCCTACATAGGGTATGAATAATATAGTGTATCTGGAGATCTATCTCTATATTATTTTTGAAAATCACATTGCGCAATATGTCTAATATTTAGGGTGATTGATTGTCAGACTTTTAGCCAACTGATTCTAACAAAAGTTCTACGAATTACTTGACGTGTTTTTGGACGCGCTTCTCGGTTTCTAAAGTGATGATCACCTATCCATAGATCAACCATCAAAATTACAGCTTAACCTTCTTACATCGGACCGTGCAATAATCAGCCTCAGCCACAAGCTTAAGATGCAGATATATTATAATTAATTCATTTGTCTAAGTACTATTTGATTAAGTTCGGCATCAACGTCGTTTATATGAAGATTTTGACAGCGCAGGACGTTGACATGCGGTGTAGTTCACTTTGAAACTCTACAAAACATAGTAGAGCTCTCGTCTTCTCAAACTGAATTAAAAAGATAGATCAATAAATGACGTCATCAAATTAATTCTGAACAACTTGTAAGAACGGTTGAAAACGTGATATTATGTAGTCCATACATGCTAGTCAAATATACTTATTAGCTCACTAAAAGATATTAATATTATACTACTAGGATTACCCTTGGTTTTCATAACTATCGTCCTTTTGCTGACACCGACGTGCGACAGATAAATAGATAGGATACAGATATCCACGATTCCTTACATCTTTAATCCACACATTTTGAATAATCAATACCATAATAAAAAATGATTATTTAATCAGCAACAATATCTACATAAAAAATCGACAATATGCAAAAGATAGAGTACCATCTAAATAGCAATATTAATGAGTGTAATTTGGCACTACATTCGCACGATTTACATATAGCTCGTTCCATTTATACTCCAAGTCGCTGTTTTGCATCCAACATCGTTTCCTATGTGGTAATTGGATTTCGAGGTGTAGGAAATGGAAATTATGATACTAAAATCATATATATAGGTACGTAAGTTGTCTCTTCGCAAGGGATTTCAATAGTAATATAATGCGTTTCCGAGTTTCATAAGTATTCTGTATGGTGTTAAGCATCTGAAGGTTTTCATTACATTATTGTTTAAAATTACGGGCAGCCGGTGGATGCAAGGCAAGCTGTCGTTCATTGTGGCGTTCTAAGGTAGAGGCCTTTGTTTAATAGTGGACGTTTTTCGGCTGATGATGATGATGATGGTTTAAACATTCTTGCATGATTATTTTGTTAATAGATATTAATTTTAAAACCAGTCCACCATATTGTATCTTAAACTAAAAATGGTTTTCCACTATCGAGAGAGATGATTTATAATTTCATATTTCACATTATTTTGAAAAATTCTTGACCTAGATACTTTTTTTATATTTCAGGTCATTCGTATTATAAAATAATATAGGCTATCTGTTCGAGTTGAGAACATTACATATTTATTATTATTTTAGGTTTATTACCTGTGAAAATTTGCGAGTTTCCTGTTAGCTATGTCACATTCAATATACATAAATAAACCATACTATATATTTCTATCATCTGGAGTAGACATTTTATACCCTAGACTTATAAATATACATAAAATCGATGGAAAATAGTTCAGCACACTATAAAATGTAGGCTATAATAACAACAGTCCTAGAAAAAGTTGACAAAAAGCTATAAAACATATTTATATTTAATGTCTTCTATTAACATGTTATGTAGCAAATAATGTCACAGACAGAAAGTTTTAAATAATACACAAAATTCGCTACGTGTTCGCAAATAAAAAATATCTATCAAGAAAATCTTTGACTCAACAATTTTTGTATTAAAAAATGTGTAGGTATCCCGGCTTGGCGTTCTAATGATCTCTATTCTGTCATTGAGACCGTCCGTGTGTCCGTGTTGTCGAAAGCCCTTTGCATCATCCCAGCATCTTGAAGGTTGAGAAGAGGTCCTCCGGCCAGCCTTGATCTCTCGAGCATCACTCCCGGTGTCAATAATAACGTCGTCAGAGTAAGCAAAGTGTCGCCCACTCGGCTCTTGTAAAAATTTGCAAATAAGTGTCCGCTTTGTTATAAGCTTGCCAAAGTGAAAAGTGGGGTAGCTTTACACTTTTCCAAAGGTCCCCTCAAAGTGTCTGACATTTTTCATTTCTGCTGCGTAATACATGTTTGATTTAACCTTTGTACGTAACTAGATATTCCTATTGATTTTTATATTACAAAAGTTTGCAAGCAAGATTGAGCGATGCAATGTAATCCATAGCAAAAATGTAAGATAGTAAACGAAGTCGAACCCATGATACTAAGGAAAGTTTTAGGGGTAAGTCCAAAAGTCCTTGGCAGGTGCTAAGGGTTTTTATAATTGTTATGAATAACATGACTGCCTCGTTGGTCCAGTTGTCGCTTAGCGCGATTGCTGAGGATGAGGTCCTGGGTTCAAATCCCAGATGAAGCAAAGTGTTCTTGAGTTTTACCATTAGGTAATTCTCAGTAGCAGCACGAACTCATTCATGTCCGATTGATGGCAATAGGCACGCCCATGTGACATAACTGGAGAATTGTGGGTGTCCTATAGCCCTCCGCCTACCCCTTTGGGATACAGGCGTGATGTTATGAAATAAATTAAGTCTGAGGCTCCAGCATATAACTTTACAGGTTTCCACAATAGATCTGGTTTTACTCATTATTTCGTTTAAAACTACAGCTGGGTTATGGCTGGTTTAAAATAGGGCTGTAGAGAGACCCATAGCTCGTCACTACCGGTCTAAAGGTGAGGACAGCATGGTGGTTATTTTGTGTACAGTACCTACTGTAATGGTCCCTATGGAAGACGCCATTGAGAGGGTGTAACGTGCGGCCCATAAATTAATAAAAGTTAATAGAAAAAGTTTCCCTATCCTACGAATTAATTCAACCCTAAACTGTGAATGAAAATTCCAAAGAAAGAACAAACGCAAGAATTATTGCATTAAGTAAGAAACTCTATTACAATGTTTCTACATTATATTAAATTGTATCAATACTAATTTACATTTTAACAGTGCCTATCAATTAAATTCAACTTTATTGTTCAATTAATGAAATTAATTGCTTTCAACAGTCGCCTACGACTCGTCTACGAAATAAAAATGGATGTGGGGTAGCTTAACGTTTAATGTAGCAATGTTAATAACTATCATTGTTAATTAAAAGACAATTTAATTAAATGAAATCATTACGAATAGCCAATATATTTTTATTTCACTGTTTAAACTGACTGTTACTAAGTTTCTAGGTATCTAACAGAAAATTATCAAAAAGTTTCAAAATAATTTTGATCTCCGTATAAAATTGTATACAAAAGCGTTTCTATTAAAAGTAAATTGTAAAAGAAAATCGTTTCTTAACTATCCACAAAAATATTTTAACGGTATTTGAAATACGCAGTGATAATTTTTACGGACACCTACATTAGAAGAAAAAACATTTTCAACATAAATTAAAGTGTAAATCGTAAAATATTAACACACACGAAACACACCGAACGAGGAAAAAACTCTATGTAAATTTCATTATATGAAATAAACAAAAATTACCTTTTTTAGCAACCTTAAGCTCTTATCGCAAATTGAATCATTATAAGATCGTACCTAGTCTCGGAAAAAACGTATCTACTCAAATCCTAAATAGCCCGTACTTATAAATACATTAGTAAGCAAAATTATGGATTCATACCCTTGTATATTAATTATTAGAAGCAAGTCATGTATAATTATAACAAAACAAAGGTGAATTCCGAGCTAAAGGGCGGACAACCACTGAAATTTCCCTACTATGGCGCGTCTCAACCTCTCAGTGCAATTTGAACGGTGACGGGACGCGGGCGCGCGCTCTACGCTCCACACCCGACTCGCTCTCTCTACGAAAAACTTAGAAACTTATCGAGATACCATCTAAATAAAACAATAAATATGAAACAATACTACGAGGTGTTTCAGTGAGTGCCAGTGAAATGTTCTCGTGAAGTTTATTACCGTGGTTCGAGGATTTGAATGTCTTGAGGTAACAATTGTTTATGTAATTTTGTCTTATACGCGGCACGTAGCATCTGACTATCGAATCAATCTTGTTATCAAATGACCCCGCGGTGTCGAGAGATGTTCGTTCAATTTAATAATGCCTCAATTTATTGCCGTATTACTTTTTAAGGACGTGCGAATAGTAGTATGTGAGTGCCGCTGTATATAAATAATTATCACTTGTATAATCAATACAATTACATAATTATTACATTTAGGTGGCATTGTATTATAAACAATAGGTTACTGCGTTAAAGTAGATACATTAGGTAACGTAGACGCCAGATAAACATTAATTAGATTGCTTCAACACTTGTAATATTTAAGTATACATTATCATTTATCAACAATGTACAAATTGTACAATAATAATTGAAGATAGCATGATGTAAGATGAAGCAAGTCGTACGACTACATTTATTCAATGAAAATTTTCCTGGGTAAGTACATATCGGGAGCTACGCATCATTGCGTTTTAAATTATAATTAGCATCTAATTAGACTCAGTTTGGACGTATGCACTGAATATATTATTATACCTACATTAATACACACAAGGAATTAGTTAGGCCCTATAAATTGATAGTACATTAATGTCTGGTGACAAATTACTTGACGTGCCAGAGAAAATTGACGCTAACTTTGGGCTCTATACTTATCGGAAAGTTGTGTTAGCTTATGAGATAACACTGAGAGGCCTCAACTTTTATATGGGAAAGTTATAATGTTGGGTAACTAGGAAATTTTAATGGTATTACACTGTTTGGGCTGTCCCCATCCTCTGACTTTTGGACCACTGTACTGACTTCCATGAAGTCCTTAGACTAGCTCCAACATATGGATAATAAGGAAACAATGTTTGGACTCTGCCTTAGGCTCTTGCCCTTGTACTCATTAAGTACATATAAATGAAATATAAATAAAGCGTATATTATTGAGAGATAGTATTCTAGGTATTATACGAAGAAAAATAACGAAAGAAAGTAGATATTTAACGAGTATTAAGGTGCAGCTAATAATTTTAATATTTGTGTTTTTTTTTCAAAAAGTTGTACAGGATAATTTTTGGGAATTCATCCCTTAAATGACCCTTACTCTCGGTACAGAGAAATATGACTTAATTAGACGCAGCGTTAGCAGTCCTCCCACTAGGTGGACCGAGGGTATCGTCAGAGTTGGGAAACCGGTGGATACAAATGGCAAGCTGTCGTTCATTGTGGCGTTCTAAGGGCGAGGTCTTTGTGCAACGACAACGTCTTCCGGCTTATGATGATGATGATGATTTATCAATTACGTATGTAACCTAAAATACTAACAATTAAGGGTGTGTGATAAGAGACTATTTAGACATAGGGTGTCTATAATATATGCCGAATATCTTTGGCAACATTAATCACGCCATAAATGTTACATTCAAACATGGTCCTAGGTACTCAGCCGCCGCTGATTTACAATACTATGGTATCCAATTCGCGTCCCGAATGGCGATAATAACAATAACTGGTAATAACCACCCATGAATACCTATACTGGCATTCTGTTTGTAACTTCAATGTTTTACTATTTCGGAGGCCTATATTTAGTAGCGAACGTCCGCGCCACCTTATACGACCTGTAGATTATGTATATGTCGTTATATTTTATGACATAATACATTACAGCTTTGGGGAAGTAATTCAAGCCAAGGTTAGTCTAATCTGTATGTCTGTGTATCCATGTGGATAGCCTGTTCGATGCAAGCAGGCAATTTAGTTATTAAAATCTTTTAATCTTTTATGGTTAAGTTTTTTGTAATCTAGGATGGTTTATTTAACATTACTGCATTGGTAGTAATAATGATTATATTATTTACAGATTATTTTAAACTTGTGTTGGAAAACAACAAAAAAATAGTTATTAACACAATGATAAATATTGTAGTGTTTCCATCTGCTGTTTATATTTAAATACAGCATTAATAACATTTTAAGTATTTATGTATTTTAAACCAATGCAAATTGTTTGCGTTTACAGATTGAAGCTGTGTTTAAACGAATTGGTAATGCTTACTTAGTTGGCGGTTTTAATAGAGAAATTGATTGCACTGCATTAAAATCAAAATGGAATAAACTTGGTTTAAAGATTTTTTATTTATTCAAAAGAACAATGTTCACTTACGAATAAACATAAGGCTAATGAGTTATGATTATAGCTATCCAGTATAACTTAATAATTTAATTAACTTTTAGGTACTTAACTAAGCGCGTATCGCACTCTACAATAAATCACTCAATAGTATTAGACACATACATAAAAACCTACGCACCTAGCTACCTCTACACTTGTTTACAATTCACTCCGCTTATCGACTTATTAGAAATCTGTATCGTATATAACATATAACATCACGCCTGTATTCCCCGAAGGGGAAGGCAGAGGTGCACATATAGTACACCCACATTTCGCCAGTTATGTTATAGGTCCCAATGTAATAGGGGGCGAGCTTATTGCCATCAACCGGGCACAAATCCAGACTCCGTGATGTTACTGAGAATTACCTAATGGAAAAAACCCAGTAACACTTTGTCCGACCCGGGATTCGAACCCAGGACCTCGTGCTCAGCAGTCGCGCTTAGCAACCACTAGACCAACGAGGCAGTCATTCAATCATTCAATCTGTATCATTCTATTAAAACCTGATGTGTCCCACCAGAGATAACGTACGAGTACTACGTGGCCGATCCACACCGTAAAATTGTCGTAAAGTGTGTAGAGCTCGTTAAGCCAAACACTTTCCGTCGACGATACTATAAAGTTACTTATTGAAATAACCACACCTTTCTTTATACTGGACCACTTTGTGGCGGCCAGTCTTCTTTATTACGAGCTCAGCTGGTCACTAGTACGTAATGCGCTGAAGTAGATTGAAAATTGTTGTAAGTAGCTATTGGATGTTGTTTATCTGGATGGCAAACTGGCCTTCGCTGGGGTATACCCGTTTTTGTATTGGTTTGATTGATATTTAGCGTTTGGACTCACGTTTATTCGGGCATTCCCGATTAGTTTTTGGTTTCGATTCGCGACTCCGCATTGTCTGGACATTTCAAAAAAGCATGGTGTGAGCACAGAACAGACGGAACACGGTACACACATAATAAGAAACAAACAAGAAGTAAAATTAAAGAGCTCATAACCAATAAATATATAGGTATGTGGAAGTTACTTGTAAAAGTCATAATAGTAAAATGTTTTCGTTTGCATCAGATGTATCTTGTAACTTATTTAGAACAATATTGTTTCCCTAGAATTTCCATGATGCTTGAAATAGATAAAAACAACTAAAATGCAGACTTTCTATTTTAGCAATTGAGTTGTTAGTTTCACTAACTGAGCCTAACTTTTACAGCATGAATTAAACAAAAGTTTGAGAAACATATTCTTGGCTAATAAATTTGGCTGAATTATTAAAAAAAATACAGAATTTAGGTAGGTACCCAGGTACATTCTAGGAAATCTTTTTAAAAATCGTTTAACATTCTTCACACGCCATGTTATAGAACGAGGTTTGTGAAGAATGTAGGTTAAATTAATTTGTGAAACAACTAACATAAGTACATATTTTACATAACTATTTTAATGAGACGCTAACACGTCTCGGGTGAATGAATAAGAAACAAACATCAGCTGATTGTAATATAACAGTATTAGATAGGTATGTGAATCAACTCATATGATTCATTTTATTGATAGCCCTTGATCTGCGAAAGTGCCGAGTGGTATCCAACCTAGAATTGACCACCCCCTTGTCTCCCATTATTGTCGTAAGAGGCGACTAAGGGAAAGTCAAGAAAATGGGCAGTAGGATCTTCTGTAACTTCGCCACCAATACTGCGATTCCCAAGCCGCTTGCCAAGCGTGGGGATTGTGGCAACCCCTCCTCCCCTTACCTAAGGGGGAGGCCTTTGTTCAACAGTGGATGTATTCCGGCTGATGATGATCTGCCAAGTGAATTCACTATTTAGAGAAGTGTGATGTTTGTACCATGTTGTAGGTATAACCATACCTAACACAAGCCTGCTCAATTCTGGCACAAATTGACAGTTTGAGCCACATGTTATAGCATTTCTGGAGAGACAGCGTAGACAGCTGTCAAACTCAAATACCTACCTATGACGTCACTTTATTTGTCATCACGCCTGTATTAATTGAAGTGGTAGGCAAAGGTATGAGGCTTAATGCACACCCACGTTAGATAGTTTAATGCCATTGAAGATAGGGTGGTTGTATTGCGGTTTAAATGGCACGTAATTAAATGTCAGTGGAGGCCTTAAATACATCAAAAGTAAATGTTATGTTCTTTACTTCCTTCGGGATTGTTTATGCCGACGATCCCGAAGGGGGTCTTATTGGGCGTAATCGGATAAAGACCTGAGAGAGAGATATAAACAAAGTGAGTTATAAGGTAAAAATCAAACTATTTTCCAGGGTGCCTCAAATTTATCTACACTCAAGCATTACCTTTACCTTTAGTAGATACACATTAACATGCACCCTACAATGACATTAAATTGCGTTCAGTGACCCATATTACAATTTATGAGGACAGGTACAATTAAAAATAACACCCTAAAATAATATTGTCGTTTAATTTACAAAACAATGCCTGCTAATTACCGCAAAAGCCGCACGCTTTTGATAGCATATTATTATATTTAATTTTAAAATGCCGTGCATTGCAGTGGCGCCACGTTGTCATATATCAGATACGCATGTTTAATATCGACGACCTGATAGGCGCAGTGGCTAAGCGATTAGAATGCTGCGCTAAGGGTTGCGGGTTCGATTCCCGCACGGGGCAAAACTTTGTGCGAACCACGGATATTTGTCCTGAGTCTGGGTGTTTGTGTATGTGATATTTCGTGTTTGTGAAACGCACCCACGACACAGGAGAAATTCCTAGTGTGGGGCGACGTTTTTTTTAAAAAAAAGAAGAAAAATAAATATTATCTAATTGTATTTAGTATTCGCAAAGTCAGTTTTGTATGTTGCGGTATTCGGTGGGTTGCAAAAAATATGAAAGCATCGAGATGTGAAGTACATGCACATCTAATATACCCCAGGCCAGCAACCGCGCTAACATGTGTCGAGTGGTAGGCAGACATTTTCGTCTTTCCATTTGCTTTATTTCTGATATGCCAACATCGATTCATAAAAAAGGTAATATACCTATGCTATCCGAAAACATACTAGCTTTTGGCAAATTATTGGACCAATACACGTTTGGCATAATATTTTAGAGCCTACATAGCATACGTTGTTTAAATCTGGAAACTGATTTAAAAAAAGAGCAGTCTATTAACCTTTTTTATTATTTTCACTAACTTAATTTTAAATTGTAGGTAACATTAAATAATGTAAACATATTTTCTTGTTATTAAAAACGTAATTGTCTTTTTATAGCTTTACGCTCGTTTTCTCTAATATTAATTTACTTGCTTATTTCTTAGTGGTTATGATTTAATGCAGTATTTGCAATGTGTAAAAGAATAAATTATTTTGCGCATGTACGATATATATATCTATTAACCAAAAGATGAAGTTTTTTTCTCAATAAACTTGGGCTTGCCAAACCTCCTAAAAGTTAATGACCCCCTCTCCCGAAAATCAAAGTTTTGGGTGTTATACAAACAGTTATTTTTACTCGTAACGTAGAGCGATATTTGCGACACGAAGGCGACATTTCGAGGCCCACTTGTGTTCTCAAAGTTTAGTTGTGTCAGCTGTTTTACTATAGTTGGGAAACTCCGGAAATGTTTTGATCCCAGTTGTAATACACAATCATGTTGACCGATCCCTTATCGCCCTTTGTCAGAATGTGAAACGCTGACTCATGATTTTGTTGTAATGAAGATGTATGGAAAACAACTAGCAAACACCAAAACATGACCTTTCTTGCTTTTGACAGAGATTATGATGCTTAATGAGTACAGAATCTTAGGACTATCACAGCCTATAGAACTTACAGTCGACCAACGGACAAGTCTAGACAGAGCAATCGTGCGGGGTTTGCGGGGTGAGAGAGGGTTCTTTTTTAAGCTGTGGGACTATGTTGAAGGTTGTGCATTACTGCATAATTATAGGCCGTAGGTAGCTCTGTTTATCTAAAATTTCGAACAATGCTACGTCAATATATTCCAAGATGCGGAAATTGACACATTAGTGACGTCGCGTCATGAATCTATTTTCTGTAGGGATTATTAATTAATTATACAATGGTACATATTCGTAGTAGCATTGCAGTCGCCAGCAATATCTACGCTTACCTAAATCTAGGATTCCTGAAGTTTTAGCTGTTGTATTCCGTTGAAATTGCTACCGTATCAAGTACGGTAGGAATTTCGTGATATCATTAGTACTATTCCCAATATATTTATATACAGAAATGAAAATCAATAAATTAGTACTTAATTGGTACAGCTAATAATGTATTTTAACAGTAGTGTGAAGTGGTGTGTTAATTTAATAGGTTAGCTATAGGTAAATGTGGTTAAGGTCTTCGACTTAATTATAATTGATGGATATAATGACTGAATCAAAGGTACTGGGAATCAATGGTTCGATCATACGACCCTATAATGTTCTTACATTATAAACTGTTATATAATAATATTAATATATAATAAATATAAACTGTTATTATTAATTAAAGCAAATAATGAATGATGAGCTCAGATATTTATTTAAGAGTATTTAAAATCAATGGTAAATATAAATACGTAAAATTTCAATCAAAACCCAAAAATGTAAGTAGGTCAACGAAACTCCACCAATTTGGCATATATGTATCTGGAAAATGTAATGTAAAAACATTAAACATTCATCAGAAACATATAGAGTTACTGGCAAGCAATTAGTTTGATTAATTCGAGTTGCCTTGATTTATGATTACATACTCATGCTACCGCCCCGCGCCCGTGTAATACACACTGCGTTGAATTATAACGCTTTACATCAACATTTTTGGCATCCTGATTGATGTTTTGGTGTGTTGTACTGATTTAACCAGCGATAGGACAATTCATATGTACACCAACTATATACTATTATTGTGGCTATATAACTGATATTGTACTTACAGTTAAATGACTAGAAGATTGTACTCCTACTCCTCCTTTATATCCTTTTATATTAATATCGTTGCGGGTTCCAAAACAGTGGAGTCATTTCTCTGGGACGCCTCGAGCGTCATTGCCTCGATAGTTCTCAATGGTTATCATTGTAGATCCTGGCTTACAGGAGTCAATAGGCACAAGTGATGAGCTAGTCGCAATTAAAAAAAGATTCTACTTATGTATCGATATTTTTGTGCAATAATTGCTTTTGTATCTAGCATTAAGCTTTGCTGTTTCAAACCATTTACAAATACAATGACTTTATTACAAAGGTTTTCTGAAAGAAAATTCAATTGTGAATTAATCTTGGATATTTCCATCGAACGTAAAAAATATTTGGTTATTTTACGTTCAATTGAGTATGAAGGTTCCAGAATTTTAAGTAGCGGCTAGTGGCTTTCAAAACGAAGTACTACACTTTTTTCTAAACCATAGAAGTTACAGATATTAAATAAAAACGTTATGTAGCACATTTTGTCAGCTTTCTTTAAAACTAGAGTAAACTAATCATTAGTAACATTTAATTAACTTTTTATTTCCTTAAAAGTTAATACAATAGTAAAATTTAAATACTTATTATAGTTCTACATACACTCTTTACTTACACTTTCTATAAGCTCACGTTCTATTATCAACACAATACACCGCAACATTTAATTAAACTCAGATTATATTAACACCATATTTATACGGTAATGCATGAGTGGAGTGTCTGTTTAGATAAGCTATCACTTATGTCATAAAATATCCAATCAATGCTAGGGTTTATCGATGCACTGACCGAAGACACTGCTCTTGACTTTAGCAGATATTGGCAATATTTATAAAAAGTATATCAGCTTTTAGACGAATTGCCTGCAATAAGTGTTGCTAGGTTACGTATTTGTTTATTCATTCGCATAAAGTTTTTTTTAAAGCATTTTTAAATAACTATGAGATGTTTTCTAATACAAAGCTATTTATTACCCTTGTTTACGATTAGCAATCACGTTGTATATTATAATAGAGGTATTTATTGTGATTTTACCATTCGAGACTTGCCCGTGCCACAACGAGCGCATGGCATTTCCTTGTCTGTGTATGTATCTGATAAGTAGTCGCAACAAATCAATGTTTATATTGTGTTACGTTTCATACATTACATCAAATGTAGCCATGTAGGTATATCTAATAATCATTTTATGTGAAGGAAACGACTGACGACCCGATTGGCGCAGTGACTAAGCGATTAGACTGCTCTGCCAAGGGTTGTGGGTTCGATTCCCGCACGGGACAACAATTTGTGCGATCCGCAGATGTTTGTCCCGAGTCAGGGTTGTGTATGTAATTTTCATGTTGGTGAAACGCACTTACGATACAGGAGAAATTCCTAGGGTGGGGCAACGGTTTTAAAAAAAGCTCTTTGTACTCCAACTTAAAGAAATTGAGCACGTTAAGCAGTTTTTTTTATAACGTTTAAATGGAGGAGTTTGGAAAACACAAGTCACCGAGATTCTCAAGCCATGCACTGCTTGAGTTAAACAACAAAACGGTACATACTAATAATACTGCAACAAATTAAGAGATACCAAAATACTTTTACCAGCTGTTATTTGATTGAAAATTTCATTCAAATTAGTCAGCCAGCACAATTATCATGCTTCCATTGCATGAGTAATTTGTTATCAACGCTAACCTCCTTTTTTCACATAACATAAAGTAGACGATTTTATGTCCCACACAACAATTCAATTAACTACACCTATAAACTGTTATCAGTCATTGTACTATATCCCAATTATTTTTACCAATAACTCTTCCTCTGCCATACAATAAGCTTATCAATCATTTAGTGAGACCCAATTCTTTGAGTATTCATAAGGTCATTTATGTTTTCCAGTGTTATAGCCATATTTACATGCGTATATCATAGATTTCGGTGAAATCATCGTTTAAGCCTACAAGCAAGCAGGTTTGCTATGATCATTGTTCTTCTTCTTATCGTATGGTTGATGAGCAACCTGGTGTCAGAGTTTAAGCCACCTTTCTTTAATAGCCATAAACACCATTGAAAAATCTCAAGCACTACGGTTTCCTTACGATTTTTCCTTCGCTGTTTATAGCAACTGATAACTAATTTATTATACGACATGAATTCGAAAAGACATTGGTGCGTGCCGGGGTTTTAACTGGCGACCTTTGGCTTGGCAGTCCAATGGTCATACCACTCGGCTATCACCGCTGTAAGGATAATTTTAAACCGCCTATTCACTATTACCTAACAATTAATTCAAAGATACAAATAAGATTAGGTCCTAGCTTGTAGAAAGAATTATGAGAAAAAGAATTTCTCAGTAATATATTATTCCACTCTCTCTCTTAATTAAAAATCTTTATTTTAAGTAGGTGCATTCATATCTGAATAAAATTTTTGATTATTTTTGTAAAACAATAGAGCATTTTTGCAGAAATCCATCTATCATCCGCCTCCAACTATCACGGCTTTTCAATCAAAAGATAAAATTATACATTCTGCGTATTAAACGCTAAAGCGTCTTCATTTACAGGGTTAGCAAGGGTTATAAAACGCCTCTGCTTGGCCCACAGCCAGACGCAGTCATAATTATGGATGGTATTTGCAAATTGCAATAGAATAGTTCCTATCTTCATAATAACTACTTTTGAATCTATTTGAATAGATTTAATAATAGAAAGACTGAAATTCCCACATTCCTCACTCAGATATTATTCTAACCCCTATACTGACTCATAGTGTTACTAACACTATGAGTCATGTTGCTTGAATTAAACATATTTATTATTATTATTATTATATATTATCTATGGACCGCAAGAATGTTGTTAGGATACAAAGTAAGTTTTATACAAACAGTAAACAATGCCAACGCGTTGCGCCATTTGGTATCTGTATTCTGGAAACTTTAGAAAGTTTGTACTCGAGTTCTACGTGCCCACGTGAAAATCATTTATATGTTATTTAATAATATAATTGAATTCGTAACTAAAATGAGGTCCGTTTATCAAAAATGTGAGAAATGTGAACGTAATGTAATAGTGACAAGAGAAATCTTTTCTGTAGAACGTCAGCCATAAAATCTTGATCGAAAGCGATAAATTCTATATTAGAACTATTAAATGAAATGTCAACAAGCACATTTGTTGAAGAAAATGATTTAAAACGTATTTATTTTAAAAAACCAAGACATTTTCTCAACTAAGTTCAGTTTTAGTAAATTCACGGAGGCAGCAATATGTTCTCTTTTTTGTTGTATTTTTTAATTCAAATATTTACTTTGGTCACTAGCGAAGAGTGGTACCTAAAATAAACAAAAAATTGAACATAGCAATTTTCTGGTCACACATTTCTATCGCTACTCCACAATGTTAAAAGCAACCAAATAACTAATTAACAAGACTGGTAGGTAAGTGCGGTAAACAAAATTATATAAAAATCATGAATGTCTGAACATGGATGACACCGAAGGATGTTACCATATTTCCCGCGTTATTTATATTTTTAGTATCAAAGTTTACCAGACCCCTGATCAGCAAACCTTGGAGTTTACGAGCTGATATGATAAAGCTTGCCAGATCCAGATGGATGGTATGATTTTTACTGCGAATTTATGATTCACTTTATAGTTCCTCTGTTTTAGTTTCCATTATCGTTACTTGCGTCACCTACAGTACCTACAGCTGCAATGCTAAAAAGTTGCCATCTGATGTAAGATGGATAAAATGTGTTCTCAGAGGTCGGCAAAGACTTTACAAATAGGTACTTACATTTCGTGAAATAAGGACGATAATAGGTCACACGTAAAGAAAGAGCTTTTTGGCAATAATTTTGGGTTTCGAAAACCAGATATTTCCCGACAGAAAATCCCAATAACATAATATTTACTTCGCGCTATCGCCGCGTGCGAAACTCGCTATTAGTAACCACATTCGCAGTCACAGAGAATTTTTCATTAGTCGACATGGCAAGCGGCCGGAGCTGACGTTATCACGGTGAAATATTACAAAACACCGTAACGACGCCATTGTGATGTTTCCGTGACGCACTTCCGACCGCTTTCCATTAGCTGCAGATCAAATGAACGGTTGAAAAACCGAAACATATTTTTGTAAACATTTAGCGCCCTTTTTGCGTAGTCGGTTAATTTGTATATGTTTGGAAACAACTGGCTTATGGTAACTTTTGTTGTTCATGGCAGGTTTAATAAAGGCTTTTGTTCAGGGTATCAAGAATTCACTTAATGTCACTATTAAGCGTCACGAAGTTTTTATATGAACATACATTTTAAAAACAAGAGATGTTTAAATATTATATACTACATGCGCCCCGCGGTGTTACCCGCAACATTTTTTCGGAATAAAAAGTAGCTTTTGTGTTAAATTAGGGTGTCAGCTCCATATGAATTTTCATTAAAATCCATTCAGTTGTTTTTACGTGAAAGAGTAACAAACATCCATCCATACATACAAACTTTCACGTTTATAATATTAGTAGGGATTACCTATTTATGATGCCGATGCCATCTAGTTTTAAAAAAGAAGACGTGTAAAAGTGTTTTTTTATAAACCTATTTGCAGAAATAAAATCATTTATTATTTTATGGTCATGCTTTTAAAATGTCTGCAACGCAAAAGTGTTTTTTTTAATCATTGGGTTTATATGTGGCAATATGTATGCTATCTTTATACACGGGGTAAGAGGCATGATGTATGTGTAAAAAGTACAGTTAAAGAACTTTCGTGAGTGTTATCCATATTATTTACTATATATTCCGGTTATACTCACGGGTGTATTAGGCTCGCGACTCTGCCGCGTAATAAGCGCATGAATAAGGGCTCCGGTCGAGTTCGAAACTAGTCGGGCATTCCCGAATACACCCGTGAGTATAACCGGGATATATAGTAAATAATACAGTTAAAGAAGATTTTTTTTTAAAAAACGTCGCCCCACACTAGGAATTTCTCCTGTGTCGTGGGTGCGTTTCACAAACATGAAATATCACATACACAAACACCCAGACCCGGGACAAACATTTGTGGTTCGCACAAAGTTTTGCCCCTTGCGGGAATCGAACACTTAGCTACTGTGCTAATCAGGTCGTCAGATAATTTTTTTCGTCATCTCCATCCTTCTCAGCATTTTAGAACAACAGACATGATGTACATCTATATAGGTAATATATCGGAGGGTTAAAAAAACTCGGTAAATAAAACATCACTCCTAACTAACCTCTAGGATCCTCTGTTTATTTTGTCCCAGGATCTAAATCCGTATGACGTCACAGACAAACTTTCCATCTTGACAAAATCAATTAGGTCAAGTATCCATTTAACGCACTCGGAATGACATTGGGAGCCTTAAAATCCCACTCGTTAGGCTTCAATGCGACAATAAGTGGCACTGAATGTTACTTCCTGTGTTAGTTACTACCTTAACTAGAGGGAAAAGGGAAGCGTAAGTAAGAAACTAAGTTAATCAAGAGCGATGACAGCCTATTTCCTGAAACGGGAAAGGGTCGAGGCGAGCGCAAAAACGCCAGGAACACATGCATACTTATAGAATACACTAGCACTGCCCCGCTGTATTACCCGCCTTTTATTTGCACTTGTGTAATCTCTATTAAGCTTCTTATATTAGTACATTACAATATTATACATCATCATAGTCATTTGCTAGCAATTTTCTTAAGGATCTCCATTTTTTTTGGAAAATACCAATATGAATCTCCATTTTTTTTGGAAAATTATGTTCATATTGGTAATTCGTCCAGTAGAGTGCGAGCTTATTCGGTACAAACAAACAAAAAATCTATACTTTTTACAATATAATATACCTATTATAATACAAATATAAATATGTAGGAGTCGCAATCAATATAAATAAAACTGAACCCTTTTAGACCAGAATTTTTACGACCCATAAAAATAATCCAGTACAAATATGCAGTGCTTTGACGCAAGCACCATGGACGTGTCAGACAGTTAGACCATTGATTGATTACACCTAAAACAACTTTCGATTGTTTTGCGTTGTATTAATTCAGCTGTCTATATTTCGGCACAACCAATACATCATCACGAATCAAATAAATTAGTGGTAGCAATCGTTATAGAATGTTATTATAGCTTTTAGGTCACTCAAATTGGATATTGATCCTGTTATGATAGGTAATAAGTCAACTGTTGCTATTTTTCATGCGTTAAGCAGTTAGCAACAGCGATTCCGCGTTATTTCGGTCGAGCTTTTAAATGTGTGAGCTTAAGTAGTTCTAGGAAAAAGGAAGGAAAAAAATCGCCTTTCGGATGTAGTGTTTCTTTTTATATTTACGAAAATACCCCGCCTGGGTCGTAAATATTGCACACAACAGTACAAAGTAAGACAAATACTGCGAGCTAAGTCTAACTTAAGACCATAGAGCACCATAAGTTGTAAAATAATGATGTAATGCGCAATATTTGCAAAATTGAATGTTTTCTCAATTAGGTAGTAGGAAAAATATTTAATCTTCTATGTTCTCGGGGTCTCAAATAATCACAATGAAGTTATTGAATTGCAGATTGCAGCTCGCTACCCACGCCCACCTTTTTTTACGTGTAGAAAATGCTCGCCCACCTCATATAACAGCGTGGGATGCAACCACTTGAACTGAAAATCTGTTACCAGCTTTAAAAAGATTTATAACCTATTTTTATTAATTTATTGACGTTTTTTGCGCTGTACTTACTGTTTATAAATTATAAATAATGTGTCTATAATATTATAAGGACTGTATTGTATGGTACATGCTTTAAATACTGTTCTCTCTCAGTCGTGACCAATCAAAAGAGGCAATTAGGATATTTGATTTCAAGATCGATTAGTATCATTTGTCATCTATGACATACAGATTACTTGTGTCTATTCTTAGCAGTACGGATACACTACTAGAGAAAACTGACGAGGTATTTATATATAGGTTACTTACAATTCAATGTATTCTAAGATTAAAGGTACTAAAGATAGATACCAGCAATACACGCATACCTTTGACTTCTCTATTGCATAACCACATCATAAATTTATGTTAAACAAATCATTAAACAGACAACACAAATGTTTGATGTACCCACAAAACAAACAGAACCGACAAACAAAACAAATGAACATCTCGTTACGTCGGTACATATTCGTCACAGTAATCTTCTCATGCAGCATTTGTCTGGCAACTACACAGCATAACCTTCCCATATTACTGTGTCTTCGAGTCCGTTGCCAAGTACAGTTCTTTACAATACAATCGACCCAGACTCGGACCTGGCTTTTAGGCCTCTTCAAGCAAGGGTACTTTTATGTTGGGGACAATAAAAAACAGGACGTCGTCTTGTTGAAAAGGAAAAGCTTCATGTTTAATTCTCAGAGATTTAAAATTACTGTCAGATACGATGTGAGGAATGATAAAGATTTTGTCGTATAATAAGAACGCTCAAACTATTCCAAAATTAATTCATCGAGGAAACAATTACTTAACATGATGTTAATCCTATCTATCATCATTAATTTATAATCACATTATCCTCTTTTGTATGGCGGCACTATTCCTGCAGCTAATAGTTTCCAAGATCCCGAAGTTTTAACTACATTGAATACCAAATGTGCTGTAAGATATGTGCGGTATGCGACTCCAAAGGGATCCAATATGCTTAGCATTATCGGCCGAAACTTCGCTAAATATGTATACCACATCCGATTTGTTTTTCGTTTTCTTTCTACATTCTGTTTATCTTTTATTGTTGTGTACTTGTATTTACGTACTGAATAGACTAAAGCTTAACAATTGTCGAGTTAGAATAGCGAGGCGTACCAAATTTTGATGACATGAGTAAAAGCATGCCAGTAACACGCCAGCGCCTTGTGAGTTTACGCAAGCTTGGGCGGCTGTTCCGTATAACAATTTAGTTGTCAGGCTTAAGTCTAACACGCGTAAATCATAATAATAATATTTGTCAAAAGGTTTATGCATGATATTACAAATGTATTTTGAGAAAGGTTAGACAGGCCGAATGTTGTTGCACACCTAGAATTTACCTTTTAAGTGTCATAAAACATTTCTACTATAATTATATTAGGTGTTAGTTGTCTCAAACATTATCTAAATATAATATATCACGAGCGTCTCACTGGCACTCGCCTGTCTTTAAAGCTGCATTTATCTCCATTATTTCGGTCCATAGACCTGCAAGCCCATACGTATATTTGAGGATATTAGGAATTGAAAAATACACGTAGGTACGGCGAGAGTCGGGTTCGAGTCCCGCTCGTGTCCATCATTTTTCAAGTTTCCTTTATCAATTTAGATTTAAGTTTAGCATGGGCAACATGCAAAAATGACACAAAAAGTCATATAAATACGCGTAGTTTCAAAAGCGTTTTGCTAAGTAGTCGCAGTCAATTACTCTACTTTACGTTCTGTATAATAATGTGTATTATAATGTAAGTGATTAACAATTATCACAGTCTAGGAATTTTCTTACATCTGCAGAGTCCGCAGGTTTTAAAGTCTGCGATGGCGCTCGTGTCGCGTCGCATTCTTGCTTTCAACTAGTATCTTTAGCGACTGCTGGAATGTGTAAGGTATTTACAATTAGTTCTGCGTAAACTAGGTATAAAATAGGTAAATACCTTAACTGTGGGTAGGAAGGGTGATATTTTTTATCCTGGTTTCAATCTCGTGCTCTGAAATTCATTATCATCATCATCAGCCGGAAGACGTACACTGTTGAACAAAGCCCCCCCCCCCACCCCCACCCTTTAGAACGCCACAATGAATGACAGCTTGCCAATTGCATCCACCGGTTGCTGTCAAATTATCCTCTCGCAAATCTTTTAGTGTAAATCGCTTTAGAAACAGTGGTAATTCTAAAAATTATATTTTTAAACCGTCTAAATGTAATTGTAATTTTGACTTGTCGTTTGTGTGTACCTAATACTTTTAATGAAATATTTATTTTGTACCTATTCAAATATTTGTGCGCTGAAAACGGAAGAATATTATGGATAAAATGTTTGTCAGATATTTTTCGGGACCATATTCCTACAAATAAATATTATATTCTCTTATGTACGTAGTACTTTCGTAGTTATTTTAATTATTTCCCTAATTATAGTGAAATTACTGTTCAACTTAATTTGAATTTACCAAACCCATAATACAAATACGTGGTACAAAACCAGGAACGTTTGTAACCAATATCTAACTATGTCGGTAACACACATTGGAAATTCATCTGTCGAGCGTAATCATTGTGGCAATATCCGGCCGTTGTACCGGTTTATAGGGAAGGTCTATAATATGTATGTACCTGATGTTTACATCGTATCTGTTGATACACTGAACTACTGTAGTCCTAGTTGATAATTACATACTTCAAATGGACATACTTACATTGTTTTTCTATGTAACCATGTCATAATTATCCAATAACAAGGATGTTTTCCGCCCGGATGCGCCGGGCGTACTTTAGAATCACTACTTAGCTATATTTTATTTTATTCTTAGCATTGGCGTCAAGGCCTAGGAAGAAATATATGCTAAGATTTTAAAATATTTCATACTTAGACGAACGTGTAGAAGCTGTCTTGAGAATGAATCAAATTCTGATTTCAATGTGTTGCACAAAATCGTAACGCTACGTACCAGTATATGTAGAGACATAATTACATATACAAACATATCTAATCCTACTTAATATTATAAATGTGAAAGTTTGTGAGTATGGATGTGTGGATGTTTGTTACTCTTTCACGCATAAACGGCTGGACCGATTTGGTTGAAATTTGGTATGTAGATAGGTTATACCCTGGATTAACATATAAGCTACTTTTTATCCCGAAAAAATGTCGTGGGTAACACCGCGGGGCGCAGCTAGTATTATATATTCAAGACGTCAATGCGTATCATGCTACGTATAAGGAATTAATATCACGAGAATGCAGATGCAATTAAATAAATCGAAGCACAATCATCGTCTGTCTACCAAGTCGGTTACAAGAACTTATTTATAAATGTTCTGCGAATTTAATATTGCAATAGTGTATCGTGAACTCGTCGATGAACCTTTAAGATTAAACTCTTCTTTATTTTATTTGAATGGTTATTATACTTGTCTTATAATTGAATGTTCCATCAGCAGTCATCCCTAGATGCTCATTTTTTAATCGACGCCAAACAAGCAAATTAATTAATATAAAAATAATCCATCCTACACCAACACCAAAATTGAGTTAGACATACTAAAGAGGTAAAAAAGTAAACCTAATTCCATAATTCAAATATTAAAATACCCTTCGTCTGCCATTAAACCAGCAGGTTTACTGTATCGCATTGAAAAAGAAATACGATCTAAACTTTAAAGTTAAATATCTCAAAATTAGTTCGATGTGCATTGGATCCTTTCTGCTTAACTACATTCACTTGATAACTTAAAATGAATTAAAACAGCTAAAACTTAAAACATTTCAATCATTTTAATGTTCTCAAAAATATTGTTCTGGTGTTCTCCAATACCGTAAGTACGAAAAAGAAACAAGAATTGAGGAAAGAATTCAGGAACTGGCATTTCTGAAACACATTAAAAGCATTAACATTAAATACGACTGTTTTAGGGTCCAGAAAAATGCTTTTAATCTAGGTAGGTAGTGAATTTTCATCGTAGCTTAAAATACCTTTACGGAATGTTTCACTGCTATTTAAAGGTAAAATTAAAAAAGAGACCAAGTGAAAATCAAACTCGATACAAACTCAGAAATATGAACGGAATTCCGTTTTATATTTTTTCCAATAAATTCGTCGGGAAGGGCGAGCATCCAGACAAAAATTATCACCCATGCTATAATTACTACAAGAAGTAGCTAATTTCTGATCCATATATTAGTGTAAGGATCAAATAACCTGAGGGTGGTAGTCATAAAATCCCTATGGAAGATTCAAATCGAACGATTTGCACTTCTGTCACGCAACAACGAATGGATGGTTTGAGGGTCTATACAGGTAGAGCGTTCATAGGTCTTCCAGGGAGATAAGTCTTTCGTGGTCTTCCGTTAGAGTGTCAATACACAAAGATAATTCATGGCACTTCCAGATAGACCAGTCTTCCGCAGGCTTCCCTATTCTTTTCAGCTCCTGTAAAAAAAACAGTAGCGTCAAAGTCGTGGAGAGAAACTAGTAAATAATAACGTTTCTACGCAGTTTTATTTCCCTTGTGGACAAATGCTGTAGTCAGGCACGTAACATATTGCAGGATAATTTACTTCTCGTAGAACAAATAAATCTTTGTGTGATCATGTCCTAATGAATCGGAGTTTTAGAAAACGCTGACGGCAGCCAAGAAAAGGAAGCGTAGGTAGTAAGCGAGGATTAAGTTGGTGCTGGGAATAACATACTATCTACAGTCCCACTAACATAGATGACACCGACGCCATCCAAGAAAACAAGCAAGCTAAAAGTTCTGATAGCCCGCGTTCTTAAGAACTAGATTCATATAAATAAGGCTTCGCGTTCAAATCGGACGAGCATCAATTTTACCATTTCAATATTATTACATTGTACTTTCTTTATTAGTTGGTCCCTAAAATCCTTGTGCTATCTGACGGACAATGAGCAAGTCTCTTATGATGGTTAGGCATGATCTCTCTAGCTTGTATTTTCCTTTACATTTCTTTGCTGAAAGCTACCACTGACACATTTGCATAACCAGAAAATTTGCTAAAGTTGTAGCGATATCGTTGGTCTTTCCCGTCTCCCTACGGGTAATGACGCTACCGTTTAGGCTGGGTATCCGTAACTCATTACTCACAGAACAATACACAACAAAACGTTACTGTACCTACTTTAGTATCGAGAGCGAGTATTTCGCCAGCCAGCCCGAACCATTTAGAAGCTCTGAAGCATTCTACGAAACTGTACTGTAACTAATACTATGATTTCAAACGAGTTTCTAGTGTTCCTTTGTTTTGTCGAGTTAAGTACCACGTTTGTGATTTTTAATTGTTTATTCGTCATTTAACAAAAGCAAAACGCAAAGAACCCTCTTTTTACGTATCTTTTTTCGGTTTGCGGCCTTTCTCCGTTTTCTAGCGACTGATTTTCATTTCTATCCTGGCATAGCTACCTGTTCACCTCAATCATTCTGACCCCTTACCATGAACTTTTAAAGCAGGACTGTCACTGATGGGAGACACCGCAGTACACATATAGCGGCAGTTCACCTTTTATATACATACCCATCGGTTTAGGGTCCTCTTAAACTGACCTTTCTCCAGAACATGACCGATCAGGTCAAAATGTCCCCGTAGTCCTAAACATACTAACTATACGCAAAACGAGCATTCATAGCTGTTACCGATGACGCAACCCATACAATATGGCCATTACTGAAACTTCTTCAAATATTTGCGAACGCCCAATAAACCTTGACACATAATGTAAACAAGATATGTGACCTCATCGGGCAGTATTCGGCTCGATTTACATACAGACAGCGATAAACCTATAACGTCAAAAACAACACCATTATATTTCTGTTGTTGCTTGTAAGGAATTGACAGCGTGATGTTTGTCAACCCTTTGTTATTTGAGTGGATATCTGTTTGTGTTATGCTATAAATAATAATATAACTTGTTTATGCTTCTTTTTTTAGTAAGGTTTATGATTGCTACAAAACATTTTTGAAGATATCTAGTTCTGTTTTCTTAGGAAAATAGAACTCGAGGATTTATAAAGGTTACAATAACTTTAGTTATATATGACAAATACGTGTTAGTCGATGTTAGTAGCAATGAAAACAAGTATAAGCGTAATATAGCAAAAAATATACTACCTCTACGGTTGAAAGAATAATAACATGGTCGGTGAAAGATTCACTTGCAATGAATATCACACAGCAGATGTTACAATTGTTGCAGCATGTTGCAAATGGCATTAGAAGTGTCTCCCCATTTTATGGGTTTCAAATGATCATACGGCGGATTCGAGCAGTTTGTCCCACTGCCAACATGCATACATGCTGACAGGCTAACGTTTAGCCACGTCGCTACCTATTCCACTGTTCAGCTCCCTTACCATGAACTTTTTAAACAGGATAGTTCATGTTGTAGAAGTGAGACACCGCTATGTGCAGTATAATGCGACGTCTCGCTTCCTCAACGTAAACTGTCCTGCTTTAAGAGTTCATGGTAAGGACTCACATCGATATTATAAGATTGTATTTTCTTATGAACGCTATGTATAAAGTTGTGTCACAAATCTATTCTAAACTACATCTAGCACGCCTCGTTGGTCTAGTGGTTGCTAAGTGCGACTGCTGAGCACGAGGTCCTGGGTTCGAATCCCGGGTCGGGCAAAGTGTTACTGGGTTTTTCCATTAGGTATTCTCAGTAACAGCACGGAGTCTGGATCTGTGCCCGGTTGATGGCAATAGGCTCGCCCCCTATTACATTGGGACCTAAAACATAACTGGCGAAATGTGGGTGTATTATATGTGCACCTCTGCCTACCCCTTCGGGGAATACAGGCGTGATGTTAAATGTTTATGTGTTTATGTATCTAGCACGTGTTAGCTCAAAATACTGAGTAAAACAACATCGATAACTACGTGTATCATTCCTTTACTAAATTATCACGCCATATATCATGGTGTATCGAACGCCAAGGGAAACGTATTGGCAATACGTCGGTAAACTAGCCCGATGGTGATTGAATGTACTAACACATGAATGTACGATGTTATGGGCGCTGCCAATTGGCCACATTGTAATAGGCTCAAGTAATATACGTAATATTCAATAATGAATTGCTATAGGAATGTGAATGGCCTATCTCGTTTTGTGGAATATCATTTGTATGATACTATGATGAGGTTGGTTATATATTTATGCTTGGTTTATATGTTACTGGAGTTTTCTATTAGGTTATTCTTGGTAACGAAGTATGGATGTATACCCGGTTGATAGCAATAGGCTCGCCCCCTATTACACTGGGTCCTATAACATAACTGGCAAAATGTGTGTGTAGGCGTGATGTTATATTAAAAACTAATAAACGTATTAAAAAGAAAACAAGAGTAACTAAGTTGTAAGGATCAACGAAATTGAACTTAACACTATTTAAGTCGCCAAGCTAGGACTTTAGTAAACTTATGTTAACTTAGTTTACCCAGTAGACGGAACAGTGTCAATTTTTCCAACTTATTTTACTTATGTACAGTGTACACTCGTGTTTACACAGTTTTTAATCTAAGTTTACAACTCATTTTTATGGTTTAAACTGGGGTTATGTTTGCTTAATTACTATCAACATAGTAATGAATTTAAGTAACTACATTAAATACAAATTCTTACTTAAAAATAACTATAAATTAAAACCGTATTTTTAAACACAACATGAAACTATAAAAATACAACACAGTCGATGCTCCAATCAAATAAAATGGTCACTCCAAGAAAATGGTCTACCAATTATAGCAAGTTTCTGCGAGATCTAATTGTCACTAAGGTTGACTTTACTGACGGAGCATAAAATATGGTCTACACGGTCATTGTTTAATTGTTATTTTGAGGAATATCGACCTTGTTGTTTCATGACGTTCAAATAAAGCTCAGCCGTAGGGTGGTAGACCATATTTTTGGTCGACTCTACCTATGAGTTTGTAGTCTACTAAACACAGTTAAGGAAGAAAATAATATCTCTTTGTAAAAAGAGCACAATAAAGACAAGCAAGAATATAAAATACTAGCTCCAAAATATAAGCGCAGTTTCAGATACAGCCGACTCCAAGGCTCCATCAAGTCGGAAATGTTCCGTAGGAAATCCGACATCGGCCCGCCCCTTGTCCGCCTTCCGTGTTACATACAGGGACTGCAAGCAATAATATAACAAATTATTCATATAAATTATTTATTAGGTATATTGCTTATACTGCGAACCTTTTGATGTACATGTACCGACATGTCATGAGTATTGAGTAACTGTGTGCTACTGTCACTGTCAGGTGAAACTGCCAGTCACCCAGTATAGGGTGCGCCAGACGCCCCACCTACGTTACTTTACTAGGCATATTTATGTCCGATAAATAAATAATGTACACCCAATTTTTTTACAAAGCTTTAATGCATTGGGCTTTAATAGGTCTGTGTAAAGAAAACTATGTATCCAATTTCAAGCTTAAATCTTGCACGAAAGAGTGTTAGATTTGGCAAAGTTGATAGTTTCACGGTCAAAATATCACTTGTGGGCAACACTACTATACATTCAACCACTTATTTATAAACAAGGATAATACCAGCATTAACACGTCTTAAGTCTATTAACATCTCTATTCTTAGATATCCAAACTTTAGTGACAAGTATAATTTAGTCCATGGTTTAAATTGTCATTTTTTATGTATAAGGGGATCGGGTTTTACGTAACTATGGAAAATATCTAAGAGAAAATGTTTAACGAAACGGTGCACTAAAACTGTTTTATAATGGACTGCTTCTCTATTATAATGATTCTCGTGCTTCATTATTTTATGAACTTAACAAAACTTATTTAATTCATCATTAAAATTTTGAAGATATTATTTTAATAGTCCCAGACTAACTTCTAAGTTTTCCACCAATAAGATGAGAAACACGATGAGAATACAAATAATTTACCATAATTACTTTATAATTATTTCTGCATTTCAGATATTTAGCAGAATAGCTCGAGTTTCACATTTGAATTCAAAGGTTTGGTAGTTTGGTGATAAGGGTGACATTGACTATTTCATTGCAAAGTAATGCTCTATTAATTAGGAACGTAGGCACCGAGAAAACATTATTTTCGTTGAAGTACAAGCTAATTTAGTTATTGTAACGAAATTGTCTGTCGACACACTATTGACGATGTTTCATGATACACCTAAAGCCATTTAAAGAGGTGCTATTTAGATTGTAAAATCTGCCATATTGATTAAACCAGGATTTGTACCTAAAACATTATAAACTCCTTGAGGTAGGTAGGTACTAAAAGCTGAAGTAATCATAATTCATGGCTTCGATAATTCTAACTTTAGGACGAAGTTATATAGGTACCCATTAAAAACCTAAAACACGAGGTCACACAAGACTGTTGACAAACAACACTGTATCTTGCCATATAAAGTTTACATGACCAATTTACAAAGAAATATGGATGTTTTACACCATTGGCAAGCAAACAAGAATCTTTATGGATAATATCATACGTTACCATAAAAGTACACCGCGACTCATTTGTAACCAACGATTCAGGGAACACGCTCACTGTTATGTTAGTAAAGAGTAGAAAAAAGTAAAACCAACGAGCCGTCACGTACAATCTCCTCTATTTCGTTTCGAGATCAACAGATTGAACTCTCTGCACTTAGATCATCAATACCTGTCGAAAACAAATCGAATATCGAAGACAATCCATTATTGATATCTGATCTAGTCTCTGCTTTCTTTAAATTATTTAATTTCAGATAGTCAATGTAGTCTGTTGATTCTAAAATGTTTTGTAAAGTCGTCATGACAAGATTCGCAAACATCCTGACAATTACAAATGCCATTATACTTGTCAGTATCTAAAGTTAGACATATAGATTGAAACTTCTATATTGCAGAAAGAATTGGAGAAGAAATATGAATAGGTAGGCTTTTATATATGGTAGATAAAGTAACTATCCAGTATTAAACAGCTCCGAAAAAGTTGCATATACTACTATACCATGAAACTAAGAAATAATTTGCGTGGATATCGCACTAAATTAACAAACCTCCTATCTTGAGCAAGTTTAATTGTGTTCATTTATAGATATCCTAATAATAAAACAACACCTATATATTTTAACAAGCAAATGAAGCATTTACATTATTGAACATTTGACTTCGCGACGCCATACGTAACAGCTTAGATATAAGTCTTGTCTCAGTGAAATTCTACTCATTTGCATTTTTGACTCAGTGTAATTTACATGGCAGAATCAAAATGCAACGTGTTTTCTTTTATATTTCCACAGGGACCTTAAGAAATTGAAGTTTGAATTGAATGCAGGTACCCAAACGATATTCTACTTAGTAATCTGTTATATCTAGTACCTAGTATTTTTTCTGTTGAATTCTTCTTGACTTATACCAAACAGAATTGGAGATGAGCATTAGTATACGACACGTTATCATCTCAGGATAATATATTATGATGTAATATCTGCCTGTAGAAATAACCTGTTCAGACATGTAGATATGCCTAGTCTGTGTCCTAAGTCGAAAATATTGAAGGGCTTCGATGAATACATAATATACACTGTATTAAATATGCCGCGTAAAATTTTAACACGCCTTTACTTTCTATAGGAGTAGAAAGATATGTATTACTATTATCTCAATTTTTCGCCAGTCGGAGGATAAGATCTCCAACAGGAACAATATAAAATTACTGATAGCCTGATAGCCGAGTGGTATGACCGTTGCTGAACGAAGTTCAAATCCCGGCTCACAGCAAAGTCTTTTCGAATTCTAGTGTGTATTATAAATTAATTATCAAATGCTAAGAACGGTGAAGGAAAACATTGTGAGGAAACTGGCATACCTGAGAATTTTTTAACGGTCTGTAAAGCCATGTCAGAGGCCTATCTTTATGCGGTATAAACTCACACACCAGGTTGTTCATCAACCATACGAAAAGAAAAAGAATTTTGGACAAAAACGATCACAGTTTCAATATATCCTCAGAAAACGCGAGACGATATTTGAATACTTTCTTAAAATAATACTAACTATCTTGTAAAGTGTTTACAACTAAGACGCGTTTCTTTAATAAATAAAATAAATTGTTTTACTTTTTAGCCAATAATTGTATCAAGTAGTTAAAAGCAACAGCAGCAAACAGTTGGCAAAACTTGTTAATCCCTACAATAAAAATAACAACTAGCTAAAACCGTTAAGAGTCTACGTCACCCCGCATAACTGATAACACTTTACAATAACGTTTAATTACCGTAGCTAACGCTAATTAACTTAGCATTTCTGTTGGAAAACGAATAAAAAATGTAATACAAAGAACGTTATACGACTTTTTACAAAAAGAGGTGTCAAAGTCCATTAACTTGTTTTTTTGTTTCTGTTTGTAGTTTTCATTTTGGTGTTCGCACGTAGGGTCTAATCGCCCTCATATATTCGCGTCGTGATCCTTTCTACACCACGTTCTAGTAAAATAGAAAACATGATGGGATGAAATACTAGAGGATTTAGAGATATTTGCAGTTCAAACCATTTTATTTAATGCTAGAGTTGGTCGTCTTTGGTATGTTTTTATGACCAATTGCTTAATCCATTTTGATGTAATTTGGGGACCGTAACTAGACACCTAAATGCAAAGTAAATTTCTTGTGAAAAACTTTGAAATGTTTTAGCGGGAGATAAAATAAGTAGAAAATATTTTTTGCACAAATACATAGCTGTAAAATGTTTGATAAGGAGAAATCTATAATAATCAACTACATATTTTTCATTTTATGCAAAAAAAAGTGAAGTTGGGATTACAATCATATATAACTATGATTTTCTTGTACAGTACAGCTAAAATAATCCAGATATCAGGTAGGTACTACGATACAAAGAGACACAATAATAATCCCAAATCAAGGACTCGGAATGGTCCTACACAAGCAATTAGTAAGTGAGTACCACATAGGGCTTTCAACGGATCAAACCAAGCTCGTCGATCAATACTACCGTTTGTAACTACGAGAGTATTAAGATAGTTTCACAGAGTCCATTACCTGCAAACATAGGTACCAGTCACAGGTGCATGCATAGGTAGCCAGTAGTGTATTTGCCGTGTAAATAAGATTCATACAAGGAAACCAGCTCTCCAGCACTGCGGCGCGTGTAGTCGAGCAGACAGTCAACATTATGTATTTACATCTCCGGGGCAACAAAATTGAAACTACTCGTGTTGAAATCAACTTTTATAGTCCATTACCTTGTTGAGGATCGATCTGCTCTCAACGGCAACTCTGTGTGAGTCATATCTGACTTTAGAGTGGTTTGAGTGACTTGGAACCACGTGTCCAACATTTGATCAAATATTTGATTCTCAATAGACTAGTGCATGTATACAATTGTAAAGGTGTGATATATTATGCTCTTGAAATTGTCTCAAAAACTTTGACGTCCAATTACAATTTAATTGGAAAAAAAATATCTACATCGAAACCATAACTCGCTTACAGAATTACACAATTTCTTTCTGTTTGGACTTGTTATATAAAGCTTCTATGTTCTCAGCAAGAACAAAGTTATCAACTAAAAATATTGTACAAATCCCATCTCTCGTTCGAGAACTAATCTACGGTTATGCGTCCACCAACAACAGACATGTGGGAGCACAAAGAAAATATCATCACTTGAAGCTTTCTCTGTTCGAAGTAAATAGACGAGAAATGCAGGAGGTGTATCGTGTATAGTGTTTCAACCAACGTATTCTAGACTTTAAAAACAAAAGAATAAAGTTTAATTTGCACCACATGATATTCGACATTCCACATTTTCATTATGGACACCAAGAATTGAGACTATTTTCAATTTAGTATTTGGAACTTATGGTATTTTATTAATTTGTCTATTATGCTTTATTGGTAAACTGAATTATTTTCTTATTTTACGCTATGTTTATTTCTTTTTATTTACAGTAAGAAACAATCTACATATTTAACTATGGCGTAAAACTATTATGGTTGGAAAAAAACTTATTAAGTGTAGATAGTAAACTTTTGGACGCCAGGTTTTATTTTCCTTTTTCATTACTTTGCTCTTAAATGATATTGTAAGATTGCCCTGAATATTATATTCTGACATGAATTCAATTGTGATGCCCATTATTTCTGCTCCTATACTAACGAGAAGACTGTAACATCGAAGCATGATCACCTTTTCTAGTAATTCCACTTGCCATGAGTTATTCATGGCATGGATATAAACCTCGTTTATATGGTAACTAGCGTTATACTTACATATTCAAATTTAATCGCGATCTGAACCAAATATGATTTTTGCTCTATCATCAAAAAAAGGCATACATTTGCATAGTAACGTGGGCGCCGCAGATTGAACGGCGTGACTAGACAATCGGCTCGTGTATGTGACCTGGTAATCTCTTCTTTGATGACCTTAATACTACTTTTTAGGAGTTTGGAGTGTACATCAGGATTATAATCAAAAGCCCTCATCGTAACCAGCTTCAACGTTTGGAATTATTTGCCTGTTCCTACTTTTGATACTTTCTTCGGTTATATACGAGTAACATATTGCTTCATAAGTCTTGGCCAAAATTTCGCGTGAATTGTTTTAATGCCAATAAGATTAATAATCTATACTAGGGAAATTTTCTGATTCATTTATTGTATTATATATTATCCAGGCATTATGGATGATGTAGTAATAGATAAGAGTGGTGGGCCTAACCTATATAGAACTATAGGTATGTCACACTTAGAGAATTCATTGTTTCATGCATAAAGTCGGCACCATCAATATTATTAATCTTCATCCATCAAAAATAATAAATTCCTCCACAAAATATTTTGTGACTTTGTACGCATCTTTTGTTTTTCTTAACATACATAAATTAATATTCATGCAGCAAGCAGAATGTGACATTATTATCAAAAATGAAAATAGAGTATATCGTTAACTATATTATATCAGTCGCGAATGTAAAGCTTAGCACAACGCGCAACGTTGAGGGACGATGTTATTGGAATTTGAGTATTGAGTAATTCTCAGTATCTGGTACGTTTGTCGGGTACAAAATCTATAGAAATGTACACGATAAATGTCAATAAGCCCCTTGTGACCCGGAACCGGGTTGGACGCCTCTTGTTATGTTTCACTAGATCAAGTAGACTTATAGCTGAGTAATCGGACTTTAATACAATATATATAACTTTATATCCTACCTTGAATTCTATCGCTTTTCTAGTCTTAGGCATAGACCAAGTATACTTTCTCCATAACTTAGGTAAGGAAGAAAAAGTAGAAATGTGTGTAGGTAGTGTAAAATCGACAATTTATAGTTGTGGATTTAGGTCCGAAATAAACCTTTGCCGTCCAGTTCTGGGAACAGCGCTAGTTATACAAGGGTTATACGAACAAAGCAAGCTTCCCTATAAATAATACAGACAGGACACCCTGTACCGACACTGAAATGTTCGTTCTAAAGACATCCTCGTGTCTCGTTTCAGAAAGTTATACTTTATTTATTTTGACGCTGCGAGCTTGTGCGCGTCACATTCCACAGTACAAAAATATTCTTGCTGAAACGCCCCCAATTTGTCGCGTACGCTCGTTGTAAGGAAATATAATAAGAGGCTTGAGCATCCTTGAACTTTATGGAAAATCATATGGGAACATAATTTGGATCAATCTCCAAAACGGGCGTATTCGTGTGATCGCTCTGGTGCTTTTCAGATATTGATATTTAATGGTAATTATGTATCTCATTAAAAAGAATGATATTCAAATAGAACATTTTTACTATTGGCCTTCAATTTACACAAACAGTAATGGACATTTTTAAGTTCAAAAAATTTCGCTACCAGAGCAATCATAATTGGTGACAGAGCGATCATAAATGGTGAAATCAGTGAAACAAAAAGTCGTTTTCAGTCATATTCAGTGTACGTGTAACAACTTTGATTTTTTAACCTGTTCAACTGTCTTCTAATACGTTCATTACTTATTTTCAACTCTTGAATTTTTTGATCTTTTAGTTTTAATTCTCTATTAGCTCTATATTTCATCTTTCTTAATAAGGCTTTCCATGGAGAGGTTTTTTGTAACTAACGATATTTTATTGTATTTGTAAGTTTGTAACTAACGATATATACATTGTGCGTATAGATCTGGATCATTTTTTATCTTGGCCATTCTACTACGCTCAGCCTATTTCTTCCTAAGACGTTTTTCTTCAATAGATAATTTATTTCGAGGCATGATTACAATCTGCAAGAATAGTTGCCATTAAATTTTAGAGAAGAAAGGGTTGTAGTTAGCTAAATGCCAATATAATAATATCATCAGGTGAAATACGTCAAAATCTGTTTATGGAGTTAGGTTATCCAAAGAAACCCAGGAAATGTTATAAATTAAAGGTTATATGCATAGTTCATCATTTGTCATTGTTACAGTCCGGTACTACTACTTAAAATAGATTTATAACGTACAATGAATGCAAAATATCATCACTCTGGTCTTTTTGGACAGAGCAATCACAGCCATAGCGATCAGAAAAAGTCACAAAATCATAAATATAACCGAATTTAAAAGCAGTAGAAAGTTGTGATAACGTCTCATAAAAAACATCATAGCAATCACTTAATTTACATAATAAACACACTCACAAGCTTACTATTTAATTTTAATAACGTGCCATAGCAATCATAAAATTCGAGAACCAAATCCAGAGCAATCATAAACTTACCTTTGTAATGTTGGAGGAGGGGGACGTGGCACACAGGTATCCTGCTCGGCGGTTAGGCCACTACAGGCGTTGCCACGCTGGAGGGGAATAGAGTGTCCATAACGCGTAACTAGGGATGAGCGCGATGTTTTGCCTCAGCGCAGAGCGATGAGATAAAATGCCCGGTCACGATTTTAAATTCAAATTGTGGCAAAAGTATTGTTAATATAACTAAAAATATTGAATTACTATGAAGAATAACTATTTGTTATGTAATCTAAATAAGTTGTTTCACATGAACCTTCGCATTAAAAATTTGAAAAATATTTTTTTCATTCAATCGGGAGTTGGGTCAACCCAGAGCAATCAGGATTTTAGGGTTTAAGATTTTTTTTAAAGTATTTATAATAAAATTATTCATAATTTTAGCCTTGTATCACATAGATTAATCATCGAAATTTATATAAAAAATATTTTAAAAACGTTTTCTCGATTTTAAAACGTGTTTATCCAGCCCAACACGAAATAAAATGCCTCTGGAGATCGACCCATTTATAATATGGAAATGATAGGAGTTTTCTGTTTATTAAACAGGATGAATTGTGTGAGAGTGAATAGGACTTCTTTGACTTACGTTGGGTAGGTCATAGACCTTTTGGTAAGAATTCTGTGTGTGATACCTGACGAGGACAGTCAGAGGACTTTACTTTAGACAGTAGACGAAATATACATCTTGACGGTAATCAAAGTGCTTATTGGTCTATTCGAAGTCCACCAGTACACAGTATCAGCATTACCTTCTTTCAAATAAGTTCTCAACGTGTCGACTGTAACCGCTCATACAAAATTCAGTTGGCAACTCATTACTGTTAATCATTCAAACTCCCACGAGAGCCCAAAAATAATATTTAAAACATGTTTTTACGTGGACCAAAAAGTATGAAGTAATAATTTTTCAGCAGAAAAACAAGAAGTTAAGGCAAGGAAGAGGATTTATTATTTGAACCGTCCACCCGAGGCTCGGGGCATTAAAACAATATTGACATAAAGCCCAACTTTATAGGGATTCTGTATAACAAGGCGTTTTGAACGTCGTGTCGGCTCGGCAGATCGTAATTCAAACGACATTGATCTCGTTTATAGGGATTTATAGATTTCGCATGTCGTGTTTCATGTTTACGTGGTATATATTGAAAATAAATGGTTATTTGAACAGTTTCTGTGCTTTACGTGATAGTTTTACTGACATTTATACAGATGATTTATACGAATAATACAATATTTATACTGCTTGACAAGCTTTACAATCTTTTTTCCTTCAAGGGAACACCATAACAAGCATTATGTTCAGAATTGCGGGAAATATGACAGTTGGTGCAAAATAAACCTATAAAAATATTTTCTACGATTTCACTTCGATCGACATTTACTTCTTATAATATTGCTGAAGTTGAACGTGCACTGCGCATAACACCGTCCCGTTAAATTAATCGAGCATCCTTCGCGACAGCGCTAAACGAAGCGAATATGGGTCTCGTCGAATCTAATTTCAACAAAAATATCAACTGTTTTTAATGTAAGTAGACGTATTTGATTTTGAAACTCATTACTTTTTGGTATAAATGAAAAAAGATTGTTTACAGGCAGGTAGGTAGGGAGAATTCAGCAAATAATTATTACTAATCAAATATTAACGTCGTCAGCCTTTAAAACTTAACCCATAACCTATATTTTCGCTACCCATATTTCAAGACTTCCTTTAAGAGGTCAGTCAAAGACGACGTCACTATAGAAGCGTCACATCATTTTAAAATAAACACGACATTTGTCAAGCTAAAGCCAAAAGCAAAGTAAATAAACATGTATCACATGACAAAACGAAAGTTAGATACAAAGAAACGCGTGCACAAACAGCTGAACAATAATAACGTGATAATTGGCTGCTTATCGGTTGTGGGTAGGTACTAATGTGGTAGGCACGAACACATTCCGGCACTTTGGGTGCCTGCTACAGTCATCTCTGCATTTTCCTGAATCTTTATAACACGTAATGCGTTTTTGATGCTCTCGTGATACTGTTACAGCTTTGCATCAGACGGCAAAACTGCAGTTTAGAGTTTTGCGAAATTATATAGTGTGGTATCTTTCATTTTTTAATGAGAAAAGTTTTTTGAGAAGACGTTTTTTCTCTGTTATTTGCTATTAGCAATTTGATAGTTGGCTATAATAGATTCATTCTTATATATGTATTTTTGTAGGTACTGCTATCGTGTCGCCATGTTCGAATGTCCACACTCTATACTGGTTTCGCACAATAACAAGTCATGGCAAAGATCAGGCAGACAGTATTTTGATGGAAAAATAGCAGCACTACGAAATATCAATCATTGTATTTTTGCAAGTGCAAATACATTTCCAAAATATGTTTGCTGTATTACCGGTTTTGCGGAGTACCCTTCAGATATAGCAACTACATATAAATATACCCCCCGTAATGGATTGCGGGAATCAGACGGCTGTCGCTACGTGCAAAATACTGATATTTGAGCCCACGAGCCCCATATGTTTGAATGAAAGCGGTCGGCTGTCAGTTCAACAAAAATAACGACAACGAAAATAAATTGTGGTGTTCAAGTGTCTCGTCTACCAGCTAATTTATTTCGTAAATTAACAGGCAAAATCATATTTATTTGAACAACAGAAACCGCATTTTTATTCATTTTTTTCAATGAGAAGTAAAGTGTTGATCATCCATATTTTAGTGCAGTTTTAAAACTAAAACAGAACACTACAAAAACTCTTTAAGTACTGGAAAAGCTCTCGAAGGGTGTAAAAAATATCCTGTCATGCCATAAAATTTATTATACAATTATGCAAATTTGTCGACGTTCAACTTTATTCACTGTTCTGGATGCGTCGCTGCACCGCTTCCATTTAATACTACTCCGACAGGCGACTATAATACGATTTGTCTGTTTACGCCTTATCCCTTTTATTTTTGAAGTTGGAATTCGTTGTGTATAAATTATGGAGATAGTGCTGCGTTTAAAACATTAAAATGGCGTGAATGACTTCGTTCATTTGTTTTATGAAATGTTTATGCACGTCGTTTTATATTAAGAAGTTTTAACTCATTCAAATAGGTATTTAAAAAACTATTCAACTATACATGCCGTACATTTCACAATATTTTACAGCCTACCTACTACTTTAAATATGGTAATGGAGTTTTTAGTTAAGAAATTACTTATAGGTAATACTTAATAGGTTTAAACGGTATCTGACTACGCTGCTTTCCCTTCCATTGACATATTTAAGAAACATTCATTTACCTTCAGTGCCTGAGAATATTTCCGTCTCCTAGGTGTCCTAACGTGCGGCTATAGGAATACACCCGTCATGTCTGAGTGCCTTGCATGAACCGCTCGACTGGTTTTACAAGGAAATGGTCAGTAAAAGCAATACTACTAGGTACAGTCTAAATTATACTAGGAAAGGTATTATTGCGTACCAGGTTTGTCGATGTAATCTATTGTCTAGTGTCTTACTATATGTACCTACACGAATATTTGATTGTCGGGTATAACAATGTTCTCCTGACGGAATGTCGATCATAGGAGCGACCAGCAAACTACACACCTGATAATTATGAACACAAGCATGCACGCAAACACAGGTGCCCTCCCTGTTCCTTCACTCTTTTAGTCCGATAGGACAATAGACTAACACGACCAGAGAGAGATCCGGCGCCGGACCTACAGTTTAACATGCCTACCGAAGAACTAAGGAGTTTGCTATGTAAAAACAGTCACCATAACAAGACTGACCGTCGCCGTCGGTATTTAAAATGCTGTTGTTCTATAATTAAAATTGACGTTGGCTGTCAAAGCTGCCAATTTTAAAAGGGATTTGAAAGATGAACATATCATGACTCGACACTGGCATAAATATCAGAAAGTGCGGAAACTCTCAGCTGGTTGCCATTAAATAAAAAAAATGAAAATTTACTTTTTATCCGTCGTGAGCACTGTTATAGCAGATCGACCGATCCGCGTGGTAGCTGCTTAGCTACAAGTCCCTCCAGACAAAATAAAATGACGTAGCGGGGCTAATGTATCAAAGCAGTCGATAAATCTGACTCAGCAACTTGCGAGTTCGATCACCGCAAAGGGCATTATTATTAACAACATAACTGTAGGTACTTGTGTAATCCTTAGATGGGTAATAAATTAATCCTGAGTCTAGACGTGTATGAGATAATAAATGATTACAATACATACCATAGCCAAATTTCAAAAATCTAGATCGTTTTGCAGATTTTTTAATTAAGGCTAATGTTAAAAGAATATTGGAGATGTGAGCTGGTTTAGATGTTTGTGTTATAATACATTAGAATATATGTATATAATTCCGATCTTTTCATTTCTCGATTGCAGATACCTATTTCATATTTTACGCTACTGTGTAACTGAACTTTAACTCTAGCGTATATTTTGTCTGAAACAGGACAACTTTTATGCGGGCACTCGTCCTGTGTTACTAGCGATACTTATATAACGATTTACTCATTTGCAATTACCCTTTAGAGTCCAGAACAACCCGCATGAGAAGAAAATTATAGACATTTAATTGTTTTTCATCTTTGATCTTTCTTAAGACGAAGTTCGTTTACCGTAAAATTATCTTGCTTTTGCTTTGGTTCAGTTAACACGCGTCTGAACAGATGCAAACATTAGACTAAGTCTTATAAAATCGTAACTGTTTTAACTTGTAATAAACATAATTATTATAGTAACTAATTAGTATTCTCCTCTAATCAAATTGCTTTGAGAATAGGCTACATTAGATCACAAGGTTCTTATCTAACAATGACAGCACAAGTCGCAAGTGGAGAAATCAAGGATGGGAAGGAATACAAAGTGTTAAAGGAGTCAAACCCGTTCCCACTTTAAAACAAGAAAATTTCTATCTGTGTATAATAAAATATGTTATACAGTCATACTTAACACTTCGACTGTCGGAAAAGCAGACATCAGTGAAACAATCACCGTATATCACGTGTGACACACTGGACCGGGAAAGGGTTAAAGCTACTCGGAACTGTAACACAATAAACACATTAGTACGCCCGCTTACACTCAACACTTATTGTATCAATTGAAATTTCGAACCCTTTGCAGTAATCAAAGTTCGTCCGCCCGTTAACCGTGCCCAATTGCCGTGTACATCGCACTTTCCCAATTATGGTGTTAAGTCCCATGAGAATAAAAGCGTGTTTACAGCTATTAATCAATCAGAAGTCGGCTTTAACTGAATTTTATCACAAAACAAACCAATTACAGTGCGCCGTCGAGGGGTCAATTCTCAGACCTTAGAATGAGTAACAATGCGTGAGTAATTTTTGAAGTGATAACTTATTGAAAGTCAGAACGTTGTATATGATTCATTTTCAAGGTAAAGTAGCAATGGGCGTGCCATATCGCTGAAGAACCAATAATTGGTGGGAAAGAAAGGTTCTCGAGAGGCGACCACGAACCGAAAGACTCAGCATTAGCAGGGCTCCCACCAGGTGGACCGACGATATTGGCAGAGTTAGGGACAACTGTTGGATGCAAATAATAAAGAAATAAAATAAAATAAAATATTGACATAAAAAGAGGTACGTACAGTTATGTGAAACCCTGACACCCGTGCTAGGTTTATGACCTGTGTTACAGGAGTCAGTGTCTTCGAATGGCAAGTTGTCGTTCATTAAGGCGTTCTAAGGATGGATCTATTGGATGTTTTACATTGGATTTCTTCCAGCTGATGATGATGAAGAAGGAAACCTGTGAATAAGTAGCACCAGGTCATTAAACTCGCCTATCCGTTATACCCGTTCCAAACGCATCAAAGTAGAAAATTCACTAAAATATCAACATTACAGAGTAAACACACGAAGATCTTCCAACAATACCCAGTAAATGAGCCACTATTACTCAAGCTTCTAAATTAATGCACACGAAATCCAAACTTAAACCGCAATAGTTCCCCGGAGGCCGCGAGCCATAAATGCATTATCAACTTAAGTAGTTAATGAATCTGGTTAAGGGCTCCACTTAAGTGGGCATAGAAGATGGAATTAAGGCATAATTGATCTAATCCAGCTTCGAACTACACTGTTGTGGTAAGCATTAGTAATGGGATGCAGACTGCACCGTCATGGGGAATTATGGTGCACTTTAACTGTAAGTGCTGGATGTATCCCTAAAGACACAGTTTGTTTTCCAACTCTATAAAACTTTAATTTCATAAACTCTTTATATTACGGGTGAAGCATGATATCCTAATGTAATCTTGTTGAGAGAAGCATAAAGTGATCAACGTGTGTGAAGAAACTCGAAAATTTACGTAGGTATAAACAACTGCTCCTTCTTAATCCTTCATGATTTTTAAAAGATAAATTCGATTTAGGTTTACTTAAACAGTCTCATTTAAAATAATTAGACTTATTTCTGAAATATGGAACATGTGCCTTACCAACATTAGCGTATATTTTCTTTTTCGCTGATATATATTACGTCACTGAGAATTAAATCAACGTTTTAGGATACATAGTTAAAGTCTAGTTCAAAAGGAACTGTTACCAACAGGTGGTTGGACGTAATTTTAACAAAATTCTATATAACATTTTCGTAGTTCAATGCATTTTATTTCCTAAGACGGTATAGTATTTATTATAATATTAATATAAACGCGACAGTTTGTAGGATGGATGGTTTTTACTCGTTACTCTTACTAGTTTCACGTAAAAACTGCTGAATGGATTTTAACGAAATTTCATATGAAGGTAGCTGACAACCTGGAATAAACCGAAAAAATGTAGCTAAGCTAAGCTTTTTATCCCGAAAAAATGTAGCGGGTAACACCGCAAAGCGCAGCTAGTAAATAATAAGTATCTATCTCACTCACGTATCGCTTTCAATTTCATTATATTTTTCACTTATGCAAAACCAAATTGGCCGCCGCCTAAACATGAACAAAAGTATTATTGTGATACGTATCAAATTGGTAATGCGTATTACCAGTAACAAGGCACGTGCCGAAATAAAAACAAACATGTCGTGCCTAAGCTCGTAATGAACACAATTCATTATCACAATATCAACACATTAGTATAATGAATGCTTTACCTATGTATACCATTAAACTTCCTATCAAACAAGAGTCAGTTTACAAAACATACAATTATACTTAATGTGTAATAGGTTTAATAAAGACGACCTGATTGGCGCAGTGGCTAAGCAACTGACTGCTGCGCTAAGGGTTACGGGTTCGATTCCCGCACGGGGCAAAAATTTGTGCGAACCGCAGATGTTTATTCCGAGTCTGGCTGTTTGTGTTATTTCATGTTTTTAAAACGCACCCACGACACGGAAGAAATTCCAAGTGTGGAGCGATGTTTTAAAAATAAAAATTATACTCTGTACCTAAAAACGTAAAAAGATGATGTACTTACATTTAGCATTGCCTATCATATATAATTTAACTTAACTTTACCTTTGCTTATAATTTTATCAACCTGAAAGATACTACATAAGAGTCAGTCTGAGGGGGTGGCGATCTCTTATGAAGATAAATAATGTTCAACATTTAACACTATATGTGTACTTCTGCCTACCCTATCGGTGATTACAGGCCTGATGTTAAGGTAAACATAATTTATCTTTAAACATCTATTCAAATGCTGCATTTAAAACATAACTATAGGTACAGTTCAGAGTAAAACACTAAATACAATACAAAACACCAATTTTGGTAGCTCATTTAATACCACCACATATCTCCCTAAATCCCTAGACATGGATCTTAGCGAGGCATATCATGGCGTCCCGTATGGTTGTAGTACTAATTAAGGACCGTACTCAGCCGGAAATAAAGCCGATCTAAAAGGCTAGCGTAAATTGAACACCAAACGATATCCGGAGCCAAATGAGATTTTCGGGAGCCAAACATCAGCCGATTAGACCGATTGAACTCGTGTAGATAAACGGAGGCTGGCTAACTGAAGGTTGGAAAGTAGCAGGTATCTGTGTCTGAAATTAAATTGTATTACAGGCTTTCGTTCGTCAAGTAACTTTTGTAAGATAAGCTTGTCATTTTTTGTGTAGAAAATCTGTCAAAACGGCATATTGAAATGTTTAAAAACATAACTCTATAATTTAAAAAACTGCTTCTGAGATGACCTAATAAAGTACGGTGGCAACAAAGGCTGAACCAATTTTATTTTTTGACTGGATAATGTACGTTAGTCGTAATTTTGATCGCCAATTTTATATTGTCCTCAAAAACTGATCTTCAATGTACAGAGCGTGAGAAAAACAAAGAGACAAACGAGAACATAATGAATGAAAATTGTACTAAACTACGACAATGAACAATTGACAGAGTACAACAAAACAAAACATCAGCTGTTAACATTCCCACGCGAGTTATAAAAGTCGTTGGAAGTAAATAGGTCAGAACACCTCGCACGGCCGGGTTTACAGTCTGTCACGCCCCTACTCATGCACTAATGCCACACAAAGCTTCAGGTGACAACACCTGATTGCATGGAGACCCGCTTAATGAAGAAACGAGAGGCTTAGGACACCCACGTACCACGAATACCACCTGATAAGACGCCACGAGTAGATAGATTAACAAGTAATCACGATACGCGCCTGTCTACACATCCAATTAAGCTATACATCTCAGCTCTGTCCCCAGTGAATAGTTGGCTTAAGGAGTCTTAGGGAGTAGGAGCATCTATGTAGGTAGCACCATCCGCGCCTTCGACCACACTGTGACGTTTATTGAAACCACAGCTTCAATCTTAGAAGCAATATGGCGCACGAAAGAGATTTTATTTTCTCGTAAACTGGTCACATGTCGTCTAAATTGGAAATACGTGATCGAGTTCCATGGTAATGATCGCCTTTTATGTTGGTTGTAACTCACGCGCCATATAATTTAGTATATAAGTTATCATTTACGCGACTTAGGCATGAGTGTGGATGAACCCTTGGGGGTACGGAATACGTGTTATTCCCCTCGTCCGATTGTAGTCCCAAGGTCGGTTCAATATCAAGTATATTGGACCGAGTGCTATAAAAACACTCTGGATTAAATTGCCCTATCAAAGAGAGGGATATAACTCATGGCGTATGTACGTTATACGTGCTTGTTTGTTTTATAAACGACACGAATAAAATTGGATGAACATAAGTATAAAAAATTACAAAAAGTTACTCGTAAAATACACAAGAAAACATATAAAGTGATTTTGTCCTTACTCGCAAAGCTGTAGACACTCTAATTTAGCAGTGACCAACTGCCGATCACAAACACTATCTATATTTTCGTCAAGTAAACTAAATAAATGTCTATAGTAAAGCATAACAAACAAGTCTAAAAAGGGTTATATTACCAGGTGCTCTTACGATGTCAAAGTCGATTTACTGCTCAAACATCTTAAATTGCATGCAGTGTACAGTTGAACAACTTCACAAAGATGTCTAAAAGCTAAAATTTCATTTGCCATGCTTCCATACTGACTTCTCATTCTTAATTTAATTTTGTTCGACAAAGAAATGCCAGTCATTGTTCCAAGACTCCTTCAACTTTGTCTATGCAAGCATAGTGAGCGTTTCGGTGCAACGGCTTAAGCGATTCCAATTTCAAAATAATTTTATTTTTAATTTTTTTTACCTGTTTAAGTTTGAATGACAAAATTTATAAATTCAGAAATATTTTCAGTTTAATGTCCCTAGTTGAGCATATACTTTGAACACAATTACGATTTTAAACTCATTAATAAAAATAATAGTTTAAAAAAACTAAAAAACACGCTTTTTATCGAAAACCGAACTAAAAAATAGAAAATAAGTTTTAATCAATTTAAATTAAGAATAGTGTTAAAAATTTCAATAAATATAAATTAATAATAGTGTGAATAAAAACAAAAAATATTTTATTTAAAAAAGCGTGGGGTGCATGGTGTCAATAGTTATAAATATTTTATTGACAGATACGAGTAGAGTGATTATCACTTTGATAATATCTTAAAAAGCACCCCACGCTTTTTTTAAATAAAATATTTTTTGTTTTTATTCACACTATTATTAATTTATATTTATTGAAATTTTTAACACTATTCTTAATTTAAATTGATTAAAACTTATTTTCTATTTTTTAGTTCGGTTTTCGATAAAAAGCGTGTTTTTTAGTTTTTTTAAACTATTATTTATTTTCTATTTTTTATTAAGATGGTTAGCTACCACGAAGCTTTACCTTAACGCGAGCCGGTCTCGGCGCCCGCGACGGTTAGCTACCACGGAACTTTACCGTAGCGACTAGCGGCTTAGCAGAGGGCGTTGGAGTCGGGACACGCGCGCGACGCTTAGCTACCACGGAACTTTACCGTAGCGACTAGCGGCTTAGCAGAGGGCGTTGGAGTCGGGACACGCGCGCGACGCTTAGCTACCACGGAACTTTACCGTAGCGACTAGCGGCTTAGCAGAGGGCGTTGGAGTCGGGACACGCGCGCGACGCTTAGCTACCACGGAACTTTACCGTAGCGACTAGCGGCTTAGCAGAGGGCGTTTGTGTTGCGGGCTGTAATTATGCTATTTTTATTAATTAATACTTTTTATTAATTATATTATTAAATAATTTTATCAAATTAGTGTATTGTCATCGGTCCTCGATAAATCTACAAAGTTTGAACGAAATCTAGCCGTTTAAAGTGGGTCAAAATCGCGCCCAAAGAAGTCGGTTACAAACATACAAACAAACATACATACATACAAGTGAAGCTAATATAAAGCGTGTAATAATGAAACGTCATATGCAGACATCGTATCCGCAAAGTTATTTTAATAAACTTCTATAATTAATGATTGTACATATTTAATAGCGTTTAAAGGGCGTTCGTTCGTGCTGAATAAAATATAAATAAGACTTTAGTTTGAAGTGAAACTTTTTTAATGAGCACGTACAGTACAAATCAAAGAATTTCTTATAATAAAACATTTTTTAACAAGACTCTTCGCTCCACTTCAGAAGTCCTCATTTAAACGATGCAAAGCAGCATTTAATACATTTTATTTCGCACCTCTTTTCCCATTACGTGTGTTTGGCAGGTTGTCGATGGAATTTGTGCAGGAAGGAGGCGTTAACTATACATGTTCGATATTTGAATTGTTACCGACTGACATGGCATTGTGAATGTTGGCGCGTCTCGCTCACTGATGTCAAGAAAATAACTACGCGTGATTTCAGTATCGGTACATCATTAAGCCTGTATTCCGAAGTAAACACTATAATACTTCTTTTCCCACATTTTGCGGTACTATCGAACTGGAACTGGCCTTTGTTTAACAGTGGACGTCTTCCGGCTGATGATGATAATAAAATTGAACTAGATACTATTTATTGGACTTATCATTGCAATGTTATTGGTTGTTATAGATACTTGATATACTAAGAACAATATCATGGGAAAAGTTTTTTAGACCTCTCGATAAAGTAACATTTGCTAGAAGAAGACTGTTTGAAGAAGGTCGTAAGGAATTTATATGAATATAAGCTCTATCTGTCGTCCGCAGTACCGACATTTAATATTATGCCCATATTCTACCCACCCGAGGTTATAATCCCGGCTTTTGACACAAGCCGCTGTATGCGCATATCAACACGAACTGTATTACAAAATTCGTACTTAGAATTCATTTTTGACATCATAATACTGTGATTTAAAAAATTTGAATTGGTGTCATATTCAAAAGGCGAACCATCCACTCACACCGCATGTTTCGGTAAAAAAATTACGAATAATTTGTTTGAATTAAATTCAATTTTCACAAAAGCGATTTGATATTAATTTATACGATGCATTACGAGGTGTAATTCTATTACACTCGCTTCAATGAAGTGCAAATGTAATTAATGTTAAATGTTCAGATGTTCTGTTGAAAGCCTTACGTTAACGTTTAAAGCTTTTAGCAATACAGCTCTCACTCTAAACTAGTTGTAAAAACAATTTATTCTAAAAGTACATTTACTTAAAAGCTCAGCTACTTAGAGAACTAATTTGTCATTGTCATTTAACTTAACTAGCGAGATTGACCTTAGTATAGTTTGTTTCTATGTAAGTTAGCAAAAATGTAAACATCGATTACGTTAACTGTTGTTAGAATCAAGATTGGAGTCTCAAAATTAAAAACAAAGTTTCAACTGTCTGTGCCTATTTTCCTCAATGTTACACTAAACAGTTATTAATAATAATATTATATTAGTAACATAATTAACCATTCCAATCAGTACGGAACATGTATTTATTATTACAAGCATTCTGTGGCCGAACTGTTGCGATGCGTTCCTAAATGCAGTTAGCAGTAAATTTTCGGTTCCGCAGTCTCTACAATACGCAAGGAAATGAACAAGCTACACGTCAAAATTCAAGCCAAATTCGAATTTCACGATGCTGCCGCAATCGAAAATATGTTGACGATCTCTAGTGGATTTTCAAAATAGAATTCTGGTAGCTAATTAAAACTTTGTTCTCAATGACAGTTTATAAGAAAAACAACTTGAATTGCTGAGTTGAACGAGGTTTTATATTGTTTTGTTTACGCCTTCGTCTGAATAAGCAGGTCTAAAGCTCAGTACTGCGGAAATAGGAAACTTTTGTTTACACTGCGCCTATTAGCGTAGCTTTCTTGGAAACTATAAATAAATATGACTATTGCTTCATTCTTCTTGCCATCGTTTTACAACTCAAGTATTTTGCAGAGAGATATATTTTAATATTTACGACTGTATGACGTTACAAGTTAATTGATTTGCAAATAGTTGCACAGTCGTCAATGGGTAGAAAATAAAGTATTAGAATACAGTATAGAATTAGATACCTACCTCGTGTATCGTGGATACACGTGTATCTTGGATACACGGGGGCACTCTATCTATTAAAATAGCCGCAGCGTCATTTGAGGCTAGCTTCAAAAGCCACCCTTAAAACAATAGGTATCTAACTTGCCTTTTGTAGTGCTACCAATGCAAAAACGTTGTAAACGAACCGTGACAGCATGGTGTTGTGCCGTAAATTGTCTGCTTAATTACCGTGGAAATATAACAGAACTATTTCCATAGATCAATGGGAAACATCTTTAAGTATGAAGCTAATTTCTGATAAGAAGTTGTAAAAGGTTTTCCGGCTTTTATTTGCCCAAACTATAGTCAGGAAAAGTCTTTAAATAACTTATAGATTGACCATCATGACATAACCAAAATAAGGTCATCGTGTTTATCAAGCTATATTCGAATAATGAGGTCATAACAAATCTTATCACCATGATGACCAATCAGTTCGTGCAAACAATTGAAGCAAGTCTTTTTAATCAACTTTGATACCTAAGTTATTTTTATATCCTTGGCAAGATTTTGATAGTGTTTTTTTAACAATAAAGAGAAGCTTTGCAAAAACAGTATAGCCACCAAGACATTTTATTAGAAATATTGAATACTTATTTAATATCGCATTGTTCGTTTCAAATACAAAGAAAACGTTCAAAGTTTAGTTTCATTTTATACAAATACCTCCAGTACAATAGAATTCATATACAGCAGAGAGAAAATAAAATAGATGATCAAACATAAAATAACAAACATGCTTACGTCTTTATCTCAAATATTATTTGAGGCACGAAACTTAACCAATAACGATATTGCTGAAAGTTTTGTGCAATATCGATAAGTTTTACGTTTTATGATTCTAGAACTTTACCTTTAACATTATAATAACCGTTAAGAAGCACATTATTCAAAAGGTTACACGAGTACGTCGTACGAGTGTGTTTACTTAGGTACTATACTTATATTTTATTCTTGATTGAATAAATACCATATCTCAAAAAATTTATTAGTAATTATACTTTGTCTCATAACAAAATGCTCCCTTTGAGGGTGGGCATAGGGGTTGAGCCATAAGATTCTTTCCATCTAGGACTGGGCGATGATTGAAAATATATTTATATAGATAGAGAAAATAGATTAGAATTGCCTATCATTACAATATGTGACTTAAGATGATGAAATTTAAGTGTCAATAGGTATAGTTTCTTAATAATAAAAAGCAGCCCCCTACCATGAACTGTTAAAGGCGTGTCGCTTCTATAACTTAAACTATTCTACATTAAGAATTCATGGTAAGAGGGCTGGACACCTCTGATTGAGACATAGTGATTCTAAGCATAAAAATCAAACGTAAGATAGATCACGGAAGCGAAACCGAGTCAAAAGCTACAATCAATATAATAGATCAGGGCGCTACACCTATCACATGTTGCAGCACCACTGTTTACAATATCAGTTATTATGAAGCGAGCTGTCTGCGAGATCTAAACATCTCCCGGATTCCTGGAGGCTTGCCAAATAGCCACAATTGTATCGTGATCCCTCAAAATAGGTACATCAACATCAAATAGTTTTATTGTGATCTGATGGATTTCTATGAGTCATGTATTATTCGACTATTTTTGCATCGTGATGACAGTTGATACGCCGTGTGCATAAATATTGAATGAATGAATTTATGAAGTTAAATATTTTGTATACTCTCGAGTCATATAAAACAGCCAACTGATTGAGAACTAATTGGCGCAGTAGGTAAGTGATTGGACTTCTGTGCTAAGAGTTGCGGGTTCTACCCGTACGGGACAAAACTTTGTGTAATCCGCAGATGTTTATCCCGAGTCTAGGTGTTTGTGTGTGTGATATTTTATGTTTGTAAAAAGCACCAACAATACAGGAGAAATTACTAGTGTGGCGTTTATAAAACCTCTTACGCTCAATCTTTGGATAGATAATACGTTAAAAAATATTACACTTTGTCTTCTTTTTATTGACAAGGTTATTGTCACATGGAATCTCTGGTTTGATGAATTTTAATTCACACGGTGGCCTATATACTGGCCAGCTACAAGGCTGGTAGCGAGGTTGACGGTCTAGGCTGCATCCATGATACTAAGGTATCTTTACCTGTGGATACACTGTCAATGATGGTAAGTAATATAGATAATTACTTAATTAATGATATTAAGACATACCGCTTTGGAACGTACGTACCAATTAGGAAAGCGACTGTTTTATTGTTTGCATTTAATACGATTACTGCACCGCTTACATACAGTTAGTATACAAAACCAACTGCACAAATTTCACTTCAAAACTTTTCATTGTACACAGCGATGAATAGCGTTCCCGTTGGTTTAAATTCTTAACAAAAGAGTCTCTTGCGTCGTTTGTATAATACATATTCCGTCTACATGTATAAATTGTCTTTGACAATAGAACGACATTTCACTCGTGTAAACCCGCGGCTCTGCGGATCTTGCGTTCTTTAAGAATGGTCTTATATAATTACCTCTATACGTATTTAGAGCATAATATTTGACCTACAATTCAGACACTAATGACATCCAATTAACCACACGCCCAAACAATTAACAAACACTAGACCGATGAGAGTCCAAACAACTACAAACAATGTGCAATCAACAATAAGTATAATGAGAAGAAGTCGGTTAACATAGTATAGCAAAATTATAGTGGGCTATGTTATTATCCCTAACCAATTTAGAATACAACTTCCTTTTGTTGTTTGGAGTCGAGTCATAAGAGGTGACGAACCTAGCATAAGTCTGATATGTAAAAGATAGTCTGAGCAAACTCATTCTAATTATGATAAATATTTGCACGCTCAGTTCTAGTCCAACATCTGTAATTAATTGATATACCCGATTTGTAAGCATATGGTTGCAGGTTTAAAACCAGGCAAGTATCTCTCAATGTGACTTTCTCAATGTTACAAATAGTTTCTTAAATATGCTAAGACACCACTGACTCGGTGACGCGAAACATTGTAAGGTAACCTGGTTTTAATTATCTGAAACCGCCAATCTGCAGTAAGCTAGCGTGATGATCAATACTCAATCCGTCTTTTTAAGAGTAGCCTTTACTCTACCGTGGGACAGTTATAGTTAATACCGCCTGTGAAGGTTTAACCTAGTACAGGCACCTAACATTGTATTACCTATGTTAGTTTAAGATTGTTGATGTATTTTACCATTTGTATTCCAATAAATATTATATTCTATAAGCTGGTATAAATATACTACATGGGACTTTTAAAGAGCGTGGAAAGTATAAAGACTACCGTCCCATCAGACAGGCGTGCATTTGTGTTTGCGTGCATAGATGTGCAGTAAATATCTTCTGCGTAGTTGGTCTCAGGTGATATAGGCCGCCGTAACTGAAATTCGATCAGGAGAACATTAGTAAGTGCATTGTACGCACACCAAGACTGATTTTCCATTCACCTTTCAAAGAACTAGCTCGCAATTGATTTTAGCTCCTAAATTGTCTGACTCGGCCGTGAACCCTGCTGTCAGAGCTTCGACGTGGTAATCATATTATGTTTCTGCATTTCACACGGTGAGTGAAGAGAACTGGAACTCAATTGCATTTACTTCCAATTGCGAGGAAGGCTAAAGGTTGTCAACGCTTTTAGCTAGTCCGGTGCTTCGGTTGTTCATTGCAGACAGAGGTTACTAGGCTCAATACTTGATGGAAGTAAAAGAATTTTATTTATCACACTATTTTCATTTACGTAAACAGATTTTTTTGCTTTTAAATAAAACGTCGCCCAGCTAGGATTATCTCCTGTATCGTAAGTGCGTTCCACAAACATAATAATATTACATACACACATCCAGACTCGGGACAACTTCCGCGGATCACAGAAATTGTTATCCAGTGTAAGAATCGAACTCGCAACCATCACTTATTTCACCACCAGGTTGTCAAAAATTTAGTCTAGTAGTCTTAGTAGACTAAGAAACAGCAATTCATTTTTATAATTATAGATTTTTGTTTCCGCATAGATCGATCCCTATTATTCCCTATACTCCGTATTCAGTACTATACAATGTGTTGTAATTAATTTTTCTTTTATTTCAGGTCCTAAGCCTCAAAGTAACGTCTGGTCATGACTTAGGTATGTAATTACGAAAACCCATAAACAGTATCATTGTTTAATATTCTTTTATACAAAGATTTTCTCTTGTGCTGTGTGTACGTTTTACAAACATTCACAAACACCCAGACTCAAGACTATTTGTAAAAAAAATTCGGAAATATTTTGTCTTGTTCTGCAATCTAAATGGCAATCTTTGTCACAGCAGTCTAATCTCTTAGTGTCTGCACTAATAGGGTTGCCAAAATCTCAATAAATATAATGAGATCGTTTAACATTTTTCGTCATAAATGTATCTTTATTTTATAACTAGAAGAGTAAATAAATCCAGTACATTTTCTGCGTACTTTGCCTAAATATTTTCATAAATATCAGCAGTCTTACTGAAGTTGTAGATTCAAATTTATATAAAGTTCGTGAATTAGTTTTAAATAAGGGCAGTGACGCGTCACTTAACCAAACAGCTTAGTAAATTGTTACTGAAAACTTGTTTTCAATTATTATTTCTTTCGATCTAAGTGCTTTCATCACAATTAACATGAAAGTTGAGAACACGATTTAATGTCATAAATATCGACACTGACTACATGGTTAGTAGTCTCAAGCTCTCTGACGCGCATGAGAGTTCGAATCCCGGGTCAGGCAAAGTTTTATTTGACTTTTCTGTAAGCAGTGCCGGATTAACCACGTAGCAAGAGTAGCAAATGCTACGGGCCCCGCGCATTTAGGGGCCCCGCGCACCAATGCTTTCTGACCGTAAATAATTTTATATTAAAAACTAGCTTATGCCCGCGACTTCTGTCTTTGTTAACGAAGAAGGTGAAAATAATATTTTTATATAATACGTACGTTGAGGAGCTATTTTAGGTGCCTATATCAGGCTTTAATCAGTAAAAGTGGAACTTATTATTTTGCTGCGATGTTAATTTAAAACTGCGATATCTCCTAAGATATTCAGTGAAATTCAATGATGTAAACGGCAATTTAGTTTAAAATTAAAAAGTTATGATGAATACTAACTGTGTTTATTTTGATAAGGATTAATATCATGTTTATATTTTGGCGAATCTTAAACCGTTTACGCAGCGCACGCAGGGGAAGCTGTCGAATGGAAAAAAATCAACACGATTTGAAACATTCTTCATTGGTGCTCCGCTCCTATTGACCGTAGCGTGATGATATATAGCTTATAGCCTTCCTCGATAAACGGGCTATCTAACACCGAAAGAAATTTTCAAATCGGACCAGTAGTTCCTGAGATTAGCGCGTTCAAGTAAACAAACAAACAAACAAACTCTTCAGCTTTGTAATATTATTATTTTAATATATATAAATATAAATATAATAATATTACAAAGCTGGTTATATACTATAATATAATATTATAGTATAGTATAGATTTTGCTCAAATTCAATCCAGAAAAGTAAGAGTTTTGTTTTATTTAATAACCTAAAAAAAAATCAGGGGCCCCTTGATAGAATTTGCTACGGGCCCCGCGCTGGCTGGATCCGGCCCTGTCTGTAAGATAATTCTCAGTAGCGGCCCGGAGTCTACTTGTGCTCAATTAATGGCAATAGGCTCGCCGTGTATATTAATATAATATTTCCTCACCTTCCAGGAAAAATAGTGGCTTTAGGCTATGTATTAATAAAGTCAAGTCTTTTACATAGAATATCCTGTTACCAAGCCCAGAACTACTCAATAAAGTAATACAATTAAATTATCATTCAACCTTGTTTTAAATTGATTCTATAAGGCAAGCGACAGGAGATGGAGCTATAATTTAATAACCCCGAGACTATAAGGTCAATCGGTCACTCTGACCTCTGACTGAAGACTGCATTGAGTGACTCTTAACTCACAGGCGATATTCCAAAGTGGGCTACCTAATGAAATTAAATAACTGTATCAAATGATGATAGAATCCCTACTAATATCTATCTACTCTATTTTAAGGGAGAGGCTTTTGTTTAATAGTGGACGTCTTCCGGATAAATATGTTTTAAATCAACGGCGACATAGACATATACTCAATACTTTATTGCATTCCATAATAGTAAATAGATGGGCGTATATAATACAGATCTTTATGGACCCTGTCGGGCACAACAATAAGCGGAGAGAGGAAGAGAGTTAACCTAATTATTTACATTATTATAAACTCATATCTAGGTACCTATATGATACATAGGTATATATAATATATATGTACCTATATGATATATAGGTATATATATACATAATATGGCCAGTAGATAATGATTCAGGCAAATTATATCTATAAATGAATATTGACCATGAAAGGGTGGGCAAAAGAGTACCAGGGTAAAAGAGGTTTTGATTTGGACGCATAAATATAAAGTTACACACTTATATTATACTTGTTATTGTTGCTAGCTAAAAACATGTAAATCTGTAGGTATATTATTAACTAAAAAAACATAAATTGAGTAGCCGCCTTACAGAGGATTGCGAAAAAATCTAAAAATAATATTTAGGCACTCTGAATTCGATGGCAGCGATCTAAATTCTTTGATTGTAACAAACAGCCATAAAACTGGTTATTTGTGTCTATCATATTTGTGGTCGGAAAAATATTCACCGAATCATATTGGCACTCTCGTATTTCAGCATTTATTGATTCCTGGTACTGTAAACCGTTTGAGTAAATAGATTTTTATTCGTAGGCGTTTTTTATATGTTTTTTTTCGAACTTGTCTCTCGCAGTTTGCTTTGAACCTTTGACTACTTAACCGGACGACTGTCAAAACCTAACGTAAGGCTTCCAGCCTGGATTTTTCTCTATGGTTCTAAAATCAAATTTAGATTGCCAACTAATAAAACGAAATTTTCTTTAATAAAAAGGTGATACCCAAATATATGTGAAACTAATTTCTAACTAGACATGTTAAGTAAAAAAATAGGCAAGCAGCATACCTGATTATCTGTAAGTAGTTGAATACTGGATGTAGCTGAATACTCGGTAGCCGCCGTTATATAAAATGAAGTTTTGTTCTCTAAACCACACAACACAGTATCTAATACCCGTATTTTACATAGACCGACAGCCAACGTTTCCACGCAGCTAATGTTATTTAAACTTAAGTTCTATGCAGCATAACAATAGCTTTTGTATAACCACGTATTGTTGAACTTAATTAACATTAGTCTGCCGTTCTACGTACTCTATTAATGAGAGGATTAATATCTAATCCCTGCAAGTATTACCTACAATATATACGTAGGTATGTAGTATGTACGCTTGAGATCTGAATATAAACACTGCGCCGCAACAGATTAACCTAATAACTTCTAACATTGATAACGTTTCTTGTTGCAAATAGAATGGCATTTGCGCTTATCTTATTGTACATCTCTGTTATTAATTGTTCGCATTAATGTCGTGATGAATTGGCTGAGAAAAACATGGACATGACACAGTCAAATCTCTTGACCGGTCTATAGTGCTTTTGGCTAAAACTTTGATATTTCAGTAAAGGTTTCCCTAATTTTGACACTCTCAATAGGTTTGGGTAACGTAAAGGCCCTTGACCTACCCCAATGCCGTGAGCAAAAGAAGATAGTTGTAATTAGTTTGTTATGCTGATTGTCGTATCAATAATCGTAAAAACAATAAACTAAATAATTATTTTTATTTCTTTACATTATATTTTAGTCAACCTACGTATTTTCCGTAAGCGCTTTTGACCGGTTTCCAGTTGTAACTGTAACATCAGCATCTTGTTTTCCAAGATGTTCAAGTATTTATGTTTTGTTTAGACTATGTCTGTTGTTGTACAATTTATTTAGTTGTAATACTATCTCTTGGTAGTCTCGTGTTGGCACACGCGACCGTAGACTATTAGCAATTAGGGTTGCTCTTAGCGTAGGTAAGTGTTATGACGATTACTGATGGAACAGTCTTATCAGTGTCCCGAAGGACGCTTTGTGACTGATGCCATACGCTCGCCAGCATTTAGTATGAATAGAATAGTGGTGTATTGTTTTCAGCATTACAAAGATTAATATCATCATTAGCCAGAAGACGTCTACTGTTGAACAAAGTACCATTTGCATCCAGCATTAACATTTGCATTGAGATTGGTATATGGAATAAAAAAACTACAATACCGAAAGCAAAAGGTTTAGACAAAAGGTTTACAAGACGTTAAATAAGCGACAATAAGTGCTAGTTTTCAGCCGAAACCCTTGGCTCCCGTTTACAAATAAAAGAGAACGGGTAAAATACGTAGTATATAGGAAGAACATACATTCAACTAATAGGTAGGTACAGACTATAAATGATAAATGTGAGTGTCAGACAACACACCTGCATTTTCTTCAAAGTCCGATGATAGCAATAAGTACCTCATCATCATCATCAGCCGGAAGACGTTCACTGTTGAACAAAGGCCTCGCCCTTGGGAGAAGGGATTGGTTGCCATAATCCCCACGCTTGGCCAGTGGCCAGCTGCTGCCCATCTTCAGATATTTCCAGAGGCAAATCTTACGACACCCTCGGGAGGAAAGGGGGTGGTCTATTCTAGGCTGGATACCACTCGGCACCTACCCAACATAAAACCTGCGAATATTTTTTAACTTCGGTCGGAATTAAAACAAATGACGTCATTAAACTTTTAGGCAAGATCGAACATGCGGCGTTGATCACTGAACTCTTGACACTTATCCTCTTTAATACCTTACTAGCTGTGCCCCGCGGTGTTAGCCGCTACATTTTTTTGAGGTAAAAGTAGCCTATGTGTTAATATATAATCCGACCTTCAATATCTCTTTTCCATTCTATTTTTCATTTCATAGTTCATTTGGTATTTGTTTAATGAGAGCCTCACTCCACGTGTAAGATCAGAGTACGTAAAGATACCAAAGCCGACATGCCGCCAGAATAAATTAAAAATAATTAAGCACGTGGACAAGATGAATAAAAATACGTAGGTAAAATTATAGATTCCATTCATTGTAATAAGGGCCGGTTTATCTATCAACAAATAAATTATATTCGAAGGACAAAGTTGATATTTTGCCTGTTAATATATGAAAAATATGTCAAACGGTCTATACTCTAGGTACTGATAAAAATTTACCTAAAGAATGTTTGGTAAATTTTGCTCTGCCTACCCCTTCGGGTAATAGAGGCATGTTGTTATGTTTTTGATAAAAAATATCTGACTATTGAAAAATAAACCCAAGAATGTTAAATGATTATTAATACTAAATGCGGTAATCAAATGTTTTTCTAACCATAAACTGACCGATATATAGACAGAGGTGGAGTCCGATGTAATTGTGGACAAGCCTTTGGCCCGCGCAAAACTAGACTATGTGATGTTGCTGAGAATTACACATGGAAAAAGCCAATTACTATTTGCCTGACTTGAGAATTGAATCCAGGATGACATGCTCAGCAGTCGCGCTATGCTACTGCAAGACCAACGAGGTAGTGGTCTCAATGATTTTAAAACCTGAACAAATATAAATACCTAGTAGGTATATTTCTGTATTCTTATAGGACATATTATTGTGAAGTTTCTACCTACTAGTAGGTATATTAATAGAAGATCTCCATGCGTAGGCACGGTTAAATATATCACCGCAATATGCACGGGTATATTTATCACATTGATATAACCGATACACCTCTGATTTCACTTCAAAGACGTATCAATAAATAGTTGCCGACTGACGTCCCATACACACGTATTTGCGTAAGTTGGATGGTGCAATGATACCGAAATATAGTAATCCTAGCTTTAAAGGCTACGCGGTGAACGGACTTCATATTGAAACATATTATGGACTACAATAATAATTAGTTAATGATTATATTATAAGTAAATAAAAACAAGGAGATAGGTTGTACTCGCTCTAAGACTGTTACGTTAAAACTAGACAGGTTGGCTTGCCTAAATTCGTCTTATCTCTTGCACTCCCGATAGTTACGATCTGCCGTCCTGTATAAATAAATAATAATACGTTTATTTTCTCACCACAATTTTCGAAATGTTGCAATTAGTGTCATCAATACAGTTATAATATTGTGGGAAACTGGAGCCTAAGCTAGGCCAGAGGTATGTGTTTCAGGACAGCATGCCTCCCCAAGAAACAAGTGCGTACTAGTACAATACACCTGATTTTATAGTCTTCTGTACTACGGTGAGCTATTTACTTATTGGCCATTTCAGTATGCTTTATGTAGAAGCTTAAACTATTTCTATATACAGAATTTAACGTAAACGCGAGAGGATTCATTGTATCGAGTCCTTTGTCATTTTAATTTGATTTACTTATGCTAAAGCACAATGGCCGATTTCATGCCCAATGTAAAGCTATATATTTCGTAAGTCGCTTACGCTACCCAAAATGGAATTACCATTTATGATCATAACAATGTCAGTAACAAACCAAAGCTCTCTTTGTACTGCCCCCCTACCATGAAGTCTTAAAGCATAACATTTTCCCTTGCGTTTAAGAGTTCATGGTAACGGCCACGTATGTTAAATGTTCGTCGAATTTCATTGAATAGACAAAAAAGTGCCCGCTTCGCATGTTGAAATTCTAATAATGTATTCTCATGCGTAGGTTATTTACGTTAACATTACGTCAAAAAACCAGACATTGTTATCAATTAAACGCGTTTGAATATGATAAAAGGACTTCATTTCATTAAGTTAAATTAGTTAAGTAATATTAGTATTGTAGGTACATTTATGAAGTATTGTGAAAACTAAAGGATACATTGCAATTATTACAGCCAGACTAGTAAACAATCGAATAAGATGTAACCGTTGCTTTTTAAAACACCAATCTACACCGAGCTGCTAATGAAAACATTATAACAAAATCACTTAAAACAACAAACGTCGTAGACATGTCTGACGACGCGCGACGTCACTAAAAATACAACAAAATATTCAAACACCATTCTTTACCAATAAGTCACATAATTTAAGTGACGACTTATGACGCTGACTGATAAGACCCTGTAGGCTAAATATAATAACTCCTTTGGATCTTCTCAACATCCGCCGTAGAAAAATGAATCGATTCATCAATTTGATTGACGATGCAAACGAACTCGGAATTTTAATACGGTTTAATAAGGTCCTTGTCGGGAAACTGTCAGTTAGAAGACGTTGAATAAGTAGGATAAGTGAGTATCAGGTTTTTTGGGAAGATCTATAGGTAGTGGTCGATAATAAGGTACATAATTATTATGTACCTATGTAGTGTTCGTCCAAAATTTCACTTGGGTTAAATAATTATGATAACACGTTGATACAATTAGAGTGCAGTTCTCCAATTGCTTTAGCCAAACTTTTGGCTAAAGCAATTGGAGAACAAAGACGAAGGTACCTACCTTCGTCTTTTATATTTGTTTGACACTTGATATAGTTTACACCCAAAAATACCCATACAATATAAATTATGCTAAAGAGACAAGGGCTCTGATTAGTTCATTTGGACTGTAATAAACTGTAATCAATACTGATCCACCAGGCGCAAGTAAACTCCGGGATATTTCTTTTTGCTTGGTGTTTATTAACTTAGCTTCAAGATAATTCAGAAAAAAATATTACATTATCCGTACAAATAACATGTTTGCGACAAAAAATAAAACAATATCCAATGACGTCAATAAAATCAAATTAAACCCGTTGAAACATGACACGGTGTGAACACGTCCCCGCCAGGACTCCACCAATCAGGTCGCGCCAATCCACATTGAAGTGACACCTAATGAAACTCACATTCGTTCACACTCCACGTAACCATTGACAGCTCAGTAATACGATCCAACCTATGACGTTTTTGTAATTAGTCCTTTATCATCGCGTTTTTGGCAATTCTATTATAAGGCGTCCGACTGCCTCGTTGGTCTAGTGGTCGCTTAACGTGACTGCTATGCGTGTGATCCTGGGTTTGAATCCCCTGCAATCATGCAGTATTATTTGGTTTTCCCATCAGGTAGTTCTCAGCAGCAGCACAGAATATGGAGTTGTGCCCGGTTCCTTCCTATTACATTGGGAAAGCACAGATACACCACTGCTGACACCTTCAGAGAACAACTGGTGTGATGTTATCTTGAAAACATAAAAGTGAAACACACAACGTATAAAGATATCATTATAATTTATAAGGCTTTCTAACGTTGCGACGTAATATTAAAAAAACTCTTAAACATTGTCAATAATTATGTATATCCCAACAATATGAGGCTATATGAGCAGTACGGGCAGGGTAAGCTCCAAAAATAGATGGAAGAATATGAATTGTATGAAGCATGAAGTAAAAAACAAGTGAATGTTGGGATGACGGATAGGATACACCGGCCCTATTACCAAGGAAAAAAGAGGGAAATGAAATACAAAGAAATGTGGAGTTTTAGTAAGAGCTGGTAAAAATCTTTACCCCGATTTTATTTCAGATAGATTAACAACAAATTTTTCGTCAGCAACCCAAACGTGGATAATATTTAATTTCAAGACAAGTTGACCTGGACATTACGCGATCCAGCTTTAAAAGCGAAGTGTAGGATACAAATTGAGTAATTCAATCATGAAATTCATGAATGACAACATCAACCCGGCAAGTACTAAAATAACAACATAAAGTACACACAGCATAATTCCAAAGTTTATTGGACTAATAAAAAGACCAAAAGCTGCTCAAAACTACAACTCTAAACAATATTATCACATTCTTCTCCATGCTAATCCACATTGCATATTATAGTCCTCAAAGGAGCCATATTTTAAAATTTAATACCAGTCTGTATAAAGGTGGAGAATATTATAATTCTAATAATAGCTGAGTGCAAGTGATGCAGTGGGGAAATTTAATTTGCACTGGAGCTCCGAGTAGCGTCGCCACAAATCATCCAAGCTACTGCTAATCAAAAACATGAAAATGTATTCTTAGATGAAACAGTATAGTGTCAATGATAACCAATGGTTTTATTTTGAATATTCTTCTACATTAATTTTTTATGCAATTGTTATAAACCTTCACGATTAATGGCGTGGGTCATCCAAACAAATCATTTCCTGAGTAATTTAAAGTTAGCTTGAGAGAGATGTGAAAAGAGAGTTGGCAGGCCTTAGCCCTGCAGTGGACTTAGTTCTTCAGTTGTTGATTTACTGCTGCTAATTTACGATTGCTACTGGAGCAGATGCAGTCTTACTCACTATTTTTTACACAGCAAACTGAAATATATTCTGGTCTACAGATATTATGTAACGTATTTCAATATGTATGCCTATGCATGTGTCAGTACATATAGTACCAGACATATTTGCGTAATCCGTTCCAACCAGTCGAGCCAAAGGATATTAAATTACAATCATCCACAATTTCGCGTCAGACAGATAATAATATGAAATATTTTCCTCCCGAAGCTCAGTCGATTGTGAACGATGTTCCAATAAATATTACCCAACGTGAATACCAAAATAAAAGCGTTGCAACACGGGTCAGAAGACACGAATATTCCTAATACGTTTTATTTTCCCTTTATGTTAACAAATATAGGCCTTGCATGACGTACATGTGTATGTAAATCAATTTAATTTTCCTAAAACCTTTATAGGCCCGTTCCTCATATTTACATGTTTGTTTTTCATCAAAGGCTTTGATCTCTATTCGTTATTTTTATTAAACATGTGTTTAGGCTACTCCTATTATTGAGCTTTAGAGGGTCGAAGGGTAATAATATAATATGCGTACATTACAGGTTCTAACAAAATTAAATAAAACTGGTTATGTGAGTAAAGGATAAAATTTATCGTGTGTGGTGATAGTTCTAACCTAATATTCTTATGTTCAGAACACGCATGAAAGTCAGTGAAGGATAATCCTGCTTAAATAGATTTGGGACCATTATAATTCTGAGTTTCCCACAGAGTGCCAGGCCCGATTTGCACCATCGGACCTGGGTGTCGTAGGAGCCGACTCTTTCGTCGGTCCTTTGCCTGTCGCCTCCTTAAACCCAGAAGATGGGCAGTAGCGTCTTCTGTAACATCACCACCAATACTGAGGGGATTATGACACCCACCCCCCTAAGGGATAGGCCATTGTTTAACAGTAGTCTTCCAGCTGCTGATGCTGATTTATTCTCAGCAGGTACTTAATTAAACATAATTAATTTTAGCTGTAATTTTAGTTTTAATTATAACTGCAGTTTTTATTGTTGTCAATATTTGTGAAATTACTTCAGGTTTTGAAGTTAAAAGCTTTAATAGGATGAAAGCAAATACGACTACTGTAACATACGAATAATGTAAACATTCAGTGTTCAAATAAAAGTTAAATTGGATGTAGTATGGTTACACACAGATTTTGATTAATTACTTACCGAAAAATGAAGCCCATTACCTTTTGGACTAACAAAGTTGGTAAAGCAAGAAATAATAACAGTTTTCACATGAAACGGTATGAAACTCGTTAAAATTGTACAGCGTGTGCTTTTGAATCAACCAATCAAATATATTCAATTCCAACTGTTCAAATAAAATATTTTAGCTTTGCCGAATGAATGGCAGTTAGCGTCCAATCAACTTTTATTCACGTACCATCACGGGCATCGCCTAAAGGTGCAACGATTGCTAGTAATCTCTATTCGTCCATTATGTACTATTGTACTCAACCTGAGAATTTGAAGCAAGACCTTCTGTAATGATGAAGAGATGATGCGGTAACTTGATAGGTACCCCAGAAATTTGGCACATAATAAGGTCGAAAAGTTTTGAAATTGAGATTTTTGTTCATTCAATCCATTAAATACTTCCACATTCCCGTACATGTACCTACCTTGTTTAGTGAATATACCTAATTTCCAGGGTGTGATAAAATAGTTAAAATATCGCCAATCGATTTTGATTATTCATAGGCATGTTGGAAACCACGTAATATCAACATCGTACATTTTATTTGTCGCTCGAATAAGCTCCTCTATAATATCCTCATCCGCTGAGGCTTTAAAATAGTTATACCAGGTTACCATGTAATTAACTCGATACCTCAAGGTGCAATCGAGACGGAAGCGATTAATCGAGTAAAAGGCAATTAACGACGGTCTGAAATCAACTCTCCGGGCCAATTACAGACAGCTTTTCACGCAGCGCCTCACTGTGCCGCAAAAAGGAATTTCATGAAACCGTCCATTATGAAAAAACTGCTAACAAAATATCTGTTAGAAAATTCGAAGAACCTATTCGGTGTTCTGAAGTAGTTGCCGAGACATAGCGATAAGCTCCACTGTTTCACATAAGCTTATATTTTATCAGTGAAATTGTGAGTGTACAACCAACATCATAAGTAGCTTAACATATCAAGAAATCTTTTGTCAAATAATTGAAAGAAAAACATCAATTCAAGTTATTGTTCTAAAATATAGAAATATCCGAATAATGATCACATCATCTGAAAAAAAATTAAGCTACTTATGATGCTGACTGTACCTAGATAAACGTATAATAAATACTAATACAGCTGTCTATACATTTATGAGCAACGGTACCAGTATTAGTAGTTGTATAAAGTGAGATATTTCCCACTGCGGGCAAAAAAAAGGAACGAGTAAATAATCAACACGCGTGCTGGCAGGTTGGCGATTTCAAATATTTAAATTCAGTAACGTCCAAAACCACAGTCCATCGAAAAAGTCAGTTGCAACTGAAACTCGATACGTAGACTGTGGTTCGCCAACCACTAGGTAACCACGAAATTAATGAGGTGTGATGGAACAACCTATTTATTACTCAACAAAAACCTTTAATTAAATCATTTAATTACAGAGTATTTACTGTACTGTGAACGCGGATCATCGAACGTGTACGACTGGGTACATCGTTTAATTCGTTCCACGAATCCGAGGAATTAACAAATCAAATTATGTTAATGAAAGCTATTGAATGTAAATACAACTTGCTCACCGCTAACATTTCTCATACATAAATGGGACTGCCTAAATCTTCAAGTTTAACTACCGATCTGAAAGCCAATTACAATAAGTTTCAATAAATAATTTACGGTTTGCCTGTTCAAGTGTAATTTCTGAATTAAATTATAGGTTCGAGGTAAATTCTCGTTTCAAAGAGGGATGAAACGAACATTGTTTGTTGGCTATTATCACCAAATCGATCCTGAATTAGTATGGTTACGGAGCCTCTATTAAGGAGCGATTTGTATTTAAATACATACATAAGGTGAAGCCAGTTTCCCTGACGGGTAGGCAGAGACCACGGATTTCCATTTGCAACGATCCTGGCATTTATCTTTCGCTTCATTCGCATGTATCACATTCCTCAAACAAGCTTGTCGGTTAAGAGTACTCCTCATTGGTCCATTTTGCAAAACATTTCCGATTTGGTCTACGTATATTCGCCGAAGTCTTCCCCTTTCCGATACTCCACTAATTTAATCTATTCTTTCTACATTACATTGTGTTCAAATATACAGCATTAGCGTCCGTAATGATGACTTCTTAAAATTCACAGAAGTAAAATGGACAGTACCTCAAAGGTCTAAATTACCTCGTTTTTAACCGACTTCAAAAAAAGGAGGAGGTTCTCAATTCGACTGTATTTTTAGTACAAAATTACAGTGACAAATAACAGTGTTAATAACATAAGGGTATACAACATTAATAACATGAATTCAAGTAAGGCCTACGACCAAAAATCGTACATGAGTCCCGTGTAACTTCAATGTTGATTTTCAATTACGGCCACAAGCCCATGAGGATCAAACAATATTATTTCCATCGAAACTGACTACGTCTACAAGCTATTAAAATTCATAATTGATTCCTAAGTAAAACGTTTCTGCCCATTAAAATTGAAACTCCGCAAAGGTACTTCGGCACAATTTTCTTTGCAAATCTTGTAGATGAACGGAGCAGTTTGGCTTATAAATAATAATTTTTAACCTACGAACTCATTTTGAATTTATTCTTAAAGCCAAGTTGCGTAGTTTTCTAAGCGAAATATGATTAAACTATGTAATGTAATGATGCTTTAACAACCTGCCACAAAATGAATATTATGTATTCCGTACGTTTAAGAAACATTTAACAATCACAAAGTCAAATTCGGATGTAATATCTGCGGGTGAGATAGCTGTTTTGTGCGCAAAGTTAAACCGGTGACTTTTAACCAATCATGACATACAATTCTTGCCCCATTTGTCGATGACGACGATGCACATTTTCAGTTAGTTTGGCCGGTTGGCTGAACGCTTGAACGATATTGGAAATGAGCCAATACATTAACTTTTAACCCACCATAACTTTTATCATGCGTTTTCAATTATAGGTTTTGAGAACGCCTATCATTGTGGTTGTTGAACAGTTATACTATATGTAGAACAAAAATATTATTTTTGTACTGATATTTTATAACATAAACATAACATAACATAACATTACGCCTGTATTCCCCGAAGGGGTAGGCAGAGGACTGACTACTGAGAATTACCTAACGGAAAAACCCAGTAATACTTTGCCCGACCCGGGATTCGAACCCAGGTCCTCGTGCTCAGCAGTCGCGCTTAGCAACCACTAGACCAACGAGGCAGTCTGATATTTTATTTACAAGTATATATATATAGTATTGTTTTTAATAGTCTCATCTAACAAATGATGCAATACAATTAGTTGACTTACTGACAAATCTCGTAAATGAACAAATGTAAAGATAAGGCAGGCTTATTATGAATCATGGCGCAACCCGTCGGCGAGAAAAGCCCTTGATAATTAAATAAAGAGGGCTTCACTCGCAATTAGCACCCTTAGTCGTCCCTTTAAGACGACGTGCTGCCGTTAAAAAGCTTTCGAACCAACAAGTGCCTACTAATTCTATTGTTTCTTCACTTACTAAACAGTATATTAACATTGTATATTATTCTATATATTTTCCCAATTGGGACCTCAATTTTACGTCAAAGCACTAAAACAGGTTGATTATTAGAAGTTACAGGTTAACTTTTGAAACTTAGCACTCGGTAAGTGTATAAACCAACTAATTATCCGAACTAAAACTTTCATGCTTCGCAGTTTTCTCTTTGAAATTAAATGTATACCCTTTAAATCTTTATTCAATGTTAATAGCTAAACCAATATTTAAGTGAGCGAACTGAGCACGGACTGTAAATGGCTTGGTTTGATAGTTTATAGGAGTTGTTTGTCTGTAAACAGTTCACAGTACTCAAATGCCTCACCTATATCTAGAATATCTATACAAACAGACTAGGACTGTAATCCCCGAAGCTGTAGGTAGAGGCGATCCTTACATCAGGTGTATTACGCCCACGTTTTGCCATTTATTCTAAGCCCGTGTAATAGGTGGCGAGTGTACAGCCATTCTTAGGCTTAAACTGGGGTCGACGCCTCTTACAACACGCTTTCCCCTTGCCAGTTTTTTTACAATAAAATATAGTAACGAAACATAAATTAAGTATTCAGTATATCTAAGTCCTGTGATGTGCAGGAAATTAAAAAGGTAGGTAGAATTATGACAAAGCTAAACCCTGAATTTATTTGATGAATTAATCACAAAGCAAGAAGTAGGTAAGTCGTGTTAGTAAAGGTATTGATACCGTAAATTACTTATAGGTATCTTCTTGCTTACAAAACATCGATATTCTATACTTCTATAGGATATTCTATACGTGCAGTAAAAGTAGAACAAGAATAAAAAAATAATTATTTAATTAATGACGCTCATTGGTTATGTTTGAGTATAACAGTATTTAATTTATTCTATAACTCTCAGTACTAGGATAGAACATTGTTATTAAGATTAAAGTCAGTTTGCACTATACTTTAAACACCAATATTATTCATCATCATCAGCCGGAAGACGTCCACTGCTGAACAAAGGCCAATATTATTAAAACGTATAAATAAGCACTTCTTATTTTAACTTCTGCTACTAACTAATGTTAATTATATTATAACACAAATAGATTGTTGGAGCACGTTTCTTTTTATAGCATTTTAAATAAGCTACAATGTTCATTTTGTTCACAGCGAGCCGAGAAACAGGGTAATTAACTCTTTGAGGTGGAAAACGCCTGATTAATTAGGTACCTAACTGTTTTATAATTTGTATACAATTTAGTTTTGACGGCTTCTTTATGAATTTTAAGTGCTTAGTAGAAAGTCTACAAAATCCTACCACATAAATATAATTTCAGTTAGACTTTAGTAACATACGAGTAAATAATGTTGTCCTGGCCAGATTTCTGTCACGGTGGCATTTCTCATCTGAGATTAGCTAACTACGCAGGAGACAAGTATACTTGCAAACACAGGTGCACTCCCTGTTACCTCACTCTCATAGTCCGATGGGACGGCAGACCGACACGACGGAGAGAGGTCAGGCGATCATACGACTAAATAGACACTACCACATAATGTCCTATTAGCTACTTTGTCATTAGTTTGTTGGTACAGCTATTTTATCCAAAGTACATCTACAGTTAATTAATACAGGGGTGCAAGTATAGAGTATATGCGTCACAGAGTATGTCACCTAAGTACCTACTTCGGGGGCTCTCTGAGAGGCAAACTTCGCTAGCACACTTATTGAATGACCGATCTCTACACCACGGTATGAACTTGTTTCCATACGATAATTAGCTGAAACTGATACGAAGAAGTAAATTAATACTATTAATAAATCTATTTATAAAATGTCCACCATCTATTTGCAAACGTGATAAAAGTATATAATACAAAACATTCAATAGGCTTGTCAACAAAAATAGCACATCTGTTTTTGAAATGCAAACATCCCACGAGACATGTCAAAACCAAACTCCGATTTACCTAACGTCGTTTCTCGGGTACTTAGTTTGTTATGACGGTACTTGGGTAAGTACTTTCTTCCTTCGAACCAATGTCAACGTAACAATGGACGAATAGAAATTCATTTCAGACGTGTTTAATTAATTGTCCCAAAGAAAACTATTTAAAATTCAATTTTTAATTGGGCTTGACGAAGCTCGTCTTTTACCTATTTTTATATAGTTAGGCCTAAGGCCTAACTATTTTAATATCTTCGTATAAATAAGATCTTAAGTGAATTTATCTTCCAGACACACCGCGCATCAATTCCATAAAAAAATCTTCATTCCTTGCTAATCTTCTGAATCATTTCACACGCCAAATGAGAATTACTACCCTTATAATGGGAATTTTATTCAACTTGCACACGAAATGGCGCCTGCTAATTTAATTTAATGTGAAAAACTTCCCAGGAACAATTCTTGGCTCAATAAAAATTTCCTTCACAATTGCGACCATAAAAAATTGTAAATTGTATTAGTATTCTGTGTAGGTTGCTTCGTAATTAACTCAATTAACAGTTTCCTTCTCAGGATGATTTTTCTCGTGATTTATATGACTATTTTTATTTTATTTTAACGCTGTATATTCTCGAATCAAAAATTCCATTATTTTCTAAACTACTTTAAATAAAAATACTTTATGATGCTTGTACCGTACTTCTTTATTTCTTTCACTATTAGTAATGAAATCTTATGTAAGCATAGACGTTAGCACGCCATCATATATATCCTTAAATAAAGACTAGACGAACGGACAGCATTTTCTTTCGAAATTCGCGATAAAAATGTCACTTACATTTTAGAAAATACACTGGCCTGTAAATTTAAGTATCACACGTATGAAATGCAATAACGTTTAAAATAAAACATACATACATACTCTCTAAAAACATAATTCTGGCGCAGTCGGCCAAAAAAAGGAGTCTGATAATGATTGAATTGACTCTGAACGCTGATCGGGCAGTGTAGTTAAGGCACCTACTAAAAACGAATTGAACCTATTATAACTATTCGTCCTAATGTTATAAGCCGTGCATTGTCAGTGCTTTGAAAGGGTGTACCCTTTAATAAACTATATGATACAACAAACAACTTTTGTTGTACGGCTTTGCGAAATAAAAAGAATGACATCTTCCCGAACAAAAATCCCGGTCAGCCAATCGTGTTTCCTTGGGATGGTGCTTCTTTATCCCTTATCCAAAAGTCATAATACAATGTTGTTTGTGACACACATGAGCAAACGCTTTTTTCCCGCCAGGGTTATCAGAAGCTACAAAACTCGAAGTTACTTGAATATTTCTTTAAAAAGCTCAATACTTGGTTGGTAATATTATAAATTACGAAAAAACTCATAACAAAAGACATAATTTGATATGCCATTATAATAACATTAAAATTTACAGGTCATCATCATCAGCCTATACGAGTCCACCGGTGAACCTATGTTCAATAAGTCCTCAGTGGCGTGCCATAAGAGAGGCCCATGCCTCTCCATGGCACGCCACTGAGGACGATCTTCGACCCTCCGCTTCCAATTGCTGTCATAATTATCCACAATAATAATTATTATAGTACCTACACAGTATTCCAATCAGCGACCAAATGTAAATCAAATGCATAGTCGAACAAACATAATGAACATAGCAGAATATGTGAATGATGGCTGCATTACAGTAATTAGTAATCCATCAACAGGTATTAGAACGACCAATACAGATCATTGCGTGAAGAAAATGTAGGCACGACCTATAACATGCCCTAGTCATAACTAAAAACCATTACAAGGTAGTGTTACTGAGATATATTAATGGAAGCTCTTTTGTTTTCAACAAAGTGATAAGTGTGCTACGAGCACGTTCAGCCGGTTCATTCCGGTTACCATACGAAAATCTATGATAGTGGTTACGAAAAAAGTACCCAGAAATTCTAGCAACGAAAATACCAATAATATTACTACCTCTTCTGCTTTGACCAGGAAAAGGCCACCAGAAAGAAAAACATAAGAGTAACAAAAAAAAATCGTATCAGAAAAATAAATGACAATTACTCTACAGACAAGAGCCTCAATTTAAAAAGGAAAATACAGAATAACCTTAGAATTAATTTTTCCTCCACAATAACGGCAAGGCTTTTATTGAAATCTAATTAAAATGCATAGCGTTCTACCGAAGACACTGTCAAAGGGGACTCGGCTGGCAGTGGCAATCAAATTATAATCAACTAAAAGGAAAGCTTTATCAATTTCCTTTGTTAATAAATACAAGTATCAATTTATTATTTTGTACCCTTCATTTTGATGTTATACTCAATATTTTCTTTGACATTTCGTTACAACTTATTTAAAGCCAATCAATTTTACAATTTTATTCGAATAAAAAAAAAAGATGAGATTTTCAAAATTACAACTCCTAAAGCCTTTTTTCATTCCAAATTACTTTGAAATACTACATTGGCATTGTCAGATCATAGAAATCTCATTGGACCAATATTCAAGAAGCTGAGTAAGAAGTCCACACATCTAATAACCATTTAAGTGGCAGTCTTACCTTAAAGCACGCTGTCGATACTGAATAACGACGATGCATTGTGCTTGAGAGCCGCTCCGTGTCCGATGAGCTGCATAAATCAACCACTATATTCAGCCCCACTAAATCCACATTACACCACGAGATCAAGGGTCCTGTTAAACTGGACGGATTAATGTTAGTCGTTAACCGTCTGAGTTTTGCACAGTCGAGGGAATCTTTTGATCCCTTCGCATCGCTAACATTTTTTATGTTAGTGGATACTTCGGTTTCATTAAACACCCTTTACATACACATTATTCTAAGATAAAGTAATAAGATCTAAGAATACGACGCAAGAAACTGTTTATGATAATCTTGAGGATTTTCTGTCGGAGGAAAAATTGAAATGTTCACGGGATTGCGGGGTAAAACCTTATTGGTGCATAACTACATCAAATTTTCTCCGACAGACATTTATTGGATGATTTCCTTCGACAAGATTAGCTCCCGAGAAGTCTGATGGTAGTTTGGACAGTCTATTGGCGAATCAAAAAACTTTGAACGAGGATTAAAACTCTTTGTTCGTATACAAAGTCTTATTTAGCTATGTTCCTAAAAGGATTTGCAATAACAATTTAAATAATACTATGTATATATGTCTGTCGATTACGACATAATTTAAGCCTAGTAATCTTCGGTAGCGTATTCGCATTGAAACTGCGTTTAAACCATTTGCATAATTTATTACGCTGCATAAATTCGTTTCTTTCTGTAAATGTGTAAAATTAATTATAACAGATTCTTGCATCCTCAAGAAATATTTTTCGCCATACTGTTTTATGCCATGGAAGAGTTTATCAGTAGGTTAAACTAATATGTGTTCTGTACGATCGATCCCACGACCCTTAGCAGACGCCAAGTGTTTAGCCACCTCTTTAATCGGATCGACAAAAGGTTCATAAGGTTTTTGCATCTTTCTTATATATATATATATATAATTTTCGTGTCACAGTTTTCGTTCCCATACTCCTCCGAAACGGCTAGACCGATTCTCATGAAATGTTGTGAGCGTATTGAGTAGGTCTGAAAATCGGCCAACATCTATTTTATTCAGTGTTTTTACCTGAAATTCACGCGGACGAAGTCGCGGGCAACAGCTAGTATACATATATAATCTTACGTTGTCCCGCCATTGCGCTCCAATCCAACATGAGAACAAAGAATAACATACACACATATTGTAATCTGGACAAAAAAAGGTGTGTATTGTTTTCAGGGATCATGTATGTGCGTTTTTTTATTCCATCATAACTTCTGAATGCCTGAACTAATTTTGATGTATGAAGTGTCGTTAGAATCCTTACATCACCGCGAGTAACATAGGCTATAAAAAATTAATTAAATAAAACCATATATTAACAAGTTTACAAGTTTCATCGCAGTCGGAGGACCATTATGTGGAACACTGTGTTATCTAAGAGGTCCCTCAACTACAATGAAACTTTTTTTTTTCTTGTTCTTTTTTTTAACATGGCAGTCGTGTTTTTTTAATTTTATGAATATATCTTTTTTCATTAACTTATAGAGGAACTATATTATAGCTTTATAAATGGAACAATAAACAACCAGCCTCGTACACAACACGCACATAACTACCTGATTAGTGAGATCGCAACTGTATTCCTCATCGTTTATTGGCAGGGTGGATGTTACATCTGCGCCGAGAGCCTGACCCTGATAACACAATAAGCCTTTTATACGATCCAACATCCTTATTTGGAACGTGATGTACTTCCGATTTGAAGGGAAAATGTGCTGTTATTTATAGTTAAGATATTATTATGGATAGCATCTGTGTGAAGCTTTTAACTACTCGAAAATGACGTTTCTTCATATTTACCCTCGTCAAGTGGAGAGTATTAGTCATATTTCATATAAATTCTGAGTAAAACGATATTTTATTATCGATTCGCCTCTTTAGTGAAGTTGTAAGTTCTAGAATTTGGAAGAAGCAACAGTATCGGGATATCGGTCACTTTACTTATAGATTTTCCTTCCTTTTCTTTAACAATATTTTAGAATTGCTTACATATAAAATATATCTCTACATTTAAAGTATTTTGGAAATAAAAATATCTTCATTCGTTTTGAACTTAGCATTCTATTACCTATGTTATTTTAAGATTATTGATGTATTTTACCATTTGTATTTTAATAAGCAACGTGTTTAAATACATAAATTGCGTTAAAACACCAAAAATAGATGTTTCAACGGGGTGTAAAGCCATATCAGAGGCCATCGGGCGGTTTACGCTCTGACACCAGGTTGCTCATCAACCATACGATAAGAAAACAAAAAAAAACCATTGATTAAAAATTCTTAGTACAATGCAAAGCTTAATCGAAAGCTTGAACAGCGAGCTAAAAGATATAGAAATACCTTTTAGCTACATAAAATAACAAAGCTAGGAGACGAGAAATTCGTTTCGTTTTCCAATAAATTCAGGAACATAATTTTAAAAATATCGTAATACAATTTTTTTCTCACAAGCGCCCGAGGCCGCGGTGAATTAGCCTCCAGTAGTCCTTAATATTGCCTCGAACGTCCGTCCGCCAATTTGAAAGGCTCGGCGATAATGATAAATATAATATCCATGGGTTTTTTTGACGTGGAAAATGTATAACGAGCGTTTTCTGATAGCATTGCACGTCAAAATGTACATACTTTTTACATTTAAAACAGACACACATTTTATTTTTCAATAGTTATTCATGTAAATCTTTTCCGTTTTTCTTGCAAGCTCTGTAAACTCAAGAGGAGACTGAGCATGTGAGTCATGGTCAATATAAAAGTCAACGTTAGCTATGTACACTAATCTCAATAGTACGTATACTCATAACTAAACATACTGTAATATTCATAATTTTCAATCGTTTATTCAAGCGTTTAAACCAAATATTCCTTTGGAGACCGCTTCAAAACTTCTAGCACACAAACTTAACTGAAAGTTAGTACCTATAATTTAGGTTAAAGCGGTTAGTTAGTTTAAAACAAATGTCTTAATGTAATCAGAGAGCCTGTAAACCCTGGTCGACGTTCACAACTAACTGTTACTGCCAACTTTCTCAAAGTCTGGTTAAAACCAGTTTTGTATTACCTTTCTTAGCATTCGTGGATGTTGTTAGGTGAATGAATGAATAAACGGCGTTCTACTAAATAATTAAAACAAAAAATAAGAAGTTAAAGACGTAATACAAACATTACAGTTTACCTCTGTAACACAATCCTCGAGGAACATAGGTACTAGTTGAGTGCAAAACACGGTATCTATTTCGTTAAAATTTGGAACATTCAAAAAGACATCAATGAGGCTAACTTAAAACTTAATTTTGAAACTTTGAAAAAATCCAATACGAGGTTGACGATTAATAAAACTGAGAAAACTATAGAAGCTTTAATGAAGCTTTATGAAAAGTGACAATGAACAGGTCAAATACAGGCTTCAATTGAGAATAATGAAGTACCTCAAACCACCCATTATTAATAACTACAAGTCGATACAATATGTTCAGTGCTACAATAACGATTCTCTTCTAGTCTTATTATTTAGTTACAAGGAGAAGTTTCAGTTCAGGCAGCGAACAAGTTGAGGTAGTACTAGTTGTACGAACTTCGTGTGTTAATAATATACGAACGAGAACTAAACACATTGAACATAACACGGACTTGATTGGTCCTTACAAGATACATCACGGAACCCAAGGTACATCATCATCATTCGCAGTCTAACTTCACCTTATACTAAGCAACAGACATAGGCCTCCCTTTTTTGTGTGTTTTTCCCATGGATCTATGCCAATTTTATCAGGTTCCACCGTTAATGATGGATTATTGCGTCGCCCGGCCGAAGTCTATGATGGAACTTAAAAAATCCTATCTGCCACTAAAAACATGGGAACAATTTTTTTGATCATAAAGGTAACTGCAAGACAGAGTCAGTGGGACAGGACTCTGAAATAAAAAAAAACAACCCTAATTAACCTATAACGCCATAATAAGCTGTGATAATCAAGGCGTGAAGATAAACCTTTCGTAAGAGAATCAAATGCTTAATCTACAATGCAGGGTTTGTGTGGGTTGAAAGGGATCAGTGAAATGAAAAACGGGTGTTCTCGGCCCGTGGTCAGTCGGCCATCTCGAGCATGGTGGAAAAACGTTGGAAAATACAATGTGGCGAGTGTGATGTGTTTTTAAGCATATGTGGGTGAGTTCTAGATAATATTTTCTTTTTCTTATAAACTTGGTTCCTGTATTTGCACTGTCGGGTCTTACTATGGTTCTAGAGGACGTTGTATTTTAAAGTTCTGCAATTTAATTGGTTGAAATTCTGTCATCTACACGCTAAAAAATAGAAGAACTAGTTGTATATATATAGTATTCAGGTAATTTTCGCTAGCATTTGATTGTCTTCTTACGCTAGTGGTTTTTATTGAGTATACATATACCTATCAGTGTGGACCTGTGGGTCTTGTTATCACACTACATTTATCTACTGGTGGCAATCGTAACTGCCGAACGTGAGCTCCTAAAACTCTTGGATTACAGACGGAGGTCAGACAAAACTGCTATTTTCTTTAAGGAAGAGTCCTGCTTAAGTTTGGGCTAGTCTTACATTAACCACATAATATGGTTGTATAAGTATCTATAGTCTCCAGTTAATTTTGTTTCTTTTTTCTTAAAAAACGTCGTTCCACCCTAGGAATTAATTCTGTCTGGGTGTTTTACAGACATGAAATTTCACACACAAACACCCCGGCTTGAGACAAATACCTGCGGTTCGCACAAATGTTTGTCCCATACGGAAATCGAACCGCAGCAGTGCAATCGCCCATCAGTCACTGCGCCAATCAGGTCGTCAATACTTTATACTTTGATGCTTTACAAAAATAACATAAAATGTAGTAGAATAAAAAACAGCTCTACTACCGAGGCTACCAAGGCCTAATGCCATACATTTACCCTTTACAAAATCCTAATTAAATCATACATAATAAATGTATTTTATCAAGTTCCTCCTTTACTGCGCAGCGGTAGCGTAAGGGCGCGTCTAAAGTATTCATGTTTTCCTCAGAATTAGTCGCTTTCCAAGAAACATGGAGCTGATTATTTATTAACTCCACGTTATTACATATTATTTCTACTTTATGTAATCATAAAGCTAGATATGAGAGACATAATATGTATCCGCGTTTATATTTAATCGTGTCAAAGTTTTCATTATCACGAGCCGTAATTTTCCATCTTTGTTAAATCATCCGTCAAATGCGTGAAATCAATAAAAGTCAAATCAGCATTAAGTAGGCCACTCTGTGTTTGATTGAGCTTATATAAAACGTTTAGATCCCTAAGCTATATTTTAGCTACGCAAGATTTGGTAGTGTTATAAAAATCATAACTCTCTCTGTTACTCTTTCCAAAATTCCCTAAACAACAACGAGGCCAAATTTGTTTCAGCAGAAATAGATGTATATCAACAGTCTGAGCTCCCGTCTATATTGTAACAAGAGATTGAACTTACGACCTTCCTTCAGTCTGGTTTCGCTGATTTATTGATAGATTATAATACATCATCTAAAGTGCCCTAGTAATCCCTTGAGGTAATCCTGTCCCTCAGTTGACCTATAAACCTTATGTATCATCAGTAACCTAATACGGTATACTTTGAAAGAGTATTTTATGTACCAATTTAATGTGAAAGATGAATATGGAGGAACAGTTATTCAGATAAATAGTATGACAATAAAAGTATACATTAAAAACAATTTTAACTACATGCATAGATCACCAGAGATGAACTAAAACTGCATAGTATAAAAGTTAGAACAATCCATAACTTTTTTACTAAGAGTACCGAGTAAAACTAAAATTAAAGTTTAGTTATTAAATTTAATTTAAAGCAATTTATTTGAATTATTTAAAAAACTTAATTTAACGACGTTGTAAAGTCGGTACCATCTCTCATACCTAGTTTGAAGAATTGAATAATTTTAGAGACATCTGTGTCTAGAAAACTTGAATATTCAACAAAGACAGACGAATGATATCAGAATGATTATAATTTTATTAGTAATTGTTTTTTTAAATATATTTTAGTACAATATATTCTTAAACAAACCTAAAAGTCTACTAACACTATGCTTTATAAACATCATGACAATAAGTTTTCAGCACCTTAGCCATTAGGCTAAATATTCGTAAATTTTGGATCTCGAGTAGATACGAGTCATCATCATCATCAATGGAAGACGTCCGCTGCTGAACAACGGCCAAAGATATGTGTATTCTGAAAGAAATCCAAATTTAACTTCACAACACACTTCTCCGCTCATCATAATTAATTAAATGCCCCTAGCTCCTACAACCGATAGTACTAACCTTGGCACCACAAATCTTGGGGCTCAATATTTCTGAAATAAATGTTGCGATTCATTTTTATCACGACCACTAAGTTCATTCAATTTTACTTTATAGATTAACCTTGTTTGTTAGAAAATTCATAATTAACTTTGACAACAATAAGACAATAGCAGGTCTGGATGAGTTCGTCGCCACCGTTGGAGCCCGCAGCTTACCAACAACAAATTATCAAGTTTTGTTCTTAACAGGCTTTGTGAACATAATTTGCCATAAGTTATATTATACCGAACTGACTCTCACGTTAATTAAAGTTTTCTTATCAGAAACGTTGTTATACTGAATCAGCTGAAATATGCTATTCATTGGTTATTTGGAATACAGTGTCCTCTGTAGTAATGTATATCTGCGATGAGTGCATTCGTGAATTTCATATGTAAACTGAGTTCATGGAATATTCGCTGTATTCGACGAAAGAACAATACAACACAAATGTGCTTTATTGTGCATTTGAATAAAATACAGGGCACAGAATGTTCTATTCATGAATTTGTTCTACTCAGAAGCATTTTGAATCAGTTTTTGATTCTCAAACACATTTCAAAGTGTTTTATATAAATTCTTAAAACGCTCTCTTTGTCTCTGAAGTTCGTTTGTCAGTGTTATCTTAGATATCTGCTATTGTTTTAGTCTGTTGTATCTCAGTTCATAGGAAGTAACAAACTTAATAAATAACGTTACCAAACTGTCTGTCACAGCTGTTTTTCTTATTATTGATGATTATATTGACGTTTGGATTCTACTTGTGCCGTGGTGACTCCGACCTCCGTGAAAATCCCCTCATGGAGGGTGATGATTACGAACGTCTTGATAATGATGCTGTCAAACATATTATATTATGTATGTTATTTAGTGTGTTATTATTTATAGCATATTTAAGATAAAAAGCTATGAAAATATGCAAGCTGCGTTGCTATAAATCATTTTCTTTTTAGGAGCGATCCCTAGAACTTTGTTGTGAGTCAATATCAAGCGAAATGGCTTTCCCCATGATCAATTGTCAGTTTTGTAAATTAATAATATGTACGGAATGAATGGATAAAATAACAGATTGCAATTCGATACACGTTCATTAAACGATCTCATATCTGCTGATGTGCTGCAGTCTGATACATTAATATCTGCGTGAGTTTTATTGCATCTTTTTCAGGATCGATTTTGGTTTTGAGTTTCGAGACTAATTAATTGCAAAAAAGCTAAAGTAATTATTTATGCAGAGGTGAATAACGGAGTAACACTTAGAATATGAAAGAAAAATATTTCAGCAGCAAACGAATAAGCGTTGAGTGGTGCGGTACCAGACTTGTTTATAACACTTAAATCAGCAGATTTTTTGAAATAGCTCGTGGTTTTCAGAAATGTAATGCGACTTTAACATTTTGCTCTCTTGTCAGCTCGGCCCTTCGCTCCCCTCGAGGTTAAGAGCAGCCCTCACTGACGCCTGAATCAGCGGTATACATCGACAACACCGTTTTAAGCAGAACCTTTGGATCGAGTGTTGCTCTTATGAAAGTTTAATAAAGCAATTCCTTTGTCTATACGTATTTACCACGTCCGCCTTTGACTCCAAAGATTACATGCGTTTGTTAGTAATTCTTTATTATTATTCTGTGCCGTTATAGCCGCTATTACTTTGCTATAAGGGTGGTAATGCTGTAAAAGGTGTTGAAAGTCGTTCGGCCCACGTCCCTGCCTGAATATTTTATTCGACGGTTTACAGCGTGTGTAATATGATTTTTTCTCTGGCCTTAGGGATTAGTGCTTTAAACTTGTGACTTGGTTCATCACACGAGAGTATTTTATATTGTATTATATTTGGAAACTGTTTTATGAAGACTTGAGTAATGTGATAAAAGACTATGATGTTAGGGTTGTCACTTAGCTTGGAACTCTATAAGGCATGCGTATCATGACATTTTTTAAATACCTAAGTATTTAAACAACTTCCGAAAAACCCCGTTCTATTAGTAAAAAAGTATTTTTAGGAATTCATTCATGAAAACATAAATTTTAAAGTTACGACTCTCCCTTCTAAATCGTCAGTAATCCTTTGAAATGCAAATTAAGCTACTTTTCATTCAAACATTCTGCGAAACAAAAACAAAGTACTATCGCATAAAATTCCGAAATGTCAAAATGAGACTTACCTAAATGTGACCTCATCTGGAATAGAGGCCGGCCTACATAATTTTAAATACAACCTCATTTTATATAAGGGCTAACGTTAAACGGTCCTACTGTAGGATTTAGCAAAACAAAACTACAATTTCATGTAGGATTTGTACTAAAATTATAATCCTTTCTATTCGCAAGGTCTTTGTTGAACCTTCAACAAACAAAAGATACCTACTAAAATAGTACATTTGGATAAAACTGTTCTATTATTCCGTACTATATTCTCAACTTTTCAACATTGAAACGTAGGTTCTGTTAAAGTATATATGTTTTTTTACAATTTGGAAAACATAATGCTGAAATTTTCAACAAATTCATAAGTAGTTTGTCAGTGTGACAGGCTCGAAGATGACTAAATTCAGTAAGTTTCCAACGATTGAAACTTTTGGTATCGACCCAGTAATTAACTGAACTACCAATTAACTAAACTGATCTACAACCAAATCATGACATCGCAATTTCCCAGTTAGCACGAGCTATATATATTATAATGTGTTCTCGACAGTCTGATGAGAATCCAATTGGCACAATTTAATGACGTCACGACATTTATTTCAATGTTACACAACCCAGTCATAAAAACTATCCAGGATATAAACTAAAAGAATCAATGAGAATGTTCAAAATTTTAAGGAGAACGAATTAAAGTCTGACATGAACAGAAACCAAAATATACATATAATATACCAGAATACATTATTATCAATTTCAAACTCGATGCTATGCAAATTCAAAGACACATCAAAAAAGAAGACGAAGAAAATAACTTACGGACTAAGTAGATACGTCGAATTTTCTCGTCATAATCGATGGGCACTGGAAAAAAGTATCTACCGAACGTTTTAAAATAAATCATATCGATTTATTTATACGTCAGACCTCTAAAGAATTCTTTCTAAAATTCAGTAAGTATATATTTCACCCGTCTTAAATACGTTAAAGGCGTTATGGCCATAATGGGTTTTTCAGTAATCGAAGTCATCAATCAATTGGTACCTACAAACAGGATTACTTCTGATCCTTGAAAATTGTGCCTTTTTGCTTCATTGTATACCTACAACGTGCGCTTTTTATTTTGGCCACGGTGTTGCTCCCGAGATGTTTAAGGAATCCATACTAATGGATCATAAACTGGTGAAAGGAGAGACCAACCCCGCACTTGAGCACTTTTTATCATAAGTAAGATTAGTTCCCAAACAGTATGAAATTTATCTTAACTTCTCCCTCGTTGATCTAGTGCTTGCTAAGCGCGACTGCTGAGCATGAGGTCCTGGGTTCGAATCCCGGGTCGGCCAAAGTGTGACTGGGTTTTTCCATTAGGTAATTCTCAGTAGCAGCACGGAGTCTGGATTTGTGCCCGGTTGATGGCAATAGGCTCTCCCCCTATTACATTGGAACCTAAAACATAACTGACGAAATGTGGGTGTACTATATGTGAACCTGTGCCTACCCCTTCGGGGAATACAGGCGTGATGTTATATTATATCTTAACTTATCGATAGCTTTTACAATTAAGCTGACATAATTCAAAACCGCAAAAGATAATTTCAGAATATCTTGAGAAAGACTTAACAGTCGTAACTTTCTGACACGTGGCAAGTGGACTTAGCACTCATTGTGCCGATAGTTGTAAAGGCCTATGACTAAATGGTAAGAGGCCTTGACCAACTTCTGAAGGGGCTCCGAGTGACTAGGTCAAGGGTTTGATGCGGTACTCCTGGACACGTAAGGGTTTCGTAAAGATGTCGGCGAATCCTGACAGATTCCCAGGTCAATTGGATATCCTTATAATGTAAACATTCAAGAGAGATTAACTGAAGGGACGAATACTGCTAGATTTTCCAAAAGAGAATAAACCGATAAATCCATTCAGAAATTAAATATTGGTATTGTATTATGAGCCCAATGTAGGATTTCAACAATATATTATACTGCCATTTTCCTTTTATTTACCCACGGAACAATGAAAAAGATCCACCGTTGAATATTCGGCGGATAAAGTCAAAATCCTATTACTTATTACCTTCTACCAACTGCACCTCTATAATACCTTTTTCATGTTCGACAAGATAATGAAATTGTTTCGTCAACTGAAGAATTTTGCATGTCATGCAATTACGACGTCACTCGTTTGTAATGTTAACGTCGACGTAATGAATGTTGACGTAAACCTCTTTGTAACATAATTGTATTGTACAGACAAAGGTTATCCAGAGATTTTATTTATTCACATAAGGTTCGCCTATAGATGTAACATTATTACACGCCTGTATTCCCCAAGGGGGTAGGCAAAGGTGCACGTAAAATACACCCACGTTTCGCCAGTTATGTTTTTTGTTCTTCATGTAATAGGGCGCGAGCCAATTGCCATTAACCGGGCATAAAATAACCTTATAATTTATTAACCTTTAACTTAACCTTATTCCCAAATAAAAATTCTACCAAAAATTTTTACGGTTAAAATTCTTGCAATAAAGCAAAAACTGAGGTTGCAAAGAAAGTATGAATACCTTGTAGCATAATTTATTATAATACCAAATAAAAAACCAAGCATCTGAAGAGCTCTTATCACGAAGTGACTTTAACATTAAAGATCACATTTAATAACGAAATTCAAGTGGTTTTCAACCCTTGAGACTTTCGTGACGTATAACAAAGAGACAATTTATCATCCCACATCTCTGTGGAACGACCTAAAAAGTGTCCGGTGTCCTTCCTGCTTCTCTGAAACATTTTCATAGAGATTTTCCCTAAACAAACTAAAAAATATTCGGCTTTCTCTCGTTGCTCTATAGATTTTTATTGTCACTGTAGACATGAGGCAAAAAGCCGGCAAGCATCACCCTATGGTTCTGCATGGTTTTATTATTATTTTTACCATTTTTGATGGAGGTTTATGTAATGAGCTTAAAAAAAAATAAAGCTACTTAACCAGGCAGTTGTTGGTAACCGGTGGATGAAAAATGCCGCGTAATAAGCATAATTGTCGCGTTCTATGGGAGAGGCTTTTGTTCAACAGTTGACCTCTTCCGGCTGATGATAAACCAATATATCCTAATTAATCATCGTCCTTCGGGGAATACAGGCGTGATGTTATGTTATGTTTTTATCCGCAGCGTAACTTCCTTCACTGCTGGTTTAGGCTTTTCTTTTTGTGTGCCAGTCCACACGCCTCTCTGCCAGCCTCATTCTAGTTCCACCTGTTTCTGTTATTTCTATTTAAAAAATAGGTACTTGCAAATATCATAAGCCTCATTAATAGAAGTTCATGAACATTAATTTGGTCCTGTGACTACGGAACCCTCAATGCGATTGGGGGATTACGTTAAGAGGATAATTAGTGACATAGTCTTGTATGCATATGAATTAATTCCATTGTCAGCGATTCCGGATTGGGGCAATATTCCCGTATAAACGCTTGTTATAAATGTCGATTTAATTCGTTGTTATCGGCATTAAATTATAAAGAAGACACGTGTAGAAATTGAAACCAAATCTACGAAATAATAAAACTATCAAAAATCATACAAATGTTTTTAGTTTTTGTATAGGTAACCGTGATTAGATACTTATAGGTATGTTAAGTTTTTGTATGTTTCAGTAAAGACACATACAATAAAAATACTCATACATAAATTCACGCCAGCTATCCACGAAGAGACTAGCAGAGACCTTTATCAGGCGTATATTGATTCTCACACTTCGCCTATTAGTCCCATGTAAATTATTGCCATTCAACGGAAATATTAGAATATCTATCAAAAAAGAAAGATCGAAATCCGATACGAACAAGCTTAGAATTGTTCGTGCATATTGAAGCGGATGGGAACAAAAACTACTGACCTAAATCTTGTATTATATTTTAAGTCTGCCGCTTCATTTCTCCTTCTTTTTATACACATGTAGAAGGACATTCATCCGTACATCGAGCCACTCATTCGTGTCATTCTACTGACCTACATTCGTGGACTTATTTTATTGTAACTCTGTTTAAAACAATGACGGTCTTATGCTTTTAATGTATGTATGACGCATACCTACTTATTGTTATATGGCTTTATAGCTTTGTGATATACCACGAAATGTGGAACTTTGTTTCTGAATTCAGTTATTTGTTTGTTATTCACGCTTTAGCGGTAAACGGATTTATATGTATTATTGCGCTTAGATTGACTGTAACTTGGAATAGGATATAAGTACCTACACTCCTACAGGTATCATCATCATCATCAACCCGTTGCGGGACATAGGCCTCTCCCAAAGTACGTCACAAAGCCCGGTCTGCTGCTTGATGCATCCAGTCGCTGCCTGCCCTCTTATGCAAGTCGTCCCGCCATCTGGCCAGAGGGCGTCCCACGCAACCTTTGCCAAAACGCGGTCTCCACTCCAGAACACGTTTACTCCTATAGGTATACCTATAGAAGCTTATACCTATGCGATTTAATCTCGTAATATGTAATATTTTTCGTAAGAGGAGATGAAACAATGGTAAAAGCTCGTTGGACAATAACTTTGGGTGCCTTCAAGATATTAATATCAAGAGTCCAGTCAGATGATTGAATATATCCTTAGTTATTTCAGCCGTTAAGTACAGAAACTGCCCGCCCTAGCAATATCAAGTTTTAATTAATACAATGTCTAACAACTGTCATCTGCAAAAGTTGGAAATTGGATCCCAAATCCCAGTTTAAAAGGTTTCAGAATTGATGGAATGTTTTTCAACGATAAAGGAAATGTCTTGTATAACTTAAAACTATACTCCAATATTTTATGATTATAAAAATAAGTAATACATTTTTAGGGCAATCAGATCGATATAATCAAATTGATTATTTGTACAAAAGAGATTCCTACAAAAATATTCGCACGTCTCTATTTGCCGGTGGAATGAATGTAATTGTAAATAACTCATCTATCTCTAGTGCTGGTAAATTAGGTACCCAAAATACTAAAACAATTACAACATTTGAGGAACAGTTACTATACTAATATATTACATTACCAAGTAATAACAGATCTTAACGTTCCCACATGTAATAACAAGCCAGTGTAATTGTATGTCTTCTTGAATAAATCTTCCACTTCGTACTAATTAGTAGTATTAGTACACACATATTTAAGTACGAGTGTTCGCTATTAGACTTACGACTTCTCATTGTTACAGTACAACAATTTACAGCGTACGCATTAGAAGGATTCCTTTATAATTATTGTGTAATATGAATTTGCATATTAGTTTAGTGTGTCTAGCAAAACTAGAAGACAGTAGAATTAACACGAGAAGATTATTAGCTTTATGGATACAATATAGTATTAGGTACTTAGTTCTACTATGTTGTACGTACAGTTCATTTTAAGGACTTGAGAATAAAAACTGTATAAAGAGTGTGTTGTGATAATTGAATTGGACTGCCTCGTTAGTCTACGAGTAGTAGTTGCTAAACGCGACTGCTAAGCACAAGGTCCTGGGTTCGAATTCCGGGTCGGGCAAAGTGGTACTGGGTCTGGTCTTGTGCCCGGTTGATGGCAATAGGCTCGCCCCCTATTACATTGGGACCTAAAACATAACCTAACTGGCAAAATGTGGGTGTACTATATGTGCGCCTCAGCCTACCCCTTCGGGGAATACAGTCAAGATGTTTTTATGTTTTTTGTGATAATTGTAACATTTGTGTATGCTAACGATAGCCTCCAGAAATCTATCTCTCGTTAAAATTAACAGGTATAAATCAATTTGAATTTCCTTCCACGTGAAACCTCTAACCGAGCACAAGGTTTAACGGTAAAACTAAAGCGCTCGAAATACAAAGAACTAAATACGTTGATCGATATGACGCCACTAGGATGTGATAGTTGCTGACAAATTAAATTATAAATCGACACGCGAACCTTTTGTGAACGCACATAGTGGTTAAATAGGTCCGTGACAAAAGAGTGCGGCTCACATAGGTAAATACATTACCTCGCCTTTATACGTAGTTGAGTATTCTTTATTAATACTGACAGCGCACATCAATCACTTTTTACTAAGCAACGGGATAGAAACTCTAGAAATTCAATTAAGCCTACGAAATTACAAATATAGGGTCCTGAGAAAATGAAACAGTAAGACGGAAATTTGATGGTACTTCATCTTCCACACGCTACATAATTTCGTGCGTGCAAAGTCGGTGAAAGCCTAACAATGCGATTGGAGTGAAGTATTAATATAAAAAGTTTATGTAATAATAAAATGTGAATAAATTCTTGCTTTTTGTCCTGTATCTGTCGTTGTTCTCATAATATATTTATCTTTCGTACCGTGGGTGTCGTAAAAGGGATTATGATGGGTAGCAAGCTTTAGCAACCTTACTATAACAGTACATGTATGAATGTTCCTTTGTCTGTAACGACATGTTTAAAAAATGGTAAAGCAACCATCGAGGTGTTCTGAATGAATCTTGCTTTTAAATTTCATCATAATCTGTTAACCGTTAAAGCGTATTATCTACTATATATACCGGTTGTACTCACGTTGATATTCGGGAATGCCCGACTAGTGCTCATGAATAAGGGCTCCGTTAGAGTCCGAAACTAGTTGGGCATTCCCGAATATCAACGTGAGTACAACCGGTATATATAGTAGATAATATGGATAACACTCACGAAAGTTATTATAGTAAACGTTAAAGCGTAGCAAACAAACATTTAGTACTTATACATTTAGCTACATAGGTACATATATGATATTAAGTGTGGATCAAGTACAGTTTACGAGACAAGAATATGTTTTACAAATCGTTTAAATAAAATATTATTTCATTTTTAATTCTAAATCATCTCAAAGACTATTTTAATGAGGTTTGATATCATTCTGGGTTCGTGAATCTAACACAACATTTTTAAATTATGAATCTTCATATCTTAACAATTGTAGCCTATGTCAAAAAGTTATTACGAGGGTCAAACTGAAAGTTTTGGAGTGGTCTATTTGTGAAGTAACATTCAGTTTTAAGCTTAAAAGTATATTTAAAACAAATTTACGTACTAAGTATAAATATGGTTTATATTTGCCAAATAATAATATTATGCCTAATATTATGACTGCCTCGTTGGTCTAGTGGTTGCTAAGCGCGACTGCTGAGCACGAGGTCCTGGGTTCGAATCCCGGGTCGGGCAAAGTGTTACTGGGTTTTTTTTCCATTAGGTAATTCTCAGTAACAGCACGGAGTCTGGATCTGTGCCCGGTTGATGGCAATAGGCTCGCCCCCTATTACATTGGGACCTAAAACATAACTGGCGAAATGTGGGTGTACTATATGTGCACCTCTGCCTACCCCTTCGGGGAATACAGGCGTGATGTTATGTTAATAATATTATGATATGTTATAAAAGCGCATATATACGAGGGTCAAACTGAAAGTTTTGGAGTGGTCTATTTGTGAAGTAACATTCAGTTTTAAGCTTAAAAGTATATTTAAAACAAATTTACGTACTAAGTATAAATATGGTTTATATTTGCCAAATAATAATATTATGATATGTTATAAAAGCGCATATATACTCGTAATACAGCTCACGTATAAAAGTTATATTCGGTTTTCTATTCACAATGGAAACGGGTCTTTTGCTTTTGTTATAAATGGGATTAAAACTAAAATTAACAGTACCTACAAAGTTAGTGGGATTCTAAAATAATATTCACGTGAAATAGTGAAAGAGATTAACCCGCGAACAGTCATGTTTTATTATTTAAAGTTAGAACGTAAATGGAATGAGTTTAAAATATTTTTACATTCCTTTTTCAAAAACAAACTTAAACAATGTGCAACTGAGCCTAACGTCTGACAAGTGCTAAAATATTGTTTTTAGATGAGATAGAGTGCATATTAAATATTCAAAATAAATATTTTAAATGAAGCCAGATCTCCGAATATAATTCAAAAAATACTTTGATATAATTTTTTAAGATTATTTTGTTAGTAGGTATTGAGTTTATTTTTATGAGATATATAAAATATTCTTCATTGCATTTCGTAATTGCTAATATTTTCATGATAAGCTTGAATTTACTGATGCAGAACTACGTTATAATTCCGATAGAGGACATTTTCCGTCGTGGAAGCGAGACGTCACTCTACGCTGCACGTAGCAGCATCTCGCTCACACAACGGGAAATGAATAAAGCAGGACTTAAGAGTTCATGGTAAGGAGGTTTGGTCCAAAATACGGACACACAACAACAGTCTTGCTAGCGTGTAATTTTCCTAAATATACACGCTAGCAAGACTGTATACATGCATAAATAATGCAAGATTATGTTCATATTTGTATAGTGCATACAAAGGTGTATTAAGCTGCGCAGTGCAACACTAGTTCATGGTTAACGATGCCGTGGCGCGCCCTATCGCCCATCCCAGAACATTGCACAAGTTTACAATCTATTATTAACTTGTAACTATACTTGCAAACTTTTCCTTCGCCTTTGAGGTTGAGAATTTTAAATTGAATACAGAGTGAAGCGAAAATCTTTTTAAAATCACGTAGTAAGTTGATTGCGATTCTGGTTTGCTCAACGTTAAACACGTTTACTTTGAATCATATTTTTCTTCAATAAGTAACCTTATTTATGCACAATTTCTTTTAATGGAAAACTTACATTCATTTTATTTTTATTGTAAAAGAATGTGTAATTCAAGCTTTACGTGATGACGAGGAATTTCTCGTGCATCGAATGACCTTTTCATAAGCAAGAAATACACGTGCATAAAAGCTCGGATTTGACATTATCCTATTGCTTATAAGGACCATCGTTCGTGCGAAAACTAGAATAAAAATGGAGACGACCTGATTAGCGCAGTGGCTAAGCGATTGGACTGCTGCGCTAAGGGTTGCGGGTTCGATTCCCGCACGGGGCAAAACTTTGTGCGAACCACAGATGTTTGTCCCGAGTCTGGGTGTTTGTGTTTGTGATATTTCATGTTTGTGAAACGCACCCACGATACAGGAGAAATTCCTAGTGTGGGGCGACGTTTTTTTTTAAAAAAAAAAAAAAAAAAAAACTATAAAAAAAACGTGTTGGTAAGTTATAGTGAATATACATACATATAGAGAGGATTTATTTTAACAAAATATGGAAATATAGGAGGCAGAAAATAAATTCCTGTAGTGTACCTAATAGATTTAAAATTTGGTTGTTTTGACCAAATCACCAATTATGAGGTTGCGCCAACAAAGTCCCGAGGTATCTAGACAATATCATGCTCCAAAATTATATAATTGTTCTTGGTCAATCTTGGTAGATTATCAAGATTATCAGGTCACTGCTTATCGGAATGAGCCTATTATCCTTTGTCTTGTTCAGGTTCTATGTGGGTGGCACATCACACAAAGAGAATGTTAAACGACCTTCTAATATTTTATTTTTGGATGTAAGGTTACGTTTTGCAGCCTACGCCCAGTACAAGATGGTGGTAGACCTACGCATTATGTTCGGTCAATCTCCACTTGTAATGGCATTAACCTTACATAAATATACTTGGTATGGGGGAATGTACCTACATTAACACTCGCTGGCAATGTGATAAGAATCGACTGCCTAATGTGCACCAGACGCAGTATCAACGTTGGTGGTACCCATTTAAGTGCACCTTGTGACAGACTGCTTATTCACCGATGAGCCAATCAAAGGATGTGCCTTTAAATAAATTTTATTGATTGCAGTATCCCACATCATTTGTTATTCTTTAACTACGAAGGAAAAAAAGAAAAAATAAATCATACAAATAAAATTGTTGGATCGGTTCCACTTCTCATATGTCTCTCGTTTTATTGTTCGGTCACTACTTTAACAAAATTAACATTTTTTTATTTCGCTCTTGTTCGATTTATGAAAAACGTTACTTATCGGCCTAGAAGCCAAGATCATAACAAAATATTTGTCTAGACCTAACTAAGCAGTTTTAACTCTAAGCATTCGATAAGGACCAATTACTGTTTGCCCGAAGGTACACAGGTAATAAATGCTGTAACAACGTTATTATATTATTAGGCCCTTATGTCAGAAAGTTATACTGTTGAGGGCACCATTTTTATGGCGTATACCACGTTAGGAATACGATCCCAATATTTTGTACTGCCATTAATTGTTGAGACGTAATAGACGAGCTATAGAATCTACACGGAATGAGACGAACATATTAAATGATCATCATCATCAGCCGGAAGACGTCCACTGTAGAACAAAGGCTTCCTTCTTAGATAAGGGCGGGGGGTTGCTATAATCCCCACGCTTGGCAAGCGGCTTAGGGATCGCAGTATTGGTGGTGAAGTTACAGAAGACGCTACTGCCCTTCTTCTGGATTTTCCTTTAGTCGCCTCTTACGACATCCACGGGAGCAAAAGTAGTGGTCAATTCTTCGGATACCACTCGGCATCTATATTATATGATAGTAATGAACAATATGAGAAGCTTATTCATTGGGAATAACTTAAAATAATTTTGCGAATAAAAAAGAATATTGGATGTGTTTTTATCATAACAACATGGCAAACTTTGATTGATTGTAAGAATTGCCTAAACTGACAGCTAACACATTGCCTGAACCACTGTAGTCATAAATATGAATTTCGTCACCTATGGGAGTGTGTGTGTCACGAATTCTTATCATGCACCTTTGTCTGTCTTCATTCTGTCACGCCATTGTTAGATATGATTATACACCTGCCAAAAAGTTTCAGTAAACATGTAAATGTTTATTTGCCACTCATTTAAATACATGACATCTTTTCTCTTTTAAGCATATTTTGCTCTTGCCCTATAACTGACTTTTATTTTACACGCTGGGTGGGCCAGCCCAGTTATAATCCTTGATATTATCATAATGACTTTCTCGGTTGACGGGCTTTTTAAACTTCAAAATCCCTTCCATTTATGAATTTGAAAAGTGAAACGTAATTGTCGAAATATAGGGATTTTCTCTTCATCCATAGATTGTGCTTAATCGCCAATTAAAAGTTAGCAGACGGTTCTGTGTCTCCTAACGAATAGCGATGCTAACCACTCTCCCTCGCGATACGCAGTATATCCACAACTTGGTTAGTTTTTGCCAAATAGGACAGATTGGTGTAAAGACAAATACAATGAAATTTAAAATTGAAAAACATAGCACTGTTCACATTTTACAGCTAAAATGACGATATACTGTTTTTGTATCACATAACATGATTGTGAAAATGTTTTTGATTTAAAAGCGTTATTTGATTAAAAAGTAGGGCGTGGCAAATCTTTTTTGATCACGGTAAAACAAAACACACTAGTTTGTTTTGCGAGAACTAGCTAAAAAGTTTTATTGAAAGCCTGTATCTACCACACGTAGGCTTCAACATAAAGTTCTGGCATCCCTGTGGGCCGTTTCAGGTGGTTGCGTTCATCTGTTTTTTCCGCTTCGTATTTCTACGAATAAACTCCGTCCGTATTCCTGTGTGCCATTTCAACCCGTGGCTAAAAAAACGAATTGAAGTATATGTTTTGTTTGTAAATTAACCCTTTTAATGCGTGGTACCGTGTCAAACATGTTGAATACAGAAATTGAAACATTCTTTTTTTGAATTTTATAATGTGAATTTTGTAGGTAATCATAATTTATTTGCTTGCTTGTATAAATTGTATTTACATAATATTATTGTAACTAGATTGAATAGAGATTTAGATTGACATACATTTGCTAAGACGAATAACTCCAGCTATATAATTATCAGCACACTGATTAACGTTAGTGGTTTTGTAAATAAACAATGCTTTATATAATTCTTCTTATGCGAAAATACCGATGACAGAAAAAGTGATTTTTTCTTTTTCAGTTTAAATCATTGTCCATTTTACCAACATAACAAAGAAAAATGTCCGTTTAAACTTAAATGTATTGTATTGCATTGTAATATAATAAAATAACTAGTAACAGAATATACTTTAATTTCCATTCGATTTATTCCACAGTCAGTTAATAGCGCTTCAATTCGGTTTGTTGAAACTACAATTACGTAGTTTCGACCGATAGTTTAATTATGGTCGGGTATATTACTGATACCACTTTTATTATTATTACACCCACCAATACAATCCAAATTATTTATGTAAATACTCTTTTAGAGCTCATGACTTAATTAATTAGTTCCGTATTGTACCTAGTCATGCCTGCCCGACGACGCGTCAGCCATGACGTCATTCTATCTACTTCTTGGAAAATATTACCGTAAATGAAAATCTTCAATAATAATATATTTGTTATTTAAATTAGGGAATTGTTGTCACAGTCTTAAAGTATTAAAAAGGTTTATCTATATTAACTTGAAGACCTCATTACTAATGAGTAAGCAATAACCCATAAATGGCGTGTTCTATATGTATGAAGAACTATTCAAAAATATTAGAATAAAGAATTCCGAACCTACGTTACTATGAACGAATCTTGAACAAACTGCATCAACACAGACAATTATGAATTTAAAAAACGAACCTTCGTTCATAATTAGAACGTATTACTTGAATAAACTTATGAAGTTAGGTAGCACGTGTCGCTTGCAGCGTATTCCGAGTTCCTGTTAATGCTAACGACGGATTTCATAGCTTTTGTGTGCACCCAGTCGCAGAGATAGCCGGCTAACAAGAACCAGTGCATTTTATATTAAAACTTCGCAAAATTGTATGAATTACTTACCAAAACGAGTCTTCTGGCTAATGAGCTCAGATTCTGGTTTTTCATTTGTATTTTTTTTTATTTAATCATGTTTGTAATCATGGTACGGCCTCATTCTAGAGAACTACAATACGATTAATACAATGCATTTGTTATACCTTGATTTCCCAGAGGTTTTCTTACACCGATAAGTAACAGTTTTTTTAGTTAAAATGCTTTTTTATATTAATTGAATACTTCATTACCCGCGTTAAAGCGCAAAATAATAATAATTCTTAAGCCATTACCGATAAAATACCAGTTTCAATTCAATCTGCTACGATTTGTAGCGAATCTTCATTTTCTTCTTCAATATTAATTCTAAAGCAGGATCAAACGGTCGGGCAAGATTAATTGGCTCGCCCGTGTTGCGTGCCTGACCGACCTTACCGATATAAATGTTCCATAGTCTTTCGAAACTACAATTCCATTCTGATTGAAGTTAATATTCAAAGCGGATTCTGTTGTTCAAACAATACAGTACGTGGTATTTTTTTCTGCTGCTTTTTTTAACGGCCGTGCTACTGGCTGACTTTGTTGGTTTTCGGGTGTTTGAATTTCGAACTTATCTAGCGATTTGAGTTATTAGAGTTCGAAAACAATGAGGTTATTTAACAAATTGGTTACATATTTTGTATCGAAATTAAAATTAATTATGTATTCGAATCTCTCTTTGGGTACATAACTGGGTGAGCTCGAACGACTGAAGCTTCATTAATTAATTAGCTGCCCACATTAATTATATTGACACACGGAAATTTTCGTATCTACTGAAAGCACAAAACGTTTTCCGGAATATCTTAACTATGCATAACCATAATGTTCAACTACGTTGTTCGCTTGAGGCTCAGGCTTGAGGATGAAAGAGATAGAATAAATAGGAGGTCAGAATTTGTAAAATAATAAGGATAAATTAAAATCGACCTTAAAATTATAAACTTTTTCTTTTTACTGCAAAAGTAAAGCTAACCAACCAACTCCTACAAATACAAGAACATGCCAATGCCAATATGCATTTAAATCAGTATTCTACGACCCTAGCTTAGCAACGGGTACTGGGGCCACATATTAATTATACGTAGGCAGATCGTACAAGCCACGTAGGCGGCAGGTACTAATGCAAATGGCGGACATTGTTGTGGCGAATCCTTGAATATTCCGCCCGAATAACGCCCATCCGAAACAGGCGCCTATTTTTAACTTCACTTGTCAGACACTGAGTTGGTTATACAGAAGCTGGCTGGTTAGAAACATGCCTGAAATTTATTCGAATTTAGAATGAACAATTCTTTAATATTAAAAAAGTATTTTGGTGTTGATTTTTTGAATAGATAACGAGTTGTAGGTAATTAAAGTTCCTAGATATCATAGGTTAGTGAAAGTTATATGTTGAAGTCTAAATGAACTCTATTAATATCGAACAAACAGGAATAACTGTTTTATAGCTATAATATCTGATTTTTGTCGTGTGTAATATAATATCTCTTATTATACTATTTTCTTTCTCCTTTGTTTCTACAAAAAAATCTGCTCCATTTAACTAATAGGTAAATAATGAATCCAAAGACAAAGCACAGAAAAAGCATATTTTTCGTGTGAGAATAATGGCAATTTTCTGGTTGCCATTTGCCCATACATTTGTGAAACAGCTACAATGAAAGTAAAACAAAAGGTGGCCGGCAATATTTTCCCGTGGCTTAATATCAACAAGTCGCTTTCAATGCCACGTATTTTTAACAATGCATCCGAACCGGGGCGCTCGAAAGCCTGCGCATAAAATATGCACGTATGCATTTTGTTACACGAGATAATTGCCCTGATACCATACTGTATTTTCATTACTACGTAGTACATACTGAGTTTTTTATTAACAAAATATTTAAATTCCGGTTCTGGGTACATTTACTCTTTCACTACACCGAATTACAAACCAAGCTTTTGCGTATATCAGAGAGGCTTTTCCGCCATTATTAGAACAAGGATGAAACAACTTCATATAGATGGTTTTTATTTATAGACAGATAGTGCTGCTGGGTAGCTGCGCCGATTCTTATACACAGCTACAGCACTAGGAAGCAGTGGCGGGTGGGCGTTTTGGGGACTGTCTTGATGTAATTTGACGTTCAAAAAGTACTTTTATAAGTCAATTTTGAATAAATGATTTTCTTCTTTAATAAACATCAAACAGATAATGTAATAAGTTTCTTGGGTAAATGTCACTTAGACAAAAAGAGATTTTGCTAAAATTGAATAAAAAAGGCAGACGATAAGTCGCGTAAATCGACAATCATAATATTTAACTGTCAAACAAATCCAGAAAAGCCGGCTGTCAAAAGTTTGAATGTGGAATAAATCGTGCCACAGATAAGTTAAACAAAACACATCTCAAATTGTAAGGGAGTTTGAAATTTTCAGGTAGGTAATGGATTTACGTTTTTTTTTTCAAGTTTACGTCTCCCGCCCAAGATAACCATTTATTGCATTTAAGCCAGTCCTTAATATTATACCTTGGGACAAAAAGAGATGGTATAAAAAAAGTTTGGTTATGATAAAGTACCATATAATAAAATATACCATAACTTGTAACATATAAAGTGCCCTAAGGGATGCGCATTAGAATCCCAAGATTAATGATTCAGCACCTTAGGAAACCGTAAACATTTCCGTGCCCGTCAAAAATTGAGCGAATCAAATGATAAACTTAAAACTTCTTGGACATGGACACTTACTTTTGAATAAATCAAACTGCAAACTCGAAATAACTTCACAAACTTGGTAGCTTTGAAGTCTGAACATCGAATTAGGCGGGCGTCTGATATAATCATAACATTTTTAGCTTTCGCGAACAAGTTTAACTTCGTTTTTTATCTCGTTCACAGTTCGCAGAGCTGAAAACAGAAACGTTTGTGTTATGTTTCGATCTGAGCGCGAAACGCCTTCGACTCGGCACTAAAATAAATTTAGGGCCAATAAAACGCACAATGGCTTTGATTTTCTTTTATTATGTCTACCACACGCGTCATCCGAGTCTCTTAAGACGAAGTATATCCTGGCTGCGATCTAAAGAAAGAGCGATAATTTTAAAATGCTTCTTATTATGCTACATCGAATTTTACGAGTGCTGGAGTCATTCGGTTGGAACGTAATCTGTTTGCTTTTTAATGTAGTTGGGACTTGATGTCAGGGCGTGTTCAATGATAAGAAAGACGGTGAATACCTAGCCATTGAACTGTTCAGTTGGTAAATATAGTTATTAGTTGACATTTAGAAATATTACTTTCGAGTACATTCACTTTCGTTTGTTTTAAGACTTTGTTTTGTGAGTTCTACTAAGTTATAAAAACCCAAGTGTCGTATAAGTGAATTTAATTGCTTTTATATGTCTAGCATAGGTATACCGCATACACGCGAAGAAGAAAAAGTATCTACTTATACACGAGAACAAAGCCAGAGGCAGATCAAGTATACAAATAAGTCCATGTTTAACCACGAGAGCTGCTCGCGATGTTTTTCCTATACAAATAGAGCGTACCGATGGTTACGGGTTCAACTGTAATTGCTAACATGTCGAGTTCTCATTCAAATTAAATAGAAGGAGTATCTATTCAAGTAACTAACGTATGCTCATAATAAGCATCGAATTGTTATTCAAATTCAAAAATGTATTTTCAATAAGATACAGGCTCACTTAGTTTAAGAGGCAGGGTTTTCCATATTATGTACAGATATCAGTTTTAAGACAATGTGTCTCTACTATACTCATTAAATTGTCTTTATAAAAAACATGTTTAATCTGTATTTTATGAATTAAAGATTTATTATTATTTATTTATTTAATGGATCAAAATTATAAAGTCTTATTGCATAAATACATACACAATCATGCCTGACATGTCGTCCCTATGTTTTTGTTTATCAACCCACTTACCATGAATATAATCATAGAACAACAATATGTGGGCGTATAGACTTCTGCTTCCATACCAAGAACTCTTAAAGCAGGACACTTCCCGCTGTGGAATCGAGACACCGCGCACCGCCTATACGTGCAGTGTAGCGCGGCGTCGCTTCCTAAGAAGGCTGCGGTTCCACTGAGGCGGATTGGAGCGGTGCGGAGCGGGGCTGAGCTGTGAAATGGATGAAAGATGTGAATTTCAAGTCATGTGATTGGTGAATCGCGGCGCAGCTCGTCTCCGCTCCGCCTCAGCGGAACCACAGCCGAACTCTAAGGCAAACTGTAGGTAATCAGTTCCGGAGTAGGAAACAAAGTTTTCTACTTATACAAAGCAAAGGCATATCCAGTAACAAAATCTACCGCTTTCTGTGATCTCTCTTTAAACAACAGAGGTATACAAAAATAACAAAGTTAAGTACAGAATACTAACGATCCCCCGAATTCTAGAACAGCAACAGGTCTTAACAAGTTTAGACCAAACAATTTATTCTGTAACCGTCTTAAGGAAACTTACTAACGAAATGTTAACGTCAAGCCACTCGGTTAATTATTTAAAACAAAGAACGCAACTTGTACAATGGAAATTAAATATAAAGTTGTTTGAATTTGGAACATTACAAGTTGTACAAATATGGTTTCCACTGTGAGTTTGCTTTTCAGCCATGATTACAGTGAACGTTTCATTCAGAGGAATATTAAAACATGATTAGAATTTAAACATGTTAGCTTCTTAATATGAAAAAGTAGAAATATAGATACATAGATAATCGTGATTCGTAATGGGTACAGGAAATATACTATATAGGTATTGTAGTTACGTTAGTCATGAAATTACATAGAGCTAGATTTTAACGTTTCAGCAAAATTTCTATTTTTCAAATAAAACGTAATAATATAGCCAATAGGTTTTCTACATAATATTCGCTGAACAAATAACGGGATTGTTTTCTTTTAAAACAAAATCGCATTTTGTTTTGTTCACAATAAGAACCAATATTACACTAAAATTTCATCTCATAAAACTCACAACAATATCGAAGGCTAATGAGAAGATAATGACGTAAGCATCATCTAATTAATATCATACTAATTACCTAATGTTTCCTTAGCCTACTCAAACAACTTACGAATAGGAAACAAACAAATTAGGATACTTATTTCGTGACAACAAATAAACGCCCACGCCTGATTAATTAGCTACCACAATACACCACCCCTCATAAAGTACCTACATAGAACAGAGTCAAAATAATGTTCTACTGACCGAATTTTGGGCACGGCCTTTCTCAGCTGAGACTAGCCAACTACGCAGGAGATATTAAAGTACACAAGTATGCGCGCAAACACAGGTGCACTCCCTTTTCGCTCACGACCATAGTCCGATGAGACGGTAGACCGACACGACCGGAGAGAGATGAGGCTCATGACCAACGTCTTGAGTGACGTCATAACCAACGTGCCTTCCGAAACACGGAACAGAAGTCAAACAGTGTATCTAAAATGATTTAGTTTAATCCTTGGTTTATAATTAATTGTATTTAATGATTTCTATCACTTACGCGAATATTATACATTAAAAATAAAACTAGGTTAACGATTTAATCGCGATTTTTTAATGCTGTAAAGGATTCGAAACGTCGGGACAATAAACTAATTACAAAACCGCGATATAATCCGTAAACCTAGTTTTATTTTAATTGTAATTATTTATTAATAAGGGAGCTAAAGTTTACTCAAGAATGGTTATAGTAGGTATAGCTAATCACAGCCAGGCGGTCTGTACCAGCGATATCTCGAAGTACTTCTGTCTTATCTGTTTGTACGTTACAAAGCGTCAAGCCTCTGCACTTTAATTATTGCAAGTGAAGAGTAAACAAGGCAGTGGCGTGCATCCCATATAGGCAAGTAGGCAGTGCCTACCTCAGATAAATTTAACAATTCAATACATTATATTTACTAAATATATAAAATAATTCGTCATATCAAGTGATATAAAACAACAATTATACATTAAAATGTAGCCACACAAATAAAAACCTTCTATTATCCATCACAAAAATATGCCTACGATCGTTCATTCACCGCATGACGTCATAGTAGGCACTGGTCGAGCAGCCTACTAAATCCACGCACACTATAAAAAATTCCGCGTATTCGTATACGCACACACACTTCTTTAGAATAATACGACCGAAATATAATTCCCCTTTTTCCATACGTATCACACTGACATTTAAACTTCGCAAATTACCAGGCCAAGGTAAGCAAGCCTACCTCAGTCAATTATTGGCTGCACTCATGCTGCAGTCTGATGCATTAAAGGTCCGAGTCTCTTATTGGCTGTTACTGTCATGGTTCTAAAGCGATCAGAAAGAGAGAAAAGTATTGTTTATACTTTCTTCTCCGTCGAATTGTTAAGCAATGTTGCCAAATATATAGCAATTTCCCGTTTATATGTTTTTAGACAACATTGGAAACTATTTTTTTTAAAACAAAATATATATTCATTACATTTCGCTATAGAATATTGACTGGTTTTCATTTAAATTAATCGATAAGGTCTATTTATTATATTTCTTATGACAAAAATAATTTTATATAAATTAAAATGCAGATTTAAACAGTTTTACTACGGGTAAAATGTTTTATGAATCTGGCAACTCTGCAGTCGGCTAGTGTCATTTACGGGCGCGATTTTTATTCTATTGCAAACAATTTTATCAATTTCTTTAATTAAATTGTGATTTTTTAGAAAGTATTACATAAATAATTGCCATTTAGGAATATCGATAAATTATAGTGTTTAGTTTGTGGTGAAAATGCAACATGTATTGATAAATTACATGCAAACAACTTTAAAGTTTTCGTTTGTTGACAAAACAATTAGATGGTTGTAGTGGTAAATAAAAGTTCAAGAGACGAAAAATAAGCCTTGAAATGTCAATAGGAAATTCGTGGAGTTAAAAGTACGTGAGTAAGCAATTAATTTATATGTTTTTCGACGAATAGTTAGGTACTAAGTAGTTTTGTTTTTGTAAACAACGACTTCACGAGCATACAAATGTAGGTACCTATATCAATTACGATAAGCCATTTTTTGAACAGTCTTTTATTACTACCGTCCCATAGTCTGGGCGAGCCAATTGCCACGAGCCGACATTCATACCTACTTTATTCACACGTTACCTTCATTGTGAAAAATCACCTTATTTGTAAAGTTATTTAACTTACGCGGAAGTCCGATGCCGAACGTAGGTATAGAAAAACAAAAATACCTATAATATCTATAAAATATTTTCTCATTTTGTCGTGTCGCCGGTAAAGGTACCTCGCTAGTGCAGACACTGCAGACTCAAAAAGCCTGTAGAGAAACAAAATACTGTAGAGACCTTCGGTAAGCACAGTGGTCATACCAGATTATAAGTAGGTACCTTTTGTCGAATGGTAATAATTATAATGATCGTTGGTATAGTTCATTAATTGATAAATAATATATATTCGCTATTTTAGTAAATGAAGCAGGTATCTATATACATCTTTTTACGGATTCGGGAAGAGAATATGCTAATTCATCAAAGCGCCGCGCCGCAATGTATGACAAATAATCGAGTTTTAGTTTTTTGTGAATAAATCACCACTTGCCTAATACCTGCCTACCTTGTCCAAAAACCAATGCACGCCACTGAAACAAGGTTTACTCTGATCGTAACTAGTGATTAGAGTGCTTAGCATAATGTATGTACTTAGCGTCGTTGGAACACCGATACAGTTTTACTTCTACTAATTAAATTGTAAACAGGCTTTTTTCTACGGACCTTGTTGCACTAATTACTTGCCCACGCTACATAAACGTTACTAAGGAACAGTTCTGTTAGTTTTTACGTCAAATGACCAGATTCATAATACCACATTCATATAATAAAAGCGAAACTTTGTGAGTGTGTTTGTGTGTTTGGTTACCTCTTCAAGCTCAAACGGCTTGACCGATTTTGGTGAAATTTCATATGAAGGTAGCTGATACCCTGAATTAACACATAGGTTACTTTTTATCCCGAAAAAAATTAGCTGGTAACACCGCGGGGCGCCGCTAGTATGCGGATAAATGGGTTGAATGGTATAATTCAATTGTTTGTAACTTTCTAGTTTTTAAGTTGTCACTTACCCAACACTATTGGCTAATTTGGGAATAAGCCCGATGGAATGTAGTCACAGGTCGCAGTCACATCTCTTCTTTTTTGACGGAATTTTCAAACCTTTGTAAAAGAGAGAAAATAAATATATAAATTTAAATATTCTTTATAAATATACTCATGTTTAGCAACATTAACTTGTCATTTTAATGTAATGTTCCTTCCGTAGCTGGGAGGGTAAACACAGCATGTGGAAGTTAATTTAAAACATCCTGTATTTGCTAGCTCCTTTCTCCTCCGCCGTGTAATTACAAACATGGCAGAATATGCAAATATGCCTGTCTTAGACTGTCTTTACTCAATTTAATTCATTTTTCTACGCTTCTCATTACTTTCCCAACATAATATAAATCAACTTACAAGTATGATAGAAAAGACTGATATTGTTATTTTCTCTAAATCACTGTATAACACCAACTTTATCTGCATTGAAATCGGCGCTTGTCCTCCAGGGTATAAGTAACTATGAGACGTGAAAGAAAAGTCGTGTTCCTAAGAGTGAGAAGATCCACTCTCCTGGCACTTATACGTCCTCAGTAATTCCCAGCAAAAAAAAAATATCTTATACAAAGAAGTACGCATGTCCCATTATAAAAGTTCAATACTCCCGAGCTCCTTAAAAATGCAAAGAAACGTAACAGTCATCTTGGAAGTGTCTTCGGGAAGTTTGATTACGACGCGTGCTAATGAGGCCGGGAGTTTCCGCGTCACGTACTTTATGGACTCACGTCCTTTCACTACTTACCGCCGCCGCAGAATTTCAACAGGCGCGATATCGCCTTTGGAAAATTTCCAATATTATCATAACGAAAATATGGAAACAGAGATTGCAAATGGCTGCAATTTTGGCTATTAGTGCGCCAAAGAATGGTGTTTCGCCAACTTAATTACACTCTTTATGATGCATGAACAGTTTTCAGCGACCTTTAAACTAGAAGCGGTAAAAATATAACTGTTATATAAAAACCATGTTTCACCAATGTATGTAAGACGTAGGTATCATAATCGCATGAATACCAGTTCCAATAGTAGCTGCAATGTTTATATGGTACATTTTATTAAGTCAAACCGGACAAGGATTTCGTGCGATAATAGCAAAGCTGTTCAAACAAAATACAGAATAAAGAACAAAAGACAACACATCCTTATAACATCACAATGTTACCTCATTCCAATACATATCGGTGGCCGTATTCCAGATTATTTACTCGAAGTATTTTCTCCGTACAGCCGGCTAATAGGATCGGCGACGTGTCTGCTCAGGTACATAGTAACATTACTGTAAGCAGTGTCTCTTAAACTTACCCGCTCCGCTGAACACAACAGGGAGCAACAGGTGTCTCTCGTCTCTCTTTATACGTGTGTTACGAAATACCTTATAAATGCAGCTAAAATAAAAAATACGTCTATTAAATGCAGTGCATGTTATAGATAGAAAATAATTAATTATCTAAATCAATTAAAGCTTTAGGTAGCTACAATTAATTAAAATATTTTTTTCCAAAAATATAGCTCCCTTTGACTAGCTAACACTGATTGCAGAAAGACCCGTGTTTTGTTTAAGTTTCAAGTTATATAGTGACCTCTTGGAAAAGCTAGGTTTATAGGTCCTCCAAACAATGTGCACACGGGATTACTGAGATATTTAAAATAGTTTTTTGCATTATTTTTTCTCTCATCTCCTGAACTGACGATGATTGAATTGCATTAGATTACGCCTTTCATCTCAACTAGATAAATTTAAGTAAATAATATATTAAAATCTATGACAAAACTTGCAACATTGTGAACAATGAACATGTTTTCATTACACATTGTGAACGGTAAACGGTTTAGAACTTTTTTTATTTTTAAGGCAACGACTTTTTACCTTTTTTAAATACCTCAGCATATTTATTCCGTTTGTTTGTCGTAGTCTAACTTTTTATAGTCATTCACCTCCTTCAATTACGGCTGAAAGAATCGTACAGCCACTTAGTAAACATCGCGACTTAGTAAACATTCTGATTGCAGCTAGTTTCAATGAATGGGAAAACAGAAGGCGAAGAAAGAGAGACGCGCTTATAACTCTATACTAATGGCAAAACGCTTTTCTTTGCAATAACCTATATCACTACAAAATATAGGCCGTGTTTTCTTAAATGTTAATATGCAGTGTACATATGTATATCATTCACCGACACCTGTAATCTCCGTGGGCAGGGTACTTCCTAATATGATTGTTGATAAAGTACACGCTTTATTTTATACTCAACCATTTAACTCCATTTAAGGTTGACCGCACAATTGATACTATCACAGCGTTTGGTTGGTAGTAGTGAACGCAACTTGCCGTCGATCTCAACAATTCTAGTCTACATAAGCTTACTGATGCTTACGGTCGATCGTGTCGGTCGCTCAAACGTCAGATGTACGTCCGATCCGAGCGGCAAGACAGCGTCGTAAACAATCGGTCGTTACTTCGGTAGCCTAAAGATAGGTAGATTATGCAAAGCTCACGCTCACCATAGCAGCCGATATACGGTTGCCCTGTCTGTTAATATGTTACGTTTTCTCGACTATACCGATAAATAGATGTCGGTAGAATCCTGTATGAAAATAACTTGTAAGTTATGGAAGGACATAGTAGGGAGTTTACTATAATTACTTTCGTGAGTGTTATCCATATTATTTACTACTAGTAAACAGGTAAGCTGGTTACTATTAATCGGGCATCCTCGAATATACACGATGAATTCTTTGAATTAGCGTTTGATACAATTTTATCCCGCGGAATAATGTACTATATTTCAAAGCGAGTTAAGACAACCTATTTTAAAATGAAGAACGTATTAAGTAGGTAATGAAGTTGAGAGAATTAAAAACTTTTTAGGGTTAAACGCCTGCAATGTCCTTGGCCATAAAAAACAAAGGATTCTGTATCACTATGATCGTAAAGCTAAGGAGTCACTGCATAAATTCGAAAATTTTGTGAGTTTCTTAAAAAGATTGTTGTTGTTAACACTTTTTTGTTGCTTGTGGACTTTTATATTCGACGAGGGAGTACTTACAGACATGAATCTTTCGTGAGCAAATACACAGACACGAATGGCCGTAAATCTTTAAGTAAAGAGGTGTAATGTTTGCAAATGTTATTAAGGTAACTCGCAGTTACTTGACTGAGCAACATAATGCACAGGGACAAAATTAGATTATTTAACATTACTTGTAGCTAGGTATTTGTTGAATGTTGCACATCACATCCATAACGCCAATAATGTAAATTAACACAGTATACTGAAGTATGGTTGCACCTACCTTTAGGGTCGAGAATCATAACATAACATCACGCCTGTATTCCCCGAAGGGGTAGGCAGAGGTGCACATACAGTACACCCACATTTCGCCAGTTGTGTTTATAGGTCCCAATGTAATAGGGGGCGAGCCTATTGCCATCAACTGGGCACAAATCCAGGCTCCGTGCTGCCACTGAGAATTACAAAAAACCTAGTAACACTTTACCCGAACCGGGATTCAAACCCAGGACCTCGTGGTCGCTCAGCAGTCGCTTAGCGACCACTAGACCAACGAGGCAGGCGAGAATCACTACTAGTAATGTACCCTATAGGTACAAATACCCACATACTTGACCCTTACCTGTAGTAACTGAATCCGAAAACTTTTTGAGAGCAGCAAAACATTTACCTGAAGTAAAATAATAATGTACTATATTAACACTAGTACAACTTCTACCTTATCGTTCTTCGTGCCTGTAACTCATTAAAAAGTTTCTCATTCCAACAAAGTCAAAGTAAACGTGCATCAAAAGTATAACATACAACAAATGCTATAGATATATACAATAATACATAGTACCTCATTATATACAGTCACTTTAGTACATCTGTGCACTTTGACTTGAGTAATCAATCGATCAGATGTATGATTGATAGCTGACCCCTCTTAGTTGTGGCATTATGCAATCAGACATCTAGATTGATTCGACCTAATCGTTAATTAATTGATTCAGGTACCAGTGTAAGCTAGATATATATTCACTGCTTTTCGTTAGCAATTAATACTTAATTATATCAGTCTACCACAGCTCAATTTCTCTTATAATGTCCATACCTCATAATATTATAAATGTGAAAATAACTCTGTCTGTTACGCTTTCACGACTAAACCGCTAGACGGATTTTGGCATGTGAAAAGTTTAAGTCCCCGAGAAAGGACATAGGCTTACTTATACCGGGCGATGCCGCGGACAAAAGCTTGTTATAATATATAAACCGTGAAACTTTCAACGTAAACTGCACTTGATTTGGTACTAATAACATCCAATCAACAAAAAGATTTACAATTAACTACGGAGAAATAGGAGCGTAACATAAGAGCCATGTTTTATGCATCCCACTCTACCAAAAGTAAGTCTATAACTACATTTAAAACAATGGACGCTAGATAATCCGCAAAGTTGCTTGTTAGTTGTCTATTCATAGAACATTATTATAAACTTCCATGTTTTCTTTATAAAGCTTCTATATAGCGTTGTTATTCAGACGTACATCTTTTGTATGTTGTCCTAAACTTTAGCTTTCAGATATTAGTTTTATCAAGTTGTAGGCTGATGATAAACGTCCATTATCTTTAGGATATGTCAGTAAACAGTATACTCTTTTACATGAGTTATAGATGTAATCTAAATGTATTACAAAGACTACATCAAATAAATTTTATTACACATATCCACGCGTGCGCAATAAAACCGTTGACTTCCTCTCAAAAAATTTATTCATGCAAGAAATTAAAGTCTTCGAGAATCGAATCGGAACCATTATTTCCATATTACAATGTTATAGTGCAGCAACATTGTATTTCCATAAGCAGCTTTATGTCAATTTCTAGGGCATTAATAATGACTAGCAACAGACCACAAAGCACAGCTCCATATATAATGAGATTAAATTGTAAGCTCTTCCAAGCTTGCTATATAGCTACAATCCCTAGATCGTCCATAAAGTTGAATCCTCCCCCATTACCACGAACTAGAAACGCAGCACAGTTTACGTTGTTAAAGCGAGACGTTGCTATGCACTGCATGTAGCGGAGTCTCGCTTCCACATCGCAAACTGTCCTGCTTTAAGAGTTCATGGTAAGGGGGCTGTAGAGGCGGATAAACGCTCGGCTACCCCGCATAATAGTTGACAGTACACTGTCATACTTTAATACGGGCTTAATTATGCTGACAAGTTCATCCGAAAATGTCCGCTACACGTCTCATTACCTTAAAATGTAGTATCAGCTTAACAGTGAGAGCTTTGACGGCTTTGTGTAGTTACATTTTCATTTTACTATTTAACATTAACGTCTACGTCCCAATTGATAGCTAGTGGTTTTCTGAGCCTTGAGCGTGTTTGGTAAAAGGCACACTCAACTTATCCGCGATATGGCGATAACATTTTTCTTTTTGTAAATGATAAAAATTCACAATAATGTTTTGGTTAGAACCCATTTGCAGGATAATCATTTCACCAAATATTATCATCATCATCAGTCTATCACCGTCCACTGCAGTCAGAGGCCTCTTCTATGGCAAGCCACTCACCTCAACTTCTGCCTTTCGCTTCTACGAAATATACCTAAAATTCAAGGATATTTTTAGTTCGTTGAAGCACAGTTACGAAACAAGAGAACATTGTGATATGGGACAAAGTTACAAAAAACTTTTAGTTCTCTAAAAAGTTATCCAAATTTTTGGTTTATGTCAACGAAAATGTCAAATGTTAATATTAAAAATATTTCTACGCATTTTCTTTTTTAATTTAAAAGTTAGATTATGTACAACTGACAGAATTAAGTCTACACAATTATGTAAAGGCGGTTGGATATTATATTTCGCCTACTTGCGATAACAGCAGTCAGTCAGAACGTCTTAACTTTAAATAGGTGTGGCTCACAATAGATTAAAAATAAGTGGATAGATTTTGTGTGGGTGGGTTTTACGGTATAAACAATATCAAATTCAATTTATTAAGCATTTATTTCACGTCCTCACCAGTCACCACAACAAACAGAAAAAATACGGATATTACTTGGCAAATTCCGATTGATATCCGTATGAATTTTTATACAATGCATTGAATTGACCACCACTTTCCTGTTGTAAAAGGCGACTAAGGAAAAATCCAGAAGATGGGCAGCAGCGTCCACTATAACTTCACAACCAATACTACGTTCCCTAAGCCGCTTGCCAAGCGTGGGGATTATGACTCCACCTTAAAGGGCAGGCCTTTCTTCAACAGTGGACGTCTTCCGGTTGATGATGATGAGGTTGATAACAGAAATAATATATAAATGGTTAAACGTATAGGTTATCAATCTATATATGACACTTGAATAAACTATTGAAATTCCTTCAAAAGCTTGTAAATAAACTAAAAGACGGAAAACATTGCCTGTAATGCTAACACGTTTATTAGCAGTTCACAAAGCTACACCGCAATGTAGAGTGCAATAGAACATATGAAATGATAAGTACAATACAGTGAGTGGCTCGCAAACTTTCATGGGCAGTGGGTAGGAACTTTCCACATGCGCGGAGAATGTCAATAGAGCTCCGGGTCTCGGCGGCTTCCAACTTTAATAAGTGTTCTACGAATTTACGTGTGAGATTTTGCTGTCGTTGTACAGCCAACAAAAGCAGCTACCTAGCTGAACATGTAAATATACCAATAGTTGACGAAAAATATTTTTTATTACATAGTAAAAATACTTTTTTCTGCTCATCATTTGGAGTCTCTCATAATTAGGGATTACAACGTAAATTGATGTGTATTTCTTTCAATTATTTAACATTAGGTTCTTAACTAACTGCTGTTGATGACTGTACCACACAATTTGATTGTGTTGCTAGGTTATAGGTCTTAAGAGAAAGTGTTTTAATACGTAATATTTTGTAAAAAGGTGGTGTGTTTTCGCTTATAGAAGTCTTTCAAAACATCACCATTATAACGAATCGAAATGCATGGCTTCTCGCTATCCCTATGTCACCTTACATAAGCCATTTAAAAGTAAATCCTGCTAAATATTCATATAAGATACGTTATCAAATCAGTGTGTCTATTTCATTGTTCCTAAGTATTTAATTTGTATTCTTAACATGAGTGTGGTACGAAAAAAACAAAGTATGGTAAAGAATTCCGTAGGTACACCAATAATATTAGCATAAGCGTTTCTTTCTACCACGTCATTCTGCCTTAGGTTATGAAAAAAGAGGTTTTCATAAAGAATATAACGTACGTTGCCTTCATAACTTCTTTATCTTTTATACAATTTCTCCATGTTTACATAGCTTTATAATTCTTTAACAAAGTAAAGTGTAATTGTGTTGAAATAAAAATTACCTTCGTTATCATTAATGTTTTATTCACGTTTTCCCCAACGGTTGTTAGTTCTGCGACAGATGCGACTTGCCTACTGCCTTCAGCTTGATAATCCTGTGGGCTATGTCGGTAACTTTGGTTCTCTATCAGATAACTTCATTTATGTTCCTATCCTTCAGAGAAACTTCCAACATAGCCCTTTCCATAGCTCGCTGGATCAGTAGTACCGTCAGTATCCACGTCTCGCTCCGTATATCATAACGGGAAGGACGCACTCGTGCAAGACTTTTGTCTAAAGGGTTTGAGGTATGCGCCATGAAAAGATTCGACGAAGTTTCCTAAATGCAATCTAGCAGTTCTTCTTCGAGTTTCTTTCTCAAAGTTGTTCCACCTTATTCTGCAGTTAATGAAATGGTTATGAGACAGTGAGTTAAGACACAAGGGGAAGTTAATGAGTAGGTTATACATGTTTACTCATGAGAACTTATTTTTCTAGTTAAGATGTTTGCGACATACATCCAAAGTCTTCTCCAAACCATTTTCTAAAACATTTACCAGTAATTAACACCATGCACTATAACAATTCTCGAAACATTTGGTTCTAATTAGTACCACAGTTGTCCTAATGTTGGGCGTCATCAAGTGTAATCCGATTATATAGGATACCGATTAATCCGAATTGTCTGAAGATACTAATTAATATTAGTGTGTGTAATCACTCATACAGACTACTCGAGACCAGTCATGTGAATTTAAACCTTTGATGTGTTTAATGTGAATTATTTATTACGTCTAAACTATAAACAAAAACTAAAATATACTCGGTATAGATTCTTGATAAGAAAACATTTCTGCTTTCCACTTCGGGAAAAAGGGGCGCGTAGATAGTGTAAAAAACAGATTCATTTTGCGAAAAGTAAATGGTTTGTTGTAACTATAGCACAAAATATCTAACAATTATTTAGTACCTACCTTTTTCCATACCAATTTCGGGAATGCTGAAATCAATAAAACCGAATATGAATTTAAAATTTGGCTCGCTTCTAATAAATAAAACAAATTGGTTGCAGACGATGTCTCAGGGATTCATAAATTGCATTGCCATCCGTCTCTAACTGGTGGCTGCTACAGGTGACAGAGCGTTGACTTGAACCGTTAGGGTTGATGGTTAACATTCCGAATAATATTTTATGCGACATGGTTTAGTTCATAATCAGTCTGCAACAGTCACAGGATGAAGATTTCTTTGAATTTTTGGAAACGAATAAACAGGAACACAACGTTTTCGCAAATTAAATGAAAGTTGCCTTAATTTGCTACTTTGGGGACCAATGTTCACATGATATGTAAACATTAATACTAATAATGATTTATTATTCACCATGTTTTAATTTGCCGAAAGTCAGTGGTGATCAAGCTTAACAAAGTTAAAAAAAAAAAAAATACTTGCCATAATTATTACCTTTAAATTCTGGTTCAGTAGCTTCAACCCACGCTTAATAAAATAGCAACTAAAAATATAGTTCACCTAAAATTTTCAAATGCCAGCCCTGGAATTTTATGCATGAAGCACTGAAATAACGATCCGTAGCATGCGGATAGTTAGCCAAGGTGCAGTAAATTGAACTGAAGCTATTTTTATGACGTCCCGAGTCAAATGCTATAAATTAATATAATATGTTACTTAATTGAATATCAAGGAGTCTAGACGTGTAATTTTATATATCTCAGATGAACACGTAAATATAACTTTACTTAGGATTTTCTTTCATATGCATAAGCTGTGTTTCATGAAGAATAGTTTTGCATTTCATTGCATTAGCCAGTCAATAATAATGACTGTAAATTGATTGCCTAAGGTGGGCCCGGGCCTGGTTGAAGCTCCTTACTCGCACCTATCTAAATCTTATTTTAGCGACCACTACTATAAAACAGCAAAGTAAATTGTATGAAATAAGAAGTACCACGTGGTAATTCTAGAGAAAACTCACCTCACTCGATTTTGAACAGTACATTTTGCCTCAAGCTCCGGTGTACACAATATAAGTTATTCATAAGAATAGTAGTTTCAAAATTACTTTTTGTTTCAAACCAACATTGTGAGCGGTAATACTAAGAGCCAAAACACTCGCTTGTTTATCTGAAAAGCCAATACAATTTTCTCGAGAATATAATAAAGGGTTTGTTCCAGGAAAGTTAGGCAGTTCAAAAAGAACACCATTTTCTTTTATCAAGCTTCCTTGTACATACTTTTTTGATAACCACAGCCAATTAGGCGGTGATGTTTATGTTCATAAAACCTTTTTGCCTATTATAATAAAAACTATTTTGCCTTTTAGGCTGAAGTTACTTGACTATCTGATAAAAACGTGTCAAGCTGGGAGTAGAGATTTAGTTATAGGGCCACCCATGATGCACCCGACGAACTTTGTAAAGGATCTGTAGGTTCTTACACCTGGCAATTATGTGATTACTAGCTAGCTGCACCCCGCGGTATTACCCGCTAGATTTTTTCGGGTTAAAAAGTACCCTATGTGTTAATCCAGGGTGTCAACTACCTCTATATGACATTTCATCAAAATCGGTCAAGCCGTTTGAGCGTGAAGAGGTAACAAACATACAAAAACACTACAATTTTCGCCTTTATAATATTAGTGTGATTATAATTGCCAGGATTTCTGTCTCGGACGCATAAGTCACCAGTGTAGACTATATGAGGTCAGTTGACCTTCTAAATAGAGTCGATTGAGTCAGCCGGTCAGTCGGGAGTTGACCGTCAGCCTGGTAACACATGCCGGTGCACGAGAGCAAGGTATAATGTATTATTACAGCTTAGTAGTACTAAACATTACAAACCTAATTACTAGTACAATTTTGATGCAGGCCCCAAATATGATGCATTCCGGCAGCAGCGCTTTTTGAGTATGTGTGAGTTGGCAACATTTTTATTTTATTATTGTATCGATTGAATTTACTTATATTCAATCTTTTTATTAAATGACGAAAAAATAAACGTGTAGTTTGATGGAATCCTTTTATTCGTGGACATTTTCACCTCCATCAAATTATGACAAGGTCAAAGGATTATTCGGTTTAAGTACCCCAAAACCGCTGTAAATTAAAAGGCACTAAGCGAAACCTTTAGGGGTCTGTTTTGTTATTTATTGCGCTTTTTGTTTAAGATTTCATGAACAGAAACCAGACAATAATGTGCAAAAGATAGTTCATTACTTAGGCTTTGTTTCGATAATGAACTTTTCTCTTTAGATAATAATTATCAAACTTATAGTTTGTTTAGGTAAAATATTCAAACTGTAGCTAGTACTTATTTTAAAGTCAAAAATCGAATACTGAATACTATTATCGGTAAGTGTTTCGATTATACTGTTAGCATACAACCCTAAATTCCTAATATACCATAATAACAAAAACAAACATCGTTTTAAAAAAATGCTATCGTTTTTTAGGAACAGGAGAATCATTTTTAGTGGAAGAAGGATAAATAAATATTCTCTGATATGTATTTTATAGAAGTCGCATGCATTTTTCGCTATATGAAAAACTCGGAGCGAGACGACATATACCCATAAAGTTCAGTCGAGCGCATTTACTGCATACAGTCATAATCAAAGTGTGCTCTAGTTGCTATACAGATAGAATCTCAACCGATACCAGTTCAAAGTCTGGGCAATAAGTCATCTTGTATTTCATAATCTTTAGACGTTTGTTAACCTCTAGAGATTTTCCTAAGTGCCTTTCATTTCACAGCAGATTTGAGGTGGGTACTTAACGCTATAATCTTAATCGTTAAACAAAAGACCTCTATTTGCAAAGATGCCAAGAGAAATCCTTGGGAAAGTGCGGTTTTATATTATCAAACAGGTACTTTCATATTTTCCTAGCATCGACTGCCTCATCTTAGACACTAGGCAGCAATATGCTAGCTTCATCATCATTAGCCAGAAGACGTCCACTGTTAAACAAAGGCTTCCCCGTAATGCTACACAATGAACGACTACTTGCCATTTGCATCCACTGGTTGCCCGCAACTCTGACGATATCGTCGGTCCACCTGGCGGGGGCCCTGCCAACGCTGCGTTTTCCTGGTCGTGGTCGACTCGAGAACGCTTTCCCAGCGGTTATCGGTTCTTCAAGCGATGTAGTTCGCAACATATTTTCCTCACACTCACTAAAAACTATATTCTGTCTAAACACTGAATGAAGTCGGTATATAAGAAAGAAAACCTACCTAAACAGTATTAATATTAAAGAAAACTTATCAAAATCTCATACATAATTCTTCATAATTCTAATGCCACCCGTGCACGTTACATTAGACTTTTCATACTTACACGACGATTTACATATTTCTGAGGAAAATGTTAATACCTATGCATGTAACACACTCCCTACAGAGAATCTTGTAGATTACTCCATGTCGCAGAATTATAATATAAACTTTATGTCTTTATCGCTCCACATTGCGAATTTATTATCGCATTTTATACCGTATTCCCTTAAGAATTAAGATTATTGATATTATAATTACTTTTTTCCATTTATAAGTAGTATCTTCACCATCATTTAACAGCTAAACGCTGTCTACCACTGAAGAAGCCTTGTCATGATTCCTTTACAAGTAGGTATGTGTTTTATTTCGCTAAAAGAGAAGACTGTGATTTTATTCTTACCTATCTATGCGTAGACTTACTAACCTTAAACATGTCAACATCTTATAAGATTTTGCAGAATAAAATCGTGCGTACACACTTGTTATTCGCATACGTTCTAATATTCTAATCGCGATAACACACAAGCAAAATTCAGCTTTCATCCACTAGATTTATGGTAGAAGTTAGAATAAAATAATAGGCGATCAGTTTACATCCATGAAGAGCGGAATTAGATGAGATGTCCGTACAATGCTGGCCGGCGGATGTGTGATACCAGTTGTCACAGCGATTGTTTACGAGTCGTGTTGTCGTTCGATATACGAGGGTCAAACTGAAAGTTCTTAGAACTGGCCACTTATAAACAATATAATAAAAAAATAATTCTAAAATTTGAAAATAGAACTCTTTGCCAATATTACTGAGTATATATTTCATTAATTTGTCATTTGTTTTACGATTTGGCGGCAAATTGAAAATTGTCTGTGTCACGTCAACATGAATTTAACACGAGAAAATTTTCGTGCAATGATTTTTTATGACTTTCGATGTCATTTAAGTCAACAAGAAAGTTATGATAGACTACGATTGGCCTTTCACGATGAAGCCCCATCTCGTGCGACAGTTTACAACTGGTTTAATGAGTTTAAACGTGGTCGCACTAATCTCACTGATGATTTACGTGAGGGACGGCCTTCTACGGCGACGACTGAAGATAACATCTGTGTTGTGCGGCGTATGATAGAGACTGACAAAAGAGTGACCTATCAGCAGATTCGGACAAGCTTAGGCATCGGTATGAGTCAAGTGCACAAAATCCTCCACGAACATTTAGCAGTCAGGAAGCTTTGCGCCCGGTGGATACCTCATAATTTGACTGAGGCTCAAAAACTCCATCGTGTGGATTGGTGCCGTAAAATGATTGAAAGATTTAACGGAGGTGACTCAAATGCTGTGTTCGACATACTAACAGGTGACGAAAGCTGGATTTACTGTTATGATCCTGAAACCAAAAGACAATCTGCTCAGTGGGTGTTTCCTTTCGAGAGGTTGCCAACTAAAGTGAAGAGAGATCGAAGTGCGGGAAAAAAAATGGTGGCCTCGTTCTTTGGAAGGATAGGTCATTTCGCAACAATTGTGTTAGAGGATCAAAAAACAGTTTCTGCAGAATGGTACACTACCAATTGTTTGCCACTTGTCTTGGAAAAAGTTCGAGAGAAACGACCTCGCAGTAGGATCCTCCTTCACCACGACAACGCCTCGTCGCACACCGCTAAGCGAACGATCGACTATTTGGCGACATCAAACGTTGAATTACTGGGTCACCCGCCGTATAGCCCCGACCTCGCCCCTTGTGATTTTTATTTATTTCCAAAAATTAAAGAAAAACTTAAAGGAAAGCGGTTTATGAATGCTGAAGAAGCGGTGGCTGCGTATCGCGATGCCATTGAAGAGAACCCTAAAGACGAGTGGGCAAAGTGCTTTTCCCAGTGGTTCCATCGCATGCAGCGGTGTATTGACGTGAATGGACAATATTTTGAAAAGATATAATAAAACTAATAACTGGCTAATGTAATCAGTTTTTGATTTTCTAAGAACTTTCAGTTTGACCCTCGTATCATGAGGAAACTGGCTGACTACACCATGAATCGTTATCAATTCCTTTGGCAATTTTTTTGTTTTTCACTCCAATAACCGAAAAATGGCATACGTAAGTGTTATTATTTAACTTAATTGCTACTATTTATTTACAGTGACATTAAAAAGTCAAGTCTAAAATAAAACTAATATGGACCAGCAACTAGTAACTTAATTGCAAAAAAAAATACGGGGAATTGACACAGAAAGCTCGAAATATCAGCTAATAAAAGCCAAGATATTTTATACTTAGCGACCAGCCGACCACTAATAAAATGGAAATATAACTGACTTATCTAATTAATGAACCTATGAAATCTAAAGGCTCCATTTACATTAGTGAATCGTAATCAGGACCGCAATATCTTGTGCCATATCTTCCAGGTTACCACAGAATTGCGCCGTTACTGAGCGCTGACCTCACGTTCAGACAACAATTACAATTACTTAGAAACGTCTTGTTTGTATGAAGGCACAATAAACTAGACATTATTCTAGGACGGTGTAAATTTCGCAGATAAAGCTGCCTACGTTGTGTTTGCTCTAAACTTTGAGGATACTCGAACAAAACCTTTGATAGTGTGTTTGTGAATAGTTAGTTTATTTTTCTCTTGTTATTTGGCTTCCATCCATTTTTATATTAAGAGGATGAAGGTTTCTTTTCGTGAAGACCTGTTTTTTTACAAACATGAGTCTTTAAATATCAGCTCAACGTTATTAATTCCTTAAAAGAAAAGGTGAGGCATTTGTCCTTGAGCTATTAACAAGACCAATGGACAGTGAATAAAGAGATTTTCATGCTATCTTGAACTCTAAATATGCGGTCCTAATTTATTGCAGGTCAGACTGACAGACCGGAGGAACCACAGATTTTTTAATTAGGTCCTAAGTAGCCGTCGCATCCGATGAAGTCTGCGGTGACCTGACGTCGTCGCCCGTTCGGTCCATTTTCCAGAATTTCCTTTTTGCAGAAATTATCAAATGTTTTCCCAGGTTCCCGTACAAAATCACTCTGTATGCTGCAACCACAACTCTGCATATTAGTAATAGCATTATAAATGTACCTAAGTAACAAAGCAAAATATGATTAGATTGCTGGTGATTGAATCCAGTTTAATTAGTTTAAATGACCAGACTTGATTGGCTCTTTTTTGGCGTCGTTTCTTCCATATTGACCACCGAACAAAACCACAGCGGCTGCACACGCAGCCATGCGCGCTGTAACTAGCCAAGTTGGACCAACCAGCAGAGCCGCAACAGGCAGATTCACGCCGGGAAAACTCTCGGCACGGGCACAGGCACGGGTCGATGAACGTCGGCCGTGGGACCGCAGCCTAACACTAGTTTTAATTATTCAGAGCACGTTTAAAGCCTCAGGTTAAGTCAGGCGACCATGTTCCCGGAAAGTTTAAGCACAAATTTAATTGTTGGTACCTTATAAATCAAAAACAGATATCATAAAGACTATTATTATTTCATTTTCTTACATAATCCGAAGACATTTGCAAATAATAATTAATTTAAACCAGGAACATTTCGGTTTCATTTAAAATTGTTTTCTTTATTTTAATCTTATCTGTCAATTACATGCTGCCATTATTTTTTTAAATCATGAATGAAACTAACGCGTTTCCCATTTTAGCTCCTATTAAAATAGGAGAATGGATAGAAAAAACTTGGACCTTATTTTTCTTTTCCACCCATTGAGGCCAACGATCGGCAGGATGAAAGGCTTAGCGCTAAACTCGTTGCAACCTCTATACTGAGCGCATTAGTGCAACTAAATGGACTCGGTGCTATTTATAGGGGCATCAACACGTTCATTTACTTGACGTGCTAATCCTATTTAGAAAGAAATCCTATTTGAAACTCTGAGCGATGAAGAATTGAACAAAGGTATTCACAAAGAAATCGTTGAACATTTGCATTTTATGTTATGTTTCAATTGAATGTTACACAACGTATGTAAACACGTTAAAGTTGGTTATAACTTTAGCATTATAGTAGTCACTATACAGACCCACCACTGTCTACTTCTTGGTGGAAGATATGTATGTGCTTACAGACTATGATACAAGATATGCATGCCTATATTATAAGCCTGTTACCTACATGACTAAAATATAATTCAGGTAAATATAATAACTGTTTTCACCTAATCTTATGTTTATACCACATTCGCTTGCCGCATGCATAATCTACGAAGGCAGGGCAGTAAAATGGTTGTTTACTAATAAAATGGGCAACTTTAAGGCTGTTTTGCTAGGTACCACGAATAACTTAAACGAGCGTAAACTTTGCGCACCGTAAAGTGATCTTAAGATTAAGATGTGAGAGAATTAATTAGAAAAGTTTCGTACCTACCATATTTAAGTTTATTGATCTAACATCACGCCTATATTCCCCGAAGGAATAGGCAGACTTGCACAACTCTACAATCACAAATATAGTACACCTATATTTTGACTGTTATAAGTACAAATGTAATACGGGACGTGCCTAAAGCATGAGTCAGTAATGATTTGTAGAGCAATGACTAGCTGGGTCGGATGCGGAAGGCGGGCGACCGGGGTTGTGGCGCAACTTGGTAGAGGCCTAAGTCCAGCAGTGGACCGCAATAATAGGCTAAGAGAGAGAGAGAGAGACTGGGACTTTTGACAAGAAGCAACGTAGCAGTATTACTACATCTCCTGATAAAAGAAAACGCTACTTATAAAGGCTACAAATTATGTCGTATGTAGTACGATTTCCTAAGTGTTTAAACTAAACTAATTTAATCTTAATATGAGAAAACGGTAGTAGAGATCTAGTAGAGTCAAATTATTACGGTACTATTGGCACGCCTGTTTTGCGTTGAACTACAAAAGACTAATTTGATAATTTTGAACATATTATAATATCCGGCCCTTTTGTAAAATGTATTTTATACTATAATATCCTTCGTGAGTGTTATCCATAATATTTACTAAATACGGACGGTTTTACTCACGTTTGTAATCGGGAATGCCCGACTAATTTCGAACTCAAACGGAACCCTGATTCATAAGCGTCTATCTAATATAGTAAGTAACTTTTTGTAGGTATACAGTAATGTATATCAGTTATTCTCTCCCCTATCTGGTGTAAAATATTTCATTTGACAAAACGACGGACTCAACTCAATAAAAATGGCGACCTGTCTGGTAGTATTTAGTTACGAAATGATCGTAGGAAACTGCAAGAGACCAGTAAAAGAAACAATTAACTCACAGAATGGTCACCTTAGAAGTCGTGCTATTGCTTGGTTGTGGTCAATTTGCTAGCTTTATTTAAGAAGCAGCATAGCTCTCACCAATTCCAACCACGTTGCTATAAAATGCTTCATATTGTTTGACTTTCCACCTTCTTTTATACAGTATATTATTATATGTAGTTTGTTGAAATTGATACCAAACTGTTTTGTATACAAACATGCCAAATTAATTTAACAAGTTAACCTTTTAAAAACGATTTTGACCTAACCTTTAACATGAAACCGGGTAATACACAACCCGTAACCGCAGCGGTCCGGTGTTCAACACACGATACTGCAAGGGTTAAGCTTTGTAGAGGTATATTGTGGAAATCAGACGCAATATCCACCCAGATAGTAATATTATACCATTTTCGTCATTCCTCCTGCCAAATGCGGTTGTTATGGAAATATCCGCAATATAATTTGACTAAAGCGAGTCGTACTCGTATATATCTGTCGCTTTTAGGGCCGACACTCGGACTATGTTTATTAAACCATGTTTGCTTTAGACGGCTCCTGAGCTCTCTTGTGCGTAATTTAAAAATATTCTACTGTTATTAATGCGAAAATTACTCTTTTCTGCTATTTGAAACATGCTTGTGCTTTAGGAAATCATATGTGGGACGTTATATTTAGAAAAGACGCAGTAAATTTTGCATATTGAAAAAGTCATGCACTGATGATGGACTGATACGAGAGTAATTCAATAAAAGACAGTAGCTACGCTTACGGACAAAATTATAAACTTTATATTCTTTATTTAAATATATTGACACTGACAGTTCTAGATCTGTTTTCCACCTCAGTGGATTTACTGAAATGACAAGAGCAACAGAAGACTAGAGCTGGCCAAAGTTTAAGTTTCTAACGAGAATAACAGAGGTGAACTCAAGTTCTTAAAGAACGATTATGTAAAAGGCAGACTAGTTGAAAAGTATGATTTGCACCGTCATTATAAGTTGCTGGCGACTTCGTTAAGTTAAATGCCCCGCGAGCCGTGTAATAATAACTTTAGTATCAGAGATATTCAATGGTGCGAAGATTTATGGAGAATTGTTATGGTACTTGACATTGAGAACTGACCATAATGCACGTGTTGGTATTTTTATAAATCGTTGGCTCCCCTCGCATTATATTTTCTCCAGATGTGAGCCCAAAGAATGGCAATGAGAAAACCACCACCACATTAAACTTATGGTATCTAAGGAACGAAGTGTAAAGCCGGTGTAATTTGAAGGAAACCTATGCATACCCCTTCGGTTCTTGTTCTTCTTCATATGCCGTGGTGTAGAGACGTGGAGTGGAGACTTACGCCTGCACCTCTTCAATGATTTCAGGCGCATGTTTGTAGAGCGGTAATCTATATAATTATCAATATATTGATAATTACATTACATATATGTAAGGAGAATATTCATAACCATGTATAGTTTCGGTCTACGATTGATGTTTGTACATTCGGTACATCCGCGCAGTAAATGTTCCACATCAGAGATCAAGACCGTATGAAACACGCAATCGTTTGATGTTCTTTTGGTTTAAACGGCCGCGTTATTTACAGTGCAAACAGTCATTTATGCTTGGCTTCCCATGTCATTGCGGTGGGGTTCATAAAATAAGCTATGCATAAGATTGTACGTTTTTTCGCTGCAAGTAATGAGGAATTGCAAAGACTCACATCAACTTTCATAGTTGTTCTATGACAGGACTGGCGCATTTATGATCATTGAGCCCTTTAAAAATGTTTGACTACAACTAAAATTATATTTATCATTAAGTACAACAGAATATAAAATAAACAAAAATAATTTTATTGAAGAACGATTATACGTAGGACCTAGTCTTAAAGTAATCGTACAGTTCCACAAACATAATTCAGAGTATACACTAACTTTAAAACTAAGCCTAGTCTGTATTTTATACGTTAGTAATATATTGAAGCACCACACATTGTACATAAGGAACTCACATTCACCTCTGCTTACCCCTATAAGGAATACTGGCGTATACTGAAACTATAACAGCTAGATGAAATTGCACTAAAGCATTTTATTGCTATTTTATGTCGCAATTCTTCTTACTTATCTTACCTTTCAACAAACTAAGTAATTCTGCGAAGTCGAGAAAGAGCTCTTGGAATTAATAACCAAGGTAATAAAATAAAAGTAACGTTAGGATATTTAAATAAACTTGACTTGTTATAAGAACTGTGTTTCTAAATGATTATTATAAATTGTAGGTGATTCAGGACTACACGCACAAAAATAACTGCGTTCCATATTACAAATAGCTTTTTTTTTTTTTTTCGAACTTGTCTCTCGCAGTTAGCTCTGAGGGAGCTCTTACTGCTTAACCGGTCGTTTGGCGAGACCTAATAAAAGGCCTCCGGCCAGGAAATAGCTTTTTGCAACGATTCCTACCTACACCCAAATTCATCAGTTCCAATGTTTAGCCTTGAACATGGTGCACCTTATAATAATCAGACCTTTTATCAGCCTATTGCAGACCTTCACTGCATTTTAATATTAGACAGTATTCGCCTTGATGAGGCTAGCTCAAACGTGTGAAGATTGCCAAAAATAAAGACAGTCTGTGATGATGAATTATGCCGTTTTCAATAAAGTCTGTAAGTAGGAAGTGAAAATTTCAATAGATTCGCTTAACCTTAGCAAAGCCTATAAAAGATCTGGGTACAACGAGACATATCTTTATAAACACATTTTTCTTTCAAATCTTCGATAAGATATAAATTAACCACGAGCTTATCAATAAAAACTTCTTCTTCTGTTTCAGGTAAATACATCAATCATAATGGAATATACCACAGGTAGCGATCACAGAACAAAAGAAAGTTCATATCATACATAAGTTCATGTTCATCATCATCAGTCGGAAGATGTCCACTGTTGAACAAAGGCCTCCCCCTTAGGTAAGGTGGGGGGTGCCATAATCCCCACGCTTGCTATGCGGCTTGGGGATCGTAGTATTGGTAGTGAAGTTACAGAAGACGCTGCTGTCCATCTTCTGGATTTTCCCTTAGTTGCCTCTTACGACAGCCACGGGAGAAAAGCCGGTGGTCAATGCTAGGCCGGATACCACTCGGCACGTGCATGTTCCTACATACTTAATTGATATACACGATATGGAATTAAAGCTCGAAGCAAAACATAACAGCTATCATGTTTATAAGGGGTCTTTACATGGTACAAAGGTTAACTTTAACCCTTCAGAGAATATACCCGTGTATGTTCATACCAAACGTCAAACTTCACTTGTTACTCACTCTAACCACCCTCAACACATCTCCGTCGGCGTTCGACACAAAGTAAGGCGGTACCTTAATTTGTGTCAAAGTGACAAAGGTACTAATTAATTTAAAGGCCAAACGGGATTGTTGTTCATGTCCTAAGTTTGACTTTAACTGGAAGGGACTAAGGGTCACTGGAGGTCAAAGTACGTTTATAATATGATAATATCCCGCTTTTGGTAGAGGTTTACCCAAAAGAGGTGGAATGACTCACATACTCGCTAGTCTTGCCAAAAAAGTAGTTTTATAAAAATAATACCTCCTCCTTTTACAAAGTTGGTTTAATAGGTTTCTTTATATAATACAATATTAACGACCTGATTGGCGCGGTGGCTAAGCAATTGGATTCGGCAAAGAATTGCGAACCTCAGATGTTTGTCCCGAGTCAATACGAAACGCATCCACGATACAGGAGAAATAACCAGTGTGGGGCGACTTTTTTTAAAAAACAGGATTCCTACCAACTTAATTTTTGTTGATATGTGAATCGAACCCAAGATTGCATGCACGACCGTCTCATAAGAAACCAACAAACAAATAAGGTGATCTTTATTATCAGGATTCATGATGACAGCTCATTTCGTTAAGTATTGTTCACATAAATATCTCAACTTGACGTTTAAGATAATAGATGAGGCATCGAGCTTAATGGATAGCATGGAAAACCAATAAGCTAATTAAGGTTGTACACAAACTTGGAGCAAGCATCAGCTCCTGAAGTTAGACGGTGATTATGAATTTCTTTGCGAGTTACAATTTTCATTTTAACTTCAATTTCAGTTCATGTCTAAAAATACTTTCATACCCTTATACGTATGTTCTACGCATAAAAAATAATTAATATATTTGGTAACACAGTGAGCATTTCAATTTTAACAGGGACTAATCAACTTTTTGTGGTTTAACTTTTTTGTCAGCTCTGTAGTATTATGGAACGCCCCTTTACCCGGCTAAAACACGTCGAATTAGAAACAGATTTGTCTCAGGCACACTCACTGTGCTCATAGCATAAACTACAGCGAATGCTGTCGTATTTAGGATCCTCATCCAATCATCAGCCAACCTCAGTCCACTGCTGGACATAGGCCTTTCCTATGACACGGCACTGAGCTCGATCTTCTGCCCTCCGCTCCCTACTGCTACCAGCCATTTGGCAGGATCCTTACTACAGTTTACAATTAAATAATCTGGATTCTATCGCAGCCAAGAGTCGATTTTAAAGCCTAAAAATGGTTTACATAAACTTGACCAAAGATTTTAACACCAGTTCTAAAGAATCAAACATTACATAAACTTTTTATCATTATTTATATTGTCCAGAGGCCTACACAGCGAAAAACAAGATGCCTTAAAACCTCTACAGCACACGACCGCTTTAGTGGCTCTTTCACGATTAATATAAAGAAACAAATGAAAAGCCATCAAAGTTTATAAAAGTTTCAGCTAAAAAGTGATTAATTTTGTAACCAATGGCAACACGACAAATTTCTAGGTTATACTTTTACAAGTGTTTTAGAGACGCTTGGAAATTTTCCTTGTAGATTAAAAGTTTAAAAAATAAGGAGATTAATCGCGCGCTGTGGGTTCTGTACAGACATTAAATTATGTTTATATGATGATAATTTTGCTGTAACCGAAAAATAAACCGGGTTAACGAACAAACTTAACATTGCCGTTGGATAACCGTTACCCCAATACATTGATGTAGGTAGCGGTTAGTTTACTAACTGCAAATAAGTTATTCGTATTTTTTATGTGATGTAACCACAAATTTACAATTTTTGATTGACCTAGAAGTTTCATTTTTTCACAGCTTTAAGGCACAGCAGAACAAAGTATTGATATTAATTTCAAATGTTACGTGTTCTTGAGAAAAAGGATTGATAGGCGGACAGCAAACTGACTATATATTAGGGTAACGTTTTTCCTTTTAAGTTACGGAACTCTAAAAAGACAAATAATGCTATTGTCTAAATATTTCCTTTGTTTCTATCGAGTACGTTACCTAGAATGGGCATTTTTATATTTTTTTTAATACTACAAACAATAACACAGAGATGTCTTTGTTTAAAAAGCAATGCTCACACCAAAACCGAAATGTAACTTTGAAATATTTTTTTTATGGACTCCAGCCAAAAATGTACCTCCCTATCATTTCTCGGGTGTCATAAGTCATCTGACTGTTCCATATGTAGATGAAACAAACATCTAGGTACTTTATGTATCAGATTTTAAATATTATTGTGTGGGAGTAAATTCTTCTGTTTTTCAGCGTGGCTAAGCTTCGCGATTGCCATAGAAACATTACAAACAAAACACATGCCCAGTATAACGCAGCCATAGCGTAAACAGTAGCATAAAGCATCAGATTGTACCCTCCACTTATCCAATAATTTTACGCAACATCCAAAACAATCTGAAACGCGACCTTATTTAGCTCGTGACACATAATATCGGACAGTAACTTACACAACGCGGATTCGAAACTTAATATTTCCATTTGCAATATCACCGCGGAGAATACGCAAGACAGTCGTAAAGATTTAGTTGGGGTTTGGATGCTGGCGCTACTCCAGTACCGATAAGCTGTAGTTTTAACTTTCATTTTCCTTTCAACACATAGTCATAAAATGGATTTTGTTGACGTCATACATTATGCAACTTTATAACTAGAGCGAAAATTATTTTTTGCGGTTTTGTTTTTTAACAAGCTGTATTGTTTTATCTTTACATCACACTAATATTATAGAGGCAAAAGTTTGTGAGTTTGTGTTATTGTATGTTTGTTGCCTCATCACGCTCAAACGGCTTGACCGATTTTGATGAAATTTCATATGGTGGTAGCTGACACCCTGGAGCCCTTTTCTTGTTGACAATGCTTCGTAGCATCTAGGAGTAAGTAGGTACTAGTGTTGTTTTTTTACTTTCATGCATCTGTCTCGATACCCTTCCCGAAGTTAGAATCGACTTTAAAATCAAATGAGTTCAAATGTTACTAAAAAAAGATTAATAACTTAAAACCCATTAAAAAAAACAAACTTTAAAAAAATATTTACTGTTAGCCTCAGTTTTGCGAATTCCAACAAAATATGTCTATATATACTACATACATACTAGGTAATTAATATAATGGAATATGGCTTCACTCTGCATATCAATCAATTGCAATAATCATTAAACCAAACCTCAATTAAAACAACCAGGTTGGCATATACATCTGCAGTACACAAGTTAATTGCGTCTTTGTCAACGGCTGATTATTCTGGATACTAATTATATTAAACAGCTGTTAATGTTGCTAAATACTTGAGAAGTTAAGTAATACTAAGCACCAAGCTTTTAACATGTCAGATTTCTGTATGTTATATCACCTTCAAATAAAAAATGTAATTGTAATTTGAGATACAATACTATAGGCTAACTACTATATTTTAAAGAATTTCTTTACTTATTCAATATAACGCTTTAAAAGTCCAACACCTGTTAATTCAATAATCCCTAAACTCTATAAACCCACAAAACCGAAAAAACTGTTCTCTGGTTCTGTCAGTAAAATCAGAAGATAACAGCCGGATTCTAAGACTCTAGTCAAGAAAATATAAAGCTAGAATCGAGGGTAGGTTATTGTAGTGCTTATTTCCTCGTCTTGCGTCCAACGTAGGCCATTTATACAACATAATGTATTGTTCAGTGCAGTCTGGTCGTAAATAACGCCTTACTAACTCAACGCGAAATGCTCCCGACATAAATATTTGCTAAAACGTTAGCAACAAAGAGACGGATAATCATTTATACAACTACACTCATAAATCCTATAATTTCATTTCCATTTATGTTTGCTCAAAATAGGTAGATTAGCGTTCAGGCACGCTTTTTTGCGACCCATAAATAAATCTCTTGTTTATCTTCTTTATTTAATTATTCATTGATTTATTGCCGAGATGTGTAATGTTGTTTTTTTGAGGGAGCACTGCTTATGCACAACTAGCTGCGCCCCGGGGTGTTACCCGCTACATTTTTTCACGGTACCCTATGTGTTAATCCAGGGTGTCAGCTGCCTTCATATTATAAAGTTATCAAATAATATTATCAAAGCGCAGTTTTCTGATACATGCTATTAAACTCATAAAACCAATAATACATGCATCATTGAAGATTCACCCAAATAATATATTTTTTTATTGTCACTTCTTGATTTCTAGTTGGCCCTACAAGGATGAAAATATTTACACGGTGCTTATACAAATTAAGGAAGAAAGCAATTTCGGTTTGACAAATATTAAACGTACCAGTTTCTTTAAACATAAACAACAACCGGAATACTACGCAACACTGGCAGCAACAAATAATGAAACTTTTTTGGCATTCATTTATCTTTGGCGATGTTTAAATAGACCTTTAATTAGAAACAAAAGTTAGCTCCGTCTTTAATTTCAAAGTAACACGACATTGAGAGAGAAACTTAAATGGGTTCCGAGTAAGAAAACCCGACAATAGACCAGAACGATTGCCGCTATTTGAGTTACGTGTTTCAGATAGGGACTTTTCACATTCAATATTTTGTACGAGTGTCTTCTAACTTTAGGATTATTCGGTTTATGTACCCCAAAACCGCTGTAAATTAAAAGGCACTAAGCGAAACCTTTAGAGGTCTGTTTTGTTATTTATTGCGCTTTTTGTTTAAGATTTCATGAATAGAAACCAGACAATAATGTGCAAAAGATAGTTCATTACTTAGGCTTTGTTTCGATAATGAAGTTTTCTCTTTAGATAATATCAAACTTATAGTTTGTTAAGGTAAAATATTCAAACTGTATCTAGTACTTATTCTTAAAGCCAAAAATCGAATACTGAATACATTATTGACGACCTGATTAGCGCAGTGGCTAAGTGATTGGACTGCTGCGCTAAGGGTTGCGGGTTCGATTCCCGCACGGGGCAAAACTTTGTGCGACCCACAGATGTTTGTCCCGAGTCTGGATGTTTGTGTATGTGATATTTCATGTTTGTGAAACGCACCCACGACACAGGAGAAATTCCTAGTGTGGGGCGACGTTTTTTTAAAAAAATAAAAAAAAAAAAAAAAAAAAAAGTAACACACGGTCGACTTAAGAATCTCCTCTTTTTTAACGACGTTTAAATTTTTCACGAACAAGAGAATCAAAAATATAAAAATTCTTGAATAGTAGTTTCATGGTTTTAAAACAACGTAAAACAGTAAAAAGTAGTCATAAAAACTACTTTCTAATTAAAGAGACAGTTCCCTTAGACATTAAAGTTTTAGATTAAATTTTTCTTTATGATAGTATCCTTTACGATTCCTAAGATTATTAATTTAAACCGCCTTAAGTATCAATAGAGCGCTTCGGTGACGGAGATAGGGTATAATGGCCGTTGAGGCGTAATGGTTGGGGTAAATAAAGTTTTACCGACCCTTAATTGAAAGCCACGTGGAACTTGCATTGACGGTAACAAGACGGAGGTTCTAAGGATTTTATTACTTAAAAACCTTAGTAAGTGTCCTGGTAAACGTTGAAGGTCACAGCAATGCCGTTTATACGCAGTATACGAGAATTGCAGCTAAATATGTGCTTAGCTCAACCATCACTTTTTCTTGTGCAAGCTGTGGTCATCAATAATTGAGGAACTATGTGAAACGAAGAGTGTATCATATAGTATTTAGTATAACCAATCCAAATTAAACTTAAGCCGAGGAATCTTTTTAAAGTTAATCTAAATTCCAAGTATCTCTTGCGCTTGGAACGAAGCATGCCGAAAAATATCTCGTGATCCTGCAGACAATAATCTCGTTTTGCGCTGATCAGTCGTTGTTTTATTCAACATCTTAAAAGAAAATAAATCTTTGTCTACGCATTGAGTTTTCAATCCACTTAACATCAAAAGCAAAACCATCTTTTATTAGGATCCCAAAAATCTCTTTGTTAACAATGATTTTAAGATCAACTCCATAAATACTTACCAACTAGTAAATACGTAGAAGTACTTAATTGAAGTAATCCTGATTATCCTCTTCAAAAAGTAGCCAGCATTTTTACTGAAGGGCTTTTGAAAATTAAATGGAATACATAATCGCATTACGAGGACTGAAAAGAAACACATTCTGTTAAACTGGGGGAAACAAAACAAGTTGTTTCCGAAAGCAATAGATACTAGGACAACATGAATACCGCAGCAGCTGGTTTGAAGCGGATTGAAAACATGGCGCAGTGAAAAGCTACATTTTCCGATAGCACGTCGACGATGGTTGAATAGATAGACAGATTGCCTGTCACGCAGTCCATCTACCCGTAAATGGAACAAGCTCTATAGATAACGTCGCGACTGTCTAGGTATTTAAATGTAAATCAGAAGCCGAGTACCTGAAATAGTTTCGCAGAGTCAACTTGATGATGAGTGACAGCAGGAATTCCGATTGCTTGTACTGATTATTCTGTTGCTGATTAGATTTAACATTAAACAGTAGCTAAGCAGAATATTTATCGGTATTTATCGGACGCTATTTATAAAACTGCGAAGAAGAAGAGAGACGCTCAAAGCAGAGAAGGATGGCAGAGAAAAAGGGAGGCCCATACCCACCCAGCAGTGTGTGATATCCGGCTAATAATATAATGATAATGAAGTTGGTTATTTGCTATATTATCATCTAGGTATTATAGTATAGGGAATTATTTTACATAAAATAGTTCTAGAACAAACATGTTGAATGTAATTACTTAACTTATGTTTATGCGCTCAATTTAATATAAAATTCTGGAAGGACTTTTGCCATCTCAGCCACACTTTAAACTTTGACAGCAAACCTTATGAATCGTAAAATTCCAATAGGTGCGAACGAGTTTAATCAATGTCGAACTTTGTTCAAGTAACATAAGTAATAAGTACCTATGCTAAGTAATTGAAATTCGTCAACAGCTGACGTCCTCGTGTTGTAAAGGTAAGCACATACCTACTACCAAAGTTTTTACCATCATAATATCACAACTTATGTTACGTACACGACTGCTACGGTCCATCAGAAACAGTCATCATCAGCCAGAAGATTTTCACAAAGGCCCGTTCATTAGCATTTATAACGGAACAAGTTCTCAATTTTAAAGTTGGCTTCCCTTAAAAAAAATACCTAACTTTGATTTTTTTGTATTTCCTGAAAGTATATTTAAAACTCTTCGTAATTCATAGTTAAATACCTACGTAAACTATCAAAGCTTTGCAAGTTTTTGCAACACAACTTACAAGTCTTAAGGTTGCCTAAGGTAACGTTTTAACTCAGATTTTCTGTCTCAGTCTAATTAAAGCAGAAATACATAGATATTATTACGGAAACAGTGTATCCCTTACCTATAAAATATGTATAATGTTTCTCTTCTCGAAATGTTTCCACAAGGGCTCAAATGTGGCTTTTGTGTAACCACCCACACTGTTCATCTCAATTACTCACACCGCTACACATTGGTGTGTGGTACAGCCCCCATACCATGAACTCTTAAGCAGGACAATTTACGTTGTGGAAGCGAGACGCCAATATGTGCAGTGTGATCGGCGTTCGTGGTAAGGGGGCAGGATCAACTTTCTCGGATATACTTAAATATTTTTATGCTATATTATACTTTAATTCTGTTTTACGTACAATTTATATAATTATTATGATTTTAAAAACAATTGCATAACACAAATTAACGCTTAGGATTTGATTTGATCCAAGACAAAAATATAAATTGTCTATAAACAATACTATTACAATAGTCACTTTGTTCACATTTATATACGAATATTTGAAAACTGGAAACATTTCGTTTGCGAAAAACCTCTAATGAAAACAACATTAATAACACACTACATTTAGGGTGCCTTCAATTTATGTGTCGGCCGCCCGGCGACCGTTTGTCATCGTTTAATACAATTTCCGCACCGCACCGCAGTTTAGCAAAAATGGTGAAACATTTGCTGGAAGTCCTTACACAACCGTGCCCCGGGCTGAAACAATCCCCCGAAAGCACCCTACATGCTAATAAAATTTCATTCACCCACAAACAACGCATTTTAATTTCATATTCAATCATAAATATCGCAAAAGTTAATATATTTGGATCGCATGATATTAATGGAACGAGATTCAATTAAGTACATTGATACCGCGCAAACTTTATCAATCTATTGATCGACGTAATTAAATTTGAAGCGTAGTGCCCCACTAAAGGAAAACTAGGGCTGTGTTTTCCCTCCATCAGGCTTTTCAGAATCAGTGAAAAGTATAGTCCACACATCCTGTAATAAATATAAGAATTCAGTTAATTAGATTATTGTTGATATTTAATAATGTTATTAAAAATGTTTTTTTGAGAATTACCTAATTATTTAAACCCAATGTTTTCAAGAAATGACGTGGCCAACATCACTAGCAGCCTAGACTACAGAAATAGACAGTAGAATTATAACATTATAACGAGTACTCAAATACTTAACACGCACCTATTGAACTACGTCATTATCGGCCCGTTGCAGTCCACAGCTGGACATAGGCCTTTCCCAAGGTACGCCACAGAGCCCGGTCTATTGAACTACATGTTACGGCAATATTCAACTACGTGAAAACCCTATCGCACAACCTGTTTGCCAACAGGCCTGCCGCTAGGGTTGGCACCATACCTACAGCCTGCATTCTACTACGGTCGTTTCATAAATTAGAACTTCAGAAGTCGGCCAGCATATCTCGCAAAGCTTAGCCGTATATCCTTCACTACGTTCCACTTCACGTGCAACGAGTGTTTTGCATAATTCAAACTTTCAGTTCTTGTCTAGCAGGGTTGAAGGGAAGCCAATTAGCCGTCTTTAAATTGTAGGTATTCATTCTCTAACTCTCCAACGCAGGTTCAAAATTCGTGTCGCTATAATATATTTTCAGACAAACGTATTTCAATGTTTGCGTGATCAAGGTTCACTGTGGACGCATCTATCTGTGTGATATATGAACATTTAGTGGGGGTTGTACAATTTTCTAAGCACGAAGATTTACTCTGAAACAGCTCAGCATTGGAACACAAATTACAGAAAATTATACTGCTGTGACCAGTAACGATTAAGGTAAGTTTCACAAGGCCAGGATTACATTCGAAACTAGTCTTATCTAGGTAATTCGGCTACTAGGCTTGGCACCGTTTTGGCTCACCCCTTATCACAATTAGCCAACCAGCCATAAACGACCAGTTAGAACTTCAAAGGTCAGACATCTCTTGCAGAGATAACCCGTATATACGAGTATGCGACACAGCATCCTACTGTATTGCATGATTTTAACTTTGAAGTAACCGAGAGCCAACCAACTTTGTATCATGACCGGAATGTTACAATGCGCATACAAAGGGGTAGTTTGACCAACTTTTAGTTTGGTGATATGTAGATGCAAATGAATTGATTTTCTCTGAAATTAATTATACTATTATACCTGACCGGCTAAAGAGACGCGAGTTAACACCGTCCATGCACAAGTCGTAGTAATAATAATTATTATAATATACCTATAAGTTACTGATCTACGGAGAGCTACATTTTGCTGTTTTTATTATACAGTAACTAGAAATAAAATAAAATGTACACAACATAGAGTTGTTGTTACGTTATATCATTTTAGAACAAGAAAGCAAATTGACGGTGACGACGCTCTGAGAGGATACTCAACATTCGTGTTCAGTCTGGTATAAGTCTCGCATATTAATTCAGTAGATATACTTGCAACAAGCCAAATGGAATGTCATATTGACAAAATACTTACTTTAGATACACCACTTAAATCACCATAATGGTATTTGGGAATGTTTTTCGCGTATGACTCAATTTGTCAAGTATGTCATTGATATTAGTTTCAAATTATAAAACAGTTTTACTTAAACTTAAAAACTTTGTTAAGAACTGTACACTATGCCTAGTACAAATATACTGTGCAAAATTATATTATATGTAGATGAGTTAAACCATTCCAAGTTATATTATTTCCAGACTATCAGACACGTTTATCTTGCCCAAAATGTCTATGTTTATTTACTTATCAAGGGTTGCCTGTATTAATAATGGAACAGGCTAGACACCACATAACTCAATAGACACCCACACGCCACTTAATATGCGCGTATAAAATACGTCTTGAACAGAAAAACTCAAGTTTAATATTATTTTACGAGCGACCATTGAACAAAGTCTAATTTTAAGCTAACAATAAAACATCATTGTTTTTCTGAGCCCGAATAAAAACATAATAGTTATCCATTGAATTTAATATAAATTTATTCCATATGTACTCTCTCTATAACAAAGGCATATAACATGATTGGATGTTACAAATTTTGAAAACTGTATGTAAAAAATGCCTGTTCTCAATTTTCGGAGTATTTTTAGTGACAAGCTTTAAATTTCTAAGGTTTGTATTCAAGAATGGGAACGGAGCACAAGCTGTATCCTTGAATCGACATACTTATAAAATTAAAATAGTAAAGGTATATCTTTAAATTACAAACTACGCACGCATTAACTGACAGACTGAATGTGTGTACCAAAGAATAATCACAGAGTAAGTGCATTTGATTGAGTTCTCGTTAGCATGCATTCACGACTCGTATTAATAAAACTGTTTACTCAATTCTACGCGTTTTATATCGTTGTTACATTTTATATCGTACTCAATTAGAGTTTGTTTTATTTATTATTTATATTTTATGCATTCATTCAACTGTGCCAACGTAATTCAATTAAGACTTTGGAATTCCAATAGCAATATTTTTATAGCGTTTCACAAACAATGTAATTAAGATACTCCATTTTTATGTGTATTAAATTAGAAGATATTTTTAATATTCATTGCTGATCGTTTTTTTTCAGAAATAACATGTTCCTAAATGGTTGGTATGACATAAAATAAACTTTTTCGACCTTAATGTATGTAAATAATTTACTATAGATATAACAAAAATCGACAAAGAACTATTCGACCAGTTTCAGAGCAGTCTTTTTTTTTTTTTTTTTTTCGAACTTGTCTCTCGCAGTTAGCTCTGAGGGAGCTCTTACTGCTTAACCGGTCGTTTGGCGAGACCTAATAAAAGGCCTCCAGCCAGGTTCAGAGCAGTCTCCCCAAAATATAGAGTAACTTATTTTCCCAACGATTCTTAACGAAATCACTCGATTGACCGTGCAAGCTGGCCTACAATAAATTCGTCATATACATCAGTCGCTAAACCAGTTCACAGAAAAGAAAAAGAAAGAAATGTATTGGGAGCGTCTAGTCCTCTATCGGGGTCGGCTACACCATAAATTATGCTATCTGTCAAACTCACAGTCATGTGCCGTTTGTTCGTAACTAATGACAAAAAGAGGCTTGCAGGAATTTGACAAATGCTTGTTGAGTCTCTTCATAGTGTTTTGTCTATGCCTACGTCGATAGAGGTGGTAAGGGAATGCGAAGCTTATCGTTTGACGCTACATTTATGTCATGTTTTTAATAACAAGTTTTTTTTTTAATTGTCCCTGTAATAGTTGCCCACGGTGCGTAGACTGACAGCATTTATTATGAAAATAGGTATCAACACGTAACGTAAACAAAATCCGGATTTCAGAAAATTTTATTATTTTCCTACGACTCGTGTCAATTAATTCAATGACATATTAATTAAGCCACAGGCGTAAAATATAAATCATTCCCTATTCCGATAATTAGCTTGTATTTAAATTTGGGGAATATGAGTAACTGTGTCCAAAATATATTTTTGGTGGTTAGATTTATGTCTGTCAATGTTACTGTCAATTCTGATAAAAGCTTATGGTGTGAATATACAGCGGCGTAGCCCATTCACCATGCCACGCCTACGTTGTGTCGAAGTTGGTTTACATTTCACAATTCATCAAAGTGACTTTAATATACATATATGCTCCTTAATGAAAATGCTACTGAAGTACTTTTACCAATAAAGTCAGTATGTTGTGGGAAACGAAAATGGTCAAAAATATTATTTTCAACAAAGTTACCCAACTTGCGTAGTCCGCAACGAAATTGCTACATTTCGTAACTACATCATAATTTCCCGTAGGCTTTGTAGAGTGTGCTACAAAGTCTACAGTATACAATCTCGTAGTCATCAAACAACTACGAATTATATTGTAAATGCGATAGCAGATATATTCGATTACACACCACATTAAAAAAAAGTAAGATACGATACCTACCTGGATTCCTGTATACTGCAAAAATATCGATCATATTATCAATTTTAAGACCATAAGAGGTGGTTTAACGAGTCATAAATAAAGCAGAATCTAAGCTTGTGCAGTACAGCAAATATCAAAGTGACACTCAAATATAAACAGTAAAATGCTTTACGAGTAAATGTCACTCAGTATCAGCTGTACCAGGTGATGCACTTTATACCACATAAAATGCACTGGTACTAAAATAATTTAAGGTTACTATACAAGCAAGTCGCGTGTCTTTTGTTATACGTTATCGCTACTGACATTTTACCTTTATTGCATTTGCTGAATACAATTCTTTGCAGAGTTGTAGCTCTAGACATCATAGGTGCGACTTCCATACCCACCGATGAAGTTATTTCGTCCTTTTTGCTGTAAGTTTGGGATGTGTGTTTTACTTTATTTTAAAGATATGACATGTTATATCCAAAAGTTCTTGATGTAGGCTTCATAATGCTCGGTGATACGATATTTTAAATGTAATGAACATTAAAAAAAAAAGTAATTAAATTATTGTCATACCGCCGTACTCAGAGACGTTAATGATTATTTAAACTTACACTAAGTAAAGAATACTAGAAGAAAGTATTGAGTTAGTGTACGTTTCAGTAATCATTAAATGATTCTGAATGAGCCGGATTGTGTAATAATATTTCAAAATTATAACTCTAATATAAAGCTGTCGTTTTCTATAAAAACATGACCATCCATACTTCGTCAAAAGCCAATAAAAGGACAAAATTTCCATCTTTTTATTGCGTACCTTCTCGTAACTGACGATTCAATAAATCTGGAAATGATATAACTCACCAAAGTAATCAGAATAGCTCTATTGTTGTACCTCTGGGATTGTTACTCGGGTAATTTAATCGCAAGCACTTTATTTCCGGCGATGTCGTCGTAACAGTTCTCTTTTAGTACTAGCTCTGTTTGGAATACAGAAGATTTTGTTACAGACCTAACAAATGGAGCTCAGATTGTAAGTAATAATTCAAAATTGTGGAACTTATTAAGGAACGATAATGGTGACTCTCATCACCATCATCAGCCGGAAGACGTTCACTGTTGAACAAAGGCCTTCCCCTTAGAAAGCCATAATGTACGACAACTGGGTAGCTCTCAAAACGACCCAAATAACATTGACCTACTTGAGATTGGGATCTAAGACACGCTCCGAAGTCACTCTTTCAATTACCAGGTCGTTAAAGCTTTTTGTACTTCTCCTGATTCAAAATTTTGGTTAGCCTAAATGCGTAACACAAGAAAACAACTGAAATATAATCTGGAAAATATTTGGGAGCACCTTAATTATGATAATAAACCTAAACTAAAATATTCCAGAATAACAAAGCCAGATTTGAAGTTCATGAATTATTGAACAGAGCCTAAGGCGGTCAGAAACCTTACTAGTCTCCGAATCCTGGGACAAGAATTATTTAACCAAAAACTGCGGTGAAATTGCTTAAAAAAATATGAGCTATAAGAAAAATTCCAAATAAATAAGGTCTGGAAGTTTACCCATGTGATCTGAGAAGGATTGTGCCGGTATAAAATAGTTTGTATTTCAAATTCAAATATGTATATTATGTTTCGGGTTTCCGTTTGTTTCACTATTTCTTATTCTACTGTCTTATCTTTGAGACTAGGTAAGCCTATATACTACCTATCTTTTAAAGATAATTTGTCAGTTTTAGCCATATGAGTCGTTCAGGAATTTCAGCCACAGATTGTAAGTGACAAAGCTGTAGGAGTGTTAAAGTGGAATAACTTGTTCAAAGTGAATTCCGAAGTCTACGCAATGTCTTTAACGACGCCTGTTATTTTAATGGCATCATAATTACAGTTGGATCGGTTTGAAATATTTTCCTGATTATTAGTAATCAAACTTAGAATCGTAAATTCTAATCTCAAAATGATATCACCTTTATGACGAAGCAATTCATTAATTCTAATAGATTGGGATCAATTGGTGTAATAAAACCTTTTTTTTGAGGACCTACAATGTAGCACCTTACCCAGTTAGCTAACTAGCGTTTAATCTTTCTTTTTTTATCTAAAAATACAAGTTTTAGTTAATTTAAATTAAAGGGTTTACGTACGAAGTTAAGAAGTTATAATTACTATTGAATAATTAATACTAATAAGGCAACCTTGCTGGACTAAAATTGTTGTTATATCCTTTGGAGAATACACTTTCTCTTTTAATATGTATGACAGAGCAAAAAATACTGAATTAAAACTATGTGAAAGTTAAGTTTGAGTTTCCGTTAAGACTGCGACTACTCACGTGATTTTAACTCACCTTGTAAAACAACTTGTTCTCAAACAAATATATTTGACTATACATAAGCAAACAATGAAATTGATAAAGTAAATAGTAACTCAAGAGGTGAAAAGAACTTAAACAATATCAGTTTGTAATGATAGTAAAAATAGATTCGTCAACCGCTATCGGGCACTTGAGTTTGACTCACCTGATATTGATTAACAAATAATACATAATTCTACGCACAAACTAAACGTACACCGTTTATTTATTTATTGGCGCCACCCCTCGTACCTTTACCGAATAACAACACAGTAAAACAAAAACAGGGGGAACAAATACTTAGCGTATTTTTTGGCCTTCGATTGAGTATTGGTGTTTACCGCCAATGTCGTTAGTGATTACTGTTTTAATGATGCAACAACACCATTGCCTTGCCGTCACAGTCACACCAGCCTATTGTAGTCCACTGCTGGGCGTAGGCCACAAGGCGCGCTCTACCCTTTTTGCCACACAGTTACCTGGAATAGGGCGGCCGGGAATTGGGGGCCGGTTTCTTTTGCTACTCATCATTCATACAAAACATTCAGCATTGTCATTTATTTTCAGAATTGTCCCATTTTAAAAGTCAGAAAGAAGCGGAATCTGAAACACAATACACACACAAAACCGGATATCCTTCCACCTTTTCTGTAGGAAATCCTGCAATCATGAGAGCAGATTGAAGTCTATCACACTTCGATAGCTTCACATTCAAGTTAGTGTTTCATACAAACTGCGTAAATGGAGCGGCTATTATAACTTAGAGAGTGTAGTTGGAGTGTGGCACCCCACTAATAGGTACTATTAAGTGTTGTTTACTTGGCTATCAAGGGGTTCGCATGTGAACGACTTATTTGATCAGCAGAACGTTTAACCGTCAGATGTGGAGGCTGTTGCTTGTATAATATTTGGAATTTTGGATACTGTTTTTATGGGTACTATAATTTTAGGAATTTAGTTTTGGGGTAATTGTATAACGGTCTGCCTCGTTGGTCTAGTTAAGTGGGTGGCTAAGCGTGACTGCTGAGCATGAGGTTCTGGGGTCGAATCCTGGGTGGGGCAAGGTGGTTTTACCATTAGGTGATTCTTAGTAGCAGCACGGAGTTTGGATTTGTTCCCGGTTGATGGTAATAGGGTAATCCCCTTTGCACACATAACTGGCGAAATGTGATGTTATGTTTTGAATAAAGCTACGATTTTTGTTTTGTTTTTAAAGTACGTATCATCTATACATATAATAAAATCGTAACGAAGTCAAAACTGTACATTGAAGATATTTGAAAAAAAATAAGTGCAATGGGATGTCTGAACGCTTCTGAAGCCAAAAATATAATTTTTAGAATTTTTGTCTGTTTGTCTGTTTGTCTGTATGTATGTGTTAGATTAACGTAAAAACTACTGAATAGAATCCGCTGAAAGTTTGCAAATATATTCTTTAGGGGCTGGCGCGTCGGTATGCTTAATATCATCACGGCATTTGCAAAGAGGGCTGAGCAATATTGCATTATGTCTTTGTTTTGTCTAATGTTTGCCGTAGAATGATAAAAAGACGAAACCAATAGTTGCATTATGCAGATTACTTACAGATGAACTTCTGAAGTAGAAATCATCACGCTATATCCACAAGGAACTGAGCAGTGAATCATGACATGTATAGAAACGTCTATTTTAAACATATTGCTATGTGTCATCGTAGCGTGGCGGTTTAACGATCGCCCTACGAGTTATGCATAGTGAGATCGATTCTTGCCGAAGGTTTTTCTTTTTGCGTTAGCTTTAATTTCTTTTTGCATGTTTTTTGACTTAAATATCAATAAAAAGACAATTATAATATATATTTTAACATAATATTATTACCAACAATTTCCAGTAAATTATAGTTCTAAATTTTCATTTTTTTTCTACATTAGTAAGTTTGTAAATTCAAATAAGTGATGTCCAAACAATTCTGAAGCCAAAAGCAGTCGCTTCACGTTGACAACAGATAGGTTGTTCCATACTCACCTGTGCTTTCTAGGACGTTTGGAACACACATCAATGTTGAATCGTGTTCCAGCGTCGAGTCAATTAAATACATTTGCGTAAACAAGGGTAGTGACCAGGCAACGTTCGCTTTGCAAAGAACTGATCGGGATGAAGTGACCAAGTACCAGTCTGGTCGCTACATTAGTACTTCAGAAGCAGTATGGCGAATGCTGGCGTTCTCTATACAAGATCGGCATCCAGAGGTATATAGAATATAGAATTCATGGACGTCCATTTTTAGAATGGCCAGCGCATTTTTTTTCGACCCCGCCAATGTATTAGAGCGATTGGAAAATCCCCGCCAAACAACACTCTTGGCATTTTTAAATTGATTAAGGGAAACTTGAAAAATGATGGACACCAGCGGGACTCAAACCCGCGACAGTCGCCGTACCGTGGCGCCGCTCTGCCAACTGAGCCACCGTGTCACTGCTCGCATCCATCAAATTTCAAGTTCCCTTTTAGTATTTACGTCTTGAGGGTGACGTTAGGTATTATCTGTTGGAATCTACGATTACCAATTCAGTGTTGTACCTTTACAGCTACAAACCACTAAACCGATAATACCAACCCAAATTAAATGACTTTTGATATTTTTTATGCATGTTGCCATGCTAGGCTTAAATTTTAAATTGATTAAGGGAAACTTGAAAAATGATGGACACGAGCGAGAGAGGGACTCGAACCCGCGCCAGTCGCCATACCGTGGCGCCGCTCTGCCAACTGAGCCACCGTGTCACTGCTCGCATCCATCAAATTTCAAGTTCCCTTTTAGTATTTACGTCTTAAGGGTGACGTCAAGTATTATCTACGATTCCAACAGACGACTCTTGGCATTTTTACGTCTCTGTGAAGTTGATTTTTTTGCAAAGTCACTTACGTATGATGAGGTGCCGTCGTACTATACATACTACAAGCAAAGAGGTGTATTTAATCGACATCGACGTGGTCGTATTGTCGAAGGGTTTCCGGGAATCTTTATGGACACTGCATTGGGAAGGATTTACACTGTGCATACAAATAATGCCGAGTGCTATTATTTGCGGCTATTGCTTCACATCGTATAGGGGCCAACGTCATTTGCATTCTTAAGGACAGTTGATGGTATGGAGTATCCGACATTTCGTGCAGCCTGCGTAGCACGAAATCTTCTTGACGGTGACCAACACTGGGACAACACTCTCCTGGAGGCTAGCGTTAGTGATAGCCCAAGTCGCCTATGACAATTGTTTGCCGTCATGTTGGTATTCTGCGGTATTGCAAACCCGGTTTTGTTGCGGGAAAAATATTGGCGTCATCTCTCTGAGGATATTTCATGGGCTTTAAGACATACTATTGAAGGAGACATCGGAGAAACTGATGAACGCATTTTGAACCACTGTCTCAGTTCTCATCAAGACGTAGTCATTGCCATCGGGGGCAATCCACTATTGGAATACGGTTTACCGGCTCCGCAACCATTAAATAATCAAGAACGTGGAAACAGGAAGTACGTCGCCGAAACAAATTATGACCAAGACGCAATGACCACCATCGTGAATGACTACGTCACTAAATTTACCTCAGAGCAAGCACAGATTTACAATATTGTCCTTGAAAGCGCTGGGCTTGGCCAGGGTAAAATGTTTTTCTTGGATGCTCCTGGTGGAACAGGGAAAACATTTATTACCACTGGCATTCTTGCAGAGGTTAGGAAACAAATAACGGTGGCAAAATTGTCTTCCGGAATTACTACCTCTCTCTCCCTTAGATGACAAAATATAAGCGCTCGCCATACTCTAGATACACATCAATTCGAAGCAATAAAACGTCTGTTCTTGGAGAGTTACGCAATAGTTTTAAGAGAAATTTGCCGAAATGTAGTCATAATTATAGTAAAAATGTACAATACCACATAGTAAAAGTTTTATACAGAACTCAGCAGGAACAACAATCATGTGATGAATCGGCACATTCATGTTCGTCGGCGATTTTAGAGAAATATTTTCTGACTTAAATGCTCTGTAAAAACTTTCATTATATATTTCACTTTATACACTGGATATACATAAATATCAATAAATAGTCATAATATTTAGACGGGGTATGTATATAGAATTCTGCTCATTATTTCACGTTCTTGGATAAGTTGGTAAAGATAATATGATTTAATAGTGTGATTCCCGCGTTCGGCAAGATATTTGCTTATTCAAACAACATAATATTTTTAATTTTATTGGTTTATATGTTTTAACTCTCTAGCAGAAAGTGGACTGTAGGCAACCATCGTCAAGTTAAAGGTCTGTGATCCACCTCAAAGTTATCCTTTTGTAGATAATCATCATAGACATAAATTTTCATTAGCCGGGCACAAATTTAAAGTCGGTACTGCCACCGAGAATTAGTGGAAAAACCAATCACTCTTTCCGATCTGGTAAACAAACACACGGAACTCCCGCTCAGCAGTCGCATTTTACGAACACTAGACCAATAAGGCAGTCAAATTCTAAGTTCCACACAATTATCAAAGTATTTTTGTTGCTGGAGAAATCCTCATGGACTTCCTCCACCATGAGCGGACGGAGGGTTATGCCGGTCTCTTATACTAACTAAAACCTCAGGGTATCCGCCTAACAACCTTAGGTTGAGGGACTCGCGATCCGCGTATGCTACACCATCTCTTTAAACAAATTCTGACTCGCCTCTTCGCGATTGGTCGCGCTCACCACGTAGGTACGGCCTACGTGCCTTATGTCCCTTAAAACCGCCTTTTCTGTTTGAGCATCGAACTGCCCAAGTTCGTCACCCACAGGCCCAACCTATGGGTGACGGACATGAGCAGTTCGTTTAAATTTCGGCTACAATAAATTTCAATACAAGCGCTTGGCGCATTTTGGCATACACACTATCACCATTAGCACACGCAGAGGTAGACTTAATTAAGGCCTAGAAACCAGCTGGTTTTTACACGGATTACTGTATGACGGTCGCTTCTGAGTTACCAGTCCACACTCTCTGTAAATGTTGTCTGCTGAAGACAAAACTACAACCGTAGTTCAGAGAAATGCATGCTGTCAATGTAGTACATAGATACAGTAAAATAAAGATACATTTAAAATTGAAATTCCTTATAAGCCAACAAATCGTGTCAATAACTTTCCTGTTAGTCACTCAATATTTACCGATCATACAAAATCGGTATAAAAAGTAAACTAGCCCCATCTTAATTTGAAATATACCTTTATCATTAAAATACTATGTGTATTCCATTCGGTAAGTAATTTGTAGTGTTTTCCACTTACTTACAAAATCTGATTATAGTCTGGTGTTTTTACCTGAAATTCACGCGGACGAAGTCGCGGGCAACAGCTAGTTTAGAAAATATAATTGTATTAGCCTTTATTTATTAATACGCTTATTTAAAACACCCACTAATCTAACCTATTATGTCGAAACCAAGCCACAAACTCACAAAAGACCACATATTTAATGAGTTGTGTGATACGACTCGCAAAGGTACTTACTGTTTGCTCGTACGGGCTAGATAGCTTTAATACTAAGTTAATGTGCTATCTGGGTGCCACTTTATGTCCGAACGAGGCAGTTATTATAACTTAACTTTAATAGCGTTATAAAAATGAAATGAAATGAAATGAAAAAGTGTTTATTAAGTGACAAAAACCGTATACAATACTTTTTACTACTGCCAAACTGTATAGCAGTTTGTTGGCAGATGTAGCTCCCTTACTTAGCTTATTTAATCTAAATGTTACACTTTTTCCCCTATTGAGTAAAATTAAAAACAGTATTTATATGTTTTACACGTATAGTATATATATTATACATATGTGAAGTATGTATACACATATAATTACACACCATACATATTCATTTTACAATTTCACATACTTATTCTAGAATGAGTTTTTTGCGAAAATTAACAAGAAGGTACTGGGTTATTTTTTTTTTAAGTATAGGTTTTGAAGAACAGTTACTTTCTATATCAAAAGGAAGGTTATTAAAAATTGTTGGAACTAAATATTTTTTACATCTTTGTCCATAGTAGTTGTTATAAGTAGGCAGTTCAAATTTCTTGATGTTTCTATTTCTCTGCGGCCTTACATGTGCCGACTTGATCTTAAACTCATCATTACAGTACTGTTCCAGTGCTACTAGTAGTACTGCCTTTTCATGAACTGGTAGCATCTTACATTCTAAAAATAGTTGTTCATAGTTACTAGATTTACAACGAGTTTTTGTATTTTTATCTACTAAAAGCTTCATAAACCTGATTTGTAATAACTTTATTTTATCTAAATATGATTTAAATGTATTACCGTAGCACGCCAGCCCATAAGAAAGCAGTGAATCTACTAGCGCATAGTATATCGTATACAAGGTGGCCCTATCCATAACAAACCTAAGGTGGTGGAAGTTCACAAGCACTGACCTCAGTTTGTCACAAAGGTGTGTTATGTGTGGTTTCCACGAGAAGCTGTTATCTATAACTAAACCCAGATACCTGTACTCCTCCACCACCTCTATATTTCCACACGCACACAATGATGTTTCATTACTATGCAGACACTCATAATTGTGACCCACTATGTGCGGCTGACGTTCAATATTTTTAAGATACGGTGATCGTATATACATACATTTTGTTTTATTTATATTAATCAAGATCCCGTTATCATGGGCCCATTTAATTATATTAGTAAGATCTTCCTGAATGTTAATTTCAATTACATTTAAGTCTTTATCTGCGTATACTAGACAAGTATCATCGGCATACATGTATATACGACAGTTATGTACCACATTGCACATACTGTTTACATGCATGATGTATCCGACGGGACCAAACACGGAACCGGTTGGCACACCACATGTGACTTGTTTGGGATCGCCGACGACGCTGTCGACCATGGTCTGCAAGGTCCGGTCTGCGAGGTAGGCGCGGAACCACTTATTCAGTGGTCCCGCGACTCCACACTCCTCCATGGCTTGAAGCAGCTGGTGGTGTTCCAAGGTGTCAAATGCTTTTTTGAAATCAATGTAGACCACCACCACCTGCTTCCGCTGATCCAGACACTGATTGACGTCGTCTGTAAACTGCGCCAAGGCCGTTGCCGTGCTCCGTCCTCGCCGAAAGCCATGTTGAGCATTTGTCAGCATATTGTGATTGTCCAGGAAAGTACTCAACTGATTCACAATAGCTTTTTCAACTATTTTATTTATTGCAGACAAAATGGCTATAGGCCGGTAATTTAAGTAATCAGTGTGCACCCCTTGTTTAAAAATAGGTCTTATTATCGCTGTTTTCAGTTTTTTAGGATACACTCCCTTGTCGACACATAAGTTTATAAATAAAGCTAATACAGGGCTCAGCTTCCTTTTTAACAGTTTTATATCTTTCACTCTAATTTTATCAATTCCCTCAGACCCATCACAACTTAGCAGGTTTATAATTTTATCTATATCCTTTGGACAGACTTTCTGAAACCTGCACGAAACCTGTCTACAATTAACGTATTTAGATCTATCCAAGAATTTCTGATTGCAAACATGCTTTATATCTACAATTTCTTTGGTAAATATTGTAGAAAATTTGTTACATATATCAACTGTGCTATCTGTTTTGCCTAAGTATTTTATAATAGTACTGTCTATGCTCCGCCTACTCCTTCCTATCCACGAATTAATTTTAGCCCATATTTTCCTAATATTTTTTTTACACTTTTTAATCTCTTCTTGCCGAAACGTATTTTTTGCGTTATTTATACACTTATTTACCCTGTTTCTATATCTATTATATTGAATGCGCAAATTCATATCTTTTGGTTTACTTTTCCAGTATCTAAACAGCTTGTCCCTAGTACTAATCATATTCTTAAGGCTTTTAGTTATCCACGGTTTAGATTTTCTTTTATTACATACACGCACTTGAATTTTAGCCTTACTATAAACATCTGAGAATATTGAAAACAGCCGGTTATATAAATCTAAAGGACACTCACAACTCAGTAGCTCCGTCCATGGAACATCCTCAAGTTGTTTAGCTACCTTGTCATCACTTATAACAGACTTATAAGACGGTGCACCACTTGTATAACTACACGAGTCCGATTTACTACCCAGGCACACACCGATCACGTAGTGATCCGATAACTTACACGTTAACACAAACGCAGATGTCATACACTGAGTTCGAACCCACACATGATCGATGCACGACCGTGTCACTATATCGCCGTACACCTCCTCTCGCGTTACGTCACGGAAAGCGCACTCCATCCCTATCTCGCTCATATTATTTGTATAATGACTAATAATATTTCCAGAACCGGTTTTGCACAATAGATCTATGTTCGTGTCACCAATCATAACCAATTCACAGCCTAATGGTATCTCAGACAATAACTTATGTACTTCTTCAACAAAACCATGTTTATTGGTTTTTGGCGGCCTGTAAGTTATAAAAAAAATGAACTGTTAATCTTCCGTCTTGGAATAGCTGCCCATGCATCAACTCACTATAGTTGGAATTTATTGTTTTTGCGCTGAAGTTGAGTTTATTATTTACATATAACAATATCCCCCCTCCTCTTTTATTTTCTCTTGTGTTTATGTATGTATCGTATCCTTCTAGATTATATAAGTGTAATTCTCGTTTCCGTATGTTTATTTCAGTTAATGCAATCAAGTCTAATTTTTCCTTGCAATTATTAATTAAGACTTGAAATTGATCAAAATTCTTTCTAAGCGATCGTATATTTAAGTGTATAATATTCAAGCTTTTATTACATTGTAATAAATCCTCTTGCCATCTATCTATACTTGTGTATTTATTGTAATTAATATTATCTTTTATATGCGTTGCGTGATCATCGAACTTTGGTGCAATCAGATAACCAGTATATAACAACAATACACAAACTCATCAATGATTGCTTGTGTACATGTTAATGTCGCTCAATGTGCGGATTGATCTTATTTTCGTGTCCCTTGGATCGTCTTTTTTTATCAGTACTCTGCCATTTTGTATCCAAATGTATTTAAACGTAGGTTTTAGCTCGTTTTTAGCCGTCCATAGTAGGTTCCGCATGTGCTTTGTTAAATCCTCATTTATATAAATTCTATGTTTGTTTCCGCTGGAAAAAACATCATCATTCGTTAGTTGGTGGGTTTTTCTAGTAGCTATCCATTGGTCGCGGGCGGCGCGCGTAGCCAGCTTGACAACAACCGGCCGCGGCTTTTTCTCACGCTGTTTGTTTTCGTTAGCGGAGCCGCAGCCCGAACCGGCACTGCGCACTACGCCGCCTTTGTTTTCTTCACCTACCCTCCTTATTTCTTGTATCATACCCGCGTCTACGCCTAATTTGCTTGCTATAGTTTTTACTGTATTATCTAAATTTTCATTAAGGTTTTCCTCTAACCCGAATATTTCTACATGTTTTTCTCTTTCACGAACTTCCAAGTAAATTATTCTTTCTTCAAGAGCCTTGTTATGCGTCTCGAGATGCACGTTCTTATGTTCCAAAGCTTTAATCTTCTTATCTGTTTTTTCTTTTTCTTCAATCAGTTCCTGATACTTTTCAGCATAGAAGCTGATATCTTCACACATCGTTTCTAACGTTTTTTTCATGTTAAAGACTATTGCTAGCTTTTCGTTTACCTCAGCTAACAGTTTCTCCGGCGTCGTTGTCGATATATCGACTGCTATGGATGGCCGACGAGTCGGCTGGATTTGGCACTCGTCACATAAGCCAGTATCAACAAATGCCTTGATTTTTATGGCACACTTTTTGTGAAACACACCCTCACAATCACCATTGCATCTTATAGTGCTGTCCCCCTTCACTCGAGCCAGCGACAGCTTACACGATTTGCATTGTACCATCTCGAACAAATACAAAAACTAGTTTGAATGACTTTAATAGTTTACGTAAGTATTCGGCTACTATAAGCGCATCAACAGGCGTCACGTTCGCACGGTGGGAGCGCGTGCGGCGAACTTCATATAAATTGAAACGAGTTTTCACAAACACGAAGTGGCTTACCGCCACTAGCTGAACTGCTGAGCAAGCATCGTATCTGTTCTAAATTCCCTGATGCTAGCAGTTTTGTAGCATGTTTGATGTATTTATTCATACAGTATGGAAGACTTACAACAAAGAAACACGTTATTCTAGAACATAATCTAGCAGCCAATGACACGTCTTCATTATATCATAACTATTTTCTTCTAAAACCCGCGTAATAATTTATGCACTGATTTTATATTAGAGTTTAGAGTGAATAACACCACCGGATATTCATCATGTATTTTAAGTCCCTGTGTAGTTCTACATTACACCTTAAATTCAACCTAACTATATCTCAAGTTTGTTGCGAAAATTCAATTTACATGGGTAAATTAAAGTCAAATTAAAAGAGATCTACTACCGTTAAATAGAATCATCATCAGCCGGAACACGTCCACTGTTGAAGAGAGGCCTCCTCGTTAGGTACGGGGGGGTACTATTATACCAACAAATAAAATACAGTCACCTAATACTTCTCCTTCGAATTAAATTCAATACAGCATGAATATTCACGAGCGGAAGGTTTCCCGTTGTGGCTATGTAAGCACGAAAATGTTCGGAATCAGTCGGTATAGTCCGGAATCGGTGGACATAGCAGTCAGTAATTGTAAAAACAAAACGTACCGACGCTTGAATACGCAGCAATCGATTAATACTTTATTTCGATTGTCTCCCAGGCATATACCTACCTACCGATAAAATTCCATTATTAGTTCTATTGTGACAATCATCACAACGTACTCCCGTTTGCACACATTTCCATAAACATATCAATAAAGTCTTATGGGAGCATAATACCATATTATGATAAGTAGGCCGTCTTATGCTCGGTACTAAACGAGTGAGTAATCAGATCTACGGTACTAACTAGTCTAGAGCATAATACTAAAAAATAATGCTCCAATAATAAGGATAGGAAATTTTGCCAATATATAGGTAGTCCAGTCATTAGAAATGGCTTCATAAAGTGTGATAAGTAATTATGCAATAAACTAATTATGGACTACACAAAGAAATTAATTGGATTTGATTTGAATCATAACATAACCGAGAGGAATGGATACAATATGTACATAAAAATTAAGACCATAGTAGAAGTGGAAATATGTTTTTGTATATAAAAATGATGTCATCGAAACACAGACCAACGAGCGAAAAGCCTCAACGTCACTACTTAAAGCATGTTCAATTTATCCCATAATCCTAATAAAATTATAACCACTTCACGTTAACCTATTGCAGTCCACTGCTGGATGTAGGCCTCCCCCAGGCTATCCCACAAGGCCCGCTCTCCCATTTTCGCCATCCTACCTACTCAAGTCATCGACCCGGCCTTAATGCTTATTATTTTATTCAAAGCAGAAGAATCGAGTTGTTAATAAATCATTAATCTCGATCCCTCAATTCAGACAAAAACATGAATAAATTTGTCAAATTACCATGTTACTAGGTCAAGATAATAATAGAATAGCCATAAAGAAATCAGTAACGGAATAACTACAAAGAGTATTAATGCTGGTAATGTTTGGAATTGGAACGTAACCTAATAAATATTCTTGATATAAAAAATATGTAGTTTTGATAAAGTAAAGGCACTTTATTATGTCTCTTGCTTTTATTGGTGATAGAATACCCGAAGACACGCTAGATAAAAAGTAAAGTAAACAAATGCGGATCATTTTATTCCATTTCTTTTGTTTGTGTTTCGTTATTCTGTTGGTAAGTTTGAAGTGGCCCTGAAGTTAACGATCCCAATTTATATGCACAAGGTTGTGGGTTCAAACCTGTGCCAAGAACAAATGTTATTTTTTCAATGGCTTCTGCACTCTAAGATATCACTGGCTAGTAATTACCCCCTTTAAACGTTAATAGTATCTTTAAATGTCTATTTTGAACTATGACATAAAATAGAGTGCAATTGTATAACCCGTTCTCCTCCATGGGTAAAAAAAAACTCTATAATACGAAATGAGGATGAAGATGAAATGGGTAAAATACATCAATATACATAGTAGGCATGTAGTAACACAAACTAAATTTAAAAAAAAGTTAAAAGTGCAGTGAAATAAACGAGATCTGATTCCTCTGTACTAACACTAAACTCGGGAAACGCAATAAAACCAAGTATTGGCTTCGAGTGCTGTTAAATTTGATTCGGAATGCTGCAATTCAGTTCATCGGCAAATACTTGTAGATACTAGTTATATACTGTAAACTCTCCGTTAGGTACCTTTGAGCTAACACGCCACCACTCGAGACGAGCTGTGATCAAAATCTACTTAACTGAACAAATGTGTGATAAATCAAATCATATCAAGAACAAACAAGATAAGGCGGCTCTTGAGTGTGACCTACAAGTACCTATTTGTTTTTAACGAAGTGTCAAATAAATATAAAACAATAAAAAGGGAAATATTTCCATTGTTTGTAGACTCGCGAACGGCAATTTCCTTATAAATTGACGGGAACAAGACGAACTGTCGGACTTGCTCGCTGTGAATTAGTTACTGCGGCTTTATATCCATTCCCTTTGTTGAGAATTGTGCCAACAAATTGTCCCTCGAGAAACGAAATCTTTTTAATGTTGGGAGGTGCTTTCCGTTTTTGTTATGTTACAACCTTTTGAGATAAACTCATTATACTTATTTACCTGACTAGTTTTGTAGCATCCTTATTTTAATACTGTTTTGGAACATGGTAGATTAGGGTCTCAATTTAAAAGTATAAAGAGTAAGTAAATGTGTACAAAATTAATAATAAGAACGTTATGGATCCGAGAGCAAGTACTTATTGCAAATAGACGAGCCATCCCTACTATATATCCCTACTAATATTATAAACGCGAAAGTTTGTAAGTATGGATGGATGTTTTTTACTCTTTCACGTAAAAACTACTGAATGGATTTTAATTACATTTCATATGGAGGTAGCTGACAACCTGGATTAACACATAGGCTATTTTTTATTCCGAAAAAATGTACCGGGTAACACCGCGGGGCGCAGCTAATTTTCTATATTCCAAAAAAAGTAATATACCTACGCGTATAACAATTTTATTAAACTTTTACGTAATACAACCAGTATACGTTACCACATGACGAGACAGTACTTTGCCTATACGCGTAGACTAAGCATTGAAGTTTGAAATTCACTTGCCAAAAACTAAGGCTTTAATGATGGCCGATGGCTACAGCTTTGTCAAATGCTGCTACTGGCTATGGTGGCGCACCAACCGCTTTCACAGCATAATTCAGCAAGAAGTGTATGTTCCTCTACAAATCAATACAAAATAATTGCAAACCGCTGGTAGTCAGTTAAACGGATTTTTTGTAAGTCCCGCGGGCGTCATCTGTGTGTTGAAACGAAATGTTGATTGTAACTGAATTCCGTCGTATTGTTATTAAAATACTGACAAGCACATTCACATTTTGCTGAAATTGAAACAATGCCAGTCACGGATTATAATGGACTATTTGTATTTCATGATAAAATGAAATATTAATGGCTTCCTTTAAACAAAACATTGTTTTATTAAATAGATTAAATGTAGATATATCACGAAGATAAGTAGTTACTTGCATAGGTCCTATATAAGTTCATATAATAATATTATTTATTGTTCCTGAGCTGTACCTACCTATTTAGGTATTTCGTTGGAAATTGTGAAAAACGCACATTTACAAAGTTCGGAACAAATATTATTTTTCTGTGAAAGTTAAGTCAACTAAGCAGTTGGCTACTACGCCAAATGTGTCGTTTATTTAATTTTAAATGTGTTCTATTTTCAAATTTCAAACTCAATTTGACCTTGAATAGTGCCTTGAATACTGCTTTCACTTATAACATTATTTTTTTGTCTTCGAATCCTATAAATGTTACCAATCAGAATTGTTTACTTTATTAATCATACAAATAGCGATCAAAGTCAGCGTTAATTGGTAAAACCAACGCGGTAATTGCTATTATGAGAAATAAAATAACTTTTTACGCTCAAAGTACAAAACGGAATATTCCAATTTTAAACGAAAACAAAGCAGATTGAGTACTTTTGTTTATTCAAAAAATAGAATGGTAATGGTATTTAAAAACTGAACGAACTGCTTTCGTTGTAATGGATAGTTGGCCAGTATTTTATATTAAAAACCGACAAAATTAAAAAAAAACGGTTTTATGCAGGTAATTGATGCAAGCAATGATCATTGTTTTTATTTGATTAATTGAGCTATGTACAAACTCAATAGGTCCATAATATTTTTCTTAAAGGACTTTCTGGAGTCAATAGTACACAAATGTTGTTTAACTAATTTAATATGAACATAAACTTAATTACACTGAATGACTTCCGTACATTATTTTGCTTCATCACACAATAAACTGTGAGTCTATCTAAATTAGTCTCTTAAAAAATGTCGTCACGTTCTCACTCGAAGGAAGTTTCCGGGCGAAGGTTCTTGAAATAAATGTTTAATTACAATTTTAGTTCTATGAACACCGTTTTAATTATATTTTTTAATCAAAGACGGGTGCGCTACTTCCTCTTCTGGTGAAAACTACGTACCTCCAATATCTAGTTAGACTGCTAAATTAAATGGCAATTATTTTTGCTCTGAATATAATTCAAACAATCTTTTGGAATGGTCCTGAAATCTTAAATAATAAAAATATAATTGATGCCTAATTTGTTTCCCACGGCTGGGCAAAGGCCTCAGGGTTCTTTTCAAACAGTTTCTAACCACTTTATACTTTCCTTTACTTAAATATACATACATACATAAAGTCACGCCTGTTTCCCTGAGGGGTAGGCAGAGACCACGGATTTCCATTTGCTACGATCCTGGCATACTTCTTAGTTAAATATCTTCGATATAAAAGGTCAGGATGGTTTGACACAGAGTGCAAATATACGTCATTAGTTAGGTAGGTACTCCTTCACAAAACTCTATAATACGAAATGAAGATGAAATCTATTTAACACAGACTAATGAAAATATAGAGATACCTTGAGGTACATTTCTATCTTCTACTTAACTTGGTCATAGATATTCTAACGGTTTCAAAAAGCGCTGACTAAATCAAAGCAGAAATTCAATTAAATTCCTTAAATGTTTAAATATTGTCCAGGAGGCGAATAAATCGAATTATACCGGTCGATATTACTTTGCCCGAACATTTTCCGGCCTGTCGCCATATTGCTTAGACAAATTACTAAATTCTTGTAAATACTTTTAGTCTTGTTTACTTTATAAGCATCCATTATCTATAGGCGCTGCTGGGTAATATATAACTATATATTTATGAACATCATAGGTTTTATAGAAATTTTAATGGAGTAATAATATCATTTGCAATAAATTGTACCTCAAAATTAATAGCTGTGTAGCATGAAGAATGACAATAAGTTACAGGAATATAATATTTTATGTAATGAATTAATGAAAAAAAAACAATATAGATACTCTTATGATAGATGGGCAGGTAATTGTCGTTCAATTAAGAAAACTGTGATTGGATTATACAGTATCAACTCTTTTGTAAACCTAGGAGTTAATACACTGCGCTTAATGAATACTTAAAAAAACCTACACTGAAAGAAAGTATAGACTAAGAAGATTATCTAAGGTGTTATCTTCATCATCAGACGGAACATGTCAACTGTTGAACAAAGGCCTCCCCCTTAGAGTTGGGGGTTGCCCTAATACTTACGCTTGGCAAGCGGCTTGGGGATCACAGTATTAGTGGTAAAGTTACAGACGCTGCTGCCCATCTTCTGGAATATCCCTTAGTCGCCTCTTACGACACCCACGAGAGGAACGGTAGTCAATTCTAGGCCGGATACCACTCGGCAAAGGTTCTGTCTACACCTTCATAATACACAAATGTTATAAAAACGTATTTATATTGTATGAGTATCATTAGTCCGATCACTCAATGCCACTGGGAGCTCCCAGCTCACCGGCTATTCATAGGACATTTCCCTTCTATTACCGGGCCATCCCTGGGGAATCCCCAAGTTATCACTAGAAAACTCCTGGGTCGTGTCTATGAAACTGACTTACTTCGAGAAAACTTTCTACCTATCACATAGGAATTGTGTAGCTATACCTATGTGTATTTACCAAATTTTCTATTCGATTAATATAATAAATTAATCGAATCACTTTGTAAAGGCAATTTCTTTATCATTGCGAACCTTAAACTTATTTTTAAGACATTTTGGGGTTAAAAATAACTTAACCTAAGAGGGAGTATTTCAAGTATGCGAAATTTAAAACATATTTGGACCATCTCTACATTTTATATCCAACCTAAGCTATTCGGAATGGCAATGTCAGTATGAATAAAATATAGAATCATATTATTATACAGCTTTAGGAATATGTTTCGTAAGTAGCTCAACCTACCTACCTTATACCTATATACCTTAAATATGGACCTGAAAACCCCGCCTTAAATCAGACTGTGAAATAATTTAATTACACCTACCCCGTTTTTCAAAGATAACATCAATTCGCTTTGATAGACAAATATTAGTCCACCATTTTAACTAAGGGCGAGTTAACATGCAATATCATAATTACTACCAGCTCACAAACACAGATATCCCACGGATATTATACATGAGAACGTTTGTTTGTTAGATTGTCCTTTCAACAACAAAGCAATAATTAAGCACTTACGACCAAAAATTAGCAATTTTTAATCATAGATTAAATTAAATCAAGAATATGCAAGTTGAAATGGCAATGTTGGTTGGAGCAAAGTTGAAACCGATAACCGCTGGGGAAAATATATCCTGGAGTGGCGATTACGTACCAGTAGACGCAGCGTTGGCAGGCCTCCCACCAGGTGGACCGACGATATCTTCAGAGATGGGCAACCGGTGGATGCAATTGCAAGTTGTCGTTCATCGAAGCGTTCCAAGAGGAATGTATTTGTTCAACAGTGGACATCTTCCAGCTGATAATAATAATGATGATGAAATTACATTTGCCATTAATTTGCAGGTCAAAGAATAGAGATGTCAAAAGTATGGGTCAAAGAGCATTGTGTGCAGTGGCAGATAGGCCATTTCATTCGAAATAAAATACACGTAACAATTACAGGAACGCCACCGAAGCGAAGCCATGAACAAAAGCTAGTCTCTAATAATACAAACATCGCGTGTTCTCTCCGATATCATCTCGTAATGAACAGCGGGTGACTTATTTGCATTTTATTAAAACGGATTAACTAACCACATCTATCTAGGTACATTTGCATAGAGCTAATAATGTACACCAACACGCCTGAACTCCAGACAGAGGTGTATTGTTCTCTGTTTTTAACAACAAATATTATAAATGAAGTTATCTAAAAAAATATTACTTACTTATTAAACTTACGGACATCAGCTAATCGCCGCACAAGAAATAAAATATCGTTACAAATTGGCAGTGGCTTTTGTAACCACAAATGTAACCTGATATACGTTAATCCTACGTTTAGAAGTTAGTTTTGGTTTAGTCTCAATTTTAATGTTAAAACATCAGATATTATAAGGTGTATTACATTACATAAGTCCTATAGGTACTATCATTCATTCAACACATGATACTGAACCGAAGAACTTGATTTAATCTGTAAAATGCATCGATGATTCTAAAACGTTAATCTAGTTTACTATCTGTCATCAGCGACAGCGAAATCAGTTTACTCTGGGTCAGTTAATCACTCTTAGTGCTTGACTTGAACCTCATGACTAATCAAGTGTAGATGCTATAATATATTATTATTATAATCTTATGTCCAAATTTGGACATCTTTGCGGGAAAGACGTGGCCTGAAATAGCATTGGACAGGGTTTTGTGGAGGAATAATGAGGAGGCCTTTGCCCAGCAGTGGGACACCGAACAGGCTACATAAAAAAAAATCTTATGTATAAGTGCAAACCTTTTAGCGGCTAGCCTGAGACGTAATAAGTAAATGATTGTTTATATTTGATTCTAATAGATTGACATTAAGATGCAACATTCCTGCATATACATATATAATCATTTCTATGTTTACACTCAACACATGTTATATACCTACCTAGATATGTTTGTTTACACAACAGAATATAAGCGTAATGTTTGTTATCTACAAAGGATTAGATGGGGCTGACACTTACTTTAGAGTGAGATATCTAAGAAGTAAGAGTGATATTGCTATTCTTTTAGGGCAATTAAATTGATGAACTTAAGATATAAAGTAAATAAAGTTTAGTGTTAACAGCCTCCTTACCATGAACTCTTTCAAATAGGAGAGTTAACGTTGTGGAAGCGAGACGCCCGCCGCTGCGTGCAGTGTACCTAATGCGGCGTCTCGCTCCCATAACGTAAACTGTCTTGTTTTAAGAGTTCATGGTAATGGGGCCGGTAATGCTATAATCTAAATATTATACCAGATAAAATTAATGTAGTGAACCCACGACCATGTCTAAGGGGTGCCTTAGGAGTTCAAGTACTTATAAGTAATTGAGTTTAAATATCTAATCAAAATATTTACAGCAAATATTGTATTATGATTATCACGTCTTTATTTACCAAAGAGCTTATGTGTACTATTGCACACCCACATTACGCCATGCGTTTGGATATATTATAAATCCAATAATAAAACTGACATCAATCCACGATATTCCTGATGAATACCTAATGTTCCAGACAGTACTATAAATGTAGTGATGTCAATTGATAGTACTACTAATTATTACTAATGTATTATCTGCAGCTCCTTGAATATTAACAGAAACCACATTACGATGGAATCATAATATAATACTCATATAACCGCACCGTTTGCACACCACTATCTCACGATAACATGACTAAAGAAAGGTATCTCTTTGCAGGTTGCACGGACACGGCTTAAATGGGGCGAAGGCAATTAAATTAAAAACTAAAGTTCCTTGCACGATACGCAAATACTCGCACAGACTGCCGATGTTTGCTCTCGGAACGTTATCACTTGATAAGTTAGAACACAAGCCGCGAGCAAACAACGTTATCATGGTAACGTTCTTACTGGGGACTCTGAGGTACTGCACAGACTCCGCTCCGCTCAGGCGTGGCACGCAAACCACCTGAGACTCGCGGCTGACGACTCGCTGCAACCACTGCTCGGATAGCGCCATGAAAGTTGACAACATAGATCGGTGAAAGTGATCATTGATGTGACTATTAAGTGTTAATTTTAGTGTAAATAGCCAAAGAACAAACCAAAGCTAATAAGCACCGATTCCTAGTCGAAAGAGATTATATCGACGTCAAGCTGGAGGACCTAACGACGTTCGATACCGACCTTGACAATGTCAGTGCGAAGATGGAAGAGTGCCTGGCGAAGAATGAGCACCTGTCCCTGCTGGAGTTCTGCCCGGCGTACTACGACGGGCTGCTGTGCTGGGACCCCACACCCTGGAACACGCTGGCCATACAGCGCTGCTTCAGCGAGTTCCACGGCGTCCAGTACGATGACACACGTAAGTTGATCTTTAATCCGCTATTACGCAGCTCGTAAACTATGTAAACAATGCTGTCACGTGTCCAAAACGGTTTTATTGAAGGATTTTCACCGAATCTTGTAAAGATTTGGCACTGGTAATAAAGTTAATGTATGAACTTTTATAATCACATTTAGGCTGATTCGTAAATATTGATATTTCCGTCTTTCGAACATCCGACATTTCTTTAAAGGCATGTTAATTAGAACATGACAATGTGTCGTCATTGTTACGTCGTGTTAGCATTAACCCAGAACCTTGGGAACAATAGACAATTTCGCCTTTGTTTGTGGATGGGTTTCATTGTCAAAATTAAGATTTAAATACCATCATATTTGTTTTTGTGTATGTATAACCTACAACTTAATTGAATTCTCGCAGTACATCAACATAGTAGTAATATAATTCAACTGGTTTTATTATTTAAAGGGTTATTATAGAGGTTCTTTTCCTAGCGAAAACCTTACTTTAGGTTTTTTAATGTGTCGTTTGGAATAGTAGCCCAAAATGGTATTATTGTCCATTAAGCTTATGCATTTTCCCTTACTATGCAGGTTTGCTTTCAAAACCGTATTTAATATAAAAGTTTCTTAAATTATGGTAATGGGTACGGAAACCTGTATCTACTTGCAGTTTTAAAAACAAAAGGTTTTGGTTTTGAACACCGACTGTACTACTTATTGTTCCCACAAAATGTGACTTTCTTAAATATTCACGTCGTAGGTATTGCATAAAAGATACATTTTATACAAAACAAGACATTACTTTTTCGAATAGTATGCTGGTTTACATAAGTACCTATTAGTAAAGGAAATGTAGAAGCTAGTAATTTCAAGAAACTTCAAGTCTGTTTTTTCCATTGAGATATACACATGGAGGGGCCCTACCTACAAAATTTGCGTGTATACCTACAAAACTTTGTGACATTGTAACAGCTGAAGATAAGGCTTAGGTACTTTCACATAAATGAGAACATCTACATCCGAACTAGGCAGAGCCTGTGTCTCGGATTCCAGCTTATCCCTATAACTATATTAATATAAAAAAATAAATTGAGTAGCCATTTTGTAAAAAATTATACAATTTTAAAATAGAAAAAGTAAATACTTAGTACAAAAGTAAGGAGCAAATGGTGTGTGGGTGTGTGTGTGTCTGAGTGGGTTTGCGCGTGTGAAATGTGTGTGTGTCAGAGTGAATTAATTTCAAACTTTTTAGTTACCTGCCACAAGCAACAACAATGACGTAACCATTGCTGTTATACAAAACTGAACACGTTTAATGCGGACTTAATGTTACATTATTTAATATTAATACGGTAATTGATGATTCAACACTGAATGCAGAATTGTTTATGCAATTTAAATATGCAGATACTGTTTGCTCAATCCACAATGAGGCAGATTGCTCATACTTATTAAAGACTAACGAATATGAAAAAGAAACAATCTAAATTGTCTTCTCGTTCCGCTTCAATAAATTTCATATAAAAACTGCTTTGTAGAACATTACCTACCCTTCATAGCACTTCGGTTCCGAACCGTCTCTAAAACAATAGGGATATAACGAATGGTTTGAGCTCTCTTGTTATTTTTAAATTGTGAATACCGATATAAGGTGTGTTGCGCCAACTGAAGTGTTAACTGCAAGCGTGTAACAACATTGTGTGTATAAATTGTGCATTTCTACCCCTTTTATTACAAAAAAAAATTGTTTTAAACCAGCTTCAAGTATTTTTTTTTCTTAGCAATATACTTGGAAAGAGTTTAAAAACTGTCAACTTACAGTATTAACAATTTTGAATTTCTAACCTTTTTTGGTTATGGCAATCGGCGTCTTCTGACAAGAGACATTGTTGCCAGTGTCGAGTGTTGGTTCAAAGGTTTAAAAGAGGTCTAACCTTGATTTGTAATAGAGCTGTGTTTTATTTTCCGTTTGTATTCTGTTCGCGCGTTTATATCGGAACGATACTAGTTTGTTTTGGCATTTCTATAATAGAGTGTGATAGTTATGAGTACTTGAAGATAATTGAGCAGTAGCTAAACTCGAGTAGTAGATAATAATGACTTGTCTATGTTTTGATACCGGTGCAATGTCTATCTGGTGTCATCTAGATAAGAATAGCAATAAACCTATAACTTATACTATTAATACATTACTACTCTCACTAAGTGTATTTTAGATACCTAACAAGCCTCAAAAATTTACATAAAGTCAGGGCTAGTGACGCACAGAAGGCCTACAGTTTAGTCAAAGCACCAAATAAGATCCCAAACATTCAGGCAAGGAGTTTTGATATCGTTTTAAAACCAGGCCTCTTATAATAAAAGTGACCGTTTCGAAGATACTAAACCCAATATAATAACGGTCTGAAATCTGGCCAGCCTATAAAACAGTGTAAGGAAATGATAAAAATAAAAACCATCTGTTGTGAAGCGTAATCCCTCTGAAAATCCTTCCAGCGTCTGAAGAATATCGTACAAACAAGCTGAGATATTTTATCCTCGACGTAATCGCCTCTAATATTTTGTACGAGATTCATTGAAGGCTAGACTAGTATACTTAAGTGCTCTTAATGTATTAAATACGTAATCGATATGATGTGGCAGTATTTTGCGGCACAAATTTTTGACCACGCATCTCAACATGAACCCTACAAGTTTTATTACCTCTTTTTTCTCCTATGAATAGCTAAAACAATTATCTTAAAAAAACTACCAATTGGTGTTAATGCTACGTTTAATTAGAATTTAGTACCTATCTTACCGAATTTCCTAAAAACTGGACGTTGGAATGAAAAAATAAGAATTAAAAAGCGAACATTGTCTATTAATTATTTCTTCTATATATAAAAAAGGAATTACTGTTCGTTAGTCTCGCTAAAATTGGAGAATGGCTGGACCGACTTGGCTTATTTTGGTCTTGAAACACTTGTGGAAGTCCAGGGAAGGTTTAAATGACGGTACGAAGTTCGCCGGGTCAGCTAGTTTATTAGTAAATATATTATGTCATTTTCTATTATCTTCAAAGTTGATTTTAAGTATTGCTTGTGGCTGTACCAAACATTTATTTTTTCCAAACAATGTATTTGTATTGCAAGTAATGCTTTAATAGTTCATGGTAAGGGGGCAGGTCTGCCGCTATCCGACGATTAAAGGTTGTAAATTACTTTTTATACGCTGACGTATCACGTCTATCCTTTTCAAGGAATAATCTTCTTACTCTATAGCAGACCTAGATCTGGATGATGTATGTGGGCATGAATTAAAATCCTTCAAGAAAGACAGGAATCACTTTCTGGTAGGCATTTAAAAAAATATATATCCTACTTCCTACTATAATATTATAAATGTGAAAGTTTGTGAGAATGGATGTGTGGATGTGTGGATGTTTGTTACTCTTTCACGCATAAACGGCTGGACCGATTTGGTTGAAATTTGGTATGTAGATAGGTTATACCCTGGATTAACATATAGGCTACTTTTTATCCCGAAAAAATGTAGCGGGTAACACCGCGGGGCGCAGCTAGTTTACTAATAAACTAGCTGACCCGGCGAACTTCGTACCGTCATTTAAACCTTCCCTGGACTTCCACAAGTGTTTCAAGACCAAAATAAGCCAAGTCGGTCCAGCCGTTCTCCAATTTTAGCGAGACTAACGAACAGTAATTCCTTTTTTATACATAGAAGAATTCTAAAATATCATAAAATATGTAAGAGAATTTAAGATTCAGGGATTTTTGTTTTCTGAACATTGCTTTATTATAACAGAGAACGCGTCTCGCTGGTGCCTGGACGGCGTGTGGCGCAACTACTCCAACTACGCGAACTGCACGGAGCGCATCGCCAACGTGTCACCCACTGACGTCACCAGCCTCATCTACCTCGCGGGCTACTCGCTCAGCCTCGCTGCGCTCTCGCTCGCTGTATTCGTGTTCCTTTACTTCAAGTAAGTTTTTTTTAAATCTCTCTTCTTTGATTTAAATAGAGTTATGACTGCTTTAATATTTGTCAATACCTAAAAAGAGCGCTTAAAATAGGCTTATAGCCAGCAGTGGGTCGCTTTAAAGCTGATGCTGACGATTAAGAAGGGTTCTTCGCCAGAATTTTAAGAAAGGATAAGTTTGGGTACGTGTGTATAATCTATCTCTCTGTATCTACTATGATTCCTTATCGGTAGAGCTAAACAACCTTCATAAACAGTTAAATCCGTCAGTATAAGTATTTTTGGTGTACAATAAAGAGATATCTATCTATAATTATGGTATTAAAACAACAACAACACAATTTTGAATCACGCAAATAAATAGATGCATAAGAGTATTTTTTAAGAATCAGATAATATTTTTCATACAGCAATAGTTAGGCAGGTAACCTGTTATAATCTGCGAGAAATGAGCTAGTATCAGATTTAGATCAAATGATATTATTATCAAAGTAGGCTACTTTACAGTGTATGTAGATCGGATCATGAGATTATAATTTATTACCTATATTTAAGCATTGGTAGATCAATCATACATGTCAAATAGAAGCAATGTTTGATAGTAGATAAACATGCAACAATATAAACGCTATAAACAATTTCTCTGTTTGAAACATAAAGTAAATAATGCCGCAGTTGGTAATTTTAACGAATTTACGAATAGGTATATGTACATACAATTCGTTGCGCAAAAGCAAACTAACAAAAAAAAACTTTTTGGTAGCATTCGAAAATACAAAGGCATTGTGCAGTTGTAATTTTATTTTTAAATGTATTCGAAAATGGCTTTTACATTTTTGTATTTTAATTGCCAGAAAGTCTGTTGTTTCAAATTTGGAAATGGTCTTTAAAACGATAATTAATTGTAGCCAACATTTTTACTCCTATTATTTGGTTTATATTAAAACTGTGTCACTATGGATTTTACAAAACCATATGGACAGTTCAAGTCTGTGATTTTCATAGGAGGATCTGTCAGAAGAAAATACCAGCTACATTTGTCTAGTTCTTTTTTCTGAATACATTGTATAGGAGTACTATCCGACTAAGTTGGTCGCACACGCATCTTTCTGCTATACAATAAATCAGAGCTCGGAGAACGACCTCGTCACATGAAGGGCTCTCCGGTTGAGCGAGTGAACACTCATGAATAAGGTCTCCAGGCTTGAAACTAGGATACCCGAAATATAAACACACACACGTACGACCGTACATACCTACGCAGCGCATTGGGATCTGATTTCGCTAGTTTTTGGTTTGACTGAACTCGACTAATCTGTTTTGATTTTCGATAAAAGAGTTTTATTTTTATAAAAAGGTTGATATCAGTGGTTCGCACCTTAAAACACTACAATAGAAAAAAAACAACAAATCATAACGTTAACGTTTTCATTAGAGATCGCTATGACTATTTATTATTACTTTTTTATTAACTTTTAAACTATTGCGTTGCATGATTATTATAGAAAATTACAACCCGGGAATTAACGCGAACACATTTTTTTAAATTTTTTGCTTGACGTTTCCACCGAGTTACATCCGGTAATTTTCTATTATTTATTAATAGGTGTGCAAAAATTTTTAATAAATATCACCTACCTAGCCTTTTCCCAAGTAAGTGTAACTGGTAGAAGTAGTTAATCTAACTGAAAGACAGCAAAATCACACCACAGACTTTCTATTCAGCAGACTGATAAGAAAAAACTAAACTTACTTCTTATCTCAAGGCTAATCAGACCCGACCCGAATGTAGATATATGAATGAAATAGTAATAAATATTTTAACTTCAAAGCATTCTATGAGATGACTTTTTATTTTAACGTAAAACCTCTGCCTACCCCTTCGGAGATTTGAGCCGTGATTATATGTACTTATGTCATTGAGGAAAACCATTTGGATTAATTTAAAACTATAACACGTGTCTCTGATTAACCTTAGCACAATGAAAAAATAAATCCAGTAAACAATGGTTTAAGTAATCCACAACACACATACGAATGTCCTTTTTTTTAATAATAATACATAAACATAAAACGTGTGTATCTTTTGTACCTGCCCCCTTACTATAAACTCTTAAAGCAGGACAGTTTACATTGTGGAAGCGAGACACCGCATTACACTGCCCGTAGCGACGGCAGTATGCCTAAAAAACAACTAAGTGTAGTTCACTCTACTTTTATTTCTTATTTTTTGTTACAATTTTATGCATAGTTTTGGATAGGACATTCTTCTTTTAAAGGTTAATCCTGGCTTTGCGTGATCTCAAACCGTTGAGATAAAATCGACGACATTCGATGTTTTCCCTTTAAATAAGGAAATCGATCCAGATTATGGACCCACGTTTGAATTAGGTACGGTAATGTCATACTTATACATCTTTACCTTCATATCAAAAGGTTACGAACCAATATCGTTTCAAATGCTTAAAAAATTGTATGTAGAACGTGTGTTTATCCAAAGCCTATTTCACAATGTATATAGGTATACTCGAACAAAATCTCGAAAAACATACCCGATCAATTAAGCCCAAACACGGTGGGGCTATTTGGTTATCACAAAAATGTTGTGTTTACCTTCCGGCTTCATTATAAATCAGGTTATTGGTACATAATATTGCATTGATGTATGTAGGTTTTGATTGTAACTATTATTACACCTGTTTTTCACAAGAGTAGGTTTGCTTATTGATTAACCACATTCCGTCCTACATTCAACTTATGCAGCCTTTAACCATTTTTCGAATATATTATACTATTTAAATTATCAACACTTTCCACGAATTCACTTGTAAAGCTTAACTTTGGCAGTTAAATATTCGGTTAAAAGTGCTTTTGTTTGGCGCTTGCCTCAACCAGATAACTCCATCAACATTTTTGACTGCACTACAGCTGTTTTAATTAATGAATTAGCTATAATTATGACTTGTTGAATCACTTTGTTGTTTTATGTTTGGTTTTCCAAAACCAAAAGTATTTTCGAGCGTTACTGAGAAATATGTCGGGATCGTAGCTAATGGAAATCCGTGGTTAATGCCTACGCTTCTGGGAAATAGACGTGACTTTATGTATGTACTAAGAATTTTTAAGCCACTACGAAAAGGGCAATACAATTGCCATCTACTTTATAAGAATAACAGTCAAATCTAATAAGTATATTATCTAAGCACAAATATGATTGCTTATACAAAAGAAGAAAACTATCTAAACCTTTCTTGTCTCTACGATTTGTAGTCAGCCAAGCCTACAATAAATCCTTTATTATGATTCGATACGCTGTACTCGTTATTTATGTATCGGTTATGTTAATAAATAATAGATCAATAAAGGATCAAGCATAAAAACCAGACAGCCTATTAGGTTGCTTATTCCAGAAAATAGGAATCGTTTATGAGCCGTGACCAGATGGCATAATTTAGACTGTTACTAACCCAAATTGGATGTGAATGTTGGTTACAAATAAGATAATATAGTACTGAATATCATATACAATGAAACTAAAGCTTTTATTTTTGCTAAGGATCTAATCTGTTTGACTATTAATACTTTTTTGGTTAGAAAACCACATAATAATATATAAATGTTCCCGGCAATCTATATAATCTGATGTGATAATATGTGATTGCCGGTAATGCCTAGGCAATGCATAAAATGCCTAAAACGTTGAAATATTATTTATTTATACTTTGCCTAGGTATTCTGTACACTGCATAATACGCAGCTGGCAAAGTGTGTAAAAACTCACGTTTTTTACACACAGCTTCCTGCTCTCGCAGAGAAAGAGAATTACTATTGATACAATATTCTATACCATTGATACAGTTTTCTGGCACTCGCCGGGCGTTGCCGCGGCCCGCTCGGTACGATCACTCGACTCGTGCTTTACGGAATGCGGTGGTCACAGTTCTAACCTAACCTATTTTCACATTCCTGCAGTTCAGTAAATTACAATCCAACTGAACATGGTTTAGTTGCTTTAAAGAATGTAGTTGTTATATAAAACAATCCGCTGCTTCGTTGTTTTTTCTATAGAAATACAGACCAAAACCCCCTTTAAAGTAGGGTCTATAACTGAAATAGCGAATTATCTACACCTGTAACCTACGTTCTGAGGTACACGAGCGTGATGTTTTGATGTGTCACTAAATACTTGAGGTTGAATGGTTCGACATCTAATGCTTAAGACACCGCACGTAAATAGATAGGGTTATCTTAATAGTTTGCACTGTACATAGTGTGCGTATCTTTGTCCGTTCGGCCACGTCCCTTTCATTATTCTATGGTTGGAATAAAATGCTAGTCATTACTGTGGGTTACTGTATAAATAGGAAATTACCACTTCGAGGGAAATCTAAGATGGTCCAACCCTTTGGATACATTAAGTATTATTATCATTGCTAGTGGGATACATTTATAGATAAAAGAATTTAGATGAAGGTAAATTGCATAACTGTCTAAAATAAACAGAGAGGTACCCAATTTGTTGGGCAGAATACTGTCAGTTTAAATAATAAGTATGTAAATTTCCTAATCATAAACCGCAGCGGCTCAAATTAGTCGCAAATATGAAATGAATGCTTTGTATCTGCGACCACACGTGGCATTTCAAATTGCCATTGTTGACACATTAACGTAATTTGGTACACACAATTTGAGACCAAATAGGCGATATCAATTTCACGCCGAAACAAAGTTAAATTGCAGCTGTAGTTCCTGTCACGTTTACTGAATTTTCGAATTCCAGTCTATTCTAAAGTGTTACGTAACAACTAAAGTACCTATAATGATTCTACAATAAACTAATTAAATTTACTATTATAAACCAATAGCCGATCATAGAAAGCGTCATCCGTGTGCAAAAACAGTCGCTGAGCGTCCTTTTTATGTAACTGGAAGTACATAATTTTGTACGAAAAGAACAATAATGATAGGTAGGTAGGAATGCAAAATCCCAATGGTATCTGTTCACTTTTGGGACAATTTAGGTATTTTTATTTTTACCTAGGTATTAGTAATAGTCCAGGATCCACAGGCCATTTCTACAACTGATTACAGCTATCACAATCAAAATGAAGCTACTCGCGGAAAATAAGCTTGATAGTAATCAATTGTATTTATAGTCCGTGGAGCCTAGACTCTAACCCTTCGTCTGATTCTAATAATACTAAACTTAGTCCTGTATTTCTAGTAGGTAAATTTTACGTATATTATTGTTAAACGGAATGAAGCACTGAATATACGGTACACGACAGCAGGTGACAAGAATGAACCAATTCACCTTTTGTTCCAAACGTACACCTGCTTTCCCAAATTAGTATGTTAATATTGAAGTTAGTATTCGCTATGTCAATAGAACCGTACATAATATTATGTTATATCATAACGCAGGTAAATAGTCATAATACCAGATAATAAAACGCAAGTAACTGCTCATTATAAGAACAATCTGATACACAAATAGGCAAGCATTGTTACGATCAAAAAACAGCTTCATTTTCCCTAACAATAAGAACTAAAGATAAAGTCTATGAGAACTGTGTACTGTAGAGGTTGTTTTATTTATTTATTACGATATCTCTATAAGGAAAAATAAAAGTTTTATTTGTAAAAAAATATTTGTTTGTCTTTTTCTTTGTATTTCTTTAAACCTCTCTCTCTCTATTGGTGGGGTTATAAAACTATGTTCGCGAGGTTTGTGGTTCGTACTAACAGAATTCATTTGTTGTAAACACGTCGCCTTTCGTCTAGACGGTGCGGCCTAAAAAACTAGCTTTTCCTTGCAAAGCCTATCCAACTATTATAATAAATATGAATGTTTGTCACTCAATTACTCTCTAACGGATAGGATGGTACAGAGGTACTTTTCGGATTAATATATTTTTGCGTTCGCGCGGATTGTCTTAGTACAAAGTAACTTTAGTAAGCAATTTTGTAAACAGTCGATAGCTGTCAACGACAGGTCAAAGACCTCTTTACTTAGAAAGACTTAGCCATTGTTCACCAGCTTGGTAAGTTTAATGGCACCGTGGGGTTGTTATTAAAACGGTAGAACCTGAAACTTCAGGCATAGACATCTGGTTAGTGGACACACTAAAAATTGCTGGAGATGGAATTAGCTTACTGGTTGTCTATTGGCTTGATCTCGCTGGGCCACTATACGAATGGAATGTATAAGGAAACCAGAATTCGAAAGTTTTAATCTAAATACAATGTTTGTGAGTAACTTTTATTTTAACATGTTTCCATCTCAATTTTTCCTGGAGAAAGGCCACTGTATACTGCACAGTAAAAGCGTGTGCGACGCGGTTGAAAGGCACTTTCTTTTAGCCCCACCGTGCACCGGTGAACTCAAAAGCTGCTTTTATTTCCGTAACGCATTTATAAAGCGTTTATTTTATTTTTAACGTTAAACCATGCTTCATATGCATATGTATGTGATTGTACACATACCGTAACATTTTTGGATGTACTTTAGTCTTAATGCTTGTGGATGATTCTGTGTATTGAATAATTGTTTCATGAATTACCTTATCTATACACTACAGAGTAGTCCAACTTGCTAAAAGATGATAAATAAGATAAAGTGTGCATCCATTGGACTAGAATCTAGCTACTAGATCAATTCTATCTGCTAGAATCGGAGACAGAAAAGGCGGGAAAATCGAATACACAGACTGCAAGTACAATAAAACGAGGCGAAATTATTGTTATATAAAGGGCACCACACAGATTTTATAAAAGCGAATGTTTGTGAGTATGTTTGTATGTGTGTGTCTTCACGCTCGAACGGCAGGACAAATTTTGCTAAAATTTGGTGCGGAGGTAACTGACAACCTGGATTAACACATAAATGCTATTTTGTATCTCGATAACATGTAGCAGGTAACACCGAGGGGCGCAGCTAGTATTATTATGATATAAATACCAAATTGTTACTTATTACTAAGATTTTTTTTGTCTAAAAACAGAAAAACACGCTCGCCCTTATCTCGGTAGTAACGCTTGCTGTCCAAAGGCCGATCGTCTTCAATTTATGATCGCCCAAATATGCCATGTTTAACGGCATTCATATAATTTATTTTACGAGCTATCTGTCACCCTATTAAAGCGTCCACTAACATGAAACATGAGTTATACGGGAACCACAAAAATGTTTTAATAAAATGAGTCCCATGACTAGATCAAGTGTTATAGCAATTTTCAACTTCGGTACTTTTTATTTAAAAGAGAACCTTATTAAAATATTAAAATATAGTTATAAAAAATATGAGGATTATCAATATTATTTACTCTATACGCCGGTTTTACTCACGTGTGTATTCAGGAATACCCGACTAATAGTACTGCTCGCAACACCGCCGCGTAACCAGCTCATGAATAAGGGCTCCGTTCGAGTTCGAAACTAGTCAGACATACCCGAATACACACGTGAGTACAACCGGCGTATATAATAAATAAAATATGAGGAATTAAAGGGCTTATACAGTACAGATACACCATTAAATATGCCTGTCGCAGCCTCAATAACAAACATAGAAGAATGATTTTGGCTTCTTCTGTGAAGATAGCCGCAGAATGCCGAACGAGAAACGAAAAGAAGAGACCACGGCTATATCCAACACGGATAGTAACTACGCTACAGCCACACAATAAACTACAGTCCTACATAGTATAGTAGCAGATATTCGGTACACATGTCATTACAATAAACAGACCATTTTGCATGAGTGCCACAATCTGTGCCATTATCCTTGGCTTTATGGGAATAATGTGGTGGATAACACTTTTGGAAAGTAATAGAGCAGATTAAGGCCATTAACTAATGTTATACATTTAAACGATGAGATCAAAGCGATGTGATCTGTGAATAAAGCTGTTACACACTGTAACGTCACTCATTTGAAATTACTCAGGGTTTCCGTGATCCGTGTTTCCGCTGTCAGATCCCTAACTGACAGATTCATGGGAAATGGTATTTTTTTTAACTTCAATCATCAAGCTGTGCGTTACTAAGTACCGCATGACGTAACACATATAATATGTGTATACCGAACATTTGCATAATTTTCTTAGTCGGGATATTTTATGGATTTTTGATATTAAAATGGTTAGTAATAAGTACAATCTTAAGCCGTATAATAACATTAAAATTGTATTTTATTTACTAAGCACCAATCAGTAGGAAGTCTGACGACTTCCATCAAAAGAAACGGCTTTCTTGACCTGGCAAACAACGAATTAGGTACAATGAGCTAGTGGATATTACATTAATTAATTTCTCATCTACTGTTATAACTGGTGATATGTGGGTGTGAAATGTAAACACACCTCTGCCTAACCCTTCCGAGAATACAGGATTGATATTGTATGCTGAATTTTAGTATACGGAGAATTGTATTTCTTAGAGTAAAATGCTCTTTATACTCTGATGTCCTTGTAATATATACTACACTAATACGAGTAGTACCACTACTTGGGAAGCTCCACATGAATCACACAGAGCCATACTTATGAAGTAACATAACTTATAGTAGTTGGACGTCGTGTTCTGTAGCCAGCCTGCAATATGTCACAACTTGCTCTCCATTATAACTTTAACTCCGGCACGTTGCTGAATGAACCATTAACTGCTCAGATAGATATACTGTTATTACCACTTTACTGAACGTTAAGTTTCTTATCCTTCACAGACTCTTTTTAAACAAGAACTGTGTCATATCGGGGTGTAATTAAGGCTGACTAGCTTTCGCCCGTGACTTGGTCCGCGTGGAAAGTTTTTCCAAAACGGGAGCTTGCACTGGGATTAAAAGTGGTGGACTACGAGTATGATTCAATTTTGAGTGAAAAATCAATTGAATCGTTTGAATGGTTTAAGGGTAAAAACGTTACCACATAATATATACCAAGCATGCAATTTAATATAGATAGTGTTAACCCTTTAAGTGCGGATTTTTTTTTAAATATTGCAATACGTGTAGGTGCCTATGTAGTACCTATGTGTGTATTCTATTGTTTCAAACATTATATTTAAAAAGGTAAAAGGCCATATTCAAAACCAAATATATAACTATATTATTTACTGTATATTCCGGTTATACTCACGTGTGTATTCGGGAATGCCCGACTAGTACGTAAAAATTTAACAACTCTTTACAGCCGGACTGTATTCAAATAAATTCATTTCTTAAATTAAGTTGATATTATTATCATGTAAACAAACCTACCGAAGTAGATTCAAAACCAACAATTTCCATTTCAACAGAGAAACTTGTGTTTAAAGTCGTGGTTCTTTAAAAATGTAAGATAAAATAATACTTCTCCGCCCACACGTCTGTTCCTTTATTGTTTTAGTAAATGTTACATAAACTGTGGAGAAACCCGTCTCGACTGAAGGCAAACGTTGCTTTGGTTCTCGTTATTTATAACCCACGCAGCTCCTAATATAACATTAATATAGATAAAGACTCGAATTATAAACCGTGGTTTAATCACGAAAGTGTTAAACTGTTAACGCGCTAACAACTAGTTCCAAATGTCTAAGAGAGATACCCAAAGTTTTGTCTAAGTTACCAGTCAGCTTAACAAATTAAGGTTTATTTATATGTAATAAATTACTGCTTACTTAAATAAATTATACATAACTTTATAATCACCTGATACTCATAAGGTTTTGTTTTATAATTATTGGCTACAAAAGGGCACTTTTAAAACGTCAAATTAAGTTGCTCGGCTCAATAATATCTATTGATACCTTTCTTTTTCTATTTATAATAAGGTATTATTTACTGAAGTAAAGATATACGCAATACCGGCTCTATTGATATTGAATTTCAGTTTGTCAACACACAATGAAACTAGGATAGATTTTTGTTTACCTTGTTAGTAATTAGGGCCGTCCATTTCAGAAGTATATTTTTATTTACATAGATATATCCTTTAACCCCTGACTGTCGAGATAGATACAAAAGACTTCAATACTCGTAATATACGAAGTTTTTTTAAACATATGTGCTAGAACATTATTTTTGTATTGGTGAAGTTCTTATTTCAAAACTGTCTTTTTACAAAAGAGTTTTAAATACATGTATGACAACTGAGGCCAGTGCACAGCTGACAGTTTTGTATTTAAAACATTTTTTTGAAATAAGAGAAGGTTAAAAAAACGAAAAGTATAAAATAAGTTGTTTTGAAACTACGTTCGAACCTACTAATATAATGTTTTCTTTTTCAGAGACCTGCGATGTCTAAGGAACACAATACACACAAACCTCATGTCTACGTATATATTGTCTGCCTGTAGTTGGGTATTAAACTTAGCTTTACAAGTGAGTACCGTTTTTATTATTTTTATTAGTTTATAAGGAACTTTGTTATGTCATCAACACATAATGTTGTAGCCAATGGCCTACTGATGAAATGTTGTTTTGTTCGATTTAAAAACTAAATTGTTGTATGCACACAGACGTTACTATCTTTGTTATCTTATTACACGACTATCTACATATTTATGTATATTGTATAAAGCAAGATGTTTAAGCGCATCTTCCGATATTCTATCCCATATTTTACATGTCAATGAAAATAATTAATTAGCTACTTATAATAGTTTCCAGACAGTTATAAATAACGAGTTGATGTCAAACTTCAATCGATTCATCACGATACTTTTAAACCGACATACTCGGAAATTTGATAAGCCGACGCGAGGCAATTTATTAAAAATGGTAAAAAGACAAACGCCATTTTTCAGATCGACGATTTAAAAAGTTCTGAAGCGGACTTTTCAACGATAGCACTGGCTTTTAAATGCTTTAAATTTTATTGCACGTTATTATTTTGTAGCGTACTAGTTTATCTACTATATATACCGGTTATACTCTCGGCGATATTCGGGAATGCCCGACTAGTTTCGGACTCTAACGGAGCCCTTATATATATATAGGTAGTAGATAATATGGCTTCGGTACATATAATGGATAGCACTCACGAAACTTATTATAGTAAATTAGCGTACTAGTTTACAAAAAAATACTTTATAGTTATGTAGGTGCAGTCGTTTTCTTATCAGAATTATAAAGTGAGTGACTAAGTAATTACGCCTAAGTAAACTTTAAACCCGTTCCGTTCTCAAATTGTTATAAACTCAATCAACATACGTTTAGTACCTAATATAAACATTATACAAACATTGAAATGCCAATAATAATATAATAAAAAGAGCTTAACTTTCATTTGAGTTTTCCTCCAGGAAAACTCTTGAACACAAACTTTTTTATTAAAGATAACACCACAAGTGGTTAAATATTCACAATACAATTTAATATTCAAACTTGGTTGTTCGGCTGCCTGATATTATATTCAAACCAAAATGTTTCTTGATATTGTGAATATACACTCAACTTACGAACTTCTTTACACGCGGGCGTCGTTTCTTCATAAACTTTTGTGAACAATCATTATCTATTAAACATAGTATCTACTTAAACTTAAATAAGCTCTTAATAGATACAAAAACCTTTTCCCATGTAAAGAAAGAACTATCATTGATCAACCTTTCAGTTTCACATTTTCATCTCTTCGAATAATAAAATTTAATAGTATGGTATCGAAAAAGTTCTATTTGCAGTTGCTAAGTTTATATTAGCGGGGTTACTAAGCTTGCATTGCAGGTCATTTTCCGACTTGGATGCGGGACACCGCATGAGACTGCACGTGGTAATAGTATCTCGCTTTCACATCTGAAAATGACAGCAATGCGAGCTTATAGTAAGTCAACAGGGCCCTTACCATGAACTCTTATAGCAGAACATTACCTGTTGTGGGAGCGGGACGCCCCTACGTTCTTTGTGGTGTTGTATCTCACTTCCACCACGAAAAATACCCTGCTTGCGTTCTTGAGGGCAGTAGACAGAAACCAAAAAAGACAGCGCCGTAGCAACAACATGATCTAAACAAATCTCTAATCTCATCTCACCTATCATTTGTTTCGAACGTAATGGATGGGTATATTAAGCAACTCTTCACACCAAATGTATCTAATAAAGCTTTAAGATATACGAAACAGACCTCATTGGTGTAATTACCAAGTTTCGCAATATATAGGTACTTAATTACGTATTCTCAAAACACAAGCTTCAAGAACTTACTACTCATTTGAGAATGTGGTTGGAGCAAAATGCTTGGCTTAAGCAGTATGCAAATTTTTAACAATCAAGGAAATAATTATGACTTACCGTTTCACGTCGAGGAAGTTGTTTCGCGACGTAGCCATCTTTGAGTAGAATATTTGAGTGAGGGAGCAAGTATTTTAAAATAGATTGCAAACCCCTTCGTGCCTAATGAACCAGTCATGAATAAAGATGCGTGGTAGATAAAAGCGATTCTACAAATTTTAACGCCATTAATTTCGGCTTTAATGTCAAGAACGGATTTACTCTCAGCTCATGGAAGTCTTTGAACTTAGTTTGTTAGGGTTGAGTCTTGATCTGAGAAAACAATCGCGAACTATTTAGGTTTTATCGATCTAAATCAACGTCAAACATTGTTGAAAAGTGAAACAAGCTATTATTATACTTTGAGCCATCAAAATGTAACGATTAACAAATAACTTGACTTAATAACATTGTACCTACATATTGTTTGTGCTTGGTAAAAAAACATAGAACCTTTACATAGGACGGCCATAAATAATTACGAAATCCAATTAAGCTAGTAAGGGAAAACAAAAGATCAGAGGGTAATAAGGCATTATGTGTGGACGAGGGTCGCGACAATACCATTAATTAATCTAGATGAGACCACTCCACGCTGACAACTGCCTCTTGAAGTCTCGGCGTAATTCCCACCAACTGCTACATGGGTATCAATTCAGTATCAGAAAACGTACCTACTGATTTTTAAGCATATTTCGCACAGAGTTTGTGATTTGGCATAATTAAATTTTTCTAGAGGAATGTAAAATGCTAAAACAATACTATAATCGGAAGAAATTTGGCCGGACTCGATCACGTCTAGGTCGTAATAATGGGTACAATAAAAAAAGAACTTAGATATACATTTTTGATAGTAGTCAATTCTCTAAGTTACAATTTGTAAGCAGTTACCGCTTGCAATTTCGTTCGTGAAACAAAATCAAGAGATATAACCGATAGTGGTGTCCAAGTACCGGATATCCGTCATTGTCTTGTGTCGGATAGTCCGATATCCGGCCGCCGCGCCAGATAATGTGAATGAGGTGAGGGTTGAAAAAAGGCAACTGACTCTAAGCTCTATTTATTCAAAATGACGCACTTGCGCTCAATGTTTTAAAAGGACAACTAACTAATTATTACACATGTTTAGTGTTTTTTTTTTCTTTTTAAAAAAAAACGTCGCCCCACACTAGGAATTTGTCCTGTGTCGTGGGTGCGTTTCACAAACATGATCGCTAAGCGCGACTGCTGAGCACGCGGTCCTGGGCTCTAATCCCAGGTCGGGCAGTGTTACTGGGTTTTTCCATTAGGTGATTCTCGGTAGCAGCACGGAGTCTGGATTTGTGCCCGGTTGATCGCAATAGGCTCGCCCCTATTACATTGGGACCTAAAAACATAACTGGCGAAATGTGGGTGTACTATATGTGCACCTATGCCTAGCCCTTCGGGGAATACAGGCGTGATATTATGCTACTTACACAAATAATGAACAGCCTTGCACTAAACATATCAATGTAAGGAAAAGTAAATATCTAAAACAGAACAGCGAAATAAACAAACGTTTATATAAAATGGTCTGGAACTACGGCAACAGACAGCGTTTATTCCGGTAAATCGAGCTGCTCTAGAACATTACCCACGACTTTTTGTTACCGGGAGCTGCACTAAACTGCCAGTAATTAATAGGACACTTAAACCGAATAATGGCCAGTTTAAATCTGACACAAATGTACTGTACTTTCTTCTTTTATCTGTCACTTTATACACATACTGCACTACGTTGGCCTGTAGTCCGTAGGTATGACAATGATAATTAAATATTTATTAATTTTAATAATAAATAAATAACGTCAGTTAAGAAAACATTCTTTGTGACTTTTTTACACGGAGAAGGAATCCACTGACAAAATTTAAATAAATATTGCCTATAGACAGTAGACAACGACGTCTCATACCTTGATAAAGAAAGCAATTATATTTATATATATAATCCTAATTATGTATTTTTTAAGAAGATAACCCTTTAATAAACGCCCTGCGACTTGAATTTATCTCTCTAAGGTGATTGCCCCCACTAACCTTAACCATTAGACCAAGTGCTTTAAGCCGAGAAACATCAATTTTGAGTTTAAAAAAAGTATGTATCATAAGTAAGATCATAAAATGAAACATTTAACTTTTTTGTTAGCCGAAATTGCTGTTTAAAAAAAAATTAAGAGAGAATGCTTACTTACGTACGAAGTTTACAAAAAAAATCAGCTGCTACAGTACTTTATACCCAGGTCTTCCAATGAGTTCCAGTTAACGGCACAATCAGGTACACAATTATAATTATGACACAATAAAAATGTTTCAACGATTCCCCGGACATTATGATCGTAGTAATAAAACATGGTTCTGTGAATATTAAATATCTTTGTCGAGTAAACCCAACTCGTAAAGGTAATGTACTCGTATTACATATTAGAAATGTATATTAATTACAATGTTACGATTCAACATCCTCGTCTCGTAAATTGTTATTCGTTCCCGTTTATTAAAAACCAAATTGACAGAGATACGTACAGCAATATTGTTAATTTCATAATTTTAATGTCGCCGTGTTTTATTAGTTTATTTTTATGCCGGTTTCTTTAAGGGAAAAATATATTCTTCGCATTTCACTCTTTCCAAGATTTCCTTTTTAGTTGACCAGAATCAATTTCATTATAAATATTTGACTAGTGACAGAATATAATTATAGAGAGTTATATATAATTTTATACGTCCAGGCAATGCATATAGTTCTGCCTTTGTTCCAAAATTATAGACAGAGGTAACGTGTATATGAGAACCTGAATAGGAAACTAATTTCTCCTACGTATTACCACGGAGAAAATAATAGGTAATCACTTAACTACAGTCCCGAGTCTTAACAAATTTACCAGTCCCGCTCGAATCCATCGTTTTTCAAGTTTCCTTTATCGATTTACATTTAACTACAGTTAGTATATGCGTGTTATGATATGAGACGAAAGTGAACGGAAACTGATTTAAAATGAGGTGAATTGCCCTGCAGGACGTCGACGAGTCAAATCATAATTACGACCTAAATTAACTAATGTAAACTTCCCGTGGTTAGCCTATTCTCTGCCGTGACCTCCAAATCATCTAATTATAATTAAAGTGAATAGAATTTCGTTTGTCCCCAGAATTGGTCTGACGAGTCCCAGCCAGACCAAACGTCGTGTATGATACTGGTCATATGTATGCACTACTTTTATCTCACAAACTTCTTCTGGATGCTCGTAGAAGGTAAGAAATTTTATTATATTTATATGGAAACCATCCTTATGGCATCTGAAGACTCCTTTAGGAGGCTTACAAGGGATCGAGGCATAAGGTCACCCTTTGGAGAGGTTTAATCTAAAAGTAAGATGGGATGCCTATTGCGACATTCCTCAGGTGTACTATGGCAGTACAATCATGGACTGCCTGCAGTGGGTATATCATTATGTACTTATATAACTATCATTATTAAAGCATGTAAGAAATTAATCACTACCTTATAGAGTTTGGTTCTTAATGGTCACACATGATTCAATTTTCTCAAAAAACATCTTCGCCTGCCCTTCAATCAAATTTTTTTAATATTAAAATTTTTTATGTTATTATTACTGCCTGCGTCGTTATCTGGTGGTCGCTAAAAGGGACTGCAGAGAATGAGGTCATGTGTTCAAATCCTAAGTCGGACAAGGTGTTACTGGGTTTTTTTATTAGTTAATACTAAGTACCAGCACGGAGTCTGGATTTAAGCCCGGTTAATGGCAACAGGCTCGCCCTTATTACATTGGGACCTAAAACTAACTGGCGAAATGTGAGTGTACTATACACCTCTACCTACCCCTCCGAGTAGTACAGGCGTGATATTCTGTATGTATGTAATTATAATTCGCCAAAGGTTAGGACTACCTAAACGCTACGAATATTTCTTTGAATCCATATGCATGTTTGTAAAAGGCACAATACAGGAGGTTGTTTTTATGTGAAGAACGATAGATGTATGTTGCTTTCGCCTAGGTAGAATCAGATACCTAATAGAAAACAAACACAGGGTATATCTTACTGCTCTCGTGCTAAGGTAGCACAAGATTATCCTTGCCACTATATTTGTAAGCTTATTTTTCTTTTTTGTAAGCTTAGCGAAAGTATTATGAAAAATATACTTTCTCGTTGGTCTAGTGGTTGCTAAGAGCGACTGCTGCGCACGAGGTCCTGGGTTCGAATCCGGGGTCAGGCAGTGTTACTGGGTTTTTTCCATTAGGTAATTCTCAGTAGCAGCGCGGAGTCTGGATTTGTGCCCGGTTGGTGGCAATACGCTCACCCCCTATGAGATTGTGTCCGAAAAACATAACTGGTGAAATTTGGGTGTACTACATGTGCAGTGTGCACCCCTGCCTACCCTTTCGGGGAATACAGGCGTGACGTTATGTTTTTAAACTTTCTTTATTCATTGCGTTGGCACGCCCTACACCTATCAAATATATCAGCGACATGACTCGTAATCCTACTATGTACTTATAGCATTATGTAAGAGAATATAAATACCTCGCTTATCTATTACGTTATCTGTTTCTCATTATTTAATAATTTCAGGGCTCTACCTGTACATGCTGGTAGTGGAAACTTTCACGGCTGAGAATATTAAGCTGAAAGTGTACACAACCATCGGCTGGGGTGAGTTTTTTTATCTTTAACCAAAATATAAGGTTCTAGTTCGTTAGTTTGGGGTTTACACAAACCTGTCTATTTTAAGTTAGTAACTTAAGTAAACTTACTTTTTAGCTTTATAATAAAGTTGACTTCTTTTAAGACTATCAGTCATCATCATCATCATCAGCCTATCTCAGTCTACTGCTGGACATAGGCCTCTCTTATGGCACGGCACTGAGCTCGATCTTTGGCCTTCCGCTTACAACCGCTGCGAGCCATTTTCAACAGACTTCAAAAAGGAGGAGGCTCAATTCGAGGATTTATTTTTTTGCGTATATTGTAGCCCCACGTAGCTGGAGGACGTCCTACACTACGGTAACCAAATCGTGGTCTCCAGAGCACACTCCAGAATGATTACTATCTAAGTTTAAACTTATTTCTGAACTGTAAATATAAATAAAATATCTATAAATATAACAACAATTAATACCTCAGTTTCTTTTGTTTAAATAGTTATTAAAACTATTATTTTCCGTCACCCAGGTGCGCCAGCTGTCTTCCTAATAATATGGGTGATATCGCGGTGTTTCGTCACCGTCGTGACTTCCACCGGACCAGACGGGGTAAGTTACTAACTATATATGATCCTACTATCATTCGACTAATACCTATTGTGTTAAAAATAAGAAACAAATTGTTAAACATAATGTATAATATATTATCTTTTACTTATTTATCATTAAGGTAATTTATTTCACAAAATATTATTTATCTGACGGATAATGTACTTTAATTAAGTCATTCAATTCCAGCCTTGGTATGAATAGAAACTTTTTTGTTACTCGGGCTATAAACCATGTGGAAGATACCCGATCTTTTAAAAGGCTTACGTGGGGGCACAAGGGTCTAACACGCGGAAGCCTGTTGAGAACTTTAATCTTAAAGGGAATGGGGAACCGGTTAAGGTCAACGCACAGCTGTTCTTTAAAAGACCAGCCATATTGGTCCCCAGAAGGAGCAGGACTATTGTAAAATATGTATAAAAATAATTTGGTCTATTGCGTGAGGATGTTTTGTGGACTCGTTATTATTAATTTTTGATTGAAAAGAATCGGCATGAGCTTTTAACATAAATTAATGTCTACAGTTGCAGAAATTTCTACTTTATTATAGAAACCAATAATAAAGTAATACTTCTTCATTTTCCTAAATAAAGTATGCTCTGAAAATCACTATTATGCAAAGCTTATTATTCTACCGCACACAATATGACCGATATTACATCGTGGAACTAGTCTAGACTTATAATAGCTACGGTCTCAATAGTATTTTCTATTTAACATCTGTTGATACATTATGTAATTATTGTTCTTATCTATACTTAGGTATTGTTTGCTCTTGTATTTACTCTTCTTTCTACCTATCTAAACATTTACGCAAAGTTTGATCAAAGCTTACTATTTTTTATTTCTTCTTGATCATCTTGTTACTCATGTTTAGTAAGAACACTGCGTTTTTTACTAGTCTGCCGATTTTTGGGAATACCAATCGCTCTAGTGCATTTCCATACTCTAAAAGTTCCTGCATGAGAGTGTTTATAAACACATCAACGGCACAGAATAATCCGAAATATTTTCCGCTGACCCACAGTGAATGAATCTATAGTATAGTTTCGCAAGGGTTGCCAAAACACTTTCGCCGTAACGGCCCATCAACAAATATTACAAAACCTTAATTTCAGTCAGGATCTCGAGGCTATTATGGCTACCAGCATCGAGCTGGGATAGGGCGGCCAATCTCTTTTTATAGCGAACCAATTTGTTTTTATTTAGCAGCTTTCCATCACCGGGGAGACCAAGATGTGTACATGGATGCACGAGCACCAAGTAGACTGGATACACAAGGCGCCGGCACTCGCAGGGTTGGCCCTCAACCTGTTCTTCCTAATTAGGATTATGTGGGTGAGTATCCATGCCAAGAGAGAATATAACTCTAACCATATGTTGCGCTCCCAAGATTAAACAGCCGAAACGATTTAAATGGTACTTTGTAAGTTTGTACTGACAACCTGATTGGCGCAGTGGTTAAGCGATTGGACTGCTGCGGCACAGGTTGCGGGTTCGATTCCCGTACGGGACAAAAATTGGTACGAATTGCAGATGTTTGTCCCGAGACTGGGTGTTTGTATAGGTATAGTGATATTTCATGCTCTTTTAAACGCACCCACGACGGCCACTGTACAGAAGAAATTACTGGTGTGAGGGGACTTTAAAAAAAAGTTAAAACAATTTGAATCACTCCTTTATCGAATGCATGCTAGGTATAATACAGTCAATTTACAAAGTTAACTTACAGTCTTACAGGTCATTCGTTTCCTGTTTTTCAAAGTTAATTTTGAGTAGAAGATATAAAAAGCGCTTGCTATGAATTTATTGAAGTAGGCCGGTACACTGGCTAGATTAATTTGAATAATGGCTCGGCAGAGGTTACACTCCCGTGGGAAATTAGGGGCAACAAGCATCAATCGGATCGTAATTGAAATAGATTGACTCTGACAATTTTCTTAATACTTTCTATTTCTAAAAAGATATCGACTATTATCGTTTCGGATAAAAAAGTTTTTACAACCTATCATATCTTAACATGCTTACGTCAGTCAAGGGATATAATGTGTCAGGTTACAGTGAAGTACAATTAAGAAAGGATAAAAACATCTTATAGATACAAGTTTCTTAGTGATAATCCTACACTTTCAAAGAACGTGTAATACTTATGCTAAAGTCCACTGTAAGACTGAACGAACATCTTAGTTTCTATGCCGCCACATATCATTATTTTCGAACGCTTTTTCTTTCATCGCGACCAGCGACATAGGTACAAATTATAGCAATGATACACAACTTCCTTTAAACTGTATACAACCTCATTAAGAAGAAGTAACAAATATCTTTGTTCCAACAGGTACTGATCACGAAACTCCGTTCGGCAAATACATTAGAAACAGAACAATATCGGAAAGCCACGAAAGCGCTTCTAGTCCTGATCCCACTGCTGGGCATCACCAACCTGCTGGTGCTGTGCGGCCCGAGCGACGACTCCTGGTTCGCACATGCTTTCGACTACACCCGAGCACTGATGTTGTCGACACAGGTGATACATAATTCCATTATTTTTAGAAAATTTCAGGCAAGCTAGTTCATCCAGGCCTGGACTAGAGCTGATCTAGAGTCTCATCATCATTCAGAGCACGTCCACTGTTTAGTAAAGGCCTCTCCCATGGAGTGAGGGAGGATTGCTATAATCCCCACACTGGCAAGTAGTATTGGTTGTGGAATTACAGAAGAAGCTGCGCTCCATCTTCTGGATTTTCCCTTAGTCGCCTCTTACGACACCTACGGGAGGAAAGGGGGTGATCAATTCTAGTCCGGTTACCACTCGGCAACTCTAGATCTAGAGTCTAACTAGAGCATATGCTTTTGCACATTTTAAACCACACCTGCACATTCGGTGATTCATTTTATGGATTTTCACTAAAAATTAAAGTCTAACACAAAACAATAATATGCCTTGGCTAGAAACGTACAAGTTTACATAAAAACTTCAAAGAAAGACATCGTACATGATACATCGCTACCGAACGATTTGGTATAGCAAAATCAATATAACGTGTCAAAGGCTACCCGTTTACTTCAGCTATAACACATAATTCTCACACTTGAGGCGCTCAGCGGTCGTTTAATATATCTGGCGCTAGTACCACTTGAGTCACCGCAAAACCTTTGCAAATCGACTTTAAGAACCGCAAGTTCACTTCAGGCTGCTTATCCTCCATGTTTCTGTTTGCTCCCAAAGAAACTGTTCTCTTTGACTTTCGCTAAACATCTAGCCTCCCCAGGAACAATCAAACGTAATCTTCAGGCAGTTTGCGGTAAGTTCTCAGCATCGTAATGAACTTTGAAACTGCGAGACGTGTGTATGTTCTAGCGGAGTCGAGCTTACCTTTTGAACTGTTGCGGTGGTTTAATGTGTTAAAGTTGTAGCCTTGTAGGCGCTACGTTATAATGTTGGAAACAAAAATATCTCATGAATGTTCCGACAATGTCGTACAGTGTTTATTTGTAAATGAATCATGGTCCAACCAGATACATTATAACACGTTAATGAAATTATTAATTCCTTTCCAAAATTTAAAAACGAATGCCAAAGACTTTTAATAAAACAATTCCGTTACAACAAGAATTTAGAATATTTGACAGTAAAATATTCTTTGCAGGGTTTCACGGTGGCGTTATTCTACTGCTTCATGAATACCGAAGTGCGGCACGCGATCAGATACCACGTCGAGAGGTGGAAGACTGGGAGGACCATCGGAGGGGGGCGCAGGAGGGGCGCCTCCTACTCCAAGGACTGGTCCCCTCGGTCAAGGACTGAGAGCATAAGGTAAGATGCTACCGACTCTGTGCATGACTATGATAGACAAATTGTAAAGCCATTACGCACGCATTAATATTATAATACTAATTATAAGACATCAGGTTCAATAATCAAAGACTAAAGCTAGCATACTTTGAACATTATTTCATTTCATTTATACACTACACATGGTATCAACTCGGGCAAATCGGGTATTTGCGCAAAGAAAAGTTAGCAAGTATTTTGCGATCGCACCACAGTTGACACACAACGTATGCGCTCTACAAAAAAATCGATGATCTATAATTTTATAACCTATGTGCTAGTGTAGATTATATGAAATAAAAAATATATCTTTACTTTTTTTATCAGATTGTTGAATAATATTACGCTACCCCTCAAAAGTAATCGAGTGTCATTGTAGTCTGATAATGAAGTACTGACTTGCAGAATATATTTCAACCTCGTTTTTAGCGAACATCAGCTAAATCGATTCAATCGAGTACGCGTTACGAGTAGCGCTATCGAATAAAACTGAAAATAGAAGACAATTTGCTAACGTGGAAAACGAAATAGTACCTACGTTGTATGATAATATATAGGTAGATACTTATGCCTACATCAGTCTACGGCTTAGTCTACTTTTAGCATTAGCCTTTAATTTGAAAAGTTAACAATAAGAATTAGGTAGCTACCAAGGTATTTTGTTATTTAGCGCTTGATAAACTTGCCAAGAATAACAAGACTAACGAATTTCCTATACTCGTTATTTTGGAATCACAATTCTAGCATGTCTATTGTACTATGTAGAAGTACTACTACGTACGACAGCCATACAACTCTCTAAGTCGGAGAATACGCAGCGCTTTACTGCACGCTTATAGCCCAGAATAATAACATAATCTGCATCTTCATGCCATATTTCCAAATCCATATTTGATCACATATTTTTATTTCCCAATAGACTCACGGTATGAAGAGGCCCGAGGATTCCAATTCTGGATTCCAGTTCTGGATAGACATTCAACGAATTTGCTTACTGGAATGGACTTTATGCATTTAAGAAGATATTTTAAGACAACGATATAATGTGGATTTGGATGGAATTGTCATTGTTTTATTTTTGTTACGTATATTTTTATTAATTTTACAATAAATTAATGTTTAATCCGCTTTATATATCTACTTTTCTTATTTATTTAACTACCCCTTTTAATTCTGCAATTAAGTATAGTACCTATTTATTTTTCTACACTTTTTTGTAGTGCACGTTCATCATTAATGTTAATTAAATAATAAGATTCCATACTTAAATAGTGGCTGATTTTATAATACTTAAGAATGCATGTATTTTTTTTAGTTTGGATCTCATCGAATGCATGTAAAGTTGAAAAAAACTATGGATCATGAGAGTTTATCTTTTCGTTGGTTCCATTCTTACAACTCAAGAACTCATTCTAGATGGTGCTAATACATTTAATTTCCCTAGACACCTTTGGAATTTACATTGGTATCTTTGCTATAGGGATCTATAGACTTCAAAAGGGTCCCCTAAAAGGGTAAATCTCCATACCTATTGACAACAAAGTGGGAACGAATGAACGAAAGGAATGAAAGTAGAATAAATCTGGGTATCTTTTTACTTTCAAATACCTATGTTTGAAAACCATTGATATAACTGTTCGAAAACCTAATAAAAACTTTTGTGATCTGTTCGTTTGACAAAGTTTAAAATAAACAGACATAAATAACAGCTCTACTCTGGATATATTTTAGTTAGTTCCCACACAGCAGTTTCCCTCAAATCATAACATAACACACAACATAGTAACCATTTTGAAGCAATATTTGCAGACAAACATTGTCAAACTTGTTCCATATTTTCATAGGAGTACAATTTCAAACGTGTTTGTTTTTAAACTGTAAAAAATGTACACGATAACCATAATATTTCGCTACCTAGACTAAATATTAAACCACTTACTATTTTAACTTAAAACATATTTTGCGCTATAAATGAATGGATTTCAAAGTTTAATTAATGAGCTTTCAAAATCGAAGCTCTTATGCAAACCCAATCTTAACTAACCTTTGACAAATCAGTTGTACCTATATGCACCGTTGTACCGCTCAACCATGATCCTTAGAGAGCATGCAAAGGTTCATTACGGGTAGACAAAGCCCAACGATTGGAGGCACCTAGCCTTTAACTGTCTAGACTGCGCGCAACGCAACAAACACTCGACGACACGTCGTAATCTAATGCTTGCCGTCCGATCGTTAGCTCTTGTACCCCGTACGCTTTCGTAGCATAATATAATAAACATTTGAATGACATTCAACGTGCCATACAGGAGAAACATCTTAGAACTATGAGACTTATACCGGTGATTACATTTATAATACTCTGGTAAATTTAAAAAATGTTTGAAATATGCAAATATTTTTGTGTCGTGTTTTATAGATGAAGGAAAATGGCATGGAGGATTTTAAACCTTTTATTGCTCAATATTACTCCTTTTTGTCATGCTTCTGTACCATTTTCCTTGATCTCAATAAAATAAGAATAAAAGTGATTTTGCTGTTTTAATTTCATTGTATTTCTATACTTTTTTATACTGATGGAATGTTCTAGGAGAGCTATTGTTAGAGTTACTTAAATATAAGCGTATATGCACAGAGAGTGTTTGAATACGGATGTTAACAAGAAGACTGTGGGGCAGGTTGTACAGCCACCCATCTAAACGGGAGTCTGCTGCCTCGGAGACCACCACCACCACCCTGCTAGTGCCACGAACATCACTGTTGCCTCCCCACGATGGCAGGCACCTGCATGCTGTAAGTATGACGTCCAAAACTAACCCACATTTTAAAGAGTAGTTATTCATTCAATAAGCTCTTTATCGATACGAAACTTTTTTCTGTTTGCACGGCGGTCGTGAACTGCTCTTTATGCAAACTTGGATAGCAAAGTAGTGTAAATTGACATCGGTATGTCGTCTGAGTACTTTCAGCCTGGAAAAGTTGAATGACTCCACATGAGTGAGGAAGTGGGGAAGTTCAGAGCCGAGGTTATTTCGTTATTTAGGAATTCAGGAAATTAATAAATTTTATTTATTTAAGTGAGGATCGATTTGCACAGGATTATATCACCAGCGGCAGCGCAAGTGGTGACCAGTCCCCAGTGTGAGGCGGGGGGCGGGGGAGGCTGCCGCGCCTGCGCACCCTGCCCGAGGAGGACGCGCCGCCTGCTTCCGGCGCGTCCCTCCCCGCCTCTCCCGCCTCTCTGGCCTCTCCCGCCTCTTCGTCACCACTCTGCCCGATCGCCAGCTTGGACTGGCCCGACGCATCATCCTCAACTATCTCCATCTTACCGAATTGCCACAATAGACCCCAAAACACAGATCTTCATGCTGCAAACGAAAAGTCAACAAATGGACCTTATTCATTAACTACCTGCTCCGACACGATGTCCAGTGCGACGTCGCCGAACTCTTCAAATTCAAGCCACAACACGAAATACTTTGAATATTAACTCTACGCATTTAATGTTCCTTAAACGATTGTAAATTGTTAAGTATAGGTATTATGTGACGCATGTATGGACTTTGTCATAGACTCATAGTCATAGCGTATGAAATACATTTATTAGCATTATTGACTAAATTAATCAATTAGAACATTAATTCGCTAATAATAATAATTCCTATAAAATTACATTGTCGTCATCTATTTTAAAATTAACATAATTAGGCGAATATTGAAGCTGAAATGTTTTCTCTAGAGAATTAGAAATTTTATATTGATGTGTAACTATGCGATTTTATAACAAGTCAAAAATAACTTTTTGTACGTAACTCACTTAAGTAAGCCAGTCTATGAATGTTGCCAAAGCTAAAACAGCTTATAGATTAATTTAATTATTAAATAATAATAGATCGTAATTTTAATATAGATATAAGGATAAAATTGGGAAACAATGCGCTATTTGTATCATAAATTTTATAGCATATCGTAAATTTTACAAACACGTTATTCTATGTATCTTTATATATATACGAGGGTCAAACTGAAAGTTCTTAGAAAATCAAAAACTGATTACATTAGCCAGTTATTAGTTTTATTATATCTTTTCAAAATATTGTCCATTCACGTCAATACACCGCTGCATGCGATGGAACCACTGGGAAAAGCACTTTGCCCACTCGTCTTTAGGGTTCTCTTCAATGGCATCGCGATACGCAGCCACCGCTTCTTCAGCATTCATAAACCGCTTTCCTTTAAGTTTTTCTTTAATTTTTGGAAATAAATAAAAATCACAAGGGGCGAGGTCGGGGCTATACGGCGGGTGACCCAGTAATTCAACGTTTGATGTCGCCAAATAGTCGATCGTTCGCTTAGCGGTGTGCGACGAGGCGTTGTCGTGGTGAAGGAGGATCCTACTGCGAGGTCGTTTCTCTCGAACTTTTTCCAAGACAAGTGGCAAACAATTGGTAGTGTACCATTCTGCAGAAACTGTTTTTTGATCCTCTAACACAATTGTTGCGAAATGACCTATCCTTCCAAAGAACGAGGCCACCATTTTTTTTCCCGCACTTCGATCTCTCTTCACTTTAGTTGGCAACCTCTCGAAAGGAAACACCCACTGAGCAGATTGTCTTTTGGTTTCAGGATCATAACAGTAAATGCAGCTTTCGTCACCTGTTAGTATGTCGAACACAGCATTTGAGTCACCTCCGTTAAATCTTTCAATCATTTTACGGCACCAATCCACACGATGGAGTTTTTGAGCCTCAGTCAAATTATGAGGTATCCACCGGGCGCAAAGCTTCCTGACTGCTAAATGTTCGTGGAGGATTTTGTGCACTTGACTCATACCGATGCCTAAGCTTATCCGAATCTGCTGATAGGTCACTCTTTTGTCAGTCTCTATCATACGCCGCACAACACAGATGTTATCTTCAGTCGTCGCCGTAGAAGGCCGACCCTCACGTAAATCATCAGTGAGATTAGTGCGACCACGTTTAAACTCATTAAACCAGTTGTAAACTGTCGCACGAGATGGGGCTTCATCGTGAAAGGCCAATCGTAGTCTATCATAACTTTCTTGTTGACTTAAATGACATCGAAAGTCATAAAAAATCATTGCACGAAAATTTTCTCGTGTTAAATTCATGTTGACGTGACACAGACAATTTTCAATTTGCCGCCAAATCGTAAAACAAATGACAAATTAATGAAATATATACTCAGTAATATTGGCAAAGAGTTCTATTTTCAAATTTTAGAATTATTTTTTTATTATATTGTTTATAAGTGGCCAGTTCTAAGAACTTTCAGTTTGACCCTCGTACCTTTCATAATGTGTCATATATGTGAAACTTATGAGTGAATATAACATGAATACCAATTTATTATTACATTAGGCTAAGAATCAGAGATTAATCAAGCTAGCTGTGTATCTTGTACTAGATGTAACTGCGAGAGTACTCGGTCAACATCTTCATGAATGTGTATCCTTATAACGTACATGTAAATTCGAATATGTTTATTTATTGTTTGTATATTTATCTGTAATAAACATTGTGATCGTCAAATGTTGTTTTCTTTTAGTTTCTTGCCTAGAGAATCTCCACAATACTAAAATACCTGCGCCTGGCGTACCCTGGGTGATAAACCTTACCACCTACATCTGGCGTTCCCTGGGCGGTAATATTTACTACCTACATCTGGCGTATTTTGGGCGGTAAACCTTACCACCTACATCTGGCGTACCCTGGGCGGTAATCTTTACTACCTATGTCTAACGTACCCTGAACGGTAAACGTCACTACCATTCTTGCCTGACTAATATCTACACTACGGTCTGACCTATTTCCATGAAAGATGAGCCTTAAGTAGGTCTCTACACAATTCAATAAGAGCTAAAGTAAATAAGGCTTGTCGTTTATCCAGTTAGCAACATCTCCATCACACGTTTGCCACTGGTAGGTACGCGGGCTGTAATTCGCAATCAATTAGAATGAGTTGCTGTGCACCAGCTATTAAGCCTGTCTCGTTGCAATTGACAGAACCACAGAATTGCGAAATGTGTTTTCGATTTTGATTGATACACAATTTGCTTGTATAATTAATGGTTTTGTTAATTTAATACTCGTATAATTCAAATGGAACATAACTTAATCTAAATACGCCTGAAGAAGAACAATGGGTAAGAATATTGCCAGAAACCAATAATACATTTAGATTCCGCGTAGCTCTTCTAGATTAAAAAAAAACAAAAGAAAACCCTACTAACGCTTTATTAAATCTGAGAATTCATCCAAAGACCACACCACTAGACCTACAAGCCAAGGTTTACTAGGTATGACACAATCGTATCACCTAAAAGCGAAAAAAAAGAAAAGATTTCTTCTTTGAAGGCAAACCTACTAAGTAGAGTGGTCTAATTACAGTAGAGACTAGCCACGTGTCACATTAAAAGATTATATACTAATGGACCTGTACGGGTGAATTAAGGATTGCAGACACGAGCAGAGAGAGAGAAAGTAGTTTGCGAAAAGGTTTCTACAGAATTACGGACCTAATTCTACTACTACATACACTACACTATAATCACTAAATTGATCAAATACGCAATGATATACCTTTTAAATATAATACAAATACGTGTTATTTGTAATGTAAAATAAGCATAGGTTTCCTCAGAACGTTACAATGACGATCGATCGATAAAATATCGAGTCATTTGCAAGGTAATGAACACTCCAGTATTACTCCACAAACAAAGCAAACGGGGACTACGGGGGACGTAATATAGGGCTGAATACACTTTATGAAGCTGCATACAACGCGTAGGGAATTACCTACAATAAATTAAAAATTGGCAAGCTGTCGTTCATTGTGGCGTTCTAAGGGGGAGGCCTTTGGTCAACAGTGGACGTCTTCCGGCTGATGATGATGATGAGGAAAGTAAAAATAAAACAAATGATGAAATAAACTACAAAATATGATAGAAATAAATTTGCCATCCACACACTCAGACTTATTACTCGATTCAGGTTCCATCTCTAGACAGAAAAATTAAAAAATCTTGTACAGTTCTTTGGTTGGCTTAACGTCAGTTTTTCGAACAAATACAAAGATTGGTTTAAAAAGAATTTAATACCTAGTTTGGCTTAGCTCTTAAAAGAAAGAATTCAAATGCTATTTATTGTTAGAAACTAAAAAAGGTACTATTAGAAAAGACGCGTTATACCTCAGACGAAATATATGATAGACCGGTTCTCATGTAAATAAGGCGAGACCAAAAATGAAATGAGTGCGTGTTTGACATATAGTGCTGTGACACGCACTCTCATATTATCGTATGTCGATAAAAATCACAATCATGAAAACAACGAAGTTAAACAAATTTATCTAAAATCAATATAGTAAAACAAAAGAATCCATAAATCATCGTCGTTTATTAAATCTTAACAAAAACATAAACCTTTTAAAGTTAATAAATAGTCAAAAACATGAAATAAAATAAAAGTCGGCGTTGGTTTCTAAGGTCATTAATGCAGTAAGCCCAGTGATCAGTGATCACACTTTTAATAAAGATTTCAACTTCATATCAACCCTACCGTGGATTCCCGAAGGCAATTAATATGTTACAAAATCAATAGTCTACTATTGATTTTCTATTTATATCCATATAAATAGAAGCTGCGGCGAGCCGTGCACTTAGTTATTCTGTTGAATAAGTAAGTGCATAATAGTCAATTATTGCAGATTTTCCGTTTTTACTAAACTAACTAATTAGCTATTTACTAATGGTAATTTTTATTACCTTAAAAAAGTACATATTAAATACTTACAGTCGTATTGTCTAGTTTATTAAGTAGTTCTGTGGTAAAAGGTAAATTCATAAAATAACATACTGGCATGAATGTAGGTATAGATCCAAATCGTAATCTGATGTATTTAGGGCATTTTCTAAAACAAATTTGTTCAAAGTGCTTACTGCAAACTGATGAATATTTTTTAAGAATCCAGTTACCTCTATTTAACATTTTTAGCCATTTTTGGCGAAACTCTTCATTTACAGGAAATCTTCAAAAAATTTTTTTACATTATTCTAAAGAATTATAATGTTTCTAAATAATTATTTTGGACATTGATTGATTATAGTAATATAATATATGTATTGATTTATTTTTACAATAATAATATTATGTACCTATACTAATTAATCAACTTCACAAAATAAAACGTCAAGTAGAATATCGAACAATATCGATAGTCTCTGTCAAGGTGGTCAATCTCTATTCTATGATATTTGGGTAAAAAATACACAAAATTTACGTATGTGTTATTTCATTTTAATAAGATCTACAACATTAAGGGTCACTATGTGATTAAACGCTATACATTGGCGTACCGATTGATATATGCAACGTTAGTAAAGGCATTTGTAAACGTATTGTAAATAGCAAAATAACCAATTGTACTTACAAGTGAAAACTGTAATTATTTATATTATTTCTATGATTAGTGTCACATCCGGGTACTACACACGAAGTGATGACGAAGACAAATAAATAAATATAATTTACACACCAAGCATATATTTTTTTAAATTAAATAACACAATTTATTATTGACTAATTTGAATATGTGTCATTTGGTGTAAAGTTCAGTCAGTAACACGTCCAACTACCTTTCTCGCTCTAACCTACATTGTACTCAGGTCTTTCTGTTTCAATCACCCCATCTATAGTAGGAACTACTTGGATCCTATATCTATGCGTTATACAATATCGCTGAAAGTGACACGACAGATGTCTAGTGAGACACAATCCGCGTCTATCTACGTCACGACAAACCTAGGTTTACGAGACGTCTCGTGACGCGAAGACTAGGTACTCGGCCAAGGAGGCCGTATATTCATCGCGACGGAACTATGCTTATAATAGCTAAGGAGATCTTACTCTAAACGATAGCTCTTAATTAAGTGTCTATGGAAGTCAATCTTAATCAATTAACATTATAGTTAAACCATTATAAATCATTAAGTTTACCACCCCAAGTCTATTGGATCTCTATTCTTTGACATACAAAGGCATTGACAGGTATTAAGACAGTGTCAGCCATGTAAATATTACCACAAAAATACCAGGGTACAAAATGTCACCCATAGTTCTTCCCAATAACCACACGTAATACATCGATATAATTAATGTTTGACTAACTATTCCCAACGTCAGGCAGCGGCTTATGATACTTAAACCGGCTTGAAGTTTGTAATTAATTTAAAGCCCTTAATACTCTCGTATCTATGACGTCGAAAAGTTAGTTCAAACCTCACGATTATAATTTACCATCCGTTGATACTGAGGACAAATGTTGATAATAATTTTGTTAGACGTGTAACATCTACGTCCACGTACAAAGGTAACCGCATATTTACAAAGTTTGTAAAGAAGCGCCCTTTTAGAACTTTGAGCATATTCCAGAGAAACACCGATGGATCGTTCTAGTACTTAACGATGTTAGAACTAATTCCTTTTATTTGTAGGTAAGATTTTACCCCTTATCTTGATTGTTAAAGATTTGACATTTAGATACACCTGTTAAATATCAATATTAAGGTTAGATTGGGAAGGCAAAAAATAAATTATGTGATTTCTCAAAATATATTTTACTGACTTAAATATTTAATATAATTTATTTTCCACACAGTACAGGGGTAGGCAGAGATGCACATACAGTACACCCACATTTCGCCAGTTATGTTTTTAGGTCCCAATGTAATAGGGGGCGAGCCTGTTGACATCAACCGGGCACAAATCCAAACTCCGTGCTGCTACTAAGAATTACCGAATGGAAAATCCCAGTAACACTTTGCCCGACCCGGGATTCGAACCCAGGATCTGGTGCTCAGCAGTCGCGCTTAGCAACCACTAGACCAACGAGGCAGTCAAAATTTTAATTACAAACTGTAACTAAAACTCTTTGAACATTCAACACATTAGTAAGGTGCTCGACCAGCCATCAACGTTCGCGATCGCGCCGTGGTCAAAGGCCCTGAACAAACACCGAACATTTGATAAAAGATTATTATTACTGAGTATACAGAAGTCGACCGACAAATATTTACTTACCTGTAAGTACAGAACCTTCTTACATACGTGTGTATGGGTCTGTAGATTACCGGGCTTTTGGAATTGTACACTTATACAGCCGCTTGTAAGGGAAGCTATTCACCTTTCATTGTACAAATTCTCATGTTGATCTTATTTGATTGGAGGCGATCGTTTTGCTTGCGTCGCGACAGTTAGCGGGGGCGGACTGTCACTCGGCGAGCGGCACGACGCGCGGTAGCGCGGGGCGGAAGCGGGAGGCAGGGATGGCTCCCGCGTACTCGTTAAGTTGGTAGATGTTTAGGGCAGCGCGTTACAAACTTCTATTTATCATCACACTAATATTATAAAGGCGAAAGTTTGTGAGTGTGTTTGTGTATTTGTATGTTTGTTACCTCTTCACGCTCAAATGGCTAGACCGATTTTGATAAAATTTCATATGGAGATAGCTGGAATAACACAGGCTACTTTTTATTCCGATTAATGTAGCAAGTAACACCGCGGGGCGCAGCTAGTTTAAAATAATTCTGTAAGATATCTATTGTCTTTTATAAAATCTATGATTCTTTTTTTAATTGTTGCTATGATTACGCAATAGGATAATTGCCATTGATTACATGACCGGCTGTTGATCACAATTAACTGAACTTATTAGTACCAGAGAAGGGTGTAAGGCATAGATTTCTGTTGACGTAACTAAATGGATCTTAAACAATAATCTTTTAAACATATCTTCCGATAAATGTTGGCATTGCTACATTATTTTTACCAAACATACAAACAAGTAAACAATTTTAATTAAATTCATACTATGTATGTTCAAGAAGTGATGTTAATTAAAGTGTCATAGATGGCACTTTAATTAACAACACTTCTTGGGCTTTTCTCTACAATAATAATCGTTGTATACGCAGATTAAATAGGGATATAGAGAGGGAACAAATACCGTCGGACCTCGCGAGTAAGGAAAACATTTTGCAACATTATTACGACAAAACCGAGTATTCATAGAAGATAATTGAAGCTACTAGGTACAAGTGAACATAAAAACGTATTCTTACAACACACGCCTTCAGTTTAATAGAAGTACCGCCGGAAATTGAAATGTAGGTACTCCTATCTTTGAATGAGCTCGTACATAATAGGGAAGGAGATAGGACATCCGTTTATGGCAAGAGTACAAAAAATGGTGAAATAACCATGAGAAAATGTCAAAGTCAGAAAATAATGACACAAAACTAGATTTGGTCCGAAACCTTATCGAGACAAAACGAAGACTTTCCTTTTCTATGGATTTCCAAACATTATAATCGTCAACAATATTAAACCAAAATTTATATTCCCATTTATAAAACCGGAAAAATAAAAATACCTAAATGTTGGCGTCTTTATTATATTTCTTATACCTTTCAATATATTGTGAAACTACTCCGATATACTCTTCCGTCGTCAAGTGCCCGGTACCTAATCCGTATTTACGAGAAATCGCGAAGGGTTTCACGAACACTCTGAATAAGGAAATGTCTAGGGATTCCACGAATTACTGATGATATCGAACATTTCAACCAATTTATTTGATAAACATATAATGGAAAAAGACAAGTGCAGTAACTAACTGGTAATCAAAATGTGTAGCTACCTAATATAGAACCAAAAGTAAAGTTTAACTATGAGATGATTTAAACGTCAATATTATAGTAAATAATATTGATAACACTCACGAAAGCTATTATAGTAAAATTATAGTAAATATTTGGGACTGTCATGCGTTGAATTACGTAATAATATTAACAACATAGCAATTTTTATAATCAATAACGAAACGGCATTACTTCCATTTGCGTCGCGCAGTCGGACACCTAACAAAATAAAAATACCTACATGTAATATATTTCCGACGATATCGTCAGAGTTGCGAGCAACCGGTGGATGCAATTGACAAGTTGTCGTTCATTGTGGCGTTCCTTTGTTCAACAGTGGACGTGTTCTGGCTGATGATGATGAATAGATTTTTTAGTTTCCTTAGAAATAAATTTTAAGTACTCGTAAGTATAAGATTATTGCATCATTCTCAAAATAGTCTACCCACTTCAATCGTACATTAAAAATGAACACAAAGCAGACGGTTTCAAAATCCGATATAACACTTCACAAATTGAATTAAGTCTTGCGTAAGTCTTTAATTTAATTCTGGGGACGGCGACGGCGATTTTTGTCATAATTTTGTCCAATTTGTAGCAATTAGACCCAATATTAAATCAGAATGTATCTCTTTTGTCTTCATTTCTAATTAAATATTTCACAGCTATCTCTTTCATAAGATGACAGATCATTTTCTACCATTGTACTTGGACGAGTTTATTTTATTATCAAACTTAAAGAGGCGAAACTTTGTTAAACGCTTGGATACATGCATCAAAATATCATCATCACCTTTAATACACCTAGATACATTAAACCTTTTTTTTTGTACGAATTGGAGATCCAGAGACATTACAAGCACGTGAGTTATTCCCTTACGTTCACGTCTACGTTTACGTTACAGTTTTGGTGGCCCAATTATGGTATATGTATAGTGTGAGACATGAGACAGAACCGAACTTGTTCAAAATTACCTTGTGGCCAATGTAACATTTTGGTTGCAAATTCATGTACGTAACTACCGAATGACGATATGGTAAAAGAAAATAGTCCTCACTGTTGAACTTTTTAAAATACCGACAGCATATAAACATACACATATACATATAAAGGAAACATTATTTTGATTCACAAAAGTTGGTCTTACTAATTTCTATTCTAATAAAACAATAAATATAAGTGCTCAGAACTTCTTTCAATTTACAAATAGTATTATTATTATTGCAAAAAGCTGGTAGGTTCTTAATTACCTTTTTTGTTGTCCATCACAAAGTTACGACATTCCCATTTTGACGGAAACTAAGCTTGCGTCAATTTACTTTGTAAAAACTCTTCTTATCTGGTGTCTTTTATGGGGCATGGCCGCCTCTCTCACCCACACAGTAATTCCTGTAAGCCAGGGTCTTCAATGGGGATCAAATAAAATACGTCGACGTAGGAGCTTGATGTGCCTCGGAATTGATTCTACTATCTTAAAACCAGCAGTAAAATTAACTAAATATATATCTATCTACTTTCTTATATATAAAAATGAATTCCTGTTTGTTAGTCTCGCTAAAACTCGAGAACGGCTGGACCCATTTGGCTAATTTTGGTCTTGAAGTTGAAATATTCGTGAAAGTCCAGGTAAGGTTTAAACGGTGAGTTGGCGGTACGAAATTCGCCGGACAGCTAGTAAGAAATAAACATCTAAGTAAATTAACAGAAGCCTTTCCTAACATTTAAATAAGGGATTGTACCAAAGACTTCAAAACTAATACAAGGGGAGTAAAGCTAACCAAATTGTAATCTATTTCTTTTTACCTGTACTTACGTAACAAGTCTAGCGTCAGACCCACATGTGTGGTTTAACCCGTTTGAAGTATCTTTAGCTTTGATCTAGTTTAAATTATGTTTGGACAAGCCTGAAAGACATGGAAGTATGATAATATAATTAAATAAATAAAACAGTGAGCTGCTGTGTAAGACTACCTCGTCGGTCTAGTGGTCACTAAGCGCAACTAATGAGCACGAGGTCCTGGGTTCGAATCCCGGGTCGGGCAGTGTTACTAGGTTTTTTGATTGCGTAATTTTCAGTAGCTGTACGTCGTCTGAATGTGTGCCCGGTTGATGGCAATAGGCTCGCCCCCTATTACATTGGGATCTATAACATAACTAGCGAAATGTGGGTGTACTACAGGTACACAGTTACACACACCCAGTTCATATGGTGTCTCTGACAAACATATTATTATAAATACAAATAAACCAATTTCATATAAGTGCTTAAAACCTTTCGTAAGTGTAAATGCTACATAGATAAATGAAGTGTCAGGTGTTGCCTTCAATCACTTTCTGTTGAATAATGTATAGCTCGCTGCTCGCCCTCCAAGTGACAAAGGTGATAGCGCTCTTATTAATCACCTCTCACATTACATTAGTGCTAAAGTAACTGACAGTTTCAATTACAACGGTATATGTATAGTAATTGAGTTTTATTTAGAGAAAAACAGAATAAAATTTCTTGTGTGTTTGTAAATTGTACTTGATGGAAAGGCAGAGGTTGTATTGTATACTTTATTAGTCTTGACTTGTCTCTATTACATTTGACTAGTCGCAAGTCTGACATTCATCGAGCCGTCGTCTTCTAGGTGTCGAAAGAGAATGATATCCATATATATTTACGTACGCCTGCATTCCCCAAGGAACAGTCGTTGTAGGCATTCGGAGATATGGTTTACTCTACCACATATACTAATTGCTTTATAGAAGGCAAACATTACTACAAGCAACTTTAAAATACCTACTTAATAGTCTTACTTAATACAAATCTGCCTACCTAGTTTTATTTTTTGTTATCTATAGTTGTAATTTTATATCCATGCTATTTAATTGTAACTGTTTCTAAATACTAGTTTAAGTACCCATATTTGTACGCTTTCACGGCAAAACATAGTGCTCTAACTGTTTGTTTAAAATCTGCTTTATACGTAATAACCTATGTTTCACAAATAAACATTTGATTTGATTTGAAACATTATTCTATATTCTAACCTGCGATTACCAAAGACAACCAACAAGATTAGTACCTATACAATCTCTTCAACTGTTTTGTTGTTCATGGGACCCAAATAAACACTGTTGAAAAACAAAACACTACAGGAAAATCTAAAAATAGAATTGGTAATAGGAACAAATTACAAAAACGTGACATCTCCGCCATAATGTCTGATAGTAGTAATATTAACTACGTAATACGTGAAAAATCGTAATCGACTACTAAAATAGATTAAAAGATTAATTTGATTGCCGGCTCCAGCAATAAAACAGGGACTATGTTCACTTTCCCTAATCCCAATGGCTTTATGGTGTTTCGAGTACCTACATAGTTTTAGAGACAGGCACTCAAGTACATTTACGATCTACATGGATTTATATGAGAGAGATTCGAGTGTCTGTAGACATGTTACATCGACAATAGATGCTGAAACATCTTAAATATATTTTTGAATTGCTATTTAAATTGTAATTGCCCTTTTATTTTCATTGCTTTAGGTATAAGTTTTAAATGATATAAGTTTAATATGTAAATCTAATAACCCCCTAAGACTAAAATGTTATGATGGCAATAGGCTCGCCCTCTATAATAATTTTGTATGTCAAAATTGCATTTTATGTGTTTGTTCATTCAATCTTAAATGGCAATTGATTTGTACAATCTTTTAAGTTCATTCCCCTTTCTAACGTGTCTTAAACCTCCTAGTAAACAATGGAAACATTAACTTTTGAATAGGTACTAAACAAATCAAGGTCGTGAACGACGGAAATCGAAAACCAGTCTATCAACATTGAAGTATCTAAGTTTGTTTATAATTACTTTACACAATAAAAACACGCAAAGTTGTTTTCGTAGCATTACAGAGCTCACAAGAGACCACAAAACTAATAACTTGACTATAATACCGGTAAACTGTGAATCCATGTGTAAATTACATTGTGTATGTGTGTCACAAATATGTAATATAAATTGTGAGCAGTTGTAGAGTTCTGGTATGAAACTCTACAAAAACAATGGACGAGGTATTTTGCGGCCTTAAATACAAAACGCGATGTCTCCATCTCCGTAAGTGTGCTTATATCTCGTGAACCATTTAGGTCAGGCCAGGTTGATGTACAAAGTTATTTAAGCACTCACATTCCACGTTTATATGGGGTGAGGAGGTGTTAAACGAATGTAATGTAGATAGGACGGTTGTTCCGTGTCCCTGAGGTCATTAGCATGGGGCCGCGCCATAAACTTCGATGCAGCAATTTTCTGCGTCATGGCGCCAAAGATTTACGGTCTTGAAAACCGAACGGCGGCCATATTGTAAACAGCCGCGTCGGGCAAGCGAAAATGTACACAATTTTGCAGTAGACATATTTTGTACAGTTGACATTTAAAAACCGTATTTAAAACAAGTTCTTGTGTACAGATAATATGGATTGAAGGTTTACAAAAGTCTGTACATAAGAACATACAATAAATGGCTCTTATAATAAATCCATTATTTTACCTTTGAAGTCTCAACTCAATTCGCAGTTATTGAAACTATAATGAACGAAAAGAAAACAGCACAACCAATGCTTTCTATTGTTACAGAAACATTCAAAGCCTTTTATTATACTAGTTTACCATACAATAAAGTATAAAAATACTTCATAAACTTATACAATGAGCACAATCAAAGGCAATTGCAGCAAAAGGTCGCTGTTGAGCGGATTCTAAAACTGGAAACCTTTCATCAGGACGGAAAGTGCGCCCGGCTACGCAAAGCGCAGGAAATGGGTGGCTCGAGTCAAAACCACAAAAATAAGATCGAGTTTCTTTTCTTTTCATACAAAACGAGCGAGCTGCTGTTAAGTAAGACTGTTTACACTTAGGTATTTCTTTGCAAAAGACTACGCTGCGTGCATATTACATTTCAAGGAATATAACATTTTCTATAGGATATATATAACACCACTTCTGTAATTAATATATTTTGTTTTCACGGAATTGGAAGAAATCGATAAGTAGATAATTGATGCTTCTAATGGAAATTCTGGCATGCTTTTAGTATACTAAGATATGACAATTGGAATCATGTGTAGGTAATGCTATTTTAAAATCCTGAATAGGTATGTATTGAAAAGTGTCCCGCATCGTCTTAGGCTACTACCACTTTAACCTATACGATCGATTGAGTCGTGATAATGTAACAAACAGATAAACACCTTTCACACTCAAAAGGATTCTTGAAATTCAGGCAATTTGTAAGCATCATTTAAGTCGCTCTAGCCGCACTACTACTTGCGGCTTCGCACCAAGATTGTGAGTTAATTCCTAGACTGCAAATGGTTGGGTTCCATAAAGGAATATTCTTAGCCGCCGCCAAGAATTTGGGATTGGGCCTGATAAATAGAAATGAGCTCCTGTCCTCATTGTATAGAATGTATCTATACATTCTTATTGTATGTTATTTTTGTTTTAATATAATATAAAATGTCTCCACGAGACAGGCCTGACCTAGTGTGGAGTCCAGTAGCAAAATTTCTTTAAATTCTCTGTGTAACTAAATTTGTATAACCTAGCCTCATAAGTTTTAGAATTTAAGGAAATGTATTGGATATAACTACTGATAAATAAACTTATTATTATTATTATATCATTATAAAAAGAACCTAGAACTCATTATTTATTAAACAGTAGGTATTCTATCTATAAGTGTCATGGATACAATATATTTAGACTTAAGAGCCACTTTTAATCGCTGACGGAATACGACCGTTAACCAAAACTTATACCTATCCATACAACTTTAGGGCTACCTTCCCCTATTAATCAAAGGTAAGAAAAATGTAGTAACGGCCTCAGAAGCAGATGGGAATGTCTATTACACACGTGCATCACGACCATCTCCCATATTTCGACGAACGTTAAACATTTCTGAAGATTCCTCGTGATACGTGAGAGTTTTGCTGAAACGCCTAACGACTGAGTTAAAGGATAACTAGTAAATTGACCGTTTTGAAGAAATACGTGTGTCTACTGGAATGGAAAACCTGATGAGCCACGAGCTTCTGCGTTTCTTCAATGTGACAAAGGGGTTGTACGTTAAGTTAAACAAAGGCAATAGAGGGCAATAAAGGTAATAAAGGTAATAGAGAAAAAGACAATCGGATCTGATGATATAATCGTCATTCCCCTGAGTGGTTCTAATGCGGGAAAAAAACCAATTGCACTTTTTGTCAAACTTAGGAATTACGAAGAAAAGATAAATACTGAATATGATAATGATAAAGAATATGAATAGTGGTACTAAGTGCTTCGTAAACTCTACAAATGGAATCGTTCTGCAACGGATTACATATTTAAGCGTTCAAAATTGAGTGTGCACCCCAACCGTCTTTATACTTACAGCCTTTATTTAACTTACAATGTTTTTTATGCATGGATGTATGTATGGACGTATGCATGGATGTATGTATGGACGTATGTATGGATGTATGTATGTATGGATGTATGTATGGATGGATGTATGTATGAATGGAAGTATGTATGGATGAATGTATGTATGGATGGTTGTATGTAGGTGAATTTGTTTAGGTCAAATCTTGCAATCTAAATTAGAACCACTTCTTGACATCCGATTGAAATGCATTTGTATACATAAAAAGTTTTGGTGACAATAAAATATTATGGTACTTTTCGATTTAAAAGCTAGTGTTAAAAAGATATTAATAATATTAACTTATTGATATACTGTCATTGCTTACTGCATTGTACTACAGAGTAATTGATAAAGTTATCTCTTAGCTTAGGTATTTAAACTCTTTCGTGCTACAAATTATTTTCTCATCGTACATAATCATTCTGTACAACTGTCACGTCGACTTTTAATACCATTTCGATTCAAGACGAATACAAACCTAATGCAGTCCTCGGACTAACGTTTGATGTTCATTTTTAATTAAATTCTTGTTTTGCTCGTGTGTTGTGCTTAATTAATTTTTCTCTGATCATGTTTCCAACGTATATAATTATAATATACGATCGCCCCCTATTACATTGGGACCTAAAAACATAACTGGCGAAATGTGGATGTACTATATGTGCACTTCTACCTACCCCTTCGGGAATACAGGCGTGATATTTTGTTATTGTTGTTGCAATGTTAATGTTTTCTGACCAACTTTTTTATTTATCTTTTTACTTATCTTTAATTAAAGGTAGAAAATGAACACTGATGTTATTTTAATAAAATACATCGACTGAGCAACGTAAAAAGTCGTTAATATTCCGCCGCAATTGGAAAATGTACCTTTGAAGTGCAAATACGTTGATCGTAAAATTTCAGCGATTCAGAGAGATACTCAAAGTTGTTAACATACATGTAGTGCCTACAATAACTACATACATAATAATTACATGTACTATTAAATTGATATCTTGTTACAAAGGGTAACAAGGTATATATACCTATTCATATTTATTATGTAGCCTTGTGAATACCGGCTTTTAATATAATCTAAAATATTTCGACAGTTTTTTGTTAAAATTGTATCTTTCTCCTGTAGGACCGAGAATGCGTTTTACAGACACGAAATACTGCAAGTTCAGTTACATAGGGACGAATACTAAATCTGTAGTATAAAAAATGGGTGCCGCAACCTTCGGGGTAGCGAGTTTGATCCACACGGAACGCTTAAACAACTTTAACTTATATAATCCCTACTCATATTATAAACGCGAAAGTTTGTAAGTATGTTTGGATGTTTGTTACTCTTTCACGTAAAAACTACTGAATGGATTATAATGAAATTTCATATTGAAGTAGCTGACACTCTGGATTAACAGATAGGCTTATCCCGAAAAAATGTAGCGGGTAACATCGCGGGGCGCAGCTAGTCTACATAATTTTATGTTGTAATGAACCACATACACGTCAGTTTATTTTTTTATCAATACAACAATTACATTAATTACCTACGCCATACATAAAATACACAAAAATGTAAATAATTTGTTACTCGAAATCTAAACATACATTTTTCAGATTTCTGTATGCCTCAAAATGACAGGATCCATTGAGCTTGACAAACGTGGCGTCATAAATTGAGCTGAAACAACAGTAAGTGGGTATGGTAATACCGGCGTCGTACTCCTCAGCAAAATTGCTGTCAACTTGAAGGAATGAAGGCATTAGAGAAACAAAAAATTAAACAGACGTTGGATTAAGGCAGTTAAAGGCGTTTTATAATAACTATGTAAGTTAGCTATTATGTAAGTTAAATTAATTAAGTATAAGGATATAATTTAAATCCTTAAGAACCTAAAAAAAAATACCGAATTGTAGGTGTACTATATGTGCACCTCTGCCTACCCCTTCGAGGAAAACAGGCGTGATGTTTTGTATGTATGTATATATTTTTTTACGCTAAAAGGAACCTTGAACGTTTAAATTTAAATACTGTCTAGATTTTCTGTTTATGGTGTATTGATAAAGCTTTGTTTCAACTATTCTAACGCATAAAGCATCGACATATCACATACATACCGAGATAGACACTCAACAAGGCCCCTTTGTAACCAGAGAACGAGCGAACCCCGCTATTATTCCCCGCTAGCAGACAATCGCGACCACCACACAAATGTATTTGTATTAGTGAAACTTTTCACGTAACTGCACATGTCCGTTACACATGTCTATTGAAAACATTAGAGCCTTCATAGAGTAGACACAATAGCACTTAAAACCGGCAACATGACGTAGAATAATAACGTATACTTGTTTAAAGAAAAATTCTCTTTTGCAGAAATGTTCTATGGGTATGTAGTGTGGTAAGTAACTAATAGCGTCGTGTATAATAAAATAACATTTCATTTTACTTTATTTTATTTGAACAACCAGACAGACAATTTATATAATTAAACATACACGTATACATTCACAATATTTACCTTTCTTTACGTACGTGAAACGGGACAAACATTAATTGAAAACCGCGTATATTTTGTACACTACCTGTGCTACGTCACCGAAAGTCTCTCTGTTCATAACGAAAATATTTGCTGCAGTTAAATACAATGGGCGCTGCGAGAGGCAGAGCATCATCAAAATTACCTTCGCTTGTTTGGCCTCCATTAGCTCCCAACCGCAACTGTAAACAGATGCAGACATTTCCAGCCCCGCGGAGATGAGGAGCTCCCCTCCGAAACAGTACAAGAACAAAGGCATGATGCCTGTCACTCCTGTCAGGATCGTATTCCTGACGTCCCACACGTTCATAGTCTGTAGCGTCGTTACCAGCACTACAGTCATACTGAGGAAATGTACTCCGAATATTACTTTATACAGATCTCTGATTTTCTTATGGTAATACATAAGAAACTGGTGATGTTTCACGCAGAATCTTAACAGCTCATCAATAGACTCGTTCTTTATTTCTTCATCGGGATTGTTCCGAGATTTTTCGTTGTTCACTAAAATTGTGTGAATCTCGTCGAGTGTTTCCGAGATAGCATAGAAATGTCCTAATTCGTGGGTGACTAATGTGATGAAAAGCACAATGTAGCCGGTCTGATTTATTGCTGAGAAAGCGGTGGCGACACATGTAAGGCCGAATGTTATTTCAAAAAATGGTGTTTCGTACTTAGGGCTGAGACCTGAGAAAGACAGAAATGTATTTCGGGTGATTTACAGCGACATTGTTCACTGTACTTCAAGGTCTAAAATAAAGGATATTATAATATTTTGGACAAATCGGTTCGACAATATTTTTACATTTTGCGCAAATATTTATATTTCAAGACCTCAATTGGTTTTGGTTTATTGTGGTCAATATTTAGAACAAAAATCAAGTGAGCGTTAGTCATCTTTACGAAGGATAGAGAAAAGACAGCAATAGATACTCATACCGTATGTTTCTCCTGGCGTGGTGGGCAAATATCTATCGTTTCCAAACACGGTGAAGAGGAAAGGCATCAGCAGATAGGTTATATGCGTGACTGCTTGGTTGACCACCACAAACCATGATGCGTAGCGTGCCCGTCGCAAAGTACTTAACATTTTCCTCTTGGCTGCACTGTCGTTTGGTATCGAAGACAATCCGTAGTGGCTTAGCTCAAACACAGTCTTTAGACGGGACCTAAGAAAAAAGGAAAGTAGTTTGACTCATATGTTTCGTATTACACATCTATAAAATAATTATGATGCTGTTCTATTTAGCTATATTTTTTTACCCAATGTAAAAAAATCTTTAAGTGCTCATTTTATGCTGACAGCTTCTTGGACTAGTACTCGCTAAGCATGAGGTCCAGAGTTCGATTCGACGTCGGGCAAAGTGTTATTATACATATTACATTATAGAAGTCTAGATTTGTGCTCGGTTAATGGCAATTGGTTCGCCCCTATTGCTTTAGGACCTATCTGGCAAAAGTGAGCGTTCTATACACTATAGTCTTTGGCATACCTTGATGTCCACATGAAAAAGAATTTCGAGAGTGGCACGGTGGTCGCACTGATGCAGTTTAAAGCTTTGAACGTCTCGATTTTGTCTGGAAACACCTGGACCAGATAGATGAGCTGACTCAAGCTGCCGACGTATATGAACGTACTTGCATATATCAACATCGCCATCACAGAGAATATTGTTACATCTGATAAAGTAAAATGAGATCGATATCTTTAAAATAATATCAGTAAGTACCTAAATAAAAATAATTGAAGATCTTTAGTTGTAACCTTCCAAACTTCTGTTCAAAGGACAACGGTAACGTTTTGAAAGATCATGCATACTATCTAGGTAAGTATTACTAATATTCCAAACGCGAGATGTAACTGATCGTTTTATACACTAGTATTCACAGCACAACGGCAGACCAAATTTTAAAATTCGAATCTTACTTCGTTTTTTATCGCCAAAAACATTATGGATGCCAACTAATTGTTGTATAGAGCTGACCATAGACTTAGCAGCTTCCACTGGGTCTTCAACATACGATATCTTTTGAATATAATTTCCAATTTTTTCTTTGAGCATATTCATTGTCGGTCTACTAGAGGCGTACTGTGTAAGACACTAAATTTCTCTAGTTTAATACCTCCAATTAACACCCAATTATTAAGGAAAGCAATCATGTAAATTGTGTGTCATAAATTGCTTTAAATATTACGATCGTAAAATTATAGAAAATAACGACAATTAATATTTTTTAATTAAACGCTGTTTTGTTTCGGTATTAAGATAAATACCTACCTTGTAAATGTTTTTAAATTGAACTCACTTATTAAAACTTTATCAATTTTTAAGGGGCCTAAATACTTAGGTAGTAGTTACGTTATTAATTTGTTTTTTTTAAGGTAAGGTCTGAAAACATCTAAATGAAAAAATACTTTAGTAACCCGATTTTGTTCGCGGGGTACTCAGTTATTTATGATAGTTGACCTCTTTATCTTTTAAAAAAATGTTGAGGCTTTGGAAAATTTATTAGGCAATCAGCAGGTCGGTAACGGGGCTGACTGCCCAGGGGGCGCAAACGATCGTATCGCTTTTCGAGTAGGCTTTAGATATTAATAATGAACCTTACAATATTTCAGTTTACGCACTTTAATTTTAGACAAGCATTTGTTTAGTCGTCAGTCCACTTAATATTATTATTTATACTTAGATTAACAATTGTTTAGCCAATTATAAGTAACAAAACAACTTCAACAACTTGTAATTAGAAACCAAATAGGTCACTACCTGCTTGTGTTAAGGTAGCTTCTGTTTCTGTTACTTAGTTTCTAAGTTTAGCAATAACTTCAAGTTAAATATCATGTAAATAGTAAATAAATACCTTTCCTTGTTATGAACAGTTTTGTCGCTATAATATTTTAAAGCAAACCGAGTGTTGTTTACCTAAGCACCCAAGATTCTAATATTACCTGCATAATACGACTACCGCCGTGGCTAAACGATTGGACTGCTGCGCTAATGGTTGCGGGTTCGATTCCCGCACGTGGCAAAACTTTGTGCGAACCACAGATGTTTGTCCCGAGACTGGGTGTTTGTATGTGTGATATTTCATGTCTGTGAAACGCACTCGCAACACAGAAGAAATTTAAAGTGCGGGGCGACGTTTTTAAAAAAAAAAGGAAAATGAATATTCAACTGAAAATAAGGAACTTCGTCCGTAAATTTAACATAGGTTACGGTTAGGTTGGTACTTAGTTACAATAAATTCTGGTTCATTGATTTCCTTAGGCACTGTAGCACAATCGTTATGTTACGGTACCGGAATTCTGAATCAGAGACGTAAGTATATACCTAAGTTACGGTAACTTATTCAGCACATTGGTAAATGGGTAGGTTCATATAGGGTATTTACCTATATATAGGTAGGTAGGTACAAAACCGCACCTAAAATAATAGATAATGATTGTTGCTAGTATCACGGAACGCTTTATATACCTAGTCATAAAGGAGATTCACAAAGGGTAATTATATATTACTAGCTGTTGCCCGCGACTTCGTCCGCGTGAATTTCGTGGTATGAAAAATAGATGTTGGCGGATTCTCAGACCTACTCAATACGCTCACAAAATTTCATGAGAATCGGTCTAGCCGTTTCGGAGGAGTATGGGAACGAAAACTGTGACACGAAAATTTTATATATATAGATAGATTAACTAGGTAAACCAACGAAGGTAGGATTTACAATTCCTTCTACCCAAATCAAAACTTGACTTTCTTTCAAGTTTAGCAACAATAAGTTCTTTCCTTTATCTTTGTTGGCACAAACTTTCGGTAACGCTTCAGTACACTGAGTTCCTAACATCATTTTAATTTCATCCCACACAAAAATGTACACAAGGCTCGCCAATCCGCCAGCCAGGCGAGTTTCGGGCTAAGGTATTTAATTACTTTTAACCGTCTCGTTTCGCTGACTGGATAAATATGGCAGCTCGCCAAATTAAATAATATTTTACAAAGGTAAGTTACGTAGATATGGGTACCTCTACATAAGGTTTGAAAGTTTACATTTTGACCCTACCTACTTAGTTTAAATTTGCTTATTTTTCAGATTAAGTACACTAATCCTTAATACATTTATGATGAAGGAAAAACGGCTGTAAATAACGAAATAATAAATAAAATTTAAATAAATAAATAAATAACGCGCTGAGATGGGGGATTAGCCAGGATGGAGATAATTAATCGAGCTTCACCTTATTTCTCAGGAGTTTTCACAGGAAATACCTATTTATTCTGTAGATGCCTACATTAATAGTAGCCACTATAACCACAATATGTCGGTATTGCACTTTGAAGAAGTAAGTTGAATCTGAAGCCAGTCTCATTGTCTGATTACTAACGATTCCGAGAAAAGCGTTCGTTTTTTAAATGAAACCTTGCGTCGTGTCTAGTTACTACAGAAAAGGTTTTAATTTCCGCCTCGAACGAGCGGCAATGGAATGAATCGAGCGAGGTAATTACTTCTGCTGCCGTTACCTTCTTGTCCGGTCTAATGTTACATAGGTAGTTAGACTCTTCACAGGCAGTTAGTGAGTTTCTTGCGTGAAGATAACATCTTTTACTAAGCACAGAGCACGCCGGCTTAACGCCCGTCACCATGGGCGTCGCCAGGATTTCCTTCAAGGGGGTGCATAAAGTACATTTGCATTAGTAACATACACACTGTTACACAACTAATACAAAATGTAGAATAAATTAACTAGACGCCGTCGTCTCCTTCTACGAGGAGGTGATGTGCACAACGGAGGTGGCTGAAAGAGAAAGGGAACGAACAACCTTCCAGCCTCTCCGCGCTAGGCGAACCGGCGGCTTCAGCCTCCATGAATTGCCGTCCTGCGGGCGACAATCTTGGGGCAGTTCGACGCTCGCAGTAGTTAAGCAATTGGAATGCCGCGCTAAAGGTTGCGAGATCGATTTCCGTATGGGACAAAAATTGTGCGATTCACTAATGTTTGTTCCGAGTATGGGTGTTTGGTGTGTGATATTTCATGTTTTTGGAACAAACCCACGATTCAGGAGAAATTATGTATGGTGCGGTTTTATAAAACAAAAAAAATGAAGTACCTATGTCAGAACCTGCTAATCGTCACGTAGCTTAAAAAATTGCATAGTATCTACTTACTTCTTAATAATATAATGTATAGTTGGAGGTAACAGGTAATTAAGTACGTAATTACCGTTGAATATAGAACGTACATGAAGGCTGTGTGCACACTAAATTCAATTGTCACGAATCGGTCCACAATTTAAAACTGTTCAGACATTAATCCTGACAAAAGTAAAACGAGCACGCTCGGGCCATCTTCGTCAAGCTTACTTTGATCCAAAGACAGATGCCCGACCTTGATAGGTAGGTATATCTCCGTACTTTGTCCTTTCTATAGAACTGTGGCTTCTAGTGTTTACCCAATTCAATTAATTCTTTATTTTTAGTTCTTAACTTTTGTAAACACTCTTCGGAATTAATTTTCATGCGAGTACAAGATTTTAGTATACCTAATAACTTTCGTGAATGTTATTCATATTATTTACTGTATATTCCGGTTATAGCCGAACGTTCGGCTCGCGACTCTGCCGCGTAACCAGCTCACGAATAAGGGCTCCGGTCGAGTTTGAAACTAGTCGGGCATTCCCGAATACACCCGTGAGTATAACCGGAATATACAGTAAACAAGATTTTAGTTTTGAATTGATACATACTTACCTACGGTGATCGTAGTAGTTACCTACCCTGTTCTTTTTGAAGTGATAACTTCTTATTGGAGGGTAAACTGCTTCGTAACGTAAAGCGTTATGGCGCTACTAAGCTAACTTACTAACCCTCAACATCCAGAAAACATCATTTTTACAATTCTCTTTTGCCAAAATCAGTCCTACAGCTATAAGTCTCAAAGCACACTCATGTGATAATGCCAATTACTCGACACAATGCTCGTGTCTCCCAATTACCCAACAAAAAACAATGAAGTATCTGGGTGTGATACTGGATGAAAGACTTAGCTGGCGCCCCCACATCGAGCAAACGTCCTCCCGAGTTAGAAAACTCATATGGGCGTTCAAAAAACTACGACAAGTGGCCGACTTCCAACTCCTACGCAATATTTATCAAGCACTGGCACAATCAATTATAAGCTACTGTATCACGGCATGGGGGGCGCCTGCAAAACCTACATGATAAGCCTCGAGAGAGCTCAACGATCTCTGTTAAAAGTAATGACCTTCAAGCCATACCGGTTCCCTACAAAAACACTGTACGAAGATTGTCAAGTACTTACAGTGAGACAACTTTACCTTCTCAATCTCATATTGACACAGCACACAATCACACCGTTCAAAGAAGGAATCAAACATAAAAGAACCGTCGGTAATGTATGTAGCACGATCAAATGCAAGACCGTCTCGGCACGTCGGCAGCGACTATTCCTATCTGCATATGTGTATAACAAAACAAATAAAATTCTAAACTTCAACCCACAAACTAAAAATAAAACTAAAAAGATACTTAAATCATGGCTTCAAACACTTGATTACGTACAGACGGAACACTTAATCAAAGAACAGTACTCATGACAATAACACTCACTCACACACACACACACACACACATACACATACATGCACACAAACAACACAACCCATACATACTTACGCACCCTCACCACACCACTCAGCAGAATACTCAGACCACAAAAGAGCAAGCACGTCAATCATTTTTTTATTTTTTTATTTTTTTTTCTTTCTCTATTTACTTTTACCTATAGTTAACCATTATGTACTTAGATTTTATTGCACATAAAGTGTTGTTCCAAAAACGGGTGAAGACACTGGCTCCTGTAACACAGGTCTCACCTAGCTCAGGAGCCAGGGCTTCCAATATAATTGTACCTCTTTTTTATGCCAATAAAACATTATTATTATTATTACTATATCTGGCTTCCCTTTCTCTCACGCATACGTCATTCGATTAGTTGAAGTTATCACTTCTGTCTATATAGTCCCGAGACGCACGATTTTTCTTAAATAACATTACTTCTTATTTAACAGTGTGTTATGTGTTACCTGCAGTCCACGGTATGTTACAGGCCCGGTAAGGAGACGAACCGGATAAAAATTGTGAGTAATTGATACTATATTTGAAGATTGAAGAAGCAGCTTATCACAGCGACGGTTCAGCTAAGTCTTTCATAGTAGGTTATGTCATTTTTTTTTTAATTCTTCAGTTGGGCCGAAAAAACAAAAACATAAACCCTCACCAAAATAAGAAGACACAAATTTTATAGTAACTATTTATTGCATAGCTTTAACAACACAAAGAACGGACATTCAGATTAACAAAATACAAAAATTCTCGAATACTTTGTACCTGCGCTTTAAAAAGCCAAATTGCATATTTTACACATTACACACATCACTTCTAATAAGTCATTCCATGCACTCAATATACACCTATGTACAAACAGAAATACTAATATCAGGCTACTTTCAATTGTTTTTGTTGGATGGGCTACATGAGGTTCTTCTTCTGGCGTAGACCGAACGGCATCCGTTTCTGTTGGAAGGCGGGCTTGCCGCGATTAAAGTCTTGAGGTTTTGGCATCGTTATTTCAGTGTTCAATATCTGATCCAACGTCTACAACAAATACACAAGATTAATCAAATAAGGAAATATAGCAAATTCAATATCAAGAAAAAGTGGCACGTAAACATGGGCGCCAGGGGGGTGCACTTTTACCCCCCCTGGCATGCAGGAAAATACATAGATTTTTTGTTCTTTATCAATTTATTTTAAATGCACCTTCAGTCCCCTTCTATCCATATTTTTTTTAATGTGTTTAATGAAGCCAATGCGTCTAGTCAATTTATTCTACATTTTGTATTAGTTGTGTAACAGTGTGTATGTTAGTTACTAATGCACCCTCTTGCGATATATTCTGGCGGCGCCATGCACGTAAATATGAATAATATTAATCAATAAGTTACCTTATTTTCAATTAGTCCACGATCCGTCAAAGCTTTCTCGATATTGTTAAGCTCTTCGAGAACGTCTTTATTTTTACTCTTCTCCGCCGCTTGGCGTACACTTTGCACCTAGAAAAGACAACACTTTCTTGATTTTTAATTCATAAATGTTTGGTAAAAAATGTATAAAAGATAATTTTAACAACATACAGTTTCTTCGAAGAATGTGTGTTTATCCTTTTGTAGAGGGCTGTCGATGTCTAGAACCGCTCTTAGTATCGGCAACGCATCACTTACTCTTCCTACATCTGCTAACGCCATTGCCTGTAAAAAAATGAAAATAACTCAAAGCCTGACAGTATATAAATACAACAACATATATAAATGAAGTACAACAAAAAAAACTCAAAAGAATCTCACAAGTTATAGTTATAACTATGTTTTAACGCCAGTATTACTGCCTGCCCATTTACCATGAACTCTTAAAATAAAACTATTTACGAAGTGGCGGCGTCTCGCTTCCACATCGTTAACTGTCCTGCTTTAAGAGCTCATGGTAAAGAAGCTGTAGTATAATATTTTCAGCAATTGGTTTATTTAGCTGGTATTACTTTGATTTCAGGGTAATGCCCTGCTTTCAATTTTCGTTCAGTAGATTATTAAGTTAAAACACAAAATGTATTGAACATACCTTAATATTCCTAATTGTAACGTAATGCTGTTTCTGAGATGATATTGATTCCAGTGCTATGTGTGGAGCACCTTGTTTCAAAGCTAAGGCTAAAAAAATAAAAAGTAGAATTAAATAAAAATATTGTAATGTTGTTTTATGAGTTAGGAATATTATAGATTAAAATAATAGGTACAGGAAACAGAACAAACATAGTGTTATTGCTTGTGGGAAAACTTTTAATGACAAAACTTAAATATTTATTTGCTAAAAATATATGGGACTTTCCCTTGCCAAAAGCAACCTGATGTCTAAGATACTTCTAGAACATTTAGATATATTAAAAAGAGAACAATGTGTTAAAATATAAATTATAAATACCTGCAAAATATGTGCTTGCTCTTCTCACAGGCATAGTTCCAGAATTCGTCATGTCAGACCACAGTTTAGATGCATACTCCAAACTCTTTGGTGTGTTCTGAAATTAAAACATGCTGTGTTATTATGAAAATTTTACACTCCACTGAATAATTCGGATTTTATCTAGGATAATTTAACTTTTTGTCAGTAATATATTGAGTAGTGATAAACCTAGTGTTTGTCTGATAAATAGCAATAGAATAATAGCCACTGCATAGGAGTAGGAATGTGTGAGTGAGAAGGTATACTGCTGCTTCTTCTTCTTATTGTATGGTTGATGGAACCTAGCCTATATAACCTACAGTCAGAGTTCAAACCATATAGTAGACCTCTGACATGGCTTTACACACTGTTAAAAATCTCTCAGGAGTGCTGGTTTCCTTATAATGTCCATCCATCACTGTTTTTAGCAACTGATAACTAATTTACTGTACATGAATTTGAAAATTGGTGTGAGCTGAGGTTTGACCTTGCAACCTTTGACTTTGTAGTCAGATGGTTATACCCATCAGCTATCAGTGCTATGGCATACTGCTGTCAAAGAAGAAGACCTCTGTCTTTCCTCCAAGGATTACATTGTTTTTTTTTTGTTTTTCTTTTAAAAAACGTAGTCCCACACTAGAAATTTCTCCTGTGTCGTGGGTGCGTTTACAAACATGAAATATCACCTACACAAACACCCAGACTCGGAACAAACATCTGTGGTTCACACAAAGTTTTGCCCTGTGCGGGAATCAAACCTGCAACCCTTAACGTAGCAGTCCAATCGCTTAGCCACTGTGCTAATCAGGTAGGTAGGTAGGTATTTATATACATATGTATGGAAATAACTCACTTGTTTGTAGCATGCTGCTAATATTAGTACAACAGAGTACTTAGGGAATTTGGTCATGTTAATCTGTTTCTTCTGCACATTATTAAACACTTGGTACATCTCATCATACATCTCATGGCTGTACAGCAGGTCTAGTAGTATGTGGCTTGACACTAGCTGGTCGAAAAATCCATCATTGGTAGGGTCATTATAGCACTGGAATTAAAATGTAATTATGTAAGACTCAGATACAATATATTTTTCACATGTAAATTGGATCTCAACCACCAAGTTGAACTATGGCTTTTCTTTTTCAGTTATTCAGGACATTTTCTCCCCACCTAAATTTGTGGATATAATTAGTTCCAAGTAGGTATTTAAAAGAAGGTTAAGGCCCATAATGAATAACCACAAACACTTGATTCTTGACTACTGAAATTGGTTCATATAAAAATTTAATTTATTTCTTAATATTTACCTGTAATGCTTCAGTAGGTGCATCCAAGAAATGGAACATTCTCATCACAACTGGCCCAAAGACAAACGACCCAAACCTAAACTCAGAGTTCTGAGAATTAAACCTGAAATAAAATAATGGAAATATTATGCTTTTTTAATGTTTAGGGATTTGTGGTAAGTTCCAGTCCACTGGATAGTTTCATAAGTCTGGGCTGGCAGATAATGGCAACCTAGAAACTAAACTAATTAGTATAGGATATTAGTCTAACCTTTTTTTTTTTTTTTTTTAACGTGAGGGAAATGCGTTACGCATTCCCCGCCGCTGGGAGGCGACGGGGATATGTGGGACTCTCCCCCGTGAACCCAATAAGATCCACAGGGGCATACCCACTAAAAACCTCACAATTGCCTGCTTCAGCGCATAATTGGCGGGGAGGCGGGATCGCTATAGCATTCTACCGCCAACCCCGCCAGCGCTGTCCACCCTGTAAAGTGGGGCGGATTCTTCGCTCCCCCCTATGTAGAGGTAGGGGGGTACAGGACTTCGGCGCAGAGACCGTGCAATGCAGAGGTGGGTCTCCCAACCCAGCCTCCGCGGCCTCTGCTCAGCGAGGGGACGCCAAGTCCGTCTCCTCGCTGTCTCTTCGGCGCATGGGTGCGCGTCACCAGAGGGAGAAGTGGGCCATATCAGACAGACATGGGCACCACCTCCCCATCCGTGGCAGCCGGAGTGGGGGTCGGCCGCAGAACTGCGGCCTTCCCCTTACCCTTTTGGGGCACGCCAGCCCGACAGGGCTTGGTGCCAATCGGGTGGTCGGCCATGCGATCCGCAGCAGCACAGGCTGTGCAGTGCGGATCCCTGGCACACAACTTGGCCAGGTGGCCGACCTCGCCGCAGCGGTAGCACTGCGTGCGGCGATCCTCTTTGGACGTGCAGACGTGCTGCACGTGCCCGTTGAGCAGGCAGCGGTAGCATCGGGTGGGCCTGGCATCGAGCAGTTTGACCTGCGCCGAGACCCAACCGACCAGCAACCTGCTCCGGGCCACCTTATTTGCGGCTGCCACAGGGCAGCGCACCCATACGCTGCCAAGGCCGGAGGGGCTTCGTCGAACCTCCCCCGCCTTGACCTCGTCAGCCGTGCAGCCACCCGTACGGGCGACTGCGGCGACGACACCTTCCGGAGTCGCCGAGTCATCCAGCCCAGAGATGCGCATCTCTGCGCATTTAGTGGGCCTGGAGACCCGGACATCTTCTGCACCCAGTGCTTCCCTTAGCTTTTGCGCGAGGGCGTCGGCCTTGCCGCCGCTGTCCGCCCCCGGCAACTCGAAAATGCGGGCCCCGGTCACCGCCGGTCTGTAGCGCAGGCCGGTGATGCCGAGGTCCGCTAAGGGCACCTTTTCCATGGCCGTCGTGAGGACGGCCGCGTAGGAGAGGCCGCGCTCCACCGCGCTTGGCTGCAGCGTAATCACTACAGCCGACGAGCGCGGCACGCGCAGCCTCGGTGCCCTTTTCTTCTGCGCCTTACGTGGCGCCTCCTTCTTCTTGCCCTTTTCCTTTGGGCCACCCGAGCCTTTGTTGTTGGGCGGTTCGGGCTTCTGCTTCTTCCCCTTCTTGACCACCGTGGTCCAGCCCTCCTCCAATAGGATGGGGCTGGCAGAGGTGGTGGTCTCAGGGGCGGCCGTCGTTCCGGAGGTTGAAGGCTGCGGAGGCTCCGCAGCCTTCTTCTTTTTGGGCGGCTGCTTCTTCCCCTTTGACGGGTTGGAAGCAGCGGCCTGCCGCTCAGCAACAACTGGAGAGGACTCCGTTGCAGCCGGCGAGTCTGCGCGCCTTCTGTCCGCCGCAAGGGGTGGACGGGTCTGCTGCTCTGCTGCGAAGCGCGCGTCCACCATGGTCTCAACCTGGGCCAAGATGGAGCGCGTCAACTCTTCAGCGTCCTGGGTGGGGGGACGCACCGAAGCAGCAGCAGCGGCCTCAGCCGCACCCTGCTTCCTATTAAGCTCCTTCACTTCGCGACGGAGCTTTTTTATTTCTTTGTAAAGGCTGTCATTTTCAGCCTTTACTGCGAAACACGCCCGTTGGAGCACCTCCGTCTCACCGGTGGTGTTGCGTTTGATGAGGAGCTCCACATCGCGGCGGATACGTCTTGCGGAATCGTTAAGAATCCGCACGTATCCGCCCTTCAGGTTGCCGGACTTGGCGGCAACCTTCGTCACCAGCTTCAGGCAGTCTTCGACCGACTCCTGGACGATGACGCCCAGTCGGTCCTGGAGCTCCGACTCATCCGACTCTTCCATTTCCCGGATCCGGGCCTCTTCTCTCTTCTGGGCAGCGGCTTCGGCGCGAAGGATTTCCTCCTCCGCGTCCAGCTGCCTCTGCCGGGCCTCCTCGACCTTCAGCGCGGCCTTCAGCTCGGCCTGAGCCTTGGCTGCACCGACATATTGGCCGGTGGTAGGCGGTCGGCCCCTGCCGCGCTTAGATGCGCTCCCCGAGCGCGACCCCGGGCAAGACTTCGCGCCATCAGGCGATGGCGAAGTGGAGCGTGGCCGTTTCCGCTGGATGTTCTCCAGCGCCCCGGCCACAGACTCATCAGCGCTCATAGGGCTCGGCACGTTGCCGTCCGAGGACGGCCCCGCATCTCCCCCTATAACGCTCCTCGAGCTCGCACGGCTCGAACGCCTCGAACCACCCTCACGAGTGGACGAGTGACACGGGGTGCCCCCCCCAGAATACGAGGGGCAGACGGGCCCAGAAGGGCCCGCAGAGGATTCCCCAGCCGCGGAGCGGCCGGTACCTCCCTGGGGTAGTTTTCTATTTACCGGTGTCATCGCATAGTAGTTCCTTTTTGTTTATCCAGGGGTATGGTCCCCTGAGACGTCCTCGGGACGGGGTTCACCCCCGCCATCCAGCCCACGGCCAGACGTCAAAGCACGAGCTTAGGGTAATTTTATAGTGTTTTCTTCACGCGGCCCCCAGCCAATAAAGGCAAGAGACCCCCGTCCCTGTCCCAAAAGGAACAGGATTACGGGTTCGGCCGGCGGTGGCCAACTGCCATGCCCGACTGCCACTCTCGTGAACAGCCGGACCCGCCGCCCGCGCTCGTAACCACCTCCCCCTCCAGAAGGAGAGGAGGAAACAAGCACTCCGCCGTCGCCGCTGCTCGGAATAAGTCCGAGACGCCGAACGGCACTCCGCACCTCGCAAAACCGCAAAGTGCGGACCGACACGACGGTGACCAAAAGATCGCCGTCCGGCCAGACAAAAGGCGTCTGACCAGACCCGCCGCTATGATCGCCTCTCTCGCGAGAAGCAATCCCAACTCAGCCGGTCGCTAGTCCGCATCCCAGTCATGTCTGAAAACAGACACGTACCGGGAGCGAACTTCCCCACCCCCCCAGCGACCGACTATGACCGCTCCTCAATGAATGAGGAGCGATCCCACGTGTCTGGTTTTGGTCCGCGCCGGTAAAACCGGTACCGCGCATATCTGCGCGGCATTCCCCTATCCGCCACCCGGGGACGCGCCCGGTCCGAGACCAGACAACTCGGCCAGCCGAAGCTGCCGGGATATTAGTCTAACCTACCTTAGGTTAAACTAACATCCACAGGTTGCCATTATCTGCCAGCTTAACTTAACTCAACTTAACCTACCTATCCCATAATAATTATGAAATTGAATGTGTACTTTACAGTAGGTAAAAACAAATAAAATATTCCATGTTATAATAAAGTTTTCAAGCTCACTTTTTTATCATTTTCAAAATAAGATCCAAATCTGTAGGTTCTGCTATGTGCGCCATATTCTTGAGGTCTTCTGTGAATATCATATTCTTCGAGTCTGACACAAAGTCATTCATCTTTGCTTTGAACTTGTCAGCATAGCTCGCAAACTGTTCCTTTGCCTTCTTACGGGTTATGAGATAGCCGTCGATTCCTAACGCGGCAGGCGAATAAAGGTTTTTGACTAAAAATCAAAATAAATATTAATGAAAACGTTTAACAAAGTTAGGGATAATATAAATCTCAAGATTATTATGAGAATATGATTGATGAACTAACCATCGTCTAATTATTTGAATTTATTAGTTATAAATTACGAACCTTGGGTTAAGTGGAAGCTTCTGCATGGTGCTGCAATACGTAAATTTGATAAGCTATTTTTTACTAGTAAATTAACAAATAGAGACATTTTAGTCAATAGTTAAATATTAATATTGATACTACCGATACCGAACCGACGAACAACAAAATTTAGGTTAGGTCATAAAGATAGACCAAAAGCAACTTTATAGACAGCTGCTGTCGCTGTCACGTCTGCCACTGACAGTCAAGCAATTTATTTTTATTCTTCTTTGTCTATGGTTCCAAGCCTTGTTGTCTTCGATCAACATACTTTGATCTTTATAGTTTAAGGCTAAGCCCACACTAGAGTTAAACCACCGCAGTTTTAAATTGTCTGACAAGGAATCTAATACAAATGATCGCGAGGGAAAAAACCACTAGTGCGGCAGCTTGTATTAATTTAAAAATGTTTTTTTAAAACTGCGGCGGTTTAACCGCAGTGTGGCCTCGGCCTAATACGTACATAAAGTCACGCCTGTGTCCCAGAGGAGTAGGCAGAGACCACGGTTTTCCATTAGTTCAGTAAGTAGTTTAATGTTAATAATTGTATACGATAAAAATTAAAGTATACATTGTTATACATTACATTAGTATACATTATAGAGTCTGACAAACGAAAGTAGACTGCAAAAGCGCGGCAGATTTAAAAAATATCTGTATGGCAACCTAAAAATTAGTATGCAATACCATAGTTTGATACTTTGGATGATTTATACGTATCTTTGATTAGACGTAGTAGTCTAAAGTTGTGAAATTAAAAAAAAATGGTTTGTATTATAATCAAATCTAATGCCAGTGATAATTCAAAAATCAGTTTACTTTGTCTGACTACTTTGTATGTAGCAATCTGAGTAAAAAAAAACAACATTATTCTAAAATAATTTGGTTTATTCGCTAGTAAAATATGAATCAAAGACATCTATATAAAAAGATTCTTTAGCAATCACTATTTCACAATAGCAATTACAATATATTATCGTTTATAAATAAATCGTTTTGTGTAAAAGATAACATCCTAATAAACACGAATTTAAAAAAGTATCAATATTATAGCGTCATACTAACCTAAGAAATCTAACATGGTAACACCACATGTAAACAATCTTGTTTTTATTTGAATTCGGCTTCTTTCTTCTGTTGTTTTTCTCGGAATTTAGAAATCGTAAGAAACAGGACCTATTCACTTTTGAGTAAGTAAATTGCCATATAAAAGGTTTGCAAATAATTCGAGTGTCTACTTTCGTTGGCCAGACTCTAATATAAGTGGAATCATGAAGTATGTACTTCTTTTGTCTATGGTGGAATTATAAAAAAGATGATTGAAAACAATTCATAATTTAATTTTAACTATAATTATTTTATATGATTTTTCCTCAGATTTTTCCGAGAATAGCATTTTCTTTTTCTCAATCACGAATAGACTAGACAAATTTCGAATCCATAAAGTATATCCATAAACCATTAGCAAATTACAAACCTGTGTACAACAAAAAGTGACGTAACGTAATATAGTAAATTGTAACAATAGAAATGGAGGTGTTTACGTGAAAATATAAATTTAAAATTATTTTTATTTAATTTCACTTAAAATGTTTGACTATTAGCTTAATATTAATAAGGATTGGCGTCACTAAAGTGAAAAGACTTATGTTCAAGTAATTTATTTTTATAACCTAAGAAGTGCTGTGTGAGTTATTTAGCGAATCTGACAATATTTTTATATTTAGTGCACGAAATGATACGAAAGATCTATTGATTTGATGAATCATCTGTGAAACAGATGCGATTAATGTACGATTCAAGAAATTGTGGAAGTTAATAGAAAATTGTGTAACGCAAGAAACCATATTTCCAATATTAATTATTACATTTTGGTTTCCTGTGTTACACAATTGGAATCTTCTTTTAAGTATTCAAACCATGATTAATTTATTAAATAAGTTTACATGCTGTTCATTCAAATGCAACTACTGAACTGATGTAAATGTTGTATTAGTCATGCTTTGAATACTGATATGGTAAAATTATTCTTAATATCTTCATGCTTGCTATTGCAAACATGTCTATATTAAGAAGCAATAAAATGGAAGATTTCATAAACAACTTACAACTGTATTTATGTGTATTTAAACTAATTAGCACTATATTTTTTCTAGCCAGCACATAGTGGTAATGATATGAAGTCCATTACAAATTATTAGAGATGGACGGAAGTGTTAAGTGACACATTGATCACTGGACATAATGACTGGACAATATAATATGATGGAGGGATGTATGATGAGAGGTCAACAATCAACATGAAAAGTATTGACGACTGAGTAATGTTGGACCTGATGATAGTGGCAGGGTGGAAATGTAATCAAAGATATAGTTAACAATACTTATGTCTAGACGCGCAAGCAGTCAACTTCATGAGGGTTGTGATAATGTGTCCTTCATTAAATGCACAATAACATTCCAAAACAGGGTCTTTGAGCAACATTCATGAAAGTGACACCAGGCTAATGCTTTTTTACACATCATATTGTGTTTTTTTTTTATACTCAATCTCCTTCAACCCTTTTTTTTATTATTAAAGTTGGCTTCAGTAGTTGTAACATTATTTGTTAAGAAATATAATTATGGTATATCTTTACAGATAAGTGGTGCTGTTCTTACAGAATTTATAAAGTGCTAATTAAATCATTAGTCATTGCAATGGCAGAAAACAGTTACAGCAGACATTCTCAAAGCAAATCTACAAAGTACCAGAAAGAAAAAGAAATAGTGATGAAATCCAAATCTCGGAGATCTAAATATTCAGACCACAAATATCCTCAAGTGGAGTCCAAAACACCTCCATTGCCCACAAGAAGCACCACAACATTAGAGGAATTGTTAAAAAAGAGAGAATCTCTTAAACAGGAATTGAAAAAAATTGTAAAACATTCTGATAATGCAGTTAGTAAAGACACTAAGGCCAAAAAACGTAGGCATTCCAAAGAAGACTATTCATATGAAATAGTTGGTAAAAAAATTTGCAAGGAAAATTCAAATAAAACCAATATCAACTCTAAAAGAAAATCTATTCATGAATCCTCACCAGAACTTGAACATATGCAAGTAGACTCAGAAGATGAAGAAACTATTATACAACTAAGAAGACAACAGCGTAAACAACTTTTGGAAAAATTAAATGTATCAAATGATAAAAGTAGTGCAAGCAACAACGAAGTCTCTCACAAGAACATACATATTGAAGACAAACACAGTAAAACTATCAAGGGTACTCTTATAAATCAAAATATGTCAAAACAAGTAACAGATATGTTTTCAGAAAAAGATGAATTTGAATCTAATGGTACAAATAATGTCTCATATAATAACAGTGACTCTAATTTAAATTTAATAGACAATTGGGATGATTCAGAGGGATACTACAAAATTCAAGTTGGAGATGTAATTAACAACAGATACACAATTAAAAGTGTTTTAGGACAAGGTGTGTTTGCAAATGTAGTCAGAGCTCAAGATAACATTGAGGGGAATAATTATATGGCTATAAAAATTATCCGAAATAATGATTTAATGTATAGAACAAGTCTAAAAGAAATAGCCATTTTAAAAGAAATCAGACTAGCAGATCCAGACAACAAGTACCATTGTGTTCAATTCTTTGGTCATTTTATGCACAAAGGACATCTATGTCTGATGCTAGAATCACTACATATGGATTTACGAGGAATCATCAAGAAATATGGCAAGCACCATGGTATTAACATGAAAGCATTAATTAGTTATAGCAGACAGTTACTATTGGCATTGAGACTACTGAAGAAAATTGGTATTATTCATGCAGATATCAAACCAGATAACATTTTAGTAAATGAAAAGAAAAATGTCCTAAAGCTATGCGATTTTGGTTCCGCTACAAAAACAACAGACAATGAACCCACTCCTTACCTTGTGTCACGGTTTTACCGAGCACCAGAAATCATTCTCGGTGTGCCATATAAACATGGCGTCGATGTATGGTCAGCAGCCTGCACCATTTACGAAATGGCGACTGGGAAAATTTTATTCACGGGAAGCTCCAACAATAGAATGTTGAAGTGCTTTATGGATTTGAAAGGAAAATTTTCAAGCAAGCTCATTAGAAGAGGTAAATTTAAAGATCAGCATTTTAATTACAATAATAATTTCCTTCTACACAAAAAAGACGAATTTAGTGGCAGAGAAAAAGTTGTTGAATTAGGCAATATTAATGTTGGTAGAGATTTGCTCTTTGAACTGAAGAGATCTTATAAAAACGCATCGCTTCATGAAGAAAAAAAAGTAACGCAACTAAAAGACTTACTTGATAAGATGACAATGCTAGACTCTAGTCAAAGATTATCGGTGACAGATTGCTTAAAGCATCCTTTCATATTAGAAGAATTAGAAAAAAGTCCAAGTAAAAAACACTAAACTATTTTTATTTTGTTAAATAAGATAAAAGTTTAATAAAACAATTTTTCAATAAAAGTATTTACTTTATTAACTTCTAAGAGATGAAAACAACAAAAAAATATATGCCATCAACCAAAATATCACTTAAAGTTTTTATATATGGACTATCACAATTTAAAGGAAAATTGACTTGGTCATCATTGGTATTAAAACTATTGTGGAGAATTGACATGACCACTGTTCAGACCTCTGCTAATAATTCTGAGTATATAATAATCACAAAAGATTTAGATTTGGTCAAATAAATAGGCTTATTATATACAGCAACCTGAGTTTTTTTATAGATCAATATCTATGAATACATATATAAAGAAGGAAGTGTTTGTGTATGTAGGCCATGTAGCATTTACTTAAATGGACCTTTATACAATAAGCTTGGCAGTCCGAAGCGAAAGCTGTGTGTATAAACAAGCTACTTATGTTTTTACATCAAACAGTGGCATATTTAATTTATATATATGTACTCTAAAACAAATTTTGTTTTTATTAAGGAATAACTGAATTTACTAAGACCACAAACTCACGTCAAGGTGAAATCAATCTAATATGTAAATGATAGATAGAATTGCTTATATAAAATGTGCACACATAAGCATAACTTCAACTGCATCTTACTAAATGTACTACTTTAAAATCATGAGCAATAATATAATGTATTGTAGACTTTCCATAATATACCACAAACTCTCCCTCCTCGAATATAGTAAAATGTATATAGGTGGGAAACAAATTGTAAATAATATAATTGGTAACAAAATTGGAATTGGCAAAATAGTTTTAGAACTGATGTAAGATGATTGTTAGAAATAAACATTAAATGTTAATTACCAATTGGATCACCACCTAAGAGATAATTATTAATTACAAATTTACAATATAGCCTTCTTAACATCTATATAAAACACTGCTGCTTACATTCCAAGTTTGCCATTTCGTTACACATCCTATTTCATAAAAATAAACAACAAAAGTAAGTAGATATTAATGCATCACAGTACAATAAAATGTTAATAAACCAATTACGAATCAATCACACTTTATAACAACTTATATCTTACAATAAAGCATCTGTAGCACATTCACGAAAACAAATTAAATTTTACAACAGTCCTCTAATACTTGAAGTATGAATACTGAAGTTATGATTAGTTTATAATAGACATTCTGATCACCACTAGGTTTCAAATTATTGCTTGTTCTGATAATTTATTTCAGATATGTTAATTTATTGAAATATAAATGATATGGTCAAATTAAGTAAAATTGGCTTATAAACTACCTAAATAAACCAGTAAGTCAAACTAGCAAATATCTAGTTAAATACTTATTGTATATCCAGATAATAGTGTACAATCACAAGTGCTACAGAGTATAATTTACAATTATAATTCGAGAATGAGTGAATGAAAGTTTGCCAAGCTTTAACAGTATCTGTGTATACCTATGTCTTTAATTGCAATGTCTAAAAACCAAACAAGGCAACTAAATATAAAATCACAAGACAAGTCCCTACAGTCACAGCAACTTTTATAATAAATCTACAATATAATCACTATGATAATATAATCTAATGTCAAAATCTTATGGATGGATCCATTACACAATGAATAGGTAGGTATTAGCAGAAATTGGATGAAATGCAGTCTCAATTAATTCGATTTGATCACTGGCTTTACTTATCACAAAAGTAAACGGTACGCAAAGACAACATTGTGTTGGTAAATATAAAAGAGTTATGAGATTCATTAGAGTAGAAAATAATATCGACTACCTACTATTAACCTCTTTAGTTCCTATGTTACGCGACGCTAATTATATAGTTAGTAATGTTTTTTCTTTGGATCTGTGGAATTGAATAACACAATAACGAGTTCGTATGATGTCGTGATTGTTGTTATGTTGAGGGCATGTGTTGGCTCTGGAAGCCGGTGTTGGGTGCGCCGATCTCGATGGACTGGCCGGACGCTATCGAGTCTGGGCTCTGGAGAGACGCACTGTACGCGGGGTTCATGGGCGTATTCCCGCCGGCCTCGAACAACGTGCTATCGTACACGCTGTTGCTCTGCTGGAAAATTACAACATTACAGCGTTCACACATACAGTTCTAAGATTTTATTACATAAAATCCGTAAAAAAAGATGTGATGTCTATTTTGGATGATTGATGGGGGCATTTATTACTATGTAATTACAAATGATGTACTAATTTTGTAATTACAAAATATGAATACTAAACCTACAAGATGAATGAGGCAAACAATTACCAGGATGGTAGCAAATGAAAATCTGTATTTGCTGACCCCTCGGGCGTTCATGTTTGAGATTAACACCTCTAACAAAGTAGTGCGTTAAACCTGAATGTTTATGCTAAGAGTACGCTTCATAAAAAAAATAAGAGAGTAATGATCTCCGATCGGCAGCTAGTTTGTCTCCTTCCATTCGGTCATTGCCTCTTTAAAGTTTGACTGCCTACATTACCTTCTACTTACACCACCGAGACTATTAGTACAGTTGTTTTTTTCACAAGTCCACGTTAAGTCTATTCTAATTACATTGACCTCGGCTTTCAGTCTAACTGAATGCATTTGGATATCAGTATTCTACACCGAGCGCCTGCCTATCTGACCTTTTCAACCTAGTGATTGATCCAGAATTTAGGCTTCTATGATGCCGGGCCCAACGACTCGTTCTTCGAGGGCACGGAGTGGTCGCGGTCAGTGGCTTTTTAAAGGTTGACGGCGCCCTAGGCATGCACCTCTTCGGCAACCATTGAACACTTGCACCGATAAATAAATAAGTAGATACTTAGCTAATTATTTTTTTACGCATGTATACTACACGCGTGCCTACTACGCCTTTAGGTAAATCAGCCACTGGTCTAAAAAGATATAAAATCATTTATTCAAAATAGACTTAACTTACATCAAGACTGACCATTAAACGCCCGCCCGGTCTCGTTATAAAATCGGTGGTCATCCACCCGCTTTGGCCAGTGCATCATCCGACTTAACCTTTGCTCGATTAGTTTATGCGACTGTTACTTGGCGACGACGGTGCAAACTGTGTCAACAACACTACTATGTGTTTATACATTACCTGATAAATGTAATCAGAATCTGTTTTGAGTGAGCTGAAGCTCTGCTGGTGCGGCAAGGAAACCTGATCTTCGTCCATGGGCTCGTCCATCTGAGCCTTGTACGAGAACATGATGCTCGGTTGAGATACACTGAAACCACAAACGAGTTATTATCATAAATTGATATTACGATTGTCTGTAAGTCAATTCACATCATTTGAAACCACATTAAATTATATGATTTGAAAATGTTTACATATTTGTTCTAGAATAGCCATTCTGGTTCTGAAAAGCAGTCAGTGCAATAAAATATACTTGTAAACAAACTGCTAACTACATTTCCTACAAACATGACCTATAAAGCTGTAATCTTAAGTCTTATCTATATGTATACACTATACCCATTTGTACTTTCTTTGTTTTTTAACTTGTTTGCATATTTTTTAAAGTAGTTTCTGATAGTAACAAAATCCAAGTAGAAAATCAATTAAGATTTAAATTACGAAGCCTACACTTTATTTTGAAAAAAAAAATGACTTTGAACCAGCTTTATTTGTCGCAGACTTATTTCATAATTAAATCATATTTTTTTCTAAGTGTACAAAGCTATTATAGGTTGCTCTTACCTGAAAAATTCGCTGAGGAATGTATGGTAGACGAGAGGAGTGTAGAGTGAGAAGTATAACCAAGTGGTGACGTCGACGACACACAGGCCCGACTGCATGCTGCCCCACGCGAGCAGGCCGGCGCCCACCGCCTGCGTCGTGTCCAACAGCGCCAGTAACAACACGTAGAAGTAGAATGACAGTTTAGCTGAAAAAATTCACAAACATTAATTAATTTAACTCGCTATCACATAAGAGATAAGGCACATAAGTACATCAATTGCGCTTCATAATCATTCAGACTCCAAAATACTTGGCTTTTGGCCTTTACTAGCTATAAGTAAACACAGACTCATACGATTTATGCATGTATGACACGATTTTGGTGTGTACTAAATTGTAGCACGCATCATAGTTAGTGTGAGGCGAAGGATATAATAGCAATAAAAGATACAATCCAACTCTTTTCTTTAAAACTGAATAAGTTTCTATCCATAGCATAAATAATCCCATCTAATAAAATTGATTTATATTATGCAGTGTCAGCGGATTGCAGGTAATACTCGAAATCCAAAATTAGTAAATACTAGATTTCCAAGTCTTTAAGCTTGCAAAACAAAAATTTAGGTATTTAATTTTATGGAAATGCGCAGAATAATTTACTACTTTTTAGGTGAACCGGGATTATCTTATGATCAAGAAATAGTTGTCCAAATATAAATTGGATTTTAATTTTGAAATCCGATATTCTTCACTAAGAATATAAAAGTAACTGTATTATGGAATAATATATTTCTAGAATTTTCCATTGCTGTTATAGTTAGTTTCAGTGCAAGACATCGAAGCCGTACATAAATTATGCGTGGCAGCCTTGCGTGAATAATAATAATAGGTTGCCAATGTCTTGTTTAATGCACAAATAGAACCAGCTAACTCATATGTCCCAATTGATTTGGATCGATGCGATACGATAGTCTTTTATTATCAAACATATCTTTGTACGATATGAAACACTTCAACTTACGTAAGCATAACTTTATTGTACATTTCTTTCATTTTTCAATATGATAAATGGTGTCACTTGCACAATCACAGATAGGCTGAAACTATAACTATTCGAATACGATTCAGGCTCTCAGACATCAGATTAAAAAAGTTTTCTACAGTTACATACTAATATAAAGTATCTAACTCATATATAATGTATTTATGGTAAATGAAGTATGCCAGGATCGTAGCAAATGGAAATCCGTGGTCTCTGCCTACTCGTCAGGGAATCAGGCGTGACTTATGTATGTAATGCTAAATACTTAAAGATGGTTTGTATAAATAAATATGATAAGGTATGGTAAATAGTACATTAATATGATTATGAATATATACGTAAATATAAATAAAGTGGTCTTCAAGTCTGCTCTATCGAAAATATCAAGTTTATTAGGACGCAACTGTGGATTTAGGTCAATAGATGAGATAAAAAAATATCAAACCATTGAAGAGTCTACAAGTTTGCAACTGATGTATTTAAAAAAAAATTCTTTAATTTGTTTATACCCAACAAGTTCAGCGATAAAGGTATCTATAACAAATAGTTCAGTATAAGTAGTTCATGGCATTTCCAGATTGCAGAGACAAATGAGTTACTTTAAATTCTAAACATTAATTATTGGGGCAAGTTCACTGATCTAAATGAATTAATATGAAGTCCTGGTTACTCACTAGTTTGTAAATAGCAGAGAAAACATTCAATTTCGTAAAAACTACTAGTACATTTTTTGCAGATAGTTTTTGTACAGACTTCAGTTGGCCATGACCATTAGTCTGTCATGTAGCTACAGCTAAAGCACTTTCTTAAATACTGAATTGAACAAACTTACAGGCTTGTATGTATAAATTGGGATAATTACTACAATTTGAACCTGGGTTACTAAAACCTCTCTGAGTTCAATTATGTATAAATAAAACTATCTCATTGTTGACAATAAATTACTAACTGCCTGTTAGAGTTGCATAATTTATTGTTAGACTTTAATAAATATTGATAACTGGAAGAGGAAACAATTCTCATTATTGCTGTGCTATCAAAAAGCTATAAGTCAAGTTACTTACAAGCAATTTTATATAGAAGCACAATTACAGAGAACATTATTCTATGAGTCATTCATAAAATTATGAGTAATTAACATAATAGAACATACTTTTTTATTACAAGAACAAATTAAAATATCTTATTGATGGGATGAATATAAAACCATTTCTATTCAACAAGGAAATTAATTAAATCCTTTTTGGAGCTGTATTGTATATGTACTTAAAATTAATAAATGCAAAGATATGCTTACTTGGTAGAGCCAGATATTCTCTCAGTGGGATCCATGGTAGCAGTAATATCAAGAAGTATATTAGAGCAAAAACTAAAGATGATGTAAACCAAAAGAGCATCCCTCCATGACCAAATAGGTCATAATCTCTGGTGTCTACATGGAACATGTCATCGGGCATTACAATCTCTAGGGTGCCTTGCGTGACTGTGAACGCAAGGGATAAGAGTGATGTTGCCAGTAACACATATCTAATACTGCTGCGGCTGTCTAAGTGGCCTGAAAATAAAAAAAAATGTAAATAACAATAGTGTTGTTCAATGTCATTAATGACATTCTTACAAGACAACTTCCTGCTATGCATAACCTTGTTCAAGTTATCTTTTGTACTGCATGTGTAATTTAAGTTTGTGCTATAATACTTTATTGGTTTTGTAATTGACTGTGAGTAGTTCACACTTTGTTTTCCTAATAACTTTTACCTTGCAGTTTAAGACGATATAAAAAGATTTAATTTTTATTATGTTATAGTAAACAAATTGGGCTATTTATTATGCTCATATAGCATACAATACTATATAAGTGTAGAATTATACCAAAATAATGTTTATAAACCACTCACTTAAAGCAAAAAGTTTAAACCTCTTACCACAATACACAAAAAAGTTTGTTTTTTAATGTACATAATACATAAACATTAAATACATTGGAATAAATAGTGAGAAATGATAGTAAAAGTATTCTCACTTTTACAATAAATAAGAACCTAGATTCAATGTAACAATTCATATTATCAATATCATAAAACACACCAAAAAGGCTGACAGTTATACTCACCAAAAGCTAAACCAAATATAACCACACTCATCTCTGTGGCTAGCAAGAAGAACCGGACCATGACCCACAGGACCTTGTCTACCAGCCCCCCAAGAGGCACGGCCGCATTCACAGTCATAGACACAGCACATCGCACCAAACTTATGATCACATTGCCCCATACTAACGTGTAGAATGTCAAAAATATAGGACTACTCGTAGCACGCAATTTCAACTGAGCCTTGTTAAATCTTACCACTAAGAAAAGCACAAACAAAGCGTTTGGTATCAAAATAATCAAATCCCAAATACGGACCCTGCGAAAGAACAACACTGTGAGGACAAGTACGCACGCATATAAAAAATACAAGGACGCACACCATTTACGTACCTCGAATTATTTATCTCGTAGTATAAAACATATTTACAAAAGGTGTCCTCAGTGACGGGAGGATAATCCGAGCCATTGGTACCATACATCTTTAAAATTTATCTAATGTTTTGCCATTTAGTTTGTTACGAAAGCGTCTTGAGCCCGTGGCAGCATTACTCCAATAATCAAGTTATTGGAATAGGCCACCGTTACGTCAACTTAGTTCTATCATTATAAACACACGCTTCTGTTTTAGTGGTTTGCTGGCTTTCTAATTCAATTTACAATGACGACACTAAAATAATGATCACACAACGAGATAAAATATTGTTTAACTATCCTTTTCCCTACTCATTCATTCGCTTCTTTTCTTCGATAAAATTGCTTGACATTGATTTGACACTTGACAGTAGTACTGCACCACACTACCATGGCGCAGTTCCCGAAGCTAGAGATGTTACAAATTGTAATTATTTTATTCTAGCATTTTATCATTTTCCCTATTCTTTAAATATTTTTCAAATCAGGTTCTGGTAAGCCGGCTTGCTCCATGACCAGACCCACCGGGGAAGCCTATGCACCGGGTGCAAAAACTTCAATGATAATCTCATCAACATTTTTAACGACCTATCCATAGGAACTGTACGTATTTAGTATACCTATCTATAAGTTTAATTATGCAACTCAAAATACCCACAGACAAACCGTGTAAATGGTTTTGAGGGGCATTGTTTTAAAATATAAATTTTAATTGTAAATGTACATAATATTAATATATAAATAAAATATATCAGGTCTTTTGTCTATGATAATTTAATTCAACATTGGCTGGATGTTGTTTGTGGTTGTTTTTATTTATTTCACAAGATAAGCTGTCAAAGTCAAACGAAGTGTCTTACATGCAAAAAATCTTTCATTACAAAACCAAATTTTAATGTTTTCGTCTAGGTTTTAAATATTCCAGTTAATGCAGTAAAAAAAACCTTAGTAAAAATAGTTAAATAATAAATTTAAAAATAAATACCAGTCGAGTTCATTTGAAGAAAATTTATGCAAGATATCCTCCGTTAGCTATTTAATAAACAAACCCAAGGTTATGTAATTATAATTACTATTCTAAAAATATATTTATTTATTTAAGTAATTTAAATAAAAAATGTCCGTGCAAAATAGATACAGATACCTATGGAACACTTTGTCTCGGGTGTCTAGTTTGCGATCGATTCCTAGTATTTCATTACATAAAATAACTCGCAATAGATGTACTGCGCCTTGTATGTTGGGATTTTCGCTCTTTACTTGGCTTGGATTCGAAAAGAAACTTAATGCTGAAGATGAACTTATTCACACTATAAAGCATTGTATCTTGTTTATACAAAAAAATGAATTGGATAAAGCTGAACAGCTACTTCATGTAGCATTAAAGCAAGCTCAGCAAATTCACCATCAACTTGGAATTACTTATATTTATGATGTGATGGCTAATCTAGCCCTCCAAAGAGATGAACTGGATAAAGCTAAGCAGCTTTTTGTAGTTGTCACACAGAGAATTATGGCCAATGGTGTTCTAGAAGATGATCCTCGAGTGGTACACCTTAGTGCTAAGTTGGCACGAGTCAGCCACTTAAAAAAGGATTACACCACTGCGAAGCTGGGATATGACTGGTGTTTAGAAAAACTATATAAAGCTGTAGAAAATGATCCAACTAATACTACTAAAAAACTCCTAGCAATGACTGAAGATTGGTATGGACGGTTGTTTCTCGAATGTGAACATTGTGAAGACGGCCTGAAGCTTATGGTAAATTCTTTGAATAGGATGAAAGAAGTGCCCGATATAGACCAAGAACACCTTGTTATACAGTTAAATGACATTGGCACAGTGTGTGACCGCCTAGGGAAAACTGATGAGAGCATAGGCTACTTCAAGGAAGCTATTGACATGGGTAAAGCTCTCGGCATGGAAGACTTGGGAACCATGTATGTTAACCTAGGAAGGGCCTATTTAAAAACACAATTGCTTGATGCAGCCAGAAAGTCATGTGGTCATGCTTGGAAATTGGGTGTCATGTCAAAAAACAAAGATGTTAAGCAAGAAGCAGAGTTATGTATAAAACAAATAAACAACCTTGGTTAATTTATTTTTTATTTATGAAAATATTGTTGGCATGTTTTTTTACTTATAATAATATTGGTACATGAAATTAATATTGTGAATTTAAATAATAAAATGTCATCAATTGTCTACCTTTTGAAGTATATTATTGTGACACTAAACTACTATTTATTTTTTTAATTTTGCCTAACAAAGTACAGATGTTGTTTGTTATACCTATTATTATTCTAAACTTATATTAAATAGCACTGTCTTTAGAGACACTAAAAGGTTCTGAAACAACTTCTGTGTGGGTGTCGACAATAACGACATCTTTAATGGGACGGTCATTGGCTCCAGTTACTGTTTTCTCGATCTTACGTACGACATCCTGTTGACAAACATCAATGTGATTTAAAAAACATAACAAAGAGTGAATATCATCACAATCAGGTTTCTACCTAGAACAACGTTAATAAGAAGCATTTTCATCAGAATTGTGTAGCATGTTGTGGAATAGCCCATTAAATAACTTGTTTTGTCTCTGCTATTGAAATATAATCAAAAAAATTGATCATTCCCATATGTAGGTATACAAGGTAACTCAGTACATACACGTTTTTACATGTTGTATAATGGTTCTTGCACATACGAGATATGGCATATCAATATTATTGTTACGATTTTTTTCTCTCAAAATATAACATACTTATATACACTTCCTTCCACTTTATGGCATTATTTTCACTGAAAAGTTATAATATTGTTCATCATCTGAGCCAACACAACTGTTTAAATAAGGCACTTAACTAGACATAATTATTAAAAAGAACAATTCTTACCATGCCTTCCAAGATTTTTCCGAAAACTACATGTCTTCCGTCAAGCCAGCTAGTCTTCGTGGTGGTGATGAAGAACTGGGATCCATTGGTGTCTTTACCAGCATTGGCCATGGACAGCCATCCAGCACCATAGTGACGTAGCTTGAAGTTCTCGTCTTCAAAACGCTCGCCGTAAATACTACGTCCTGTTAACAACAATAATCAAGTAGAAATTGCTACATTGCATGCTTCAATAATTTTTTGATGGCAATTTATTTAATATGCTATTGCTTAATCCATATTAAATGCATAGTATCTGCATGTGCATGAAGAGGCCATATTGAGAAAAAGAAAATACCTTGATTATGAATCGCACATACTATTATATAAGCAAAAGTTTTGTTTCACTTTGTTACCATAGCCATAACTACCAATTAGAATCTTAGTTGTAAAACTAATTGAAAGTTTATCAATCCACTTTATATGGACTGTATACAGTCATAAAGTTATAACACATTAACAATGGATTTTATATTACCACTCCACAATGCCCAACTGGCATATTTCAATGGCCATTGTTGGATTACTAGGTACTACAATGGGTCTATTTTATTCATATTAAGCGGAGATCAATTTAAACTGTGTGGGCAATTGTGTAACAGTAGTGACTCACTGCATCCTGGGTACTAACCACCAGTTCCATCTCCTTTGGTAAAATCTCCTCCTTGGATCATGAAGTTGTCTATGACTCTGTGGAACTTGCTGCCTTTGTAACCTTCACCCTCAGGTTTCTGTGCCAACTGGACGAAGTTTTCAGTTGTCTTTGGGACTGTTTTGCCAAACAAGCCAATGACTATGGTGCCTATATCTTGATCACCCATCTTCATGGTGAAGCTGACCTAACAAACAAATCGGTAGTGTTAGATAAATGAAAATAATCAAGTCACATATTATTAAATTATATGAAGCTGCCTTATAAATATTAATGCTTACAGTACACAAACCATATTAATTTTATTTAATATATATATTTTTTTAATTTAATAATAATTTATTTGCATTAAGTTTTACATTATAACATTTAAATACATGGTTATTGCAAGTTATCTTCAATTTTTTTAGATAAATTTACCAGATAAGATCTACTTAAGCCACAAAGAGATAGCAATTGAGATGAGTTAACAAAAATATATATTATTTTTATTTGCCTTTGTTTTTGATCCTGAAGGTCAAAGTTGAAGAGTAGGTACTTAATTTAATTACTTCCATGTTGTCTCAATATAATGTGACTATTTAAATTTTCATGATGCTAACAGTAGGTAAATAGCTAGCTTGTATTGCATGTTTAGGTTCATATTCATGACGTTATCTCAATAACATATCTACAATTATTACATTGACCAATCACAATCATACACATGGTGGCATAAATAATATCAAAAATCCTGCAATTATTCTTTTAAATTCTGAACAGGATGTCAATTCTATTAAAAGATATAAGATGCATGCAAAGAATGACAATGAGCTCAGGTTAACAAAAACTTGTAGCGTCATCACAAAAGGTCACCGACCGATCATCGTGATCACGCCGGGATGAACATCATCTGATTTCTCAGTTGGTACATTTTGTATCGTGACCGGTTAAATTACAGTAAAAATCTTGAAAATTTTCTCACCTTATGAGTTACTTTCGGGCCTTTCGGAGACTCTTCTGAACGAGCAGAGGCGATTATCAGGATAATACCAAGAGCTGCTGCAAAAGCGCCCATGATTAAAACAAGTTTTAGCCTTTTTCTTAATATGTTTGCGAATTGACCCTATCAAATAGGGAGGATAACTCAATTCATAAAATTCAGCTAAGTTTAAAATAGCGCTTCTCCTTCGCGGGTATTCGTAGCGACCAATTCCAACGAACGACTATATTGAATGACAATATGATTGTACTTTCTGGCTGGCTTCGAGCTCGCTTCCGATAACACTTTTAGACGTCAAAGACCACGTCATGACTTAAATATCCGCATTAAATGTTGCCAGCTGTTACGATGTGAAAGGTACAAACTGCAACTCTACAGGTTGGAGTTAATAATTATATTTTCTCCGAAAGCTACGGTCTTCTTAGTATTGACAACCAATTGTAATACCATGGTGTGGAAATTGGCAAGATAAAAATTCACGAAAGTTGACTACCCAAGGATCATCGGTCGTACTTAGGCAAGTAAGTAGGTCTTCACATCACTCAGGGCTGCTTTCTACTTCAATTACTGGGCTATATAGCAGTCGCAAAACCTTTTGTTTACTAAATTTGTAAAACTAAAACTACTAAAAATATGTATAGGTATCTAAAATGCCTTAAAGCTGATAACACTAACCACAGGCTATAAAGTAGCCAGAACTTTACTTTGAGACAAAAAATAAATACAATTAAACATTTTTTAAAGAATGCTAAATATGAAATTAATCAATATGGATAATGTGATTCTAAGCCGTGTTTTGCGTATTGCTAAGCTTAATTCTACCATAACACCCTTAACATAAGTGGACAAATGTGGGTGTACTATACGTGCACCTCTGTCTACCCGTAATACAGGCAGAATAACATATTATATTATTCTAAGATGCAAAAATGTATCCTGAAGAAACCAGTACTTAATATTCCGATATCGCTGAATGAGAAGAGGCCTGCAGTAAGAAAGTTCTGTTATTGGCAGGTATTATTTTATTTGACTGCATCGTTGGTATTGTGGTCGCAAAGCGCAACCCCAGAGGATTAGGTTTCGAATTTGATTCCCAGGATGGGCAATTTTTATTGAGTTTCCAGCAGCAGCACGAAGTCTGGGTGAGTGCCCGGTTACATTGGACCTAAACAACAAGTCAAATGCGATAAACACCTCTGCCCACCTTCTCGTGGAAAACAGGTCTGAAGTTACGTATTGGCCGGTAATATTTTCATTAGATTACCATAAAACTGCGCCCCAACAGTGTTACAGTCAAAAGCACTAAAAATCATAAACTGTGTAAAAAGATATATTTTTACATAGCTCTGGGCACAAAGGCGAACTTAAATTAATTCTGCCATGAAAGCGAAGAGAATTCAGCATCGCTAAATATATGGCAGGTAGTTATTATGGTCATGGTTATTAAAAATGGTGTTATGGTAATTCAATCCTGGTCAGGTGTACATAACTGCCTATCTAGTTTAAGTAACAACTGAATCGCTAGAATCGAAACAGATGTCTAATCTGTTGTTAGAATGATTGATAGTAGGTGTTGTAACAGTGCTTTTAGCTACTAATATTTATATAGGATACGAAGTGATTATTATCGCATAGCGCTTGTAAAGCCCCTATTAACCCTACTAATATTATAAACGCAAAAGTTTGTGAGTATGAATGGATGTTTGTTACTCTTTCACATAAAAACTACTAAATGGATTTTAATGATGTTTCATATGCAGGTAGCTGACAGCCTGTATTAACACATAGGCTACTTTTAATCCCGAAAAAATGTAGCGGGTAACACCGCAGGGCGCAGCTAGTTGTGAGAATAAATTGATAGATCTACAACTGTGCGTATGCCAGTTATGTTTACGTAATTTATCGTAAACATAAAAAAGAAAAATACCATAGGTTTAGAAGATTTAACGTCCACGGTTGCACGATTCTTGCGAGTCTTGCTTCGCTCACAACATTTTAGAGAAAGTTTTCACGTGATCAATACTGTTACGATTCGAATGAATGCAATCAAAACACTTTTCGAATTACGTGTTTGCAAAATGTATTTTATGAGAGGCCATAAAAAGTAAGTGTAATTGTGTTTTTTATATATAACATTACGGCTATAAAGTAAATAAAACATCTTTAAAACTTGTGAACTTTATTTTACAAACCCACTCTCCATGACGGTGTGTGCCTGAAAACATTTAACTTATTATTACAAAAGCGTCTGATATGTTTACATAGTTTAAAAAGCGTAGGTAATTAGGTAAATCATAATTACCGTAACGAGTGTTTACAATAATAGATTAATTAACCTATAGAATTATTTAATTAGACAAGCGGATTCGGATTCGTTAGGTACTCAAGCAGGTACCGGTTAAAAGTTAAAATAATAATCTTTATTACATTAAAATATAGATTGCAGTACATATAAAGTTCGTAATTTCCACAAAATATGTACTATATAATATCTACAATCAAGTGGGTGTAGGGCTGTTCTCCTAGCTAGGCTACAGAATAGCCTGTGTTAAGGAGTAACAGTCCCGAACTTAAAAACCCGAAATAAAAATACCTGCTTATAATTTATGTGTAAAATATACAAAAATCTAGGTAATTAAAACAAATCTTACAGCTTTTTTATGTTCTCGACATTAATAAAGTCAGTGTCTGTCTTAATAGTTTTACTGTTAAGTCTTATATCCCATTGCTTTGTCGATTTTTGAAATCGTTTCGTCGTCTTATGTTCGCCCGCATCATTAGAACTCTGTGCTAAATGCGAATTACTGAAAATGTCAGCCGCCTCATTTTGCAATTCATCACTGAAACATTTTCTGACGAAACAGCTGAAATTTTTAATGTTTGTTTAGGCAGTGTATTATATAATTGGTTGCATACTATACTTACCACATATCATAGTAGATATTATACTTACCAAAGTTCATTTTTTTTTGGGGACGTAAGTATTAACTCTCCCAAGCTATCATTTTCACCTGAAACATTAAATGTAGGGTACATTTTGAATTCTGCGTGGCTAGCCAAATACAAAACCAACACCTGTTTAAAGAAACTGACGCAATCAACTTATAAAAAAACTATTTATCATGTACTATTACATCAACGCATTAACAACGACAAATCTGTACACGAAAGCCGATAGACTCGCTGAGGATCGTAATGTCAAAAAGTAGTTTATAGATTTTAATCTTCTTCTTCTTATCGTATCGTTGATGAACAGCCTGGAGCCAGAGTTTAAACTCCCTATATAGGCCTCTGATATGGCGTTACACACCGTTGAAAAATCTGTCAGGTGTGCCGGTTTCCGCACGATGTTTTCCTTCACCGTTTTTAGCAACTGAAAACTAATTTATAGTAGGCACATTCGAAAATACATTGGTGCGTGTCAGGGTTTGAACTTACGACGTTTGACTTAGCAGTCCAACGGTCATACTACTCGGCTATCATTGCTTGATTTTAATAATTTTAGAAATATAATATACAGAATATTTTTTACAAAATACACCGCGAAAGAATACATTTATACAACCACAGGAAATTGTGTAATATTCACTATTCCTCTTAGTATCGAATTAGGGCATCCGCGCACAACGCAAAAATAGAAAATTCACTCTGTGTTGTTTTTAGCCTGACTGCCATTTTATGTAGTTGGACTAGCCTTTATTTTTTACCTAGGCTAAAGGCATCGCTTTCATTGTGACGATTTTTCCTTTCAATACTTTTGGGTTTCATATTATTCATATTGTTTCTCACTTCTGGCTCCACCTGAGGAAATATCATAACATAGTCAAACCATTCCAAAATGTTTAAGACAAGTATATATACATATCATGTATATAGATATCATATTAAGTAGGTATATCTCAGTCTCTATGACTATAGTAAACGAGGAAAAATATAGTCGTGTTAAAAGGTTGCTGCCCGATTCTGTGGCGAGAACCTTCTTGTTTATTAAAAGCTGCAAGTATCAAAACTGGTTTAAACTCAAATAAAGATAACGCGTTTTTCGACATTTAAAGTCATAGAATAAATACCTACCTATTCTATAGATCGAGAGTGTATTTAGGTAGTATTTTTTGGCCAAAAATGTGGTTTAGGATTACTGCTTTTTATGTGAGTCTTGTGAGATGTATGTATAAACAAGTATAGAAACATGAAATATATGGCTGTTACCTTTGCAGATTTCATTATTTTTCGATTTGATCTCCATCTATCGATAGCTTTCTGCTGACGCTCCTTCAAGTAGTTGTACTTAGAATACCATTTGACGTGTAAAGTTATGTCTTGTTCACAAACATCTGGATTGAAAAACATATTTATTAGTTTATGATTTTTGTGGCAGACTTAAGGCCTGTAAAATATTTGCCCTGCTGTTAGACGAAGGCGTTCCTTTCATTTCTCATATCGCATAATGAAAATAATAAACAATGTATAAAAATAAACCTTGTAATTTTAAAAGAAGATCACGCATGAATAAGTGATACACTGATGAATTTTCAACTGAAGTTTCATCTCCTTCAAAACTGTGATTATTTTCTGAGCCAAAATATTTTTGCCAATAATTCACGAATATATTATGGTGGTATTCGTTCCATCCTCCATACCGATTGGCACTGTTCATCATGAATTCTTGGAATTGTTGAACTTCCTGAAATATATGTTTTTCTCTCATGAATATCTTAAATTACACAGTGGGCTTTCACAGCTTCGAATTTCTGTATTTTATAAATTATTTATAATTAGTGGCCGGTCGATTGCATTGCTTCAGTCAGCCAGTTTATTTCAGACTGACCGCGAGTATTTTGTTTTCATTTCCTTTACTTGCCAAACATATTACCAAATTCTGAAAAACAAAGTATCGGAGCCGATGTTGATGTAAACTAAAACTACGCTGGTAGATGTTTGTACCCCTGACTGTCTTCTTCTGTATAATGTACATTAAGCTAGGTACGGCCGCCTAAAGTGCATTTATAAATTATTAATATAATATAACATTATAAATAATAAACGTAGGTGGGGGACTGCCTCGTTGGTCTAGTGGTCGCTAAGCGCAACTGCTGAGCACGAGGTCCTGGGTTCGAATCCCGGCTCGAGCAAAGTGTTAAGTATTGGGTTTTTCCATTAGGTAATTCTCAGTAGCAGCACGGAGTCTGGATTTGTGCCCGGTTGATGGCAATAGGCTCGCCCCCTATTACATTGGGACCTAAAACATAACTGGCGAAATGTGGGTGTACTATATGTGCACCTCTGCCTACCCCTTCGGGGAATACAGGCGTGATGTTATGTTATAAACGTAAGTATTAGGTAATTAAAACCATACCTACCAAACACTTGAACGGGGAATTCATCAACGTTTTTACAGGACTTGGGACAATCTCGTTGTATTTCGCTGTTGGCACTCTTGGATACCTTTTTAGCTTATTCATTATAACCGGGTTTTCATTCAACTACAATGGTATTTATAAACAATTATAATATTTTGTAAATTAAAAATGAATTGTGGGAAGATGGATTAAATATAATTTTAAGTACGTTTTTTTGTGTTCGGGACCTAAAAACATAACTGGCGAAATGTGGGTGTACCTACTATATGTGCACCTCTGCCTACCCCTTCGGGGAAAACAGGCGTGATGTTATGCTGCTTTTTGTGTTCAGAAAAGCGACTTGTACTAAGGGGCACGCTGGGGTCGGGCTCGTTGAATGGCTCATTATAAGCTGGGACTCAAAAAAAACATTATCCGCAAGTAGTCTATATAGCGTTGCATACAGACTCCTTGCGGATTATATATTACTTTTTACAGGTAGGTACTCGTAAAACCGTGTGGCTAATATACTTACAGATTGATTTATTTGTTGTTCAGCAGTTTTCAAACCAGCCAATTCCGATTGTAGGAATAACTTCAAGCTTTTTATATTGTTTTCCAACTCAAGAGTACTTCGCTTTACGTCGTCGATATCTAATCATTGACAAGAAAAGGTAAAGAGGTAATTAATGTTACTTTCAAGATGAGATGAACTTGACGTCATACTGTTTGACGTTAACATCACACCAGCAGGGGACAACAGACAATTTGCATTTGATACCATTCTGGGAAACCCCTTTCGTCTCATAACATTCGTCGTGTTTCTGATAAATAAAGATTTCAATTTGTTATTCTTATTTTCGTATGGTTGATGAACAACCTGGTGTCAGGGTTTAAACCGCCTGTAGGCCTTAATTTCTTCTTAAGGCTTTGACGGTAGTCATTTAGCCTTAAATAAGACATTCTATACAAATGGAAGCAACATGAACGAATTCTGGTACTAACCAATGGACTTCAGTATTTCCTTTGAAGATGTGCTCGTCTTTATATCTTGAAATATTAAATGTATTTGTCTAAATGAATCTTTGATCTTTGCGGAAAAAACAGAAAAGTTAGAAGGGGAACTTGCAGTATCAATTTCACTATCTTTTAGCGGGAACTCGGATACGCATTTATTAATACTTTGCAGATGAAGACTTTCTTCGATTTTTAGTCTTCTTATTTTAGCAGACAAACTTATGGTATGAGAAATATCTGTATGAGTGTCACTGCTCGATTTGGTAGAAGTTAGATCCATTATAATAATAGCGATCTTTTTATTATGCCTTATGAAAACTTATCCTACTTTTTAAACCTTGGTAATGATATTATTCCTTTGAATAAGAACCTATAAAAATTGCACTAATCTAAAACTGACACAAATTGCTCACAATTGCTCTTTGTTCTGTTCAATATTGATCAAACTAGAAAGACTTTCAAATTTTGCGCCCGTTGCTTGACAACCACCTTAAAAAGTTTTAATGCACAGATGATAATTTTTGTGTACTCTATAAATCTTACTAAAAGTCCACGTAGCAATTTAGTCTATGCGACTAAGTTTATGTATAATCTTATTGGAAATTAAGAAATAATCGACTAAATTAATTGTTTTGGAAAATAACCACACAATTTTTTGTCAAATCACATCACTAAGCAGGGGAATTTTGACATTTCATTCATATTGAATTCTGAAGGCACAGGATAGATTTTGGCAAAAAGGAGAATTCTGAGGAATGGAAAGTAGAAATTCCGGGACAACATCAATAAAATAAATTAAAATGTTCACTCGTTCTAGACTATTTTTCACCCGGGCTCTTCCATTACGGGTCAGTGTAGTTTGTAAATCATTTATTTACATAATAATTTCAGAATAAGTATCAACGTACTTAACCTTACAAATTGTTTTCAGAATGTTTTTAATGTGGAATATCAAAACAATGCCCGATTTTTGTACAGCATTACAGCTACAAGAAGTCGATCGACGACTCCGCTTAATACAATTGTAATGTTTGTTCCGCAACAAGAGGTATGTTATCAAAGATGTAATCGTGGGCACAAGTTGAGGTATTTAAACATAATATCGTAATAAAAAACAAGCTCTTATATGTATGTATATTCATTAAGACCTATGAACTATGTATGAAGAAGTATTTGTTGTTTACTAGGTTTAAATATGTTTTTTTCTGTTGTCATTTCAAGTATAGTTGTGTAACATATAATATTAATTGTTCTTAGGCTTGGATTGTGGAGCGGATGGGTAAATTTCACAGGATATTAGAGCCTGGACTAAACCTGCTGTGGCCCATAGTAGATAAGATTAAGTATGTGCAGAGCCTCAAAGAAATTGCTATTGATGTACCTAAACAGAGTGCCATAACATCTGATAATGTTACTTTGAGCATTGATGGAGTGCTTTATCTTCGTATTATTGATCCATATTTAGGTGAGAGAAAGATTTATTTTTTATTTATATAATATATAGATATTACAAACTGTAGGTATTGATTATTACTTAGTTAATAGTTACTGTAGTTTACATATAAACCTTCCTATCTTACAATAACGTTATTTAACCACATAGTATTATAAATTAAAAAGTAATTATACAGTTTTTATATTCCAGCTTCATATGGAGTGGAAGACCCCGAGTTTGCCATCACTCAGCTGGCTCAAACAACTATGAGGTCAGAGCTTGGTCAAATATCTCTTGATAAAGTGTTCAGGGAGAGGGAATCTTTGAATGTGGCCATCGTAGATGCCATCAATAAGGCCAGTGAAGCTTGGGGCATCACATGTCTGCGATATGAGATCCGTAAGTTAGAACTACCAAATTTGGTATATTATGCGAGCGTGTAGCCATGACTAAAAAGCAACTTTCTTGCGATATTGATTTAATGCAAGCTCTTTCTACCTAATAAGAACATTATTGGCAATATTGGCGATTTTTCTAATGTCAACACATAAGTCATCTTATAAGTTATTTAAACTTAAAATTATATTTTTGCAGGGGATATAAAACTGCCGACGCGCGTGCACGAAGCAATGCAAATGCAAGTGGAAGCGGAACGGCGGAAAAGAGCCGCCATATTGGAGTCCGAAGGAGTGCGGGCTGCCGACATCAATGTCGCTGAGGGCAAGCGCCAAGCTAGGATATTGGCATCAGGTAACTGTAATATACATTATATACTGCTACGCCCCGCGGTGTTACCCGCTACATCTTTTCTGGATAAAAATAGCCCATGTGTTACTCCAGGGCGCCAGCTACCTCCATTCCAAATTTTATCAAAATCGGTCTGATTGATCAGTTCTAGGTAACAAACATACAAACACACACAAACTTTCGCCTTTATAATATTAGTGTGACAATTCTATAGGTGTATATTGTTATATATGGTTGTACACAATGTACTTATGGGAAGAACTATGGTTGATTTGCCATGGTGGTTTTGGTCTCATAAGTGTGCTGAATTCCCTCCATACAAGAGGACTTATACATATATCTCAAAGATTTTTCAAATAAAACATAGTGTTATTGTAATATGTTTGTGATTTAACAAATTTCAGAGGCTGAGAAACAAGAACAGATAAACAAGGCGTCTGGTGAAGCGCAGGCGATGCTCGCCGTAGCTGAGGCGCGCGCTCGTGGACTCAAGCTCATTGGGAGTGCACTATCTGAACAGGTTGACCAGAAAATGCGTTTTGAAATATATTGAATGACTTCTCTAATTAGGTTTTCACATTCATACAATCGTGCCTGTAGTAGGGAAGGCAGAAATGTTCGTATACCCAGTCATCTACAAATGTAGATGACGAACGATATACGAACGTTTCTGCCTGCCAATGGGGAAATCCCCATTTATATAAGTCCCATGTAATAGACGGCGAGCCCATTGCCACTTTTTGGGCCAACTGGCCGGCGCTGTTCACGGCTATCCGCATTATATTGTTACGATACAGACAAGTATTTACTCGCATATAACTCACTCTATTTAAAACGATTTTCTAGGACAGCAAGCATGCCGCTTCTCTGACGCTGGCCGAACAGTACGTGTCTGCGTTCAACAAGCTCGCGAGGACAAACAACACTCTTATCCTACCGGCGAATGCGGGAGATGTCTCCAATTTAGTTGCTCAGGTACTATTGCACATTTAAAGTTTGCAATATTTGTCGTAGAATATTTTTGTTTATTTCTATAACACTAATATTCTGAAAAGAATTTGATGACTGAGTAAGTAATGTTGTAAAACTAGGTTAAAAATTAGCTAATTAAAAACCACGACACGATATAATTTTCATATTCCATCAAAATTTTCAGGCTATGTCAATATACTCTACCGTGACGGCGCACAACTCACAAAAAGTTCAAAATCTGCCAGAAGTCTCCGCCATATATGATGAACCTCTAGTCAAAATTAATGCGTTAACGGAAAAAAGCTCCACTTTGGCCGGACCTGCTATAGCAGGTGAAGATGAGAGCTTAGCAGAATACTTCTCAGATGATGAAGAAAGAGAAAAGGCGTTACGGTCCCATAAAGAGAAGAGAGATTATCACACACAACAGTTACACAAGCTAGAAAAGGACACATAGACTGTTAGTTACATTAGTACCTGTCGTTGAAACTATTAATCTCTGCATTTTATATGTAGCTATGAAACTCTGTTGTGTATTTTGGTGCATTAGGGACTATTTCTGAATGAAAGCTGGACAGTTACTTGCAATAAGACGCATTTATTTTCATACATTGTACAATATAGTCAGATCCATGTTGTACAATACATTGTTATAAAGTGAATAATGTACAGATATGCAATATTTTTGAAGCAAATCATATCTTAGTTGGTCATCTTAAGTTATTTATAATAACTCTGGAGTAAATAAAAATAAACCATTAAATATCTTAAAATATGTTTTATTCACTAATTATAGCCTAGTAAGCTTCTTTTTGCGTACAAACGACATCTCAATTTAGATTATTACATTTTGTTATTTGCATCAACTTTGTTTTACATTGCCGACCTAATTAGACTTAGAAGAAAACCTACCTGCTTATCAGATAAATTACATTAGTCAAGTAAACTGAGCACTGAATACAATCAGTTGTTTTTAATTTACATAATATTGAAATAAAGGGGTTGAAGACTAATATTTTTGAGGTGTTCAGCCACCAATAATAATACATTTCAAAATTATTTACTAATGTGGTAAAGACAGGAAGACAACTTTTTTAAATGAAATATAACATCTCTCTAGGTTCTTATTATCTTTTATACTTAAGGTGCGTTTTGCGTACATGAAATGGTACATACAGACTCAGTAAATACATCAAATATCTTGGGATGAGATCGAACCCCTAAAATTCGCCATTGAATTATTGTTAAATGTCTACATTGGCACAATATTAGTCTTTAGTAACAATTGCTGTCAAAATGTTTTGCAACTGTATTATAACATAATTCTGCTTTCATTTAGACAAAGGCAGCATTTGGATTCTGTAGGTAATCCGTCATATACGTTTCAGAACAATAAAATACATTATTATATTATTGTTTTGAAACATACAAAAATTTGCTAAACAAAAGCAATAATTTTAATCAAATTCAAATTTTTTTTATTTCACATAAACCTATTACAGGCGCTTATGAAACTTGCACGGTTCCAATGTCATTCCAATGGAGAAGAACCGGCAAAAAGTTTTATATAATTGCAAACAGTATCCAAAACTCGACAAATCAATAATAGATATTAAATTTTAAAGTATTTTAATTAACATTTAGAAAATGTCCTTTGTTAGCTTTATTTGTGAAGACTAGGTATACATCTTAAAGATGTTTTTATGGGGTAGTCCTTTATGGACTTCCTCCGTCATGTAGCATACGAAGGGGTACGACTCCCACCGGTAAAAATCCCAGGGTGTCCTGCAGCTACCTTAGGTCGACGGACACGGGATCTGCATGCGCAAATAAAGCCGACAAAGGAACTTTTCTAAATGTTAATTAAAACCGCATGTCACAGGTCGCGATCTGCCTCTTCCCGTGCGGGTCTCGTTCACTACGTACGGCCATACAGGCGTAGTGTTACGATTTATACAAAAAAAATATAGTGATAAAAACCGCATCTATCAGTAATAATAATGTAAGGTCAGTTAGTTCACTGAGTTACAGCAGACAAGATAATGTGTTGGTTGAACCCGCGTTGATTTATGATGAATACTGTGTTGAGACTGAAATCATCTTTGTCTCGTCAGTGGACTGACAACTGGAATGTTTAGAGTCCTGCTAGACCAAGTGTTTATATACAATTTTGATACAATGTTACTATCGTTCACACTTCATATTGCACATACTTTTCCAACTTAATATAAGTGAAATCCAATACCATATAATTCCTTATTACAAAGAACCTACTTTATTACTATCCATACCATATTCCCTGTATCACTACTGTATACTATAAGTTTAATAAAAAGCCTTGATATATTATAAAATTTACGATACAAAACACGATTGGGTTAATGTTACCAAAACTTGTAAAACTAGTTATACCTACATAAATATCTTGTAAACATAAAAGTTAATGTATATCTTAAGATATTTTAACATGTTTTTCTCTCTGGTTAAAGTAGCTGACCGTGCCTTCCTCCGGTTGGTTTATATTAGAATGAGATGGCATTTTGTGTAGACTTAGATATGACGCTGATAGTTCTGTACCATCAAATTGTCGCAAATGAATCTGAAACAGGAATAAGGGATCAAAGTTAATAATATTAAATGATTTCATCATCGTATAATATAAAGGTGTATGTGACTCAACTCTTAAGAGCCATTTCACATTTTTTGACAGTTTTCTGAATTTTCGGACGCGAAATTTACCATCTTAGGTAGTACTAAGGAATTTCTAAATATATGTAGAATGTAGAACAATCTTTCCCATTGTTACAAATAGAATTAGATTTTCAAAATATAACTTGATTGCTGTGTGGTGAGCTATTTCCCGCAACACGATTTCTGAAAATCCATCGCAGAGCCATTTTCGGGCTTCAAATTCTACCATTTACATCAACAAATTTAAATGGAAAAAATACAGTAGGCATAGGACATATACTTTTGTTGTAACATACGGTGGAAAATTTTCGATTAATAACACTTTTAATTGATAAAAAAATAAATACTTAAACCGGTTTTCACAGTTTTATATGGTAATTTTATCGCGACTTTTTGGTTTAAATAAAGGTATTTATTACTTTTAAAATTATGCCATAATGAACTATGCTCTCTGGGAAATCTATTAATACAATGTTTTTTAATATTCCTTTATTTAATTAGATATAATACCATTTTCAATATCACTCAAAATCACAATAAATTACAATGCACAAACGTAGAACGATCAGTCGGGCCTGAGCGCCCTTAGAGGCAGGACCTGTGACACTTTTTTCAAATTTTGAATTACGAAAATTCGTATTAAAAACCCATTTTTATACTACGACCACAACGTTTTCATTTTCTACGAATTATTTTCATCCGGTTTTGTTTATTATAAAATGTTATTAAATTCTTTTAAAATATTTTATTTAATTAATATTCAGCAACCATCCAATCAGATATTATATCTGATGACGTAAGTTTCTGTTCTGTAGCAGCACACTGAATTATAAGTTGCGCGAAAAATGTTGCCAAAAATGCGCAAAGTAGTCCCAGCCAACGTTCATGCTAACCTGATTTCGGAAATTTTGCACAAACCTCACATCTTATCTACTTTCTATCCCCTGCTCGAGTTCGTCCTTATTTGCAATTATAAGGTCGGTAAGGGAAGGGGTGGCGCCGCTATTTACCTCCGTAACGATTCCACTGTATTATAATCGATAGGTTCATATTATGCACACCACATCATTATGGGAGATTTCAACACTTCCTTACTCCGCATACCTCCCAATCCTCCAAACTCCTGCACATAGTCGATTCTGCCAGCCTACTCGTCGTACTGCTTCAAGCCACTCACCACAACGATGTAGCTGAGCACACTCGGCTCGATTTCATTAATACCCCCAATCCTTCCCTGGTTTCCTCTCATGGCCGACTCGTCACCGCTGGATTCTCTCACCACGACCTTATACTTTTATCGTATATCCTCAAACCTCATAAACCTAAGCTCAAGGTACTGTACAATGTACATGCACAGCTTCACGCGAATCAATGTAAGCAAACTGAGTTCAGATGCTTCTCTAATCGACTGGAAACCTATGATGGAGGCTCCCGCGGTCGACGAAAAGGTTAGCGGTTTTAACCGGCAAATCATCGAGCTTTATGATATACACGCACCGGTTGAAAAGGTAAAGCTGAAGCGTCCAGCTGCGCCATGGATTTTGAATGGTGTAAAGTTGGCCATAAAGCGTAGGGATCGCGCTTTTTGAAAATTCAAGAAAGATCGTGATGAGGACTGGAATCTTTTCAAAGCTGCACGAAATCGGTATAATTAAGTAATATCCAATACCAAAAGCCGCCATATTCTAAATTACATTTATTTATGTTCCACTTTTGCCGATCTCTGGAAGTTCCTTGAAACTCTCAGTATTGACAAATCACCACTATTTGACCGGTTGAATTCCATTGATTTGGACGATCTAAATTCGCATTTCTTCACTAGCCCAACTTTAGACAAAAGACCAAACCTCAGACACTTGCTTACGTCGATGGTCTCCCGCGTCCCAACATGAATCCCTTGCACATATCTCTAGTCACTGAGGGAGAAATCAAAAAGATCATCCTCCATCAAATCCATAGCGTTAGACTGTGATAACGTCTATCGCGGAATGATCGTCACAATAGTTGACCACCTTCTTCCAGCGATCACACACATAATATCGTGCTCCTTGGATACCGGATACTTCCCCTCCTTGTACCGCAAAGCTTTCGTTCACCTTTTACCTAGAATATCGAGCTCTTCTCTACCCAGTCACTTCCGACCAATCTCTATCCTTTCTTTCCTATCTAAAGTGCATCCTATCCCATCTCTTGGCGTCTCCTAAAGCGCTGGAATAGATCCCTTACTTTTGGGAACGCCAGTGGTCGGTCCATGTGGAAGAGCCTGTTCCTGCCCATGTTCTTCCTGGTGTGAGCTAAAATCTGGCCTTCCACAAAGCGGTATTCTCCGCCCATTGCTGTTTTCTATCTTTATTAACCTTATAATCCAATCACTTCGGTGTGCGTATTCCATATGCCGATAACTTGTAGCCTTACTCTGCTTCTGGGATTGATGATGTACATAGACAATGAGTGCAACCAACTGCGATCTTTAAGCTACAATGGACTGGTCCGAGAGATTTGGCATGGCGGCAATTCCGAATAAGTGCCAAGCAATCATACCTGGTAGGTCTAGGAGTTTGCGCAAACTACACGTGGCAATGCTGCCAGTCTTTTGGGCACGTTACCGGTTGACATCGATGGGGATGAACTTTTTAATGCTTTTTAACTTGTTATTTTTGTATATATTGTTTTTATCTTGTATTAGATTTAAGTTGTAAATAGTTATAATAGTTGAGATAATTAATTATTGCTTTATGTATATATATGTATTGTTTTGTTTCATGTATGTATGTAACGTATTATATGTATGTTTATTATTTTGCGTATCGAAATACGTCATCATCATCATCATCAGCCGGTAGACGTCCACTGTTAAAAGGCCTCTCCCTTAGAACGCCACAATAAACGACAGCTTGCCAATTGCATCTACCGCTTGGGCCGCAATTCTGACGATATCGTCGGTCGACCTGGTGGGAGGCCTGCCAACGCTGTCTTCCGGTTCGTTGTCGCCACTCGAGAACCTTTCTTCCCCAGCGGTTATCGGTCTTTCGAGCGATATGGCCTGCCCATTGCCACTTCAACTTGCATATTCTTCGAGCTATGCCGGTGACTCTAGTTCTTTGGCGAATTTCCGTATTCCGGATCCTGTCGCGCAAAGAAACCCCGAGCATAGTTCTTTCCATAGCTCGTTGAGTGGCTCTGAGCCTTTCCAAAAGGCCAACCGTTAGCGACCACGTCTCAGAGCCATACGTAATCACATTGCATGCATCGATATGTGCATCTACCTAATATTTGTTTCCATATCGCTCTAAAGTCGACTGGTAATAAATTCCTAAGGTATTAAGTTCGCCTTTGTATATTTATTTTGAAAACTTTAAAATGGAGGAGGATATCAATTCGGATGTTTAAATATATTTTTTATGTATGTTTGGGCATAACTCCGTCATCTAAAGACGGATTTGCAAAATTCTTTTTTTGTTGGAAAGTAGTTTATTTCGAAATAGTCCCATTGAAATTTCATGTAGATCTGATGATGATCTTTGGAGATATGGAACTGAACTCCTTATAAAATCATAGCAGAACTGTCGTTACAAGTAATATAGGCTAAGTAATTGTCGCCACAAACTAGAAAGAAAGAGGGGGAGGTGGTGCATTGTCCCCCCTTCTACCACTTTAATAGTATATATCGTGTGAGATATCGTTTGAGGGAGCATTTTGTAAGGATTTCAAATACTAATCCTCAAAATGTCTACGGCGGATGAATCCTAGGCATCACTAAAAATTGTGAAATAAAAAATATAAAAACCGCCTTAAAAAATAGGAACAAATAAATAATAATTATGATCAAATTACTAATGAATTCAAAATATTTTCATAAATCTCGAATATAGGTATATTGTAATAACGATCAAGATTTTTTTGTCCGTCTCGTTTTTTGCGCTACACTGTTAGCATTATTTTTGTGTGGGTGTGTCACGCACACATGACAATTCTACTGAAATTCGAACGTCAAAATTTTGTGAAATGGCTCTTAAGCTACACTATTTAAGTAATTGTTGGGGCTACACTCATTTAAAGAACAAAGCTATATTATTCAAGCAATAAGTATTATTCTACTCACTAATAAATGCAAATTGACTTCATCACTTCTGCTTAGGTAAGGGAAGTTACCACCACTTTTTAAATGTGCCAGCTTTGCATTTGGGTATGATTTGTACAGGTCTTCGCGAACTCGAGAACTCAAGGCACTTTCATCCCACACATCCATCACTGTGATTGGTAGGTTAACCAGTGCTTGAGGTTGTATGTAACAAGGAGTGCAGTTTAAAGTCAGTCTAGATGCTAACTCTGCTTGGTTCAGAGATTCCAGCTGAAAAATAAAGGAACATTCAAATATATTTGTATAACTTCCTGGTTTGTAAGACATTGCACAATTAGGAAATACATTCTAGTATTACAATATTCTGTTATCAAGTTTCATAATGTCTCAAGTGCTCATTTGTTGCACAAATGTCACTGTTGCTCAACCAAGCATGACACACTTAATAGTAACCAAAGATGCAAATGTTAAACCTGTATTTTATTTAAAGATTAATTGTATTTAATTAAAGATAAAATAATAAATATTTATACTTACTTTTTCAACCATAAAGTCAATAGATTCGGCCATTCTTTTATCAACTTTGTCATTTGTAAAGTTACCCATAAGCATTCTTTTCAATACTAATGAAGGCAAAAGCCAAAAGAGAGCTGCCGAGTCATTATATTCAAACACTGCTGTGTCCGTAAAAGTATTACAAAGAATAAGAGATGCAACTCGGGGACAATTACTTGTTAATTCTGCAAATTTCTGTGCTATAAAACCACCTAAAATTGAATAAGTTTAAATTAGATAAGCAATAAAAAAAACTGGAATTGTTTCTGACCTATTAAATGTATAAAAAACCCATGTTTATTAAAGAGTATCATTCTTTACTGACACGCCATAACTGGAATTGTAACTACATACACACACCAACTTACTTACTGATAAACTGTTCAATACAAATAATAAATAACACCTTAATCTACAAGAAATAATTATAAGCGAGATTATTGTTTGCATTGATGTAAATACTAACCCAAGGAGGCACCAAAAACGTGTACTTTGTCAAGTTCAAGATATTCAATGAGTCTCTTGAAGCCATCGCACCATTCTTTCATATTCCAATATGGTGGAGGTTCAGCTGCTATTACCCTGACCCCTCTTGAAGCAAGCCCTAAGACTTGCTGGAAAAATACGTCTGCGGTGCCAGATACAGGTGGCAGACATATTAAAGGGCAGCTTACAGATTTTGGACCACTGTCGAAAATTCTCCAAGCCTGGACGTACAACGGTAAAATAAATCAAATCAAGGTATTTTTTCGTCCTTTACTGGAGAAATATTAACTTATAAATGCGACTTAGAAAGTTTGTTTGTTTACCTTGGATCCATCTGAATCAACCACAATTTTTCTCTGGGGAATGCTGCTCCTAAAACTAAGATATTCATTAGACTGTGACAATTCGCTAATGCAACTCATTTTAAACTCTTCCTAGTAGATTTGAATAAGATTGATATAGTGTTGTTTACACGAAGATTAAAACTTATGATAAGTCTTCAATAAAAAAGTTTCATTGTATTGTATCCGGATTTCTGATAATTCGTCATTTGACAACTACACTGACTGAGACAGAGTTGTCAAATGATATGTCGTTAGTGACATTGACATATTCCGATTTGCCATAGACAACAAACAGATCAGATCAAATGCGTTTATTCGGAATCAGCCTTAGAGCATTAACTTTTAAAACAGGACAGTTTACAATGTGGAAACGAGACGCCGTTATGTGTAGTGTAATGCGGCGTCTCGCTTCCACGTCAAAAACTGTGTGCAGATGAGACTTCCCGACTCTAAAGTTTAGATATGTACCCACACATAGATAAGAGTATAGTAGTATTATACCCACATGGTTAAGTCGATAGGCGCGAAATTTTCATTTTTGTGTAAGGGGGATGCGCCGTCGATAGGCGCGAAATTTTCATTTTTGTGTTATTTATTCTTTACAGCTTAACAACACTTCTTGGAAAATCGTTAAAATTCAATGAAAGACAGCTATGGCCATGGCTCAAAATGCTGTCCAAGATACAGAGGCAAACGGAGGGGTCTCGATAAAGTAATGCGTGGTTATTCTCACACTTACGTTGAACGATCGACCCGTGTAACTGTTGCTTAGTCCATCAAACAGACAGAAGTCTGATAAAAATGAACTAGAATGTTATGCTTCTCGAGATGTTATTGTTTGCATACTGCTTTGGTATAACTTATAATGTGTTCCTTGTCCTTGAAGTCACGCCTGTTTCCCGGACCGGTACCTTTAGGTGATAGCTCCGTTGCTACTTAGATATATTATATTCCTTGTCGCAATAGTTTTTCACAGCGAAGCCGCGGCAACAACTTTTAATAACTTCCTTTACGGTTGAACTATTGATTAATTAACTTTCCCCATAGTGTGGAAAGTGATTACATTCTATTTACATCTGACTGATTTGTTGGTGTAGTAGTCGTAAAACGCAAATGCTGAACGTTAGGTCTTAGGTTCGATTATCCAGTCAGGCAAAATGTTATCGGAGTTTTTCCAGCAGGTGCTTTATTCTGCAGCACGGAGTCTGGTTTGTGCTTGGTTAATGGTTTCATTGGGACCTATAACATATGTTGCGAAATGTGAAACGGGGTACTTAATTCCTCAGCCTTCTTCTTCGGGGAGTACTTGAGCTTGTTTATATTTTCTAACTGTTAATCTAATAAAACCTTAGACTAATAAGAAGCAAGTTACCTATAACATTATATTTAAGCTCTTATAAATGTTATTTACTAATCGGAATCATAATCGCCTCGCCTTGGGTTGTTCCCTTTTTGAGTTGATATGTGCCGTGACCCTCAGTAGGCAGTGTTAAATGTTTACTATTATTATTTGGGTTATCTACCAAATTTGAAAAACTGGTTAAGGATTTCACTTTAACTTTTATCAGACCAAAAAAGGGAGAATAGAGGATTTTTGCATCCGCCTTAAAGGTCGCAGATAATCAAATTATGGAGCAATGAAAAATGGCATGTCTCATCCAAACACATTCCGTTTATTATTTAATATGTAAGTAACATTCTCATCGTGAATTTTCCTACGATAATTTTCCAAACCACTTACTCTAACTTAAATACTAACTAATGAATAACTTTTGGACGATTTTAGCAGGATTTTCGAAAATAGTTCAGACTGACAAACAAGATTAGTAATCATGTATTAGATGTTATGATATAGCATCACGATTGGAGATTACAAGTTAAATAATTATTGCTGGGTTGGAATTTAGAAGCCAAAGTCGTAGGTAGTCTAGTCTTAAAAGTACAAATCATACAAATGTATTACATTACAAATCTATATACTTAGTGCACACTAACCATTAAAATTCATTTTTGCTTAATATACATTACACATAATTTCGTTCATGAATCACTAAAAAATCTTATTAATGTAACTGTATCATTGATTATAACTATCATGATTTGAGCATACTCCTGGATTATAAAAATGTACGGTTACAGAATCTCTGTCCACATGGGATGTGACAGCATTAATTAAAGGAGCATCGAGTTCGGTTCCCAAATATATTAGAACACAAACAGGACACCTATCTACATTTTATTAGATGCACGTTATCGGTATTTCATTCAACTTATACGGCACATTATAATAACCTCTACATATTATCATTATGGCTGTTTCAGAAATCAAAATGCCAGAAATAATTGTTATTACCTTTTAATGATTCTAATAATCAGAAAATAATTAAACTAAACATAAAGACAAACTAATAATCAGGCAATAATGTTTTACAATCACAGAAGTATTGTTACACATAATATAAACAAAACTAATTATATAATTGTCTATTTCAGAAAGATTCTAACATTTACACAAAGGCCACATACGCCTTAGAGACACTACAATAAAAACAAGAATGACTCATTCACTGTTATTATAATAAAATTAATATTAACTATCCAGTTCAGGCAAGCGGTACGGACAACTGAAAATAATAATCATTAACAATTCAAATGCATTAAATAGACTGATATAATTATGCAATTGTCTACAGTTAATAATAATTAATAAGTATACGATTTTCAAAAATAGTTCATTGGGTATTCTACTGTTATAGGTACACAATACATTATAATCACCATAATTATTCACGTTACAATACAGATCGGTAGGATATCAATATATATCGTTACGCTTGTTTTTCAAGGGGGTATTCGAAGTGTTTTCTTGTACCTACAGTTTGCTGATATAAGTACAATGAAAAAGATGGCGAGCCTGTTGCCACTTCCAAAGGTATGCTATTGACCACTATAGACTCAGAATCAGGACGTTTACGGCAGCCCCGCCAGCGACGCCAAACTTAAGATAATATCACCTACACAAATTATTTTTAAATATACATAATGTTATGTCCTGTAATTTTGATCATACTATTGTTAAAGACAAATTCTCGTGTTAAAATATTCTACGTTATAGTTTTAATTCACTCGTATTGCTTTAATTACACATGTGTTTATTACGAGAATAGCCTGATCAAGTTTCCAGGGGGTTTTGAAGGGCATTGTTATGGACTTTTTTAAAACCATCAGCTTCTACGTATAACCTGAAGATATATAAAGGCATTTTTGAAACTGTCCTGTTGGTATTCACAAGATGTGGTTAAAACCATCTATTGAAACTCAAATAATTTATGTTTCACCAAATATAATTATTGATAAGCCGGATCAAGTGAAGAAAAGTAACCGATAATAATTTAATAGACATTTTATATTTTAAGAGTACACATTAAGGTATTTTACTAGGCCATATAATTATAATAAAAATACGAGATTATGATTGAATTATTAACCTGAGAATAGGCGTTTGTTTCAATATGTGAGGTTATAATATTTTATATGAGGAAAATAGATCGCACTTAAAATAACTTTTGAATGCATATTTGATAAAATAATAATCATTTTAAAATTTAGATGTTAGCGCAGTAGCAACATGTAATAAACTGTTGTGTAACGCAGACTGTATAACTACGGAAGTCGGTCATAGCACGCATGGGCAGTCAGTCGTTAAATGAAGTCACAACTCATGCCTGTAGCATACAGCCTTGCTAACACGTAACTGCAAGGAAACCGAATCACCAATAGTATACAGAAAAACTAGACATATTTAAAAAACGACGCAATTCAATACCGGTTACTATCAGCCGATAAAATAATAATGATACCGTACCGGCGATAACTCGGGGAAAGTATCAAGAAAATAAAGGATTACAAACCATATGTTTAATCAACTGTAAACAAACTACCCACTTTACAATTATCACTATTGTATTCTTTGTAGTTGATACACGGTTACAACGGAGTTGGTACAAAGAGGGTAGGTTATAGTTAACCATTTACAGCCAGCACGCGGTGTTGTGACGTAGGTATTGTAAAGTAAGCTAATTTAGAATCGAAATTATTATACTTTTGATTTTTAGTACATATATTCGTATATTATGTTTACAGTAGTACGTAGTTCCGTATGTCGCATTAAATCAATCTACGCGTCGTTGGCAGTTATATTTAAAATACAACTTAACGATACAATTCATCAAAACGACACGTGCTAGATGCAATACGTAAACAAATGGGCTTTTACAATGATATTATAAGTAAAAAGAGGTAGATTTGTCAAACGTGTTCCGAAAGGGTCATGTTAAATCTAGGCGAATAAACTTTTATCCGACTGTGCCAGAAGTATTATGTTTTTCACTCCCGATAATTACGACATGCTTTCCTACTTCCACGTGTCATCTAGTAGTGACATTACAAAATTGTTTGCCATTTTTACCCGACTAAAAAAAGGAAGTTATGTTTTCGAGACTCTTTTTGGAGGTCACATAGCGTAGCTATCACATCTTCCTCTTTTGGCTTATAATATCATCGCGCAGTGTGTAAACAAATGGGTTTATAGGTATGTTCTACACAAGCTTGTGGTTCGCTCGGGTGGTGCGCCGCAGGTCGGTGTGTCCGGGGCCAGCGGGCGCGCGGGCGGCGGGCGGCGGGGCGGGCGGGGCGTGCGGGGCGCGGCCTCACGACTCGCCGTTGCCGCTGTCGTCGCCGTCCCCGTCGCCGCCGTCCACTTCCTCGTCAGAGTCCGTGTCGAGGTCGTCGTAATCGTCGTCGTAGAAGTCTGTCATGTCCAACTGGAAAAAGGAATGTTATGTTATAGTATTGCTGGTTAATTACATAATAATACTAGCTGACCCGACGAGTTTGTACCGCTTTAAACCTTCCCTGGACTTCCACGAATATTTCAAGACCAAAATTAACTAAATCGGTCCAGCCACTCTCGACCGAGATTTAGCGAGACAAACGAACATATATACATTATAAATTATCAGTCTCGTCAAGTAATCAAGTCGTTGGCAGGGGTGCTTTCCTTTGCCAGAAATCTATACACCAACATTTACTATGAACCTTAATGGCGAGCCTTTTGCGACACATCGGAGTCCATACTGGGACACGTTTTCTGGCGACGACAGAGAAACACATTTATTGTATTATTAAAATACTGTATAAGTGTAATTTCGTTAGTAGGATTTTTACAATTAATCATAGTAATTGATAATGATATCTAGTGGTGTACTCGTGGCATACTTCCCATAAGAGATAAGTACACAAAACCTACATTTGTCTCAATAATAAGAATTATTTGATTTATTGGAAACTGCTACAAAGGAATTCCTTTGATCAGATCACCATGACCAGAGAATGTGATTGTTATTTTTAGATTAATTCATTATTATGACTAAGTTTATAATAGTTAAGATTGTTTTCTGTCCACGTCTATCACTTTTAAATGACTTTTTAGTTTATATTTGTGTTATGATTATTAGCATACAACATATAGACTAAAGCCAAGAAGTAGTGAATGGTAAAGGGTTGTTCACGTTGATGATAGCTAAAATAGAGAAAATTGTTTACAAACCTGTGGCTCCTGCGTCGTTGACTTGACTTGGGTTTTAATGCAATAGTCTTCTAACGTAAGGGGTACTACTATGCCTTCCTTCTCCGCCTCCATACGCGCCACTTGGGCTTGTTTTCTGTAATACAACAAAACATAACTAAGAACATGTTTCTGTAATAACATACGATAACGTCCCAACGAACGATAACAAAGCAATGCACTCGTGACTACAGGCTTATTATCTGTAATTATTGTAACAAAGGCAAAGGATTTAATAGCTTTAAACTTAACAAGTATTAGTCTTAGTTTTCTAGGTATGTTCGAGTAAATTTAATTTATATCGATTGTGGCTGAATGAAAGTCATCACGCGCCGCAAACGTTCAGCAAAAGTTACAGATTTTGTGAAACGTATTTGGGACGCGGCCGAATAAACTCATTGTGTTATTACTTTCACCGTGCGACGCGACGAGCGCATGCTCCGTGCATTGTCATCAAAAATTTAATTGTCTCACGAATGAAGTGCGACATGGATGCGAGTGTGACTGTACCCACCTGATAATGTTCTCGTATTCTTTATCTTTGCCTTTGGAGTCGCGCCAGCGGCGGTACATGACGCTCGCGTCGACGTTCGCGGGGCTGAACGTGTTGGGCTCGTTGAGGAGCGAGATCACTGACAGTAGGACTGTGCGCACCGACTGCGTGGGGTTCCAGCGCTCACAGGGCAGCTCGCCGGACTGCGGGTCGTCCACCGGCGGGTGCAGGATCGATATGCATAGGTCACCATTCTGTAAATGTTATCATCATAATATGAAAATAAAAATGTTTTCAGTATGAGCCATTGCACGTTTATTCGATGGGGAACTCAATATTTTTCCATGTGAAGCGTTACAGTGCTGCCTTATATTGGAATTAATCTATATACTTATTTACGAGAAGCGTACACTTGGTTTTCATTTTCAAGAATATTGCGTGCACGGCGGAATGTTTGGTTCGGTATATATAAAATTTGTATGGAAAAGAAATGCAGAAACCTATTTTTGTTACTTACTAACGAGTATCGATTACGAATATACGAGGCGAGTGTTAGCGGAGTATCGGAAAGGGGAAGACCTAGGCGAACATACCTAGACCAAATCGGAGATGTTCTGCAAAAAGGGCAAGTGAGGAGTACCTTCAACCGACAAGCGTGTATGAGGAATGTGATAAGTGTGAATGAAGCGAAAGAAGTATGTAAGGATAGTGCAAGTGGAAATCCGTGGTCTCTGCCTACCCCTCAGGGAAACAGGCGCGACTTTATGTATGTATGTATCAATTACTGCCCTGCCACTAGTAAGATTAATTTTAATGAGCAAAAAACCTCAGTATTACTACGTAGGTACTATGTATAAAGTGATTTTCTTGGAGTCTTTATCAAATTAGGTTTTGGATTATCTACGTCTTCTGTTACATTGCGGCGAGGTCGTAGTCGATTGACTAAGAATAGTAACCAGTTTTGATTCATTGTGTGTCTCGACCTTTGTGTGATGCTTTTACGCTAAACCCAGTGAGGTAGGTATAGACAATAAAATTACTTTGATTAAGTCCGTTTAAAAATTGACCCATTCCACGTTTTTCTTGCACTGATTTACCACAAAACGAGATTGTGCAGTGTTGCCACAAATCGGCTAAACAAGTTATTAATTCATACAATTTACTTGACCCCTTTATTGGACTAGGTCAAGTAACTTAATTCAGTGAACTGGTTTGTTAGTTAGCTTTCCCTGCTCTCTCCTTTTGTTATTTCGCTTTACATAGGTATTAATTGTTTTTGTTAGAAAGAAGTTCTCAACTGCATTTAATTATTTAGAACTCTCTATTATTACAACAATTTAAGTTGAGACTTGGACGTATTCAGTAGGTAATTAAATGCAAAAGTAAGTAGGTATACACTTTCTTAGCATTACTAAATAATATCGTTGATCGATTTTAAAACCAGATGTGGGTATAAACAAGGCTATACTTTTTCTCTCAGTCTGTTTTACCATTTGGATTGATTTACCAGCACATTCAAGATTGATTCGATCACAATGAGTAGACGTCATGACATGCGGAATGTGCAATGATATGTTTCCTGCTACTAATTCTAGGCCGATGTTCAGATTCAGACGCACACAGAGATCATAAACGTGCCGTCTCTGCAGTTACCTATCTGCGAATTAAAGTTTGCACAACAAGCTGCGAAGGCCGCAGTTATTAAATCTTGATACGATTTAATGCTTCACGGTTAGGAAGACAGATTTCGTTTTCGTTGCGTTACAGTGCGCGTAACACAAGTGTTACATAAAGACCATTGTTGCCTCGCCTCCCCCGGCCCACAGATTACTAGCAACCTTCATAACAATGCTTACGTGTTCATAACACGCGCCAGGAGAAACTGGGATATTAAACGAACGTTACTTCTATAAAAATGCGATTGATTTTTAAATTAGATACAAGTAGGATACGCGGAATTGAGCCTCAGGTGCTGAGTATATATGGTGATTAATTTTATCGACTGCCTTCATTTATGTTATATGACAGGTTTATACGATGGCTTATCGTTTATTTTAGTTGTAAAGTAATATGTCTGTGAAAGTAAATTTTGTAAGGGTTCTTGTGGCTTCCGATTATACCAAGGTCAATATCAAATCGGGAACAGTCGTGGCCGATACCAAATTAACTGTTTAGTTTATTAGAATAGATGTTTAGCGATATTTCTTCCATCAAATATAATAAAAGTTGACAAATGTAACATAAATAAAGGGATTGTAGCTTACTGTGTCAAGATTTACAGATATCAATTATTTTACATAGTATTAGATTAGTTTCTTTACTTTAACATGAGCATGAGGCCTTCCTTCCGTGCCAAATTTTAAGATTCTGGGTCAACCGGAAGTATCTTATTGATTTTAAACAATGTATCAGTGAGCCAAAATATTTCATTGCGTTTTGTTAAATTAAACACTGTCTATTAAAGGTAAACAAAACCCCACAGATCAAATCCATACCTAGGTATGTATATTTTTAATTGGTAATAAAAAGTTTTAAGTCGATAATAATTATTAATTATCAATGATTATGACGAAAAAGTTATCTTGTAGGAGATGGGAATTTTTTTATATATCAGCATCAATAATTTAATGATATGTTTGGGAACAATATGGCTCTTATTTAAATACAGAATATTAATATAGGTGCCTAGCTAAGAAAACATGTATCAAAGGAAAGGTTATCGAATAATACAGATAAATGTAAATGAGTACGGTTTAAGGGAATTTATAACATAGTTTTGAATCTTAGATCTGATCAACTAATTGTTTTGTACAGTGATTGCAATTTGCATTTAAAATAATTGATACACAAAACAGAATACAATTTTAGCCCTTAGAGTAAACTGGATATATTATATTGATTAATAATATTAGTATAATTATGTAGAAACTGTTCTAGATCTAATCATGATCCTTAAAACTATGAAGTACATACTCTAGCTAGAACAATATTATGTACCTAAAATATTGATATTAATCGTACAGGTAAGAACTAAAACATACTTAATCATTTGATCCGATATATAACGTTATTGAATAGATACTATTCTCTGATTACAAGGAACTATCGGCAAACCAGACGACGGCTGGTTATTTAACCAGTACTCATAAATAAGAAATAATGAAAACCGAACCAGCTGTCGTAGAATAGTCGAGTATACAGTAGCTATGTGGAACTAGAGTTACACATATCATGATTATGGAATCAACCGTATGATATACCTGGAAGTGGTTCAGTCACTGGCGTGTATCATTATATCGTTAATCACACGAGTTTCCTGCTCGTATGAATCAATATTAATTAATTAATAAGAAAAGAAAAATTCTTTAGCGCAACGGTTGATTGCACATTAATTTTAGTAGAATGTCGTCAGATTTTGTATGTTTTAATCGACTAAAATAAACGATGTTTCGATATCGAGTCGAAGTGACGTTTTCGCCTATATAAATATTGATATTATTTTTCTAAAACAGTTTTCTTCTTCGGTAATCCCATGTAAATATTATGATATATATCTGAATAGTGACCGGTGGTATACTATTGAAGTCAATTGCTATTGATAATTCGCTACTTTTTCAAAAGAGGTAGTATTGTGGTTTAGTCTCTTGTAAACAATAGGGATGATGAATACGATGTTTTTATATTATATTCCGAAATACGGTGTAGAATTAATAAAAAGTCTGAAAAACATAAAATCTAAAAAAGAGTTTCCCCATCAGTTTGGAAAGCTTTTTTTACATTTTAATTAATTACTACGAAATTTGTAATTTAGTCACCTTGCATAAAATGCATATTATTTTTGACTAGATATGGCGCATTAGGACGTAAAAATTACAGTAGATCATTATTAAGAATATTAAGTAGTGAACGTCACTAATCATTCGCAACAACACATAAAACGCGCTGAGCACATTACTTATCAATACAAGTGGACAAGGTCTGCACACTACGTATTGCACATGGTGCCTAGTTTCATGTCTTTCTAAGGAGATGGCGGAAGAAGGCAAGCGAGACGGAACGAGCAAGAGGCTTACCTCCGCAATTTGCCCTTGACGATCTCGGTAAAGTAGCAAATCGACGACTCACCCCACTTTATAAACTGTTCAACGATTCGTGAAGGCTGTTTAATTCGATTTATCGAATAAATTGATTCTTATAACAGACGTCTAACCAAATAACAATGACCAACAATACGTTAAAGTTGTTGCTCAAATCGCTTAGTGAACCAGTGGCCCACACTAGTGTACGCATGACCCAGATACGTCTGACTATCGCGATAACTACTAGTACTAATAATAATCTATTTTACAAGTGTAGTAGGTATCTATTCGTTTAATTTATTAACCAGTGAATATGCTAATAACTTTCTTGAGCGGTTTTGGTTAGGGAATACGTCTAGAAGACGTCGTCATAAAGAAATCGATTCCGATTAGCGTACAATTTGTTATTGGGCTGCGGTCGGAAGTTTCCATGTTATTAAGTGTATACTAAGACAATGTTTTATAGCGTGATCTGCCTAATCCCCGAAGGGAAAGGCCAGGGTTCTTCTTGGTGTTAAGTCTGCTCATTCTTATGAAACTAAATTGTTGGAGAGCCTATTTGTCTTTTGTCGAGAACTCACCGAGATCCTCACATCTTACTTCTTGCATTCCCAGAAGGGTATTCTTAATCCGTCATGATGGGACCTCAAAATAATAAGTTAGTATAAAGAAGTTAGTTCGTACACAAAGCACAAAGGCACAGTGAAAGTGTTTCTTTCTAACGGTCCTCTTTGACGCACTCTGAACGTGCTCGCGTGAAACTGCGCACAGGATCATTATTTTATTCTTTTGGTTTCGTATTCTGTTTGTTTAAAAATCGAATGTTCTGGAATCGAACGCTTTAAAATTCATGGCCATAAAACATTGCAGTAAACAAGATATTATACATATAATTACAATTGCTAAAAAGGGGAACCTGATAAAGTTTTCCCAATATAAATGTTGTTCTTATATGTTTTATGTGTTGTTTCGGTTTTAATCCTTTTTATAAATAAAACTGATAACCAGACCAACTAGCCATATCAGTCGTATGTATATAATTTATACGTAGTAAAGTCATGATGATAGAGCATAAAGGCGCGGACACTACGTTGAAGGCATGGAGCGTCGCCCTCGGCTAAAAATATGCCACCGGTTCACTGCGCGCTTCCTCACAAAGAAAATGCGTGTGTTCTGACCTCTAAATTTGGAAACACTTAAAAACATGCACAATGTTTATTTACAATGCCATCCGCAATTTTATCGGAACTATAAAAATTGCTATATTACCTATTTGTATTCTAAGCCATGTCAAGGTATATGGTCAAGAATAAGTTAGCGGAGCGGAAAACCAATCGCGAGTTCGCATGTCGAACTAACATCGGAAACGATAATTATTATTTGGTAGTCTATTATTAGATTTTAAAATAAGGGATTGCATCTGAAAACGTTTTAGTCTACCACAAAACAATCTTGATGAACTTACTTTAAAATACAACTTTATTTTTATTAATTTATATTTGGAATTTTTAATCATTTCAGACTTGTCCCTACGTCTTATCATTTTTCTTAAACAAGTACGTATTTACATGACAAAAACATGAATAAAACGATCTAACGGTATACTTCTTGTTTTTCAAATCAACTGAAAATGTATTCAGCAGTGACTTTCTGATAACTTGGTAGAATATATTATGAAGATTAAACGACTAGTCTGGCTTGTGAGACAAGGGCCTTGGCGACTCGGTCGCGGGTGGGTTGAAGGCCTGGTGACGCACGCGACTGGCCACGGAAGCGCCCCCGCCTTATTACAAACTTACCTCCTCATTAATCTTGCAATACAGTAATGTATTTGAAACATATAAAGTATTGTTATCAGGCTAAACATTGTTATAAATAAAACTTTTTAATCTAAAGAAAACTATATAGAAGATGCATGTTCTTGATTTATAAGCCATGGACAATTGCGCACTCGTTGCATTGCAAAACAAAAACATAACTGATGTGCAGCTCTATCGACGAGTGGTTAGGATCGATCGACAGATTCATAGTCAGGCATTAAATACGACGCGTGTGCCGGTGCAGGCAACCACGTGGCCAGTATAAAAAGAGTGTGATTGAGATGTTGGCACTAGCCTCAACTGTTGGGATGAAATCGCGTCTCAGGGGGGGCGTTATTTAAAGAACCGCGTGTGAATGTAGCACAAGTTCAAAGCGGCCACCGCAACGCAGGTCGACGGGATCTGGAATAAGGTTAATTACCCCAAGGGCAGGGGAGTGCCAACATCATATGAGATGATCCTCCAGGGACAGTCTTTTCTACGGGGAAATACAAACAAATTAATGCTCCTTGACATTGTGCCAAATTGAACTGTGTGTTTTTTATAGCACTCGCTTACAACGCCCTGCGATTTTGGTAAAAAAACGAAACGTCATCAATGTAATGACGTTATTTTGATGTATGATGTGTGATTAATAATGATACGCTTTGAAACTATGCATTAAATTGTTGGAAGAAAATTTGTCGTACTAAAGGAAGGTAAAATGTTATTTATGGTTCAAACATTTCGTACAGTTTATCGTTTTAATTTCATTTTAAACTATGTAGGTACCATTACTGTCCACAAAAAGGTAAAAAATGCATTTCTGACAAACGTGATATGATTTTCGTAAGTAAGCATCGAATATGTGCAACAAGGACCAAGCCGCCAGCAAAAGCTAGTTGACTACAAAGTGATTCACAGGCGTTTAAATTAAATATGTTGGTTGGTTACCATCGCCGGTGGCTTCATACATAAGGTCGTTCAACTTATGGTACATCCTGTTTTATGTAGATCTTTTCGTTGTACTATGTATGACTTTTTTTTACAAAATTTGCGAGTTCACGCGTTGTGCTTAATCCTCGGTTTCAGAATAAAAATAATTATTACCTCTCGCTGGTGTTCCCAGCAGTAGCTACATTACTATAAATATTTCCCTAAAATTAGCTTTGCTCATTCAAGACATGTCTGTCGTATTTGTTTAGCTTATGAGAACAAAACGTGAAAGTAGAGTATGGAACTAGTTTACTAACACTACTGGTACTACAATGTTCGGTGTGCTACATTTAGAATTTATTCGATATTAATTTAAATATAATTAACAAACGAGCATAATTGGTCTAAATTTGAATAATTTGTAAAGGACTCCGTAAGTTATTTCGGTAAGTAAGTCGGCTGAATGTGTCAAAGTGTGAGTCAGCCTATCGGACTGATGACCCCGCGGCTACGCTATTCAAGCTACATTATTTTGTACCGACGACTTACAGTTGACTCTTCTAAAAGCTAACGGTAACACTCAGGCGACGCGAAAACTGTACAACCGGCTGTGAGCTGAGTTTTAAGAAATTATATACACAGGCAACTACGTAACCACGTACCTATATTTAGATGTGACTGATATTAGTGTTAAACTGTTGCTCTAATTGTTGGATAAATAATAAACATTGACCATTGCGGCGTAATAATACGGTTTTTTGAAAAAGTATCAATAGTGCTCCGCTGCTCTGGTGTCCGAAGGTCTTAATAAGCCTGATGGTATGCCCGAAAGTAATATAATGGACCAACTTATTTTTATCGCAAGTTGATGAACAAACTGGTGTCATAGTAAACCGCTTGTAGGCCTCTGATATGGCTTTACATGGCGTTGATTTTCGTCGACGACTTTCGGTTCACTATTGGGCGTTGGGAAGGGTGTTTCTTTCCATTAAAAATACATACAGTTGAAAACGGGCCTCATGAATTTTGGTTCAAAATCCACAGTTATTCATATAAATTAACATATTGATTTGTTAATATTACGTATATATTACTTATGCTTCATATTTTGGAACATTGTCGGCAGCAGGTCGGCCGTTGCTCTGTTTCACGAAAGCCACAGGATCGTGCCGGAAACAGATTGCATGATGTGTCCCACTTACTTCAATATTGAACTACCGCAATTCAAATGACATTGTGATTGTCAACGTACAAGACAATCGATAAAACTGATGACTGAAATCATGCGTAATCATTATAATGATAAAATCTAAATCAATAAAGTAGGACAAAGTGTGTGTCAGTTTGGAATGTTTAAGCATCGGGTCAAAGATGCCAAGTGTGTGTCGCAAGTACCATTTAGAACTATTTATTAGGCACAAGTCTACACATAGTATAACATTACGTTACTTCCGAGATATTGGAATCATTATGCCAAAATTGATAAGCGACTGTATCCAACAGTACAATTGAAGTATAGAACTAACGAATATAGGCAACATATTTTATGAAAATAACTTTAAAACCAAACCTCGAAGTAAACCTTAAGGAATGAAAACATCTATTGGTATTGATTCCTAAAATATTTTACTTACTATTTATGAACAAATGATACAACACAGCCTGTATACAGGTCTTCAAAGGTTAGTACAAGGACATAAAATAAAAAACGTTGTAAAAGTATTTGTACGTGAAGAGGGTGCGTCATCGGGATTCTAAGAAGGTTTATGCGTATTGGAATATTTACGGTAAGGCTAGCTATTTTACTAGACTATTTTATATATGTTACATTAGTGATATGAGTGTCGTAGTCACTGTAAAGGGATATTTTCTTTTGATGTGATAAGTACGAGGCTAAGTAACTTTAATTTTTATTTAATTAAGTTGATTGACTAATCCTTAGTTAGTACTGGTTAGGCTGACTAGCGAGGGTGCACCGGATGTACTTAGCATAGGTTTCGTCGATGACGCTCGTGGAGGCACCCTCCTCTTGCTCTTCAAATCTCTTTTATAACTTAGTTCGATGTTTCCGAAGATAGACAAAATGACGATGTCTCATCTGCGCGTAACAGGTCAATATCTGCACCACATTATGACCTCTTTCAATGTCATGCATTTAAGTGGGAAAATAAAGAATTTTCGGGTTTCAATACGTTTATCTTTTCTTTCTAAAGAACTTGGCTATGGCCAAATCTCTACCAACCATAAATGTATTGGCAAGAGGTGGAGACGGCTGATATATTATACGCCTATGAGAAATTCTACCGACAGATGGCAGACAAAGTATTGGTCTATAAGCACAAGTAACCAGGTGGCTGTTAAAGATTTTAGATGCTCATTATCAAGTGGCCTCACAAGAGTTTTTAATCATTATTTGATTTAGCGCTCTTTGTAACCAATTTAATCCATCAGGCGTAATATAATAGTAATCTTATCTTTACTCGTAATAATTCATGTAGGTAGGTTCATAATTAAATGACAGATAATAGATGTTTCAATGGAACGATCCCTTATCAACTAACAGCACGAATATAACATGATAGACTGCCAGCTACATACATTGGAAGTAAAATATAGTTTTAGTACAGGGGTTTAAGGTTTTTGATAAGATCTTTTAGGTTTCGTTTTCATTTGTTAATGTACCCAAGGTATGTGCATCTAACTTTGATATCTTTCATGTTCCACAAATGCTGGAAACTAGGTAGCTGGGTAAGTAGGCTATTTAGTCTTGCATCAACAATTGCGATTGTTCAATGTTTTTCCGCTAAGTATACAAATGGGTAACTGTCGATACTCGCTACAGATTCATGATAGGGACTATTCTAGACACACGTTGATATTTAAAAATACTTAAATTAACCTCTAAGACGTCAGTGATAACATGCATGCTGTATGGTAAACATAATGAATTGCTGATTAAATTACTTGGTAGGTGCCTATTTACTATTTCTAGCAAATTAACGTGTTACTTAGTTATAAGTCAAGACTTATAAAAACTTCTCATATTTAATTAAATACTTTGTTATTTATTGTAATAGATTTTTTTTAAACGGGTTTTAGCTTTTTCTCGTCATGGTAAAATTCAACTTATTCAAAAATCAAATGCCTTTATTCCTTATCCACGTGGCCTATATAAACAGATGTATCTAAACATTTGTTGCACTATATCATAACTCTTATATTGTGTGTGTGGGGGGGGGGGGGGAGGGATTCAAAAGATGTAAATTACGAACGATTATATATATAATTTCATCCGACGGAGACTGTATTGATATAATTGTAGTTTTGACCTCTCTGTTTGTAGAAAACCCTTACGAACCCAGACCTGGGCCCTGTTTAATAAAGCTGACAATTCGACATATATGTCAAAAAATGACAAAATTGTAGAATTGTCGGGCTTAGGCTGTTTAATAAAAGTGACAAATATGTTTAAAATCGACAGGTGAAATCTTGACATATTTGTCATTTATAAACGCGTTTAAAAACCTTGACATATGTCAAAAAACCACAGTCAAAATATTTCTCACAATTGTCATTGATTTGACATTGATTGGACTGCCTCGTTGGTCTAGTGGTCGCTAAGTGCGACTGCTGAGAACGAGGTCCTGGGTTCGAATCCCGGCTCGGGCAAAGTGTTACTGGGTTTTTCCATTAGGTAATTCTCAGTAGCAGCACGGAGTCTGGATTTGTGCCCGGTTGATGGCAATAGGCTCGCCCCCTATTACATTGGGACCTAAAACATAACTGGCGAAATGTGGGTGTACTAAATGTGCACCTCTGCCTACCCCTTCGGGGAATACAGGCGTGATGTTATGTGTCATTGCTTTCGCGACAGAGGATAACGCTCCTGTCAGAATTGTCACTGTCAGACAATTCTACAAATATGTCAATATGTCATGACAATTTTCTGTTTAATAAAGCAGATTTGACAACTTTTCCACGACAAATTGTCACCTGTCACCTGTCGCTCAAAAAGTTTTATTAAACAGATAAATGTCGGATTGTCGCGACAATATGACATATTTGTGAATTTCCCACCATGACAATTTTGTTGCCTGTAAGTTTTATTAAACAGAAAAATTGTCGAATTGTCACTTTTTGACATATGTCAGACTTGTCGAATTGTCAGCTTTATTAAACAGGGCCCTGGTCTTCGATGAACAATAAAAACTGACGAGGCACGGTTGCCTGCCGTAACTACGAACTAAGTAAATGGATTTTATACAAAGTGAAAGTTCTTATGGATTTCTGCATGAAAATTATCTACAAGCACAAAGGCATTACCAACGCTTAAATCACATAGGTAGCTATTGAATTTCTTACATGGCATAAAGTGTGTGGTGTCCATAAAAATGTGATGATAAGTAATCTACAGGACAAACTTAAATTTAAATAATTGTTCATTTTTCACTTACCTCATATACATTTGGATGCCAAACTTTTGTTAAAAATCTAATGGTAGGTGGTGAATATGGATAGTCTGGAGGAAATTTCATATGTGCCTGAAACAAAGAAAAATATTTGTAATAATATTTATTAGAAAATAATTTTATTAAAGAAGTTACACAAATTACACATTTTTTTCCTTTTTATTACCATTCTAAAGTCTTGTATTTTATAACAGCAGTAAATGTTGCTGACCAAAGAAGAAACAAAATTGCATCATAGAACTTTAAAATTAATCTTATGGTGACAGTTTGAAACTATAATTTTGGTTGATGTTATTTCCTTCAAATAAATAAATGTATATAAGCTTTTCAAGTTGTTAAACTACTGTTGCTGACTGTACAGGCAGTATTTTTGTATTTTTCAAATATTAAGCTTATGGTATTTTAAATTAATTTAAGACTTATCTACAACCAACTGCATCTTTGTGCTTTCCATCAGTTTAAATAAAGAAGCAATGAGAACTATTGAGATAATAAAAAAAAAGTACTAAAGATGAACTTACTCATAATATTCCATTATTTATAATATTTCTTGTGTGTACATAAATTTGTTAATATAAAAATAAAAAAAACAATTAGAAATACCAATACAAAAAAAACTAATCAATAAACTGTATCACCAAGTACTACGTCACTTTTCTTTATTATTATTTATGATTTAAACAATTTATAGCACCATTATATTTGTTATTAATGCAATCTGTCGGGATTTGTGAAGATAATGGGATCACATAACATAATGTTACATATTGTTCAATTAAAGAAGAGACAAAAAAAATCCAGAGCCTTATAATGCTGTAGTTTAAACATGTTTAGTGGATGGCAACCTTATGGATCAACTATAATGGGATGGAAATAGTTGTGTTGTGACCGTGCAGTTCTATATTTAGTAGCAAACCCTTCCTTACATGGCATGTATTGCAATCTGATGTATACAAATTAGTTACCCATTCTTACTCTCAAAACAGGTAAGTATTTCAATTATATTGACTAGTATAATTATTATCAATAACTAAGAGGTTTACAGATGGTTTACTTATGATAAGCATAAAATGTATTGTCATAATGAAATTTAGCATAATGATAATTATGCATAACATTATTAGGCATAAACAGTTTGCCATAAATACTGTTGGCAAAATCACAAAGAAGCATAATCACAAAGAAGCATAATTTTATAAGGCATAATGTTATAAACGCAGGTGGATTAGGTTGATAGGTATGCTTTAAAAAAACGACCTATCAGCCTAATCCACCTTCATGAGTCGGTTTTAAGGGTTTCAATAAAATATTTAAAATTACCTATGTTTATTGTAATGAAAGACCAATACACCTTATAATTAATACAATATCTTAAATAATGTTCATAATAAAAATGATTATCTGCAATATCAGGACTCCACAAAGCTACTATCAATTCCTAACATGAGATGAAGAATTGAATATAATTGTCTCAACGCGTTTTTTTACAACTGGAATAATAGACTAGGATAGGATAATTTATTTTAATTTCACATTCATTTTAATTGCTTAAAACAATAAATTATCTTTTATTGTTACTGAGCTAAATTACCTATCTATCAAAATATCATTAATCACAACTGTACTTGTTTCATTACCTAGAACCATTCAACATAAAATTATTGGCTGCATACAACCAATTATGACTTTTTATTTTATAGCTCATGATTATTAGAAGAATAAATATTATTCCTTTAAAATGTATGCACCTCTAAAATATGCCAAAACGAATTACACCAAATGATAGTTTTGCTAATTTTTGCATTATGCCAAACTAATATTATACTAATAAAAAATTATGTGAAAATGTTATGACAAACTATATTATGCCTTAAAATATTTTGATCTTTTTTATTTAATCTATATATATATAAAAATGAATTGCTGTTCGTTAGTCTAGCTAAAACTCGAGAAGGGCTGGGCCGATTTGGTTAATTTTGGTTTTTAAGTATTTTTGGAAGTCCAAGGAAGATTTAAATTGGGAGAGTATGAAGATTGCCGGTACAGCTAGTGATGTTTATTTTTAAAATTATGATATACATAGAAATTAGTTATTGTAAGCTATCTTTTCATAATATATGTTTATATAATTTAAGACCTTTACCTACATATGCCATGTGTTAGTTTAAATGTAATTATCATAGTAATTGATAAAACATTTGTATGCAAGAATATTATAATTAATCCACAATGCAAAAAATATTATGCAGCTACTAAATTTAGTTGCATTAGTACTTGCTGAATAGTAAACTTTTGCTTTAAACAAAAATTAATTAAATAAATTATAAAACAATTTAAATTACAGTAGGTACTAAGTGTGTTTTAATGTAGTTTATTATATGGTAATTTTATAATTATTTTGGCTCAGTAATTGCTGCATAACTACCTTGAATTGTGTAACTTAAAAATTTGGTTTGACTAAGTTGGCAAACCTGTAAGTAAATATAATTCATGTTGAAGCGCTTTAGTCCCAGAGGAAGGACTGCTAGTTTCAAAATTATATTTATATTGACTGATAAACATGCACCCAATAGACGTAATTATTAAAATAAATCTACAGTTCTACAATCCTTGTCCTAACCAGGATGGAATACAATGCTATGTCATAAATGTATTACAATAACGATTAAATTGGTGTGACTTTACTGGACCTCAGCTTGAATCAGGATGTTACGGCTCTCCATTAATGTGCCAGTTGTCTACCCTTCCATCAGCTTCATTTATGTTCTACCTCTGATGGCAACAATGTCAATAGACCATCTCATTAGTCATCACACCAATAATAATTATGTTCAATGGTAACTGTGAAAATAATAATACAAGGATGGTTTGCCACGAATTGAAAGCTTATGGGAGTGATAACATTCAAATTCAGCACTAAAGGAAATTGTATAATTAAATAGTGTGTATTATATTTGTGTTATTAAAGTAACACAAAATTAACACAAACACCTAGACTTCAATATTTGACTTGTATTGTATTTCAAATGAACTTCAAATTGCCTATGTGATTTGGGTTATCATTGATGTTTTATGCTAAAAACTGTATATATGATGGTAACTGGATGTATGATAAATAGAATCATGCCATGAGCCTGCAACACATTTACTAATGACATGACATATTTAGACAGATTAATAATGTAATGGATGCTGGAGGTAAACATTATGTTCTCATCTATTCTCTCATCATATGAATTAAATAGGGACTAGTTGATATGATCTGGTGATAACAACACAGATAAAATGTTCTGTTGATTACTTTAGTTTAATTTGTTTGCCAAGTTAACATCATACATAATTTCCACAGTTACTGTTTTTGAAGGCAAATATACTTTATAATACTATAAACAGACATGTTATAGCAATAATATACACAACAATTAGTAAATTACCTAGCTTATAATGCATAGACACAGTGAAATGAGTAATAAAAGAAAAATGTGACAATACATGTAAACAGATTTTTGTTGATGAACACAAAGAGCTAATGATTAAGATTAGATCATTTCTCTTTATAGGAGAACTTAATAGTTGATTGATAATAATAATTCAATGGCATCAGGTTTAGTGTGTGTGTTAATTGATGGTTGTAACTGGCAAGATATAGAGAATAGGCTATTCATGGCTGATGGTGATGATGGTCTGTGTGGTATATACCTCCTGATCACCTCCCAGTGAGCTTACCCAACTATGTTTTACTTAATTATATCTTTTGCTTTCATAAAAACAGAAATATGTAGTTACCTATAATCAATAGAAATCTGACAAAATGACAGTTCAAAATTACATGGCATAAAATGAAACTGTCTACCCTGAAGGGTAAATGTTGAAAGAAGTTGCTGTTTTTGATTATTATGTGTATGTAAATAAGTACATAGTTATAAATAACTACAAAGTTGTTGAACTGTCACTAACCTATTAAAGTGAAATATTGCTTTTATGGCATTATGTTGCAATATGCTGATTGAGATGTTAAAACATAAATACAAACAAGGTATGTGTTTAACAATTCATTAGCAATCCACAAATACCCGAAATCAATCTACATACGTTTATTTTCGTCTTTTGCAGTAGGGTAATTCCATTTTTTTTATCAAATTCTGTGGTGTTTTAACCATGAAATAGTAATAAGGCGTGTTATTTTATAAAATGCAATGTACTGTGCAAATGGCCAGGTCATTACCAATGCGGATATCATATCTAAGTGCTAAAGCTTACCTTGAAATATCCACCTTGGTATAACGTGTCTGGAGGCCCAAAGATTGCAACTTCCCACTCAAATAAATTGTCCTCTCCTAGAAGTTTCACTCGGAACCCTTCTACGGGTTCCTCTTGCAGACTCTTATACTCTAAGGCCAAAGCCCTCAGTGCAGAACTGGTCGGGACCGTGTTAGACATTGTCATGAACTAATTTGACTAAAATCACTATCTAAAAGAGATTCTATTAACATAACACTGCGGAACTCTCCTCGCGGTCCACGTATTCACGAGGCATTTCAACTTGAGTCACAATAACAACGAACGAGGAATTTTGGTAAACATAGCGCCAGCGTAGCTCACGGATTTATGATTCACACACTTCGAACGCCAATACTGCAATTATTACGACAGTAATTTACGTAGAAAAATGGGCGAAAGAATAGTCCAAACTACACGGTGATTAGTACAACAATGAGAAAGCAACGTCCAAACAATCACGATCCCAAGGAAAACGGCTGCGTGGTACAGCTGCTACCTGAGTTGCCCGAGCGAATATTGTAGAACAGCTGTTATTTTATTTCCGTGCTTGATTGCGCAGTGGTGTGACGCACGCGGCCATTTATCGACTTTTGCTACTAGTGCTGTCCTCTAGCGGTTTGCAGGCGCTTAACGATATAGTGCTTCAGAGTAACTGTATTATTGTTTTGACAGATATGAAAAAAGACGGCAGCACTATAGTTTTATAGTAGGTATGTTGCTGACTCTCGCGCCCTCTAGAACAATTTTGTAATACTAAATCCTACGTCTTCTTTCAACTTTCAGTAACATAAAATTAAAGATGGCAGCACGAGACTTACAAGCGCAGGTTCTCGAGTATTATTCGTTCTATAATGAAATAATGAGTTGTTGTAGTATGTATACTTATTTAAAACAAACAAATATAATATTATAAATCTAAAAATAAATATTCAATGTCAGTATAAAATAGTATCGAATGGGTAGGTACTGTAAGTATGTAGGTAATAAGGTCCAACTTGGGTTTTAATATTTTATTAAATAAATCATAACGTGGTCTTCTTTTAGTAGTAATTAATATAAGTTTTCTACTATTAAGGGCCCTACTCATTATGTCCTGGCGATGAATGAAAAAAAATGTTTGTTAAAAATTAGAAATTATTACCGATGAGTAACATAGATGAGTAAAAATGCTGTTAATTAATTTAGGTAAATTCAACCAGTTTATCAAAACGCCATGAAGTAACGGTGCAAAGCATCTAAGATAATACTTACTTATTTGTGAACCAGTTGCATTCAGACAAGACAATTGGACTGTGGGCGCGTGATTCAAAGACAAGTTACCCACCCACACCCAGCACCATGTATAGGCAAAGACAACGGGGCCTTGCGCAACCCACGTCTGGTTCGGTGTAGCTCAGGTTTGGGTATCGATAATTCGGTATTATTCGTTTTAGCAAACCATTATTAGTATTGACCTGTTTATTGTTACCTTTTACTGTACTTTTAAGGTTTCAAAAAAATTACGAACCGCTTGACGGGGACGGACGTAGTGAAAATGTAACAGGCAATTCTCTTTAGTCGGCAGGAAAGTCGCAAAGAGTGACTAATGAAATTAATGGCAATCCAAAGATACATTAGATGACCGGACAGATATGGGTATAGACTCCGGGTAAATGAGAAAATCTCTAAAATGGTGGCTTCAGAAATTACAGGCGTGTATCTATGTAAGTAACGAAGGGTAGACGAGATCGCGCGTTGTTTATGGGAACGCCAAGTAGCACTAGTGTTGTATGAATAAGATGCCAATAAATTCTTGTATTACCTGTAATTTAAATTACGTTTTAGTGACATTGTCCTATATTACGTTGTAGAGAAAAGACCTAACTGATAAGACTAAGAGGCAATAAAACACGAGATGTACACAATTTTATAAGTACGTTGTCTAATTAAATACATAATAACGGCTTTGTCCATTTAGATGGATGGCGCAGACATATAAATTATCTATAATCATCCTTATATATAAGTCTTCATGGAATAGAGGCGTGACTTTACTATACCTCTATTTCCCAAAGGAATAGGCAGAGTTCTGCCGTTGCTCACCCGCGTTTTTATACGATCCACGTAATATTGCTTGTTGCCATCGATCAGGCACGATTGCAACCTTCGGGCTATTACTCAGAATCACTAAAGGAAAAACTCAAACCCCTTGACCCAATTTATTTTTATTAAAATGTGTCAGTAACTTGCTTAAGCTACAGCGTCTCATCGAGTTTAATAAATCACGAGTACTGCAGAATTTGTATATGATTCACATTAGCTGTACGTACCTATATTGTATTTCAAAGAATAAGTGAGCCTTGCCAGTTGCTGCTGAATAAATATTATAGTATAATGAGCGATTTGCAAATTACCATAAATCTTAGACAGATGATTTCATAGATTTTTTAATCATTCTGTGCAATATTAGGTATGTATACTGTAGTGTTTATGCTTGTATTTCAGAAGATACATTTAAAAATTCGTCTCCGTTGTCCTGTACTTCGATGTATCTTGTTTGCAAAAAAAGTAGGTCATGTGAACGCAGTGGGCACCGATCGAAGCGCACTGCATCGATGGCGAGACGACCCGACTGAATCTGGAAGTTGTACTGCACCAAAACTTCATGCTAATAACTGTGTCATTCTGCAAACTGGTACCCACCCTGAGATCAGCTTACAATCGTTTTACAAAGTTAAATTACGTAAGCATACTTATAATATATTTAATATTCTTAGAATTTTATATGGTAGAGGAGTTACTTGCTTTGTTATTGTGGTTTGGTATCATCCTTAAATCGAGTAAGGTTTATTTTTAGGCTGTGTGTCCACCATCGTGTCATCACTGCACGCTTAGACTAAGTGAATAGCAATGAGCAATCAGGATTCCTAAATTTTATTGATTTCTATTTATAATGAGAGCAAGTATTTAAACTGTCGTTATTACTTAGTATCTAAATAACACATTTATTTAGTGTGTGAGTACTACAACAACATTTGGAATACTGTGTTTGTTGGTTTATATGCGTATAGAACTTTAAAAAAGAGGTGACTTTAAATCGACCCTCGTGTCGTGTGTGTCGCAAGGTTGCACAAATTAGACGGCCAAGTCATGAAGCTCATTCGTCAGACAACTATACCTAGCTCTGGTATACTCCTGGATTACTGTAGTGACGTACAAAGTACCTAACAGATGACGAGTAGACATTACATGTGAGATGATGACTGGCATCTATAATTTATCTCCTTATAACGTTCCCTGTTACTTTAAAAACTACTAAAAAAGAGGAGGTGTTTAGTCAAAATTCTGATTTCAATTATAAATTTCAGGTTAGTAGGTACTACAAGTTTCCTATCATACCATTTCCCACAATAAATCATAATAAAAGGTAAAACTAGGCCGCTGTCGCCCAACTTACCACTACGCGCTCAGTTTTCATAGGATTACTTACTGTACAGACGAGCCAGAAGCCATGTAAGTCTAGTATATTCAAAGATTTTCACAATGACGGAATCACGAGTGTTTGTGCACGTCAATGGTTTAGTGAAAAATGCGTGGAAAACAGTGAATAATATGTTAGTTTAGCAAGAATTTTACTTATAACATTTAGTCATCTAGTAAGTTTGTAGTAGTCAGGGTTTTTTCTTCTCATAATGAGCTTTGTGGGTATTGATTATGTTTACGTAAGGTCACGATTGTGTTGATAACGTTATGACTTTTTCGTAATCTAAAGAAATGTAGACTTATGTGTGACTATAATTTACAATAGTAGTTTAAATGTTCCATTGATTGGTTTAGCTCAGTGCAGTGTTGGTGACTAAGGTTCGTGATTAAGTAAGCAGTAAGTTTAGCAGCTTTTACACCATTTTTGGTATGAGTCCAACTGTGAGAGATGTAAGCGCTTACGTGTCGCAAAGGTCTGGTGGGCGCGATGCGCGGCATCAAGGTGTGAGGGGCGCCGGCGCAGACACAATCCGCGAGTCAGTTGCGAGGAGCGCGCACGCACTCTGCGACACACGATACGAACGACTCTCGCGAACAATATTTACTTTTTACATGGCAATTGTTTGACGATATTTATATTATGTGATTAGTTTTTTAATTTAAAATATTTAATCGTGGTAATTTAAGAATCTCTATTATAGTAAATATAAAGTTTGTATGTAAATAAAAATAATTTTGTGCGATCAAAATGACGATAAAAAATAAAAAGACTAAACAATCAAAAGCGTCTGAAGTGACATCTTCTAGTAGTGCTTCAACCAGTGTTCAGAAGACTAGTTCTTCCACCTCGGTGCAGCAGACCAGTAACACACTGCAGAAGGTCAGCTCGTCCGGTAAGAAGGTTCGCTATATCGAGGTAAAGGTCGAGGAAGATGACCCGCTAATGATTACCGACATATCCGATCATTCGTCAATAGCCGGCTCTACCATATCGGAACATTACAACAGCCACCCGCACTACATCATCACTGAAGCTCCATCAGTGAGTGACTTGTCCCAAACAAGGGCTCTAGAACATCACGTAAGTGACATGGCACAATCGACTACAGGTGAATTTGTATCTAGTTCGGTGCTGCAGGAATCATCTTCGTCCCACCAGCAAAGTTCGACAACAGAGAAATTTGAGACTTCCTCGACTTCGGTTCAGCAGTCGGGGTCTAGTCACAGTCAGACATTTGACAGAACGACTGACTCTTCTACTGCTAATCAAACTCTTAATACAGCCTTTATTGATAATTCTGCTGCTAATGTCTCAAACTCTAAAAATTTCTCTACACGATCTCAAACTGGAAATGCTTCAAATTCCTTTCTTCAATCTGAACGCCAGAGTTTAGTGAATCAGACATCAGCATCTAATTCGAGGGATCAGCAGAATATTAAACAAAGTGATAAGACAACCTTCCGTAACTCTGCTGAACCGTCACAAAGAGTGCAAACAGTTCGATCCGATTCATCAAATTTTTACGGAGGTGAAGGAAGTCTGGACAAAAAAGGGAATACTAAAGAATTTACCAGCACATCTCAAACGAGTGAATCAAAAAGTAGTAACATCACAAAATCATCATCTTCATCGTACGTTGTAGAAATTGTGGATGGTAAAGAACGCATTATTGATAGCAAGAAGAATGAATGGGGCAACGCTCAAGAGCATGTTTCAAAAGAAGCCTATGCTAGTGCGAGCGGAACTGGAATGAAACCACAGTCAGCACATAGTATACAGAACTATGACATGAAATCCAGTTACGACACTGGGAAGGATGGAAACAAGCCTACGAGCGAAATGATTGTAAAGGAAGATTCTAAATTCATAAAAGATGGAAATCAAATGACTTCGCATTCTAGTGTTATCACAGAAAAAGATAACGTTGCTAAGCATCAGCAGTACATAACAAACCGAGATCAATTAACATCAGGTCAACAGTACATAACAAATCGTGACCAATTAACATCAGATCAACGGTACATTACGAATCGTAACCAGTTGCAATCCGAACAACAGAATAATACAACTCAACAAAATTTTACGTCTGATCAGAAGAATCAGAATTATACAAGTAAGCATTTGACATCGAATCAACAATCCACTAATACTGAGCATGTAACAACAGATCAAAGTTACACAACCCATGATCATTCAACATCTGATCGCCAAACGTTGACTCAAGATAATAACTACCAGACAAGAACAGTATCGAAGGATGTTACCGACAAAAGCTATACAAACACCGTTGACAAAACTAAAAGGGTTGATGATCGACGACGTGATATGAATAAAACAGATTCATCAAATTTCTACGGTTACGACGCCACGATTCAGGATGAACTAAGAAAAGTTGGTAATATATTGCAAGTGCCAAATACAGAAAATATAAACTTCTCTACAAAGATAATGAAAAGCAATACAAGCAGTGCTCAGCAAGCTTCGACTTCATCTTACGCTGTTGAAATTATTGATGGTAAAGAACGAATAGTAGATACTGCTCATAGGGAATGGGGTGACAACAAGGAACATTCTACGTACGAAAAAAGTCACAATGTTAGTGGTACTGGAATGAAACCAGCTCACGAATATACAAGACACGTACTCGATAAGGAATCTCATTATGACACTGGTAAAGATGGAGTTCCTAAAAGCTCTTTGCAAGTATCCGAAGAGTCTTCTTTGTACAAGAACGGAAAAGAAGTTGCATCTACTAGTAACAGATATGGTGGGGATTTCACTAAGAAGAAAGCAATTACTGAGTACGTTACTGATAAGACAGATGAACATAATAAACATATCACTGATACGACTGATACCACAAGGCATTCCACTACCCATGATACTTTGTCTTCTGATACTCGTACTCACGTGAAAGACGTGAAAGATGTGAAAGAAACCACTGATTTTGTAACAACAGAGAAACAAAATTTGACAAAAGAGTCCACATCTTCGACCACCTCCCAAACTAAAGATACTTTAACCACATACGAAAGAAGCACAGGGACATGGAATGGAAAGTTTGTTTATGAAAAAGATGATGATAGGCCTAAACGACCAAAAGAAATGTCACCTTTCGGAAGGCCAGAACAACCGAGACACCACCTCAAGCGTCAAGATACTGAAGAGAACATAATATTGTCGTCACGTGACATAAAAGACTTTACATCGATAAGTGACCTGCGGAAGATCATTGATAGTTCAAAATTCAATAAAGATGTAAGAGTGAGCAACAAAAATATAGTTATAAACAGAAACATTGACGACCGTATCTTAAAGGAAATAATTGAGACGGTTAAGAAGTATCCGTTTAAAAGGATAGAAAAAGTAACATTCGGCACGAAAATCAACGAGGATGTAAAAGATCTTTATGAAGGAATTGATACGGAAGAAACCACTGTTTTGACGACAACTACTGGGGAAACAACTAGAAAGGCGTTCGAGGTGGATAAAAAGAGAAGTCAGATTGAAGTCACGCGTTATATAACTGAAAATGGCATCACAAGGAAAATAACTACTTATGAAGATGCTAAGGAAGACGACAAGATCAGGACGGACGTCTACGTCGACAAGAGCGCGTTAGACTTCAAAAACTTGGTAAGAGCTTATGTTTTTTTACCAATGTTATTAAATTAATTAATGTTTTGTTACTGTTATAATTTAGATACTGTTAATGCAGCTTGTATTCTGCTTTGCAAAGTAAACTTATCTTCTGATCTCGCAATGTGATATCATCTTTTGTTTTTATTTTTTTGTGATATCAATACGAGAAAACATTACTTGATATTAGTAATCTGTTAGGATGAGAGATAAAACTTTTCAATCATTCCAGCGCGATGTCCAAACGACCGAAGACGTTATTCGAGAATACGACGTGGTGGACCGTGCTATCACGGACACCACGAGAGAGGATACCACTGTCAGCACCGTCTACGATGAGAAGATCATCGACGACAGGAGAACAATGCGTGACGACAGGACCACAGAAGAGACCGTCATCATCGAGGAGACCCGGCCAAGGGGCGGCCCCAAGAAACCGGAGAAAACTGTCACCAAGGAACAGTGCATCTGTGAAATCTGCACTTGTGGGTGAGTTACTCTTTAAAACATTTTTATGTTCATTTTACATTTAACTAGCGATGACGTTCGCGCAACAGAGCTAAAGGCTAATTGTTCGCTGAGCTATTAGGACATCCTTTTGTAGTACTGTAGCTAGGTAGTTTATTGTCGTACTGGCTGCAGTTAAATTGACGAATGCTAACTGCCGCGATGCCGTCAGGTTTTTATGGAGTCTGTTAGAAACAAAACGAAAAGAGTTTATGTAGAATTTTGACGAAAGATTCTATGACACTTGTTACCCAACGAGTACTTTATATGTATTTTGAGATTTGAATTTAATTTAAGTTACTTTTGGTTGACGTCATAAACGATTATGTGATTACCTATATCTCTAACTTGTATCATAATTATGTAATTCTTATATTTATTTGTACATATCGCTGATAATAACTTGTATGTATGCCTTCTTGGAAGTGCATTAATTCGGCAACCATAATCCAATTCCACAACGTTATTGCATACGAGATAATGTCGTCAGGTGCGCCACTGATATCAAGATAATATTCGAGGTTCCACACTGATAGTGTTCTTCTGATAAATGTGAAGTAAATCATAATAAAGTGCCTAGAGTAATGTAAGGCGATGCAACACGTAAGATGAAAACAAACATTGTTCGTATCTCTAATTTATCATAGTCGTGCCCGAGATTTTCTAGAAGGAAATCATTAGTTGAGGTAATCTGTTCTAAGATTTTTTTTTATTATATTTAAATATATTTTATAGCATCCTAGTTACTTCCAAATCTGATCCAAGACAAAAATATAAAGACGTAAAAGTACGAATCGACACTGCGAGCCTTAGCTATAAAAGCCAAGCACTTATCGATAATAAGTATTTTCATATTCTAACTACTAAAAACCCAAAATATTAAGAAACAATAAAGTAAACATTCCTTTATCAAGTGTGACATAAGCGTCGTAGCATTTAAGACTAAATTGTATTCCATGCATTCCATAGATAACTCTCACAAATGTAGAGTCATGTTTTGGTTCACAGGTTAGATGGAATGTAAGAAAAACATACTTACTACGTGACTCTTCATCACGTAGCTCGTAATATGACATAATGAAGTATTTCGGTAATATTTTCTATATAATTACGTGCTCAGTAAAGTTATTCATCATTTAGTTATGTATGTGTGAGTGAGCTCTACAATGACCGTGAAAAATCATCTGTGTAGTCACCTTTATTTTTTGTTACAGTCAAATGCTATGAATATAGAAGAACGCTATGAATTGAATGTTTTAATGTTGTTAGCAATTTTTAACAGTTATTCCGTATTAGGTTTTATTACACACTTTGTGTAAGTAAATTATTTATTCAATGCATCATTTCTGGAAATAATGCGTTGGTAATAGTTTCCTACTGAGTCACAAAATGTTATTCCCTAATTCTTTGATATTGAATGGGGCATAACCTAACAAATATCATGTCACATAAATTAATGTTTACTACAATGTAACAATAATGTTGTATGTAGTAAATATTCGTTATATTACAAGGATGTAGAATACGTACGTCGTAGGTATGAGACATACCTACACCTCGTAGCAATGGTCTCAAATTTACCGGGACGATGATCTGTGACAACGTTGATCGGTCTAATGTGGTGTTGCTTACGTAATACCTTCTAACTAACTCTAACCGAATGTCTCGGGCGTGTCCAAGTCACTACCTTGTTCATGTAACACATACATGCATGCCTCTGATTGTTATTGAAAACTGTGCTGAAATATTAATAGTTACCACGGAGAGAATAAAATTTATGTTTCTCGTAGAGCTATTGAGAAATTATTTTAAGGTAATATTGTGTTCCAATTGTTATTGCATGTTTGGACAGTATGTAAGGTCGAATTCACGTTCACATATGTTTTCTAGAACGCGTTGTATGTATGTGTTTCTGCTTTAAATAATACGCGGGAATCAGACACTTCATTTTAGAACTTAAAATCAGCGCTCGTTAGAACTATTGCGGTTTCTACTTTGATATCATTCCACATTTCTTAATGTGTTATTCTAATATAAGTGTACCCTGGCCTTCTAAACAGTGACTTATAATTCTATAGGTCTCCTTATTAAATGCGCTACTTTCAATTTCATGTATTTAAATGGGTATATTCACTGAATTATTAACATGTAATCGTAATCCATCGCCGTGACATGTGTTTGACCCGAAACTGTTCCAGATATCGATACTTGACGAATCTACCAAGCGACACACGGCACATTAATTGTCATTTATTGTTTGTCTGTATAACGCTACGGTCGATCATCGTACTCGCATCTGGCAAAGTGCCTATTCGAAGTAAACATTTTTGTTATTGAGTGTTTCTCTTCAATGTCACGGCCACGTGTGACCAAACGAAATAACCGACGAACTCTATTGAATCAAATGATTTCTCAACTTATCGAGAAGTTATGTATCGGTATAATATATGAGTCACGTCTCGGCTCTCGGTTTAGCAACAGCCTTTTATTGCTTGCCTTATACATTTGTGTGGGTTGTATTTCGAATAGTGCAATTAGTATCGCCCTCAATCCGAGATTAGTTTATTTCTATTTGGTTTCTATAATATTAGAATTATTAGGGGGAGGAACTTCTCGTAAAACTCTGTTAACATTTTTTGGAAGACTTAATGGCAAACACGAGTTTTGTAGAAGGCATTAAGTTATCATGTCCTCGGCATCCTGTCATTAGAAAACCATTATCCTGCTTCGTTAATTCCTAATTCTGTGCCTCGTTTAAGCAGCTCCATCATTAACATTAGTGTCTAGAGGATAAATGACTATGTAGTTGTTACTAGGTCTCAACTTGTTTGTTTATAAGTCAACCTTTATAGATAACAATTGTCGTGCATATTTGCAGTAAATTCAACGGTTGTTAACCTGTGATGATAAAAATTAGCATCAATTACTTTTAATTGAACGTCCTGAATAGCTCTACCGTGCTGTTGGAAAACTAATAAAAATACAGAGGCAGGTTTTATTTTGAAATAAGATATAAATTAGGTATATTCAGATGGGCACACGATAAGCTGGATCGGGCTAAGATCTCTCATGTTTAATGTAAATTACGAATGTTTTTATCAGTATCGTAATAAAAAATTATATGCTAGTAGCATGGGAAAGGTGTTTTAATTAGGTACCTATATTTTTAAACAAGAAGATGTATTAATGAAAAAGGAGGTTAGGCAAGCCTCGCCCTTTTTTGTATTTATTGGTGAACCTTGAAAACTGCAATTGTAAATAAAATGTTAGGTACGATTGTATTTCGATAATCCGCTTGTAATGTTAGATTAATTTATGTCATGTTGATAAAAGTACAATAATATGAGGTAATTGACGGAGATAAAAAATCAAGTTGCATAGGACACGTTCTCTAGAAAAATTATGGATTAAGTACGGTGTTGAACCACAACATTACGTCACTAGGAAGTGGGTGATCTTAGCTTAGATATAAAAATGATTACTCTGTAGAGTCGGTAGTAAATAAATTTAATGTAGGTGGTCTATACTAAGGTAAAATATACCACAGTTTTATATAGGATACCTGCCTCAAGTTAGATGGACCATAACAACCTTACCTTTTGTTTTTTCTGCATCGAGATTGAGGTTAAGAGAAGGACGACCCTTTTGTTCGATGGCAACGTATTTTACATTCCAAGCAAAGAGGTTCTAACGCAAGAAACGAATATTTCTTTAGTCCACATACCTATTTATACCGAGTCTGGGAGTTTGAACATGTGAAATGATATAGGTCTCGACTACTTATTAAATAGGCTACGTTGCGTCCTTGAAAAGTAAAACTTTTCCACGCAAGTAGGGCTGTGTTCACATAGTCTATTGTGTGAGGCAGGTAGACAAGCGAGTGTCTGTTTATGAGCAGTTGTATTAGGCTGTGGAGCAAGTGCAGCGTTGTAGGTCGCGACGCTACTCGAGCGCATCCACTTCCTCTCTCATATACTTACGGGTAACATTCCTAATACACAACTGATCAAATAGTCCCATTTTGTTAACGATTAATATTTATGTAAAACTTGTGATGTTCAAGGAACATTGTGTATGTATGCCAAATTACATGTTATGTATATTCTCCATGGTTGTAGATTTCACTTTAAATAATAATATTTTTGTAACAAATGTCAAAGTTGTAGCTGATAGTTATTCAAATGTTTGCCAACATTGTGACCATTTGTAGTTAGTTGCTTGAAGATGATGCTGACGACTTTATCGATCTGTATATTAAGGAATGTCGTATAATAAACCTAGTGTAATAGCTATGAAATGTATTTTAAAATGGACAATACGTATCTCCTGCCCACTATGGCATTACATCACGCCATGGCGCGTGTTCCGTGCGCAGTGACCGAGCACGAAGGACACTTTTAAAATTAAAACCAAACATAAAGTACCTACTGACATAATTTTTTTATATGATGACAGAGCAATACCGACCGTAATTTCAAAGAGTTATGATATGATTTCGTTTGTATACGGTAAGGATTAAACGAACTTTAGTAAATAATTCTAACTAGCTGCAAAATGTTTTCCTATTCATGTAACCGTGCTGTCGTACCGCAGCGCGCCAGGCACCTCTATCTAGCCTCATCTATCTTCGTATCATCATAATATAAGTCAAATGATCCAGTTAATTAACTTTCATTAATTTCAATCAGACGTTTAATTAATGTTGATTGAGACGGGTAATCATAACTTGTGTGTCGTTTGCGAATACTTTAGGATTAAAGTTTTATACTTACTGTAATTGTAGTTGATACTTATTGTAAAACTTCTGGTAGCTCTACATGAAACTATTGAAATAAATATTGTAAATCTCAGAATAGATTTCAGAGCTGCGTGGTATTAACATTATTAGCACTCAACTCAGGGATATTGACCCGTCTTACAATGAAAGTGAGTAAATTTTCTCTTCTCATTATTAATAACTTATCAACATCTCATAATCTTTACATTGTTATTCACAGAAAACACGTATTCAATTAAAAGGAATCGTCTTAATCACCGGCCTAAAGCATTCATTTATAAACCTAATTAATATCAATTTATATTACTAAATATTAGTAAGATACATGCTAAAAACAATCAGCTATACTTTTTGTCTATAAATCTAGTTTTTATTGACAAGTTCTAACGAGAAGCTAGAATGAAATCGGAACTTGTTTTGCGATAAGATACCTACTTGAGAAAGCAGTTAAGTTTCTCCTTTCCTATTTTATAAAGTATTTACGATGTATTAAGATGGTTAATAAAAAAAAAACTTGTGGAGAGCTCGCACAAGAAATGCCCCATAAAATTCAGCATGATCTGTATATTCTAGTATAGTTTGGATATTCAGAAATAATTAATTATCAAGTATTTTACGACGGAAAATAATTTGATAAATACTAAACAAATGGTACTTGTAACTCTAGCGATAATAAAGATATTTAATTGCTCTTATCTATTATAATCAATATTACAACATATTTGCAACTGCACTTATGCGATAATAATATGTTTCATATAAGTAAAGTATTATGAGTCTACATGCTAATTTAACCTTCAAATTGATGGTTTGGATATTGGTATCGACTTTTAAAGAAGTTGTAGATAGACAAGGAATCATATAGATATACATAAAGTCATGCCTAGTAGGCGGAGACCATGGATTTCCATTTGCTATGATCCTGGCATGCTTCTTTCGCCTCATTTACAAGCATCACATTACTCATAAACGCTCGTCGGTTAAGGGTACTCCGCACTTGATCCTTTTGGAGAACAGACAAGGATTTATGGGCTTTAAATAAATTACCTGCCGAGTAGAAATAAGTTACTGCCAGCCTGCATAGGCTACGCAATAGAAAATCAATTTCCCTGATGTATTTTCAGTTTGCCTGTCAAAACAGTTGCATATTTATTTAACGTTCAATATCTACAGTTGACTTATTTATCAAAAATATATCCCCTTGGATTAAAAACAAAGTTACCTACAAGGATATGCTATAAAGATAAATAGCGACTTATATCGTATTAGTAATGATTGGCCTTACTTTTTATTTTAAGTTGACATGAAGGTGGAACTAGACAGTGGTACAGTGTAGCTTAAGGCTCTTGCATCAGTAATATTAATTAGGGAACCTCTACCAGTCTAGATATTTGATATATGTATGTTTAGGAATCTGTAACACATTTTATAGCATACAATTTTGAAACCTAATTTATCAAATAAAAACTCCACCTGAAAACGTGTATCAGATAAAAACTGAATTACTTATAAATAACGTGCATGACGTTATGGTGCATAAAAGTAGATACATTCACAATAACAGTTGATTTTATTTTAATAATTTAGCATAAAACGATTACGTAGGCCTCTATTATTATTAGTTGCGCCAGCCACGGCCTTCTGCTGACCTTTGCGTCTCAGATATAAGTGCATTATTCAGTCAGTGGTATCAATCTGTGTTGCAGTTGTTTATTTAATAAAGGTTGTTTTATAAAGTATCAACTACATATGGTATGTTATGGAATTTTGGGGCATATAGCCGCTCGATTGGGCCATTGTGCGTGATGTGTTTCCTTCTGTTACTCCAACTATCCAAGCTCAACCCAAAAGGCGAGCAACCTTTTCAGGCGGCTGTAAGCCTCCGGCAACGATGTTGGACACTGGAGAATTCGTGCCCGTTGGTCAACTACATTATAATATGACTCATATTGAAAAGTAACTCGCATAGTTATTTAGCTGATTTGTACTAAAATGTTTGCAAGCGTTAGCACGTTTTAACAGTAGGCTCTACCAACTCATATAGTAGTAAATAGAGGACGGGAACGTTATTTGGTTGATAAGGACTTTATGCATCCCCTTAAATAAATCTATATACAACAAAACCGTTGAAGACTGGCAACCTCGGTAATTAGTCATGTGACATGTCCTAACGTGGTCCGATAACACTTGAACTGTCTAGCATATTTCTACATAGATACTCTACAGAGATCTATCTTCGGGCGTACAATACAAAGAGTCTATTCGCCCCGGATCGAATGCTTGCGTCACGCTGTCCTCGTATGAGAGCACGACTGATCTCAGTTTAGCCGCGATAAGCCCTGACAATACAACGTGTTTTCATGTTACACTTTAATGTAATTTATCTCAATAGGTACCTACTACTGATAATGTAATAACATGATCTTGAGGTACACAATATATATATATATATATCTTATTCTGAACATATGTGTGCATTTCAGATCTATGTGTGCACGTAGAAGACGTCAGTCAAAACACAAAATGTTTTAGTTGCTGTATCAATGTACTTACTTAATTGCCATGTATTTTTGATTGGCATACAACATTTACTTATCTCGTCCAATGTTTAATTAGGAGACAATAAACAACGATATTTTTTGACATTAAATATGGACTGCGTTACATACATATGATATAATTTTACAGAAGTTTCAATATATACTATAATTATAAGTTAACATTTAAAGTAACATATCTTAGAGACGGTAGAGTCGGCTTCGTAATCATTCCTGATTTTATGCCATTGACACACTCAGTAGTCATTTCCTAGAACTAGCCTAGCATACCAAATCCAGACATAGCTATAATTAGTAGGTACTTTATACAACAGAGAAAATTCAATTGCAACGATGTCATCATTCTAAGTATCATAAAATACATGATGTTTATATTGAAACGAATGTTTCGACGAAGTGAATAAGTTATAATTTATAGCATTTTTCAACTATAACAATTACAGTTTTAGTTATATCCGTTTCTCAGAATACAGAACGTTTCTTAGTCTTACTTCACGTCATACGTACATACAAACCGGTGCTTATTGTATCCTATTGATTTTTGCCATCAGACTTCTGAATAATGAAACTAACGTAGGCGGTAAGACAAACTAATGGTAGCGTGTTAAATAGGTCGATCAATTCCGTGCTATATCGCTTTATACACGTACAAGGGCATAGAATTATAGTGATAGCTAGTGATTAAACTTTGATTTAGACTTCCGAGTATTTTAGTGGAAGAACAAGTGATTCCGTATCCGACTGTTACAGTAGAGAATGCTTCATTCACCTAGTTTGTTCAGCTCGGTCTTTATAGGAAGTTAATTAAGATTTTAGAACATTTCTGGTTATTTTATTACATTCAAACATGAGTAGTAAGTTACTACAATTATTCTGTTTCCAGCCCCCTTACCATGAACTTTTACAGCAGGACAGTTTACGATGTGGAAGCGAGAGGCCTACGTGCAGTGTAATGTGGCGTTTCCCTTTCACATTGTAAGCTGTCCTGCTTTAAGAGTTCATGGTAAGGGGCCAGAAAATGAGTTAAGCAGAATAGAAAATCGCACACAGATTTTCTTTTAAGTGATCGCCATACAACTGGCTAATCTTCGAATTACTCTGGGACTTTCATCACAGATTATACAAACAAACTTGTATCTAATTGGAGCTCCTGAGTATTTATCAAAGGAGACTAGAACTACTTAAACGACGATTAATGCAATTAATTGGCGTTAATAAATACGGTTCTAATTAGTGGTGTAAGCGATTTACAACATTGTTGGTTCTTGACAGTCATGGTTGTGGTGTGAAAGCTGTGTGACAAACAGTGAAGTTGCTCGTCTTGCGGATAGATTCGGCGTGCGCCCGCGCAGCGTACTCGACTGTGACACGAGGTTTACGTGCGCGGCCACCGTGACTGTGAGAGTTTTGTTGTGGCTTGCAACACATTGTTAATGACTGCTGTGGACCAGAAAGGGCTTTATGACCGCTACTGGTTCATCGCACTGCGTACATCATTTGTAGATACTGCCGCCATTCATATTATAGATTCGAGAGGCAGGTAGAGGGTGTTCTTATCAGAATGATCAACATTCAGATCTAATAATATTGATTTAGACGCTGAGGTTAGTTTGTACCTATTTGTTAAAATATTATTAATATTTATTCTATTCACCTATATCTATGTAAATAACTATTGCAATGCAGTTAATTATGCAGAATAATTATTATATTTTACGCAAATAATAAAAGGAAAACCGAACTATTAACAACGTCCTGTGTTATCTTAATCAGTTGGTGTTCTGCCTGTTACATAGTGTGTGTGTCCTCCTAATTGTCACGTTATTGATCACGTTGTGCGATCGGCTGATGTCATTTGTGGTCATCAAGAACGCGACATAGAGTCACGTGACCACAGCACAATCATCTGCGAAGGGAATAGTCATAGCTGCATGACAAACTGTAGAATGTACGTACATAACAATATGTAGCACGTGATTAACAGTGTTTGTACCTACTAAACAGGTAAAAAAAATGTTATTATGCAGATCGGTAACCATTGTAACAGATGCATAATTTAGGTCAATAATCAGGCTAGTAGACGCATTCGTAATAGAATATGTGTCGCTAATGCAATTTATTATTTATTATGCCGTTACAATATAACACATCATTATAATTAGTGAAACAAAGCTAATACATGTCTATCATCGGACGTGACTCGATTGGCGCTCCGCGATAAGTGGTCTCATCCTTTACAGTCAGGACACGTCTAGACCACAAGATGGGTTGACAAGCAGGATAGCCATATCAGGTGTCTATGATGTAGGTTGTGTGGCAAAGGAAACCGCTCCTCGATAACGATAACGTATGGTACCATTTTCTAAAATCGAACCCTATGTTATACTAGCACCTGCCTGCGACTTCGTCTGCGTGAAAAATTGTTTTTGTTTCTTTTTCGGGATTAAATGGCCTATAGCCACTCTGCCCCCCTTTTAAGAGTCCATGGTAATGGGGCGGAGGTCTATTCTAAATATTGGTGATAGAATTTCGGAAATCGGATAAAGAGTGCTGAATTCGAAGTTTACCCTCTACATACGAGGGTCAAACTGAAAGTTCTTAGAAAATCAAAAACTGATTACATTAGCCAGTTATTAGTTTTATTATATCTTTTCAAAATATTGTCCATTCACGTCAATACACCGCTGCATGCGATGGAACCACTGGGAAAAGCACTTTGCCCACTCGTCTTTAGGGTTCTCTTCAATGGCATCGCGATACGCAGCCACCGCTTCTTCAGCATTCATAAACCGCTTTCCTTTAAGTTTTTCTTTAATTTTTGGAAATAAATAAAAATCACAAGGGGCGAGGTCGGGGCTATACGGCGGGTGACCCAGTAATTCAACGTTTGATGTCGCCAAATAGTCGATCGTTCGCTTAGCGGTGTGCGACGAGGCGTTGTCGTGGTGAAGGAGGATCCTACTGCGAGGTCGTTTCTCTCGAACTTTTTCCAAGACAAGTGGCAAACAATTGGTAGTGTACCATTCTGCAGAAACTGTTTTTTGATCCTCTAACACAATTGTTGCGAAATGACCTATCCTTCCAAAGAACGAGGCCACCATTTTTTTTCCCGCACTTCGATCTCTCTTCACTTTAGTTGGCAACCTCTCGAAAGGAAACACCCATTGAGCAGATTGTCTTTTGGTTTCAGGATCATAACAGTAAATCCAGCTTTCGTCACCTGTTAGTATGTCGAACACAGCATTTGAGTCACCTCCGTTAAATCTTTCAATCATTTTACGGCACCAATCCACACGATGGAGTTTTTGAGCCTCAGTCAAATTATGAGGTATCCACCGGGCGCAAAGCTTCCTGACTGCTAAATGTTCGTGGAGGATTTTGTGCACTTGACTCATACCGATGCCTAAGCTTGTCCGAATCTGCTGATAGGTCACTCTTTTGTCAGTCTCTATCATACGCCGCACAACACAGATGTTATCTTCAGTCGTCGCCGTAGAAGGCCGTCCTTCACGTAAATCATCAGTGAGATTAGTGCGACCACGTTTAAACTCATTAAACCAGTTGTAAACTGTCGCACGAGATGGGGCTTCATCGTGAAAGGCCAATCGTAGTCTATCATAACTTTCTTGTTGACTTAAATGACATCGAAAGTCATAAAAAATCATTGCACGAAAATTTTCTCGTGTTAAATTCATGTTGACGTGACACAGACAATTTTCAATTTGCCGCCAAATCGTAAAACAAATGACAAATTAATGAAATATATACTCAGTAATATTGGCAAAGAGTTCTATTTTCAAATTTTAGAATTATTTTTTTATTATATTGTTTATAAGTGGCCAGTTCTAAGAACTTTCAGTTTGACCCTCGTACAAACAGACAATTAGTATAGATACACCTCTGGCTACGCAGGTAAATACAGGTGTGATGTTATGTTTTAACCTTCAGAATGTCTGAGAATTTGTTGTTATAGTTTACTGGCGTGTGGTGTAAAAAGTTAGCTACCAAAAAACCTGTTCTTTTGTATCTGTATCGCTACGGAATTCAAATGAGACGAATGTGTTCTTGTAACTTAAGAAATTTTACACTCCCGGCGTCCAATTTTTTTTAGTTATCCGTCTTATACGTATACCGGCTTTTTAAATTAATGTATGGAGGTATAAAGTTTGTGCTTTAATATTCTACAACGTTGTATTGTTCGTATAAATTAGAGATTTTGTTTTGAATTCAGATGTGAATTTATACGTGTGCGGTTGCTTTATGTCGAAAGATATTATCGTCACGAATGCACAAACTCGTTCCTACGTGAGCTAGAAGTATTGTATGCAAATCCCAGGTGGGAGCACATACAGACCCGCCACCCGGGGCCCGCCACACATGAGTGACATTCATAAAATCTGGGGAGCTATACTATATCTAACTAATAGTTTCTTAGAATAGGATCAGTGCAGAATAATATACCACGTCCACGAAGTCCACGAACACTGAATAAAAACTATGTTTACTTCACTTGTTACCGTCGCATTTTATAAGGCATTTTAGGCCATTTGTGCAGTGATGTCACGTCTCGATATGACAGGAATTCACGGCTTAAGATAAAGCTATAAATAATGTTGTCCGCTCAACAAGCATGCATTTGCCTTCATAAAGCGACAATAAACCTCAATTTCCAATTGTAACGTGATGCCCACCTGTCTTCTGGTAAGATGGTGATTGAGTGATACAGTCGCATGGACCGACGAGAATAACAACTAAAGTGCTCCGTACATTAGGCGCCCACTCGTCACTAGATCCTCAATTGAAAAATATCTATTCCTCGTAATTTGACCTTAGAACGTCCTACATCTCGTCTCCGAATGGGAAGAACTGTCTTCTAATGCAATAACAATGTAGCCGTGTCCTATTATGGTTGGACATTCATAGTTTTTATTATCTATTTTGATTCTTCTTCTGAGAATCACAAACGAAGACAGTGTGCAAAATATTTATCGGCACAAGTTTCACAGTTTTATTTGACTAAAACGAAACGTCCGAACTGATTTGTATTGTTTTGTTTACATATAGAGAAGTACTTCCGATCGTTTGTTTGTGTTTGGATAGGCTTTCTTCGCGTGACATATAGCATTTCTCATGTATTTTGTTATAGCGTGAGAGTGATGTAAAAAGCTGTATTGTATACAAAATCGGCACGCCAATTAGAAAGATACGTGACGTGTAAAGTGGTGCAGGCTGCGACCTCAGGCGGCTCTATTCGCAGCGATGATCTCACCGGCTCGGGCCCACGTCCTCGCCTCGCTCAAACTCGTTTCATGTTTACTTGTCGATGTAAAAACTTAACGTTTCCGAACACAGGACGTTTGTATCAAGTGAGACGAGGTTTGCGTCATGCAAACACTACATTTTGGCGTTGATTGCCAGGAAAATGGCTTACATCACTTGCCTTTGCAACTGGGTACTACCGCCGCGATTCTTAATAATATCATCTTATGTGATGATTCCGTTGGCCAACACTGTCTTTATGAATAAATTGTAGAGTGCCATTATGAGATGAAAAATGTTTTTGTGGTGCACTAGGAAGTAGGAGGAAGGTCAGCGTATGATTGCTGATTTCAAGAGCAAATATCATATTCCGTACAGGAAACAATCACGGATTAAATAAAAACTAACAACTATTAATTCCTGACTCACGTTTTGTTTGCATCATTCCAAACTCGTGTAGGACAAACTCGGTATGATGTTGCAAATGTGATTGATTATATCAAAAAGAGACTGATCCGAGCGTAATCAGTGTTGCGTAATTTGGAGACTTACATTGCGTGATAACTTGGTTGGACTACAGACAGGTAGGCCATATGGTCGACGACCTTGCCTAGCACTGCCGGCGGTGACTGGCAAACTGTTCATGCACCTACACATTTATTATTTTCGATTATTCACACCCGATATACATAGAAGAAACAAATTATATTTTTAATGTTGTGTTGGCTGTAGGCATGAGAAAGAGCAATGCTTCATTTTTAGCAACAAGATAAAGATAATATCTTATCTTTATTAGTTTAAAAATATCAATGACCTTTTGAAAAAAGTAATGAGTATTTTAGTGTCATAATAAAATGTACATTTTTAGTTTTGGATGATTTTTAACAGCTTGTAGGTATTCGTTGATGTTAAAGTACCTACGTATTATATTACGTACGTACCTACCCATAACAATTAAACATACAATTAGCTTTATTAATTCAGATTTATATATAATACAATACGTTGGAGTTTTATATCTCTTCACTGTAAGACAAGTAACCATTTATAGCACAATACAAGTTTGGCATGATCCTTTTTTGGGTGGCTTCTTAAGGCAACTTTCCAACTCCTGCGCATTGGGGTCGAGTTTTTTTAAAACCACCATATATGTTTGGTAAAAGTTCCTCGCAAACGTTATTCGTATTATTTTATCTTTTTTATTACGTAGGTACGTCATAAAATTCTTATACATAATATTATCAAACACACGTAGGCATTATAATTCGTTACAAACCAGTTCGCACGATTATACTAATTTATTTAAACATCAAAAAAATGTGCGTTTGTAAAAGCAGTTATCTTTTTTCCAGCTTGTACACTACAGTATTTTATTTTCGCTGTACTTAATTACTCTACATTACTTGGCTTTTTGATTGGTTCTGATTTTTAATAAGAAAAATCTGACTCGTATGAGGGTGCAATGAAGGCAAGTAACAAATTGTGACGATTGCTTAACTAACTGAGATTTTGAAGCCTGAAAAGATAAGTGGTTAATTGTACCTAAATGCTAAACAAATATAACCGTGTGTATACTGGTCATACACCTCTATTGGCTCTATTAATTATTGTGAGGGAGATAATAGTGTGGTGTAATTATGTTGGCAAGTGCCAGGTGGTATAGTGGCAACTGTCACTGGGGGACATACTGTGCCCGCTTTTGATGATAATCTTTTAGTTGGTTCATGTGATGACCAGGGGTGATACATGGCCACCCTATTTTCTCAGCTGAGACCATAAACCTGTTGAAATAATAATTTTATCGTAATAATACAATGACTGTTTCTTAATTGTTTTCTAATGTTGCACTTGCAGCAGCTGATTGTAGTGACGTTATTTCAAAACAACCTCATTAGTCAGAGCTTAGGACAAGCTTGCGTACCACCGAGTGGTATTGAGCACATACGAAATGCCGTTGAGTAACCGTCCCGATATAGCCAGGCGCCATCAACCCTGTCCTCTGATGCTCTCACAATGAGTCAGGATTAAAACATTGCGCATGTGCAGTGTGAATAGCAAATTAACGATGCGACGAGTGGCTGATTCGTTAAGTGTTATTTATGTTAACACTGGCATGCACGACCGTTTTCTGACCCTAGGCCTGCAGCTAGCTAATTGCTACTTTACAGCTGGGTCAGTGACCCTGATGGCTTTGAGCAGGTACTAATAAAGTTCTAAACAATCTGACTGAGACGTGCCTAGATTTCCAAGCATGATTCGGAGTATATATCATTGCTTTTTTCACAAGGTTGCTGTACTAAAACAAAATCTATTGTATGAATACTAATAGGTATCCTGATGTTATGGTAAATATTGAATAGTTGCACACTATTTGGCGATACGTGCTTTGCCTGTAAGCTTTCACTTTAGCAGCGTGGTACGCAATCACAAATACTGGTACTGGATCCTAGGTAGGCGGTGTGACCTCATCGACGTGCAAAGAGCTTACGTAGCACCACGATTAGGCAACCATTTAAAGGAATTACTCCTTCCTACTTTATTTCATAATTTGTGATGAAGACAGTGGAATAAATAAATCAAAAATAACTTCAATATGACCATCGAGAATTGATCTCAAAGCTTCATATACTTGCGTTAGGCCTATTGAATAATGTCAACATACTATATCGGGTTTAAAGTTTCTAACGAGACGAAAATCCTTATTTTAATGCAAATCAGATGTTCTAAATAATTAGCAATGTTTATAGTTTCAATACCTAATTGCAAAGTAGGTATACATTGCATTAGGTGCAAATGAACGTAGGCAAAAAAGTGTTTACTTGGATTCGCAGAATATCCATACATAGCGTCCACAACATGTTTATTTACGGAGCGGTGAAGTCATAAACATTTTTCTGCACTCATGTCAGGGTCTGTTTCTCCGTATCCCTCATTGCCAATGATTCACGAAATCTCATTCATTGCGGCTCGCGTAGGCATTTCACGTGACCTCTATTTTATGACAAAAATACGTTATTCATAATTAATTTTATACTCTTATCCTTAACAACCTTGCAAATATTTGAGTAAACAAAATAAGGTTGTTTCATTTACCTACATTGAACCTTTGTCTTGAATATCGGTAAATATTTTCTTTGTATTTAACTACAACTAGTTGTTCCCGATAATCCGTTTCAGTGAAAACCTAGGTGGTTGATAAGAGGTGTGGAGCCGACACGCGCGGCAGCTCTTGCGACCGCGTATCAACATGCTAAAGCCAATTGTTATCTATGTTATAACTAATAACAGTACGCACATACGTAATCGGTATTTAGTGTTCAGTAGTCCACCTGTATTGTTTCGTGACCAACAAATAATGTGAATCTATGAAATTTTATAGTGACTTGTTATCATGGTGAGGGTTTTAAGGTAAACGAAAATTTATCTCTTAAAGGCATAACATCAAAATATATTTTATAAGACACAGTTGAATGCTGGTAGCTGATAGTTATTAGAGATTAAAGCATAAGTGTAGGTGGTCCAACTTGCCTGGTTTGTCTTATACACATTTATAAAACTACTGCACCATATTTTGAATTCAATTCATCAAAGACAATCCAAACCCACAGCCGGTGATTTTCGCCCACACTTTAATGAATAATACTGAATTCGGTCTCGCGATATCGGTTGATAAGAAGTAAACAAATAATCATTCTAATTTTAAATTCGATTATAAGAATGCACAGATAAAATATTAGGATTTCTAAGGAACGTGTAATTAAGGTGTGTTTTAAACGGTGATTCTGTAAATATATCAGGCGGTTAGTTTCCACAGAAGTCATAGAAAAGAAGAAATGATTGGTTAACCATCCTTTATCTTTCCAGAATCATGTTGATTAAATTTCGGTTATCAATTCGGTTTGGTTTCTTTACGTGTGTCAGTAGGTCAGTGTCAAGTTCGGAAATCCAAGTGAAGCTTTGTATTTGCATGATAAATATACAATAGTAAAATAACGTTGTATTATAGCTATATTGCCATTTACCAATAGTGTCTACATTACTGACGTAATATTAATCGTACGTATAGGGAGCAAGACTGTAATCAATTCATGAGGCTTATACTGTGTCAAAGGTAGACAGTGGTCAAATGAATGTACTGTGACCTTTTTAAGACAGCATATTGATCGGAGTAGGCGCGTGAAGGAATCATGTTTGGTTCTCATCGCTAGGCGACAATAAACTGGATCAAAACTATTAAATTGTGATGAACTTCGATTAGAAGGCTCACCAATGGCTTTGTGTCTACTATCATAATTTAGTAAAGGATATTTTTATGCAAATAGGGATGTCTGCTTTCGTGTGTATAGACTGTTAATAGCATTTTATTATATCTAGCGTCGTATTTATTTATCCGAAGAGGTTATTCATTGCTCCTTGGGAGATAAAGGGGTCGTTGTTTGACTCATTTATTTGAGTCATTACTCATTGCTATATCTGGACAGACTCTTTCGAGTTGCAGACGCCTACTCTTAGCTTGCACTTTGCAACGCCTGTTTGAAATGAATTCTTAAGTCTTTTTGATTTGAACTCATTTGAAGAAGCTCCTTCATTTCATTCGAAGAACGCCATAATTGGCTTTACGTCTCGACCGTGACGTCAGCTCTTAAAATAGCAAAGGAGATGAGTGAGCAGTAAATTGAATAAGAGGGTGATTGAAATGTTGATTTAGGTAATTGTAGTAAGTGATGGCGTTATTAGGTATATTGGCACGAACACTCTAAAGTACCGGAATGTGCCAACTGGTGATATAGGGTAAATGTTGTGTAGATAGGCAGAAGCCGTTGATATTTTAGTTTCATCCTAACTGTGATCCTATTGTCTATAGTAATTTTAGCCTAATAGAAACCTGTTACACAATTAAAAGTTTATCTATGGTTAGTGATTAATTAATCTAAATAAACATCTATATTTTAGGCGTGAATGTAGATTGTAGATACATACCTAAATAAATAAACAAATTCTGTTATTAACTGCAGGTAACATGGAAATTGAGCATTTTTTTCACTGCAACTATCGATAGTGATAAACATACGTGTAAGTAACTTCAATCGTGTCATTGCCCTGAAGTCGCTCGCCCAGATTTCAGTTCATGAAAGGTTCAGCGGGTGTTGCTGTGGCAACGGTAATGCGGACGCTTGGCCTATAATTTCATAATGGTGTATGTTATCAACGTACATTGTTAATATGTGACCACATATACAGGTACATACATTTTGGATGAATGAGACTCATATCGAATTAAATAATAGTTCTGGTTGTACAAAAGCAAACTGAATATTATCTCCCTTAGTATTCTCTCTCTATTCCGTTGCCTTCAATGTTTCAATTATTAAGCGACCTCAATACCTTATTATTGTAGTTAAGCCAGTATATTCGTGTCTTTTAATTGGTTAATGTCCAGACAACCTTTAATTAGTTAGTATATTATAGATACGTAAATACTTGTTGATGGGAAGCCATTTCAGTTTCATGAACCGGCAACGCGCGGCAGTGCGCGCGGCGAGCTCACCGGAAGCCGCCGGATCCCTTGCTACCTCAACAAATCAAGATACATAAATACGTTCAAACAGTTATACAATCTTTGACAAGTAAAAGTGTAATTGGCAGCGACTTTACTGACGTTATACTTGAATAGCGGAGGGCTATATTATCGGTATTAATGAACACAGGCTCAACGAAAACTAACACAGCATTAGGATCGGTTGTAGCATCAGTGTATTTGTTTAGGACTGATATTATCTACGTATATAGTCTTATTTTAATAAAAATAAGACCGTAAGGTTTTAAATAATTATTTGATATGTATCGTAAAAAGTTAGTACGGAATGTTAAGATATGGTAACGGCAGCTAGAGGAACAGGTGTGCAGTGCTTAGTGCACCACTACCTAGTGTCTTCTAGTGAAGGGAGGAGGGCGAGGTGAGCGCGATGGAAGCGTGTGATGGCCAATTCACTGACGCTGCCGCCTCTACCGCTGCCCCGAAGATTCCCATTGTCACTTCATCCGTATCGTGTCAAAAGGTGTCCATTTGTTTTGTTTTTTTATGTCTCTCTAAGATATTTCATAATGCACCAATAGGTACGGCACTTGTACATTCAGCGTAAATATAGGACTGGAATTGAATGCTTAGTGTATGAATTAGTGAAAGTTATGAGATTTCTTACGTTACCATTATAAGATTAGATTACAATACAAGCTATAGAAATAAATGATTACGAGTTATATGCCGTAATTTTAGGACTATTTGACTGATATTCTGTTTGGTTGTATTTGCAGGCGTCACCGTTGCCCACACAACGATGTCCCGGAGCCATTGTTCGATGTGGAGCACACGACGAGCGTGGTCTCCGCTTACAAGCGCGACTACGACGAGAAACACGTGAGCCGCACTACAGCAATCCATCACGAAGATCACCTGCGTCTTGAAGGAGACTTCCAGCAGCCTGAGCGTCCTCAGTGGCAACCGGCTGAGCGACCGAAACAAAAAAAGCCTGAAGATAACCTTAAACCTGAAGGAGAATTTGAGCGAAGGCAACCTGAGGAGTGGCGCCCAGGTGATAGGGCTCCCGTTCGAAAACCTGATGATAATTTGAGACCTGAGGGAGAATTCACAACACCAGAGAAGGAGCGCTGGCAACCAGCTGAACGACCCAAGCAAAAGAAACCCGAAGATAACCTCAAGCCGGAGGGACAATTTGACCAGCCAAAACATGAAGAATGGCGTCCAGCGGAGCGCGTTACTCCTAAGAGGCCACAAGATAATCTTAGGCCGGAGGGTGATTTCGAACAGCCAAAACAGGATGAATGGCGTCCAGCTGAACGCGTTACTCAGAAAAGACCTCAAGATAACCTTAGGCCTGAGGGTGATTTTGAACAGCCAAAACACGATAAATGGCATCCAGCAGAGCGCGTCACACAAAAGAGACCGCAAGACAATCTTAAACCAGAAGGAGATTTTGAACAGCCTAAACATGATGAATGGCGCCCCGCTGAGCGTGTAACTCAAAAGAGGCCACAAGATAACCTTAGGCCTGAGGGTGACTTTGAACAGCCAAAACACGATAAATGGCATCCAGCAGAGCGCGTCACACAAAAGAGACCGCAAGACAATCTTAAACCAGAAGGAGACTTTGAACAGCCTAAACATGACGAATGGCGCCCAGCAGAGCGTGTAACTCCTAAGAGACCCCAAGACAACCTCAGGCCAGAGGGTGAATTTGAACAACCGAAACATGATAAATGGCATCCAGCAGAACGCGTCACACAAAAGAGACCGCAAGACAATCTTAAACCAGAAGGAGATTTTGAACAGCCGAAACATGACGAATGGCGCCCAGCAGAGCGTGTAACTCCTAAGAGACCCCAAGACAACCTTAAACCGGAAGGTGAATTTGAACAACCTAAACATGACGAATGGCGTCCAGCAGACCGTGTCACCCAGAAAAAACCCCAAGATAATCTTAGGCCGGAAGGACAATTTGATAAGCCCAAGCATGAGGAATGGCGTCCAGCTGAAAGACAAACACCTACAAAGCCTAAAGATAATTTAAAACCAGAAGGTGAATTTGAACAGCCAAAACATGATGAATGGCGCCCAGCAGAACGCGTTACACCCAAGAGACCACAAGATAACTTAAAGCCGGAAGGTGAATTTGAACAACCCAAACACGATGAATGGCGTCCAGCAGACCGTGTGACCCAAAAACGGCCCCAAGATAACCTCAAACCAGAGGGTGAATTCGAAAAACCGAAGCATGACGAATGGCGTCCAGCTGAAAGACAAACACCTACAAAGCCAAAAGATAATTTGCGACCAGAGGGTGAGTTTGAACAGCCAAAACAAGACAAATGGCGTCCAGCGGAGCGTGTCACCCAAAAGAGACCTCAGGATAACCTTAGGCCAGAAGGTGAATTTGAACAGCCTAAACATGATGAGTGGCGACCAGCAGAGCGGGTTACCCAGAAGAAACCCGAGGATAATCTGAAACCGGAAGGTGAATTTACATCGCCAAAGAAAGATGAATGGAAACCAGCAGAAAGACCTCAACAAAAGAAACCAACTGATAATTTAAAACCTGAAGGCGAATTTACAAAGCGACGCCCTGATGAATTCGTCCCTGCAGAAAAAGTAGTAGTTAAAAAACCTAAGGATAATTTGCATCCCGAAGGTGACTTTACTACTAGTAGAACTATAACGGAAGATTATAAAGTAGTTACTGGTGAAAGAGCAGAAATAATTCGACGAACAGACAACATCATAACAGAAGGAGAGTTTACAGGTAAGCAACTAAATTTCTTATTGTTACTTGTTTCGTAATAATTATAGGGCACTTTTGAACTGAGTAACTAATCTTCTTACATGATATAATTAAAAAATGTATTTAATTATTTTATCAGTGGATTCCTACGGACAACTAACAAATGCTTATTTTTTAGATACTACAACTTCTCGCACCGAGTATACTGTGAAGCCTGTGGAACGACCAAAACCAGTTCGACGAAATACTTGGACTAAAATAGAAGGTGATATGACGACAGAAACAACTTCAAAATCAGAGTTTATTGATTACACTGATACTGTCGAAAAAACAACGATGGTCGCGCGAAGAACTGATAATTTAATACGAGAAGGTGAAATTGAATTTGTCACATCAAATCAGAAGGATTACCCTGAGAAGGTAACACCAGTTGAACGTCCCAAGAGACGACGCACGTGGACTAAAGAAGATTTTGAAAAGTTTTACTCTACGGAGGATTTGGAAAAAATTACAACGTCACAGGAAGAGTATAGAATATATGAAGAGACAGATGTGAGACAACAAAGAATCATTAGAAAGGACAATTTGCACATGGAAGGTACATTTGATAGTCATACTGTATCCCATGAGGCATACCAGCCAAAACTTTCAGAAAGACCTAAACAGAAAAAACCAATTGACAACTTAAAACCAGAAGGAGATTTCGAGCAGCCAAAACAGGATGAGTGGCGTCCAGCAGAACGTGTCACTCAAAAGAGACCCCAAGATAATCTTAAACCAGAAGGAGAATTCGAACAGCCTAAACATGATGAATGGCGTCCAGCTGAAAGACAAACGCCCACAAAACCTAAAGATAATTTACGCCCAGAAGGTGATTTTGAACAACCTAAACACGATGAGTGGCGTCCAGCAGAGCGCGTTACGCAGAAGAAACCCAAGGACAACCTGAAACCAGAAGGTGAATTCGAACAACCAAAACACGATGAATGGCGTCCTGCAGAACGTGTTACACAGAAGAAACCCAAGGATAACCTCAAACCAGAAGGTGATTTCGAACAACCTAAGCATGATGAATGGCGTCCAGCTGAAAGACAAACACCTACAAAACCTAAAGATAATTTGCGGCCAGAAGGTGATTTTGAACAACCTAAACACGATGAGTGGCGTCCGGCAGAGCGCGTAACTCAGAAAAAGCCCAAGGATAACCTCAAACCAGAAGGTGAATTTGAGCAACCAAAACAAGATGAATGGCGTCCTGCAGAACGTGTTACACAGAAGAAACCCAAGGATAATCTTAAACCAGAAGGTGACTTCGAACAACCTAAGCATGAAGAATGGCGTCCAGCTGAAAGACAAACGCCTACGAAACCTAGAGATAACTTACGTCCCGAAGGTGACTTTGAACAGCCTAAACATGATGAGTGGCGTCCAGCAGAGCGTGTTACCCAGAAAAAGCCCAAGGATAACCTCAAACCAGAAGGTGAATTTGAGCAACCAAAACAAGATGAATGGCGTCCAGCAGAACGAGTTACCCAGAAGAAACCGAAAGATAACCTTAAACCAGAAGGGGAATTTGAACAACCCAAACTTGATGAATGGCGTCCAGCTGAAAGGCAAACACCCACTAAGCCTAAAGATAATTTGCGCCCAGAGGGTGATTTTGAACAACCTAAACACGATGAGTGGCGTCCAGCAGAGCGTGTTACACAGAAAAAACCCAAGGATAACCTTAAACCAGAAGGGGAATTTGAACAACCTAAGCATGAAGAATGGCGTCCAGCTGAGAGACAAACGCCTACTAAACCAAAAGATAATTTACATCCGGAAGGTGAATTTGAACAACCAAAACACGACAAATGGCGCCCCGCAGAGCGTGTTACGCAAAAGAAACCTAAAGACAATCTTAAGCCGGAGGGTGAATTCGAACAGCCTAAACAAGATGAGTGGCGTCCTGCAGAGCGTGTCACGCAAAAGCGACCACAAGATAACCTCAAACCAGAAGGAGAATTCGAACAGCCAAAGCATGACGAATGGCGTCCAGCTGAAAGACAAACGCCTACAAAACCTAAAGATAATTTGCGTCCTGAAGGTGACTTCGAACAACCAAAACATGATGAATGGCGTCCAGCAGAGAGAGTTACCCAGAAAAAACCCAAGGATAACCTTAAACCAGAAGGAGAATTTGAACAACCCAAGCATGACGAATGGCGTCCTGCTGAAAGACAAACGCCTACAAAGCCGAAAGATAACCTCAAACCAGAAGGCGAATTTGAACAGCCAAAACACGATGAATGGCGTCCAGCTGAACGCGTTACCCAGAAGAAACCCAAGGACAACCTCAAACCAGAAGGTGAATTTGAACAACCAAAACACGATGAATGGCGTCCGGCCGAGCGAGTTACACAAAAGAAACCTAAAGATAATCTTAAACCTGAAGGCGATTTTGAACAACCTAAGCATGACGAATGGCGTCCTGCAGAAAGACAAACACCTACTAAACCAAAAGATAACCTCAGACCAGAAGGCGAATTTGAACAGCCTAAACATGACGAATGGCGTCCAGCTGAACGCGTTACTCAGAAGAAACCCAAGGATAACCTCAAACCAGAAGGTGAATTCGAACAACCGAAACACGATGAATGGCGTCCAGCAGAGCGAGTAACACAAAAGAAACCTAAAGATAATCTTAAACCGGAAGGCGATTTCGAACAACCTAAGCAAGATGAATGGCGTCCAGCAGAAAGACAAACACCTACTAAACCAAGAGACAACTTGCGTCCAGAAGGGGAATTCGAGCAGCCGAAACATGATGAATGGCGTCCAGCAGAGCGAGTTACACAAAGGAAACCAAAGGACAATCTCAGACCGGAAGGTGATTTTGAACAACCTAAGCATGACGAATGGCGCCCAGCTGAAAGGCAGACACCTAAGAAGCCTCAAGATAATCTAAGGCCTGAAGGTGATTTTGAGAAACCAAAACATGATGAATGGCGTCCAGCAGAGAGAGTAACACAAAAGAAGCCAAAGGACAATCTCAAACCAGAAGGTGAATTTGAACAGCCGAAACATGATGAGTGGCGGCCTGCAGAAAAGCAAACTCCTAAAAAACCACAAGATAATCTACGCCCTGAAGGCGAGTTTAACACACCTAAACAAGAAGAATGGCGTCCAGCTGAAAAGGTGACTCAGAAGAGACCCAAGGATAACCTCAAACCAGAAGGTGAATTTGAACAACCAAAACACGATGAATGGCGTCCGGCAGAGCGAGTTACACAAAAGAAACCTAAAGATAATCTTAAACCTGAAGGGGACTTTGAACAACCTAAGCATGATGAATGGCGTCCAGCTGAAAGACAAACGCCCACAAAACCTAGAGATAATTTGCGTCCAGAAGGTGAGTTCGAACAACCGAAACACGACGAGTGGCGTCCAGCAGAGCGCGTTACGCAGAAGAAACCCAAGGATAACCTTAAACCGGAAGGTGAATTCGAACAACCAAAACACGATGAATGGCGTCCAGCCGAACGCGTTACCCAAAAGAAACCTAAAGATAACCTTAAACCCGAAGGTGAATTTGAACAACCTAAACACGATGATTGGCGTCCAGCTGAACGTGTTACCCAAAAGAAACCGAAGGATAACCTTAAACCAGAAGGGCAATTTGAACAACCTAAGCATGATGAATGGCGTCCAGCTGAAAGACAAACACCTACAAAACCTAAAGATAATTTGCACCCAGAAGGAGAGTTTGAGACTCCTAAGCAAGAAAAATGGCGTCCAGCTGATCGGCCAGTACAGAAGAAACCCCAAGACAATCTTAAACTGGAGGGTGAGTTTGAGCAACCGAAGCATGATGAATGGCGTCCGGCTGAACGACCAATCCAAAAGAAACCTAAAGATAATCTTAAACCGGAGGGTAAGTTTGAACAACCAAAGCATGACGAATGGCGTCCTGCCGAGCGGCCAGTTCAGAAGAAACCTAAGGACAACCTTAAACCAGAGGGTGAATTTGAACAGCCAAAACACGATGAATGGCGCCCCGCTGAACGGCAGACTCCTAAGAAACCACAAGACAATTTGAGACCAGAAGGAAAATTCGAAACACCTAAACAAGATGACTGGCGCCCAGCTGAAAGACCTGAAGTGAAGAAACCAAAAGATAACTTAAAGCCTGAAGGAGAATTTACCAAACCTAAACAAGATAAGTGGCAACCAGCGGAAAAACAAACTCCGAAAAAGCCACAAGATAATCTGAAACCAGAAGGTGAATTCGAACGTCCGGAAAAACCAAAACAATATGCTCCCGGAGAAAGACCAACGCAAAAGAAACCAGAAGATAACTTAAAACCAGAAGGAGATATGGAAGTCAGAAGAAGAACTGATTACACTGCAACTCGAGGAGACCGCGTCGATGTAGTTAAACATGAAGATCACCTTAAAATGGAAGGAGTCATAGATGTTCGTCGTTCACGAGATGATTATAAACGTATCGAGAAAACCGAGAAAGTTGTCATACAAAGACATGAAGACAATTTAAGGACAGAAGGTGAGTTCATCGATCTTCACGTTCGTAATGATTATTGCGCTACTAAAGGCGAAAGAGCGATAGTTGTCAAACCTCAAGATAATCTTAAACCTGATGGCAAATTTTATAAACCTGAGATGGTTCCGTCGCAACCAGCAGAGAAACGAAAACCATTTAAACAAGTTGATAATATAACCATTGAAAGAGATATAGATCAACGACAAAGGCAAAAAATTGAACGACTAGATATTGTAAGAAGAGAGGACAACTTAAAGATCGAAGGAGAATTTATTGACATGAAGCAAAAAACTGATTATACTAAGGTCATAGGTGAACGAGCTGCTATTGTCAAACATGAAGATAATTTGAAAATGGAAGGCACGATGGAAAATATTCGATCATCTGATACATATCGGCTTGTCAAAGGACAAAGGGTAAAATTAACTCGTAGAGAAGACAATCTTAAAATTGAAGGAGTGTTTGAAGATCATACACGTAGGGATGATTATAAGGTAGTTAAAGGTGAAAGATCCGCTATTATATATCATCCGGATAATTTAAAACCAGAAGGGGACTTTGAAAAACGTCCTAAGAAGGAACCTGAAACTGGTGAGAAACGTACTACGATAAAACAACCCGATAATTTAAAGCCAGAGGGTGATTTTGATAGACCTTCTAGGCCAAAATGGGAGACTACAGAACGACCTGATTTAATTAAACCCCAAGATAACCTACAAACTGAAGGCGACTTTCCGAGTCGCCCTATAACTCACTGGCAGCGGGGAGAGACACCAGAGCAGGTACGTCCAAAGGATAATTTGAAACCAGAAGGTGATTTCGATAGGCCTTCAAGACCGAAATGGGCGACTTCCGAGAGGCCTGAGCAAGTAAAACCTAAGGACAACTTAAGGCCTGAAGGTGAATTCACCGACAGACCAAAGAATCAATGGCAACCTGGAGAAACGCCAAGTCAAGTTCGTCCTAAAGATAATTTAAAGCCAGAAGGTGATTTCGAAAGGCCTTCTAAGACAAAATGGACGTCTGCTGACAGACCTGAACAGGTACGCCCTAGGGATAATTTACATCCTGAAGGTGATTTTACTGATAGACCTAAGACTCAATGGCAGCCTGGTGTTACACCAAGTCAAGTCCGTCCAAAAGATAACTTACGTCCAGAGGGTGATATGGATTCACGTACTCCAACTAAATGGGCTCCAGGTGAAACACCAGCGCAAGTTCGACCAAAGGATAACTTAAAACCAGAAGGTGATTTCGAACGGCCTTCAAAGACAAAATGGACATCTGCTGATAGGCCAGAACAAGTACGACCGAGGGATAATTTACATCCTGAAGGTGATTTTACTGATAGACCTAAGACTCAATGGCAGCCTGGTGTTACACCAAATCAAGTCCGTCCAAAAGATAACTTACATCCAGAGGGTGATATGGTTTCACGTACTCCGACTAAATGGGCTCCAGGAGAAACACCATCCCAGGTACGTCCCAAAGATAATTTGAAAACGGAAGGTGATGTTAACTATCCATCCAGAACAACGTGGCAATCTGGGGACCGGCGTAGCCCAGTCAGGCCAAAGGATAACTTATATCCTGAAGGTAGCATAGATTCACGAACTCCGACGAAATGGGCACCAGGTGAAACACCAGCACAAGTTCGTCCAAAGGACAACTTAAGACCGGAAGGTGACTTTGAGCGACCTGGGCCACAAAAATGGACTCCTGCAGATAAATCTGGCCCCATAAAGCCTAGAGACAATCTTTACACTAATGGAGATGTCACAAAACATGACAGTAGTAAATTACAAACAAGTGAGACTACAAGCAGTACTATAGAATCGAAGTCTATTATCGGCCATGATGACAGCAACATTAAAACTCAGTCCATTTCTCGTCATGATAATCAAATTCATCGAGACAACCAGTCACACACTTCACATACAGAAACACACGTGAAGCATTCACATAGTACTACTGACCATTCTACTTCCAAACATGTACAAACCGGAACTCAAGTCAAACATATTACATCACAAGATGTAGTCGACCGCAGAGGGTCACAGAAAAATATTGATCGAGTCGCATCACAAGACAGTGTAACAGGTAGAAACAAGACAGTAAGCGTTACAGATCGTTCTGTTTCTCGGAACAACACTGACAAGACTATATTAAATACTGACATAAGAAATGTGAAAACCATTACTTCGACAACTACAAAAACCATGAAACAAATATCAGAGAAGAAACTTAGAGGGGGTAAATGGGTGACAGTTACACGAAACGTTGAAGTAGACGTAAGTGGTGATGACACCGGAAGATTTACCCCACAACAGACAAGGAGGGAGCCAGATGATCAGATAAACCGGTCGCGGCAAATCGATCGAGACACTAAGCAAGGAACGGTGTCATCAGATAACGTCACATCTTCAACTACCAGTAGAACGCAGGGATCTCAAAGAACTACTTTTGTTGATCAACAACAAACCAGATCCAACCAACATATTGAAAATTCTCAACGAATACATTCTTCCCAACATTCAATTGCATCTTCTACTTCAAGTCAAAATCTAAGTTCTAACCAACATTTAAGTCATACACAAAGAACTGCAGGCACTACAAGCGCTTCCAATGCATCAAGGGATCATGTTGGTCAACATGTTACTCAATCCACACAACACATATCGACGGATGGTCATACAATCAAACATGGTGGTGGTGGCGATTCAATTCAAAGGATTATAACATCAGATCACTCTGGCAAACATTCGAATCAAGGTCATGTTACAGAGACTCACATTCAGAGAAATGTTAGCTCAGCAACACACGTACATAAAGGCAGTCATGTTGAACAACATATATCAAAGTCGAATCAACATTCAACTAATAGAAACCAATTAAGTGACAGTGTAACAAAGACAAGTATCGAGTTCCAAAGAGCTATGCATGGCAACAGTGGCAATGATGCTTCAGGCTCTGTAATCGATAGCTCTTCACGTGGCGGTCATCATAAGCGCACATCTGATTTGGTTTCTGATTCCTCTTCTACAAACTCGATTTTACATCGTAAAGGTGTACAATCAAATACTGAAGCGCATCATTCGATCAGTTCTACAGCAGCTGCACAGAGAAAGAGCATAGGTAATCTTTCTGAACGAGGTGAATATATTAGTAACTCGACGCACAGCACAGACAGAAAAAGCATTAGTTCTATGCATCGCTCTACCAGAGATAATACTGCTGTGATTTCTCAGCACGACAGTTCAGACTCGCGTCGTAATCAAACTAAAAGAGATGGGCAGTCCACGCTGATGGTCGATCGCCAGCAAAATAGAGTTATGAGAGATAATCTTAAAGTCGGCGGTGACTTTTATGGACAATCAGAAGCCCGGTCTTATGGAAACTTCTCGCGATCTGAACATGCGCAGAAAACAGACCGCTCAGAACGGGTTGAGCGTGTGGAGCGAGTCACTCGGCACGGTAATACATCGCAATTTGTGTTGGGCGATGGCAGCACTAGTTACAAACGTGAATTCACTTCACATGTCCATGGAACATGCCCAGCTACACTAATCGACTCTGGGCGTACTCCTTTCAAACATACGCGAGATTCTCGTGAGCATAAGTTCTACGCGGCTAAAATAACACAGCAACAATAAATACTTTCGTTTCCTTACCTTAGCCAACATCAGGCTAACTAAGTACATTATATTTCATTCCTTATTTTTTAATCGAGCTTATAATGTTTAATCCTGTTAATGTTATTTAATGTACACGCAAGCTAACTGCTAGTCTTAATAATGATTAACATGCCTTTTAGTATGCATAATGTTATAATAATGTGTTAATTTAACAAGTTTATATTTTATTTTGTCAAACATTGCCATGCAATAAAATTTTATATAATTAAGTAGTTGTTTTAATTGTCTGCCCCCACCTTAGAGCATTAGTACGACATTTATGCTCGTGTCCCCACGGGTTGCCATTGAAGAGGCCGTGGTGGAACGAATCTATTGCACGAATATAATTGAACACAATCGGCAGGTTAAGTCGTGATCTAGAGACAAAAGGCTTCTCCAACTGTACTTTCGTTTACTTAGTTATTTAAACAGGAGCTAAGTACATTTCAATAAGACCAAATTAAGAGAGAACTTCTAATTTATTTTCAGTTATCTAATTTTAAAATATCAGAACATTTATCAGGTTATATGCACAATGTACAACATAATATAACAATCAGCTTTATAGAAAAACCAACGTAATATTTTGATTGTTTAATTATAAATGTTTACATAATAATACCTACAAATTATAAATGGTTATTTAAAATTAGTTAAGACTATGTAAGTTTTATTGTCGTTTTGTTAAATTTCTTCTTGTTCATTGTTATAGAAAGAAATGTTGTATAAAATAAAGTGATTGGTGTGTCAGATAAAATACGAAACCATCTAGAACACACTAGTCAAGATGCTAACATTTTTGAACCTAATGACGGTAAAACTAATTTTAAATTACCATAAATACTGAATTCTTATAAACAAATATAAAATAGTGTAAATTAAAATTAAGTATAAACTAGGTAATGTATTTTAATGCAAACATAATTTAAAATACTTAAAAATTATGTACTCGTAGTAATCATTATATCATCACCTTTTTAACCGTCAGAGGAATTCATATCTGGAGCATTGTGCGACTGTTTTACCCGTCTTATTCTTTTATATCTGCCTAAATCTCCGTCATAACTCCGTGGGAGGGGTCCAAACGCATCGTTCTCTTGGTAGTGTGGGGCATTGAAATAATTTTCTGACGCAGATTTCAATTCATCATCTACTAATGCTGTTGATCGCTCCGACTTCACATCTGCTATGCCACTAGGATTTTCATCTGCAGTGCGTCTATTTCTTGCACCACTACTGTACATAAGATTGTCATCGGCGCCTTCTACACCGGATAAAACATTATCTGTGTCTGATCCAAGATTCGTCTCACCTTCCAGATTTTCTGGAGGAGACTTTGACTTTTCAATATTTAAGTTTTTATTTTGGGCAGTATTTTCAGAATTAGCTATGTCTTCTTCCACACCTTTGTTGCTGTTTGCAAAGTTAGAGGTACGATCATAAAAGCCTTCATCATCAAATTCATTACCCTCATCGTTATCTTCATCCTCGTTTTCAGCTTTGTATGGAAAATATGCTACTTTTGCATCAGGTAAAAGAGCAGCCGCTCTTTTTTTTATGATCCTGTCCGAGTTTTTTCGTTTCACTCTAACCAATGGTCCTGAGTATGGTACTGAGTCATCATACGCATTTGAATTCGGAAACGATTCCTCTAAAGATTTAATAGAATCGGATAGATCTGATTGTTTTTCCGAATATACTTCTCGTTTGTAAGTTTTACTATCATCGTGCAACTGAGGATCGTTGTCTAATAATTTGGATAAGTTTTCGTCTTGAGGGCAGAAATATCCCTGATCATTTGGATAGTCTTGGCCATTTTGCAAATTTAAATCGTTTTCTATCATTTTAGTGTCATCAAGAGATATACCATCTAAATCTTCTAAATTTGTTTCCCTTTTATTTTCTACTTTTGATGTTACTTGTACATTGGCCACAATTTCTTGATTTTTAGCATCTACATTGATAGGAAATGCATTTAAATTGCTATCAGACTTTTTCTGTATAGCTTCATCAACGTGATTTGTTAGTTCTGCTTTATTACTACCAGAGGATATACTTGTCTCCGCGCTCTTTGAACTGGATATATTATTATCATTACTCTCAGTTTGGCCTTCGGATGGTTTACTAATTTCTGTCGTCTCAGTATTTTGTGACGATGGAGATTCAGTATTTAAGTCTACGACCGGACTTCCACCTTGAACTTTACTGATATCGGATTGACAGTTTTCAATAAAATTATTTTCCTCAACAGCTCCAGCTTTTTTTGTTATTTCGCGTTTATTTATAAAACCATTATCAGTAGCATCGACATCATCTATAATTTTTTTTAACAGCTCTCTTTTTTCGTCGGTCAGAGAACTAAGAAGCTGATCTAATTCATCTCCAGATAGTTTTTTTATGTGTCTTTTAATAGCAGATTCTTCATCTTCACTATCTGTTTTGTCACTAGTTTCTTTATTTCCTTGGTTACTTGGTATATTTGGAGTTTCAGCTGGGTTACCATCTTTAACTTCACGCCTATCCCTTAAATTATAATGTGCACCTTCATGGTTTCTCTCATCTACCATGTCTCTGTTGTCTGCTTGCATCGTGTTATAATATTGTTTAAAGTATCGAGATTGTTCATTCGTGTCTGAAGCATCATTGTTATTGTATTCGTTTTTGTCAACCTTGCTAATTGGGTCCCTATTTTTTTCAAACAGCATATCGCCCTCCTCGTTGGACGCTCCATCAAATTCTACGGTTCTTTTATTGATTTCTCCTTGGTTTTGCTGCACGATACGATTAGATTTGTTAACATCACGATTCGTTAAGTGTTGGGTCGCTTCTTGTTGATCATCGTTGGCTTCGATATACCTATTTGACTGTCGACGTCTTGGAAATGCTCGGACCTGCTCGAAATTTGTTGGTCCAACATTTTCATCTCGTGTGTCACGATTCCTGTTGACTTTTGAATCTGAAAGCTAAAAGAAGTAATTAAGTACATAACGGTCACGCGAACGGAGACAGAATAACGATCCAAGTAAATATTTAAACAATATGAGGGAAAAAATTAGTAACTTACATTTTCAGTTTTAGCCCGATTTAAGCGCTCTTCAGCAGCGTTTCGTTGCAGGTACCTGCTTTCCGTTAAGTCAAGCAAATGTCTACTCCGCGGTAATTCTTCTTCTTGGACAGCCGGCTCCTAAATCAAAAGATATGTAGATAAGACATGAAGGTATATCATTGATTTCATATTCACATTGTAGTGTATTTAGTAATACAAATAAAGTTGCGGGTATCGGTACCTGGTCAATCAGACGTGTATCTTCATCGTCAGAAAGAAATTCCTCGGCTGTTTGTTCATTCTCATCTTCATCTTCTGCTTCGTCAATGTCACTATAAACGTAAGGGTTCGTTGAAAATTAACCGTTTTTATTAACATTTTAAAAAGGTAAGCATGTGAGCGATGGTAACTTGAGAGAAACTGTTGCGAATATTGGTGAATATTAATAAAATGATATCCTTGCTTCTTTACGGCGTTCTTATATAGGCAAGTAGTGCCAGCACATATACCTTATTTGCCACTTTAAACTAACACGTTCTTTTCACAGATCAAGGTAATTTTTAAGCAGTTGCCGCTTCTTACCCCTTGCATAGATTTCCCGCGGCTTGACAGGGACGAAAAGTAGCACTCAATCCTCAGCTGTAAGAAATTCGTCCCTAACAATTTCACTCAATTTGGTTTGTCAGTTCAGCACAGTTACAGACAGAGAGTGAATTCTGCATTTATGTTCGTGTGTATTAAATTGGTCTAAGAAAACAAAACTGTTTTACCTATCGTTATTATACTCCGCTTGCTGAGGTCTGCCGAGGATCTGCACAAGTACACTTCCAAATAAGATTAATACGAACCATGAACGCATGTTTGCAATATTACACAAAAATCGCCTATAAAATACTGTAACTGACATATGTGCGCAGAATTTGAATGTGTGATTTTTGCTATTTATTTTATTTCTAGCCAGTGACAGAGTCAAAGACTAGAAATAAATGAGGTTGATATATAGGTGTAGGCACTGGCTTCTGAAAAGGCTTGTTATCGTCACGTCAGGCCAAAAGGCAAGACTTAAATGTTACACCGTGAAACGGACAAAGTTTAAAAAATAATATACTAAAACTTGGATTCTGGTTCAAAATCGCGGGTATCATTTTGACTGTCTATCCGAAATACCTGTAAATGAGTGGTGACATAGATGCGTATTAAGAGTATATTAGTAAAAGCCGAAATCGGGAATACCATTCTGTTTTGTCAACAACAATTAAGTTAGAGACTTTTTAAGCCTGTCAGTTAGCCGTGCTCCAATTTTTGAAAGACACATTAGGGCCAACCTCATAGTAATTACTAAAGCTAATTACTCTGAGGGGCCAACCTTTTTAACTTAACTATGGTCAGGTTGATAAACAGCTAGCGTTAATAACCACTCTACTAGAACAAGTCGTTACTATAAGTCTATGTTTCCTCGAGAATAATTGGACAATTCACGTAATTTTAGCTTACGATCTTTAAATCACATTTTGACGCTTCCATACAAATAAATCTCAATTCTGAAAACATCTCCTGTTTGCCAGCGTTTCTCTAGATCTGGTTGAAGTTTGTCCTAAAGCTTCTTCTTAGTACACCGCGCTGCACGTAAGTTCCTTGATTAGCTGACGCTGATGTAACAGGTACTCAGCTAGATAGATACCGTGAGCCGCAACACGCGAACATCATATAGCAATGTTTGAAACATGGTATTATCCCTATTAGTATTATAAACGCGAAAGTTTGTAAGTATGGATAGATGTTTGTTACTCTTTAACGTAAAAACTATTGAATGGATTTTAATGAAATTTCATGTAGATGTAGCTAACACCCTGGATTAGCACAGGCTACTTTTTATCCCGGAAAGATGTAGCGGGTAACACCGCGGGGCGTAGCTAGTAATTTTTATTTAAATGTAAAAGGGTGGAAAGGATAAGATAAAAAGAAACAAGTACTTACAACAACTTTATTTTAAATGAGACCGTTTCATCTCTATCACACTTATGTACATTTGGTTTAAATAAAACAAACCTTTGAAACATTTTACCGCAAAATCTTCATTAAGTTTGTGCATATTTGAGAAAAACATGTCCTATAATTAAATGTCGTATGAATCCATAGATTTAAGAATTGTAGAAATACTCAATCACACAAATTGGTGTCTCGTTGCTTTCAAGGCATCGAAAGCTTTCTCATAACTGCACATACAATTATCCTATTACTATTTATAACTTAACTCCAAAATGCAAAAGGTAAAAAAATCCAACAGGTTTTATAACTATGAGTACTTTTCAAATGCAATGTGGCAATAGAGCGAGCGCGCCTGAGCAGACTACTGCGCCTGCGCCGTCTACTGCGCACACGACATCCTCACGCACACGCGCAACAGAAACATTCACAATTTAGACTTTGTACTTTTAGAATTGAATTAATTAAACCATAGATGAACGTAACCATCGATATAACACTGACCGCTGGACCCGTTCAAGGGCCCAACACGTACACCATATTGCACCTGACTCAAGACTCAAAATCAACCCGGCCGGTATTCGTAAACTTCTGCATTTGGCAGACACTAGCTTATATAACATGTACATAATGTATCTAAATTTAGAAAACACTATTTAAACTTTAATAAGAAAAAAGAAACTTACTATAACGTCAGATTAGGCTTCACATTGAATTATGTTGTGCTTTTTTTACTTTATCACAATCATCGTACATAATCTATTTATACAGAACAAGTATATCATCTGTCATACAGTACATACCTCTATGGCGGAATTTTAAATAAAACTTTAAAACCATAACAACACGAACAGTCGTCGACTTGCGTACACTGTACACAACACAAAGATATACAATACATACGTCGCAATAGATATGACTTTTGTAAACCAGCAGATATCAAATAGCCGCGGGAGAAGCTCCCCCCTCCTCTCTCCCCTCTCCGGTTCTTATATAACAAATATAATGACATACAACAACTCATTGTATCCAAATTGTCTCATAATTGTAATGGAATGAAATCTGTACATTTAATAATCAGTTGAATTTTATGAAAACTGTAAAAACTTCCTGAACATAATTTGATGACTAGACTCTTAAAACATAATAATGAGCATTTACAAAACAGAAAAACACAAATGTCTACTTGTATGTCGGTGCACTCGTAATATTAATTGTACGATCGTATTAAAAATAATTTCTATGTCATACATTTATTACAAAAACTATAGAATTATAAATTCACATAATATTACAAGAGAGAAAATATACACACAATTAATATTACGAGTGCAAGGTGTATTTAACAACTAAATATATCAAACTTAATAACTATTTAAAGTTTAACTTCAGATAGTTAGCGTTCTATAAACGAACAAGGTATGATCTAGCATCGAGTATCTGTCGGAAACATTCTAGGTATCGCAAGCGAATATATTGTGTGGGTCAGTCACAGGAAGTTGCTGGCTGGACTAACAGACTAATATTTACACATAACTCTAACGTCCAATTGATTTGTTTGTCCGCCAGCGTGTCATTAACGAAGGTTTTATGTAAAGACGGACGGCCGTCGCGATACCTAACTGAAGACGTCTGCCGTGCTGACGTGGCTTACCTTTACCTTTCCAAATAAGGCGGTAAAAATTATCTGCAAGCCAACGGAATAAGAAACCAGTAAAAAGGCGCAATCGTCGTCGTTTAGGTATCGGTCCAACAATCTTATTAACCTATAAAGTATTTAACATAATAAAATACAAATTTACATTATCGATGTACACAATTCGAGCCTCGCAACCACACATACGCACATACATAGATATGTTTGCGACAAAAGCTTATTAAAAACCTCAATCAGAGCATCTCTCTTATTTACAATGGCCTAGAGTGGTACACTAACAACTATTCAGAAAGGAATTGGACACAATGTAAACATGCTACATAACGTGGGAAAGCTGGTGCTATACAAATGTATACACAGTTTGTGGAACGAGAAATGGCTACCGTATGGTACGCCGATACAGTGTATAACTCTGTCAACGCTTGAGCAACTGTTGAACGACAATATTCATGTCTAAGAGAATCATATGGTGCTTTAATAATAAATGTTATAACCAGTCAACAACTCGTTAAACGGCGCAACCGAGGACTCGTAGTTATACTAGCATGCAACATTAGCGATTTAAATGCAATTTTATCAAAGTGAACACTTTTAGTTTTTATGTACAAAGAAATCACCGTCAAGAGTTTGACATAGAACAGTAATAATAAAAAACTCGATTAGATCCGAATCAATTTCCTAATGATATTCGAGTAAATATTCACAATACTATTGAAGCCGGCCGAGGTCCCCGCAGGCCGCGCGCTCGCTGTACTACAAGCGGTCCAGGCGGAACTCGTGCTCCACGGCCGAGTCGGGCACCAGCGCCGTGGGGTCCTCCAGCAGCGACAGCTCGTCCAGGTCCAGCCCGGCGCGCAGCGACGCCTCCTCCCCGCCGAACATGCCCGCGTCCAGCGAGCCCGAGTAGTCTGCGGGAGGAGGGGGGGGGGGGGGGGATATTATAGTGTCCATACACACACATACACACTGTAGCCAGTACAGTGTAGTGACGTCCATACGTACCGGTGAGCACGATGTCGGGGATGCTGGCGGGCGTGGCGGGCGTGGGCGGCGCGGCGGGCGAGGCCAGCGGCTGCAGCGCGGCGAAGCCCCCGCCGCCCGCCACCGGGTCGCGGCACGAGCCCGAGTTACAGCTGCCCACGGTGGACTATGGGGAGGAATCACTTTATGACCATCTAAACCATTTTTGCTTTAGAATTGCTAGAAATAATAGGGAAAGAAAAGAATAATGCCACTTTTCTTTGCCCACTACATTGAAGCGATCATTAAGCTGCTTGCACAGCTTTCCGGGAGACCCTTACGGGTAGCGCCCCCAGTGCTCTGAACGAGGGTTCAGTACGATACGGCTGCTAGGGCGTGGGTAGCGTTCGAGTAGCAGTGAAACAATGTCCTAACGTCTTATGTAGTCGTCTTCTGAGCCTACGTAATCTAAAAATCATCATTATACACAACTTCAACTATACTTCAAAGCAAGTTTGACTTAATATTTATCACTTAAATTGTATCTCTAAATTATTTTTTATCATTATTTACTATTTCTACTAAAATTAAAAATAACAAACATACCTGTGGATATGAAAGTGATGAATTCGTCGTCTGTGGCGAATGGGGTGACCCGTGGTTGAGATACGTAGTGTTGTAACTCGACACCGGTTGGTCCAGCTGTCGATACACAAGCACACACATCACTATTGTACCCTAAGGACACGTTACGACTGGCAAGCGATAGAAAACAACGAGAAAACGCAGCAATTCTGAAAATAAAAACACATGACGTCACTAACACTACCGCAATATCAGATTTATGTTAACGTTACGTATAATGTCTAATGAGGTTGTAAAACTAAAGCGGTACAGCCACTTAACAACATTTGAAAATAAAACACTGACGGTATTACAAATAAGGATCTTTTAAATAAATAACTAATATTATGTACTTACTAACGAGATCACAAGCATAACGATTAAGATTTATAATTTAGAGGCACCGTAGAGTAATATACTCGCTTTACGTAACACACATTTGATATGCTCAAAGCATTATGCTTATGAATATAACTGAACTGACTAGAGTGCGATAATCATGCTCATGACAATAAATTACATGTTATGATCGCAAACCTGCCATACGACACCGTATAAATAAAAACATTGATTACTGTATGCATAACAGGTTCAACTAATTTCTTAAACGTAGTTCCCAAACTACCAATGATAGATAAATTCTGAAAATGTATTCTACTACTCCATACTCGTAATTAAATGCTATGATATGAAGTTGTTGAGAAGTCATTGAGCATGCCGTTAGAGTTGATATCGTTACTCTCTGAATAAATTATGCAAAAAAAGACAATGTCCTAACAGTACTATATCATGACATTTAAACTTTATTTTCTATCTTCTTATATATACCATTGAATCAGAACTTACATCGCATAGTACTATTTAAGACTTTCGTTAAAGGAAATGAACTGTATGACAAACAGTTTTATGAGATATAAGTATTTTGACATCTAATCAGCTCTCGTGGCTATAATGAAAAATTCAAAATATTTCTGTCATCATAACTTATATTCATTCCCTTTAGAATAAATGTCGCCATAATAAAATTAAACGTGAATGAAAAGAGCTTTAGCGCTTTTAGAGGCTAAAGTCGCAAAGAGGTACGTGCGCTAAATAATTAATTATCTGTGGGAAAGTGTTACGACACGAAATAATAACTTGAATTAGCAAGAGGTGCCCGATTTCACCGGTTTTATTATTACTTTACGTGACCAAGCTGTTTTTTATTTATCAATAATTATTCTGTTTTTTTTTTGTAGTTTAAAGAATACTCCGTAATTAAGCTATGTATTCTCGGTGAAATAGCGCACCCATTGTAAAGAAACGTCACTAAATAATGCATGTGAGGGGGGAGTGTCGTACATTTTCCGCCACTTGGACGTGCGCGGTCCAGCCTGACTCCACGAGGCTCTGCACCAGCTGCGCCCAATCCTTGGCCAACATCCACCAATATTACACATATTTACGTACACACTAGCACACTCATGTTCAGTTACAGTCTGTCAACTAAATACTAAACAATATCTTCGGAAGAGATGGTTCACATAGAAAGGAGCGACCATGTGGTTCGTTTATTTTTAACAGCTATCCCCTTTTTATGGCACCCCTATTTACTTTATTATCTTTATTTTACGACTTATCTCGGGGTATTGGATAGGTCTATAGTTTACTAGCCATATATGTATGTAATATGCGATAGTCGTGGATAATATTAGAAAAAAAAAACATGATTAACTTCTCTGCTTGTGCCACTAGATTAATTAGTTTTAGGTACATTTAATGGCCTTTAAATAAAAAACCAGACACTAGGCTTATTACACTCAATACTTCGTCAATGTCTAGCCACGTATAAAAATAAATAAGTTCACATTTTCCTAGTATTAATGGACATTCATTAATTATTTTATATTTTTATTCCTTGAAATAAGTTTTCATGTTTACATTCCAAAACAAGATAAGATTATAGAAAAGATATAATCTCCTGATTTATGTTTGCAATATTCAACACACAATAACACCTAAATAATGCTAATAGATGTGGCCATTACATAACTCAAAGACCTCTCTAAATGTGAATAGTATTACTACGAAATATAAACCAGTAGTAATATGTAGATTCAGCTATAACTCGTGTATATTAAATTCATCTACTACAACTAGTATAATAGTAATTATATATAATGTATATCTCTACATTAGACACGACGGTATCATTTATAATTTGCGTTTGACAGACAGTAACTTAACCGTTGCTTTTGTTATCACAGCGACAGGTCAAGTATGTGAGGCTAGTTTCACTGCATAATACATTAAATGTATTTACTAACTTACATAAAACCAGTCCCAGATACCTGTTATATATGTATTATATAAATATTGAATTAGATATAACCTCTATGTGCTGGCTTTAACTTGATGACTGATGATGTGCAACTTTGTCTCAATGTGCGTTTTAAATACTTTATTTCTTTTCAATATGTGCCAAAATTTAGAACTAGTCGCAATTAACCCTTATTGAAATGTCTTTCATCTACAGTTAAGTACATCGTTGATGATAAGTTATGTTATATATACCGGTGTTGTTATTAAACATAGCATTGTGATCACTTATTCGATTACTTACAATTCCTTGCTGTTCCATAGAAGCATAAGTATAAATAAATTAATATTATTCTAATTCACAAAGTTACGTCATTTCGTAACAAGGACAAGTGTTAAACTTGTTTTACTATGAAGTTATATTGTGTTATTGATAAAGAGTTATATCATTGTAATATGCACATAAAATATGCGGTTAACGCAAATATTGTGTGGCTATAATGTATGTATGAATAAACATTTTAAACTAAAACGAAATCATAAAGTTTTTTTTTTGCCAGCTATGACGTATGAGGTCAATTTAATTCAAGAACATTTGAGGATATTAATTATATCAAGTTGGTGTTTAGTTTTACTGCTACGTTTTCTTTGTTGTTTTTATAACAGTCAGTACTGACAAGGTCAGTGGTTTATCGCACCGAGCCCGTATCTAGTATGTCCCACAACTAATTTGGTTCGACATTCATAGATCATAACTTCTGTTTCGCTGTGCCCTTGAACAATAATATTCCATACGTCAAATAGTGCCCGAACCAGTTTGTTTTACGTTCAATATTGCAGTTTTAATGTTTGTGTTATGGACTTACCATTGTGATTTGCTCGAAAGGTTGTAATAGCGCTTGGTGGAGGTTGTTGTAGTCTGTTTGTGGTGATTCCACAGGACTCCCTGGACTGTGCACCATCTGTAAAATTTGTACACGCTATATGAATACTCACTTTTATACAGTAAAAATACATTTTAAATTGCTTATTATTCTATGTATTAATTAATTTTATAATAAGTACAATTACCACATAAATCTAACATCGAAGACATCACATATTATTTCAGGACAAAACGGTTTACATACATACACACAGTGAAATAGTAAGGCAATAGAAATCCACATGTTATTGTTTTGTGCATATATTTGTTAATAAAGCGACCTAGTTAATAGGTAACACATGTCATACCGTCGGTGAAGGTATGTTTATGTTCGATGTCGAGGAATATTGCGAGGGCGGACTACAGTGCGTTTGGTAGCCTGACGGTATCCACCCGTGGTCCAGCGGCGACATATTCTGCAACCAGTCAAAACGTAAACAATCAACCACGTGTAGTATAAGGACACGTGGAATCTTGTAACAAAACAGTGTGACGAGTTCTATCATTAGTAGAAAAAGCATTAACATTTATTGGTTAATAACTTTTGGCTTTTAAAGTGAGCAGCGACAGAGCAGGTTTTATACAGATTTTTAATTATAATCTTCTCCATTATATTGCTGCTAATGTACGCATTTATTTTGCTAAAAAAACTCAATTTGCATGAATTCCAACCAGTTATTGAGTTGCATTCCTTCATAATTTATTTGAACAGATGATGATATAAAATAAATTGTGCAAAATATAGTCTATTGTAAAATTAACAAAAAATTGTTTTCAAAGTAGTTTGTTAATGTTGAACTGTCGTTTAACAGTATATTATATAGTATGCCATATTGGTAGCTATGTATTATTGCGTATTACTGTCACTGCTCCATTTGCATTAAAACATTAATTAAATAGCATCACACTGCTTTATAGCTAGAAGCCAGTTTACACATGCAATTATAATTAAAAAAGAAAGTCTAATATAAAGGAGGTATTACAAATAAAGAGAATAATTGTGTAAATTGGGCAGCGGCATGTGGTCAATTCAACTATAAATATTAAAAAAATATGTTTTTAAATGAATGTACCACATACTGCCAATAAAATAATAATTTATACTAATTTTAAAAAATGTACCAAAAACTGTAAAATTAAAAAGGTATATAAATATACAAGTAGGTAATCATGCAATAAGTTAGCTAATGTTGTTATATTATTAATTTGCAAGCTTACGTTTAGTTTAGCACGAGTTTCACTGTTTACGATGAGTAATGATCCTGTTTAGTGTTAATTATACAACATGTCATAATTCAATCGCGATTAATATTGTTAGTAACACGTCTGATGAGATACAATGTTTAGAAGAAACCTTTATCTTGCCGGTTTTACGATTATCTTATGACATGCACTTAATTGTTTTTTATTTGGTTACGATAGACGACAAATATAATTTTGAAAAATGCTGTTAGCTCTTGAAATAAACGATTGCACTAGCAAATAAGCATGGATAACTTCAACTGATATTCCTCCGCATATTCAGATAATCCTACGTTAATTACCGTAAACACCATGTTAGCAACGTGAGTAGACATACCAGTTGAAATACCTCTGGCATGTGCGGCAACCTCTTATTTAAAAATATTAATTAATATTTACCTATTCCGCTAATAATATTCTTAATTGCTAATAGCGTAGGCGTGTCAGTATAGTCACAAATAAATTAACATGGTTTATTATAAATGTATTGTAATGGCAATATAATTTCAGCCGACCTATAAATACAATACCAACGAATGATGTCGATGCATTTGAAATATAATGATAATATGAAAAGAGGATAATTATGTAGAGGGTTGTTAAGTGCAGTGGTGCCGAAAAAAGCATTATATTGCTTAGAAAGAGTAGTTAGTGTCACATTGTTAGCTCAATAAATAAGTCAAAAACGTCGATTCATGCACTGATCGAAGCACCAAAGTGATGAATGATGAAAAGTTGAAGTTAATATGGGAGACATAAAGATGTAGGATATTAGCCCGAGACTTTGCTCTGTTATAATAATCAAAAAGATTGGCACCAATAAGATACAGCGTTTCAAAGCATTCAAGCGACCGCCTGTAAAGAATGAGCGGGAGTCAAATTTAAGAGGAGGTTAAAAAAGAAAACGAACCTTATTATGATGAAGATAATTATTTGTGTTTGGTACAGATAAGTGATTCTGAAATAAACAAAAAATGATTTGTGTAGAAAGCAAATAAACACAAACAACAAAAACAACAAAAATGTTAAGTTACCTAACGAAATGTAAGTGCTCACTGGTAAGGCACATGTTAACGTTTTCCAAGCCAGTGTTAGGTCTAATTTACAGATTGCATCTAGCAGCTAATCAATACAATATCATTCAGTAAACAATAAGTTCATTAATTATCCAGTAGCCATCTACATTATGCATCACTACTACCATTCGGGCAAGGGCCACTACGCGCCATTTCGGATATACAATACTAGTTGGTAAGACCGACTCATAAATTCTTGCATAGTAATGTCGATCGATCAACCGAAACCTGCAGAGTTCATATTATACATTTTATTTTATCGACTTTATCATATCGCGGTGTTAACGATAAAATATAATATGAATCGTAGTATAAGAAGAATCATAATTATTAGGACGAAGATTTTTTGTCGTCTGACCATCTGTTAGTGTCAAAAGATGTATTTTTCATAATTTATTACAGCAACTTCACCATATTGAAATTCGGTGAAACAACAAGTCTGTCGTCTAACGAAAATACCACGATATAGCAGCTCGATAGTTAGCTGTCCGTCACAGCTGACGTCGAGATCTAAGCTGCAGAAAATCACGTAACAATATCGAATACACATCTGTAGTATGGTCTAGAAGGTAACCGGGTGTCAAGAGTCTGAGGCTGACAAACCTTGTGGTGTGGTAGCAGGACTGGCGCCGACGGGCGAGCACTGGGGGGGGTGTGGGGGGCGGGAGCACCGACCTGCGCGTCGTAGAGCGGCGCGGCGTGGTCGCGGTGTTGGTGGTGCGGCAGCGGGACCGTGGCGCCGACGGGCGAGCCCTGGGGGGGTGTGGGGGGGCAGGGGGCACCGACCTGCGCGTCGTAGAGCGGCGCGGCGTGGTCGCGGTGTTGGTGGTGCGGCAGCGGGACCGTGGCGCCGACGGGCGAGCCCTGGGGGGGTGTGGGGGGGCAGGGGGCACCGACCCGCGCGTCGTAGAGCGGCGCGGCGTGGTCGCGGTGTTGGTGGTGCGGCAGCGGGACCGTGGCGCCGACGGGCGAGCCCTGGGGGGGTGTGGGGGGGCAGGGGGCACCGACCTGCGCGTCGTAGAGCGGCGCGGCGTGGTCGCGGTGTTGGTGGTGCGGCAGCGGGACCGTGGCGCCGACGGGCGAGCCCTGGGGGGGTGTGGGGGGGCAGGGGGCACCGACCTGCGCGTCGTAGAGCGGCGCGGCGTGGTCGCGGTGTTGGTGGTGCGGCAGCGGGACCGTGGCGCCGACGGGCGAGCCCTGGGGGGGTGTGGGGGGGCAGGGGGCACCGACCTGCGCGTCGTAGAGCGGCGCGGCGTGGTCGCGGTGTTGGTGGTGCGGCAGCGGGACCGTGGCGCCGACGGGCGAGCCCTGGGGGGGTGTGGGGGGGCAGGGGGCACCGACCTGCGCGTCGTAGAGCGGCGCGGCGTGGTCGCGGTGTTGGTGGTGCGGCAGCGGGACCGTGGCGCCGACGGGCGAGCCCTGGGGGGGTGTGGGGGGGCAGGGGGCACCGACCTGCGCGTCGTAGAGCGGCGCGGCGTGGTCGCGGTGTTGGTGGTGCGGCAGCGGGACCGTGGCGCCGACGGGCGAGCCCTGGGGGGGTGTGGGGGGGCAGGGGGCACCGACCTGCGCGTCGTAGAGCGGCGCGGCGTGGTCGCGGTGTTGGTGGTGCGGCAGCGGGACCGTGGCGCCGACGGGCGAGCCCTCCGCGGGAGAGCGCCCGCCCGTCGCCGGCGACGCGCTGCCGCCCGACGGCGACACCGCGCCCGGCGACGTCGGCGACTGCAACACCACCCGCACTTACACAAGCTCGTAGGGACACCAACATACGCTCCTAACGACTAAGACGCTATATTTGATGCGACCCTACACGAATTTGTTTCAATACAGCAATCGAATCTGGCACATTTTTTTGCGTTGAAAAATATCTTCTACTAAAAAATATATGAATTATTTGTTCAACATTTTTTTTATATAATATTAAGTATTACGTTAATGAATAAGAGTATAAGGTGTGTGTTTATATGTAAGTCACATCTTCTCTCAACGCCACTGTAAGCTATAGTGATTATTGCTTAAACCGCTAGTAAAAAGAAAATTACTTGCATCGATATTTTTCACAATCTGCGTGCCTAAGGGGTTGCATCGGTCCCTGTATAAAACGATACTGTGTAGAGATATAAAGCTATGTTTGGTATTTCGTAGACGTCCTGTCACCGGCCGCTTGAAAGAAATGGTATAATTAGTGATAGCAAGAGGTGTAAACGTACATATCGCGGCTGGTAGTCGGGCGAGGCGCGGTGCTGCGCGTGGTGCGGCGGCGGGTGCGGCGGGTGCGGCGCGTGCTGCGCCAGGTGCGGCGCGTGCGGCGCGTAGTGCGGCGGCGGGAAGTGCACGGACGTCAGGTCGGGCAGCGAGCCGCCCGGCACGGTCAGCTCGCAGCCCAGCCCGCCGCCCAGTCCGCCGCCCATCGCGCCGCCGCCTCCCCCGCCCTCCCCGCTCTTGTACACACTGTCGAAACAGTCATACGTGCTAAACGAAAAAATCATTGTTATTCATTCGTTGGGGAAATTATTATAAATAAGGAAGTGTAAAGTGTACAAATTACCGACAATTTTTTTAAAGTATTTGTATACCTACTTAAAAAAATGTCTCGGTAATTTTCGTTAAAAACTTTAATGATAAATGACTTCGGTTATATTATTTAAGTTGGTCTTCGAGGATTTCGATGCGGCAATAGTTAATACACATAAATCAAATTGGAGTGTAACATGAAAAAAATATATACTTGGAAAAGTAAAAACACGACTGCCATGTCAAAAAACAAACTAAAAAGTAAAAAACATGTTTCATCGCAGTCGGGTACCTCTTAGACAAGACAATGTTCCACAGAGCGGCCCCCCGTCTGCGATGAAACTTGTTTCTTTACTTTTTACTACGTTTTCTGACATGGCCGTCGTATTTTTTAATTTTTTAAATAGATTTATTTATTAATATTTTAACCTTTTATTTATTTTAGCCTAAGTTACTCGGGATGGTGTAAGTTTGCACTTTTTTGGGGCAGTCGTGTACGGTTTACTAAATGCATATGATGATATATATACGATAAATATAATATATAACAAAAAAATGTCCGTTACGGCTAATCTCTGAAATGGCTGGACTCCCAAACCAAATTTTGACAGGACATCACTATAGGTTACTTCGAATTTCGGAAACATCAAGGATACCGCTGGGAAAAAACGCGGGAAATTCGTAAGTTCCAACTTTTCTGTTACGGCTGGAAGGATTTTGACGGGACTTTCACTTGCAGATAGCTGCTGTTAAGAGAGTAACATAGACTACTTTAATATTAATAGGAATAGGTAAAACTGATCGCTGCAGCGGAACAGTTTTACCTACTTGGATGTACAGCATTTTTGACCGATATCCACGGAAACGAGGTTGCATAAGCTAATTGCACTATATAAATGAGTTGCAAACATATGCATATTCCCTAATACGTCTGCAACACTGCATAACATCCTTGTTATTGTTATGCAATATTTATTTTAGTGTTTTTTTTTGGTAGAAATATTTTTATTTAGCAGGAAAATATTCGTGTACTTTAGGATTATTCCTAAACTACACAAATATTTTCCTGCAAGTAAATGAATCACATTCATGACAGTAGTAAAGATCTACATTGTATAACATAACTTGTACACATTGGGAAAAGCCATTCAGGTTATAAGCTAATAGGGATAACATAACAGGTTTTTTCCAAACGATTTTAATAAAATGATTTAATGTATACTCACTTATTATTGTTAGGTATTCTGGGTATTTCACACGACGATCTCGGCCGGTTTGCAGGATTCATTGGTGCTAACACATCGAGGTGAATATCATCTGTAATGAAATTCAAATTAATAGTATTTTGTTTAACAAATTTTACATAAATAATAAAAAAGTTTTCGTTTAAACCAGCTAGGCTTATCCTTGTCGCGCAAAAACAACAAGTATTAAACGATTTTTTTCTGCATATTAAAAGGGCCTGGCGTTTCTGAGGATAAAGTGCGACAAATGAACTTAAACTTTATGACCATATAACGCCTATTTCTAGGAATAAGTAATCATGTTTCGTCAAAAAAAAATACGACAATCGACTTTGTCGTTGAGGGCAAAGGTCTTGTGTACGATATTCAGTTTTAGCAGTGTCCTCGAGATTTCTGTTATGAAATGGTCAGCATTAACCTGTTAGTTTGGGTGTGTTCAATATATGGAAATAGGCCCGTCCCCTACTATGATTATACAATGCATATGCATAGTAGAAACTCGGCTTCTTTCACGTCACCTCCATCTATTTCGGTAAATTAGCATTTTTCCGGCTAACCCATATTATACATATAAGTAAAACAGACAGTATTTGAATTAATAAAAAAATAACTAAAATAGCTGGTTTAAACTGAGAACTTAGTAAAAGAAGAAAAATTAAATAAAAAAGTATCTTACATACCAAAGAACAGTTGTCCCTCACCTCTCCGGTGGTGGTTCTGGTGTGGGTGTAGGTGCGGGTGGGCATGCGAGTGCATCGTCCGGTGCGGCGACAGCGGCTGCGCAACCGCCTGCTGCTCCACGCCGCACGACTGGTGCAGCGCGGAATCTGAGTTTGTTCGGCGCCAGTTGCTGTCAGGCGGCGGACTGCAATCATGCACAGATCGTTCAGTACCGGACTTTTTAAGCTTCGCTAGTCACTAACCAGCATTATTCAATTCTTAAGTCACTTTAATCTAGTTATAATTGTCGCATTGAAATGAAACTTTGTGTATATAATCGGTATATAGGTTGGATGATTATGCAATAATTTGGCATTATACAGCTGATTTGATGATCGACGGTGAAACGGAACCGTGTTACTTTGGTGTACGTCATTCCTATCCCTTAATTTTCTTATGTTACACTGCTGTATTTAACATCTCCAACAAAGGAGTCTGTTCTCAATACGAGAACTGTTTTTAATGAACCTATGTGCCGTCGAGGATATCTTGTCAGTTATAACCAGTTTTTGACCACTGCTTTTTTTGTTTGGAAAAACATTGTTTAGCAGCAGGAAATGATCTTAGATTTGAGCGGACCTCCGATAAAATCTACATTTCATCCTATAACCAGGAAAGTATAGGCGCGCGATTTTTACTCGGATATTATGACTATGAACCAGACAGGATCGACAGCGACTAAGATTGGGCGTCAAGGAAACCGGCGCACGCTACCGTAATTATTTAATGCCTTTTTGTACCTTGTATAGGTGGCATTTTTATAGTATAAGTGTATTTGTCGACACGTAGTCAAGCGTCGCTATAACTCTTCTACATATTATTGCTATGTTTGCCAACCTGTTGAAACTATATGTTTCCTTACACAAATGTCAAATATTACGCATTAAACTTGAATTGTAATTCACAGACGTGTCGTGACGTCATTCTTAAAACGACGGTAAAATAATCACGAAACTTAAGCAGGAAAATAGTCTCCAAAGTATATAATTAAAAAACAATTGTTTATTAATCACGTTGATGTTTTAGAGCAAAAAACTATTATACATTCATATATAAATAAATAAAACAGACGGTACTTTCCTTTGAATCAAGTTTATAAACTCGGTTGGCTGAATTAATTACATTCATACAAGTTGAATAATCTATACGCTAATTCGAAACGTCTAGTAGAAAGGCAAACCTGACTTTTATTGCCATTTTTTGTCGCATGTCGACGTTCGATAAATGTACTGTTGTCGCCCGGTTCAAATGTTATTCTCTGTTTAAAGATGTATCTTATTTGTATACTGCAACGCGACCAAACGTTACCTTCAATAACATTACCGTAAAATACGCCAACTTTGCCACTTAGGGTATCATTGCCCGAAGATAAATTTATAAGCAAATTCTTCTGTTGCAAAAATACCTTCATACTGTGGTAACATTAATAGACTGTGATAGAAAATAGGTTTTATGCCTGACAATACTGCCTATTGTGTGGGTCGCTAACTTCAACCAGTAGCTTGTGGAAACTCGTAGAAGACGGTGTGCAATTTCGCGGGCAGATTGTGGTGCAAATTCAGGAGTTAATTGTGCACGATGGTGAAAACACAGGTACGTTTCTTTTATTATATGTTATAGTTAAGCTCTTCAGCGATATTTTAATGCTATTATCACCGCTGAAGGTTATTTTAAACTAAAGTTATAAAGGTGGGCAAAGTTATCCCATACTGTAGCGATCCACTATTTACAACATTGCCCGCCATTAAAAAAAGCAGAGGGTTGGCACTTATCATTTTTTAAGTTTTAATAGAATATATTATTTTGGAACAATTTATTTTATTAACTAAGTAGATAGAATAAATTAATACAGTACTATGACAGTCGTCGAAATGAAGGAGACAGCTGTTTTCACGATTAAAGAGTTGGTCCTCAGAGATTACGTATTTGGTGCCGGATAATTTTTACTTTACTAACTTTGATTAAATTAAGTTTTTAATTCTTTCTTCTAACAATTTTGTAATATATGTTTTTACTTTCAGAAAAATAAGCCTAAATCTCGCACACCAAAGAGAAAATCAAGATTTCTTATTGGATCGAGAACGTACAGAAACTATACGGACGAAATGTTAAAACTGGCTAGTGAGTTTGTTGAGTCAGGCCAGATTTCTTCCCGTGTTGCTGAACGCCAGTTTGGTATTCCAAGAAGAACTATTATGCTTTAATGATCTCAATTACTGAAATAAATGTTGATTCTAATAAATAGGATATTGTTTTTTTTCATTGTCTTAAATATATAAAAAAGTCTTGCTCATATAATGGCGATATGCCAAGTTGCCAACCCTAGTACTTTTGAAAGGCGAAATGCGGTTTGTATGAAAAAGAGAAAAAAGGTCTGGGTAACTTTGCCCAGCTATTTTAGTTAGAAATCTTTCATGGTACTGTTTTACTTTTAAAAGTAAACGCCATTTTTTCCAAAATTCTTGCATTGGATTCTAATATAATCGGGCTAAAGGTCATATTTACGTCAAAAATCAACGTTGGTAATGTTGGCAAAAGTGCAGATTACTTTGCCCGGCCTCAAAAACAGTCAAATGATGAATGAAATGTTGAAAAATTATAAAATTTGATATAACAGTACACGCACATGATCTACGAAAGACGTATGCTACCAGAAAATACTACCATCCACATAGTTTTTTTTTGCAAAAATTGAAATTATCCAAAAAAAGTGGGCAAAGTTGGCTGGTTTCACGGTAATAGTCATAAAAAATTGACACTGTAGACAAAAGGCAAAATTTATTGGGTAATATAAGCCGCCATAATGTTAAGAAGTATAATTTACCTAGTTTTTGAGTGTAGGTACATACTTTATTATGTTATGGTAATCAATGTATAGGGGTTTATGCGTAGTAAGTATATTTTAATATGCAGGTATTGTATCCATCAAGACTAGCAAAAGATATTTAAGAGCCGTAAGTTAGCATAAAGTATTTTACGATAAACAATTCAATTAAAAACAAGTTTTTTCTACGCCACATATTCACCATAGTGTCCTCATACGCATAATACGTTGTTTCCTGCATGTTTGTTGACGTGTATAAAACAATTATTAATAAATATGAATGAAGTTTCTTAGAACGACTTACAATAGGTACAACTTGAATTAACATTACAGCAAATGACTCATGAAATATTTTACCTCATAAACTAAGTAATTAATAATTTTCAACACGTTTCTAGTGTTAAATTAAAATAAATTGTACGACCGTCGCCTTCTTGCGACTCAGTATTTTAGATAATAATTCAGCATGACTACCATGATTAGAGAAGTGACGTAAGGAATGTAGTTAGTGACTGATTTAATTATCGTAACCTCGACTTCTATATAGTGCAGGTTATGTTTATTGAATTACTTCTAAATGGAATAGTTATTTTTCCGTACGCCTTTCACGTACCAAAGTGCTGTGTTGGCCTTAAAAGGTTTTATGTGTTCTATATCACAAAAGAAAAATAACAATGCCATTATAGAGCAAAAGTATTACTGAAAATATTTGATTGGATTCGGAAATGCAAGGTATTTAAATTAATTAGTTTTATAAATTTAAATAATTGGTTCTTTAAATCTTAAGGAGGATATTATTAAATTTCCTGTTATGTTTACACAACATGCCTACATCGGTGGGAATTCTAAGTTCTTAATCCCACTTTTAGTCATAATTACTCACGTATAGAACATAGTTTATCATTATTTACAATGAAAACATTATAAAAATAACAAAACAAATATTTTTTTATGCAAGTCACAATCCTGAACAATGAAAAATGCATTTTAAAAGGGTAAGACAAAGGCTTTACCTCAAATAGACAGTACTGCCGTAAGGGCTTGTGTCATGTTTCCGGTCTGCAGGACGTCGCATCGGGCCGACAGACGAGGAGGCCCGGCCGCGCTGGCCCGGCGACCGGGAGGGCGACGTGCCACCACTGCGGCCGCCGCCCATGCCATACTGGTTCGCTAATGGTAACTCCTCCGGCTAGGACAATAAGACAACAACGTATTACCAACAACATACATATTTATCGTCTTAAACAAGTCAGGCATTTTTGGCGGGAAATGTTAGCACTTGTAAATAATGCTTGTTTGGTTACAAGGCATTATTTATATAAAGTGTATTCAAGCAATAGGATGTCATTGAATACAAATTATGTGCATGGAAACCAAATTCAGGGTAATATCTAAGTCTATTCTAACAGTATGATCTGACACGGAAGGTACATTTATTACACTACTTCTAGTGAGTGCAAGGAAAGTTCTATGTCACTTACAAAAATAATAGCATCTACTTAAATAAACTGGAATACATATAAGAATGTGACATGCCATTTCTATAAACATCTTTAAACAATTTACAAAACATAATGACTAAGAACATAGTTTACTACTAAACAATATTCTCAATAAATATACTGCATACAATACAGTAAAAGCAAACTAGTAATCTTTCACTTTTTTAACAGTTGAATACAACACTAATAAATTTTGAAACAATAATAGTTGAACCTGTTTATAATGAGTGAACAGATGACGGAGTTAACTTTAGTGAACAAGAAAAATTATTAGAACACATGTTATAATGTAAATATACATTTGACACAGTTTTCTGTTAAGCTAGAATGACTACATTGTACAAAGTTTGTTTATTGTTACAGGCATTTGATCTTATTTAGCAATATTCAAGAATGTTTTATCAAGGTGACAACACAATTAGCACCATAACTGTTAAAGTAATCATTTGCTTTTAATACACTTAACACTTCAATAAAGCAATTGTTTATTGAGTAACTAGCATGTTTGCCTTGCTTTTTTATTAGCATTTAAAAAGTAATAATGTAAATGTAATAAAACACCAATATTGTATGTAATGTAACATAGGATTTAAAAAATAAAAACATTTCAGCCAGCTACAACTGCACCACTACCGAAAAATAAACAGTTATGGATAGCAAATTCTACCCATAGTATATACAGATCTTGCAGGTATATTAGTTGTAGAGAATTCTTGGTTAAAAAATTTAGAAAGTGATTTATCATTTATCAAATGTATATAAATGCCTGGGTATTTCTCAAGGCTCTTTCTACCTGCAAGCTCTTAAAATTGGTAGATTTATGCTATGAGGGATTTTAATGATCAGATTCCAAAACAAAGGAACCTTAATTGTTTCCAGCTCATTGGCGGTAGCTTGTGGTGCAGCCACATTTGGCAGGGAGCCACTGCGGAATGAGCCCAAGCCTTGTTGTGCAGGCCGGAGTGAAGAGTCTGTTGGCTCAACATTATCACTAGGCTCCGGTGGTGGTTTGACTCTTGTTATCTTACTTGAATTAACCTGTAATCATGATGTCTGCACATCTCTTGACTGTACTCTCATATACATTGTAATTGATATGGTTTTTAGAAGAATTTACAATATTAATTTTTAATATTTGGTAATTTTTTTTTATTTAGGTTAAGATTTGTAACCATTAATACACCCTGTTTATAACACAAAACATTGTAATGTATCTAGACTCACAATATGTCTGACTAGATATGTAATAAAATTATCTTCATTGACATGTAACTATTGTTATCAGTAATGATTGAGGAATAAGAATTTATATTTCCTTAGTTTCATTAGGAGATGTAACACTCATAATATTCTAACTAGCTATTGTGTAGGATACCAAATAGACTTACAATTCATTTTGACAATGACAATTGAGAACTATACACACAGAACTGAATGATATTTTGCAATTGAATTTAATAAAAATACAGATCACTTTGGTGTTAAGGCGCATTAAATATATTGTAATACATTATTGTTTACGTCGGCGGGCACATTTGACGGCCAGGAAGCGACTGCCTGAGTAAATAGGCGACATACCTTTTGGGTTGCGTCGGAAACTTCGCGCATAATTTTTTCAAAAGCAGCCGTTTCCTCTGCCTGCTTTTGATGATGTAGGGCAATCTTTTCACTAAATTTTCTTGGATTCGCCATGATGGCCAGTAAACATTTATTTTTCTCGTTTTTACATCACAATTTTTAGCGTTCAAAGATCCAAAACGCGCTTGACTGTCAGGCACAGATAATAAGTTGCCATTTAAAAAAAAAACGCGTAGTGTTGTGTACCCATCAACTATACTAATCACAAAATCTAAGGCGATTTTCGTGTCCTACTTCATTCTTATAATTCCCTGTACTGTATGGCATATTTGATCCATGACATGTATATTGTGTTATTCTGTGTAATCGTTTATTCTCAGGCTGGTCTGATATAAGCAGTTTTAAATGCATGTGGTAAAGGTCGATTTTGCGAAAGCACAACAGTTAACAAATTTTCCCATTTTAATTTATTGATTTAGTGAACAATTTCGTGGGTTTTCGTGTTTTCACTGCGGAATCAAAAATATTTTCGAAAATAAATTTAATTATTTATTTATAAATCGCATTGGGTAACCACTGTTACGATAGATTTAAAATGGAGAAATAAATAATAATTACTCCTTATATCACTATCACTATTACAGCCATTACGGAGATACAGTATCTTCGTCCGGTCTCGAATATGTTGTTAGAATCAAAAGCAAAAATCAATGCTTATTAAAGGATTTATTTGTTGATTTTACTTATTAGTTATTTAGCCATAAGTAAAATATAAAATTAGGAAGCTGTCGTTCATTGTGGCGTTTTAAAGGGAGAGGCCTTTGTCCAATAGTGGACGATTGTTCAACGAATAAATGACTACTATAAAAGGGCCAACAATGACTTTGTTGCTGGTGTCATACCGATGCTTGAAACGAAACGTTGTGACATATCTTTATTTTGACATTTTGATTGACAATGACAGTTCAGTGTTGACCGACTTCTTGAAAGTTAACCCCGACTGTGTAGTGTGTATTGTATTTTATCGAAGAGATATGAGTGCGGACGATTACAATTCACTCCTGATAAATTAAAGCATTTTATTGTTAATTAGTTATACAGATCGGACTTAGTTTCTTGAATAACCATGGAGGAAAAATACATATTGACCCTAGATATAGGCACTAGTACTATTCGGTCTTTTATTTATAATTCCAGAGCTGAAACAGTTGGAAAAGCGGTTGATCAGGTATTCAATTTATTTATGAAACTTTTTTTAACGCTGCCCCACATTTAAATATACCTAATTGAAATGTACTTCATAAGGGAATTATTTAAGAACATAATATTAAATTCACTTTATTACCAGCAAAATTTAAAAGTGTGTGTTTCATTTCAATTTAATATTTAGGTGGTACTTCATTACCCTCACCCTGGATTTGTTGAAATAGATCCTGATGAACTATGGACCTCAGTAGTGAGTGTAGTGCAGAAATCTTTAAAAGGTAAGTTAATATTAAATATCTTCATGATCCTTGCTATTATTTTCGATTACAGCATATAATATATGCGTTTTACTACATTTCCCTGCATGCCCTGTCTTGGTTTAACTAAATTAACTAACATTGTAGTTATTGATGCTACTGTTTATGTAGAAATAGATAGCTACATGTTTGTTTACCTCTTAAGAAATGAAATTTGTCCTAGTTTCAATAATTATCCCAATAACAGTGTACTGTTATAACTAAAAGTCTGATAAGATAACAGCATATCAATGAATTAAATTCATGCACTGTGATAACTTTAAATAACTTGGAAATTAAACAGTACATACAATAGAAAAATATACTAAGTTATGTACCTACTATTTCTATGTATTTTCACTTCATATTCTAAACTCCTAAACCGAATATAAAGTGAAAATTTTATTTGTCTTTATGAATATGCATTTTTAAAATATATCAATTGATAACTCTTGCAGGCTATTTCCCAAAGCTATGGTTTTGTCTGCAACATACATTTATGTTTGTTTACCTAACGGGTAGGCAGAGACCGTGATTTTAATTTTCTGGAATCCTTAATAACACAATGTTTTATAAGATTGATGGAAGGTCCTTGAATACATCTTCCAAAACATTGTATTCATCAAAAATAAAATTGCATATAACATATACAACTAATAAAAAATAAACTTTTGAAACTTCATCTCCAATATTATCCATAGATGCTAGTTTATCAGCTGGACAGATGACAGCCATGGGCATATCAACACAGAGGGGCACATTTCTTAATTGGTCCCGCAAAACTGGCAAGCCATTCCACAAGTTTATAACTTGGAAGGATCTTAGGGCTGACAAACTGGTCAAACAATGGAACACATCTTATACATGGAAGGTAATGTCACGGTTAATATCACTATAATGAAAGGAGGGTCTTTAAATATTTTCTAAATTATAAAATTATTTTCAGCTGTTCAAAGCAAGTGCCTACGTACTATATCTTGTTGTACGGAGTAAACGGTTTAAGGCTGGTAGTGTATTCAAATTTATGAACACTCAGGTAAGATTATTATAATTTGTTCAACATGCTTATTCATCTGATATGCTTGATCGCTGTATAGTCTATTCTTTGTAAAAACTTCTGTGTTAAAGTTTCGGAACTGAGACACACACTTGTATACCTAGAGTTTTTCAGCAATTCAAGTGTTCTAAACAGCTCCATATATTTATCAGTGTAAAAAAAAACGCGTAATGGTTATCAGGAGGCAGTATTGCCTAGCAGTATAGTTACTGAAGTTAGGTATCTGTTTCATTAGATATTACTCTATTACTCTTCCTTTACATTATCGTAATTCGCCGGTTTACATGTAATCTGCGGTTCACTATAAGCTTGTGTTACAGGACGTTTTCCGTTGTGTGAGTTTCCATAGCCGAAAATAACTGGAACAATGAAAGCTAATATTAACGCACCTTTATTAATGTGGCGAAAGGGGTATGCTAGGATCGTAGCAAATCAATATGTGTAGTCTCTGCCTATGCTTCTGAGAAACAGGCGTGACTTTTTAAATAAACAAAATAAAAAAGTTCTCAAAGCTCAATAGAACTTCATTCTTGATGTTTGAAATCAATATCAGTATCAGAAGTGAGTGAAATATGCCTCGCGACTTGTTTACATAGTTACAAGTGACTCTAAAAAAGGCGTCATATAAATAGATGCAACTATTCTCGTTGGGAGCGTGCAGCAACAATGTTGGTAGCTTTACTTTAGGTATGTTGTAAGCAAATAATATAGGATTGTTCAGAACGATTCGGAATATAATACAACTCGTATCAGGAACTCTAGGACTATGTATTGTCTTGATAGCGTTAGAAAGAACGTCGTCATGAATAACATATTTCACCCGGTTGCGAAACTAGTCTGCCTGAAAACCGTGTTTACGCGTCCGTATCCGTTTTGTATTCTTAAAGATAAAGATTGTTTATCTTCCGTAACGTTTTTGTCATGGACCTTCTGAATCGTTCTGGATACCTTTTCCTATATAAGCAATAATCTGAAATTAAAAGTCAATGAGATCTCTGTGATAGGATCGAAAAGCCCGATCATTTTGCATACATACTACACTGTACAAGCCATAGTCCGTTTCAAATGGTATTAATAGCTACCTACTTAGTCTTCTTCTTTCGGAATTGGTATCAATTTAAATAATGTCTACTCAGAATTTAGCTACGATCATTGCGCTGCTAAAGACAGACGCAGTCTCTTTAATAAGCTTGCCTAGTGTATTATGACACGAAGGGCAAAATATTAAGTGAACCATTGTGTGCGAAACAACGCGGTGCCACATTAAATTAGATGTCGCTAATTGCTCGGAACCCACTTGAAATTAATATTATAGAGGGAGAATGAGCTAGAATACCTTAAACAATGCGAACATGTCACTGCACTCTACGTAGGTACCTATTGTTGAACCATTATTATTACCTACGTATGTGTCGCAGAGCATGTGTGTTTGTGTGGTACCTACCTATTGATTATATCTCGGTAATTATATTTAATGATTAATTTCTCACTTTGGAACGCAAGTCGATACAATAGGCTCAAGCAAACAATATGTGGCTGGTTTCTTGATCATACTATACGTTGTACGCACCTACCTAATGCATGATGGTAGCTAAAATGTCAAAGATCAACACGTACCTAGGTAACTATGAATCGTAATTATGAGCCAATAGACATAACACTAGTAAAAAAATAAGATGAACATAAATTAATATCTAATGTCGTACTTATTCGTGAATTGAACTTTGACCTTTTTCCGCCACCGACGTGCACGGAAGCTAATGTTTAATTCTATAGTCGGTGACAAGAAAGAAGTCTAAAGCTGATCAATATAAGTGGTTTATTATTATTTATTAAAGTCCGACTTTAGGAATTAATTATTTTAATATTTCTGAAGAAGGAAATGAAGGAACCGTTGGCATCACTCCACTATCCGCTTGTCTCTGTCACTTTCGATAGTGTCTTCTATTTTTGTAGCAAGCGCCGCAGTTGTTGGCAGTCATTTTGTTCCCTTGCATTCAATCATAAACAAGGGTTTATTTTAGGGTTCAGTAGCTACATGGGACAGATCGGAACCCTTTTAATTTCGTTGTTTCCGCCAGGATTTCCTCGCGTGTTGCATTATTTGTCGTTTAAGCTTTATGTCTACCAAAATCTAAATTTTTTACGTCACGCCAAAAGTAAATGATGAAAAAACTAAACTTCTGCCATTCTTTCCTCTTTAAACTTTTGTGGATTTCTTTAATTAATTTAACTGAATTATTGGCTTTGGAAATAGCTAATATTTTAATTTTTCTTGGCCGTCAAATGCATATTACCATTTTAAATATAATATGTTATTGCAGACGTGTTTGAGGCTGTATTGGGCGTTCCAAAACGTTCCAGCCTTGAAAACCGCCATACAAGATGAAGATGCACTTTTCGGGACATTGGACACATGGTTATTATATAAGTTAACAGGTAATGGAAGGTCGCGTACACATTTTGTCTTTTATTAATCTCCATAAACAGTATTTAACCTCAACTTTGATAAAATCGAGCTAAAAATATAATATTGTACCTACGTTTAAAATTCAGTGTCGCATAATGCATAGTTAGTGTTAACATCGATTATTTAATGCAGGTGGTAAAGTTCACATGACTGATGTGTCGTCGGCCTCGGCGACCGGCTTCTACGACCCGTTCACCATGCAGTGGGCCGGTTGGTCAATGACTATGCTCAAGATACCGAGGGCGGCTCTGCCCGAAGTCGTGGACACAGCGGGACACCACTTCACTAGCACCTTGCCCTCGATATGGGGACATCCGATACGTATTGTCAGTTGTGTAAGTACAAATATACATTCATAAATGATACATATATAAAGTCAAGTCTGTTTACCACAGGGGTAGGCAGAGATTCATCATTTGTTTCATCATCAACCTATCTTAGTCCACTGATGGACATAGGCCTCTCCTATAGCACGCCACTAATTTCTTCGGCCCTCCGCTTCCAACTGCTGCCTGCCATTTTGGTAGAGATTCCGGATTTCCATTTCCTGGCATACTTCTTGCGCTCTCACTCTTTCGCATCATATTCCTCATAGACGCTCGCGTACGTAAGGACGGGTCCTTCCTCATTTGCTTTTTGTGTTTGTATTGTTTAGATCCTTCAATGTGTTTAGGATATTTGCCACTTTGTTCGCCCTTGAGATTTGAGTAAATACCTTTTAATTTTAAATCCTTATTTACATAAGCTCTTTGTTGGTTTTTGTTAACGCTTCCCTGTATGGGTGAGTTTAATTATTTTTATACGGATTTCCGCTTTTGTCTGCATTAAAAAAAATCTCGTATGATAATTGCAAATCATTAAGTACCTAAGTACAACGTAACTCCACGAAGAAAACACAATAGTTATACAATCGCGGTGTATCACATCACGTGACTCAGCACAGGGAAATGGTTAACAAAATTAAAATGGTTAAATGGTTGCAGGGTTAGGACTTATAGAAATAATGCAATGCGGTGCACTTAAACACTACTGTCATATTCCTAGAACGTTGGATCCTGGCACTAGGCCGATAAAACATTCGTTGCGTGCTATCAACTTGGCACATGCTAAAATCGGTTAAGAAATGGACATTACGCATATTTCTCCATATACGCGCTAGAAGGCCAATTATATTATCATACGTTTAAAACATCGTTTAGAAACTTTCAATTATTTATTGACAAAAACGACATTCATTTGTATTTGTTTGTATAAAAAGAAATTGAAATCTAATACTTATCGTAAGCGGTCTAAAAACTCAGATTAAAAATTAAGTAAATTGCCAAGGACATCTCATTCGAACGCCTACGTCACGTCCATTTGTCCCTTGTATTTTTTTTATTAAAAGCTCCATAAATCTTACATATCCCCTCATCCTCAGATGGCAGACCAAACGGCCTCAATGTGGGGGTCTTGTTGCTTCGATGTCGGCGACGTGAAGCTGACGATGGGAACTGGCACCTTCTTCAACATCAACACGGGTGCGGAGCCCCACGCCAGTGTCTCGGGCCTGTACCCCATCGTGGGCTGGCGGTTACGAGACGAATTGGTGTACTCGGCTGAAGGCGCAAACAACGATACGGCATCTATCATTAAGTGGGCGCAGAATTTAGGTGAGTTATAATTGAATTCGTCAAAACTTGTTATACAATCCTACCAGTAGTCCTAGGGGAAAGGAATGTAGTATATCACATTTCTCCCCCTTGGCGTCAAGAGGGCCAGAACGCAATGTGCCGGGCCAACCGCTGGGGAGGCGTAGCGTCACCCTAGCGGAATCCCATCCCATGCCATCCTTTATAGCGATGTGGGATACACTGGGGTTATATTTAGGTGGGTAGGGTCTGTTGTACCGGGCAATCAGCATAATCCATACTTCCATACTAATACTATAAATATGGAAGTAACTCTGTCTGTTTGTAACGTCTTCACGACTAAACTGCTGGACGGTTTTTGATGAAATTTTGCATGCAAAAAGTTTAAGACCCGAGAAAGGACGTAGGCTACTGAACGCGAGCAAAGCCGCGGGCAAAAGGTAGTTAATTATTAAATACGAAATCAAGACCTGACGCGGGTCGTCCATTAGTTAAATGTAATAACTGGCGAACTTATTGTTTTCGGGCCTATATGTAAGATTGTTATTTATGCGATTATTAACTTGGTTTTCTACTAAAATATGCAAGCAATTACTTTTTGAGTTTGTACGAGAACGACCTTTAGCGCACCGCAAAGCAACAGGCCAATGTAATGTATAATGTTCTGAACACATTTACTGATTTCATTAGTAAAAGTGTTCGTTAATATGCATTTTGTCCTTAGGTAGGGTAACTTCGTAACGCTAAGCTGTTTTTGCATAATTTGTTTAGAACATAATTTATTCGCCTTTCAAAATATTATGTTGATGTTTGGTTTTGGACTACTTGGAAATATCTTTACTCGGTGTTTACTTTTATTCATAGATATAGGTATAATATGTTTTGGACTAATCTAGATATTTTCTATAGAGGTTATCATTAGATTATTTTCGAACCATAAATCTTTAACTGCTCGTAATTAGATGGTGATGAAGTTCTAATATAATTGGTCTTTGTTAATATTAAAACTATTAAAACTTTTGCCAAACATGTAGGTAGTATAGAATTTTATAAATGAAATACATGTATAGACCACTTGTTCGTCTTCTGCAGGGCTGTTCAACAACCCTGAGGACACGGCTGACATCGCGACTTCAGTGTCAGACACCGATGGGGTTTACTTCATACCGGCGTTCAGCGGTCTAGGGGTAAATATACTTTAATTCTTTTTAAAGCATTTATTTTCAGGCAGTCAGGAGGCGGGCCCTTATATAGGACCAACAACACTTATTTAGCGTTTTTCTATTAGATAACGCCTGCATTGTATGGAGTTGCGTACGAGTTTGTTCAGCTTTAGAATCTGAATCATCTATATCTGGTATAAGCGAAGTTAGTCTCTGAAGCGTAAATTTACTTATGCTTAAAAGTTAACGAATTTATGAAAAATGTAACTGGTTGTTGAAAAAGGCCCGTATAGAGGTTATTCCCAACATTAAATATTATGTGAAGACAAGGTTTTTAAACAAAAAAATACTGTGTGCGAACAATGTCGACATTAATGACGTTAATGAGTTTCGCTGAAGAGAAGTGTCACGTAGCGTTCTGCGAAAATTGCGAAACAATCTCCTGCTGCGAAGCTTCCTGTAGGCCAATAAGTGTAGCTGGTCAAATTACCTGGAACTCTGACCTATATCATATATGGATGTTGACATTGTGACGCGACTTAAGTTGCTTTAAAAACGAACGCATCGATACATTTTGCTATCTAGCTTGACCTGAAAGAGCGCCAACTGTAAAAGCATGTATCACTTTCACATTATTGTGTATTGGAGTATCACGGTTGCCGGTTGGTATATTTTACACACGCGGGCAAATTACTATTTTGCAACCATTGAATCGCGGTTAATTTTTGATTAGGTAACCATTTGGTATCGTTAATCTACTTTCTAACTTAGATTCAGGGTCAGGTCTGGGAATATTTTCGACAAGAAGACTGGGACCAAAAAAAATATTTTTTAGCCTTTATTATGACCTCAGATGTCTTGTCACAGGTAAACACATAATTATTATTATGCACAAGCCCATGTGCATACCATTGATGCACAAACACAAGTGCACATTTTCTTTCTATTCCCTGTTGATGTTTGCCGTCACCCACCTGGAGTTATCGAACTCAGGATCGACAGTTTAACGTTATTCACGCCACAAATTTCAGAATACCGTTATGATACTCCGTGAATCGATTGCGGCTGTATAATTAAAGAACATAAAATATAACACACCTATTCATTATCTAGGAACAAAGTCCATATAATCCTCGTATCAAAATAAGTGGAAGGCGTATCTTTTTTTGGTATGATCAAAACAAGTTACATGTACAAAAAAGCAAGTTGATGTACAAGTTTAAAGCATCGATAAAGTAGGCATAAAATGCTCGTGTTAGTATAATGTAGTTGCGTGCATCCTTAATGGGGTTGACCGCCCATGTACCGGTTTAAAAAGGTGCACAAAATCGATCGATGCCTGTTGTATGTCATGCGACCTTGGAACTTTACCTGCATTTGCGTTTTAATGCACTTCCTCACGACAGGCTTCGGAATAAAGCAAATAAGTGCATTTGCATGCAATAAACACATGAGCTTGAGTTCATATTGTGACATATACCTACATATAAACTGGGTATGGGCCAGGCAAATTTTGCAATTTTATTCTTAATTTATTTTAGAACTTAAATCAACAAATATTCAGCCTTATCGTAACACGTTAAGATACAGTTTTGTTATCTAATGCCTTCATTTGCAACGTCGAACATGTCGAAATGTGGCCTTCAGGAGAGGAGGCCTCGATTCTTAGATTTATTATTACAAGAATGGACCGGATTATTTATGGTAATAAAACTACCACAACACGCAACCCATAGATCGAAAAACTTGTGCTTATAACTATCATAACTGCCACCTTGCCATACTCTTAAAACAGTTCACGTTGTGGAAGCGAGACACCACATTACTACACGTAGCGGCGTCTCGCTTTCATGTCGTAAATCGCTAAGAGTTTATAGTAAGGCTGTAGGTACTTCTCGAAGAGGTGGGTAGAAGTTACTAGCTCACGTTCTTTGCTTCGTCAGTTGTTTTGGAATTTGGATGTAATAGGAGGACAAACGATCAAAAACTATGAATTCATATTATATAAACATTTACGAAAGTTATAATTGTGATTTTAATTAATATTTTTGAATACCTAATTCTCGCTGTTTCCGCAAAATCTGTTGACTTCCCGTCTAACCGGTTCTGTTTGCTATGTTTTATTAAAAATATTTTGTCACAATTCGTGACGACATGTTTGAGTCATAAATTTTTATGCCTCATTGGTCAAATTCAAATTCATATTTTTTTTTCCAATTCAAATTATTGGCTTTTTCTATTAGGTAATTCTCAGTAGCAGCACGAAGTCTGGATTAGTGCCCGGTTGATGGCAAAAGGCTCGCCTCCTATTACATTGGGACCTAAAAAACATAACTGGCGAAATGTGGGTGTACTATATGTGCACCTCTGCCTACTCCTTCGGGATACAGGCGTGATGTTATGTTTTATAATAATATTGCATCGCTTAGTTACTGTATTCATTAACAAATATTAGAAGTCAAACTCAAAATGCACACAGAGCTAGGTGTTAGGATTAAAAACAATCCATAAATTATGATTATTATTAGGTTTTTCTTTATTCAAATAACGTTATGAAACTTAAACAAAGTCTAGTTAAGCAATTTACATTAGCTAAATAAAAACGTTTGTTAGTTTCGGTCGCTTGAATACTTGTAAATTATCTTCACAGATCCATAAAAATAAATAATTACTGAGAATATCTGACGTCAATATAATTATAGAGACACTTAAGTTGTAAGATCATTATTATATATCCACCTATTTATCATTTTCCGTGCAATTATGTGTTCTTTAACGTATTATCATGTAAATTGCCTTGAATAAGGTATCAACTACGCTTCTAAATCATTAGTGTTTAGCGATTTACTTGGTACGATATTGTACTATTTGTAAGCTTTTGTTTGTGGGCTAAAAACTATTTAGCCTGTCTCTTATTGACCCAGATACTGTGTGAATCCCTTGTGAAATAGAGGACAAACCAACAACCACACTCGCAGATATTATATTTGTGGGATTAGTTGGTAGTATAAACGTTATAGTATAAATGTTTTCTGATTCCATGAGGGTTACAGTAGAAGTAGTTTCTATATATTTGATAGTGTCTCCAATAACAAATTCTAACCAGATCTGTGTAGTTCTGAAGAAAAGCCAGGGCATTCCCTGATTAATGACGAATGCGATCGAATAGGTATGTAAGGATCGTTGTAAGATATACTATAGATTAGAATACCTACTACAGAATTGACCAACGTAATTTGATTGCCTTTAAAAAGGCCTTTCTGTTAACAAAGATGAATAATATTTACAGCCGCCGTACAATGATGGCACAGCGGCGTCAGGGTTCGTCGGTATGAAGCCGTCGACGACGAAGGCCCATCTAGTGCGCGCCGTGCTCGAGTCCCTCGCCTTCCGCACTGCGCAACTGTATGGCTGTGTGTGTAATGAGACTAACTACACGTTCAACACAATAAGGTATGTAGATCATAATAATATACCTAGATCACTTTTTCATCATAATCATCAGCTGGAAGACGTCCACTGTTGAACAAAGGCCTCCCCCTTAGGTAAAGGGGGGGTTGCTATAATCTCCACGCTTGGCAAGCGGCTTTGGGGTCGCAGTATTGGTGGTGAAGTTACAGTAAACGCTGTTGCCCATGTTCTGGATTATCACTTAGCCGCCTCTTACGACACCCATGGAAGGAATGAGGGTGGGGGGGGGGGGGTGAGGTAACAAGGAGACAAGTACAATTATTTATCGTTTTTGTAAAGATTGTTTTTGCATAATAGTAAGGATTGGTATTTTTGGATTTGGATTGGAAGGAAATAGGTTCCACCCACTTTATTCTATCTCAAACAAAAGGTATATTAAATTTAAAATAAATCCAGTTAACTCTGGTATCTTTGGCTAGGCATCTACGTCAAGATCTCGCTTCCTATGTTAAACATAAGAGTAATTTAAGTTGCTGCATATAGTTAGGTCAGTAATTAAGCGTTTAAGCTTTGCATAATATTATGTTGTATAAGCTCCTAATGTTCCCGTTACAGGTTAGATGGCGGCGTATCAAACAACGACTTCATTGCGCAGCTAGTGGCGGACCTCACAGGCTTGCGGGTCGAACGGCCCGTACACGTAGAGATGTCCTCCCAGGGATGTGCCCATATCATTGGCTATACATTAGGTAACGTACTAACCTAAACCTTATACGACAGTTTAGTAAGTTCTTACGATTCAATGTCTATGTAACTTAAATAGACTTATCCAGGGCATTTGAATTTTTGTACGATTTTATATAACGTTTTTCTGATATATTATTATCATACTAGAAATTACATAACAAAATCACTGCACAGTTTTATTGTCATGATTGATAAGGTATCAAAATTTAAGCGCTTCTTAAAAAGAGGATTCGGTACTACAAACCACATACGTACGTAGGTACTTTAATAAATATTTTTTATGTTTGTAGGCATTTGGAAATCAAAAGAGGAACTAAAATCATTGCGGAAAGTCGACTGTGTGTTCAACCCTCGACCACAGATGAAGAAAGCGTACGAAATGACGTTCGCACGGTGGCAGGATGCCGTCAAACGTATGTGCGGGTGGTACTCCAGCGAGACCATCTCTCAGGCCACCATATCGGACTCCAGCAGCAATACCGTCACCCCTCAGAATAGCTTTAAGGTAATAATAATTAATGGGTATAGAAAACATTCGGCACCGTTTAGTTAGTATGAGATAGATTAGTTAGAAACTGTGTCGTAGTCACCCATTTTCAGCAGGAAGAAGACGAAGATTCCTATAGAAATAGATGATAATAAAAATAAACTTACTAAGCTAAACAACAACAAAAAAGACGTGTATTGTCATTTGTGAGTGTTTAGATATGTGTGTGTAAGTTAATGTGTGTGTGCGTGTGTGTGTGTTACAATGTCGAAGAAATGTCTTTATGTTTGACAAGGTTTTCCATTTCCAGGTCACCGGGAGCCGCAAGAAAAACGGCAGTATATCTAAATAGCGGTGGCTTTTCTACCTGCTTGTATTGTTCGCCGCGTGCTTACCACTGTGCAGGTGATATTGGTCGTGCCCGGACCTTATTAAGGTCAGTTGGGACATGCGTAGGTTAACAAAGTGGTTACACTGTGTGAAGTACTGTGATGTGCTCTGCATGTGCTAGGCTATGTAGGTACATATATATTGATTTGTCGAACTGGCAGCGCGGCTGTCCTCATTGTGATGAAAATAGTTTTAATTACAGATTATATTGTATGATATGGTTGGGTGTTCGAGTTGCAAAAATGAGTAGAGTTATTGTTATAGTGTCAGTTCGACAGTTCGTCCGTATAGACTTGATTGAAACTGTATTTGGTTGCAGCATGTCCAATTCGCTAACTTAAAATGACTCGCAATAAATTTGCTATCAGAGGCTAAAATGTGAGTTTGGTAACTAACTGAACTTCCGCGAACTTAAAAACTCGAAAACGGCTGGACTGATTTGGATAATTTAAGTCTTAAAACTCTCTTGAAAATCCGGGTTAAATGGTGGCACAAAGTTGGCCTGGCCAGCTGGTAAATTATAAATTAAATCTATATACGTTATTCGTTTCCTAAAAATGTATAGCTGTCTAATAAATAAATGTTTTTATAGCGTTTAAGAATGTCTTGACACTAAGGACTGATAGAATTGTTGTTATTTCTATTATCTGTTATTGTAGAAATAAATAATTTATCTAATAATAAGATTATATGTGATGTTATCCCATGTGACTAAAGTCAAAATGGTTAATATGCTGAAACCTAACGATATTAATAACCGATTGTACCACCAATCAAACCACATTTCGAGAGTATGAGATTTTAATTTGAACGAAAGTTAAATGCGAACGTAAAAGTTAAGTTAGCCAACTTCTGACTCACCTTCTAACGTTCCATTCTACGTTTCCATTCATCCATTACCACGTTCGCGCCTGCGTATTAGACGTTCTGCAACCGAATATTAGGTACACTAACTACTAAGTATCATTAAGAAACTGTGTGTAAAATTAGTGCCTGTTATAAATATACTGTTAAGCTATATGAAAGATTTATTACGTTTAGATAATTAAATAATATATCTTTAAGCAATATTGTATGCAAAATGATACGCTTAGACTTGTCCTAGGTTTGCGTGGTGATGACGCTTGGACAAATGTGTGTTTTTGCTCAATGATTGGTGACTGTGTGTTGGTGAATGTAATTGGGAAATGTATGGCATTCATATTAGTTTTATTTTCTAAAAACATTAATTCACGCATGTACTAGGTGCAATATACGCGTGAATTAATGTTTCATCAGTTATTTTATAGGTGTCGACTGTCGAGTCTATTTTATTTTCTATTATATGTCTGCTCAATAATTTTCTGCAAAAACGCCTGTGAGACCTTCCTCTTCTAGTCAGAAACTTGAAAGCATAAAAACAAATGCAATGAATTATGATAAATGTACTTTCTTAAACCGTTTTGTTTGGCTTTATAAATATAATACATACACCACGCAGGCTTCATGTACAACTATGACTGGGTTACTAGCTACGAAAACTCTTGCCATTTTCTCCGTCACCACGTCGTATATTGAGATGATTATTTGTATTTAACTACTTATATTTCCATTACTATTATTATGATAATTTTATTCGCTAATAAGTAGTATGACAGCTTGTGATTGAAATGAGAGGCAATGTATTAATTAAGGTACTTTTAGAATAGTAGTTAATTGACTTTAGAATATGTATTGGGTCCTTTTAAGTTCTTTTTCACTGGTTTTTGGAGCAAAGAGGTTTTTAGCATCATGTCTCGCTAAATATAAACGAACTTGCATTCTATGTTGATGGTTTCTAGGTGTTTATTTATATGTACATTATGTGTTGACATCTTATTTCTCTTAATAATGTAGTTAATGGCTCAAAGTAAGACTGGCGTGAATTACATGCGGGTAAAACATACTTGTGATATCCATTGATAAATGTAATGTAGAACAATTTAATAGGGTACATTTCTAGTTGAATTCATACTAATGACGGAGCTGTGAATAAATGTGAAATAGTATTCTTGTATTTAAAGTTGATTTCATGAATTTATTCTAGGCCTTTTGGACTTAAAATACTCATTTTAAATGACAACCTATCCATGTAAGATTCACAATGTTCTTATTATACTTATTAGTTAAAATTATATTAAATTGATTGTTTACTGATGAGATTTACAAGATTTAGCGGCTATTAGTTTGTGCAAACCAATCCTGATAATGATATTATTATGTAAAATTAAGCCCCTTTATTCATAAAAAAATACAATTTGAACCAAGGATTACATTATACCTGTCACTGTAGTTTGCATCAAAGAATAGAGATGTCAATAGACTTAATACGGGGATTAGCTAATGCCGGTATGATCCTTGTTTATGAATACGATGGCAGTTGTTTTAATAAACCTGTAGGTACACACTTTCTTTAACCGATTTTTACTTGTACATAGGCCTTATACTTTATCTACAAGTCAGATAGCATTAAATGCAGAAACTTATTAGATAATCGTAATAACTTTAAAAGTATCACGCAGCTAGTATTTTGCCTATTCCTTATGCAATAAAATTTAAAGTCGATTGAAAGATCGGTAAAATGGAGTTTCTTCTAATCAATTTAGAACATAGCATACATTTCTTGCTTTAAGCAACGAATGCATGCTATTTTATGATTTTGAGGTTATTCTTGAGCATATTTTACTTGCCGAAATATTTACCACAGTCAGAAAATAATAGAAGGACAATATTAATTGTTTAAATGTAGATAGATGACATGTTCAATTTTACCTCAGTTGGTGTCGTAGCTGCAAATATTAATTGTTAATGTAGGTAGGTACTGTTTTCGGTAGGTATTTCCTGATATTTGTATGTATCTTTTATATCTTTTCTACCCTTAACCTTTCTTGAAGAATAAGCAATGTTTGACATGATTGTTGTTTAAAAAAAGGTATTAATCTTAGAGGTATTGGTGAACCTTATTTCCTTGAGCTATCTATGTTATGTTCGTTGAATAGAACCGTGTCCAATTATTGTTTAAACAATTTAGGTAAGTGAGGAGAAGGTTTTAATTCTGGTGTTACTTGTGGGAACAAGTAGATTAAGTGGTGTATTATTTAGTAGGCAAATAGATGATACTCAATAATGCCAGTACAATATTTTATGTTTTAAATTAAGTAATAAATATCCACAAATTACTATCCCCCATACGCTTATATCAACATCGAAAACGTCTGCTGTAGCTAGATAATATTATTTTATTTGACATTGACATAAACTTAATGATTCAAATAAAGTGCTGAATTTATACTAAGGTAGTGTTTTATTTTTTAAATCCATGTATTTAATTAATTCTTGAAAGGTACGTTGGAACCTAACGGAACAGACAATTAGTGCCTTAAAAAGTACTGGTTCATGAGGTATAAAAGTATTCTGACTAAAACTTCTTTAGTATTCCTTCATTTATACGGTAAAGAGTATAAGAATGATGTAATCAGGCTGTATAACGCAAGCCACCTGTATATCATAGTATAGCAATGAATATTATAAATGTGTTACCTACGCCTGTAGCGAGAGTAGGCGATGATGTTCACAACCTCATTTTACCATGTAAATTTGAGTTTTAATGAACAAATATGAGCCTTGCGGTACTGAAGACAGAGTATACTTTAACTTGACTTTCTTAATGGGTTGAATACTAGCTTTGATACCCTTTGATCGCCAGTATCTTATGGAAGACAAGCGCTTTTGTGCCCTCCACGCTACGATTTATTAGAAGACAATATCTAGTCACATTTATTAGGATTATTGTTTGTATTACATTACACAAATGAAGAAACAACAATTAAAACAACAAAATATTCAACAAAATTAAAAGTTTGTTGAATAACACACCAAAACTTTATTCATAAATATTTTATTCTACATGTCAAGTTGCATAGTACCTATAGCTAGATAAATACATAAAGTAGACCATTGAAAACGTCAGCGTGTATGAAAACTTTGAATAGCACTATCATTCATTAATTAATTCAGCCAAGTCGGAAGGCGGTAGTTCCTACCTCGGCATTTTGCTTTAGGTATACACTTTTACTTTATTTTCGAATTCCTGGGCTGTGTGCGTATTACAAATTAGTTATTAGTAGCTAAAAACGGTGAAGGAAAACATTGTGATAAAACCGGCACACCTAAAACATTTTTCAACGTGTAAAGCGATGTTAGAGGCCTACAGTCGGTTTAAACTCTGACACCAGTGACCAGGTTGTTCTTCAACCATACGATAAGCAAAGCACTGTCTAAGCCTCATCTATCTTCAGTCGCTAATGTTTACCTTTCCATATTTCAACTATAAACACGATTACAGACAAAAAGTAACCGAAGAACAATATCCCAAAGGAGATTCGATGGTGACCTAGTTTAACTTCATCAAAGGGTCTCGGTTCTTGTCTGTAACTAGTCACGACATCTGGTAGACCAAGCATGCGTTGCGTCCATTTGTAGTACATAGTTGGCAAACCAGCTTCGTGGAGCCGCTGTATGAATATCCGAAGATCCTCGAAGAACGGGAAACCTGAGGGGATGATATAAATAAACTGGAGTTAGGAGCAGGAAACTATAATTATGTTTTATCATTTTTGTCTTGATGCAAAACTGGTGTAGGATTTATACCTAAACAGATATACAAGTTGGGTACTGAGTTTTCCGGGAATTATTTGTTATCAGCTACATGTTTTACCTGCGGGGGAAGTTTTTATTGCCATAAGTTTCTTAAGTTACGTATAAGTAGATGCATAACAGACGCTAACGCCTGTACGAGTTTTCCGAGCAATTATGTAAATCTGCAATTAGGTACACGAGTTAGTCATGCAAGATGTGTCCATTCATCCATTTTTGAATTCAGAGAAATTGAATCTATTTGAAATAACAAACATTACTTACCTGCGTCTAGTTTTTAAATTAACATAACGTAACATCACGCCTGTATTCCCCCAAGGGGTAGGCAGAGGTGCACATAAATAGTACACCCACATTTCGTTTTTATGTCCCAATGTAATAGGGGGCGAGCCTATTGCCATCAACCGGGCACAAATCCAAACTCCGTGCTTCTACTGAGAATTACCTTATGGAAAGACCCAGTAATACTTTGCCCGACCCGGGATTCGAACCCAGGACCTCGAGCTCAGCAGTCGCGCTTAGCAAACACTAGACCACCGAGGCACTTTTTAAATTAAATTTCGGAAACAGGAATTCTTACCGACGCTTGCAATGTAAGACACGTAATAAGTATGGTAACATTGTTCTACTATGTGCAGCAAGGGTTTCCCGTGACTGTCCCGGAACTTATCTATGATTTCCAATGTGACATCGGTTTTACGGTCAAGGGTGGTAGTTCCAGGGTTCTCCAAAATGTATTCTGTGAACATAGATAGAAATTGATGTTTTACTATAATAACTTTCGTGAGTGTTATCCATATTATTTACTGTATATTCCGGTTATACTCACGGGTGTATTCGGGAATGCCCGACTAGTTTCGAACTCGACCTGGAGCCCTTATTTATGAGCTGGTTACGCGGCAGAGTCGCGAGCCGAGCCGACTCTGCCGCGTAACCAGCTCATGAATAAGGGCTCCGGTCGAGTTCGAAACTAGTCGGGCATTCCCGAATACACCCGTGAGTATAACCGAAATTGATGTTACTGCTTTTCGTTCTCTGTTTGATACGGAAATCGTGGCTTATCGCCGTCAAATCATTATGGACGGGGTTATGATCCCTAATATCTAAGAGACCGATAAAGGAATTAATGTGTGGCTTTGTCAAAATGAATGGAAAGCAGTCTGTAAGAAAAGTAACTTTGGAACTAAAGGAATCAAAGGAAGTATTGTAAGTAGGCCGAACGATACTTTTAATCACGAATTAATGAAGCGGGTAACACCGCGGGGGTAGCTAGTATACTACTACTAGTAGTGTTACCTACTTAATGTATTCTCAACCATCTCGCCATCCTTCAGCTGAATTCGTTTAAAAAACTTTGCTTGTAAAGGGTCGTTTGGGTTATGCAGTTCTCGAATCAACTCCTTTATAGCTGGAGAAGTGTATAGTGTTGCGCCGGATCGATACAGCTCATACAGCGTTTCAATATTCTTGTATCGTTGGAGTGTTGTGTATAAGCGGCTTGTATGACTCTGCAATGAAGGCATAATATTTTATGTTACAAAATAATTGTTATATAGTACAACGATATACATATTTTAGAATATTATAATGAACACAAATTAAAATCTAAATTGACAAAGAAAATAAAAAAAAATGACGGATAACCGGTACTTAATCCCGCGACATTCGCCGTACCGCGCGTGGCGCAGCTCTAACTAACTGAGCTATCGTGTCGCTGTCGATATTTATCGAAATATCAATTTAGATTCCATTCTAGATGCATTTTAGATGTTAAAATGACACCAAAAGTCATACAATTTAAATTGTTAACCAACCTGATAAAAAGCAACGAATACAATCGATACTAACAAGCATGTGCCCCTCATGGTGGTTCTCGTTTTCTGCATCGAATACCCAAACAAAGTAGACTTAAGTGCTTCGTGAAGATAACAGCAGAATGAGGCCGGCTGTTCACCGGTTATCGTGCTGCGAATGACTCCCATAACCCACATGATCACACCGATCGCTACTATGACCACGCATATTATAATCCACAGTGAACCTTGATATAAGGAGAAAGTACCCAGCCATATCGGCACAACATCAGATTGTCTTACCAAAGCACACAGTGAATCAGCTGTTATATAATGCAAGTAATAAATGCTCTCAGTCGAGTACCTAGTCATAAATCTTGAATTAAAGGATATGTCCAATTCTTGGCGGACGATGCAACCTAAACTACCACTCACGTTTTTAGGAATCGCGTAGCCGTAAGAATAACAGTTTTCATCCCGAGGAAAAGATAGATTGAATTTAAAATGTGCGAGGATGTCATGCATCACCAACCCATCTAAGCCGCAGAATCCATACGTGAGGTTCAGATTAAAACGTCGGATATAGTGCTTATTGGGACAATAATTAATGGATGTAGGATATCTATTAAACATACTTCCACGCATAGGATACTGCTCGGATAGATCGTTTCCACTTTTCATAATAGCACTATATAAGTCATTGGAATTAGTGAAATTAGTTAATTGTATTGGTCTATTGTAAAACATCATAGTTTTTGAGGGTCTTTTGTCGTTATATAAAAGTATTTTTCGTTTGCAAGCGTAAGGAAATGCTACAGCGGCACGCATGACTCTTAGTTTATACCACAGCGTTTTCATGAAATTTTTTAAAAATGTGAACTCTTTTATATTCATCTGACCATCGTCACACCTATACTCGTTGTTAGATGTAACGATTATATAAAATATAGACTTATAGGATTTGACCAGAAACTTGAATGTAGGAGTGTCAATCAAGGCCAGTGATAAATTTTTAGTCATAACTATCAGATTAGGGTCGTCATAAGTCCTCAAATGAACGGTTGTACCATTCACTTTGAAATCTTTCCTTGTCTCATGGACGTTTAATAACGTGACGGTTTGTTCACTATGAATGCTCTTTAGTAAACAAGTTTTTAACATTACATCCGAGTTATGAGACAAATCTAAAAATATGGTTTGTGATTTCACTTCAATCGGTAGTTCTAGCGGACAAGATGTCACATTTCTTGCTAGCTTAAAATTTAGTTCAGATCTTGATAGCACAACAAGCGCAGTTAAAAGAAGAATCGTTCCAAACTTCATAGTCACAGAAAACTTAATTCAAACGTGAGTATTAAAGGTGCCAGGAAAACTACAGGTTCTGCGGGTACACCTTCTATATGATTACTGACTAGCAAAGAAAATCCCTCTGTATAGGTCGTAGTTGATTAATAAAAGCGTAACCTTAATCACACTAAAGTGATAAAAATGTCAATTCGTTAAGTTTACAAAGCAAATATCATATGACTTCTTGATCAACGATATGAAGATATCTATCTTTATATTTTATTATGATTCGGTGGTAAATAACTTTTTGGAAAACTACTCTATAATTTATGGTCGGAAAATAACCGTCAATTTGCTATCGTATCGATCCTGTGGTGAGCAGACACGCTTGCAGCCAACGAGGCAGTACATATGAAAGAAGTAAACACCGACAGATAGATAATTATACAACGTGTATATAAATAAATAGTTTTATAAAATATTATAGACAAATAGTGAACCTACCTACAAATATGTAGATACCTATATATGTGTATCACCTGATTTCACAATTATTCCGCAGTACAATTGGCAAATGTTTGTCTATTGTATTATGACTCGTGGTTTGCACACCATATAGATTCATAAATTAACACTGTTCAATCAACTGAGAATCATGGTATAAAAGAAATGTACTCTACATTGATACTCATTGTCGTTTTATTCGGGAATGGCAAAGCTTATAATTTTGTTTATACTCGTACTTTCAATCATCCTGGCAACTACTGCTGCCCATTCAAATGGGCTGCATCTCCACCCAGAAGTACTGAAGAGAACCATAGAACTACAAATTGGCAACGACTATATGGATTACAATCCTGAACATATATTGGTATTTAGACAAGTGGGCAATATTCCTGCTGCACCTTCGTACAGTATATTAGAGATTATGGAACATAATTAAGACAAGGATTGGACTAGAGATGGAATGGAACAAAGCAGCAGACAAGATTGGAAGAATCGTTATGCATCAAGTGTATCGTAACTTAGCTAGATCTTAACTGTGTTTATACTATGTATGTACCTATCTTATGTAACAATATTCATTAAAATAAATACTTCTTGTCTAACATTTTCTTTTATTGCACAAACCAACAATCTTAGTTATACATATGTATTTAACGATTAGGTTAAGTACATATTACCTACGCTACGACTTGACCGACACTGGCTACGAATTAATTTTGTTTTTTTTGTTAAAATTTGTAATTCGTAGGTATTTTTTTTAAGTTTCTTGAGCTGACAACTACGATACTGCAAGCGAATTATACAATGTTATAGATCGGCTAGCATAAAATAATTAGGAGAGCAACCTTTAATACGATCCATTTTAGGACCTTAAGAATTTTAGACCAGAACTGCTTCACAATTTTGAACCATAATGAAATCAGAGCAATATAATTGTAATTATTTCGAGCCTTTGTAGGATATAGAACCTGAATTTAAATGTATAGTAAAGCTTACAGGTTAGGTAGTGGCCTGTAAGCCACTAGTAACAAGGTCTTAGTACCATTTGCAGATCTGTTACCTATTTCCTTACTTCCTATTGTTTTATCCTTAATACACAAAGCTTTTCAGAAAGAATAATGAAAGATAAAAACTAAAGTTGAGACACTACTAAAAGAGAAAGAGAAAAGGTTAAGTTTAGCAAAGTTAAGAAAAAGAAGGGTGAATAACTTTGAACAAAAACAATCACATTCAAATACAAAAAATCATTTATTAAGTAAAAAATCAAATGAATTATTATAAATTACACATGATTCTTCAAACTTTTGATTTGAGCAATAGCACTCACAAAAGAATGGGCAAATATTATAATGATAAAGGAAATACATCTCATGTAGGATATATCTGCTGGCTTAGCCTACCCAAGTGGGAAGGAACTTAATTCTGCGTCCATCGAGACCGAACTGAGAGTTGTCGATGAGTAGTCCATCGTAATTCGCCAAAAGGTCGTTGCTAGGGTTGTCTCCGCGCAGAGCTGATCTCTTCACCACAGTGTGAGCAGTCTCTTTGGTTTCAGTCTCATCGACTAATCCCACAACCGCTGGAATCTCTTCGTTCACCTCTACCACCTCGATGACAGGAACATCTTCTTCACCAGCTACATTCGCAGTATCAGCTGGATCTTCTACGGGAGCCGCAAATGCGCAGCTCAGAACCGCAAGCGAGAGAAGGACAATCAATTTTGAAGCCATGATCTTGGGTGCTTCTAAGTAACTTCTCCGCGGAAAAAATGGGAAATATTCCCAAAAAACTTGTATACGTTAGCCGTCTTCCGATGCTGAATTGTGTTTATGACTCTGAACGGGCATTTAGGGGTTTTATACTAACAATATCATTGTGCTAACTGACAATTATCCAGAAATGGACATCATTGACGCGCAGTGTCTTGCCTTGCTAATGAAATAGGTAAATATTCTCAATAACATAATGGCCATGAATACCTATTGTTGTGCACTATATTGAAAATCGATGACAAATATTTAGTTAGTATTAGTTATTTCAGTGTAAACCACATAATTTGTTGCATGAGAGAAGCATCCTTCCGTTTATTGATGAGTAAGGCAGTCAATGACTGGTCTAGATCCTATTGCATAAGGTTAGGTGATTTGTGACGACATTTCAATATACTGCTGCGATATCGATGTAATCATCTGGTTTCGATTTTAATATGGATTTGAACTTGAATAGTACATCATTATAATCACGCCTGTAATCTCGGAAAGAGCAGACAGTGGCGTTCTACTAAATCAGGAGTACACTAACATTTTAGTGCCGTTTCTTTCTGCATGGAGTAACTCAAACAATTCTTAGAGCCTCTGCTTATTTTCCTTTATTTGTAGGTATAGCAAATGTAAGGACCAAATACATAATAACTAACACACATGGCTAAGTCACATGACTGCCTCGTTGGTCTAGTGGGTTGGATACCAATTCGGGCAAAATGTTATTGGGTTTCTCCATAAGGTAATTCTCTAAAGCAGCACTGAGTCTGGATTTGTGCTCGGTCGATGTCAATAGGCTCGCCCCTATTTAATTAAGACCTATAACAAAACTACCACAATGTGGGTGTTCAACTATAGGTTCAATTTTGCCTAGTGCCTTAGTGCTTACTAATTTGCAAAGGTTTGTTCCTAACAGCGTTCTATATTCATCAGGGATAATAAGAGTCATCAAAATATTTGTACAGCATGTTATGCTCGAGTTGTCTGTTGTAATACAATCACTTATCGTCTCCTTGGTATGTTGGTACTTGCTGATTGAGCCCTTCGAAGTAAATATGTTTTGGTTACAAAATGTTGTTAGTCAACTGCTAATAACTGATTCATTAACAACAACATGACTTGAGAATCCATCAAAGATATATGTGTCATGGTGTCCAACAGACTGCAGTCCTTATTTTAGGTCTACGATTTCGAAATAATTGTTTTTCGCCACCTGACTACGTGATAACTTGTTTTGTTGCTCTTTATTTTTATCAGTTATCAATATCATTTGACGTCTTGTTAGCATGTTACCTATAGTCAAGGCTCTTAATGAAAGAATCACTTACTTACGTGTGTTTTCAGAACTGCTGTTGTGATCGTGCGTCAGTACAGTTCTAAATATAATAACGCGCATTATCTAAGTGTGCTATTTCAATAAATCTTAATCATTTATGCCATCAATAGTTTTACATATAAGGTGCGCCGTGAACTTCGAAGGCACAGTTTGATCAGCACGAGCTAGAACAAGATAGGATCTATCAGCAATGCATTCAACACTATTTATCGTCGCGTCGTTGGCGCTGCTAGCGGTCTGCGTGTGCGCGCCCGCCGGTCAGGATGTGATCCAACACATCCCGCAAAAAGCCGAGCCAACACCATCAGTTACCGGAAGAGGCGCTGCGGCATCTGGTGCTTCGGGAAAGGTTGCTGGTGCACCTAAGCCGGCCCAGCTGAGGGCTCGCCGAGACCTGGCCGGCCAGGAGAGCGACCTGTTGCCTTCCAGCAATGACGTCGACGTGTCTCCTTTCGGTGAAGCCTCCCAGCTCGAGGGCCGCAGCCGCATCCGGGTGCTGCCCGCCTACCTCGGCTGAACAACCAACAAACGACCCTAATCTCCAACAACACACCGGAAAACTTTCGTATTAATAATTAAGGTTGTATCTACGTGTTATGTAAGATAATAATTAGGTTTTTTTTGTTAAAAACGTACATATAATATTTTGTACATTTTTAATTTAGTTTTTAGTAATAAATATTATTTAAGAATGACTGCTTGTATTTTATTCATCGTCTGAATCACTTTATCCTGCCATACAATGTGTTTACAATAGCACGTTAATGTGTTGGGTTGCTAAGTTAATTAATAAAATTAACATAATGATAATAATAAATATTCATGAGTATAAAAGTCTTACATACAATTTACTTGGCAAAAAATATATCTTTGTTTCTACAATGCTATTCATATTAGTTGCACTTGTCGTAGGTACCCTTAGTTTAGTCTCATCTCTAAGTCTAGATAAAAATATTGACACAGCCGTCCTGAATATCAAAATTTTAGACGACACTAGAAGTGCTGAAAAGGAAATCAGTGAACCAAAAGTGATAACCAAGCGAGATATACTCAAAGATCCGATTTTCGATCAACATGCTGGGAATAACGAAGTGTTGGAAGCAGCAGAAAGTAGCAACTTAGTGTATCGACCTCTCTTTGTGTACAGAAGAATTCAACACAGTAAAAAAAGAATTACCATGTTTAACTCATTTGCGGGTTAAATGGGTATTTCTAAGGTAATAAAGTAGACGATATTGTTATTTTGTTTTTTACATTGATAAAGCAATCCACCAATTAAATAACAAGTTTTACGTTCATAACTGCTTCACTAACGAGTTGTTAAAAGGTTCACGATAAGGTTTAAGGAATGGTGGCGGAGACTTTTCGTGATTTACTTCAATCCGAGTAGTCGCGATACCAAGGAAAATGGTATTATTTAGAATTTGGGCAGTAATTATATTACTGTTTGTAAGTTTGTCAGTGTACTTTGTAACAATTCTTAGCTATTAATGCAAAATAGTAAATAATTATTGATTTTCAGGTACCAGAATCTTACGGAGGAATCTCGCCAGTTCACGATTTCAAAGAGAAAATTATTAGCACTTCGAAAAGTATTAATGAAAAGTTCTTGTTGACTTCTCCGCATAATGCTTTGAAGCATCTTGATAATTCAATATTGAAAGCAACTAAAAATGTAACTCAGAATCCGGAAATGGACGATAATCTTTATCAGATTTCAAAAGACATGGTTTCAGCCATTTTATCCAAAATAGAAATTCAAGATAAAATAACGAGAATCACTAGAGAGGCTTTGGAAGCTCCCGGCAGGAATAAAGGGATAACGGCAATTGAAACTCGACGAATTTTGGATTATATTTCAAGAACTTTATCTGGTCACATACTTAGCATAACAAGGGCGTCCACTGAGCCGGAGCTACATCGTTTAGTTTACGGGCTAGCTCAAATTGCTGCAGAGGTATCAATTGTTTCAGCATTAAAAGACACTACGTATGCATCAGCACTATCTAAGAAGCAATCAGTTGATTTGTCGCTGCGCAAGAAACGGTCCATCTCAACTGCATCAAATAATGCGCTGGTTACTCCTCCTCCCGAACCTACCGTGACCACTGTTTATGACGCAATACTTAATAAAACATCTATGAAGGTTCCAAACAACAATTCAGGACCTATTAATTACCCATCACCATTCTCAGTTATTTCTAGGAATGAGAAAAAGGCTCTTCATGTTCTTAATAGTAAACTAAGCACTCCAGTATCCTCAAAAGGGTTTTTGAACCAAACAGTCTTAGACATCGAAAACGGAGAGCAAGAAAATAATAACACTGACCCGATTGTTTTAGATAAATCAGTAAATGGAACTCATTATACAAGGGCAGATTCACAAACATTAGATACTCAAGAACTAAGTGCACCAGGTCTTATAGACGATTGGATTGATACAAAAGATAACATTTATAAACCTTCCTTAAATCCCGACGTTGTCGCCGATATAGAGATAGACCAACCTGAATTTGAAGAGGAAAGCGGAAATGAAAAACGAACTAAACAAAAATTAGAAAGACTGGAAGTAAAGGCCAAGAAAGCTATACTCTACGCAGGAGATGTGGCGTATTTAACAGCAGCTAGCGTTGTGGCCTTAAGACGTGCTCTTACCGCATCTATTGAAGTCCAAATGTCAGTAAGGTACGCGAAGAATGGTATGTCAAATCATCAAGACTTAATGATGAACTTGGCGAAGACCGCTGCACAGCAGGCAGGGAAAGAAGCGAAGAGTGCGACATCTAAATCCTTAGCATGTGAGCGGGTTATCAAATTGGCACTGAAATATACAGCACAGTCTCATGGAGCTAATCTGAACCACGTCGCCAATAGGATTGTTATGGATACGTTGTCATTAGCAACACTGGCAAAATCTATGGCGTTTGTCGCTTCAGATATAGCTATTAATTCGTTGTATCAAGCTACGGATGTGAAACAACCAGCCTGACCGATTCAAGCAAGTACTTACTACTATACTTAATGCATTTGATCATCAATCTAAAACACTTTTCAAATTATTTATGGCAGGTTTCAAGTAAAATACTTTATTATGTCAAAAGGTTTTATTTCTTTAGTTACATCTTCACTAAAACGGCATCCTCTAGTAATTGCAGTAAACTTTATTACTTTGACAATTTTGTGCGAAAAGCATACAAAATAGGAATTATAGATTCTTTATTGTATGCTGCATCGATTAAGTGAGCTAGTAGTGATGGCCATACCCGTAGTAGTTGTAGGTTGGGACTCTGAAACAGAAGCAGATTAAAAATAAACATTATCTAATTGAGTTTCTTATTAACATGTCTAGGTACTTAGGTCTTGGCAATCAGCCGTAATCATGGTTATTATTTTATGCCATTTATAGTAGTTGGTAACAGTATTCATAGTTTCCTCTGTCTACGTAAAGAGAACAGTGTAAAAGCAAAGTCAGGAACTAGTTTGATAGCTTTAAGCTAAACCATACAGAAGAATTGGCCCTATCTAATAAGTATATCTGTAGCTATTAAATATTATACCAAATTTAGTTTTACCTGGGCACATAGTAGTATGTTGGGTAGTTGTAGTGATACCAGGGGTACCAAAAAGTGGCGTCAGTGTTTAAATCGAAGCTGTCCGTATTAGGGGGTTTAGACAATCCTGCTGGTTGCACCGGCAAAAGTTGTAAGGGAGTGGTTTCAATAGATGGTACATCTTCCACAACTTTTGGTTCATCTACTGGCAGAGCGAAGCATACTCCCACGAGCACGAAGATTGCAGCAGTTTTTACGATCTACAAATATTTGGAGACCTTTACAAATATTGTCCATGATAATAAAGTTCTGAGTAATCGATAAAATTATAATACCTATAACTTGAAAAAAAATCTTTGAGCCCCATTCATTGATACGAGGGTCAAACTGAAAGTTCTTAGAAAATCAAAAACTGATTACATTAGCCAGTTATTAGTTTTATTATATCTTTTCAAAATAATGTCCATTCACGTCAATACACCGCTGCATGCGATGGAACCACTGGGAAAAGCACTTTGCCCACTCGTCTTTAGGGTTCTCTTCAATGGCATCGCGATACGCAGCCACCGCTTCTTCAGCATTCATAAACCGCTTTCCTTTAAGTTTTTCTTTAATTTTTGGAAATAAATAAAAATCACAAGGGGCGAGGTCGGGGCTATACGGCGGGTGACCCAGTAATTCAACGTTTGATGTCGCCAAATAGTCGATCGTTCGCTTAGCGGTGTGCGACGAGGCGTTGTCGTGGTGAAGGAGGATCCTACTGCGAGGTCGTTTCTCTCGAACTTTTTCCAAGACAAGTGGCAAACAATTGGTAGTGTACCATTCTGCAGAAACTGTTTTTTGATCCTCTAACACAATTGTTGCGAAATGACCTATCCTTCCAAAGAACGAGGCCACCATTTTTTTTCCCGCACTTCGATCTCTCTTCTCTTTAGTTGGCAACCTCTCGAAAGGAAACACCAACTGAACAGATTGTCTTTTGGTTTCAGGATCATAACAGTAAATCCAGCTTTCGTCACCTGTTAGTATGTCGAACACAGCATTTGAGTCACCTCCGTTAAATCTTTCAATCATTTTACGGCACCAATCCACACGATGGAGTTTTTGAGCCTCAGTCAAATTATGAGGTATCCACCGGGCGCAAAGCTTCCTGACTGCTAAATGTTCGTGGAGGATTTTGTGCACTTGACTCATACCGATGCCTAAGCTTGTCCGAATCTGCTGATAGGTCACTCTTTTGTCAGTCTCTATCATACGCCGCACAACACAGATGTTATCTTCAGTCGTCGCCGTAGAAGGCCGTCCCTCACGTAAATCATCAGTGAGATTAGTGCGACCACGTTTAAACTCATTAAACCAGTTGTAAACTGTCGCACGAGATGGGGCTTCATCGTGAAAGGCCAATCGTAGTCTATCATAACTTTCTTGTTGACTTAAATGACATCGAAAGTCATAAAAAATCATTGCACGAAAATTTTCTCGTGTTAAATTCATGTTGACGTGACACAGACAATTTTCAATTTGCCGCCAAATCGTAAAACAAATGACAAATTAATGAAATATATACTCAGTAATATTGGCAAAGAGTTCTATTTTCAAATTTTAGAATAATTTTTTTATTATATTGTTTATAAGTGGCCAGTTCTAAGAACTTTCAGTTTGACCCTCGTATATGAAAAACCAATGATCCCATTGGACATAAACGACAGTTTGTAGTTAAACCATGAAGAAAATGGCGATACGGTAATATATTCTAATAGCGTGTGCCCTTAGAACGCTAACACATTTATGTCAATTGTATGACGCGTGACTGTTGCTAACACTTGCTACGACTTGCCACTGGTACACAGTGGATCGATCAAGTTTTAAGCTTGGTCAACGACACAACAGTAGAAGAAAATAATCACACTTTTTAAATTTAGTTATTTGACTATAAATGGTAGCGCGTGGTGTAGGTACTGATAAGTAATACTAATAAATTATTTAAGATCCTGCTAACTCTATTGATTTGTGAGTACCCCATATGATATTGATAAGTCACGTAGTTTCCTATTATGGTAAGTTAAAACAAGGTGATAATTTGAGGTGTGTTCGCTTTACTATATAAAACTAACCAATCCCTAGGCACTATTATTGTAATTGTATTTAACAGTCAAGCACGTAAGTTTTGCTTTTGCCTTTTGGGAGAGTAAGGGTCAACAAGAACCACTTCTATTCTTCCAATTATTCCAAGATACTAGAAATATAATTATTTTAACAGCACTAATATGAGATGGATTAGGCTCAAAATTAAATAATTTTAACTGTCTAATTATCGCGGTTCATAAGATACAGCTTGGACAGATAAACTGACGGACAACGGAGTCTTTGTAATAGGGACCCTATTACTAAGACTCCGCTGTCCGTCCGTTTTACCCTTTAGGTACGGAACCCTAAAAAGGTAATGAAGTAGAGTACGAGTATATAGCAGTTAGAGCTACTTTTGTATACATCAATCACAATTACATTGTTTACATGCATAATATATTGACTCAGTCTTGAATTTTAAGATCTATGAGAAGATAGTAATTTTATATCAAGTAGCTCTACTATATAATAAGCGATATAATTTTGAACCAACTTACCATCTTAATTGTGATAAAATTGTATAATGGAGGGCTTGGGTTTCGCGTGTTTCGGTTTCTGTTGGTTTTAGCACAGGATCACAATATTTATATCCTTAATTTTTAATGAGCGACAAGGACAAAACACTTGTGTCATCTTCTTTTAACATTGCTGGTCACCTCTACTTGTCACCAGCGATATTACGGTCAGCAAACGTTTTAAACGAAGCAATAAATTATCATGACATTAGTATTAGAACTTATCAAATCTTTATGGGCGGGCGTTCTTTAATGTGTATATAAAATTGCACTGTTACTGCAGGATTATGTAAATTCTTTTGGCAAGCATTTTATGGTATTGAGATCAGCAAGCAAGTCTTACAAACCTGGAAGCTGGACAATACTTATCTTCAATCAAAAATCAAAGAACAATAAGTATGTAGAAATTTCTTAGCCTCGTAGGGTAGTCGCCCAGGGTCTGAGGGTGACACACGGACAGGTATGGAAACGAGTGGAAGCTCTTTACTTAACTTCAATGTGGGCCTTGATGCTGAAGAATAGTAGCTAAGTATTGGTAGCTAGAAAACATGGTAGCAAATGCTATCTTCGTTCTTTACACTATTCCAAAAGCAGGAGCTTGTCATCTTGTAGACTACTGAACATAACAGCTATGAGGAGACACCAAAGCAAACACAGCATTAATTTTTTTAAAACAAGACAGCATGTAATTTTTTTAAAACAAGACAGCATGTAATTTTTTTAAAACAAGACAGCATTTAATTTTCATTGGCATCTTAGAAGAGCTGAGAGTAGACACCAAAGCAAAGACAGCATCTCAAATTAAAAATATAATACAAAAAAAGACTAATATTCTTTGGCAACTAAAGACAAAATTAAACCAGACATTGATGGTGTCAATGTTCATATCATTAATTTAAAAATGAATATGCGCCTTTAAGGGTCTAATCACCCCAAAAATTCCTTCACAGAACTTATGCCGATAAATTAGACACAAAGGATATACCTACCTAACATACGATTTAATAATATTGAGGTTTACGACCTGCCAAAATCAGCATAGCATATTAATTAACAAAATAATTTATTTTATTATTATACTTATTCATAAAGTATTGGTATCGCACGATGAATCCTTTTTATGCTTTTACAAAAGTAATTCAAATCAGGTAGTTCGAAGGACATAGCAACCGAGATAGAGACTTCTTTATTTATTTAGATGTCGAATTGGATTAGGAAGCGTGTGATCGTTTTCACGATCCTAGTTCGATTTGGAGCAGGTGTGTTACTTTTCCTGTAGAGTGTAGTATTTTAAAGCGATGTTACAAACTTACGTGATACTATAAAAATATATATCCCAGATAAGTTTAAGATTTCAGACAATTAAATCCAGGTTTCCGTCACCGATAGTCAGAGATATCTTAGAATAAATAAGAAAGTATTTATAACATTCAAAAAGTCACATTAATACTTGTCTGGGTTTGAACCCGCAACCTTGTGCACTTAACCACTAGGCCACCACGACATGACATATGTAGATAATATTATAATATATTATTGTGAATATTTGATTTTCAGCTCAACACATTACATTATACACATTAACTTACCCAAACGTGCTTACTAAATAAGTTACTAAACGAAAACACTCGATGTTAGATACATCATACAATATTTTACACTAAATTTTTTTACAGTAAATACTGGGAAAATCTTTTGAATCATTATTCATAAAACTCTAGAAGTAGCATTCTAGAACTAACTTGCTTGGAATTCACATCGAAGCGTATAGAAAAGCTGATCAAAGACACGTCAAAAATACTTTACCATTTACTATTTACGAAGAATATTATCTTATTCGTTTAAAATTAATGTTAAATGTATATTTATAACTTCATAGAATCCTTTAAAAAAGTTTTGGATGCATAATCATTCTCGCACTTAGGTATGTTTTGATGTCAACTTAATATTATATTGAATGGTGATCTTTTTACGAACGGCTATATAAGTCATTCTTTCATATTTTAGCATCTGCATGTTTTTAAAGTTCATAAAACATCCGATTGGAATATATTTGTATTGTGAATCAAACTGCCTACATTTGGTTGGTAGTTCGATTGTCCTTAATGGTATTAAGTATATCCCTGTTAGGGATAGGACTTAGGAACGCTTTTGATAAAGTCTCCTGTAATATCGATGCCACCCATCCTGTATCCAAGACGGTTAAGCATATCACCAATTCGCTTACTATATTTTTTTTAACTTTAGACGACCTGATTAGCGCAGTGGCTAAGCGATTGGACTGCTGTGCTAAGGGTTGCGGGTTCGATTCCCGCACTGGGCAAAACTTTGTGCGAACGACGGATGTTTGTCCCGAGTCTGGGTGTATGTGTATGTGATATTTCATGTTTGTGAAACGCACCCACGATACAGGAGACATTTCTAGCGTGGGGCGACGTTTAAAAAAAAAATGGATCATTTCTATCATCAACGTCAACGCCAATTCTTTACCCTCCTTTTCCTTTAAGGCTATGGCCTTGCAACAGTAATTAGCAATACCTCGAGGGTATGCAAAGCTTTGTGGTTTCGGAGAAATACATAAGTAAGGTGAATGAACAAGGGCTGTAGAGGACATTAGGAACGGTCAAAGATCTGTAAGGACCTTACCTTTCTGCGGCCGTAGATAGCTCAGAAACTGTCTTGTTCCTTATCGTTCTACCTGATACGGGGCTAAGAAAAGGGAGAGAGAGACCTTATTTTAGCTCAGATAAAAATAATTAATTTATCACCTATACTCATTTTATACTCAGCTAAAGTTTCTAAGTATGTAAAGAGAAATCTTAAAAAAAATAAAGTGTTAAAATTAAATGACAAGTTTTACGATAATTTATTAAAATAAAATTCAAATGTTTATGCATTATTTTTATTAGCGAGCTTAAAGTCATTGGTTTACAAAAAACAAAAACAAACTTGGAATATCAATCAGAATGTGATTATTTAGGTAAATACGAAATGATGAATCTGGCTATTTATTAATAATCATTTTAGTACATTAGGTCAGGAGTTAGAACTTAAAACAGTGCTATGCCCATTATAATAATAATGTATAAAACACATTAACAACACATAATAACGCCTGTATTCCCCGATGGGGTAGGCAGAGGTGCACATAATAATATAGTAGTTACACCCACATTTCGCCCGAAATGTGGGTGTACTATATTATGTGCACCTTTGCCAAGTGGTCTCCGTCTAGTGGTTGCTAAGCACGAGGTCCTGGGTACGAATCCCGGGTCGGGCCAAGTGTAATTCAGTTTTTACGTAGAATGTAATGTTAATTCTTTGTAGCAGCACGGATCAGGATTTGTGCCTGGTTGATGGCAATAGGTTTGCCCCTTTTTACATTGGGACCTACCTACTTTTAAATCTTCTCTGTCTTCTTCTTCGGGGAATACAGGCGTGATGTTATTATGTTTTTATCTCTTTCTTTCCTTGAAAAAGCATTTCTGAAAAGATCATAGATAGATTTCTTTTTATTGTAGACTAAAAATATTTTAAGTACTGTTTAAGGACAATGGGCGGTGTTACCGCACTAAACGATCTCTTACAGACAAACTTGGATGGGACGTGGAGCAAAATCGCCAAGTATTGCATGAGACAAGGTCAACGACGAAATGTGAGTTCGGGTTCCTAAATATCATACCCGTGTGGCTTTACAGGCCAAATTGTATGTACAAGAACCTACGTATGTATTACTACCTCCTATACGTATGATGTATATACCTATACTAAATTGAGATTAGCCTTAAGCATTGGTACGAATGCTGCCATCTTTGTTGCGAAAGGTACTTTATTGTATGATCTTGCCTTTAAAGAGTTGTATTAATTTAGTCATACCTGAACAAGACGAGAATGTTTGACTCTACACGTTCTAAAAGGTCTCTCGTTTATCCACGAGATGGCACTGTTCCTGCTATCGATCAATGTAGAGCCGTTTAGCTGAGACAGTTGGATATTTTGATTTAGTTTTCGTTATTTAGCACTAGATGTCTCTAGCAGCGGGTAACCTAATTTCCCATATGTTTGTAGAAGAGGTCATAAACTCACGATGACAATGCATTGATAATGTATTAATTAGCATGTTCAAAGTGAATTAATATAACATTTCGCAACGTTACAAACGGGTTATTTATTCAGAATATTAACTTTTATAGAGCTATTTACGTGGGGCGTGTAACTGGCAAAATGTGGGTGTAGGTACTAACACCTTTGCTACTCTGTATACAGGCGAGAAGTTATGTTGATACATAGCTTCTTACTTAAATAATGCATAATCGATGCAATGTGTATCTTTATATTGTGTTTTATGTACCTACCTTATACTACCCACCTATATATTCAATTCTCGATTAGTCCAGGACGGGACAGGCAGTGTTTATGATCCACGATAAGTTGATTGTTTAGCCACGTTCTACAGGGTCACTCTTTCATCATCTGCCTATAGGTCACAATAAAAAATTCATTATAATAAAAACTAGTGATCTCTGCTCATCACATTTGCCACTAAGTCGCATAAGGTTGCATGTTATGTAACTTTGTTTACATTAGCCTATGTATACTAACATAGCTCACCACTATAGCACGTTTAAATACCTTACAATAATATATGCAAGCTAACTAATGTATATGTATATCAGATAATTAATTTTCCAAATGTGTGCAAAAATAATTAGCGTGCCAGTAATGTAGCATTTACATTTTCCGTTTACAGTTTCGCAATGCACCATCCACTGCCAACTATAAGTACATTCCTAAATAAACAGCGATATAATTATATTTATCTTATACTAAGAAGTAGCCACAAAACGTGCTTGTAAAGCACTAAAACAAATCTAAACAGAAGATAAAAAGATGTGCGTTATACTCGTGGGCATGTAATAAAACATACATGATATAATACTATCTACTATATAATCTAATATACCGGTTGTACTCACGTCGATATTCGGGAATGCCCGACTAGTTTCGGACTCTAACGGAGCCCTTATTCAGTTCGGCACGCGACCCCGCCGCGGCACCTGCTCATGAATAAGGGCTCCGTCAAGAGTCCGAAACTAGTCGGGCATTCCCGAATATCGACGTGAGTACAACCGGTATATATAGTAGATAATATGGATAACACTCACGAAAGTTATTATAGTAAATGATATAATACACCTAGAGCAATGTTTTTTTCAGCCCCCTTACCATGAATTCAAGCAGGACGTGTTCCGTTGTGACAGCGGAACGCCTTCCGTCGTTACATGCAGTGTAGTGTGGCATCTCGTTCTCGCTTTCAAAATGAATATTGTCCTGCTTTTAGAGTTCGTGGTAAGGGGGCAGGACTCCATACACCTACAATTGCCACTCAAAAAGATTAGGTAATATAAATATAAATAATAACAGCCTATATCTGTCCCACTGCAGGGCAAAGGCCACTTCTTGTATAGAGAAGGATTGAGCATTGATCACCACGCTAGCTCACTGCGGGTTGGCGATTTCAGATAATTAAATCCAGGTTTCCTCACTATGTTTTCCGTCACCGTTAGTCAGTGGTGTCTTAGAATAACTAAAAAAGTATTTATAACATTGAAAAAGTCACATTTATACTTGCCCGGGTTTGAACCTGCAACCTTGTGAATACAAATCCGGTATGTTAACCACTAGGCCACCACGACTTAGGTAATATATACTTAGTTCAATTATATTAGGTATATTCTTTATTAAAAAAAAAGAATACAATATAGTTGTTACAATTATTATGTTGGGAGGTCATTTACCTAGCCTTTCATCGTAGCCTCTTACGATTCTATTATTCGAAAAAAAATAATTGTATTCTTGATCTCTCCCCACGGACACACGTAATAATATATTTCACTAATCAAGAAATTACTTTATAACTTTGCGGCGAATTTAAAACATAATTATATTGTTTATAGATGTATTACTGCATGTTATCTATTTACCATCTTATCTATCACTCATTCGTAAGTGCTGTGCCAATAGAAACGATAAGAGAAGGCTACTAAAGTAAGTACCAGTGTTCAAGCTAAGTAAATATAGACCTTAGAAAACACTTATGTCGACAACATATTTGTCTGCCCTTAGGACTCATAAACATTTATTCGGTAGCAAGACTTCATATTTGGCAAAAGCAGATACGTAGTATGAGTTCGAACTATGAGTTCAAACATATTTAAATCTTTTCCTGTATTACCATAAAACAACACTAGATAAAAAAGTTCCGTATTTATCATATCATCAAATATTGTATTTGTAGGCCATACAAGTATCTGATGTGTTGGGATTGAAGCTGCTACGAGAAAAGGTTACGAAGAAACCATTCTTTTGGGATTCTATATATTACTCTTTAGAATTCTGACTCCGCCATCTAACTCTGTTTGTGTCGAAACTGCACCATGGTTTTACCGGGATCGAAAGAGTTCTAAACTTAAGTCAAATTATATAACAAACTCCATCAAAATAGAATTAGCTGTTTTGCCCTAAAATTGTAACACACAGACCGAGTAACTTCCGCTTTAATACGGACAGTTACATAATAAATAGGTCGACATTTTAGAGCAGAAAATTTCTAATGTCCACTCTAATTGGCTCTAAGTATTAAAATGCATCTAATTAATCGGTAGATATTTAGATAACAACTCTGTTATTAACGCCACTTAAAATACCAGCTATGCCTCGATACTATTATCAAAAACCGAGTAATTCACAAAGCTATTTGTGTAGGTCGACGGATGCGGCCTAGTGGTTTAGAATAAATAAAATGTCTCCTCATGCTGGCCTCCTAAAGCAGGCCATAGTGCGGCCGAGGTAAGAGCCACCGACCAAAGTCCAACTTTGCTCAACCGATACGACAATGTATGTATGTACTCAGCTCGACGTCATGTAGCCGTGACTTCAACACAATACGTTTTTAGTACGTGCTTATCGGTTGCATGTGTGGTCAATTAAAGAGGTGTGTTGTAACGCCTCAAATTGATAATGTTGCCGCGACGCGTGGCCTTTGTTTTAAACGCTTATTCGATTCGTTCGTGTAATTTATGCGATTTTTGGCCGCAACTGTACGATTTTCCAAGTACTACACAACAAAGACTTTTGAATTACGTCGGTGTTGGCTGTATAGTCATTGAGAAAATTCGTAGTGTTTGAACATGTACTTTAGGTTGGCTTGTGTAACCAATGGGTGTGTCAGTCTCGACTCTCGACGTCTACGCAATTACAAGGTGGCATTTTGCCGGCGTCCTTGTGCGCATTCTGTAATTCTTTTGCCTTTTGGGGGGAGGTCAGGAGACTTCTATCGGCGCCGGTCATTGCCCCTCCTTAGAAACTCTTGCCGTGCGTCGGTGTGTGTGCACTGCACATACGTTTTCATAACTGATTACATGATAAAAGTGTCAGCTTCTACCCAAAAACTCAAGTTCAATGTAGCCTTCTGACGATTCTCAACAATTAAGAACTTTAATTACTTCCGGGAAACTAAAAAATCCTTTTAAATGTATAATGTTTTAATTACGCAATGAGCATGTAGGCGAGTACTAAGGTGAACGGATTGCGTATCAAAATAGATGTTATAAACCGAGTTGGGACTAGCGTACAGATATCCTCACTTTTATTATATGTATCGTAGAAGGCGACTAGAAGGTAATCCTTGATAACAATTGCGCGTGTTGGGCATAGTAGTTATTTTTAAATAGGTTTTATCGAAATGTTCATACTCAAAGTATTTGGAACTCAGCTTCCCTAGGCCCAGACATGTTGCCACGTCGCGTCTTGTCCGACCGCAACGCAAATAGAATATAATGGCAAATGTATGGGGTTGATATCCATTCTTCTCTCATTTTCTATACAAATAGCAGCCTTGAGTAGTCCAATAATCCAATATTAACATATCAATACGAAGTCAATATTAGATCGCGGAAATATGATTTAGGTACTTATCGTCGGAATATTCTTCGCTATAGGTGCTTAAGGTATTGTTCGTTTTTGTCATAAACGTCATCCAATTCGTAAACAACAACATTAATGATACCCACAAAAAAGTAACCGTCCTGATACGCAATAAGGACTAATTTCGCTTAACAATACAACACACATCAGTAGAGTCATGTTTTTGTCAGTCAAACATGTTTGCAATATGATTTAAATAACATGTATATTGCAAACAGGTCGTGGCAAATCTACCTAAACTAACAAAATTTAATTAATAATTCAAGGACTCATTAGGTACACAATTAAGTCACGGATAAGTCTCACTAAACCCTGCACCTATACCGCAAATACGAACTACGTAGGCACTGCAGCGTGTGCTACGAATATTCTAGAAACAACTGCAGGGCAGGGTCGTTGCCCCCCTTTACCATTCATTCTCAGCCTTTTCTATATCTACAAGTGTTGCTCCGTGTGGTAATGGTAACGTTTGATGACCGTTGAAGTTGAAACAGCAGTAATTAATTCTCGATTAATTTCGGCCAAGGTTGCTTTGTGCTTTCCGCTCTAAATTTACAAGTAATGGAACGGATGAACAGAAATTAGTATGAATATTTACTGTTAATTTACCCATTTAACGATTGGAACTGGTTTGTTTAACACCTGCCTTTAAATTATAGTGAACAACATTATATTCCTATTTATAGCTCAGGTATCTTGACGTACAATAATGTTAGGCCTTTAATTCAATTCAGTTTTTAGTCTTTAGAGCAAGGTATAAAAGCAAAATTAACGTTGAATTTTCTATGGCGTCCGAATTAATCATACTTAGTTTCTATGATAACGTAGTTTTGTTGCATATTTATAAGTGATTATCCATTTTATGTGAACACGTGTAATGTTACTGTGGAAATATCATGATTATACTCGTACTATGAATTTGCATTAGGTATTTGCGTTCATAGTCCATGAATGTTACTTCGTACCTTGGAGTCAATACTTATTATTCACAACCGATTTTTCCATTAACACTCATCATCTTATTTCCACCTTTACCCAGGACCACTGTGGAGGCAAATTATTAAAAAAACAACAAGAATAATCAAAATCGGTGAATACACATTTTTTGAAGACGGGTAAAACAGTGTTGGGAGATTATATCAGTACGATATTGGTACAACATATCAATTGTGTATAAAAATCCATCAATTTCATTATTTATTAGGGTGATAATAATTACGAACGTCATTATACATAATACTTTATTTATTACCTGCAAGCATTAATATCAATAAATACGTAAGCAGCACCACACGTACAATTTATCAATTATATTGAAAGATTGCGAACAAATTTTACTGTACCCAATTGTTTTTAGAATTCATGTTAATTTACTAAACATTTACACACGTGAATAAAGTATGATTCTATTGTGTATAAATTGTTATCTTAAACTTATAGTACACAGCTAAATAGTCCAAAATTATATCCTAGAAATATCGTATCATAAACACCGGCCCACAAATCGTCCGCCCTCATCCGTACCTATACCTTTTTTTAAGAAGAAAGCTAAGTACATTAGCGAATTAGTCAATAAGAAGCCGCTGAAGTATACCTACTGGAGAATCCGTCAAGCTTAAAAGCATTATTCTGTTTCTCGTCATGTCCTTTGCTTCTTTCAAAGGAATACTGATCAGAAAACTGCTTAGAATATACATTTTAGCTGCATGTCTCCTTGGCGATGTTTCGTTTCAGACCAACACCATGTATAGTGCATACCTTACTTTGCGACCTGTTTTAAAACCACAATATTAAAGAAAACGTATTATTTAAAACTTGTTTCGTAGTACCATTTAGTATCCGGTTGCTTATGCTTTAGAATAATTATGACGTGGTCATGGGGTTTACCGGCATTATCTCAAAATTACTTACCGTTAATTCGTTATAAATGTGGTTTAGTAGACTTATTTTAATTCAAATGAAGCCATTAACACAACATTAGTCATTATTACTGCAGACGAAATGAACAAAGGTTTATAGTTGTACGGATATGAGCATAGATCACCATTCAGCATGAAATCCAATGAAGAACGTTTGGAGTATCCCAATTTATCCCTTCCAGTTTAAGAGCTACTCTGAGGACTGACGATCTTAAGCCAATAGAAATTACTTATTTTATCATGATTTAAAATTTTGAAGACAATATATTCCAGTGGAAACTTAGTTGGTATTTCAAGTCTCTCAAAACAATGTTACAAATAGGTATACCGTTAATGTCTTCCTTTCATACAGGTCGCTTTTATGCAGGTATTTTTGCAAGGATAATTTATAGGGCCGACATAAGCTATTAATTTTGTTATCAGAAGAAAATGAACAGATATTTATCCGCAGCAATAAGCTAGTGTTCTTTATTTATGAGCACGTTACAAAATATTGTCAGTATCTACAGTTTGACGTATGGCAGAGAGCCAAAGCTAATGAAGGAGCGGCGATAGTTACACTTTTACTTTTTTTTTAACAGTGCAAAGGTTAAGAGACTTTCATCTCTAACGCTAGCGAAAAAGTGGCATTTTGAAGTCTCTAGAAATATCTAAACAGTAAGCGGTTATTGACTGATGGTTGACAAAAACAATTTGGAAAATTTTGACCTTTCTTCAGTAGAAGATTTTTATTTTAGTCTACAAAAACTATAAACGACCATTCACGTTTAGTACATTAACAATAATTACGTTTGAGTTTTATTTGTTGTCACCTTGGCTGTTGGCATGATATATGACTTGAGAGAGACAAATCTACCACTTTATATTTTGCTTTGTGCGGTAGTTCCGGTGTTGATGATTTATGAGTTAGTGTTAGATAGCGCTTCCACGGTCATGTATTTAGCTGCATGCAAACCTTTTACTGCCTCTACCATTCTTTAAGTTAAATTTGAAAGTTGTTGTTGTGTCTAGCAGGATTCTTGTCCAACTTCCGGAGTTTTACGCTGTCTCACAATCACAATACAAGACCAAACGTAAACGGTTTTATTTAGACTAAGACTAAGAAATTTACAAAAATAAGTTGCTCTACATACGAGTATCTTTAGAAAATTCACATGTACATACTAAAGTTGGCAACTGCACGCGTACGGCCAGAAAAGAAGCATCTGTTGGTCAAACAAAAAATAAAAGAATAGAACCCGAGACTGTACGTGCAAAATGCCGAACGTTTAGCCACAATCTTAATCAAAAAATTAAACACAAGACTTGTTTCTGGTACTCTATCACTGACATTAAGATTGGCAATGTATACATAGGCAGGTACATAGATTTGTTTGAATTGTTGATTACAGAGACAGCCGGTAGCTCGTGTGCGTCGCAAACCGAAATTGGACTTTGGCCGACCTTGTTTGAACTCGTGAGTCGTGAGAGCGGAGAATTGTATGCTACCTACGCCGTAAATGTTTTTAAATGCAAACCGCATTTTTGCACCGCTCTTTGTATGTTTTGATTTAGGTTTCTGTTGATTCGAATGTAATTCTGGGACAGTCTCGCTGTTATTGATATAAAACTGGTTTATCTTTTTAGGTTTTTTTCTTTGGGGTTGCTGTTGCTTGAGTGATACCTCGCAGCTCAGTGGTAACGGTTTTAAGGTAAATTTTAGCAGGACCTTCTCTTTTTCTTTGTTTCAGCACGTCCTAATAACCTAATGACATATAAAAAGGTAACATAAAAGCAAAACTATAGAGATCAGACAGTCAACAACCTCAAAACTAAGTTAATAAGATGCAATAACATTCGTAGCGAAATTCATACGAAGAGCTCAGCCAGTGCATTTTGTAAGCTATTATTTTGGTCACATAAGAATTCTTTGTCTTGAACTTGACACTGGTAATTTCAGTAGCTGCAGTTGTCTCAAGTATTTCTGCAATATTGACGTAATCACTTTTCTTATAATTTTTTTATAAATAAAATGCAGTTAGCTGTTTCGTATAGAAATTCTTGCTTCAATTTCCCTAAAAAGAATTACTTACCCAGATTTTTTAAGGCGGGATATTGAAAAAGAAAAGAATAACCCAACATCTAAGTTATGTATATATATAAAATCTAGTTGAGCATAATAATAATTAAATAATTTTAAAAAAGTGGTGTATTTATCTCAGCAATTGATTTAATGTAATTTTACGAACAAATGACAGTTTTACTTGTTTGTAAATCTGTTGATCTCTGCTTTGTGTCGAGAAGAATATTTGCGACCGCTCTATTAAACCAGTTTTATTCACAAACAATGTACTTTAACTTACCCAGTTTGTATTTCCCAGTAGATGAGCTATAGATACTAATATTAACTGTGAAATCTCCAAATACAACGTTCTTTCAGTGGTTACAGGTGTGATTTCCATTACTGTCGTTACTGAAGAGACAGGCTGAGGTCTCCTTCTCTGCCTCAAGTCTATACACCCACATTTGGCTTTTTTATAAATCCCATAATTATGTTATGGTGGCGAGTCTGTTGTTATTAATTGGGTCCATAGTGTGCACTGTATTTTTGCCTTGTTGTGATTATCTAGAAAATCTCTACTAAATCGAACGTACCTAATAGCGTAGTCCAAATGTTTATCCCTGAAAAGGATGCAGATAAGATACTTTCATTGATAATAACTTTTCGCAAAATCAATTGTAAAGTCACTATTTATCTCGTTGATATACTAAACATTATGTATTTAAATCCTTTACTTTGTTTAATATAATTGATAAGCACAGCACCTTATCGATCAGCTTTCCTTACTCACGGATCTAACAAATACTGGTAGATCCAAACCATACATTCGAGTGGTACATTTCGGTATTTTTATAACTGTTTAATACTCACGAGAAGTTGTATATCTAGCATTTGGTGCACCTAACTAGAAGCGAAAATCCTTCAGATAAAATCAAAACAATTTTATCTAAATAAAAAATAGAGTCGGTATGGTCACTCTACATCTACATGCTTACTATAAAATTCGCGTAATTCAAATGTGATGACCCCAGTCTGTTGGGCTAACTGGCAAATTATACCCTTCAAATTATTGTCTATTTTGGATACAATTTTGTTCATGTAGGTATTATACATTATTGAAACTAGACTAAGACTATGCTTTACGTACGAGAATAGCACGTAATTACAGCCAAACTTGTATTCAGATCAAAAGCTAGTATAACTAACAATTGGTTCGAACAGAAATACTAAGCGTAAGGTAATAACGCAGTTGATATAACTGGTAAATGCACATTATATGCATTTATATAATACAATGTATAAGTCAACGATGGGTCGACGACCGCTATTGACGTAGAGGGTCTCATGATGCAGCAGGTTTAGATAATTATATATAGATTTAAGCGTAGAGTTCTTATGCATCATATTAAGTGTTACTTTTCCTTTTGCGAATAGATCCTTAGAATGATCCTCTTTGTTTCTACTATATCAGATAGTAGACATTGAAACTGCATGAAGTATTAGTTCGCAATTTTGGACAATGTAGGTGAAACCTATGACAAGTTATGACGCCGTCCTGTGTTTCAACTCTTATCCATCTCTTCTCGTATCAAGTTCCACAGAGTAGTTCGTAAGTTATAATAAACAAGCGTTTTTTTCTTAAAGGGAATAGAAAATGCGTTAAGGGGCTCTAGTAAAAGTCAAAATTAGTTTACGGTTTTGTGTAACAATGTTCTTCAATTAGAAGAATATTGTACGCGACAGTAGAGTCTCGGTTGTGTGTGAGAGAGTAACTGAGAACGCGAATACGTCTTTAAAATGTCACAAAACTTTCTTTCTGTCAAATCTCAGGTCTAGAGACTTCTACCGAACTACCGATATGTTAATGAAAGTATTTCAATTAATAACCAAGTCTTGACTCTTCTTTTTGGCACAAGGCCGGAGCTGTATTATTGATTTGACAAGTTTATTCCTATTTTATACATTATTTCAACATGTGAATGAAATGAATACATCTTTGAACAAGCCTAACATTATGTTAGTATGATTGGTCTTTTAAATGCGTCTATGAGCTCACTCATAACGTAATGAGTAACTGATAAGCAGTCTAGACAGGACATGTTTAACAAGGATACGAAATTGATAAGAGAATTATTGCTACGTAGGTACCTATCTACAATGTACCTGTTTGTTGTAATCAAACTTTCGGTGATAGCAATGTTAATTAACTGTTCCTATCAAGAGTTTACTTTGTAATAGTGGTGGCAATAATGTTATTAGCTAATAATAAACTTCCTAATTACAAATACCTTTAACTTTATCTTGATACTTCCCTAGTTTTCTGGATGACAATGTTAAAAATCTATCACCTTACTAGATATTTATTAAAGCTGATATAGTTTGGTCTTGTAGGCGTATCCATAAAGGCGTTAGCTTATATCTTAGAGCACATCGCATAACATCTAGTTGTTAATGTTACGTAACCTTACATTATGCTTTCTAGCTTTCTCCACGCTTTTTCTTTAATGCCCTTTGTGACAAGATCAGGCTCATCTGTTGACCATCCTATGATCTGACACCTCATTGAGCTAGGTCATTGACACCGCCGCATCTTTGGACTAAACAACTGTTTGTTTGTTATCTTAAGTGCTAACAGTTTCGTATTTTACATTACAATGAGCCAATATCAATAGGTAGGTACCTACTGTGTTTACGCGAGATAATTGTAAGTGTTCTTAATTTAGAACACATTAATTCACTGACAGTATGATATTGAATTATAAATGCCAGACAAACATGCATCGCGGGAGGTGTGGCTTGGTGTAGCATACCGAATGTTGCGCAATATAATATGTATTAGTAATAAATGCTACGACGAGCAACGTAAGCAGACGCGAGCCTCCTTGATTACTCAGAACCTAGATGCTTTGTTGCAAATTCAATTATAATAAATACGTAGGTAAGTTACCTTAGTATATTCATCATAAACCGATAGGAATGTGTAATTAATGGGAAAGAAGTAAACAAGGCGATAGAGTATGTATTGCGGTGATAGTAGCAAAAGAAAATCCATAGCCTCTGTGTACCCCTCTGAAAACAAGTATGACTTTATGTATGTATCTTTAATATACATTCTTAGAGCTATATTTTTTTGTTAGGAAGCCTTATCTTTACAGCCAGTAACCCCTGTTACAGGACGTAGGTAATACTGGCTCTGCATTATTACTGCGTAGAATATATTTATACTAGCGCGTGCATAGACAATTTATATTCTGGTCATGGTTACACTGTTTGATCTGTAAACATTGTGGTTAAAGTATATTAAGCATTGTGGTTGTATGGGTGGCCTAAATGTGACTAAGGTACTGAACGGGTTTTTCATATATAAGTACCAGATTGAAAATAAAAAAGAAGTCTGTTAATAAATACATTCTTAAAACAATTACAAGAGAACTTTGCCCCAACATGGAATAGTTTTGCACAAATGATGATAATTATACTTCATGACATCTATTCACCTCTTAAGTCGTTAAGTTATGGTACAATAGTTATAATAGACAATAGTAATATCTATGCTTACGTAGTAAGTTATATAAGTACATTTATAAATGGAAAATACAATGAATAAGTTTTTGTCATATACATGCGAAGTTGCTAACATACTACGCAAATTGAATTTAATAATTAAGTCTCTTTATGTTGGAAGCGTTCTTCATTCAAGTTTTCCGAATCTAAGGATAGGCATAAAACAATAAAAAATATCTAAAAAACAAAAACTTGATTTGAAACTAGCAAAACCGCTTTAGAATCTAAATAGCAATGTCTTTGTTTAGTTATTATTAGTGGGTATCACTAAAGTACTTCCGTGACTCAGAATTTAAAGTATTTTATTTTATTTGCGTCACATGTGTATATGTTTAATAATTTTAAATTTTAACGATGGTAGTAAATGAACAATACCTAATGCTGGCGGCACGCTACTTTACATGCAATGCCAATTAAACCTAAAATCATACATATACAATGAGCTCTACATTTAATTGTTGTATTATTCCAAACTCGTTTACCTATTTATTTAGAATAGGGAATATGCATGTATTTTATTTTATTTTTAATACGATACCTTTATGACATATAGGTACTTCAAAACACTAATATTTATAGAAAGAAAGAACATTATTTATTCTTATCTCAGAAGAACATAAAAAAATCAACGAAAGATAAATGTTACAGGGTATGAGGCAAGAAAAGGTCTCCAACTACGCTAAATGCTGCTGCTAGAAAGCATCAGCGCTGATTTTCAGTTGGCCAGTGTATCAAGATTGGTTTTAAGTATTTTTGCTCTACGCCTACAATTTTCTTTCTCAGTAATGAATTACCCATTTCTTAGATAACCGATTTATTATCAACCATTACCATTATCAAATCGTTGTTTGTTTTATAACAGATCTAGAGTAGGCTTTGTATTTATTTGGTAATTATTACATGGCGTTATCAAAGCGATAATGTTTGTGTACCGGTACATAAGAACTAAATCACTTAATGCTTTAATGGTTGTTAAGTAAACAGATCATTTACCCAAACCCCCGCCACCTAAGCCCACCGTCACTAGTACTATATCCGCCAGCCCGGGGCCAAGCCTAGATCACAAACCGACACACATCAAACTTCTATTACTCTGTAGGGATAACACTATGTATGGCGCACACAGAAAATATTTTCCGACGATAAAGTGGACCTAATAATATCTTATGTCACCCATTTCTGCTTATTCCGAACAGACATACTCTAAGATAAGTAATGACTGCATAATAAGACAAAGTAGTAGCGTTTAAGGGAGAAGGCTTATGCCTAGCAGTGAGCCTAAAAGCTGATATTATAATGATAATGAACTGGGCCTCAAGTCTGCTAGAATGGTCGATCGTTGATTTCATAATTGTTGATTTTGACAAGTTTGGTAATCTGCTAACATAAAAGCATCACTATGACTTTCCAATGGTCGACCACTGACACTCCATTGAAATAAATGACCTGGACTTTTGGCCAGGCTTTGAACAAGAGAGAAATAAAAAAGAATGATGTTTGTGATTATTTGTTTAGCTAAAGTGATTAGTATATTATCTGTTTCTGTACTTATAGGTTATAATTATACCTGTTGTATAGTAGCAGTAGTGAGTAGTGAGCATGTTTGACGTTTAGAAGTCTAGTACACTGTTTACGATCGTATTTGTACACACTATACTTGAGTGTTTACCAACGCTTTACGGTTTGTATCGTGTTATTATTCCACTTGTAAATATATGAAGTTACGAAAAACATTAATTATTAATTCCACGAAGAGGTACCTAATACCAAGCAGTCACTTTTCATAATTGATTTGGTGAGACAAAAAAGAAATCTCCGCTGAAGAAATTAGACGTTATATTACTAAAAGTGCTCTAGTTAACATCACCTGGTTAACATCGATATCAACCTAATAATAGAAAAACATAGGCGCAATTACGTTATATACCTATAACGTGTGTACAATGTGTGTCCCACGGTTCCAAATCAAATGGAAGGTGTTTTATGTTTAAAGTTTATGCGAGTGTTAAACAGGAAAATAGCACGGATTTCCCGATGTACCACCGATACTTGGATAGCTACTGCCATAGGTGGTCACTACCAAAGATACCTTAAATTACTGGATGCTAGAATAAACTTCTTAATCTACCTATATATTCATACTAAAGAATATATATTATAAACGTGAAAGTAACTGCCTGTTTGATCGTCTTCACGACTAAACCGCTGGAAAGGACATAGGCTACTTAACGCGGGCAAAGCCGCGGGCAATAGCTAGATAACCTATTATAATTATCCCCGTGGAGTGCCAGGCCAGAATAGCACCTCCACATTTCGTCCCGAGGGTGTCGTAGGAGACGACTAATGGAAAATCCAGAAGATTGGCAAGAGCGTGTTCCGTAACTTCACCACGTATACTACGATCCACAAGCCGCTTGCCAAGCGTGAGGATTATAGCAAACCCCTAAGGGGGAGGCCTTTGTTCATCAGAGGACGTCTGCCAGCCGATGATAATGAACCGATAAGAATACGTTTCTAGAATAATGCCATTTAGTACCGGATTAATTCTTCTCTGTGCGTCAAATCTAGGTAATAGGTAGAACTTCTCATAATTATCTTAATCCATGACGCATTTGCGTAGCCATTTGATTTGCATTATTATCATACTGATGGTGAAAAGATACCAGTAAGGCAGGTGACCGGTTTATCACCGACTTAATACGACAGTTTAGATAAATACTATAAGAGACTAGTATTTAGAAACCTGCCCCCTTACCATGAACTCTTGAAGCAGTACAGTTTACGCTGTGAAAGCGAGACACTGCATTACACAGCACGTAGCAACGTCCCTCTTCCACATCGTAAACTGACCTGCTTTAAGAGTAAATGGTAAGGGGCTGGTTCTTGTACGTGCACTTGTAGTCGACGAACAGGATTTTGTGGGTAGAACTATGACCTACTAAGTAGTACAACATGTTCTCCTTTTTAATATCTAATAAGATGCAGTTACATTACATCTACGCAATTTTATGTACCTACCTACCTATACATATAATAAATCTGTAGACGAGACGATTCTGTACATACAATGTATTTATCTGGTTGTACTCACGTCGATATTCGGGAATGTCCGACTAGTTTCGGACTCTAACGGAGCCCTTATTCATGAGCAGGTGACGCGGCGGGGTCGCGAGCCGAACTGAATAGATAATATGGATAACACTCACGAAAGTTATTATAGTACAATGTATTTACACAGAAACTTGTGAGGACGTTTAAGAGGAGATAGAACCCATTTTAAATAAGGCTCGTGCAGTTTGTTCAAGCGAAGAAGGTTAACACCAGTAAACAGTGTTAGATATTGTACACCCTTTTTTACATTTTATCTTAATCCTATGCCAGCGGTATAGAAGAGAAAATCTGTTGAATAATATTGAATTAAATGACTGCCTCGTTGGTCTAGTGGTTGCTAAGCGCAACTGCTGAGCACGAGGTCCTGGGTTCGAATCCCGGGTCGGGCAAAGTGTTACTGGGTTTTTCCATTAGGTAATTCTCAGTAGCAGCGCGGAGTCTGGATTTGTGCCCGGTCGATGGCAATAAGCTCGCCCCCTATTACATTGGGACCGAAAAACATAACTGGCGAAATGTGGGTGTACTATATGTGCACCTACCCCTTCGGGAAAAACAGGCGTGATGTTATGTATGTTATGTTTATGTTAAATGCACAGTTGGTAAACATGTTTCTTCCGCTGCGTTAGTCCGTCTCAACCTTTTTGAAGTTTTGACCGCTGCTTTAGTGAATAATACCGCAACGATTGGTACTCTATGTAAGTAAATATTATATATAAGTATGTAAACATGCGGTACTTCAAGACGGCTCCACATTGACGTCATCAGGCTCTAATTGATAAAGACTTTTCCGCTGTGTCATGTTTTTTTCTGATGTTTATCTCATAAGCCGTGTTATATTACTGATTTTAAAAAGATAGGTGTATAGCTTTTATTGTAATAAATAGTTATATCCCTACTAATATTATAAAAGCGAAAGTATGTATGGATGTTTGTTACTCTTTCACGTAAAAACGACTGATTGGATTTTAATGAAATTTCATATGGAGGTACCTGACACCCTGGATTAACACATAGGCTTTTTATTCCAAAAAAATTAAGCAGGTAACACCGCGGAACGCAGCTAGTATAATATAAATAGCTATTTTGTCTTTATTGCATAGTTAAAAAGCAAACTAGACTTTCTCAGTACCCATAAATAAATAGCGAGATATAATTCAAAAATAATAAATAAGTATCTACACATAAAATCGATACGATAGGGAGTGGGATGTGCTAAGAAGTTATTCATAACGAGGTTTATGAACCCACACGTACTGCTCTGACTGCAGGCCCTTTAAAAGGTCTCGCCAAATGACCGGTTATGCAGTCATAAATCCCCTTACAGTTAGCTGCGAGAGACATTCGATTACTTCTGCCCGACCTGACCATCCTTAACCCTTTCCCAGAGTAATGACCCACCGATGGGGCATAACTATTGTTTTACTATTGTGTCTGATTCACGCACAGTCAAAGAGTTAAAGATCCCTTTAATATGTTAGCTAGTGAGCTAACATATGGCGAACTTGGCCGTGTATTTGGTACAATAAAACCACCGACGCGATTAAAAATAATCTTTTCGTAAATAACGTACTTCCTTGAATAAGATAGGTTGGTAGTTTTGAATAATAGGTTGGTAGTTATTTCAGTAATTTTTTGTTGGCAGTGATAGCCGAGTGGTATGACCGTTGGACTGTCAAGTCAAAGGTCGCAAGTACAAACTCCTCATCAATGTCTTTTCGAATTCATGTGAGTACTATACATTAGTTCAGTTGTTAAAAATGGTGAAGGAAAACATCGTAAGGAAACCGGCACATCTGAGATTTTTCAACGGTGTGTAAAGGCATGTCAGAGGCCTACATGTGGATTAAACTCAGACACCAGCCATACGTTGGTCATCAACCATAAGATAAGAAAAAGAAGAAGTAATTAACTAATGTACTGTTTATTTTTTAGTACATAATTGTGTGATAAAATGTTGGTGCTTGTTACACGTAAAAAGTCACGTATTGTTAATTTATTTAAACAGTCGAAATAAAAGAAACAATTAGGACGTTATTCTCTGGTATAACTGGTGTTATGTAAATATGCAGTGCTTTATTTGATTAATTAGTAGATTTATAATTTAAGTTTTTAATCTATGTAGCTATGTATTTGATGTTTGTACCACCGGCGCTACGTCTTGTTATAAACTTCTTTTTTAATGAGCCTACGTATTATGAAACTCACTGAATGTGATCAAGCAAAGGGACCTCAATGTTGTGAATCATTGAGGGAGCAGAAAAAAGAATGCATTAAAAACCCAAGTCTGCCAACTGGCCTTACCAGCTGCGTTGTAAAAGATTATATGATAGATAAGCTGTTGCTCCATGTAGTATGAAATTCAGCTAAAATTACTATTTACCTCCATTTCAATCATTTCATCACATTCCAAGTTGTCTCAACTGATGGTAACGCCACTCAGGTCCCCAAGATACAAGCACCGGCTAGTTTGGGAACTGCTGACCTATATGTAATTAGGCTTTATAATAAATAAATGGTTTTATTATTATTATACTACTATTTGGCTTGACGTTTCGACCAGGTTGCACCGGCCTTGGTCGCAAACGTACTGAAGATGCAGTTTCATGGCACCGTACATGAAGTACCCAGATGATTTTTCACCTACGCCCAATTCTTTAATTACCCGACACGCTACACTGACCGTCTCCGTATTCCGAACGTTAACCGACATTGCAGAAAGATGAGGTTGTGTTAAACCAGCAATCACTAGATACCAAAATGGCATAGTTAGTAGCCATCTTCCCGAATGAAATTTGGTTGTGACACCGCATCTTCAATCTCCTTGCGACCACGGACGATGCAACCTGGTCGAAACGTCAAGCCAAATAAATGCATGAGTTCACGTTAATTCCCACGTCGTAATTTTATTATACTCATGCAACGCAATAGCTTAAAAGTATTCAGTTAGTTCCGGATAGACTAGAAAACCCCACACGGTTTGAAAAAGGCTGAGTAAGAAGATGGATCTTTCAGGCACAAAACAATATCAAACGTTGGTCCACTTGTTTTATAGTTGTGTTAATTATATTCATAACTACGAATACCTACATGTACATTTCACATACTAATACATTCCTATTGACCTACATTCGACTAGCAAATATGCAAAACAATGTAGACAGCAATCATTCATTCGTACGCAATTGATAATATAGACATAATCGGCTTTGATTACGTCTAAAAATGATCCAAAGTCCTTTCTGCTATCTTGAGATATTGATAACAGTTTATCTTTAATCACACCCCTACGAGCTATGAAGTATGTAGATAGAATAATTTATGATATTTTTTGCAGATAAATCTACCTACATGCGGATAAATCTATACGCTAATGCATTAAGATAAAATTGCTAATTAGTTGATATTAAATGTAGGTAGGTAGTGTACTTACCGACCTATGATTGTCCTGGCTGGCTGACTGCGAACGCGAGAAGATTTCTTATTAGAAAATCTATCATCATCGTCATCAGCGGGAAGACATCCACCGTTGAACAAAGGTCTCCCCCTTAGAACGTCACTAAGAAAATCTATACTTGTCAGAAATTTTCATTACAATCACGCTTGCAAGCTTTGGTGGTAGGCAGCGATGTTTTTTGACAAGTATAGATTTTCTTAGTGGCATAGGCCCCTTTTCGCACCGGTGCGCTGTGCACGGTGGTGGGCCGTCAGCAGACCATTTATTTATCAAATTGCAAGTTAATGACTTTGACACTCACTCGAAAGTATTTAGATAGTCATTAGGTAACTACCTCATGGTTAATTAAAATAGAGATAAAATTATCAAACAGTTGAACAGTTTTTACCATACTTTTACCTTTTAGTATGTAAATAATTACCTATGTAATGTATGTATATTACTATTCAGTGTGTACTAGGTATTTTTGTTGCTTATTTGAATCAGTAGGTATGTATTACCTATCTTGTTCTTTCACCCTTCGTGCGCGAGTCCGACTCGCACTTGGCCGGTTTTTTTAATAAACGCCGCCCCACCCTAAGAATGTCTCCTGTATCGTGGGTACGTTTCACAAACATTAAATATTAGATCAGGGACAAACATCTGCAGATTACATACATTTTTGTCCCGTGCGAGGATTGAACCCGAACCCCTTAGCGCAGCAGTCTAATCTTTTAGCCTTTGTGCCAGTCAGGTCGCCAAAAAAAGGTTGCTATAAAGGTTGTATTTTTTTTGTCAGGATATAGACTAGCTACATATGTAGCTAGTCTGACAAAAAAAATATGCACGTAGTTACCTACTTTGGTAAGTAGTAATAGAGGTTATCACAAAGACCCAACAGAGAGACTCAGAAATATTTAACTCGATATAAATGTGTAGTAAGTTATTTAGGTATATTCTTTTTGTTACAATTTTATTGTCACTTCAAAGTATTATTGTACAACTTAATTCTAATAGAAATAAAAACAATATATGTATACAAAAATTAATAGTTAAAAAGCATCAAAGTATTCCTCCTCATCGTTGTCAAAAGGTAACGTGTCCAGAAGACTGGCGGCATTGCCACGTTGAATGGCAATGCTGATTCTTTGACCCAAAAATATACCAGCCCTCTGATCACGCGATGAATTGACTTAACGTTTTACTAGATAAGTTAAGTAGATATATTAAAAACACGATATAGGTAAATGTGATAATGTAATGATTGTAACAGAGACCGAAAAATGCGGAATACCTACCTGTCCTAACTAATGTAATGTTAACAACACAAATGGGTAGTTTATGCATAAAACTAATTCATTATTCTACACTATATTTGAAACAATAGATGAACCTGTGAACTCTGAAATAGGAACAGACAGTATACACTATTATTAGGTACCTACTACATACGATACCTAAGTGAATTAATGGTAATGCACCAGTTCTAACATTTGTTTACAAAGCTGTCTAATTTATTATAATTTTAGAAATTAGAATAATCTTCTTTGTTGATCTAGTGGTCGCTAAGCGCAACTGTTGGGCATAAGGCCCTGATAGTGTTCTTGGGATTTTTCATTAGGTAATTCTCAGTAACAGGAGTCTGGATTTATGCCCGGTTGATGGCAATGGGTTCGCCACCACATTGGGACCTGTAACATAACTGGCGAAATATGGGTGTTGGTACTATACATAGATACCTACACCTCTGCCTCTTCAGGGAATGTAGGCGTGATGTTATGTGTGTGGACTAATAATTTCAGTTAAACATATGCATAATAACTTGATAAACGATAGGTAAATTGGTCAGACTTAGTTGGCAGAGAGTTTTTTTTTATAAAAAGACATTTGTAAGTTTGTGTTTATGTGTGTGTGTGTGTGTGAACGGAAAATAGCACGTCACGCATAAACCCCAAAGTGCGGCGTAGACTATTCTAGAAATAAGATTAACTACTTATCTGAATCCTTATTTTTGGATAACAAGAATACAAGTAAAAGATACCGTAGGCATTAGACACCTATAATATTATTAGATAGCTCTTAATAGATAAATCTAGATTTACCCTACCTTCCTACCTGCCTATTACCTACATGACATTACCAGAAAACTAAAGTAATTACTAGCTAGCTAGGTACCTACATAGGTACTATTATGTTAGGCGCCAGAATTTTCTGACTGAAACGAAACACCGAAAGAAAGTCAGTAATATTTAGCTATGAGTAATGCCTACCTTAAATTCGGACCGGGTAGAATTTTTATCTGCCGAATTAACCTTAGATTATCGAATTAACAATGTTTAATTATCTATTAATTAGTCAGCATGTAGCAAGTCTAAAGAGGGAACCGTAGTACGTCAGTAGCTACACGGACAAATAAAGTAGTTCGTTACGACTATCGATGAGTTAGTAGTTAGATTCGTTATAATTCGATCGTGTTATGTCGCCGGCACCAAGGCTGTGGGTATAGCACGGCTTTGTTTTGAGTCGCGTTCATATCTCGCAACGACGCGCAATCGGCTATACGTTCACCGCGCTCCCGCGATTAATACATTTTACCTTCTTTACAAAAAAGATCAATAAAAATGTACTCCATCGCTGAGGTTACATTGGCTTTCGTTGTCCTCTATCTCTTTTCGTTCCTGTTCGAAGTGGTGACAGGCCTAGTTGTTTAAACTCAATGGATTTCTGATTTACTTTCCAAAATGTGATAATTTAAGTTAAGTTAGGTGTTTAGCTAGTTCGTAAGTTAATTAGTCATTATATCAATGCAATTTAGGTGTAATAAATTAGGTATTATTTATTTATGTACAATATTATTAAACAATAAATACGTCGAGAATCTGAACAGACTGCAGGAACTATTAAAAGAAGCACTTAGGTAAGTGTTTTGTTTTTGTTAATATTAATTGTAAGTAATTTTAATTAAAGTGACGTAAAGACAAGTGAGTTATTTATGTTGTAGGTTTTAGATTATCCTGAAGATGTAATTATTACCATGAGATCCGCGATAACGTTTAGATTTATTCATATTTCGCGCCATTCATGCTACGCAAGCTAAATTAATGACGCACTGCGACTCGTTTTAGTTCGGTCCTGTCGCTTGAAGAGAATGTCATTGGTACCATTGGTATACGTTCTGAACTGCGATATTATTTTAGAACTTTCCTACATTTTAATAACTTTTGTTTAATAGAGTTGCGTCTTTTATAAGAATTATCATAATATATTATTATATAGTTAGAAAAATAAATACTCATTTTTTTATTATCTCATCTGCGAGTTTAAAACAAAATTAGTTACGTCAAGTTTAAAAATTAACACTGTCAAAAACAGCTGTGTGTGTTTTCCTACTTTCTGTATTAAAAATCTATAAATGTAAATAAAAATAGAAAAATCAAAATGAAATTTACTAAATTATATCGCCCATTATGTTACAAGTGTATGAAAATATCGGCACGCGGGTTTTCTATGTTTACGGACAAACAGTGGCAAAGTGTAGTTGGTCTTGAAGTTCATGCTCAGTTAAAAACAGAATCAAAACTATTTTCCGGAGCTCAGAACACTTTTGGGGGTGTAGTGAATAACTGTGTATCTCTATTCGATGCTGGTGTCCCTGGTACATTGCCAGTGCTCAACAGAAAATGCGTTGAACTAGGTATAATGACCGCTTTAGCGCTGTCTTGTAAAATCAATGAAGTGTCGACGTTCGATAGAAAGCACTACTTTTACGCTGATCTACCAACTGGTTATCAAATCACACAGCAAAGAGCTCCACTTGCTAGCGATGGCGTTCTTAACTTCCAGGTTGGTTGTTAGCTAAATAACCTCTAAATAGTGCATCAATATTGTGTACTGTATAATGTAGATTATGGAGGTAAGGAAGGATGCATACATTGTTACAATAAAACTTACTTGTCCATTGCCTCAGCGACCCAAATTAGAACTTGGCCTCTGATAAGAGAGTTCTCCATCTATTCCAGTCCTTCGTGATATCTCGCCTAAACTATTAACTCTTAAATAATATCAGTACTAACACAGTAATTTGTGTTGATTCCAGGTATTTACTCCAGGATTCCACAAGGAACCATATAGAAAAAGTTCAAAGATCAAACAAATCCAGCTGGAACAAGACAGTGGGAAGTCATTACATGACCCTGAACTTAGACGCAGTCTCATTGACCTCAACAGAGCTGGAGTCCCACTTATTGAACTCGTGTTTGAACCCGACTTAGAGGTAAATATTGAATGATTAGATACATATTATAATAACTCACCGGTATTACCCGAAGGACTGCCATATGACACCAGTCTACCGGGGAATCACCGAGGGCTTCACATTTAGCAGTCGCACTTTGCTAGACCAATATAGCGGGCAAGGTAGATTTGATTGAATTGTTGTTATTTTGTTTGTGTAGGTAACTAGCATATACCCAGGACTTCGTCCCTGCAGATTTCAATTTAAAAACCTGTACACAGCACCATAAAGCAGCAAACTATTGAAATACAAACTTGTGCAATATGCGCATCACGATAATCATTATCTTTTGAAATCAATTTCATACATTTATTATTAGTATTATAAGATATTTTTAGTTTTGTAACACATTAAGAAACAAGAAATATGTTGAAAATGCATTAGATTTGCATGAATTAGCTGAGTGACCTTAGAATCAATTAATATTAAATACACAAAGTAAAATATTCAATTGCCAAATTTGTATGCAGTATAATTTCAATTAATGAATAATACATTTGTTTAAATCATGTTTAATTATAAAGTAAATGTAGTGTATTTGCAAGCATTGTTTGTGTTACCTACTCATGGCCAAAGGTTATGGGTCAAGTTTGTAGTGACTACCTCATTGGTCTAGTGGTTGCTAAGCGCGACTGCTGAGCAAGAGGTCCTGGGTTTGAATCCAGTTGCAGCACGGAGTCTGGATTTGTGCCCAGTTGATGGCAATAGGCTCGCCCCCTATTACATTGAGACCTAAAAAAACATACTGGCGAAATGTGGGTGTACCATATGTGCACCTCTGCCTACCCCTTCGGGGAATACAGGCGTGATGTTATGTTTATGTTTGTAGTCAGATGCATATTTATTTATATTTATTTATTTATATATACTTTATTGTACACCAATTTACAATGAGTAAAAGAACGCAGACTTAAAATTATGTTACATATTGCACAATTCCCCACCATACTCTACTAATTGTTATAGGTACTCACTTTTATAGGGTAGGGCTTTTGCCATTTCCTGGACTCACCTCAGAAACCAAGACCTGTAATAAGTCCTTATATCATCATCATCAACTGGAAGACCTCCACTGTTGAACAAAGACGGAAGGTCTTTGTTCGGATGGTATTATTGTAATTTCTTGTTGTTACTGTTGTTGTTTGACAGTCTCCAAATAAAATTATAATATACCTATAAAACGTTACGCCTTTTTTCAGTAGGATAGGCAGATACCCCGGATTTCCATTAAACCTCATAATGCGTGTCTAATCATGATTATAAGTTTACTGCAAAACTTAGTATTATATCTATTAAGATTAAAATATTAATGTGTAAAGATTAGCATTGTATTAGCATGAATCTGACGTACCTACTTAATCCTACGCATGTTCTGACGTCAGCCGCCATTTGATCCTCAAATTATTATTTGATTACTACTGTTGAAAATATTTTTACATCTTTATACATATAAAAATTGTATTTGGTGTTGTTCGTTAGTCTCGCTAATACTTGAGAACGGCTGGGCCGATTTCATTAATTTTGGTTTTGAAATATTCGTGGAAATCCAGGGAAGGTTTAGAAGGTCAGAAGGCGGTACGAAGTTCGTCGGGACAGCTAGTCTAACATAAATTCGTACGTGACTGCTTTATCTTGACTTTGCAAAGTTAATGTTGGCAAAGAATTTTATGGTAATTTTATAGTTGTTTAGTTATTGATAATAGTATTATGTTCATATTATTAGACTTTAGTTTAAATGTATGTAGGTAATCATCACCATTTCCGCGCGTTATCACCCACTGCCGGGTATAGATATTCCTTTTCTTTACAGTATACTTAGAGCAAATAAATATGTAAACACTGAGCATTAAATTTTAAGACAAATTATGATCAGATTTATGTAATTACATAGATAAGGATTCCACTTAATTTTGAATAAAAAGATTGGATGATGACGCACATTTCTCAACAATTATGAACTGTAGATTTTATTTTGTAATTTTCGGTAAACTTACAGGTAAACAGTCATACTCTAATATATTTTGAAATAACAAGACTGGCCAATGACAAGTTTTCACTGATAGGTAAACTAATAATTATAATGTACAAGATAAACAGTAAGTATACAACTGGCTAATTTGGCTGTGAAAGATTAAGTAGTGGTTACAAGGAGTAGTTGACTGGGCATACCACCTTACATTTAATTACTTTCATTTACCTGAAGGTCATGGCAAGATATTTATAATATATGTTGTGTTTGTTATTTCCAGGATGGTGAGGAAGCGGCGGCACTCGTGAAGGAACTGGTGCTGATTGTGCAGCGCCTCGGAACATGTTCGGGCCGCATGGAGGAGGGCGCCCTCAGGGTCGACGCCAACGTGTCGCTGCGCCGGCCCGGAGACCCGCTGTCCACCCGCACTGAGGTAACACTCATACATACATAAGTAATTCTGTATCTATACGTGAAGAGAATTCTGTACAACCGATGATCGATTTTTGACCACTGGGCGACTACTAGTACTTGTAAATTGTGGGCAGAACACCATCTCTTCACCTGGGTGAGGTGAAGAGAATAAGAATATTTAGAAAGAAAGTAAAAAATATTTATTTGACTCAACACGGGAACAGTCAACAACTTAGTGTACTTAAAATTAAATTATTCATTCTAATTCTATTCTAAAATTAAAATAAACCTAAGTTACGACTTTCTACTGCAGTTGCGCCAAAACGGCCCCAGATCGTCATTAATACGAAGCAACTAGTGCCTGGCGCTGGTTTCCAACTGGGCCTTTAGGTAGTTACTGATAGTCGTTTTAGATTATTACAATTACTGTAATTAAACATTCAACAACAACTTTGAAACGATCTTTTGAATGTTCATCTTATAATCTTAATTAACCATATTTATATTACTATGTAGGTAGGTAGTCTTAGGCTGAGTTCAGAATCGGCCGAGTACGTTCGTCGTCTAGCTCGTGCCAAGCTCCGTTCTTGGCATTTTTTTAATACTCTTCGTACTGCATGTCCCAAATGTGTTCGTTTCTCCACTTCGTCGATGTATGGCTCGGTGTGTAAGCGATCCATTGTCACTGTACAATACGCGCGGCTTTCACGAGTTCTATTCCAAACCGAATCCGTCGTGTTGTATTTAATTAAAACAAATTTTTTTGAAGCTACATACCTACCTAATTAAATATATGAAGGGAAGTACATAAGTTAAAATAAATTACAGTAATTTAGGTACTGATATTTTAATTTGAATTTAATGATAATATCAACGGAATGCATTTCAAGCATCGCATCCCATTTGAATTTAAATATTTCTTAATGATTTCGGTTACGGCTCGGCAAATTTACATGATACCTACAATTACTGTGATGTCAGCGAAGTATGGTTATTAATATATATTTTACTTTTAAAACTTTCATTTGTGTTATCCATATTATTGACTAATTTTCCGGCTTTATACTCGTTTATTATTCAACTTAACCAATATAAATTTAGTTACAATGCAAGATCAATGTCTTGGATTTAGTTCTTTAGTAAGCCAAAAGCTTGTTAGTCTATAAATTAAATGTGAAACCATTCATGGCTATGTCATTTTATTTATTGCAAACATTCAGACGTAGTTAGGACCAATCAAATGAGTTAAAAATGTGGGTAAAAACCCATAGTAGGTTGTATTTTAAGCCCTTTGTAATTCGTAGTGTCAATATTAAAACCACTTTTAGCACATTTTCTTGCCGACAACCTGGTCTTTTTGAACACCACCAGAGAAAAAGCGAGACTTATTAGTCCTCCACCTAGATTGAAACCTATTGCTTGATTGTTACAGATAAAGAACATAGGGTCAGTGCGGGGCGTGGCGGGTGCGATCCGGCATGAAATCGACCGTCAAAAGACCATACTGAACAACGGAGGCCGCATCATCAACGAGACGCGCGCCTGGGACGCGGCCGCTCGAGTCACCATACCTATGAGGGACAAAGAGGTCGTGCAGGATTACAGGTAATTTATCTATTTAGTATCTTTTTAGTAGCCAGTTTCTGTGAAACAACTTAGTTAAACATTAATATGTTTGGGCTAACGTTTGGTGATCAAAACCTCCCACGTATTAAGATCAATAACTAGTAATAAAATCAACATTATCAACATGGCAACATTATCATTCGGTGCTTATTCGTACTAACTACGAAGGTCTTAGATTAACTTGGAAAGCATGACACTAAAATCACGTCAAGTTTATTGGTGTTTACGAAGCGAATCCTCAAAGCTTACATTTCATGGAGGTAATCTTATAAATTAAATTATTTTTTCCAACGCCCAAGTAAACGGCAGGTAGCTGGCGCAATAAAGGTTTTGGACATCCCATCCGAAGTAACTGCAAAGTAAAATTATGTTTATTAATGTTTCCGTATTTTTGTAGGTATATGCCGGAGCCAAACCTGCCCCCGCTCCGCGTGAACTTGAGGAACAAAGACGACCACAACGACATCCTGAGCGTGCCTTTAATCCAAGAAAAGATTCCTGAACTTCCAGAAGAAACGAGAAAGAAGCTCATAGAGAAGTTTGCGTTACGTCCAGAAATCGCCATACAGTTGGTCAATGAGCCCTGCCTGTTAAAATACTTCAATGATCTAACATATGACAAAACTAGAAATCCGACTAAAGTAGCCAATCTTTTAGTAAATGATCTTTTGACTGTACTTAATAAGAGAAAGTTAGATGTCAGTGACTCCTCCGTCACTGTCAAACAACTTAGAGAACTGACTGATATGCTTTTGAATAAAGACATTAACCTAGACATTTGTAGAATCGTTTTGGATGAACTTATTGTTATATCTGACTGTGATTTGTCAGCACGAAAGATAGTGCATGATAAAGGTTTGAAATTGACTAACAATGAAACAATAGTAACAAATTTATGCATGGACGTTATAAAAGATAACCCAAAGATTGTACAACAATACAAAAATGGTAAAACTAAAGTATTCAAAGCACTTTTAGGAAAAATATCTAAGTACTCCAATCATAAGATTGATATGTCTGTTGCGTCTAAGATTATGGAAGGGTTATTAAAAAAGTGATAATAAATTGATAAATTATTTATTTTTCTTTTATTTTTTACTTTGTATGTACTGCAGTAAATTAATAACTTTACAGGAAAGTTAAATGACGGTATTCGACGTGACATTATATACCACGTCCAGGCTTGACAACATTTATTTGCGTATATATATAATATTTGTCGAAGTTATCCTAATTGCCTAAACCCATAGGCTGCAAAAGGCCCAAACACACATACATACATACATTTGATTTGATTTGATACATTTGCACCTATACACCTATCGGTTCTTCTAATAGGAAAATACTAAAATAAGTGTGACCAGCTTGAATTGACAACAGTACCTAATGTAGACACTTGGGAAGATCAGGCCCTAAAATCCGTCAACGAAATCTAATGAGGACGGTTGCACCATATGCCTAATCTTTGATTTCGGCTACATAATATTAAGGTTAAACAAAGCAGCGATGCTAAGCTGCGGCTATAAATATATAGCGCATTCACCGACTTATTCTACACACCTACCTACCCAATTAACCTATAGGTGTAGTAGAATACAAAACTCATTTTGATAAATGAAGATAATACATGTTATAGCTAACACCCATTTTAAGTCAATTGACATCTTATTTTATGTTCTCGTAGCAATTGAGTCGAGTTGCCAATTATTCTGCCAGAGCTATTTTTTGACATGCAAACAACCGCGTCAGGCGTCAGGTTATTTTTTTATGGATAAGGGGGCTAGAGAGTAATTAGTAGGTATCAAGGTCTGTGGCTTCCCAAGGAACTTAAATAATGATATACATAAATCTGTTCTAGATAGGAAGGCGAGTTGTAAAAGACGACGGTATGGGCCTTATAAATGCCAAAAGGCTGGCTAAACTACCAGTACCTTGTGATGAGTGGCGATAGGCTATGAGGGTGTAGAGCTCAGACTAGGAACTACTAGGTATTTGAAATCTATGGTGTGAAGCCTTCTAATGGTGGACAACACGTCTTTCCAACCAGTAATTCGATCTGTCACAGTGACATAGATTTAGTAATTTCTTCTAATTGTAGTAGGAACTACTTGGTATATTAAATCTATGGTACCAATCTATGTCACTATGTCACCAAGTAGACCAATGTACAGTGGTCTACTTGGCTGGATTTTTAACCTGTGATTTTTGCACACGAATCTCGTCTACTAACCTAGCAGAATAAGACGCATCATTTGTTCTCTGGAATATAACTAAGTTGTATCTAATTTCCAGAGAGGCCGAGACTATGAATAGGATATTTGTTACGATGATCGATCATGGACATCCCTTTCGTCTCATCTCACAAGATTGTATATTTTAAATAAACCTATCCTGTTATGTATAAAAAAGAGAAATATTTCACCGCGCATCTTTACAATGACAACATCCAATTTATTTACATACGCACTTGGTATGCAGTGCGAGCGAAGGTTGTTTGTTGACGGTACTTGTTGATGCGCGCCCAGAATACAACACTGTAACCGACAGGGTTGTACCCTGCAGGTGAAAAGGATAATAGTATAAGTACCTATTTACTTATATAGTAGTAGTAGTAGGTATTTACCTACAAAAGTTGGGCTGCGAGAACGCCGTTTGCTCGGCATTGCAAGAATAAATACTCTGGTTGAGTCTTTAATCAGGTAGATTCATAATTAATTAGGTGCAAGGACCGTAAGTATGTAGGTAGACCGCAGCGACTTTTATTTTTTTTTATTGTGGCTCCTTTTTTCCTTAATCGTGATCAAGTAGTAAACGGCCAGAATCGAAATAACTGGATGACACTACCTAATATTGGCGTACTAACACTACCTGTAATAGCACTACCTAATACTCCCAACCTACTCAATGAACGGAATTAGAAACAATAGAGTGGAAAACTAAAGATGACCTGTGCAAAAAAAGCTTATCCATTCCCTTAAAGACATGAAATGCTCATATACCTAAAGGTTCCTAGATGAAGATTTACAAAACCACAAGTAAAATTCGAATAACATTTTGAACTGCGTAAATATTATATGCATAGTGACACGATATGCTACTTATGGATTTGTTAAAAAATCCCTTAAATTAATAATCACAAATGTGGCATTAACATACAGAGAATAAAAAGAAGGAGAATAACTATAGAATACTATAACAAAATAATAGCACCTAAATCTACTGAGTAAAAGATTTACAAGAAAGTACAAGACGTACGGTTGACAACCCTAACGATATTGTTAAAAGGCATAAATCTATCGTAACAATTAGGCACAAAACGGACGACATTGCAAAACGCGGCCTTGCCTGCTCTATCGTTGGCTACCAGCACTTCATTCAGCTCAGAGTAATCAACGACTTCGATCAATCACAATGTGGAAGCAAACAATTACTTTTACCGTTACCGTTACCATTGTGCTGGGAACCCAAGATGTGCCTGGTATTCATAGAGAAGTGAGCCACGAAGCGCGTAGCATGGGGTTTAAGGTCATCTACGGAGACGAAGATATCACTTTTATCAATCAGGTGGTGTCAGAAGCAGAAAAAAATGATGGCTTGAAGAGCAAATATAGTTTAAAGGAAACCATACAGCCGCTGCCTGCTGTTGATGTGAAATGCTTGATGTCCGTGGATCGATACTGTACTAAGGAGATGGGGGCTATAAAAAGTAAGTACATACTTAAACATAGAGATAGTGCTACGAGTTAGATACACTTTAATAGTTCAGATATTGTTTAATGAGGTTGTTTACAATTCAGAGAGTAGAAGCAGAAATAATTATGTGAAGAGGACAAAACTAAATTTTTGAAAAGCATTTTTTTAAATCCACTCTAGATAGACCAACGGTCATCTAGGTTTTTTTACTTTAAATTTTTATAATTCACCTGATAATAACGATGACTTCTAACGTCAATGTATAAACCCGCAACATATAATAAGTAGATTAGATAGGTTGGGCTTTACCCTGTTGTCACATTAATTTTTGGATGTAGGTATCTTACTTTCGCCGTGTGGATCCGGCTTAGAATTGACCACCCCCATTCCTGCCGTGGGTGTCGTAAGGGAAAATCCAGACGACAGGCAGCAGCGTCTTACGTAACTTGACCACTAATACTGCGATCCTCAAGCCGCTTGCCATGCGTGGGGATTATGGCAACCCTCTCCCCCCCTTGTATGTATGTAGGAGGCCTTTGTTCAACAGTGGACGTCTTCCGACTGATGACGATATCTTACTTTGCTCTCAGGTGTTTTAATCCAAGCAGTCAAAGAGGATTGTGCGAAATGTACCACGAAACAGAAAGATGAAGCCGGAAAAGTAATTGCGTCGATGATGGCCCATGACCCAGTCGCGTGGAAGCTCTTCCTCACCAGGTACGACGGCCTCAGTAAAGTTCAGAGGATACTAGGATAGAAAGGACAATAGTCAACAATACTATAGAAAATTGAAAGTAAGTTATCAGTAGAAGTAGTCAAGGCTTTCTTGATTGTTCCTATTGCTGACCCTATTTTGCATATAGTGATAGAATTTATGGTATACAAAATGGCTCTTACAATCGACACAGAGAGTATTATATTAAATGATAATACCTAAATGTGCAGTTAAGAAAACACAAAATAAGAATCCATTTCTCGCTTCAAAAAGAAAATTGCCTAATGTTGTTGTAGATCTGCACTCCAAATAAAGCCAAAAGAAGAGCCTGTGAAACGAGAAGAACTTCATTTCAGGCTTATAGGAGAGCCTGAAGAAGTGGTGCGATCCGCTAGGAATAGATACACCATGCCCGGTTTCAATGTTAGGGTCAAAAGATATATGGCAGAAAAGATACCGTAGTTTTACATAGCTTATTCCATAAACATTGTACATTTAATTTAATTTGCCGTTTGAATAAAAAAGTTAAGAAAATTACGTTGGTTTTGATTGTTACATCACACTATCATACTTCACACTAATATTATAAAGGCCAAAGTTTGTAGGTGTGTTTGTATGTTTAATACCTCTTCACGCTCAAACGGCTTGACTGATTTTGATGAAATTTTATATGGAGGTGAAGGACACCCTGGATTAAGACATAGGCTACTTTTATTCCAAAAAATGTAGCGAGTAATACCGGGGGGCGCAGCTGGTAAGAAATAAATATGACAAAAGTTGTACCAAGACTTTAATACATAACGGCTTCCTAAAATTCATTTCATATTAGTACTTTATATTTTTAATTTTCTGTCGGTTTATGTAGAGACACGCCCGTTGTTTCTATTCTTTAGATTTATTATTTTTTGTTTCATCTGTTGTCGTCACATTTGTTTGCTGGTTTTCCTCTAATTGTTTACTTGATAAATACTTCGTTTTGTAGCTGCCATCAGCATTGTACCTGAAATTATCACAACACTAAAGATCCGAAATCAGTGTTGAAAGTGACAAACTTTTGTCACAAAAAGGAATTTCCGTGTAACAGTGAACTTGACTCTTCAATACCTACTTAATTTAAAAAGTACCTACCTAGTAACAAAGTCATTTATTTTTTTTATGGTTGTACTATTAGCTAGCTGTGTGTATCCGGCCTAGAATTGACCACCCCCTTTCCTCCCGTGCGTGGCGTAAGAGCCGACTAAGGAAAAATCCAGAGGATTGTCTTTTGTAATTTTACCACCAATACTGCGATCTCTAAGCCGCTTGCCTAGCCTGGGGATTATGGCAACCCCCCGCCTTTATTCAACAGTGGATGTCTTCTGGCTGATAATGATGATGTACTAATAATAAACAATAATAAACACATGTTGTCTACTTATGTGGTTGGAGAACTTACTTTTCTTCTAGCTTAGTCCAGTCATCAGGTCTATGATCGATGATGTAGTGCATGACTCGATCAGCTCCCTCGCGCTGTCTCTCACTGCACTTTCCACACTCATTTTCTATAGCGTCCGGAAGATTTACTGGAATATTATATAATTATATAATGTATTTCAAGAATAGTAATTGTTGAGAAACTGCTAATTAGCTATCGCAGTCTAAAGAGTTCTGTGTTGGATTATAGTACGTTATCGGCTGCAGGTTTGCATATTCTTTTTTTTTCTTTATATTTCTTTCGAACTTGTCTCTCGCAGTTAGCTCTGAGGGAGCTCTTACTGCTTAACCGGTCGTTTGGCGAGACCTAATAAAAGGCCACCAGCCAGGATATTCTGCAGTACTAGCAACTACCTTTATATAGAAATAGGCTCGCCATGTGTTACGATGGATGTATACTGTATACTGTCTAACAAACTATGACACAACACACTTTAGCCTATACGTTCGAGGATTCGACTTTCAAGGACTATAGGTAAATTATTTATGATATAAATTACAAAAGATTTCTCAAAAGCCTTCAATATACCATACTCCAAAGTCCGAAGCGTAGGTACACACAATAATTTACGCAGTAAACTTTTTACACCTACGCCTTTAGTTTTAATGTGTGAACAAAGGTCACTTACGTTTCAACTCTTTACCGTCTGGCGTGCAAGGTCCTTGTTCCAGCAGACAGTTCACGTAGCCAGTGAGCAGGCGCTCGTTCGTCAGGATCTCGTCCAGGTTAATACCATCGTACTTAGTAGTGTATGTCGAAGTCTCCGTCGCGTTGTTCTGAATTGTCAAGTATACTAGCACCAACATGCTTAATGCTATGTACTTCATTATTCCTGTAATGATCAATCATTATAATTATCGCAAGCTTTTTGTTTTCCTCTTTTAGTATCATTTTCCCTCATAATAATGTGCTTGCGATGGAGGTATATCATTGTGCACATTCACAGTCATCGATTTCACCAAAAACAAATCCGAAGTATTTTACCCGCATATTATTTGCTCCAATAGAATACAGTATCGAGTGCCTATACTAAAACAATCTGCAACTAAAGCACTTGAGAAATAAAGCATGTTGCGTACAGGCGCTCTTTGAATACTAATCGTTGTTGTACCTTGCGTTGAAATTGTTTCGCGGTTATTTATGTCAGGCGCTTGTTTAATGTTTCTTGTTCTCTCTTGTTCAATTAGTAGAGCAACTGTTGATGACAACTCTAAAGGAAATAATAATTTGCAGGATATTTATTTTATATACTATGAGTACTACTATTAGGACCTAAACTCTATTTAATATTTTCCTATACTCTAAAACCGTTAGGTAAATTTTCTTCAACTTACCAAGTTCCGCTAGAAGACAGACCCGGTTTTGTCTACCGAAACTATGAATACTAAGTGAGTTCAGGAAGTTAGCCTTTTATATGTTAGTAGTAAATAGCCTAACGATGGTAAATCAGATATTGTTATCTAAAATTGTTGAATAAACTCAGTTTAATAACGTAATTGACTTGATAGATTTGTGGAGGCTAGTAAAGATACATACAAATACATGCATAGTTATTTGTGTTTCACTACGAAGAAATTAGTTTAAAACTCATCACGCACATCACCACCTGGACAAGAGACGCTCAAGATAAAGAGGTTTGGCAGAGAAAAAGAGTGGCCTATACCCAGCAGTAGGTGATACAGGGCTAAAATGATGAAGATACTAATAGACGGTAGGTATCAACTTTATCTTCATATTGGTATGTGCTAATTTTCCGGAAATATTTTCATTCTCAGCTGTCCTAGAGATTAGGCAGTCAAAAAGGATGGTAAAAAGATTGACCAATCAGCGTGAGTCGGAGATACTTAAGTATCGTTATTTTTGGATGATTTTCTATATCAACATAATATTAATATTGTATTAGCTGTGGCTATTGTATCTACTTACTTAGTATGTTTCTACCATAAGGTAGTTCAACAGGTAATTTTTAGTTACCCAGATAAATACCTACAATTGACAATAAATAAAGCCATAAATATATGACGATAATGTCATTCTTGAATCATAAGCCATTGTCTATTGTTGCAGTAGATTCCTGGTAGTTCATGCATCTCAATACTATTTCTTACATTAGCACTTGTGATTAATGTACCAGGCAACTAGTTCAACTTTATAACGCAGTAATCAAACATGCAAATATCAATGTAGATCAAGCTGCTTCACAATTCTGAGTAAATTGTATTAGTACTACCTAGTGCGTCAATTCCTTTTAAAAGCAGACAATTATTTTATTATTTATACACATATTAATTAATTCAATCTTCAGAAGGAGGTACAAAAACGACCATTTTTTATACTTCTAGTTATAATGTTTACGTCAGGATAATTATGATTTCTGGTTCTACAGTTTGGTCTAGGCAAAACTAGTTAGACCCGTACTTGAATTTCACCGTTAACACTATCACGATGACATCAGTCCATGAGTTTAATGCTGTGCACACACAATAAGCCTGTTATGATAGTTTAAAGTGAATCGAAGTTGTGGTCACACCAGAGTGTGACCCAGGGTTCTAGTGTGGCGACATGCTCAAAAAGGGAGGCTTTTGCCCATCAGTGCGTGGAGTCGGGTTGTTGATTAGAACTGATAAACTTAACATAACATTCAGTAGCAAACAGGGGAAATTTGAGGCATGGTCAAAATAATTTAATGACTCTTTCTCACATACTTGAGTCTTGGTTCACTATGAATGATGATAAATGATGCTAAATTGAACAATACTTACATAGGAATTAGTAAGTATATATTTGAAAATAAGGCTTAATACAAAATGGTGAACATAAATAAGATTCTATACTTTTTCTTCTTATGTTTTCTAGGACTTTTTAAATCAGTCAATGTACCTATCTGATTTTTTGTCAATTTCAAAATTGGTTAAAAATATGTGTACATTGTACAGTCACATTGTTAACGAGTTTTCAGAAGCTACAATCCTGTTGTGTCAGGATAGCCTGAGATACCAACTTTACATAAATATAATATATAAATTTATATTTTACAATTATTTATATACTTCTCCATTATTTACGCACTTACACTTTTTTACAATACCTTTTTAACACCACATTTTACCCTTACTCATGTCATATTACTCCCATACTAAGGTTGTCTGGAAGAGATCGCCGTGAGCGATAAGACCGCCAATTTAATTTTAAGGTTTTCTATGTATATTTTTATTTCATTTGGTGTGCAATAAACAGATATATTACTATTATATCATGGACGGGCCATGCTTAATTAAGAACACTATGGCATATAAAGATTTATTATAAATGATGATGTTGAAACGAGCTTAACATGATCTGTTAATGTCAATATCTTAACATTATGTAACTTAATAACGTGTGAGTCATGAAAAATACAATATGATGGTATTTTAAACAAGAACCTCGAGATACTTAACTGGTATAACGTGAATGATGAGTGATAAGCTGCGGTTTTTCTGATCTTGATACTTATCTTACAAGGGCAATCTATGTAACAGAGGTGACTATGACATGCGACCGCATAATTTATCAGAATATACCTCTACGTATTTAAAAAGATTTTATATATTTATTTCAGATTATATATACCTATATAGTTGTAGCTACCATTCTGTAAGTTGGTGTTAATCAAACATCAAAATATACGTAGTAAGGCATTAGCGATGGACTACTAAAGCAAAGGCAGTTTTGCCATTTTTCCAAGTAAGATATCAACTATTTACAGCAACTTTAATACAAATGGGTTTTTCCATTAGATAATTCTCAGTAGCAGCACGGGGTCTGGATTTGTGTCCGGTTAATGGCAATAGGCCCGCTCCTTTTTACATTGGGACCTAAAAAACATAACTGGTGAAACGTGGGTGTATTATATGTGCACCCCTGCCTACCTCTTCGGGGAATACAGGCGTGATGTTATAATGTTTTTTATGAAAGGGTTGAAAGTTTTTACAAGCAATCATCAGGTTTAAGTAACTGATCACAACAATGTAATGTACTTTCCGTTCAACGCTACGATTAGCAGCAAATTGCAGGGTTTAGCACCTCACCAAGTGCACGATAATGACAGGCTACCAGTCCATTGTGTGCGATAGTTATCCGTTAGAACATTAGTGACCAGTTACTGTTCATCCTCAGGAAGGCAAGCAGTGAACCAGGTCAGTGATCAAAATGTAATTCTGGAGTAGGTTATACCAGTTCCTAATTGTCCCTCTGTAGGTTAAGGACATTCTTATACGTGATCGAAAGCCTTCTGATCTTTAGCCTTCTTTCTTATATTAAGTAATAATGAGCATTGATCACGATGCAAGTATTGGTTATTTATTATGATTAAATCTGTGTTTCTTCGTGTTTTTTTTTAACTCGGTGGTTGCGTTATATGTTCTTCACTTTATATTTTGTTTTTGATTATGATTCCGGTTTTGTATAAATTTTACATATACAAATGCTACAAATTAAGGTGACATTCAGAACGTCTGTATCAAAATGGAGCAAATAGGGCTTCAGATTATTTTATTTTCGATTACTTATGACTTATGAGACATTATCTCAGACTCGAATGGAAATAAACAACAGGGTCTGCTTGTTGGCGTGGGTGGAAAGAAATACATAACAGCATGAGTAACTTATTTGTATGCTTAACAGTGATTGAAAATAAACTTAATTCACAACGTAATATAAGTAAGGATACGAATATTAATGTCATTATTATGCTCCAGTCTCGTGCGGGGATTTACAAAACTTCTTTATCGTTGGCCTGAATGCTCGTTCTTTTCGAGAATAACATTTCCAAGATGGACATTCCGTATTATGGCAAACAACATTCCTCTCGCATCAAGGGCATAAGTAAAAACCCAGTTCTTGAGTCGCAGTCTAATTGAGTACCACCTCCAATTAGTGTTATACAAGATGTAGTGCTAAACGATTGTTAGGTCTTCAAAATAACAGCCTTTACACTCCATGTAGCCTAAATGATAATATATTTCTGTATTGCAATTTCTTTGTACATGATGTAAGACAGAAATCTAATGGATATAACAGGTTTGGTATTATAGTACAGTAGTAGTTGACAGGTTAATAACCTTTTGATTGAGAACTTCTATTTGGAGACGCGATTTCTCGCATGTCTGTGGAAGATTACGTTCATAATAATTATGATCTACATAACGAACACGCCATAGGCTATAGTGTTGTACAAACCTCTTATAATAACCAAATCTATTCTTACCCATATCGGGAAAAACATGCAGCAAAATATATTGATGTAACTTGGTCTGAGTCAATAAAGAATAATATTAAAAATAGATGTACCTATTGTGGACTTTCCGAACCTTTTTCTTCACTGTAGAGCTTGATGAAGCAGTTAAATTTTATTGTCAAACAAACATAGATTTATGCTAAACCACGTTTCTTAGCAGTTAAATGCTAATTCAACAGTCGTCAATAATACTCGGTAGTTATATTAGCGTTTATTAATTCTCAAGTTACTCAGACGGCACGATTAATGACGAATGAGCTAAGGACGCGATTTTTTATATCGTGTAAGGGGATTAGCCCGTTGTTTACTCTGATAGACGTGGCCTAGAAGCGAATCGCCAAATGTAATGATTTGTATCAATTATAAAACGTATATTAATTACCATATATGTATCGTACGACTATATCTGGGTGATCCTTGACCTTGGAAACATAATTGAGATCGATTTAAGTCGATTATAATAGATGCCAAAATGTTAAGATTATTCTATCTTGTATTTCTTAGTAATGTGAAACTTCTAGAGTGTGCTACCACCTGTAATTGCGGTTTATTGTAAAACCTAGAGAACGAAGTCGTAGTTTTATATCATGCCATGATGCCTATTGGCTACGTAGCCATGTATAAATTCTTAATTCAAAGCTCCTATGAGTTTTAATGTAACTTTTGCTAATGGCACAAAAATCTCTGCTCCTTAAAACATATTTGAGTACAGTACAATTGAATCAGTAAGCAAAGCATTTTGTTGGAATATGAACAACTTGCTTTTCCAAACGTCTGTCTCTTTGCTCTATTTCATAATCATATCCTCAGGGTTATTATAACTTTCCCGGAATATATTCAGGCATCGAGACTTCTTAATGGACAAATTTTGTTAGTTAAGGATTCCTTTCCTGGCATAGGAGTAGTACTCCTACAGGTCTTAGCCGTTTCGTTCTACATTCAATGGTCCCTACAATTATATACACTATTACTTGCTATCCTGATGTTATTCTGGTATATCAACTCCTAGGTATGAAGTCAGTGGACACAAATGTAGTCATAGGTACTCATGACATTTGATTCTTGGAACTGTGTGTATTCATAGGATCAATAAACGCTTGCGTGAGAGTGTTTGTCTATACTTCTTCTTACATATCCATTAGAAACAGGTTCCACATGCTTCTAAACGCAATGGATAATGGCAAATATAAAAAAATCTTGATATTTTTGGATTATGCGTTTACTGTAAAATTTTAAAAGTTATGGGGCTTACACCGAACGTAGACATTTCTGTACCTTTATTTATAAGTTATGAATGAAAATATTATGTGGTTAGTCTTTAGATTTCAATAAAAATATTCGTTACGGGAACCCTATTTATAGAATTATATTTAAGTGGTGCGAGTGGTCTAAATTAAAAGGCCTAAGAAACAACATTTTGTATGACGTTATATTTTAGGACATCGCACATCGATTGTTTTAGTCCAAATGAACAAGTCCTGTACGTTACTTGTTTTTTAAATTCTATCTGGTGTTATGTCCCCTTATACGTATGAATAAAATATTCAATTCATTTTAAAATTAACTTATGTCATAACTATACACAAAAGATAAACATTATTGACGTGTATTTCCAAATGTTCGATACACAAGCATCGTTTTCGTTTATGACCAGCTACAGTGACGAAGTGGTATTCCTCGAATTATAGGCTGTGCAAATTAACAAAACTAGTTTTACTTGTACCAAAGCGCTTTGTGTTCTGTATATAAAAGGGGTGGGATATTGATCGCCGAATTACAAAACGAACTACCGAGCTCTTGGACAGTACTGCCGTGCGCAGAACCAAATCTAAGGTAGGTAAAACATTATTATCTATTTCTGTAATCAGTCTACAATTTTTGAGAAATATACAACGTATAAACGTTAATCAACCATTTTTTTAACTATCACAATTTAATCGGTACCAATGATCTTTAGATAAAATCAAAATCTTTTTAGACGGCATTTGAAAATTTGACTTGAATAACTCTTAAAAATATCTTAGCTTTTTATTAGGTATATTGTCTTAAGGATAGACATATAAGAGTAAAATAAAATCATTTAGGTCATTGTCATAAGAGCAGTCAAGGTGCTTATTATTACTGATGACATTCAGACGTATTATTGATAGAATCTTGATAGTCTTGTATAATAAAATATATAATGAAAATATCGCTATTGAGAAAGGAAACTAATCTTTGTTGACCAGACTTGGTATATTTTAAGTGACTCAATATGAAAACCTTAACTTTAAATAAATAAATGCATATTTCTTTTCAAACTCTGTAAGTGATATTTTCGTTCGAAGTCTCGTATGATACTTTTAGTAGTTAGGTATTTGTAAGTCAAATTAAGTGTTCTCACATTCGTATACATTTCTTGGATATGAAGGTTTTATTGCCTCATTAACGTTGTAGAGCCCTTGGGATTCACATAGACCATGTTAGAGATTTTAGTAGTATTTTCCTTAGCTTCATGTAAAGAGTAGGAGAACAAATATTGCTGAGCATATTTATTCGTGAAACGTATTCAAACGTGCAGTTGAAGAAACTCACGCAGTGCCGTACCTTGTGCGTTATTCTTCATCCGTCAGCTAATAACTATACGTGCGTATATTTTTAGTTCTGAAGAGTATTGTTGGAACATTTTGTTCTATAACAGTACTTAATATAAGTATATTCCTGTTGGTATCAAAATGAAAAACTATGATACCTGTTTAATGACGCTAAGCCGTAATTACCATAATAATCCAAATCATCGAATTGTTATCAGTTTAAAAGTCATTAAAGCTTGTTTTGGTTTTTATGACCATTTTAAAATACATAACATTTGTAAATCCTGATTGTGGTTCTTTTATGCAATCTAAGTCTTTTTACTTGATTTCGTTTCTCCTATTATCTACTCGCAAGCTTTAAGAAGGTTAAACTGTCAGTTCCTCATGCCTTTTATATTTTCTTTTAGAATGAAGAGCGTAATATTTGTGTGCTTGTTCGGACTTGTGGCAGTCACACTGGCCAGGCCGAACGAGAGCCGCTACACAGACAGATATGACACTGTAAACTTGAGCGAGATCCTTAGCAACCGCCGGCTGCTGCTACCTTACCTCAAGTGTATCCTCGACGAGGGCAAGTGCACACCCGACGGAAAAGAGCTTAAGTGTAAGTACATCTTCACACAATAAGAATTTTAATCTTAGGGAATAGAAACCCTATTGCATTGTCTCATAAGAAGTGTTAAATACCATGTGCGTAAAATAAACATATGTCTTGTATTTCCCGAATAAGAGGTAGAATTTTGCGATTGCTCAACCAAAAACCATGCATTAAGTAAACGTTGCAAAATGTCTTTGTTTAGTTTGATTATTGTCTACCCCTCAGGGAAACAGGCGTGACTTTATGTATGTATGTATGTATTGCACTGTCCACCTTAGTCCTATGCATTTTTGGCTTAGATTTCATAAGTTGTAGGAAACATATAGATACCACGCAGATCTGATCTATTCAGATTAGATAAGAGTTGTTTTTGAGGTTAAGCTCACATGCAGAAGTTTTAACAGGGGTGACCGTCCTTCACATATTGAGATACCTCCATGCCCTGAAAAGCACTTTAAGCGCTACCTTTACATAGGATCATTACCATCATACCAAACTAAACCATTATGGAGATCGGCCGCTTATTTTACTAATCTAATTTAACTATCTAATTTGATTTAACTTTTTTAGCACACATCAGGGAAGCCTTGGAACAGGACTGCGCTAAGTGTACCAATGTCCAACGCGATGGGACTCGTCAGGTGATGGGCCACCTAATCAATGAAGAACAGGAATACTGGGACCGCCTCAAGGCCAAGTACGACCCTCAGTCTAAATACTCCTCAAAGTACGAGAGCGAACTCAAAAAACTCAAAGCTAAAAACTAGAGTAAATTGCAGGAGTAACTGGTACTTCATAATTTAAATGTTTTTTTTTGTTTTTAGTTTATTGTTTCTCATTTGTTTTTCACTTAGAAAACTAGAATACTGCTAAGCCATTATTATATAACCATCGTATTTTTGAGTTTAGCATAGTTTTCTAGTGAATTCCAGTTCCAAAACTAAACTGTTACTCCCTGTTATAAAGGCTTGTGAATTACCTTTAATATTAGTGTAAAACATTAAATAAATTATTTTATTAATGAAAAATCGTTGTTTTTTTAAATAACTTACTTAATTTACTTTGTGTTGTCCTGCGATAGGATCATACGTCAGATTTCAAAGATGCTGCTTTCGTTGTCATTTACGATATACATAATATTAACAGCTGATGTTATATAACTCAGGGTCAATGCAATGATTCTCAAAGCCGGTTTGGTTTTAAGGTTAACCGCCTTTTGGTTATTAACAAAGGCAAGCTGACGTATTTTGGTGACTATATAATTTGGAATAATGTAGCCTTTTGCCTGGAATAACTGGAATCCCTACTGATTGAATATTAGTCTAGCTAACGCCAGGTATATTACCTGGTTATAGTTTGAGGGGCTCGTAGTCATGTGGTTACTGCGCAGATCAGTCGATTAACGACGTAAAACCGTGGTCGTCGTGGTCGGTTAAATGATGGGTGACTTTTATTACATTACGAGATCCTTCCGTGCTTCGGAAGGCACATTAAGCCGTTAGCCCTGCGCTTGATTCTGAGTCTCAACGGTCGTGTCGGTCTACCGGCCTATCGGACTATGAGAGTGAGGGAAAAGAGAGTGCACCTGTACGCAGCGTGCATATTTATGTACTATATAGTTTGCTAGTCTTAGGTGAGATAGGCCGCCTTTATCGAAATTTGATCAGGAGAACATTATATTGGTATATTTTACATTAACATAGTTGGTAAAAAGCGATTTCTAACAGATGTTAATTATCTTTCAGTTCTGACTTAACGAGTCAATATCATTAAAACATAAACATAACATCACGCCTGTATTCCCCGAAGGGGTAGGCAGAGTTGTACATAATATAGTACACCCTCATTTCGCCAGTTATGTTTTAAGTCCCAATGTAATATGTGGCGAGCCTATTGCCATCAACCGGGCACAAATCCAGACTCCGTGCTGCTACTGAGAATGACCTAATGGAAAAACCAGTAACACTTTGCCCGACCCGGGATTCGAACCCAGGACCTCGTGCTCAGCAGTCGCGCTTAGCAACCACTAGACCAACGAGGCAGTCTAGTCAATATCATTATTGTCACAAAATAAACTTTGACACTATCGTCATCATCGTCAGTTTCAATGATAATTATGTGAGGTAAATAAGAAATTTTCCTTGTTTATCATTACTTCCACGAAATCGTAAAAAAATGCGTCATTCAATTATCACTGATCTTAAAAATAAATTACGAGTAAGCACAGTGTAAACTTACGACATGACCTTTTACGTCAATTTCTCTACTCAAAGGTCCTCCTACTTCCAGATACATGATACAATATAATATGGAAATGTAGGTATAGGTACCTACACTATACATAGATGAATATGTTTACTTGTGACGAGTTGAATGCTCTAGCTAGCAGGCCACCCGAATTTGTAAGGAACATCTAAAGGATTCTGTAGATGAGATGCACAGTGATCATGCTCTTTTGATGCCAATCTACTAAAGCTATACTCATTCCACCATATTTTGTGGGTTAACATCAATTACATGAATAGTTCTAGTATAGGACTTCTGTTAATGAAAATTTCCCATGCCTAAACGCATAACTCAAAACATACGTTAAAATAGTCCATGTGAGAATCAACCTCACGGTCATTAGTGCAAAGAGTCGTCCACTAAATTACTTACCTAAGTTAGTGAGTCACAATGACGTCAGATATGGCTACGTGGTTGCAGCATATTACGATAGATGGCGTTACTCGTTGAACTCACTTGTTATAGGTCATACAGGCGTTATGTTATGTGATTAACGATTTATTCGTTATGAATCTGAAAATAGCATTAACTTCCATTTCACACTATTATTGGAGTAGGTATGGTGTGGAAGGTAAGAAATGTGATGCGTGAGAATAAGGCGAAAGAAGTATGCCAGGATCGTAGCAAATGGAAATCCGTTGTCTCTGCCTACCCCTCTGGAAAACAGGTGTGACTTTATGTATGTATGTGTGTATTAGAGTAGGTAGTTTATACGTGATTGTAAACGATTTAATGGAAGTTTGATAGCGTTATAAAAACCATAGCTTTAAACAAACCTATGTAAGCTTCGAGCTAGATGGAAATAGCTTGATAGCGGCTCGCAAGCCATTAGTGGAGTGGTCTCAACTATATAATATATCTGGATGAACATTTGTCCAAGTTCGGAAATCCAATTTTGACCTCCCTTTGTTTGAAAGTTTGGAGCACTGATAGCCGGGTGGTATGAGCGTTGGACTGCCAAGTCAAAGGTCGCATATTCAAACCCCGGCACGCCCTAATGTTTTTTAAAATTCTATAAATTAGTTATCAGTAAGTAAAAACGGTGAAGGAAAACATCGTGAGGAAACCGGCACATCCGAGATATCTTTCAACGGTCGGTGTGTAAAGCCATATCAGAGGCTTACAGGCGGCTTAAACTCTGACACCAGGTTGTTCATCAACCATACAATAAGAAGTAGACCTCCGTTTAATAACTATCCATACCTCATACACAGCTTTAACTGAGGATTTTAAAATAACATAACCATAAAAATATACAACCTTATATTCTTAATCCTTTAATTAAAGATAAGCGCTTAACACCTAAACGCTTCCTACCAAATTAAAACCACAAAACTTTAATAATTTATTTTTTTGGTACCTTCATGAATAATTTACAAAATAACTACAAAGGAATGCATAAGGCGATTGAACTTCAAGATTTCGTTTTCTTCATAATTATGTGGGTACTTAGGTATACTAACTGCGTGCGCAGGCAATTTTCAGTAAATTAGATACTTAAATACCTAATACTATAGTAGGTACAATGAAAATCTTAAGTCCAAGATAATGTTAACAATAATATAAAGCTTGCGTTTAATAGAAGATGAGTAATTGACAACATACCTAGTATGTACATATTTCAACAGGCCTGAAACGGCATCGCGAAGAGTTTCTGACAGAGCTGTTCGAGAGTAAGAAACCTCGTTCAGTGTAAGAAGCCTCTCGTTTACTTCTTTTCGAGTCAGAGCTGCCTCTGAGGAGCCCTATATTGCAAATGATCGTTGGCTATGCAACTCGTTTCCACTGGATACAGTGGCAGAATATATCTCAGTGACTAAAAAGCGAATCACCTCCGGCATGACCCTCCACCAACAAGGTGTAAGAAGTCGCTGATGATTAGTTAATATTAAAAATATTTTTTTAAGACAAGCTTTTAAATAATATAAATCCACAATATTGTATTGTCACCAAACCTTTATAAGTATGCAAAATTTCATTTCAATCGGATGTCAAAAAGTGGTTTTAGTTTAGATTGCAAGACGCTCACGTAGGTACATATGTACATACATCCATACTTACATAAAAACATTGCAAGTTAAATAAAAGCTACACCAGACTTTAATAAACATACACCAGACCAAAAAAAATCCTAGTTTTTATTTTAATGATGACAGGTTAATTCATTCCAACAAATATTGTGTATGAATCTATGAAGCCCAAGTTAATATAACACTGTTTAATGGGGGTATCCAACCATGGCAATGAATATGAAACCTAACGAGGCTGCCATTACAAATGACGTCAGCAAATTGTAAACAGGACTTGCACAGTTGAGTTTCCCACCCTGGAACCAGTCGTTTATGGAGATTCACTATCCAATGACGTCAATGAAGGCATCCTAACCAGTCTTACGACTCGTCGGTTTTGTGGGGACGGCCCATGTATTTTTTGTTAGCTGGACCGCGGTGAAGCAGAAAGATAATGAACTGACAACAAACTGGAGCTACATTATGCAGAATTTATAATTTAATACATTCTAAGTGCGTTATTACCATTAGGTACATAATAATATGTCTTTGTTGGAAGTGAAGTAAATAAAACTTTGTTGTTTGGCTGTTGAATTATGTATTTCAAAAAGTCGTCGACTGCCTCGTTGGTCTTGGGTCCGAATCCCGAGTCGGGCAAAGTTTTATTGGGTTTTTCCACTAGGTAATTCTCAGTAGCAGCTTGGAGTCTGGATTTGTGTTAGGTTGATAGCAAAAGGCTCGCTATAACATGATTGGCGAAATGTGGGTATACTATAGCAACTATAGCCTACCCCTTCGGGGAATTCAGGCGTGATGTTATGTTTATATATAAATGTTTTTACAACTTCTACACCGTAGACCATCATAATCCAACGATAGTTTAGGTCGCAATTTTCAAATAGATTATTCATACTACATACTTTTACTGGGTAAAAGTAAACTTTTAGAAGAGCGGCGCCACGGTACGGCGAAAGTCATGGGTTCGAGTCTCGCTCGAGCCAATAATATTTCAAGTTTCCATTAACAATTTAGGTTTAAGCTTAGCATGGGCAACATGCAAAAATGACACTAAAAGTCTTATAAACTTTTACAAATTAGATTAAAACATATTTTGGGGCGCCTATTAAGATCCCATTCAATAACAAACATTAGAACGCTCCCTCACTTCTAGATACACTCTAAGCTTTGAAGCACGAAATCTGTATTTTGAGCTGTTGACAATATAGCAATATAGACTTATTTAAGGCAAAAAGGCAAAACTATAAGAAAAGTTACTAACAAAAATATATTTTTAACTCAAGCTTTTAAATCAAAAGTACCATAATATTGTATTGTCACCAAACCTATTTAAGTATGCAAAATTTCATTTTAATTGGATGTCAAAAAGTAGTTCTAATTTAGATTGCAAGATTTGAGCTAAACAAACTCCAAACATTTTGTATGTACGTTTGGATATACCAAACGTACATACAAACATTGCAAGTTAAATAAAAGCTTGTAAAAAGTTCTTTTTTACTATAATAACTTTCGTGAGTGTTATCCATATTATCTACTATATATACCGGTTGTACTCACGTTGATATTCGGGAATGCCCGACTAGTTTCGGACTCTAACGGAGCCCTTATTCATGAGCAGGTGACGCGGCGGGGTCGCGAGCCGAACGGGCATTCCCGAATATCAACGTGAGTACAACCGGTATATATAGTAGATAATATAAAAAGTTCTTGTCAAATATAACCATGAAAACTATTTTATTTTATTCATGTTTATGTTGTAATCAGCTAAAATCAGGCAGATAGATCTAGCAAAAACTATTGACGTAAACGACCATATCTTACATTTAATATTATCTAAGTGTTGACCATTGAATATTCTACGTGGGTAACAAGTTGCATTATTGATTTATTGATGCACACATTAAGCAAATCGCTTGGAGAATTACCAAGAACACTTATTCTATGATCGGAAGTCTCACATACTCAATGCACTGTCCGTATATGTAGCTGCTTAGTGCGTCACTTTGACTATACTTTATGTTGATTCTATTACGAGTATCTGCCCGCGACTTCGTTTGCGTAGTTTTTTTTTCGTGTCTTCTGGGGTTATAATAGCCTATGCTCACGCTGATGGTCCCTTCTAAATAATGGTGAAAGAAGGGGTGTGTGAATGAAAATCCATAAAATTGTTTACGAAATCAGCTTCAATTCAGTAAATCTGCTTATTGCTGCTACGTACAGGTTCTTTAATCGAAATCTGCGGGGACTAAGTCCCGGGCATCAGCTAGTTCTTAAATCAAAATAGCCATGGTTTATCATAATAAAGTAAATAATATAAGGGGATCATACCTAAACTAGGCATAAATATATCTATGTATATTGCAAATAGTATAAGCACTCGACTGGACAAATTCTTCTTTCGCAGCATTCGTTTGTTTGTTATGTTTGTCTAGGAATCTTCTTTGTATCGATCATGTTCTGCAGTTGTCAAGACATTCATAACAAACCATCTTATAGGAAAATTGTTTCGCCAATTACCGTATTCAATATTTTCCGAACAATTAAAGCTTATAAATATTTGGGCCTTAATCTGTGGTCTTGTACTAAAGTTAAGAAGATGAAATGGTTCCAAATGCATTTGAAGAGCATGGGTAATGGATATTAATGGCAACAGTCTATGTAGAATTTAGGGAACCTTTGCAACTCAAGTCTCTTGACCAAAATAAAAGCCTTTTTAGAATCTATGTTCTATGAATCTATTTTTTACATCTATCTATAATCTAATACATCCCTTCTGCCAAAAAATGTACCACTTACGATCATTACTATAATGAGCTATTCTAAAATAAAATTTAAATATTACGTTCTTAAAAAATAAATAAGCCAGGGAAGAACGTGGAAGTCCACTTATTTTTAAGTAAAGCTTTAGATAATACATACAATGTTCGAAAATTTCCAATTTATTCGGAAATGCGTATCGACGGATTCGAAAACCCCAACCATAACATTGACTCGGCAAAATTTCGTTAAAACTTTTCCTAGTGGGTCACGTTCAGTGAAGACAATAATGAAATAAAATATAATTACTTATACCTATTCTTGGTGCATGCAATGTTTTCCATCGCCAGATTAATGGTATATAAGAACAGGTAAACCATCTGACAGTATTAGATCGCTCAGTACTTGTTCCGTGACTAAACAACTCACAACAACCAGGTATCAAAATTACACTGAAATTATAAAATATATAAGATATAATTTATTTGATTTTATTATTATTTATTTTTAAAGCAACTTTTTTTGTAAATTCTATCTTTTAATTTTATTGTATTTTAGACAAAAGGCTTTTTGGACCTTTAAAATATGTTTTATGCACATTATTCTATTTTTTTTCGTGTACTTTTATCGGATTTTTTTAAAAACTTACTTGGCTAGGTAAAGTCAACTAAATAATTTTCTTCAATTTATTGCATTATTTTCAGCTGAAAAATGAACTCCGCCATTGTATTCGTCTTCCTGTCCGTGGTCGTCATGGCCCTCGCCCGTCCCGACGATAAGTACACCGACCGCTATGATGACGTGGACGTGGAACAGATCATAAACAACCCTCGTCTGCTGGGCCCTTACATCAATTGCGCCCTCGACAAGGGAAAGTGCGCGCCCGACGCCAAGGAGCTTAAATGTGAGTTATACTGCTACTATTTCAAACTGGTTCTCCATCAGGTTATGTTTCGGGGGTTTGCCTGTATTTTTCGCTGTTCAAAGAATGAATTATGATAAACAATCGATCGTCGCTCACATAAGTACTAGTATGTGAATAAAAGAATCCATTACTCCAAAATGTATCCATCTTATCCTTAATTAAGGCTAACTAGAATCTGCGTATATATACATGTATTCCTTTTTTCTATTATCAGCGCACATCAAGGAAGCCCTCGAGAATGAATGCGCGAAATGCACTGATGCCCAGAAGAAGGGAACCCGCCGCGTCATCAGCCACTTGATCAACAAGGAGCCGGCTGCGTGGAAGGAACTGTGTGACAAGTACGACCCTGACAGGAAATTCGCCGCCAAATACGAGAAGGAACTCAAGGACATCCAGGCTTAAGTGATAAATTCTCCAGAGATATGTAAAGAGTCTACCAAATTTGTGATGAATTGTGATTTTAGTTCGTAAATAAAAATTATTTTGATTACATCTTGTATTTTTTTGGTTGACGTGTCTGTTTTGTGATTAACTCATAGTTATGAGTACGGGAAACAATACTAGTTTGTTAACTATAGTTATAATTGCGTTGTTTACAATGCCTATTTACAAAAAATGCCATAAAAGCGTACTCTTTATTAATTTCAAAACGCACATCATCGTCCTATTAATATGTAATTATTCTTAACTCTGTCCTTCAAAGTTGTTCAAGCTATCCAATTCCCAAAAATCCTTTAATATAGGTATCATCCTTAATATCTGAGGAAGTCTGGTACTTCCTTAGTAGGGTACAAAAGTCTTGGTCACCTTGACATGTCTGAAAGAGTTGGGATTTCAACAATAAAATTTATCAAAGAGTTCTTATAATATTTTTGGTCCTACTCCTAAGTTAGGAGTAGGACCAAAATCGGTGCTACTTGCATTCCTAGTCGTCACTGTTTCGTCGAAGGGATGCTCTCCCACAGATACACCAACAAGCCTTGAATGATTTATTATGAAAGCACGATGATTATCATCATTTTACTTGAGAAATGCCTAGATCTGATGTTACGACAAACAATAAAAAATCATACCCTACTTTTCGTTCCATTACATTAGATTGAAGCAGTGACACATAGGGGTGTTTGGATGGCTAAACAACACGATTCTTGAGCGACTATCGTAGGTAATACAGGCTTGGTTTAAAAACTTAAAAGAAGTGAATTGATACCAATACTGCCCGCGATTTTGTCAGTGTTGCAATGAAACAAACTCGTAGTAGGAAAAGGACATGTAAATGCCCCCTGACTTCCCAAAACAAGAGGTAAGTATGTCCACAGCAGTGACCATACATTTTCATGTTGCGTCTTCAACTAGCAATTCGTCTTGCGTCAAAAGTATGTAATATTGATTCGCTAAAGACGCATGGTCCTCTAATTTATAAACTAAGATCGTACCAGCATTAACTTAACCCTGTATTGACATCTCTATTCCTTGATATGCAAACGACAGAGACAAGTGTAATTTAATTGTTTTGTAACCTTGGTTTAAAATGGTCATTTTTTTTAAGAATAAAGGGGATGCAGCTCTACAGGTGTGTAATCAGCCCTCCTAGATAAGTGGCAAAGCATTTAACGAATAGAAATGGAAATCCGTGGTCACTGCCTACCCCTTAGGGAAACAGGCGTGACTTTATGTATGTATGTATGTATAATGAAAAATATATGTGTTTGACATATTATGTCATCTCCATACATTTATTGTTCTATCATTCTGTCGGATCAGCGTTCTCTACGGGCACTGTTGTTGAACTAGTATAAGCGCATGCGCTATGATACTTCATGCATGCGTCAGATGAAAACGTAGGATCAACGTGAAACCGCACACCATAATCTTTTCTAGCTTCATGTATGACAACAGTATTATGAACTTACGGATGTGCGTGTTTTTATTCAGGCTCCTATTGTTTTTGTGTTTTTGCTAGCTGACTTGGTCTAGTGGACACGAGCGCGAATGCTATGTTTGTCGTCCTGGGTACGATTTCCAGGTCTGATTTAATGAAACAGATTTTTCTATTGTGTAACGGCTAGCCTAGCCTAGCTAGTATATGCAATAGTATTACACATTTGGAGAATGCAGGCGACTTACTTGTTGTTTTAAATGCAATATTTCTACGCCGGAAACGGTAGTATAATACGTGATATTGTGTTATAATTAAGAACTTTTTATTAATAATAATCATTTATTCGACAAGAATATGGTACAAAAGGTGTTAAATATATATTAAAAAAACCGACATATCCGCCTTTAACAGGCATGCAAATTTGTACCACACATTGGAAATAAATGATATTATTCTGTTCTATTCAAAATGTTCACTTAGTTTTCTTTAAACAGAATCAATAAAAATATCCATAAACGTAAGCTTGCCTAAGTTATAAGTAATAAATTCTATCACCAGTGGCCGGCTGCGCATCGGCAGATCTGTCGACTCATCAAGTTCTGAAATGATGAATATTTTAATTCCTGACGTCATGAGTTACGTTCTGTGACCTCTGCTACTACCGCAGTAGCCTGTAAATGATCGAGATAAGATGGTTGTCTCATCCTATGCATGCGTCCTTTACCCAATATCATGAATAATTATGAGCCTTCGGTTTCGGACATCATTTAGCATTTTATTGTGTACGGCAATGCAATAAGGCATGATTTTATATAATCAACATAAATTTAACTTGTTTGGGCTTTTGATTACACCTCAAACCTAATTATCATCACACCTAAATTCCCCGGGGGAGTAGGCGGAGGTTCCACTCTAGGTAACTGGCGAAATGTGGATTAAATCTACAATTGAAATGGATTACACTTGCTACTACTGAGAATTACCTTATCTCGATAATACTTTGCCCGACCCGGGATTTTAATGCAGCACATTGTGCTCAGCAGTCGCGCTTAACGACCACTAGACCAACGAGATAGTCAGCAATTTCGGTTATTTAGTATTTAAAACTTAACGAATTACGCCATATGAACTACTTCTACTAAAGTATTAGATAGTTTTACCGTCTATCCACGTAGTTGGTAAAACGCAGATAGCCAGTCCACTCCAAACGAGTGGATTTGAATCTTACCTACTAAGTTTTAAACAATTGCGTTGCATAATTATTATCATCATCATCTTTTATGTGACCCCCTGCTGGGCATAAGCCTCCTCCCCTAAACGCCACTATTTCCGGTTTTAGGCCTTTTGCATCCAGGTCTTTCCATGTGCAGCATAATTGCATTGCAATTGCATAATTATAATAAAATTAAATTACAAGACAGGAATTAACAAGGACACAAGTTTTTAATTTTGGCTTGACGTGATCGAGTTGCACCGGCCGTGGTCGCAAGCATACTATCTTTCCACCACAACCCAGTTATTGGGTAAACCATTCTTAGAAAGACTTTTGGGCCCTGGCTATCCGTAACGTCTATCTAGGATCTATTAACATTTAACGTTGCAAGGGCCGAAGCTGATATACGTATAATTTTCCGAAACCTGATCGTTGTTGTACAGTGTAGTTAACCTGTGTATTTTTTTGGGCCTAATTTTCCCTTGAAAAGGGTAACATGAGATCCCAATACATATGTACATCAAAATTATATTAAAAGTTATATTTTCTCCGAGACTTACAAACTGGAATTCTATGCATAAAGTGCAAAATTAAACCAAGGCGAGAGTACAAATCGGTATCAGGCCTAGAATTGACCACCCCTTTCCTCCCGTGGGTGTCGTAAGAGGCGACTAAGGGAAAATCCAGGAGATGGGCAGCAGCGTCTTCTTTATCTTCACCACCAATACTGTTATCCCCAAGATCCCGCTTGCCAAGTGTGGGAATTATAGTCTCCCTCCCCACTCCAAGGGGGAGACCTTTATAATATATGAGCTTTCTTAAATATTCTAAGGCAGCATTATAAGGTGCCCGATACTTATGAGTTTACTTCAATGCTTTTTCTGATATATTCTGTTTGACAAAATGTGGGTTGGTGACACTCAGACTTTGCACTTGACTTTGACTCGATAAAGCGTTTACATACGTAAGCTAAGATTTAAATCCATAATAACATCGTCAACTCCGAACAAAACCTTGACATGTCACAAAAGCGTAGTTGCATCGTTTTCCTATCCTTTGTTAACTCGAGTGAAATACTTATTAAATATAAGAATTATAGTGAGTCATAATAGTACAATTTTGATGGCTAATTAACAACGTGGATAGGTGATTGGCGTTCTTTGTCAATGGCTTTCATGGCAAGTTTAATTTCCACACTCAACGAAAATAGATATATCTGGAAGGTATGTTCCAGATTAATCTATATTTCAAGTCTAAGCGTTTCAGCTAATAACATTTGACGTCTGTCTGTAAGCCACTCATGATACAGGAGAAATTCGTTGTGTGTGGCGACGATGAATAAAAAACTCGTACAAAAAATGCCTACTCTCAGTCATCTCAGTGCGTACAAAGTTTTTGCCTTGCCAGTTGATGGTATATAAGTACAGGCAAATCCTCTGGCGTTAGTAGAACGCAGCTCTTGATCAGTCGTTAAACAACTTACAAAAGACAAAGGTATTATATTTTATTATTAAATTGCCATACTTAATATATTATGTAAATGTTTTAATTTAATTCTATGGATCCTTTGTTTCTTTGCGAATTTTTAATCAATTTTATTTGTCCTTTGAGTAGCTAACGAGCTCATAAAGACCAAATACAGGATTCGTATCATTCACTATATTTTATTCTATTTGGGATAAGCTTTGTCACCAAAAAAAAATTTTCTAAGAAACTCTACGATTGTAATTTTGTTTTTCTGTTTGGTTTAGGATCATTCATTAACTTAGGTCATGAGCTATATAATTATAAATATGGGAATCATAAGAGCAATATAATATCGCCAGCTACATTGCTTAGTGAAAGTTAATTTTATGTAGCTTTAGCTGGATGGTTGATGGACGGTATTCTTGCCAGTTTCTTCACACTCAAAGGTTCTTAGGAACCGATTGAAGTAGATCACTTATGGAAAATAAACCAACAAGATGCTTAAATAGAAACCTGTGGACAACAGCATAATTCTAAGCAGCTACAATACCTTTTCTTTGCAGCATCATTATGAACTCCGCCATTGTATTCGTCGTCCTGTCCGTGGCCGTCATGGCCCTCGCCCGTCCCGAGGAGAAGTACACCGACCGCTACGACAACGTGAACCTGGACGAGATCCTGAGCAACCGCCGTCTGCTGGTACCCTACATCAAGTGTATCCTCGACCAGGGGAAGTGCGCGCCTGATGCTAAGGAACTCAAAGGTACTAGATATAGTTACTACTAGATCTATAGGTGTAATGTTTGTGCTTACTTTGTTATGAATAGTTATGGCTATTATCTTCCTGTTCTTATTGTGGTTTGTTGATATTTTTACCCGAAGACGGCCAATAAATCGAAATAAAAAGATTTAAGAACCTACAGTCTTCTTTGGAGGTTATTTAATATAGACTTTTTCAAGTAATAATTCCTCATGCATTTATTAGACCTATTAGTCAGGGTGTATGATGATGTTCAAAAAGCATCCACGGATGACGATACATAATTGGTAAATACAAAATCATCTACCGCGAATTACTCAGGTAGAGTAATATGGCAGTTATCAACCTCAGGCCTGGCGAATTTTTTTTGCGTCTAAGCCTTCTATCACGACTTCTCTCCTAACTATATAAGAAGGATGAAGGGTTTAATGATATACTTTTCCATAGAACACATCAGGGAAGCTCTCGAGAACGAATGTGGCAAATGTACTGAAACTCAAAAGTCTGGAACTCGCCGCGTCATCGGCTACATGATCAACAACGAGGAGGCTTACTGGAAGGAGCTGTGCGACAAATACGACCCTGAGAGGAAGTTCACCGCCAAGTACGAGAAGGAACTCAAGGAGATCAAGGCCTAAGCGACAAATGTTAGTGTTTTGTAGTCTGGAACTTTGTGATGTGATTTTAGCTGGTAAATAAAAAATATTTGAATTACTTCTGGATTTTTTTTTGTATGATTGTTTTGTGATGTTAGAGGTATGGGAAGCAATTATTTTGTTGACTGTTAAAAAATGGAATTTCTGCCTAATTTGTTTAGTTCTTTAAGCACAAAGCTAAATGTGCAAAGGTGGGCTTGATGCCTAAGGAATTCTTAACCTTGTATTTAAATGGTCATTAATAAGTAAATGTAGAATTAAATTTTAAAATTGTACAGGTATAGTTGTAAATTCTTTACAATAAACAAAGCACTAATTACGAAGAAATACCGACACAAAAAATGTCTGAGGATTTTTTTTTGTAATCGTTTTCGGAACATAACTGACAAGGTTACATAATGAAATGTTAATTTTAGTATGTTTTTTGCACCAATCTTATTTTTTTAATAATTTATATTTGTATAATAAAAACGTTGATATTCGCTTATAAGCGATAATTGGCAACAAATCGAAAACCGTTAAAGTCAATTAATTGTAGGCAATTAACAAACTAAATAATGTACGTATTTCGCTTGTAGCTTTTATTTTCATCATCATCAGCCGGAAGACGCCCACTGTTCAACAAAGCCCCCCCCCCCCTTAGCTTTTATTTTATAAAGACAATCAATTAAATAATAAATTATGTTAATTAATAATTATCCGACATTATAAAGATACTATGAGGCGCTTGGTGTTACCGGCGAGGCCAAGTTCAAAGGGTCATTGCGCAAATTACATTATTAAGTATAATAATAAAGGTACTTATCATGACTAATAGTATTATTATGACGAAATATTATTGTTTGTTAAAAAGACATTACGTATTGTTATGTCTTCTGAAGACTTATTAAATAGTAATAAGCTAGATTATACATACCAGCGCTCAGCTGCAGTCTACTTTTTGTACACTTTTTGTTAGGATTGTCAAAACAAAATCATGTTTTTAAAATTGACACCAAGGTTTTTATGTCATGGCAATAACCACACAGATATTATAAATGTGGATAACGGTGATCGTAATTGATAAATATCCTATGGATACTACCAGCGGCATTACTTCTATAAATTGTTAGATTGGGGACCCTTGTTTGATTATTTAATAAGGTACCTTGGTAAATATATTATCCCTAAATAAAAAAATAAAGAATTAGTTCAACGCTAACAAGTCACTGTCAGATTTAAAAATAATAGCTAAAAACATGTCGCGACTAGAGATAAGGCTGCGCTTAATATTAAAGGAACGGATTAAAGGCTCTACCTGCGCAATAAGCACAAGACTTTTTTTTTTTTTTTTTTATTAAAAAAAACGTCGCCCCACACTAGGAATTTTTCCTGTGTCGTGGGTGCGTTTCACAAACACGAAATATCACATACACAAACACCCAGACTCGGGACAAATATCTGTGGTTCGCACAAAGTTTTGCCCCGTGCGGGAATCGAACCCGCAACCCTTAGCGCAGTAGTCCAATCGCTTGGCCGCTGCGCCAATCAGGTAAACTCTTGTTACTCTATTGTGTTAAATTACATGCTATAACAATATATTTATTACCCTGAGCACTTTCACACAGGCACTAAACAACGCAGACATGCAAGCTTACTAAACACCACTTAAAAACTCATCAGAAATCCTTAAGCAATAACATATAGTGCTAAAGATAAACTAGTTAAATAATAGATGAGGAGTAATACATTGATGCATATTTTTTAGTTTTAATTCTTTCTTTTGTGTATATTTATTTTTTTACGTAGATTATAATGTGTAAATAAGTTAAGCTTAAGTATGTTGTATACCTAATTTTAAAACTTAAAGAATAAAGTACATGTATCCTAAGTAAAATAATATGTTTGGACGTCTGGAAATTCCATCTCTGAAATAGAATTAAACTGAGTATAACTTGTTGCTGAGACTGCCAGCTATGTTTTTAATATTACCTTTTTTCTAGATGCTAACGAAAAAATAAGTTATGATCTACTATTATGATTTTTGATTGACGTGGGCACTCGTGACGGGTATAGAGATGTAGGTATTAATTTGATTGAGTTTTATGGCTAACATTGACAAGCGTTATTGTAATAAATGTTGGATTAATAGTAGACGATGAAGATGCATGCCAATAACAGCCACGCCGCTCCTAGAAATATTTTTGAGAATGATGGATCAGCTCAAGCAAACGATAGCTTTCTAACCACCTCTACTATATAAGTATAATGATGTAAAGCAAAAATGATGACAGACGTCCTAAAAAAGTTAGAAGTTCGATCATAATAATAAATACTTTTATGAAATTCTCATGTAAAGAAGTAAAGTATGAAACAACCATCCAATTTTAGAAATCCCGAATTCTATATGAATAGGATTTTGTCTGCTTTAACATAATTATAATTACCTATTTATTACCTATATATAGTACATCAATAGTCGCTCTTACTAAAAACAAACTTGAAGCTTTTGTATGAATTTCATTATACGATGCGTATTACATTACATCTCGCTACTTGGAATATCGGAAAGTAACAAAGTAATTTGTTATTCTTAGGTCGTTATATGTTATCTGTATCACCAGAAAATCCCAAGAAACCAGTATTCATATTAAATTAACATCGACCACATACGAACGGGTAAGGCAAAATGTTCAACTTTGAGCGGAATTGTGACGTATTCCTGTATACTTAAGTACTGAGACTACGAAACCCGTTCTTCTTTGTCTGGAGATGGGAGCCGCTGTCCTAGATGCTATATAAAACACCGGTGATGCTCTAGCCCTTAGACGTACCGTGTTCGTCAACAGGAGCTCTTGTGATTTCCACGTTCGCTTTTAAAAAGTAAGTTACACGTATACTGGTCTTCAGTTCATGTGTGTACCTAACCTATCAATCCTGACCATTGTCTTCACTACAGACAATGTTTCTTAACGTTGTCTGGCTTAATAGACTTTGTAAGTTTTTGTCAGATTGATACAAGAGCTACAGTACCCTTAATTGTTTCTTGTGATCTGTTTAGATTATAAATAAACGGTACAAAAAACTGCAGATAAATACGTTAGCTATTATTAGCTGGCGGTTAGTGACTTCGAATGTGTTTAAACGGGTCTGTTTTTTTGACAAGTTTTGCAAGCACCTGCGTCCATCGCTGTAGACTGTTGTCGTAATGGCTGATAGATGAAGCTTCAACGATGTAGAGCGAGTGAATCAAATAAGCATTACATCCGGGCAAAATTTCCTTTTTCATTACCAGACGTAAACAGTTTACTCTGTATCTCAAAATAGTTGTCCATAACAAAAAATCTTGTATTGTTTATCCATATTGAAAAAAATACCTTTTTGATCAAGAATCTGCTCTGGTTCTTAATTGATCCATTTCAGCTTGTGGCTTTCGCAGAATGTTACGAGAATATGTAGAAGATTTATCCACCTCACGTGTCTACATAATTGATTACAATATCCTTATTATATTAAAATTAATTAATATCTTTAATTCAACAGAATATTGAAAATGAAAGCCGTCTTCCTCCTCTGCGTGCTCGCCGTGGCCGTCAGCGCCCGTTCCGAACTAAAGTACACTGACAAGTACGACAGTGTGAACCTGGACGAGATCCTGGGGAACAGAAGGCTGCTGCTGCCTTACATCAAGTGTCTTCTGGACGAGGGCAAGTGCTCGCCCGATGGCAGGGAGCTCAAATGTAAGTAGTTTGTTCATAGTCCATACTCAATCCATGTGACAGTAACTCTGTCTATCTGTCTGTTACGCCTTCAGGATTAAACCTCTGGACGGATTTTGATGAAATTTGCCATGTAGAAAGTTTAAGACCCGAGAAAGGACATAGGCTTGTTAACGCGGGCGATGCCAAGAGCAAACGCTAGTATCATAAAAGTATCGCAACTTTAAGCATTTTGTGTCCCCACAAAGCCATTCCTCTCGAGTCTACCATTTTTTGAAGTTTATCTATATTTCGATATAAGAGATACGTTAGGCAGGACACAATGTGAATATTAACTAGAACAGGTAATAGTTGCGTTTCCAGGTCATTACGAGAAAAGGGGGTACTTTTCAATGTGTTAGTGGTAACAGTAGGATAACACTTACCACGCTCACAAATCAAATAGTAACTTACTTATTTAAAGTAGGCATTGTTATAACCAGTAGCCATTGTAAAATAAATTGGCAATTCGGCAGGCAGGTAACTGCTTTAATGGCTCTAACATACACGCAAATATAAAAAAGACGAAGGATGTAATCAAAATCACAACACAATGCTGTGTATAATTTTTATAATATAATTATGTTAATTATATTTTTCACTAAATTACTCGGTATCTAATTAAAAACGTTTCGTCCATCAACCCTTGGTAAAGTCATATTTTACGTCAACGATAAATCGTCTTTTAACAAGTCTATTGACTTAATTGGCATGAAAAACAATGACAGTTTAATTAATTAATAGACACGAGTTGTTATATTTTTTTATGTAAGGTAATGTATTTTTTTCCCTCCACAGCTCACATTCAGGAGGCATTGGAAAATTACTGTGCGAAGTGCACAGAGATACAGCGAGATGGCACCCGCCGCGTGATCTCCCATTTGATCAACCACGAGCCTGAGTTCTGGAAGCAGCTCTCCAACAAATATGACCGCGAAGGCAAATATGCCTCCAAATACGAAAAGGAACTCAAAACCGTCACCACGGCTTAAATGGTTCTAGTAAATGTAATGTGTGCACTGATTTGACTGAATGTCGTGCAAATAAATGTGTTAAAAGTACTCTATTTTTTAATTCTGAATCTACACACCAACCTCACTGCAACTAGTTAGATACAACAATTGCCTGTAATCCCTGAAGTAGTTCAATTTTAAAGTCTGATCTCTATCAGCCCTTTTACCACGAACTCTTAATGCAGGACAGATTACGTTGTGGAAGCGAGACGTCGCTACGAGCAGTGTATTGCAGCATCTCGTTTCAACAACGTAAACTGTCCTGCTTCAAGCGTTCATGGTAAGGGGGCAGGAGTGTACACGCATCAAAAATACGTACCTTGATGGCAAACTTATTATATATTCATCTGGATCACACTTATTAATCTGGAAATTTCTGGACTTTGTCAGTCTAGCTTTCCTTCAATATAATACACAATAAAATACCTGTTTACTTCCAAGTAGGAGTTTTGTTTTGATTAAATATTGTTTTACCTTACTAAATATTACAAGGCGACAAATGATGCTTATGTTTTTTTGTGTACATCTATTGTGATAGCTACCGATTTCATCTATCGTATAAAAACTGCTGCTGTGTGTAAATACTCTCATAGATATATTTAAATTGACGTAGATACCTATGTAAAGGTAAATATTATTGTTCGAGTTCCAAGTGACGAACTAACACTATTAGTCACGAACGGATTTAGTGTTATTTCCTAGCAAATACGAAGTTTAGATAGATTTCATGTTATTGTATGATATTAACACATTTTTCCTTTCATTGATTATGACTATTTTTAAGAAAGACTTACTGATACCAGTAAGTCTTACGAAATCTTTTTTGGGAAACAATGATAGAATGAAAAATATTGAGTGTAACAGCTTGCGGTCTATATAGAATAGCATTCTGGCTCTTCCTCAATCTGAGGACGCCAGAATGCAGTGTAGTTTAGTTAGCTATTAAACGTAGATTGATCCCCAGTCATGCTATCTAGCACATAAATACATACATAACATCACGCCTGTATTCCCCGAAGGGGTAGGCAGAGGTGAACATATAGTATACGCACATTTCGCCAGTTGTGTCCCTATTATGTCTCAATGTAATAGGGGGCGAGCCTATTTCCATCAACCGGGCATACATCCAGACTCCGTGCTGCTACTGAGAATTATCTAATGAAAAAACCCAGTAACACTTTGCCCGACCCGGGATTCGAACCCAGGACCTCGTGCTCAGCAGTCGCGCTTAGCAACCACAAGACCAAAGAGGCAGTAAAATTAACACTGAATATGTTAAAAAAAAAGTGTTAATATCATGCTTGATCAAAGCTTGATAAAATAAAGGTTAAATGAAAACCTCACTACCATCCTAGTTGGCCAATTTCTTAACCACAGCATGACCTGTTTCTATGTGGCATATGGCTCGTACTGACATAGAGAATAAGTGTGAACAATCGAGTAGGAATTAATCTTGCACGTGGCTTTATAGTGTTGGATCTTGAACTCAATATACAATTTATAGGTAGTTTGTATAGATAGCGTTCTAAGGGGGAGGCCTTAGTTCAACAGTGGATGTCTTCCGGCTAATGATGATGATGAAATCTTGTATAGAGGAGTGCAGACAGATAAAAGTTTTGTACTCTTTCTTTATTTATCCTGTCTTGGTGGGATCAGCTTTCCTTATATTTCTCCTCACTTAGCTCTGTCCATTATGTGGTCTACGGAGACCTGACATGTCGAAGAACTAAATCTTTCCACCTGTCTCTCGATCTTTGAACGGTTATGGATATATGTAGTGTTAAGTTTCTGACAGCCAGGTTTATCACTCTTATGTTTATAGGAAAAGGCGAAAGTTTGTGAGTGTGTTTTTATGTTCGTTATTTCTTCACGTTGAAATGAAGGGATCAGTTAAATAAAATTTCGTACAGAGGTAGCTGACACCCTGGATTAACACATAGGCTCCCGTAAAAAAAAAGCGGGTAACACCGCCGGGCGCAGCTAGTAGTGTTACAAATACATTTTTCTTTCGACTACTGGGCAACCAGTGTATTAATTAAAGGCCTAATTAGAGCTTTATTTTTGAACGTCCTGTTGTAAAATTAAAATGAAGTCATTGTAACAATAGTGTAACAATACTCCATCCATGCCTAATTTGCTTTATTTAAGGGTAGGTAAAAACGGTACGCAAGCAATATTCCTTCAAGGAGCATAATTTACTCAAGTAATACTATAAAATCGTGAAAATGTGTAGTATAGATTTAACCCTAATTGCAATTTCACTCTATGTACTAGAAATTAAGTAAAAATGTACTACAATATGTTTTTTGAAATAAAATTATTATTATTATTATTTGTATCTCTCTTATTATACTCGGGCTATCAACTATGGGGAAGATACCCGGACTTTTAAAAGGCTTACGTGGGGACACAGTTCCAACACGCAGAGGCCCGTTGAGAACTTTAATCTAAAAGGTAATGGGACACCAGCTAGGGACACCACACAACTGCTCTATAAAAGAATAGCCATGAAAAGTCCCCAGAAGGTGCGGGACTATTGAGAAAGATGGATACTAAAATGATTTGGTCTATTGTGTTGGGATGTTTCGTGTACTGGTTACTTTTATTTTATACTGAATAAAAACGGCGTCTGCCTTTTATCACAAAATATATAGAATATTAGCAGACGGTGACTCGCCACTCACTAGATGGGCCCCCTAAACAGCTTATTATTATTATTAATCATTGTTGATTAAATTAACAAATTGTTTTGTCAATAACATCGTTAAGTTTTCAAGGTAAAATCACACTGATTGTAAACTTGACCTCTGTCTCCAAGCATCGTGTGTGTAATTTTACTTAGATAATAAAATACTATCTTGTATTGTAAAGATCCATGGGCAAGTAATTTGCATTTTCAGCCATTTTTAGCTGTTAATTAGTCAGTGTTAATTCGTCTTAAACATTACCTAGGTAATCTGTGGTGGTGAATAAAGAATATGGAATTTAAATATTTTTGCGTAGGAATTTATTATTTGGCAACATATATTTTAGTACCTAAATCTTCACTTGAATCACATTGAATGTTACTTTATAAGCAACTATCTGTTGTAACTTGAAGTTAAAAACCTTGCTAGATTTTGACTTGTATCAAATAATTTGCCTAGAAATAAAAATATATATTTATCACTCGTTGTCGAATCGATTCGCCGAGCATTCATGAGTTTTTCATGCCGAGTGGGGTGCAAAAAAGATGGACAGGCATTAACGACTGGTATGTGTGGTTGAAGCCTGTTTGAGCGATGTTGTTTTGTTTTTTTGTGTTTGGCTATGACGCACATCGGGAACCACTGACGCATGGTACCTTCACTTAATGTGGGACGGCCAATTTACTTGCATCTGGTCGTTCATTATATTACCTTAGCTTGAAGAGTTTTATTTGTTACTGTAAATAGTATAAAAAATTGTTGTTGTTGGACAGGCTATCTGACAAGATTTGGTGATGGCAGATGGAAGAAGGTCCTATAACATTCGTGGCCCAGAAGGGGTAGGGCCCCTGGTAGACCTCTAGCCAGATGGAATGACGATATGGCTGCTGTACACGGAAAGACCTGGATGTAAAAGGCTCAAAACATGATAGAGTGGCGGTCCTGGGACGAGGCTTATCCCCAGCACTGGATCACCTAAAAATTGATGATGTATAAAAAATTAATTAAATAATGTGTTCTAAAATTGGAATCGAATGATCGCGAAAGAATTAAAATTATGTTTCCTTGTACTGCTTATATGATAAATATAGATATAAGTAGACATTTTTGTAGTGTACATAAACACTGATTCATGGTATCGTTTGCAATTATGGTCGATGCGTGGTTAAATATTGTCAATAATATTCAAGGTTTAATGTGATAATATTTTGAAAAACCTTGATTTATACAATTTGTTGAATACCTACCCGAACGACTGATTTCGTCATCAAACTATGATTATGGTCATTCATTTCTATGATTTATATTTATACGAACGAACTTTAACGACCTATTGGACCAGCTGAGCAATTGGACTGCTGTGCTAAGGGTTGCGGGTTCATTCCCGCACGGGACAAAAAATTGTGCGATCCTCAGATGTTTGTCCCGAGTCTGTGTGTGATATTTCATTTTTGTGAAACGCCCCGACGATACAGAAGAAATTACTAGGGTAGGTAATTTTTATTTCAGGTGTGGGACGAAGTTTAAAAAAATAATTAAAAAACTCTGTTTATTCTTTCTGATACGTTATAAGATATCAGATGCATTGTATTAGTATTTATTAGGTGCGCACGGACAGGGAGTCCCGCTACCATTTTGCTGACTTAATAGTGTTTTAGATAGTTTTTAGTACATATACGTGGTTTTTATAATTACGCAGTTTATCCAATAACGAAGAGACGCATTTATGATCAATAATGACAAAAAAACAATTATTTTGGACCTTTTATTAACATCAATCCGAATGATTTAAATCCAACTAAAGAACTTGTAGACGCTATCTCCTCAATCTGTCGACAGAATGAAGGACTCGTAATTTTCCCTGTATTTGTCTTCGGGGTCGTATTTGGCAACGATCTGCTTCCAGTAGTCCTGTTCCTTCTCCTTGATGTGCTTCACGACCTTCCTGGCGCCAGTCTTTTGTTTAGGCGTACACTTCGAGCACGATGTTTGCATGGCATCCTTGATATGAGCTGGAATGAGACAAAGTCTGAGTAGAGAGATATTTTTAACAAAGTTGTATTTGTTAATTCTCTTTTATAGATTGATTTCAGAGCACTGGTTGCTAAGTATTGATGTACGCTTGTTCTGTAAATATTTTACGCAAGTTTTACCTTAAAACTCTAAAATTTTGACAAGTAGTGACAGTTTTATTATTAGTGATGACGACACGACATCAATTATATCGTGATTGTACGTCTTATTTCAAATGATTATGGATATGGATACTAAGCGTAGCAAAAACTGTGTAACTAAAGTGTGTTAGAAAGAAATAAAAACATACTTTTGTCTAATACTTCAGAATTTGATCCCCTCTAACAGATTGAGGTATTTTGGTGTCGATTTTTCAACACCAGGAGAGGCTTTAAACTTCGACAAATCATGTTATGCGATACATCAATAATTTATTTTTATTGCTAACAAGATTAAAGATAACCGCAATTCGATAAGCACAATTAAAGCTGACGTCACTAGCTGTCAAGAGCTCGTATAATTGTGATTCGCGTGATCTCGGGACGGGTTTACGGAAATTGATTTACAAACAATAACATCGTAGCTATGTGCGAGTAACTTTCCACGCCGCGACGTATAAGAAATATGGTCAAGACTGGTCAGTGTAAATATATTGCATGTGGTGTATTTATAAACATGCCTGAGCTTTTTACCCGACTGCTACAAACGGTTATGTTTTTAAGGGAATATCTGTACTGACTGAAGCTCAGATATTAACTAAGTTATGTAGTTATGATGTGTGTTTGTGTTATGTGAATGTGTTGCTAATTGTGAAATTAGTGAACAGCTGTATCTGCTAGCTGTGCCAGGTGCACTGGCAAGATTTTACAGCTTACTTGAATGACTAATTACATTAATTAAAATTTTGTTAGGGGCGCTTTTTGTAATTGTAGGGTGGATCCTTATTAAATGCAACTTTATGTCTGCAAAGTGCGCCTTCGTGAAGGTCGCGTCACTGACAGCCGCCTCTCCGGCCAGCTATAAGCTACGATTCTGTCGAAGTGTTTTGTATTTTAAGCAATGTACCATTGTGTAGTTAAATATTGCGAATATTTCGCTAATAAAAACTCCTACGAAAATATATCTTGTAACGTAGGTAACTACTTTTTTAAACAACCTGTCAATAATGATGTTTTCCTTAACCTAACTACTTAAATCGAATGAAGCCGTGAACTCCGTTGTGGTTATTAATAGATAAAAACAAAACTATTATTATGCAACTTTAAGATGCATGTATGTTGTTTATATTTCTGATTTGTTCGAGGCACCAAGAGTCAAAACTTGGAACTTGCTATCGTCATGTCTGATGGTTATCATTGTAGATCCTGGGTTATGTATAGATGGCTATTCTAGCACCAGCAAGTGAAGATGGAATTGGGATGAATCACGCGGAATGAGAATATTGACGAGTATCTTTAAAATTGGTATTCTGAACCATGTGACAGCCGAGATGAGTAGCGATGTAACTTGTGAGATGAATTTCGAGATGATGTTTGTGTTTCAGGATAGCATAGCCGGTTTTAAACAACATGTCTAACAGAAACCTTTTTTGTTGATTTGATGGAGCAGACATCACAAATACTAATAGATTAATAAAAAAAATAACAATAACATCTAAATAATGCAATCAGAAATGCAATGGTTATTATTGGATATTTGAAATCATAGGACTTGGATTACACCCCATGACGAATTGGTAGTTGTAAATTGATTCCCAAAGTGAGATCAAGCTCAACGTAGCTCTCCACAATACAACACAAGATGTACCTTTCAGTACAAGTTGTATAATTCAACGGGTAAAAAAGAGTAATGTAGGTATCGAAATATTTTACCTTTAAGCTCCCGTCCTTCAGGAGTGCACCGCCCCTGGTCGAGGGTACACTTGATGTAGGGCACCAGCAGCTTTCTGTTGTCTATGATTTCGTCGATGTTTATATGGTCATAACGATCCGTGTACGTCTCAGCAGCAGTAAACGCCGCTAGGGCTACCACACACGACAACACCAGAAAATTCATTCTGAAATATATTTTTGATAACTTTAAAAACTTAGAACAATCTCTCTCTATCTGTCTGGACCTATTGAATGCACGTAAAATAATGAATCGATATAACTATTTTCAGTATTTTATATGGTATTATTTTATTACTCAATGTCTTTTTGACTTTAAAATACGTTTGTAAATGATTTACGTAACGACTATAAAAATGACACGTTATTTTTCAAAGTATTATTTTTACATAGTATACTCATTTATGATTCCATATTAATATTATACAACGACTTATACACAAATAACCTTACTACGTACTCACGTACAAATAAAAAGCAAAAGTTAAACTATCGTTTTGAAGTTTTTTTTAAATATTTTGTACCGATTTATATATAGTAAGAGTCAAAGCAATTCTTAACAAAAAATCGACAGTATTCAGTTTAAAAAGTTAAAATCACCGTATTTTTTTTTAGACGGAGAACTCAATAGAAATTGTATTAACATTACCTTACAGTGATCAGCACAATTATCTATTGGAGAGTATTGGAAGACACTGATCAACTGATGAAAATCGATTTCATTTATAAGAATGATATCAGCAATGAGACGCGGAAAATGGTTAGCCATTGTTGTGACAATTATGCACAACACTTAACCTGCAACCCTGCTGTAATTGTCTCTATTATTACCTCAAGTAGACAGCGTAATTAGCAGAAATATAGGTAAGAATGACTCAAGCCTGATGTTTCCCGGATTGATTTATTTGTGCTGATTTGTACACAAGTATTTCATGCCATTTACCCATTTGTTATACGGACTACCTTATCTGATTCTTTTCAAATTAATTGCTGAAGTTCTAGCATAAATCAGTTCACGACTATTTGGCTCCTCCTAGCTCCTATTAATTAGTACTAAGTCATTGACTATGTAGTAGAAAAGTTATTTTTGTTGATGTTTTTAATTGTTTAATGTCTGTTTATTCCAATTTTAAAATTTTATCGTTTCCTATCTGGCGCAAATGTTTAGTTTTTGTGTGGAAACTGTATTATATTTGCTATATTGTATCTGTTTGTTCCTAAATAAAAAAAAATAAAAAAATAAACTTGTTTGTTATATTCACAAAGGGTCTGATTATATCTGTATATTTAGGTAGATACTTATATGAATTGTAAAGCAAGCCTAGCCGTAAAACCTTGAACTGGAACCAACTGGAATAAACTTTTGACGTATAGACAAATTGAATCTGCGTTTTTAAAAGGTCACAATAGTACGTCTGCCCCCTTACCATGAACTCTTAAAGCAGGACAGTTTACGATGTGGAAGCGAGACGCCGCTACGTGCAGTATAATGCGGCGTCTCGCTTTAACAACGTAAACTATCCAGCTTTAAGAATTCATGGTAAGGAGGGTGATCTTCATGCCGTGAGCATGTTTTGGAATTATGAAGTCGAAAGTTTGGTAAGAATTTAAGTATCTCTGATTTTAAATAGAGACCTTTCGTTGGATCTATCCAATGGCCCAGTTTAGCAGTGACAAACTGTGCAAATCAAACTTGTAAAAACATAACCCTCCCTTGGCAGTCGGGTAAAAAGTACACTGATAAAACTATCCTGCAGAATATTTTTCTAATATTGAGAACCCTGAAGTCAAGAGTAGAGTTTGAAGGAAGTATTTATTATAATATTCAAAACAAAACATGGAAATTAACATTTGTTATAAAATAACAAATTAGACATCATTACCAATATATTACTGTTTGGGTATATAATATCGTTACATACAACCTTAACTTCATTGCTCTACGAAATTGTTCAGGTTATAGGCGTTTATTTGAAAAAGTACATGTGAATTAACATTGTGGATCTCTTTCTTGGTTCTGGTACAGGAATGTACAACTATTGCACTCTCATTTGTTTAACGAATCTCTTATTATCGTTATATAAGACTTGCATTTTAGGTTTAGATACTATTTTTGTGCATCAATTACTTAGACTCTTAACATGTTACTCACGTACTAACACGTAAGTGTTTTAAAATAAAATGCATATAGGTATGGCTACTTTTCGTCAAATGGAGGTGATGGAAGCTAAAGAGTTATGCAGTAAGAGTTGAAGAAATATACCAAAGTAAGTTTGATGTCTTACAACATGTTGATATTCTAGTACGTCAGGCGATAACAATATCTTTGATTTTAATCCGTAGCAGTTGATCTTGGTGCAACAACCAAACAAGAAAAAACTAATTGATTCCCTGAAAGGGTAGACAATGGTGCACAATAGCACATATATTATAGTACACCCACATTTTGCCAGTTATGTTAAGTCCCAATGTAATACGAGTAGGGGGCGAGATGTGTGTGTGATAGCGAATGGAAAAACCCAGTAGCACTTTGCCTGACCCGGGATTCGACCTCGGACCTCATGCTCAGGAGTCGTACTTAGCGACCACTCGACCATCGAGACAGTTAATACAGTAACACAGACAAGTTGGTTTAGTTGTAAAGAATCCTTTTATCTGCCGCCGCGCCTGTGCGAAAACCAATTGCAATGTGCACAGAGCGCGTTGAAGTCTAATGTTACTGCGAGTACATGATCGGTATTTATGGGTGCCTGCCGTTTTACACTTGCAACATGCAACTAAGACACAATACTTCTAACTAAGAATAATATTGATAGTTCTAATAAATACAAAATATATTCACTTGATATATTGGCATAACCCATGACACCTGGGCACCTGACAGGCAGGATACTTGATATAATGAAAGAAAACTCAAAAGGAGGAGGCACAAATAAAAATACCAGTAATAGCGACACAATTACATCAAGTTATGGACAAGTTATTGAAATTTGCCAGGAACTTTCTCCTGACAACCCTGCGTCGGAGGCATCACTAAAACGGAGATCTTGGCCTAGAACTGTTTTTTTAACTGGCCCACACGGAGGGGTATGGTATAAACGGACTCCCGGCTCAAACCCCAGGGTATCTCCCAACTTGGGCCAATCTAGTCCCGGATCGCCCGCAGATCCTGGTCTAGGCCTGAATATTTCAGTTGTCTCGTCTCTTTCACTTCGTCTTAGTATTCATGCTGCTCTTGCGAAACTCTCGTCTATCTCTGCAAGGGATTAGATCTCGCATTGACATTAGATGATGATGCGGCTTGAGATTATAATGTTTTGTTAGGTTAGTGAATTACTGTAGCCAAGGGTTTTTGGTTTTGTCCCTTTGAAAACAATCTTTATTAGCGGATAGTAAGGCCTTTAACGGATCAAAGCCAACTGGAGCTTTGGCGAATGTGAAAGTAAATGCTCGACTTACGTACCTAACCCTCGGATACCGACTTTAACAGGTAAATATTGGAATATGGCATCACCTTCATGTGGTAGGACGAACAAATAAAGAAAGATACCTCATGGCAGGTCCTTTGTGATTGGTGACATTACTACCAAAGCTCGTAGATTTAACACTTTTATCAAGGAGTTGCTAGGTAGGCCAGATGCTGATATATTTTTTGATTCACATCTTGTTTTTAGTAGGAGTGTTAGGTTATTTTTAAATCATAGATACTAGTCATGTAGGGTTAAAATTTTGCTTGTTGTTTAATTTAGATATTATTCCATTGTTTAGATTTAAGAATGTTTTGTAATTCATAAAATTTTTTCACGAAGTATGTAAGAGATTTGGTGTATAGCTGTAAGCTTATATTGTTGTTTAAATAAATGAATAGACAATGATTTTTGTAATCAATATACCTATAATTAGGTTCTGTTGCCTACAATAAAAGATCTGATTAGTGATTGTTTGCTAAATTTTACATTACAAGTAAATAATTTACTAAGTAATACATTTTTGAAATAGCGAAATCAGTTTTATTGAAAGCCTTTTTACTGTAGAAATATTTTGTCAAATAAACATACCAATATAGCTCTTAGTTTTAGGTGTTCCATTTTAAATAGAGCCACAAGACTGGTATCTTGAAATAAAAAATAATTAACAGGGGTGTATATTAAAAAACGAAATAGATTTCTTTGGTTTATTAAAATATAAATACTCAGATGATAATACAACAATGTATAAAATAAACAATATTTACACATCCATCAAAAGCAGTACAAAATATAAAGAAATACTCATAAAAAACGAAGACTGAGTTATTTATGATGTGTGTTGAGTAATAGAATTGAGCGTTTAGAGTGTTGAGTAAAAGAACTGAGCGTTAGAGTGTGGTTAAACAGATTCCTTTATTCAGGGATCTGGATGCCGTTGGCCCTCGCGCGTTCCTCGTACTTCTTCCTCCATGAGCCATCCTTGTCGTACTTGGCAGTCAGCTCGCGCCAGATGTCCAGCTCGTTCTTGATCAAGTGCTCAATGACTCTGTATGCTCCCTTTTCTTGCGCCTCCGTGCATTTCTTGCAGCCGGTCTCGATAGCGTCTTGGAGATGATCTGAAGAAATTAATGTTTTGATTAGTTTTTGATTTGCGTTAGAGCAAGTTTGGGTTTGTACCGAGTGGTATCCGGCCTAGAATTGACTACCTCTTTCCTCCCGTGGGTGTCGTAGGAGGTGGAGGCGGAGACTAAGGCAAAATCCAGAAGATAGGCAGCAGCGTCTTCTGTAACTTCACCACAAATACTGCGATCCCCAAGCCTCTTGGCAAGCGTGGGGATTATATATTTGTCCAACAGTGGAAGTCTGCCGGCTGATAATGTAGTTGGTTTGTTGGTTGATAAATGGATTAGTCATTTATTTAGAAACATCGGCTGATCAGATGCATGATATTCTGTTTGTGATTAGTGGCATAATAAGAGTCTTACACCAACTTCTTTTTCGTACAACGTTAACTCTTTTTCTTTGTTTTCTTAGCCATGTGAGTTAGTTATTTGTGGAGAATGTGCTAAGGGTATTTAAGAATCTTTAGTATCTTTTGTTAATTTTATATCTTTGTTTCATCCTCAGATGGTCACGTTTGACATTAGACGTGTGCTTAATAATTATGATGTACAACAAACAATAATAATATATAACAGGCTTTTCCTTGTGACTCAAATAAGACGGAAATGGCTCGTTTCATGCACGTGACTTGCCTTCAAAAGAATCATATTATCTGTTCCTTAATAGATTTCCTTTTTAGATTTGTTTCTTGACAATGCTAGGCATAGAGACTTTTAGCTGATAACTTAAGTAGTAAGGAGAGAGAGAGAGATAAAGCAATAATCAAAAGAAAGAGCAATAGAAAGAAGCAGTCTACGATTTGGCATTGTATCAGGTTACTGGCAATCAGGGCGGCATCAACCACGTCGGGGCCCCCAGGCAATTTACGTCTCAGGTACTCTCTATCGTTTTAGGCCTTGTCTATACCCAAAAATATTTCCCGAATCGCGGCGTAGGGCCCCTTAGCTGATACGGGGCCCGTCGGGGCTGTCGATGTTTAGTCCGGCTTAGTCGGTGGTTAGTCCGGCTGGCAATTTACGTATCCGTCTGTCTACTATTCGGGATATATTCTCGCAATTGTAAAGCTATGGTACACAAACATAATATACAATGAATTATAGAACAAACATTTTGCTGTCTCACCTTGCGCATTTTGCTTTATGTGATAAATACTGTATTTGGATAATTATGCCTTCGAGGTTGCATGTCAATTGTTTTAATCCTCGTGTTGTGGCAAATTATAAAAATATTGTTTTAGACTATTATTTTACTGCACATACTCTTGCTTGACCCGTGAGGGTATTTTTAGGAGGCTTAACATAACATCACGCCTGTATTCCCCAAAAGGTTAGGCAGAGGTGCACATATAGTACACCCACATTTCGCCAGTTATGTTTGTAGGTCCCAATGTAATGGGTCAGCCTATTGCCATCAACGGGGCACACATCCAGACTCCGTGCTGCTACTAAGAATTACCTAATGGAAAAACCTAGTAACACTTTGCCCGACCCGGGATTCGAACCCAGGACCTCGTGCTCAGCAGTCGAGTTTTAAGGCTTAACAGAAATATAAAATAGCCTGGGTCTTGCCCTAGAGCTCTACTTATCTCTATCGAAAGGAGTTTAAATATTTTTATGAAAAGGTAACAAATAGGCAAAGAGACAGTTAAATTCGATTGAACTTTTGTAGACTTGATTTATTGACCATACCAGTTTATCTAGGTTTTTGAAATTTGTAGTGATTCAGACAATGCTGACAAATTATATTATTTGCCTTGTAAATGCTTTGGTAAAATTAAGCAGATCCTAATTAAAAGCGGCCGTGATATGCGATTGTATGTATATTTCGAAAGTGAATCATTTGCAAAAATGCATAGAATTGCAAAACTTTATCCTTTTAATTAATATATTTTGACGTTATCTGATAGCACAATTCACATTGTTATTTCAGTGCGTTAATTTGCATTATCTTTATTTTAGTTTAATTAAGGACATTGAATATACGTATGTTTGGCTTATGAGCTAAATTAATAGGACATTTGGATCTAAGGTTGAATTAGGGTAAAACAGAGGGGAATATTGTATTCCTTTGGACAAAATAATTGTTACTTAATATAGTATAATATCACTGAATAAGTTTAGGCCAAGATGTTTGTATAGTTATAACGTACACCTAAGGTAACCAAATGAACTAATCGAAATTTATTGAGAGCTACTTATTAGTTTAAGTAAGCCTTCAATTTGTGACTCTTTATACCGTTTTCTTATGGAGTGCAAGTAGAGAGTAACCTTGGACAGTCCACCTCACTACCATTCTTGTTTACTGAACAATATCTACACCACGGAATGACCTGTTTTCATGTGTCATTTAACTTATATACATATGAAGAAGAATAGAAGGATATGAAGAAGAAGTTTTCTTATGAGGATTAACTGCTTACCTTTGAGTTCTTTTCCTTCAGGGCTGCACTTTCCCCTCTCCATGACGCAGTTGACGTAAGCGGTGAGGAGACGCTTGTTCTCCAGAATCTCATCCAGGTTGAGGTTGTCGTATTTGTCGGTGTACTTATCGTCGGCGAGGACCGCGACAGCCAGCGCGCACAAAACAATGAGGTACTTCATGGCTTCCTGGAATAGAGATGGGGAGGTTTTAAGGTCTGTTTTAAAGATAGAAGCTTATATACTAACCCGAATATACACAGTGTAGCCTGTTTCCCAAAAGGGTAGGAAAATATTTTTTGAGAATAAAGTCATGTCCAAAGACGATCCACTAGCACTGAAATATTTGAAACCCCTAATTTTTCAGGTTTAGGGCAGGTTTTTGGCGCGCAATATTTGAGAGGGAAGACCAACAGATAGATAGATGAACACCAAGGTACTAAAAAAAAAGGTTGTATTTAAACTAGTTTAATAGAACACTAGGATTTCGTGACACATTTCCTTTTCTTCCTTATATTTTTTTAATCCACTGATAACTAATTTATTTTGATGAATCCCGATCAAAAAGTCTTACTATTTTCGTAAATCTACGTAAATATATTCTAATAAACAATTCGTATCACCTACCGTTTATTCTTCAAGTATACAGTAATCGCAAGTAGTCGAGTGACTTATGATGTCTGTAGTAATCATATGCCTCTATATATACTGCCTGCCGGTGTGCTTAAAACATCTAATTTGCCCCTGGTTGGTTCATTATTTTATCTGTCTCCGATGCATAACCCGCGTACTTGTTGCACAGGATGTTTCATTATCTACATTCAAAAAAATTGTACTAATGAGGTCGAAGCTTGCAACAAATTTTATTTGGTTCTTATTTGTGTTTTAGTATTGCATGTTTTTATTTATTTGGAACTTTACGATATTATGCATTTTAACATAAAACAACAATCGATCCGCCCGTGACCATGAATGCTGTAAAGGATTCGAAATGTTGGGCCGAAAATAAATAAAACCGCGATAAATCCGTTTAAATAGTTTTACAAGTAAATAATAATAATAATAATAATAATAAACGTTTATTTCAGGCAATATAAAACAATGCTAAACAAAGCTTACAGAGGCCCATATTATATATACCTTACAGACTAACATACATACAAAAATATAAACTTATAACTAAGTCACGTTTTCGCGACGTATAACGCACGTTCTGTGACAATCGGAGGACGCCGGCGGCCGCGGAATTTCCTAAATACAACCCCTTTCGGCCACAGCTCCTCTTTCAAAATCGCCGATAGTCGATCGGTCGGGACGCGTACAACAAACGAGTTGAAGTTAACTGTGTTGCGCGATTCCAACTTCTCGACTAAAAACCGGAGCTTCGTTTGCTTCTCCAAGTACTCCATCACGTCGGAGGCCTTCGTGGTGAAGTGGAGACGGGACACATACACATGCGCCACAGGCACAGCGGGGGGCAGCATATGTTCTGACGGTGCGGTGCCACACAGGTTGTGACAAAGAGGCCTTTTCTTCTTTCTCTCGACCTTAGTAAAGCCCTCTTCATCCTGCTGTCGTGGTAGCGCCGCACTAGGAAGGCGTGCGTTGCGGGTGCTCCCGGTAGCCTTCTCGGTCCTCAATACATTGCTCGCTTTGGGTGGCTGGCGGGCAGCAGCCGCGGCGTAGTGACGTTGAGGCGTTGAGGTCACGACGACAGGCGATACCTCCGCGGGGGGAGGCGCGGGGCGGGGCGCAGGCGACGGCTGTGTCTCAGGTGTCGAGCTCATGAAACTTGCTGACACGGCTTTGCATGCGCCTCGACGCGTGTTGATGTTGTTGACCTCCGGTGAACTACTTACGGCCAGCGAATTTCGCAATGATGTTACTTCGGCACGTAGCTCACTAATGGTGTCTTGCGAAGCCTCCAACTTCAACACTACCTCCGCCAGGCTGGCTTTCAGGGTTGTGATGTCCTTGAGCAACCTGGTCACATCTACGTGATCGAATGTCACTGGCGGCAACTTGTTCAAGTTTTTCGCCACAAACGACGGCACGTCATCAGGATCCGTTGTCTTCAGAAGATTGATGGTGTCCTGAAGACTCTTCTCACCCTTGTCGTCCTTACGGCGGGATGGCATTCTGTCGATCTGTCCGACCGACTTGTACAGCAGAGTTTTCGCAACTAATATCTCCTCTGCATTAAAATTGGACTTGCAGATCTGGATGATAGTGATCTCGTCCATGGTGTCGATGGCGTGTTGTAAGAACGCCAACACTTCATTAGCTATGAGTTGCTCGGAACTCAAAGCCATTGTATCGTGCGCGGCCTATGCCGCACAAATCGCGAATATAATTAAATTTATATTTATTATTATATTCGTATGCAGTGGGCGCGTCCTTTACTGACTACTGAACTATACTTACTTAAATGTCAAGAGAAACGAGACGATTCGATTTCGTAATACTTTGGTGACTTAATCCCCAGTCAAACATCGTGCAGACCTAGGACTCTCTAGTTAGATTCATGTTCTGTCTTAATGCTACTAGGAAAGACCTGGAGGCAAAAGACCCAAAACAGGAAGCAGTGGCGTTTAGGGGAGGAGGCTTATGCCCAGCAGTGGGTCACTTAAAAGCTGGTGATGATGATAATAATGAATGCCGTCATAATTTAATTAAAAAACTAAGCTTACAACCACGAAACTATAATTATAAAACCCACCATACATGTACAAAAACAGGCTAAGACAATAGATATTAAAATTAAAAAAATAGTTTATTACATAAAGCAGAAGAATTAAACGCATAGCTTAATCGTCATTTAAAATTATAACAGTTTGTTTTATTTAGGGGAAAATAATGAACTGTTCTAATAAAAATGTACCAATTTTGGTCAAATTCGTTCGTAAATAATGAGCCCGTTATAAATAGGTTAACATTGTTTTTCCTATGGGAAATCCTAACACAAAAACAAATACATAACATTACGCGTGTAGTCCCAGAAGGCGTAGCCAGAGACACACCTATACCTAGTAAGCCCCAATGTAATAGGGGACTAGCCTATTTCCATCAATCGAACACCAATCCAGACGTATGGTTCAGAGGATTACCCAATGGAAGAACCCAATGTCTTATTGCATAACCCGGAATTCGAACACAGGACCGCACGCTCAGCAGTCGCGCTTAGCAACCACTAAACCAACAAGGCAACGAAAAATATAGTATATTTTTTCATTCATGTAAACAGGGAGTAACTAAAACATTAAAATCGAAAAATCAATATGAAATCGAATTACGACTACGCTTTTTAAACATTTTTCTTATGTTTCTATTTGTACTGCATCGGAAGTTTATAAGATCGACCCAATTAATAATATCATTCAATAACAAATACATTATTTCTTTCTTTCGTAACGTCTAGAATATAAACTCCTTAATGGGAGCATGCTGTATATGAAAATCATATTAAGGGGAAAAACTCACAGGGTCTTCCGTTACATATCCTTGACGTAATATGCATTGTTTATTAGTTTTTTATATTTCTCATTACTATTTAGTATTAAAATACTTAGCTAGACAGACTACAATTAAATTATGAGAAGGCCGTCTCTGCGCGTTAAGTTATTAGAACTTGTTATAACCTATTCTATTTAATGATTATTATTATAATTCTTTACATATAACATCACGCCTGTATTCCCCGAAGGAGTCGGCAGAGGTGCACATAATAACTGTCGTACACCCACATTTCGCCAGGTATGTTTTAGGTCCCAATGTAATAGGGGGCGAGCCTATTGCCAACAACCGGGCACAAATCCAGACTCCGTGCTGCTACTAGGAATTACCTAATGGGAAACCCCAGCAACAGTTTGCCCGACCCGGGGTTCGAACCTAGGACCTCGCGCTCAGCAGTCGATAATTGATTTGATCGGCCACACTCCCGCACTCCATGAGCACGTGTTGTGGCGTGTTCCACCTCATACAGGCTTTGAATAGAGGGCTATCCGTGCGGGCCAGTGACGTAATGTCACAAATGTTTAATATTAAATCATCCTTTTTCACAGCGATAGCCAAATGGAAAGTAGAGAACTTGTAATATATTGTATTTAAAAAACTGTGAAATCGTACACGATACATTAGTATTTTGAGCATCTTAAGGTAATACTACATTAGACTAAATATGACTTAGCGTACTGTTGGATGCTCTGCCATCTTTATCTTTTTTCTTCTTGCGTTGCGACGCAAATCCTTTTGATGTGACAGTATCCATTGTTACGGGTATAAAATAAAAGGTAATTGTATTGACCTCAAATAAATCAGGCTAAAACAGCTAGTTTTAATACTTAGCAAGCTAATGAAAACGCTAGTTGTTATTATGTTGGTTTCAATCAAAGTTCATACCTAAACAATGTAATTATGCTCTAAACAAATGCTCATAAAATGCTTGGCTATTGTTTCCTATTCATTAACGAATGAGTGCTGTATTATTCATACGATGCTCAGATTTATTTACATGCATGCAGTCATTGAGCCTGCGTGTTCCAAATAAGGCGACAAATACTCTTCTTTTGCGTAATTAATACATCATTTTGTACTTATACTACCATTAAGCTTTGAATCGAGAACCGAGGCAGCGTGTCCAGCCAAAGCTCAAAAAAATAATTTTGTGTGTAATATTACACGAATAATTTCAATATAATTTCAATCCCTTTACCGAATAATTTCAATATAATTTCAATCCCTTTACAACTCGTAAAGTATTTCATCTAAATACATAGAATTTTGCACATTTATTAAAGCCCCTTAACTTGTTTAGAATGTTACATTTAATTAATGTAGCTCGAACAGTTATTGACTATTTTTATGGCGTACTCACTGACTTATAGATCAAAAACCTAACCCAGTTTCAGGTGACCTAAAAACTTGATATTTGGTATCAAGGTAGACTATTGCATATACAAAGGAAAAAATCAGGAAACCAAAAAGGATTCAATAACTAGAATCAACAAATTAAAAACATCGTTAAGTTTTAAGTATGTGAATATAAAATTTTTTCTTACGTCGTATACTAATGCCACTTATTAATACTAATTAAAAATTCAATACGTTATGATATACCACCAAAAACATAAATGTGAAATGAGAGCCAAGTTCAATATCAAATAATCCGTCGTTTAGATAACACAAGAATAAATTGAGATCTATAAGGATGCTAAGTGCCAAGTGCTGGCGATATATGGGCGTCATTTGCCTACCTGTTTGGGGAATACAGACATGCTGTTAGATATATTATGTGAGCTATGACAATCAGTCTACTCCACAGAGTCCCTGTGCCTCAATATGATAGACTGGTGATGACATTATCAATGTAGGTATGTGAAAAAAATCAAAATTACATGACAAGCGTATAATTTTATAATCACTGCAATTGCTTCCAATTTACGAGATTATTATTAAGCACGTCACTTTAAAAAATTACAAATAGAGTCATCTGAGGGTTACATTTTCGCTGTCGTCATTTTAGTCGATGGTTTACTACTGCTAGACCTAGGTCTTCTGTATTGATCGCCAAGCTGCACTGTCATGGTAAAATAAGCCTTCTCTATACAAATCAGGGGCCACGTAACAAACTTTAGACGTACAGAAAGAAAAATATATGGGGTTGACTTAAATATAAATATGTCATAAAATTCATAGATTACAGTAGCCTAGACAATAGACCCATAAAAATGCCCAATGACAAACATTACAGCTTTAACTAGACTCTGGCAGAATAGTTGGGAACCTGACTCAATTGCCACAAGAAAAATAAAAGTCTTCTCCATACATTTATCATTCTATTACAATATATATCAATAGATGGTACAAATATCAACCAATGCACTTTTTGCTAAAGTTCATAATATTAGATAATATTCCTTATTGATGATGCAAATGGCAAGTTGTGGTTCATTCACGTTCTAAGGGGGAGGCGTTTGCTCAACAGTGGACGTGTTCTGGCTGATGATGATAACTCTTTATTGCACACGAAGAAACAGAAAAACCTTATAACTAAAAACAGTGCAAGCGGCGGATAGTACTAGACTTATTGTAGATACTAGCTACCTATCTATCTACTACCAGAATATGTAAATAGCTCTTTTATTTAATTATTATATTATAAATCTGCTTATTAAGTCAGCTTCGACATTAGGTAAGGTTAGTATTATAATACTAAGCTTTGGTTTACTTCCTAGTACAACTGGGAAAACCTAATAATTAGAATTAGCGTAAGCAACTTTTTGTTTGGCTTTTTTATTTAAATGCAGAAGGTATCATTAAAACTTTACTTCGTTCCATATTAGGTACATTACATTAAATATTTTATTCTTTATTTTATGCATATAATAATTAAATGTTAACTTATTATATTCTGTAGCAATGGTTTTACTATCAGATGTATCTTACAGAGTCAGAGTTTCGGGCAACCGGTGAATGCAAATGGCAAGCTGTCGTTCATTGTGGCGTTCTATGGGGCAGGCCTTTTTTCTACAGTGGACATCTTCCGACAGATAATTAATGATGATAATACCTACAAAAGCTCCCAAACATTGTTTTTATCTAGCAAACTTTTCCAAGAATTTTGGTGAGCGACACTGCTGAAGCATTCGTTTTTTGTACAGGCGCACGATTGTAGCGCGGCGAAGCAGTCGTCTTCTCGTAGCCACGAAGATAGGTCGTTTAGTAATTAATATATAAGTTAGTAAGTGGTACTAGTAAAGATTTTATCTATGAAGAGCCCTCATTTAATTTAGTACACCGCTTCACTTTGAACCCTCGCCTAAATATATGACATTTACTTTACCAATTGACCATTTTCTTGTAACATTAATCTATTGAAACAAAAGACATTTATTTGCGTTACAAAGTGTGTAACTTTATTCGCCTTAAGTAAGTTCCAGTCGGTCTCCTATCACGATCGGAGGGGTCGCATCGGAGCGACAGCTGAATGCTGTAACCTAGAGTAAACGCAACAAGCATGAGTACCGACCTTCGTCCATCACATTGTGCAACTAGTCTGTTTACCACAACGTCGGCTCTCATTAGGCATTTTATTAGGTAGCTAGATAATTACTTTGTTTAGTCAAAACACGGCCTTACTTAGGTCTTATATTAATTTGCTTCAATAACAACTTAGATGTTTTACAATACATGTAATAACCCCTGAAACTGTGAAACTTCCCAAGGAAAGTATTTATGAACTTTTATAATTTCTGGGGTTGCTTTGTTTAAATTACTTTATCCCGAACGGTGTGGTACCAATGCTCTTGCGTCCTAAATTTAAGCTACTGTAAATATAATATCATAGATGCCGTGTTCTGTCCACCCTAGAATTGACCACGCCCCTTTCCTCCCGTGGTTGTCGTAAGAGACAGCTAAGGAAGAATCCAGAAGGTGGGCAGCAGCGTCTTCTGTAACTTCACGATCCCCAAGCCGCTTGCCGAACGTGGGAATTATGGCAACCCCTCCCGTTCCCTTAAGGGCAGGCCTTTGTTCAACAGTTGACGTTGTAGGTGCTGTAAAAATATTAGTAGAGTTTTCTTAAAAAGTACTTGACTCCAGCCAAACTGATGTTTTGTTAAGAGCCAACAGCTTTACAGTAAGTCAGATCGTTTTTAATATTATATTATTAATTGATTACTAAGAACCCCCGAGTGGTGTCGAGTCAAACGGCTAGTAGAAATAAAAATAATGCAGCGCCAGTAAAATTATTGTGCTTTAGATTTAATTAGGTTCTCATTATCTTGAGCAGCAAAGCGTAACATTCATTAATTAATTTAAATTTTGTGGTATTCTAATATTTTCAGTGTTAAAAAATATAAAACTATTCTAAATCTATGTTAGAGGTTACAATTTTACTCAGACGCCTTAAACACTTACGAATGTATTTATGCAAAATATTTTTTTGTTGTTTTACATGTGAAATAAGTTCTAATGGTAGGTCCTTTTGCATAAATATTAATTGTATTTGTTTAGTTAATCAAAACAAATAAATAAAATTTAAAGTTTCTAATATCAAATAACAACTTTTTAATAAAAACGTACAAACATAATATACTATGCATATTATGTAAACAAATTGAAGTTTTTAGGTTATTTATAGAAGATTCCTGTTTAGACTGGTATAGCTCCATGCTTATAAAGCATACAATAATATCCAAGGATAATTAGTACATTAAACATATATAACAAAAGATATTTGCTGCTGGTACTGATGTTCTAAGGAGTGATTTAGGCAACATTTAATTTCGAAAATATTTATGGTTCCTTGAAAAATAAAACCAAAAGTCGGGTGAAGTCGCATGTCACAGCTAGCTGTAATGGACAATGAATCTTTAGCGAATGAAACTGTTGTACAGAATCCGGTATCATCCGATTCAGCCCCGTTACCATGAACTCTTTAAGCAGGATGTTTGTCGTTGTGGAAGCGAGACGCTGACACGTGCAATGTGCATCTTGTTTACCCAACGGAAAACGTCCTGTTTTAAGAGTTCATGGTAAGGGGGCTGGTCCTCTTCACGGAACAGTCACCAATCTATCTCACGACCGTGGTCAGTACTGCTTAACCTTGAAATTCTATTAATGAGTGCGATGATATCTTTTACTATCTTATTTTAATCATTATTGTTTACATTCAAAATTTTATGAAGCCACAATAAGTAAGTGCAATTAAACTCACCAAAATTAGCAGGAACTAAGCAATTTTGTTTTTATTACCAAAGTGATTTTCAGTTGATAAACATTGTTTTTTACAAAACTGTGGAACGGAAATTTCGTATAATCATAGCAATACATAGTTAATTGGGAGTAGCATTGTTGTTCCATAATAATGTATCATCGTAGATAACGTTACTGTAGACTTCAAATTCCCTCAGGTAATATTATATTATTATTAACAAAATAAATAAAATCGGTCAATGGGTTACCGGTGGATGCAAATGGCAAGTTATCGTTCATTGTGGCGTTCTAAGGGTGTGAATCGCAATAGGCTGGCCCCCTATTACATTAGAAAACTGTGGGCGTACTATACCTCTACGAAAGGGTAGGTAGAGGTATAATACGCCCACAGTTTTCTTTTTTTACTTAATAAAGTAAGTTGTTATTCTTATTCTTATCGAGAAGTCTAGAAGTCACGACTTTATGAGTCAGGTTCAATCCCCGTCGGCGCCGATGTCACAAACAACATGCATTTATCGAAATTATACGACGCTACGTATCTGACGTATCCGTATGTAATTGTTGGTTGACAAATGTAAATTTTGCGGTTTTACCGCGGGATGATTACATAAATCATTGTCCTCTGTGAGGCTTTGACCCACTTGAAACTATTAGTCAGAAAATTGGATAAATAATAAACATTTTATAATAGCTATGTGGACTCTGTACAATATAAATAGATGTCGAGGTAAGAGGTTCTAAATTACGAATCGGATTCGAAGTAGTAGGTTTTGGATTCAAACTTTGAAGATACGCTAGTACTAATGCGAGATTTCAATATTTTTTATACATTTTTAGTTATTCTTAGACTGGCTCGCCCCCAAAAACTTTTTGACTAAGTGCTATTGTGAAATAGTTCTGCTTGCCCTATCAATAAATACACGTGTACAGATGATACAAAAACATATCAACATAAAACTTTATGTCAAAACTTATGACTAATCAGCATGAGGGCCTGGGTTCCAATCCAGGGTCGGGCAAAGTGTTACTGGGTTTCTTAGTAGCAGCACGAAGTCTAGTATTGTACCCGGTTGAAAGCAATACGCTCGCCCCTTATTACTGACAAAATGTGGGAGTACTATATGTGCACCTCTGCCTACGCTTTTGAGGAATACAGGCGTGATGATAAGTTATATTTTCGTGCCAAAATAAAAGACAAACAATGTTCTATATTCAAACCAAAACATGGTGTAAATTAAAGGTATTATGCGTGTTGTTTGACAGTTGATAGCTTCGATCGATCGCAAGTACGACACTGGCGATCTATGGTTACGATATTAACAATTACTTATCTTATAGGTTTTGTAGCGAACTCCGATAAAGACATTCATGTAAAAATAAATGTCCAGGGAAATCCAACAACTGCCTACCTATGTAGATATCACGCAACTTGATCTCGTTTTATTACTTAGTTCACATAATAATTATTAGTTCACGGTCCGTTTCCACGTCATATTTCATTAAAAAACGCTATGAGGTGGTTTATTGTCTAGACTAGGTTAGATGAGGTAGGTTGTTCTTATGTATAAGTGAAATTAATGTTTTACGTGGAAAATATTTACGCTGTTTATTACGATAGGTAAAAAAATCCTTGTAAAATGCTTCTAGTGACAATCATTTTTCTATTATATTTAATGAGGTAATATTGCTTATTATAAAGCTTATAATGTAATTCGATATTTTATTACAACAAACAAAAAGTAAGAAAAGTAAATCGTAAAACTGTGTTCTATGAGTGAATATTATAATGACTGATATTTTATTTAAAAAAAATCTTCGCCCCACACAAGGAATTTCTCCTGTTTAATGGGTGCGTTTCACGAACGTGAAATATTACATACACAAACACCCAGACTCGGGACAAACATCTGCGGATCACACAATTTTTTGTCTCGTGCGGGAATCGAACCCGCAACCCTTAGCACAGCAGTCCAATCGCTTAGCCACTACGCAAATTTATAGGTCGTCAAAAGTTACTGAATGAATGAATAAATGTGGATTTATTATTGTTACTACCGGCGCAAAATTATGAATGTTTATAATATTATTTCCTATAATTGGACTTGGTAACAATTTTTGCGAACTCAAGCGCCATCTACGTTGAGATTTCATTAGGAAAATTAACTCGGCATTCAGTAATCTTGTTTGATCAGTTTCTATAGCCGTGTATTTTTCCATACTCAACAGATGCCGCTTTGTTCGTCAGTCTAGTTTCTAGTACGTTTTGTTCAGACATTACGTACGTTCTCGTCGTACGTTTGACCTATGTTACGTATCTGTGCAATAAGGTAGGTATATATAATTAGCAGGCAAGCCTGAGTGGAATAATGTGATTGTTTGTGTACCTATCGCTTGCTAAATATATACAGATCATGGAGCAATATACTTCGTCTATGGTACAAATGGACTGGTTGCGTTATTAATTACTTTCAAGGAAGTTTTACAAATATGTTTATGGAACTGCCTCGTTGGTTGCTAAGCGCGACTGCTGAGCACGAGGTCTTGGGTTCGAATCCCCGGTCGAGCAAAGTGTACTGGGTTTTTTCCATTAGGTAATTCTCAGTGGCAGCACAGTTTAGATTTGTGACCGGTTGATGGGCTTGCCCCCTATTACATTGGGACCTAAAAACATGACTGGCGAAATGTGGGTATATTATATGTGCACCTCTGCCCACCCCTTGGGGAAATACAAGCGTGATGTTATGTTTTAAAGACAGAAGTTCCAATAATTCTTAAGTGACACTAGAGTAAAACTAAACTAATATAACAGTTTTTACATTTTGAACAAATAAAAAGGTATGGCTATTACGAGTATGGTTTATAAAAATGTAATTGCTGCCAGCTTGATCTGCCGCCATTCTGGGAACCGCTGATGAACCTATATCATAACCTTAGAACAACTGCTAGAACCATAATTCAAATTTATTTAAAAGTTACTGAATTCTATTTCAGATCTTAAAGTCATTCTTACTTTTAATATTATGCAAGTAGTGTATAGAATTATCCTTTAATCTTATGATTAATGACCATCAAAAATAAAAGTAATGACAAATCATCATTAAAATTGCATTTCCATAATACAAAGCTGTTTGTCGTGCTGACTGGTAAAAGGGGCATTGAACACGCGACGGTTATTCAGGCTGCGCCCGCGCATCCAACATGAACGCTTGCGCAACCAACATCTGCTATTGTTAAATGCCTCTAGGATCATTTAGCATTCAATTCCTGGTTTGCATAACCTCTGCTTATGTGAATATGATATGTTTGCTTTATGTGACAGAATTCACGACAGCTTATATAAGTTATAACATGATCTGATGTTTACTTGCATACGAAAACTCACTGATGTTGAAAGTACTTACTATTGACTTAATAATATAACTATAATAATAAATTATAGGTGTACTAACAGTTGCTGTCTCGTCGGTAGCAGGAAGCGAGTTTTAATTACTTCACTAGAATAATATAATTTATCGTTTTTCACATCTAGCGACGATTCTACGTAGGTATTAGCTGTATTAATATCATACTATAATTACCTTCAAGAAAGAGTTACTAGCTTTGGTTACTAATCCATGATAAGTACTACGATGACATGAGACCATATGAACTCCTGCAAAGGTGCGAGATTTCCGTTTTTCCTATCCCAAAGATAATTAATTAATATGTATAAAAAAAAATTAAACTAAAAATTATGCATCAAAGTATTCCTCCTCATCGCTGTCGACTGGTACGGTAAAGATAATTATGTTTTCACAATTCCTCTCTTAAAGTTATTAAACTACAATTCTCCCCTTCTCTCCGGTATCTCAGCATTCTCTCTCTTCTCACTCAGCTTTTCACAAACCATCCATATCTTCTTTGTGCTTCTATAGCTTGTATGCCCATGTTTTCTCCTTACCCTACCACCCCTATCCAATCACAACCAACGGTTACTTCTCAATAATTCTGTCAATTTTTTATCTTCTCCAATCTATAAAAGATTGGATAAGCTATGATTAAACTTTACTTTTAATTATTTGCTTAAGCTACTATCATCATTTCATTAAATTTGCCCGGTATTATCCACTGCTGGGTATTCCTTTGCCATACTTCTCTGAATCTCTCGTCCATCTATTTTTGCAACTTTACAAGTAATGTCGTCAACCCAACATATAGGTACTTATGTTATCAGGTTAATTAAAAACAAAGGAATGCTTGTAAATTTTATTAATTCATTATATTCAGTAGATCATCATCATCAGCCGGAGGCTTTCCCTTAGGTAAAGGGAGGGGTGATCATAATCTCCACGCTTGGCAAGCAGCTTGATCGCAGTATTAGTGGTGAAAATACAAAAGACGCTGCTGATCTTCTGGATTTTCCCTTAGTCGCCTATTACCACACCCTCGGGAGGAAAGGGGGGTGGTCAATTCTAGGCTGGATACCACCCGGCACAGTAATTCAGTATTTTTTAAGGTTGTAATGCAACTAGAATTTGAGTCTATTTTCGTAGTCTGAGTTTGTTGTGTTTATAATTGTTAATGCTAATTTACACAAAATATTGTTCTTTTTTATTGCATCTCATTCAAGCTTAATATAACCATTAGCAGGCAGTTAGTAATTAGCTAATAACTTTAATTATTAACAAGTTTTTACTGAACAACTCGTGTAAATAAACAGACACGCCAACTTCATCTTACAATTGTAATTGGTTATTATACTGAACGTAGCATGGAAAATTAATTTAATGTTTTGATACATGTCTGTACTGATTAATGAGTATAATCAAATTGTCCTACTGATGTAATTATTTTTATTATTTTAAGAAAACATCACGTCTATTTTAGCTGAAGAGGTAGGCAAAGTGTCTACGGATATCCCCACTTACAGACGAAAGACATCCTCTTTTGAACATAGGCTTCCTTTTTGGAACACCACAATGAACAACAACTTGCCATTTGCATTCACCGGTTGCCCGCAATTACCTATCAGTAATTTAAGAAATGTCCAATCGTCCAAGTCTGTCATGGATTATGATTGTGACCTTTTTCTTTTAATTTGATATGAACTCTCTAAAAAGACGATAGTTTTTATAAAAAAAATGTGTGTTTAAATTAATTCAAGACAACCAAGGCCTTTTTTCGAAAATACTATTCTTCAATATGCACAATGGTTTTGTTAAACGCCAGTAAGTAATTGTTAACATTAATACACGAATCGAGCAAAAATGTTCGTTCCCAGTATTCGGTAAGTATCAGGAAAAATGTTTTTGTTCGCTTCAATGCCACTTGTGCGAATCTACGACCAAAGCAAGTACATACAGTGTGATTCAAAGTGGATTTTATTTTTGTTTTCATCAATGAATAAGCTCGACTAACTAACTTGACTGCCTCGTTGGTCTAGTGGGACTGCCTCGTTGGTCTAGTGGTTGCTAAGCGCGACTGCTAAGCACGAGGTCCTGGGTTCGAATCCCGGGTCGGGCAAAGTGTTACTGGGTTTTACCATTAGGTAATTCTTAGTAGCAGCATGGAGTCTGGATTTGTGCCCGGTTGATGGCAATAGGCTCGCCCCCTATTACATTGGGACCTAAAACATAACTGGCGAAATGTGGGTGTACTATATGTGCACCTCTGCCTACCCCTTCGGGGAATATAGGCGTGATGTTATGTGTTATGTTATGTAATGAATAAGCTCAGGCTGAGAGAATAGCTATACTTACATATCATCATCATCATCAGCCGGAAGACGGCCACTGTTGAACAAAGGCGTCCCCCTTAGAACGCCGCAATGAACGATAGCTTGCTAATTGCATCCACCGGTTACTTACATATAGGACGGACTAAATAGATTTCAATTTTGGCTTGGCAAAATCATTCTATTTACAGACCCTCGGAGAATTGATAGTCTAGTCCAACTTACAGACACAGGCACTGCACCAATTAGGTAAAACAAAATAGGTACAGTTGTTACGTTTAAGTGTACATAAGTTCATCATCATCATCAGCTGATGAAGTCCTCCACTGTTAAACAAAGGCCTCCCCCTTAGAACGCCATAATGAACGGAAACTTGCCATTAGCATCCGCCGGTTACCTGCACCTTTGACGATATCGTTGGTCCATTAAGGGAAGGTCCCGCTTTCCATAGTTTTTAAGTTGCTTTTGGTGATTTTACTGTCTATATATAGGTCCTTCTCCGTTGCCAAAAAACACCATTTTTCAAACATACAATTTGTAACATTCAGTACAATTTTGTACCCAATGTACTACACATAAACCCTAAACATTCTGCTAATAGCATATCTTTAACCAACCGTCTTGACTGCAGATAGACGTTCAGATAAATCAGCAACTGTCGAAATCTTCCATGCCGATTGCAGACAACTTCCCGTGCAACTGGAAAAGGAATAAAGCACCTTTATAAATTATACTGGTATAAAATACGTACAACCCACAATGCATAAAGAAAAAAAACATAATATTTCAGACAAAATTGCTTACATAAATGAGTAAGTGGTAAGTAAATGTTTTTACGAGAAGAGCTAAATCAACTGGTACTCGTAATTCGCATGTCTGAAGAAACATACCTACATAACGACATTATGCTCATGACATTTAGATCAAAAATCCTCGGACTTAAATGACTATTAGTCAAGAACTAAAAATTACTCAATATACAACCAAAATGCATTTAGATATAGGCACGGGCTCCAGACAAAGAAAAATGTACATAATGATTCATACTTCTGGAAAATTTCCTACAATTTCAATCAGCTTCAATTTATGAGGCCAATTACATATTCAAGATGTTTACTAGATAGAGGTAACAAGTTGCCGCCCTTGTATCAATTATTATCCTGTTTTGTTGAGTGGTGAGCACGTAGACTGTTGACTCAGAGCTAGGCACTGCAGGTTATTGAAAAGCAAAACGTCATAAGTCTTAAACAAGGTGTATCTACCCAATGAATTAAATCGTATAACCATTTAACTAGAAATTTTACTGCAGACTGCAGAACATGAGGTCCTGGGTTCGAATCTTGGGTCGGGCAAAGTGTTACTGGGTTTTTCCATTAGGTAATTCTCAGTAGCAGCACGGAGTCTGGATTAGTGCCCGGTCGATGGCAATAGGCTCGCCCCCTATTACATTACGACCAAAAAACATAACTGCCGAAATGTGGGTGTACTACATGTGCTCATCTGCCTACCCCTTCGGGGAATACAGGCGTACTGTTATGTTATAATGACTATTGGCATTGTTTGATTATGGCTAAACGTCTATAGAGAGAACTCGCCTAAACAGTCGTAATTATTATGATGTTGGTTCTTCTATTATCTACACTACCATTTCTTAAATTACTAATAGGTAATTGCGGGCAACCAGTGAATGCAAATGGCAAGTTTTTGTTCATTGTGGTGTTCCAAGAGAGAGGCCTTTGACAGTAGACGTTTTCGAGCTGATGATAATGAATAAGTAATTGTCCAATATTTTCGAGAAAAGGAAAATTGTTCCGAGTCCTATTTGCCATTGATTATAATTAACCGAATCAATTAAGCTATCTCGCCAGTCGAGGAATTATAGCAATATGATTTCAAGGAAGTTAACTATAAAAACAAGACAAGGTTTAATGTCATATTCCGAGTACAATAAAATTATCCTTGTAACCAGTTTAGAATAGAAAAATGTTTCCGCAGAGGAAAAAGGAAGTATTGCTCTATTTTGAAATACAACCTTTTGATGCAATTAAGTAGACAATATATTTTAGCAACTCATAATTTTGACTAAACCTTTAGTTTTTACACATAGGTACTTGATCATTTTTCTTAAGATTTTCTCGTGTGTCCACTTGCCATTAATATAAGCATAGTTTTTTTATAATTCTACTATATGCAGAATAGCTTAAATACAGGCTTAGTTCAAATAAAAAACTAAAGTTAATCAGAAATTTAACAAAATAAGGCTCTAGACTTGGTTTAAATGCCATAAGGCGCCTATTACAACAAGCACCCATTTGCACAGATGCCTTCAACTAGCGCATTTTAGGAAGCAGTTATGGCTGCAAAATATCGGTTATTTTGGGATCAGCTAAGTTCACTGCTATACGTACTTGATAATTATGTTCTTTTCAAGTTGCATATGTATGGAAACGTCAATATCGGGGCCCAGTCCCGTTTCATTGAAAATACTATGTTATCTTAGCGTATCACGGTTAACGGTTACTCACTAAGAACAACAACACGTGGCGATGAAGTTTATCAGTCACGTGACTTGATATTGCAACACCTCTTACACCATGCAGTCATGTTGAATAATATTCAGCGATATACTACATCTATTCGACTATTAGTGACACATTATTACCCTACCTGTCGTTTTCCCGCACACCACACCATCTGGACTGCTTTAGGTTGATTCTAATTTCCTTTAAATTTTCTTTCAAGGTTCTCGTAATTTTATACAATAACAGGATTTAAACCTGACCAATCGAACAGCCATGAATTTTTTAACAGAAACCTCCAACACGTGATATCACGCAAACATCGTGCACGCAACTCGATAAACCATCTCAATCACTGACCGATACGTACTTACTCTTCTAATTAAAACTACCTCGTAATGCAACACCATTGTTTATGTTATCCCGATGGTTATTATATGCAAAATGTCGTCACAATGCTTGATTAATTCAAGAGGTGAATGCAGTATAAATTGTGTTATAGTCGAGATGCAAGCGTCACAGCCCAGCGAAGGGTCGAACGGAGCTCACGGAGACACGGTGAGTCTTACCACCCTTCAGTCTTTACCTTTGACCTCACTTTCACTATACTTCCCTATTGTTTCCTGGCTTTTGAAGTGCGCGTTTTATGTTGGGTTGTATTTGTTCCTCAAGATTAAATAACCTAATTTATATTTAGAGGAATTAGATGAATTGCCATTTTTGTTTGTCAAGTGTTGGCTATTGTTCAGTTGTTTGGTACAGCTCGAATAAAATAAGCGCTTTGAGTGTATATAAGTACATAAGTGTACATAAGTGGTGTTTTAGTTTCTTTTGCGATTATATGCGAAAACAATACATCGGCTAATATAAGTGATATACTTTCTTTATAACAAAATGGCACTTTTCCATCAGGTTGCAAGACTTGTTCAAACTCTGATCCAGATATTAAATTCCACTTAAATATCGAAATATTTCTACTATCAAACAAAATTCTTGGATTAGTTCGATAAAGTCCCGCCTTTTCCAAGAAGGATAGGCCCAACCCACGGATTTCCATGTCTACGATCTTAGCTTACCCCATCTGGCCTAGATTCTGCACTTCACATGTCAAGTTCTAGAATACTCTCATTTTAAGTTGATAGCAGCTGGCGTGATATTGACGATTTGTGTCATAACTATTGAAGTTAAATTGACAGCAGTTAGTATTCAATGCAATCCATATAATTATGTAAATTCAAGAAGTAAGAAACGCAATAATAATATTTATATAATTTGTTAGTATTATTTACTGTGTGCCTCAAGATGCGTAGGTTGCCTTTATTTCTTGAGGAATCGTGGATCCTCCTTAGATGCGTTCGGAGTGGGCTAGTATTGGTGTTCGTTCCTTAAGCTCGACGAGAGATTCATCTAAAGTCAGGGGCGCGGTATTCCCGGGCGCGTTACCGTAGTCTGCCAGGTTTTCACCTATCATTGCATTCGAATGGGGCAATGGCGTCATGTTAGCGGCGTCGCGGTCTAACATCAGCGCCGTATCTATAACTGATAGGCGCACGCGTCTATAAAGTACACTATTGAGATGAACAACTCCATGTCTATCATCCAAAGGCTAACCACAGGTGGTGATGAGTTGAGTTTTGCTCGAGAGAGATCAGTTTTGAAGTCCTATATATCTTAATACATTGTATATTTGTGTTTACATCAAAAAACATTATGTATGCAGTTATCGTATCTACAATTCTACGTATTATCGGTACAGCGCCGCCCACTAGTTGGAAATCTGCGTTGTTTGTGAATGCAACATGCATTTATGGGACACGTGGTTGACGACTCATAAGGCAGTATTTGCTTCCTCTGTTTCTGAATACAAAATATGATAGTTGTTTTTTAATTTGCAAATACTAGTTAGAATTTCCTTGGACACTTTTAAAGTAATTATGTAGTAGAAAATATTTCAAAAACAATTAGGTATACACTTTCTGATATATCACTGGGTATATATTAATTATTAGTAGTCACTATGGAGCGAATTACCATTTAAAAATACCATTCCATTCGCCACCATGGTAAAAATCATCCCATACGATAAATTTCGAGACTCCATGATTTTCACAGAATGCAAAGCTTGAAATCACTGCAGCGAACCAAGCAGCCAAAAATATATCCAACAAGATTTGAATAAAACACCCATCCGTATTTCCACAACCAAATACAACAGTCATTTATTATCGCACACCTCACAATGAGACAATAGGCAATCATAGTAATTAATATCAACAACTTGTCCGTGAACCTCGGCTGAACAATTATTACCCGTGAGCAGTTCTCAACCATTGTCGGATGGTTTCATAATAAAATAGTGGAAAAATTTATTGATTCTACATTATACTGAACGCATGAATTGATGTGGTGATTATACCTGCTAAAGGTAATTGCGTTGAAGTATTTAATGTCAAAAGTGCAACCGTCGTTCATTGGCAACACGATGGTTTAATTGAATGATGATATGTATAGTAATTTTGCAGGTAATGTTTTCATTAAAACTGATCGCCGTGTTGATCTCTTGGTCACGTAGGTGATTTATGTGTGCAATGTTCAGATGGAAAATGTGTATGAGGGTTTCGCACCCCATCCTTCGAATTGTCTTTTGCAAATAAGAGTATGCGACAACCAAATTCTAACACAATATTAAAGTGCTCAAACATTCAGAAAGTAAAAGCCTGATCTAAATTATCCATATGTAGTAAATTAACTGTGTTAATTATGCTAACTGCCCCCTTGAATTTGAATTCTAATTACCATGTACTCGTAAAGCAGGACAGTTTATATTGTTAAAGCGAGACGCGGCATTACACTGCATGTAGCGGCGTCTCGCTTCCACATCTTAAACTGTCCTGCTTTAAGGGTTTATGGTAAGGGGGCAGTTTCCTTTATTGTCAGGTCCTCCTTTATGTATGTTGAAGTGATTTTAATCAATTCTATTTATTTTGCAGATTAAACATGAAACTAATAATTGCAGTAGTTCTACTAAGCGTAGCCGTGACATGGGCTAAGCCTGCGTCAACCTACACAGACAAATGGGACAATATTAATGTGGACGAGGTCCTAGAGTCACAACGCCTTCTTAAGGCCTACGTGGACTGTCTTCTTGACAAAGGTCGATGCACTCCTGATGGGAAAGCTCTCAAAGAGACTCTTCCCGATGCGCTAGAACACGAGTGTGTTAAATGTACAGAAAAACAGAAGTCTGGCTCAGAAAAGGTAATTAAACACTTGGTGAACAAACGTCCAGACTTGTGGAAGGAGCTGGCGACCAGGTACGACCCCAACAACATCTACCAGGACAGGTACAAGGACAAGATTCAAGCCGCGAAGAGCCAGTAATGTGCCCAAACGTTTGCAGTGAATGTTGCTTAGCTGGTGAATTAAAGGTGATGGAAGTGTAAATTGTGATCAGACACGCAGTTACCAAAGCTTTAATTGGAGTTTATATAAATAAATTGTTTGTATCCGTTTTTAATATTTGTTTTATTATATTCGTAAAATTAAATACATTACTATTCAAAGTTGCTATTTTAGCCATAAATTCAACTGTCACAAATTGAGTTCTTTTTAGATAAGTAGCGATCCACGTTCAGATAAAATGCGAATTAAAAAACCATTAGTTCAAAAGCACACATAGCGCCTACTTATGGGTCAGGGTCAGTCTTGTCATTATTATCTTCATCTGATAAGAACTTTTCAAATTTTTCTTTGAACTTTTTGTCCTTATCATATTTCTTAGTAAGCTGCTCCCACGCCTCCGGATATCGTTCCATGACCGCATTTATGACCGTCTTAATCAGTTTCTTTTGTTTTGGAGTGCATTTGGCGCATGTAGTCTCTAAAGCATCGGGTATTACTCCTGTCCAAATATAAATGGCAAATTAATATAAACTTCCAATTTTTCTATTTTTCCTTAGGGTCTAACAGGTTATGAAAGGGATTAAAGCTAAGCTTTGCATTTTTCTGCTACGTCTTCAAATACTTGGGCAGGGCAGAAAGAAAAGACGAAACATGTATCACCTGACCACACTCTAAGGCTTACGTTGTTTACGAACTTCCCAACATCCTATTAATTTATACATAAGTACAGAAAATCGTAACTTTATCCACCCTTTATTGCCACGACAGAACATATTTACAGTTTTATTTTAAACATCGATCTAGGTACTAACAGAAAAGTAAATTCAGTTTCACTTACTTTTAAAGTCCTTAGCGTCAGGTGTGCAAGGTCCTTCGTCTAGGAAACACTTGGTGTAGCTGAGGAGTATTCGATCATTTTCAAGCAATGGCTGGATGTCGAAGTCATCATACTTAGAATTGTAAAAGTCAACTGCTACTGTAGTCATTACCAATGTTGAAAGAATCACAAAAGCAGCCTTCATTTTTAACTGAAAAGATAAATATTCAGATAATATCAAATGCCTTAAATGCTGTCTAAAATATTCGGACCATTGTCATTGACATTTCAAAGGATTATTGGACACAGACGATAAATGGCATGAAGGAAAGGTCTGGGAAGGTCTGAATGTTTTAGTGGTTTATATTCCGTACAGTTTCAATTTTACTGAAATTGAAGCGTGAAAGATCTTCAGGAGTAAAGAGAGTTATCATATTTTAATTAAATAAATATTAATTACAGTCCGTTACATCCTATCTTATTTACCAACTATCTCCACTGGGAACCTAAACACAATTTTGTATAGGTTGGTTAAAATCCTTTCTGATTCATCTGTGACGAAACCGTCTGCTACTAAGTATCTTACATAATATTGTCACCAACAAATATTGCCTAAACCACTTCTTCTTTTACTAATATTTACTGCATTGGTATTGATTAAATAAGTACTGCGTTGAGTTATAACAACTTATAAGTTTACGTTATAATGATTATTTTATAAACGACATTCAAAAACAATTAGTACCTGAAAACTGTCAAGCCAGATTAACGTAGAACATGGTATAACACGACTGCGGGTAAGATAAATATCTAGTTCTATATAAAGCCTTGTTTGTCATTGTCCAGTGCGCACAGAGCAAACACACGTTATTATTACTATCTACAAGACGTGAGTACAATCATAAAGTGTGCATTATCGAGTGGGTCGGCTCTGATGCGTTAGTGATTCAAGCCCACTGCCGGATGACCCTTGATTTTAATGACATGACAGAGCAGCCTTTTATGCTTCCTGTACATTCCTTTATAGTTGTGTAAAGTATATGTAAACAATGTAGAACAGATTATGTTAATACCTTTCCTCCATAATTATTACCTAATTATGTTCAAATTATTTACTTATTAGGTATTACATATTATTTACATCAAAAGGCGTCGCGGTAGGCTCACAACCGAGAGGAATAGTGGAATGAAAGGGAGGCCTTTGCCCTGCAGTGGGACGATCATGGCTGAAATAATAATTTATTTACTTATAGGTATTTCTTGTGTTTATCAAAGTAAACATGAATGGGTAATTCTATGAGTTGATTTTTAAATATTTGATAGAGAATACTGTTAGTAATTGATAATGAATACCAGACACGTCCCGTCGGCCATAATTTCATATAATTTGTTAAAAAGGTTTTGGTAGAAGTAATCAGACTTTTCACATCATTAAAATGTTTTTTAATCTTTATTTAATTAAATAGGATTTAGTCAAACCTGACTGTCACCACTAACGTATAAAAAATGTCACCAGTGAAACTGAAGCCCTCATTTTGTAATCATTGACACAAGTATTTTTATCTATTGTACATAAGTTTTATAAAAATGCCTGTAGGCTGTCAAAACATAACCTCTGGAGGAAAGGGGAACCTAGGGAAGTTTATTGAAAGAGACCCGAATGTTTGCGCCGCCGGTCTAGCTACAGCTCAATCAAATGAGACGGTGGCACAAGCTTTGCAACATTACCTTCTCAAAGATGCCGCAGATTCCTTATTGAGTGATGCTATCATACCGCCACCTAAGCCGCGACCGCTTCCGCCTTTACGTTACCCTATGCCGCAAGATAAACGAAATTCAGGACCTTTTGGGCAGGTAGCAAGCCACATCAATCCGCCAACTAAAACCAAGTTTCAATGCCTTGTAGACGACTTCAAGGATACGGCTTATACTTCTTATTGGAAGAAACCACTGGGAAGAGTCAGAGACCCCGTGCCAATGCTTCCGGAAGGATTTGATGCAGCTGGCACTACGTTCGGAGTAATCACACAATATAATGAACGTCTTTATGATATAGTAATGCCTAAAGACCCACTGCCTGATAAAACACCACTTTCCAAACAAGCCGGCGCGCAGGTAAATCGTAATTATTGTTCGCCCCCATTTTGCAAGGATTTAACGTATGGTTACCGCACGCTCGTTGATAAACGCGGTTCCTATGCCCGTTGTTGTGTAACCGATGATAGAAAAATACTTGGTACCGGCGATAGAGCAATAATAAACTCGATTGAATCAAACTTTTTGGATGCAAATCAGCCAAGAATAAGTACGGTCTTAGCTCCAAACGATAATATTAAACAAGTACCAAATGGATATACTTTTGGTATACTTAAACCTCCTGACAATTTGCCGGAATGTCTAACTTTTTGCGAAATAAATAAGGGTGTTGAATTTTTCAGGCAATGTCTGAAGCACCTTAATACTTTGCGAAAAGGTTTTTCGACACGGTTTTTACCGTCATTTTTTCATAATTTTTACATGAACCTTAAGTATTTTGATAAAGAAAGAACTGGTTGGCTCCCTAAAGATGTAGTTTATGACTTTAGTGCATCAAGACTAATAAGATTTGACACAACTTTAATAGAACCTCTTTTGTCAATGTGGGAAGCCTTTGATGGGTCAAAAATTAAGTATAAAACCTTTGTTCACGTTCTTAATTACAGAGAACCTTCTCCCGAAATACCTAAAATACCCGACCTGCCTGCTGATTGCCTTGATTTTCGTACAACTTATGGAGAAATGGTTAAACCAGGACAACAAGTAGACACTGGTCTTATGGCCGGATTACCCTCAGGCAGATATCTTGATCGGGATTACCCAATGATTCTCGAAAGGTTGTCCAAAGCGGACACTATTTGTCTTCCACAGGAATCGGATGTTAGGTCTTGTATTAATCCGAGCGTCTTAACATTACTTTTTGTCAATCATCGCGATATGTATCAAAAAAGAGAGCCAGACGTTGTCAGAAAAGTTTTCGAGGCAACAGGAGAAAAGTTTTCTGACAAAAGATTCAATGCGATTTGGGAAGAAGCAAAGCAGCTTCACTCACAAGGCTGGGTTTGTTTTGAAACGTTTCGACAGACGTTAAATAAGCATCCCGATGTTACTGAATTTGAGGACAACGTAAAAACCGAGGAATAATTTCGTAAACATTTATTTGGTATAATCTGTGTTAATAGAGATATTTATAATTGGTGATTGTAATTGGAAATTTTGTATTATAAAGTTAAATAATATATTTTTATTTTCTTGTTATTTATTATTGCAAGAAGTCTTTCCAGGCTTGTTGGTATTTGCCTTCGGGATTGTACATAGCCAATATGTACTTATACCAATTGTTTCCAGATGTCAGAGTGGTTTTGTTTTAACTTCTTGAGCCAGCGTCTTGCCTTTTGCCTATCCGTACATTTAGCACACCAACCTAAGGATTCCGGCAGCTTGTCTGTTAAAGAAAAAAAATATACTATTAATATAGATCCTTTATCATTCATCAATGACATTGGCGCTATTGAATGAATATTTATTCATATGCAGGCTCAGTAGGTTAGTGAATTAATTGCTCAAAAAAAAAGCCTATTCTTAGAGGACGCCGAATAACTTTTAACTACATCCTTGCTACAGGACATGGCCAAAAAAGTACATGTCATGTACACATACACGGTAAATATTATTGTAATATAAAAATAGAAAAATGAATTAATATGTAGTTTGTGGCCTCTCTAGACTTGTCAGTTTTTATTTCAAGATATTATTATAATTAGGAAATTTACTACCTACCTACTATTTAATAATGGAAATTGAGTCGGGTTGCCAACTAGTTGGGGCCAAATCTTTTTTTATTTTTTTTATTGGGAAAAGCCCACCACTCGCGCCCATCATTGCGACTCCTGTAAGCCAGGATCTACAATGATAACCGTTGAGAACCATCGAGGCAATGAAGCTCGAGGCGTCCCAGAGAAATGACTCGACTGTCTTGGAACCCGCAACGAAATTAATCATAAATTAAGATTAATATGCCAAAAGCATAATAAATATGGGATCCACAACTGAGATAAGCCCAGTCGCTAAGCACCACGGGTATAAAAGTTATAAACTAATGGGTCCTAATTGTTATTTTGATTCCAATAGTAGGTATGGCAAAAACGTCTGAAAGCACGGAAATTTGATCTGGTCGCAACAAGGTCCTCATAATAAATTACACCGGATGTAACATAATATAATATGCTGTCTAACAAGGTATTACGTTCATTCTGCCATAGACCACACTCCCACAGCATATGATGTGCTGTTTGCTCGTATTCACAATCTGGCGTTGAGCAGTGGCACAGAGGTGAAGCAACAAGCTTGAAAGAGAAGAGCTTACCTTTAAAGTTACCATGACCCGTCAAGAACTGAGCCACGCAATGATCCACCTCGAACCAAGTCTTTTCCAGGCGCTCGCGAACGGATGGAAAATACTGGTAAATGTGGCGGCCCTTGATAGAAGTATCCCACCTAGATTGCCATTCGTCCAATAGCTCGTTATACACCTTGATTTGGGATTTAAATAACCTGATAATTTTAACGCGGTCCCGTTGTGTTAGAAATTCGGTGTTCATACCCTCTGTTCTACCTTCGAGAAGTACATCGCGGCACGTCTTTGTATTTCGAGATCGACAGGTAGCACGCCCGCTAGAGCTGGGGCCAAATCTATCTAGATAATCTTATTGACTGATGTAACATTTGAAATCCCATAATTATTAGGATAGCATTCCTATTACCGTATACTTATACAATTTTTCCTATTAGTTGATAATTTTGATATCAATATCTTGCTAAGGCGCAACGTGACGCGAACCTCGCATAAACTATTATTTTTTTACTAATATCCAGATACCTGGTAGCTAATTTATGAGAATCACGTATCCTAGTATGAATATAAGTCTTAGATATAAGTGCTTGTACTATAATATAATATGGCGTATACCTATTATGAATGTAACTATTCGTCCACCACTAAATTGACATTTATAGTCTGTGGATCTGTTTAAGCTGTGGTTCTAGGCATGTCAAACTATCATACAAACAAAACAAAAAGTCGAACGCCGTCAGTGTTTAAAAGTTATCAGAGTTTAAACAAAGAATATCATAAATAATACCGCAACAATGATGTCAAAAGAATGCATTCGACGAACCGAAAAAGATAAAGAAAATGCTGTAATGTTAACTAAACAAGATCCGAAGAAATTTGCCGTGGGCAAACCTTTTAAAATCTTTACGACAGCTATGGAAAATTCTAGCAGTTTATTATACGATCTAATAACGCCAAAAGATTATGTTCCAGATTATAGTTTTCCAGAAAAAGGACCGGGCTATCAAACTGATCGCCACTATTTGAGACCACCATATAATCCCAAAGCGACTTTTGGAATGACATATCAACCTGATAAAAGGGGAATATATGCCAAACGTAGTTTAACCCAAGATAGGTTTACAAATGGACCTGCGTGGTACAATCCCATGTGCGTTTCCTATGATGACACTAAAGATACTAGAAATGCACAACTTGGTGTTGGTAAATCTTCAGATGGCATTATAAGCTGCGTTCCTTCAGCGTATGGATTTGGAACGTTGAAGCCTGATAAATTGACCGAATGTGTTACGCCTTATGAATTAAACTCTGAAAGAGAGTTTTTCTTAGAGTGTCTCTGCTATTTAAATTCAGTGCGAAAATGTTTATCTAAACGCTTTGATGAAAATTTCTTTAAATCTTTTTATTTGCAATTAAAATATTTAGATAAAGCTAAAACAGGATGGCTTCCTAAACAAGTAGTTTATGATTTTTGCTCAGCTAAATTGATACGATTTAATTCTCGACTGATTGAACCTTTGTTAAAAACATGGAATGCATTTGATGGTTCACTCATTGATTATAAGATTTTTGTTCATGTAATTAATTATGGAGAGGCATCACCACAATTGCCAAAAATACCAGATGTCTTACCAGAATGTATTGAGTTTTCTACTACTTACGGAGATATGGTAAGTCCCGGACAAAAAGTGGATACAGGGCTAAAGGCAGGTATTCAGTCTGAAAGATACTTGGACAGCGACTATCCCGTGGCATCTAATGGCCTTTATAAAACACACAGAGTTTGCTTCTCAGAAGAATCTGATGCTAGGTCATGTTTAAATCCGAGTGTTTTTACAGTACTTGGCATCAACCACCGTGATATGTATGCCAGACGTTCACCAGAAGAAGTAAAAAGAATATTCAGAGTACTCGGTGTAGACCTTAATGACGAAAAGTTCAATATGATTTGGGAAGAGGCACAGAAAAGTAATTCTCAGGGATGGGTTTCTTTTGAAACATTTAAAAATGCATTTTTAATTAATGTCTATGATGAAGAAAACCTGCCTAATGACAAGTAGAACTCAGGGCTAACTATTATTTTTAACCTCGTATTATTTTTAACCTCCATTATAAGTTATACTCTTAATTTATAGGATTTATATTATGTTAGTGGTCTTAGTCTTACAATAAATGTTGTTAAGACTTAATTAGAATTATATTTTCCTTACTATTTGCTTGTTTTACTGTGTAGGCTCCTAATAATAATAAGAAGTAGGCATTTTATTAGGACTTTATAATGCTATCAAAATTCAAGGCAAAATAATATTTTTATAGTTAAGTGAATCTAAGAGAAAGATGTTTATTAACTTTATATACTGCAAGTTGATTAATGTTTGACATAAATCTTTACAATGGGCAACTTAATGCAGTTGCTGCATTTGCAACTTGTCAGTTTTATTTAGGTACTTAGGCTTCAGATATATGATTTACCTTATTATTGCTTTTTTAATATAGCGATTATTACCTAATTAACTTCACGTTACCTAACGTAGGTACATCAAAATATATATTAGAATTACTATTATTATATAGAATCACTATACTGATCAATTTTTGGAATAAAATCGAAAAGTTAACATAATATTATTGACACTGTCCCAAACCTGTATAACCATGAACATTAAATTTTTTCTGCGATTGTCATAAGGATGATATCTTCTGCTGCGATGATAATCTGGATAGCTGGAACCTGGTGGTTGATGTCACAGGCCCACATGCGGTTTTAACAGTTTAAACCGCCAGTAGGCCTCTGACATGGTTTTACACACCATTGAAAAAGCTCTAATGTTTGTCGGTTTTGCCAAATTGTATCCGGCCGAGAATTGTCTCCTCCCCTGGGTGACGTAAGTGGCGATTAACGGAAAATCCAGAAGATGGGCACCAGCGTAACTTCACCACCAATACTGTGATCCTCAAACCGCTTGCCTAGCATAAGGATTATGGTAAACCTCCTTTTGCCTAAGGCAGAGGCCTTTGTTGAACGGTGGATGTCTTCCGGCTGATGATGATGATGATTGCCGGTTTCCTCACGGTGTTTGTAAGGATGAGATAGGAGTTAAGTACTTTTTGCAATGCAAAAGGAAAGGAATTAATGCTAGTTCAGCGATTTCTTCGTCAATTGTAAATCTAAGTAATTTCTACCAATCCTTTGTTCAAATGAGATTACAGTAACTCTGCCCGACCCGGGATTCGAACCCAGGACCTCGAGCTCAACAGTCGCACTTAGACCAACGAGGCAGTTTGGTTAAATTTGTATTAATTTAGAGATGGGGCATAAAAAAGGCCGATAATTATTCCTGCAACATCTAGAGTCATAAACTGCAAATTTTTATGAATTCAAAACAATTTACAGACTGCGAGCCTCATGTTTTGTACTCTCAAGTATGTATCTCGAGCACCCGGTCCATATTGTAGATTAAAACGTATTAGATTTGGCACAGCTTTAATAGAACCTGTTTTGTCAATGTGGGAGGCCTTCGTAAGGTCAGGGATTAAGTATAAAACCTTTGTTCTTGATTATTACGGATAACTTTTGACTGCCTCTTTGGTCTAGTGGTCGCTAAGCGCGAATGCTGAGCACGAGGTCCTGCTGGATTCGAATCGCGGGTCGGGCAGTGTTACTGGGTTTTTCCATTAGATAATTCTCAGTAGCAGCACGGAGTCTAGATATGTGCCCGGTTGATGGCAATAGGCTCGCCCCCTATTACATTGGGACCTTAAACATAACTGGCGAAATGTGGGTGTACTAAATGTGCAACTATATACTTTTTTTATAATATAAAAAAAAGAGCCTGACGTTGTTCGAAGAGTTTTCGAGGCTAAAGGAGATAATTTTGTGATAAAAGATTCAATGCGATTTGGGAAGAAGCTAAGCAGCTTCACTCACGATGCTGGGTTTGTCTTGAAACGTTTCGACAGGCGTTAAATAAGTATGTATCCTGACACTACTGAATTTAAGTCAAAATAAAAACCGAAGAATAATTTCGTAAATATTTATTTGGTATAATTTGTATCAATTTAGAGATTGGTAATTTTAATTGGAAATTTGGTATTATAAAGTTGAAAAATGTATCTTTGTTTTCCTGTTATTTATTCTTGCAAGAAGTCTTTCCAGGCTTGTTGGTATTTGCCTTCGGGGTCGTACATAGCCACCAATTGTTTCCAGATGTCAGGGTGGTTCTTTTTAACTCCTTGAGCTAGCGCCTTGCCCATTTCCTTTTGCCTGTCCGTACATTTAGCACACCGAGTAGCGAGAGCTTCCGGCAACTTGTCTGTTGAAGAAAAAAGTTAACTATTAACAGGTAGGTCCTACAACATAAACATTGATCTATTACGCAGTGGCGCTTGTAGTATCTAATATTCATTTGAATGGAGCCACATTCCGAAGCCAGGGTTAGGCACTTGTCCCACCGCAGACGACAAGCGAGAAATGATCAAATCAAATCAAATCGTTTATTTGTCAATGTAGGTATGTATACAACAGTAGATGGTTGATCGAGCTAGAAATGAGTTGGCTAGCAGCGAGAAGCTAGTGTGTAGCTCCGATCATTTTATCGCCCGACTAGTAGTAGTAGGTATTTTAAATTTCGAAATTTTATTATGTATCCTTAGCATGCCCATAGTAATACCAAAATATTGTGTTCAATTTTGTCCATTAAAACTGGCAATGAAGATATCAGTCAAAAGTAAATAGAGTAATAATGAATAATTGACATTTATAGTCTGTTCTAGGCTTGTCAAGACTACAAAATAAAAAGACGAACTTCGTTAATGTTTAAAAGTTATTATCAGGTTATAAACAAGGAATATTCTTATATTATACTGCAACAATGATGTCAAAAGTATGCATTAGGCGAACGCAGGGAGGTAAAGGAAATATCGGAATGTTCACTGAACGAGATCCGAATGTAGTAGCCGCGGGCAAACCTACCGTACAAAGTTCAGAGACTGTCGCGGGTCATCTCCAACATTACTTGCTACAAGATGAAGTAGAAGCATTAGTTCGAGACAGCATAATTCCTGCACCGATTGAACCAAAGTCGAGACAAAAACATCTCGACTTGCGAAACGCTGGTGTATTCACAGAGACCCGTGCACTTATCAACCCACCAATGAAAACTAAATTTCAAACGATTGTAGAGGATTTCAAAAATACAGCATATCAATCGTATTGGAAAAAGCCAATAGGACAAATTCGTGATCAAGTACCCATGCTGCCGAAAGGACTTAATGTCTATACAGCAACTATGGGAAAGAAAACAGAACGTTCTGAGAGTTTGTATGATTTAGTTATGCCAAAAGATCCTGTTCCAGATAACAGTTTTCCTGAAAGACAACTGGGCTATCAAACTGATCGTAACTATTGTAAACCACCTTATGATCCCAAAGCAAATTTTGGCATATCATGTCTAGCTGATAATAGGGGAGCATATGCCAAATGTTGTTTAACTGATAAAAGATTTGCAAAAGGCTCTGCGAGATATATCCAGATATGTTCTTCAGATGCCGACACTAAATATGCTAAAAACGCACAACTTGGTATTGGTAAAGCACCAAATGACAATATAAGCTGCGTTCCTCCGGGGTATTCATTTGGAATATTAGACCCTCCTCATAAATTTACCGAATGTCTTTCGCCTTGCGAAGTGAACTCTGGAAGAGAGTTTTTCTTAGAATGTCTCAGCCATTTAAATGTACTGCGAAAATGTCTATCTAAACGTTTTGATGGAAATTTCTTTAAATTTTTTTATTTGCAATTAAAATATTTAGATAAAGCTAAAACAGGATGGCTTCCTAAGCAAGTAATTTATGATTTTTGCTCGGCAAAGTTTATACGATTTAATTCACGGCTGATTGAACCTTTGTTAGAAACATGGAATGCATTTGACGGTGCACTAATTGAATATAAGATTTTTGTTCATGTAATTAATTATAGAGAGCCATCACCTCAATTGCCAAAAATACCTGATATCTTGCCAGAGTGTATGGAGTTTTCTACTACTTATAACGATATGGTAAGACCCGGACAAAAAGTGGATAACAGACTAATGGCAGGTGTGCCGTCAGGAAGATACTTCGACAAAGACTATCCCGGGACACCTAATGGCCTTTGTAAAGCACACAGGGTTTGCCTCTCAGAAGAATCTGATGCTAAATCATGTTTAAATCCGAGTGTTTTTACAGTACTTGGCATCAACCACCGTGATATGTATGCCAAACGTTCACCAGAAGAAGTAAAAAGAGTATTTGGAGTACTCGGTGTAGACCTTAATGACAATGAGAAATTCAATATAATTTGGGAAGAGGCGAAGAAAAGTCATTCACAAGGTTGGGTCTCTTTTGAAACATTTAAAACAGCTTTTTTTAATCTACATGACGCAGAAAGCCTGACTAATGACAAGTAGAACTCAGGGCTAAGTATTATTTTTAGTTTTCATTATAAGTTATACTTTTAATTTATAGGATTTGTGTATGTTATTTATCCTAGTTTTACAATAAATGTTAAGACTTAATTAAAATTATGTTTTTCTTACCTTTTACTTGCTTTACTTCTGCAGTGCAGGGTCCTTGGTTTAACAAACACTTTGCGTATGAGTGCAATAATCTGTCATTACCCAGAAGTTCCTGAACGTTGAACTGTTCATCAACCGTCTTATATTTGTCCTGAGCTAGCACTCCTAGAGCGAAGCAGAGTGTGAGCAGCACTGCCTTCATAATTACTGGCCTTATAGAACCGGTGATCCTCGAACAAAGTCTGACAACTGAGTGGCTTATTTGTCGATTTTTCCTATATTTATAGTGCTGTTATGTGTTTTATTTTTCCAAGAACAATCTAGGTACAGTATTACAAATATGTCAGTACTAATTATGCATGGGCATATTACCCCGATAATTATCTGCTCAATGAAGATTGTTATGCCGCATATTTAATTACTAAACGAGTAGGCATTTTATTAGAATCGTATGATGCTATACAAAGACAAAATAGTATTTTTATACATAAGTAAAACTAAGAGAAAGTCGTGTAATAATTTTAATATAAATCTTACGCTCTAAATGATAAACTAATTGAATTCATGTCATAAAGTCATTCATAAACTATAATAACGACTTTATGACTTGATATTCTATTCTTACATTATCGTCATTATTCTACAAGTAAAATTCGGAAACAAAATTACACATCGTCGATATTTTCAATTTCAAATAAATAATGATTGTTTTTTATTTAAAATCTCGAGAACTCAATAAATTAAACAATATTTCTGAATAAATACGAAGTTGAACGCGAGATGAAATAAATCAAAAGTCTAATCTAAGTTTTTAGGGTTTTAGGCTCCGGTCACTAAGAAGGTGAAGAGAGCATCTCTGTTGGAGCGGTCAGGGTTGTATTTGTCGAGGAGCTCGAGGAATCGGGCCTCGCTCTTCGACCTGATGCCGAGGAGCAGCTTGCGGACGATCGTCTTCTGTTTACCATTACAGCGGCCACACGCTGTCGCCAGCGTTTCTGGGAGAACACCTGAAAAGAAACGTTAGAAATTAATAATGATTAAGTTACACAATGATTAAATTATACATAGTCATACATAAAGCAGCAGACCGGGCTTCGTGGTGTCCATTGGGAGAGGTTTATGTCCAGCAGTGGACTGCAACGGGCTGATGATGATGATTAAATACGTCATAGTCAGTTAATCTTAGTACCTAAGAGTAAATATTAATAGCTTCTGTATATAGCAGACGTAGTCCGAACATACTATTGTAGGTTTCTACACAAAGTCCTAAATATACTAACTAATAAAAATGCATTAATTTATATTAAGGTACTTAAGATGTTCCAGTAAATGGACGATTACCTGATTAAATATTCTGAATAGGTAACCACAGAACACAAAAAGATTTAAGTATATTTTAAAATACTAAATAATATAGTCAAACGTGCAAATATTGCCCTAAAAATCAATTCAAGAAAAGAAGCTACCAGACGTAAACATTTAGAATCATGAAGGGATTATTTTATTCGTCTCAGTAATCCATTTAATAAAGCAATACTACTGTTTCGTTTAATACTGATTACAATTACCGCCGTGAGTGGCATACATTAGAGACACGAAGTTTTCCTACATACATACATTATAAGCTTGAACATCAGTCATCATTTAAGACTATATAAGTAAACATCGACCTCCAGTGTGGCCATTAGTGGACAGACACCCACTCATGGCAGTGTACAGGATTTATTGTCAACCGATCTGACTTCCTTACTTTTAAAAATCACCAGATCTATGGAGACAGATTTCTGTAGAATGCAGTTGCTGCATTTGCAGCTTGTCTGTTCTGTATATAATGTATATTACAAGATTTACGTTCTCATTTCTCAATAAAATATTGCGGTAAATAATATAAAGTATCAAAGCATTCTTGCCCAGAAGCCCTCCAAAATGTTCAGGTGGTTCCCTACTTATAATGAATACATGTCTGTGTTCATGTATATTTTTTGATTTTCAATTTATCAATAACGCATTAAACGAATCTAAACAATAGAAAAATGTGATTTATAATGTCCTCATTTTTATAAAAGAATACTCACATACAATTTTGGGCCTATTGCGCGCATAACGGAAGGTGATATTTGGCATACTTAGTTAAAGTTTAATTGGTACAGTAGTGCAGAAAGCTACGCTGCAGAGCGCTACATTTCGAAAGACGGTTTGATAAAATTTCGACAAGTGCGCAACGACTAGTATTTTTTTAATATGTTGTATTTTTTATTGAATCCATGTTAATTAAATCACTTAGAAGTGCCTACAGTATGAAGATAAATAAGTACTCACGTTTGAAGTTCTTTCCATCCCTCGTGCAAGGCCCCTTATCCATGACACATTTGTAGTACGCCAGCAGAATCCTGTCGTTCTGAATGATGGCGTCTGCGTTGAAGTTCTCGTAGCGATTAGGACTTTGCTGCGAGTAGCATGACACCACCACCGTCAGCACACACAGACACAGCAGCCAACTCCTCATTGTTATTATTGCCTGGTTATCAACAAATAATATTCTCATCAGGTACTTTGTTACGGTGTGTTTCAGAATTACCATTAACCTATTACGGGTAAATGTCATTCAAAATCTGTCTTATTAATTTGTGAATTCATGTTAGTAAGTTTATTAAAACCTGAGATTCTTAGAAGTTCTTCTTCTTCTTCTTTACAAGTTCATAATTCTCGGGTAAATACCAATCTTCTCTAATTATTGATGTATAATTGTCATTTAGGTACCACTTTTGAATATTTAAAAAACATAGCTGAAATTAGAATCTTTTAAAGATTGAAATCTTCGGAAGTAAAATGTGGATGGAGTATACACACAGATTAACGTAAAAATTGGCTCAGAGACACAATAAGTTAGTAACTAAATGTTAAAATATTCTAAAGCAATGAGATCAAAGAAAGTCCGCGGAAACAAAAACTCCGCACAATGTCAAGGTCAGGCACAAAACATTACAATACAATTTACTTTCTCCAAGGCCACATAAAGTGTAGATTCACTAACAGAATATATATTTCCGAGCTTCAAATGATATCGTTAGCTTAAAATAATACTACAAAGCAAACGAAGACTTGGGATTAAGAAACTTAAAATAACCTTGCCCATCACTTACAACCTAAAAAAGTAAACAAAGATAAAAAAGTACGAATAATTATTATTGGAATGGATATCATAGAGGCACATTGCGCTGACCCTAAATGACTGTAGGCAAAAAGGGTAAAAACACAATAAATAAAAATATACGTCAATTTATAAGAATACAGTCATGCTCAAAAGTGTAAATGATCGTATTTTGTTTCTAGTTTCATCTATGTTTGTTGTACTACCAATATGCGTCATATCTACAACTTTCTTGCAAACATAAATATATATTATCAGTGACAAGGAACATAGCAGCAAGCTAACATGTTTCTCAAACAAACTAACAACCGATCACTTTCACGCGGCACTTTCTAAGAAGCTTTTATAGAAAAATACTCACGGCCGAAGAAAGTTGTGCAAGTGTTCCCGGTGCGGCGTCCACTGTCGGTATGGCGGCTTCTGGGCCCGTGGTCCGTGGCTCCCCACGGCGGGGTGCAAACACTGCTCAAACCTGTCGGAGGACGAGGTCGACGTAACGGGCCGCATACAAAACAACACGAAGAAAGCAGTATATCTCCGCTAATGGTATTCATTGCGTAGCTTTGATCTTGTTACGTGCGGCTCGGATTTGTTTGTTCGTTTGTTTGTTTGTTTTACTGTCTTACAATTTGTTTTGACGTATTGACCGTATAAATATCAAGAAATTTAAGAATTATTATGACTATTTGCACATACATAGGTATACGTATTTGTTAAAGGCCTATATAAGTCGTGTTTATTTAATCCGGGCGCGCGGCGTCTATAGTTATTAATCCCGTCGTACGGGTCTAAGTTCAAAGCATAACATAAGTAACACCACGCCTGTATGCCCCAAAAGGGTAGGCAGAGGTGACTGTAATGTACACCCACATAAGTAAAGCACAAATTCGATGCACATATAGATATATTATGTTGATCTAAGAATTTAAAAAACCATCGGCAATCTCGTTTGCAGCCACGAACAAAATAAAGCAGATCAGCATATTAAAAAAAAAATACATTCAATTTTGTACCTATAAGGACTTTGAGTTTTAATTACATCTTAATGATGCTTCTTGCCGGTTATGATGCTAATATTTTGCTATAACTACAGGAAAATTTTAGCGCTCAGATTGTTTGAATTCAACGTATTTATTAGGTACACCAATTATGTTTGTATGTTGAATATCAAACAAAAGCAATCTATACAAATGCCAGTTTAAGAGACCTATTAAAGATACAAAAGCTTACGTCTTCTACAATATTAATTGCGCAACTAACCATGATAGTACCTCAAGAGAAGCTGTAGGTGACACTAAAACCCCGGGAGGTTCACTTCAATATAACCTTAGTGGTGCTTAAACTTGATTTGTATGCCCATAAGTAATTTTAAGTTACATAAAAAGCTTAAGTTACCTCGTAAAGGTAAAAGAGCTATCGGCATCACTCCCATAACTGTAGATCGATATCCTTTGTTCCTCTTATACCGTTATTTTAACTGCGTAAAGTTTAAAAATCAAACATTTAATACTTTTCTTATACAAGAGTCAAGACAGATCAAAGAAACAACGTATACCACCAGTTTCTTTGACTCTCAAATGCGCCTCAGCCAAGCATTTTTAACCAACTTAAAAAAGGAAGTGATAATCATAAAAAAATATGTATACCAACCAGAAGTTTGGGCTGCAAAGTCAATAACATGAAGTTACCCCCGCCGTGTTCAGGTTCAAGAAATGTTATCGACACTGGCTCCCAAACCTGTATAACTATAAACTTTTTACTGCGGATGACATAAGGATGGGTTAGGAGCTAAGTACTTTCGGGACGTAAATTGTGACTGAGTGCAAAAGGAAAGGAATGAATGTTAGTTTAGCGATGTCTTCGCCAAAATTATAAAGTTAATTTTGTTATCCTTTGTAGAAGAGATTCTTCCAAGGTGCTGGCATTCAGGTATACCTATTAAAGACACTTCTTACTTTTTTCAAAAAAAGGTAACAATTGTACCTTATAAATCAATGTATGTTTTCTTTCTTTTTTCATACACTAACAAGATGTTCAAATACTCGTTCAGTAAACGGGATCCTAATTATAATTTTATGTAGGTATGCAGTTCTGACGGTTTTTGGCAAAATAAGCATTTTGCAATTTTACGAATGCAAAAGTGTCTAAGGAAATGGACGGATTTGCTAAGAGATAAAGGATATTGATTATGGCGTTCTAAGGGGGAGGCCTTTGTTCTACAATGGACGTCTTCCGGCTAATGATGATGACAAAAGGATATAATATGTAGTTGTTCCGAGTTTAAAGGATTTTAAAGTACTTTTGATAAAACAAATCCGAAAAACGCAGAATAAAGTTCCAGTGTGGGACATCAACAATTTTTAATTTCTGCTCATTAATCTCATTATAAGTAGATATTAGTCTTAGAATAGCTGATCCATATTGCACTTTAGTTATATGCGCGCAGACTCTCGAGACGGAAAGCACAGGAACTCTCGCGCACCGATTACATTGATTTTCTGTTCCTGTACTAAAACTGGATGGAAACTGTCACCGGAATATCGAGAAAATACTACTTAATTACAGCAAGTTTCTAATTGATACGCAACAGGCAATTACATTTACTTGTAAATGTAAATTAACTAGTTTTTGCCCACGGCTGTGTCCACAGGAACAACATTTTGTTATTATTTGTTCACAAACTATCTCTTGGAGCCTGAAATTAAACCAACCAACGAACACCGTGTCGCTTATTTTATGGACAATTAGAACAATGAGCACAGCTCGACTACTTATAAATCAATCTATAAAGGATGGGGCAAAAAAGTTCTCTAAGATAACTATTTTCGGGGTCGATTGATAAGTTGATAAGCAAATGAGAAAAACCCTGATAAAATATACGTACTTAGGTACACTTATAAAAATAGAGCGCTCTATAGATCATTGTAGACCAATATTTCAACAATACTGCACAAAAGCATGTTAGACCTACTTTGTAGCATAGGTATGGTAAATTGAACGTTCTAAGTAGGTCTATAGGTTAGTTCGCGGGCCAAAAACGGTAAATTTGCTAAAAGCTAACTAGTGTATTGGCGCCTAAGCTATGACATAAAATATAACAGTATGCTAGCTACGTATTTACCCTGCCTACCGAGTGCATGGGAGCTTCTGACAGTAAAGGTCCAAGAGAATTCGATAGTAGGAAACTGTACCTGGAGCAAACAGGAGAGAGGGTTTATGAAGTTACCAGGTTTAAGAAAATAAATATAGTTTAGTGCCAAGAGAGACTGCACCGTGACAAGTCGGTTGCCTTATACAAAGCAGTCTCTTTGAAACGGTTGGACGCATCGACTTTCATGGTAGGTACGTCTACTTCTACGATGATTACCGTTTACTATTTAGGTGGTATTATTTCATGTATACAAGTATTAATATTAAAAAAATAGTAACTGTCAGTCATCATTGTTACCAACCTACTTTTTGAATTTTTAAAACTCAAATAAGTCATCATCATCAACCGGAAGACGTCCACTGTTGGACAAAGGCCTCCCCTTAGAACAACACAATGAACGACAACTTGCCATTTGCATCCACCGGTTGCCCGCAACTTTGACGATATCGTCGGCCCACCTGGTGGGAGGCCCCCGAAGGCTACATCTTCCAGGAAAGTCTTCCGTCTCAAATAAGAACCTATCGTTTATTATTTAATAGAGGAATAGACTTACACAGGTACCTACGTTATTCAAAGATTTATCTCAAGTGCGCTTTAAGATGGAAGCTTCCATCCAAGCTAAGACAATTAAAATTAAAGTATATTCTAAAAAATATAAACTTTATCAAAGTTTTGTTTTCTCTACTTTGATTAAACAGTTCAAGTAGCACCAGCTTTAGAATGAGAAAGTAATACGTAGTGAGAATCAATAACTGTATCAAGATGACTGATCAATAACAGTACCTATTTGGAGTAATTAGTGTCATTAAACAGTTATGCCGTGGTGGCCAAGTGGCAGTGTAGCTATATCTAAGTACGACCGAAATTCAAAAGTTAAACTATCATACGTTTAAAATATATATAAACGGTTAAATTAAGTTTAAACCCAGGATAATTAATGTCCATTTCTCTATGTTGTTTACTATTTATTAATTTTAATTAATAAAATAATAAACTAGTCAGGCATTCCTGCATACACGCGTGAGTAAAACCGGCATATAATAAAGTATAGTACATAATACCTATGGATAACACTAACGGAAGTTATTATCGTAAAATACATTTCTCTGTCTTATGCTTTTAGTTATCATAGCTAAATGATGATGGTTATAAGGTTCAAAAACCTGATTTTAGAGTCTGCAGTTAGCAAACTCATATTAATACGGACTGGAATAGTATTTAACGCGCGTTCCTTCTCTGTATAAAACGAAGGCCTACACGACACGACCGTCGACCATGTCGAGGACTAGTCCAGTTACAGACCAGTGATTGCAGTATTTTATTGATATCCTCCTATTCCTAATTCAGAGCAGGGAATGATTCCCCCCTCCGGAGTTTCTTTGGTATCTCATCCTTCATGAGTTTAGTTCCTTTTTTTTTCTTTAGAATTATAAACCCAGTAGGAGCAACGGATTAAGTTGACGGATAAAGTTTAATACTTTTACAGACAATATTTGTGATATCCGAAGATATTTTAATTACAAGTCTGGCAGTTCAATTGCACTAACGATATTAAATCGGTCGCCTGTAAAATATTTACCTATATCGTGTCAGGCGCCTAAATATTATTGCAAGTACTATGTGAAGTAATTTAACATAAAGCTTTATTGACATTAAAATAATGCCCGCAATTAAAGTTTTAAATGATAGTAAATACTTAATCTACATTAACTGGAGCCTAATAAAGCGGAGTGGTGATCAAAAAATACAGAACACCTTACCAAAAAATAAGAGCAAGATTGTCTTATACACTTTAAAAGGCGCACAGTAACAGCAAATAAACTACATTTCACGTAAAATAAATATATTTAATTTGGTTGGATATAACTATTATACATATGTGGAATACACTTTTAAAGTAAATCAATTGATTAGTATTGTAGAAATAATTTGAATTATTGCTTCTTTTCAGCCATTTTCTTCATCAATTCACTGTAAACGGGTTCATACTTTTCGCGGAACACTTTCATTGTTTGTTCGAACTTCGCTTTTAGCTCTGGGTTGCACTCTTCGCAATTGTTACTGATGACCTTGACCACAGCCTCTGAAACAACATAAAGATATCGTAATGCACAGGACTCTCCTAGCACGGGGGCCATTAATCATAAAATAGAACATTGTACACCTAGTTATTATAACACTGTGTTAAATTCTAGTGGATGTTACCATATTTTTGCCAAAAACATTATTACTTAATATTTTTTTAAAGAATACAAAGTGTAAGATATTATGAATAATAACTGCAAAATTTCTTCGTCTACAAAGTTCTACTTAAATAAAAAAGGTGCAGGTATTCGTTGGGTTGTCTATTTTCAATGCAGTGAGGGAGTTTCAGTATGTATTTTTGCAATAGGTGACATTGCCACAAATGTCGTCCTAGCATTATTTATTAGTTTCTTGAAAAGGTACAGTCATGGTAAACTTATGAATTAAACAGTGTCTCACAAACAGTACATACTGTAGTAGTCCTGCGCTTTACGCTAAAAATGCACGGATTCACCTCGAATTAGGGAAACATGATTGAGGACACAAGCTATCAATTTAAATAAATAATAGGTGGGCATTACTTTCAACCATGTAAATAAACACATAATTTGACGTTCATCATAACCGATAAAATCGTTGTGTTTGCCTTTGTGTGTGCCTTTGGAGGATCTGTTTTGATAACATTGACCTGAAAACTGTTCCTTTAAATGTGTTTATGTTATTGTAGGAACTTAGTTTGACCAAACATTATACGAAGGAGATATAAATAGATTACAACAGTTATTATAATCCTGATGCTGAAATAAAAAACCCCTTCTGAATCTGAGGTATATTTTGCCAGCTATGGCGAAGGTCCCATCTAAAAGGGGGCAAGTTATGCTGTAACTGAGAATCAGCATAAGATCACGCCTGTATTCCCCGAAGGGGTAGGCAGGGCTATCGTTATAGCTCCTACTATAATAGGGGGCGAGTATAGAACTGAGAATTACAATCTATCACTTTTCGTGGAGTGGGAATTAATCCCTAAAACCTCACGTTAAGCAGTCGAGTTTGCAACCACTAAACCATCAACACATTCTTTTACAGTTGATTGCCATACAGTAACATTTTTTGATTAATTATATTAACTGTGTCATCAAATACCAGCGCTTATATTCAAACTTACCTTTAACCTTTTCCAAGTCACCACACGGCGCCTTGTCCAGCAGACAATCGAAGGCTACCTTTCTTTGCTCGTCATTTTTGTACAGAGCATCAAAGTCGAAAGCCGTGAGCAGTTCCAACTCCCCCGTCGAAGCAGCAGCCGTGAGGGCCACAAGCACAGATATCACCACTAACACCCTCATATTTAGATTTTTATAAAGCTGAAAAAAAATCACAGTACATTATTTCAAAAATCAAAAATCACAGTGGTTATTTGTGGACATAACTTTGGGCTCAACAGTGTAGCTCGTTATATTATAGGGAAACTTGGGTGAACATAATTCTAATTAAATTACAGGGGTTTTGGAATAAGTTATATTAAACATAAGAGCAATATACCTACAGAAAAACATAAGGCAACGAGTAATACAAAAAAACTCAAATTAAAGTTCAGGAACGTAGAAATATGGAGATACCTACTTGGTAACAAATAGCTGCAAATGAGAAGAATAAAGTTTGCGTCGCGTAAGTAAAATAAATAATAAATGTACCTATAATAGTTGTCAGAGTCAGTGTAATTTTATAATAATTACAATCGAAGTCCGCGGTTATGGTCTTGTCAGTCGACAGGGAACATAGACTGTGAGGAATTTGATTATAATAGGTAGGTATAACTAACGTACGATCGAAACTTGTCATCATACTTCAATAGTTATGTATAAACATGGTAAATGTTTGTTTTAGTACTCTCAGAAGTTATAAACACACGTGTTCTATTGCACGATTAATTATATAAGCAGCTTACTGCTTATGGAATAATAAGCCTTAAGAAAAAGGAAGTACCCAAGCTTTTTGGGGTTAATTCCAAATAGATTCGCTATTCTATCTATTGGACCAAATAGATAATATATGGAATACAAAAATAAGTAGAAAAAACAGAGAAGAAACTATAGATGCAATTAGTTTAAAACTTCTCCATTCTCGTCTTCTTTAATTTATCAGACAATTCACTTATCACTGTAGTGTAAGCAAAAGTTCGCTAAATGATAAATGATTTTATTTCTGCAAATAGGTTTTAAAAAAACACTTTTACACGTCTTCTTTTTAAAACTAGATGGCATCTGCATTTCCTAACTGACTACCTCTGAGAAGAAGATACGCTAGTAAAGAAATTCACTTATGGGTCAGATTATCTAGTATCTTAATTAATTATTTCAACTGCCCCCGTACAACAGGACAATTTATAATAATAAAACTCTTAAAACAGGACAATTGTACAGAACTGCACGTAGCTATGTCTCGCATCCACATCGTAAACTGTCTTGTATTAAAGTTCATGGTAAGGGGGCTGAACTCAAATAAATGAAGCGTCTTTTAACATAATCTAGCGTATTTTATAGGTATTATAAACTAGGTTGCTTTGGCATACTTCTCCGCCCGCTTCAGGACGGAGAAAGTCCTTCAGGATTTCTCCAGAAAAAAAGGTATTATAGACAACAAATATTAAAATGCATATCCGTAATTAAAACAAGCTTATCATCTTACCTTAAACGCCGATGAATAGTGAAGACGAACACAATAGGTTCTTGATTATATCCAGCAATATATAGGTGAGCGTGAGACTAAATGTTACACCATTTCGAACAGGAAAATTCCTACAGTGAATAACACGACAGCAATAATTGCACCCAGTAGAGGTTATAAGGATATTGTAGTTCCTGATTGTTACAGGTCTATGAAAAATCCTTGGAAAAAATGTACCTTAATCTACATTGTAATATTATTTGTTTCATCATTGTAGCATCATTTACCGATGACGTGACGTGTTTAAATAAAATATTTGATATTTTAATATACTATTACAACAACGCCTGTAACCCCTGAATTCCTTTTGCATTATATTATATTATACTAATTATTATTAATGGTTGTCTGGAAATTGCTGTTAGCAATAGATTAAATAAGACCGCTACTGCACTGCACTGTTGTTTTAGTTTTAAGGTTTTTCTGTATTACTTTCCTGGTGTGCAATAAAGTATATTCTATCTATCTATCTATGCAGCATACACCCACCACTTAGCTCTTATGGTTCTATTTCTAAAGCTTATTCATTCATTATTATTCCACGGGACCACCCCGGGGTCTCTGCTACGTACGGATTGATTTTTTGACGACTGTCAATGAAAGGCATGATAATCTGGTCTGGCCCCTTAACATGAACTCTTAAAGTAAGGCAGTTTACCTCTTAAAAGAGAGATGACGCATAGACACTGGACGTAGCGTCGTCTCGCTTTATTTTTTTATTTGACTCTTGACTGACAATTGATTACACTGATACAGTCATGAAAAACACCCAATAATCTGGACCTAATGTATCAATCTCTTACTGGTAAGCACATCATGTATAATTTACTTCTACAGAGATACTGAAAGTGCTTTCACAACGTAAACTGACCTGCTTTACGTGTTTATGGTAAGGGGAGTGCTCACGAAAATTATTAGTTACGGTAAATAACTCCAGGTTCTAGAGGTAGAGAAGAGTAGAAGCAGATAATGGGAAGCCACAAACATAAATGCTGCAAAGTCCGAATAAAACCATGAAAAAACATGTAAAAATAGTTTTAATTCAAGAGTTGTGATATAGATATGTGATAAGACTGACTAAGGTGCTGATAAAAATCTTTTACGAGAAATAAGTACATCGTAAATGGGTATCGCATTTTAAAAATAATCATGGGATTTGGGACCATGAGTTGATAAGATCTCACCACATGTACATAATTCACCCACGTAATGTTACCAGCTAAGGTCAATGTTTAAATCATAATATCAGCCATTTTAATCTCGCAAAATTATAATATAATAATGTTAGACGGAACAATTTCTTTTTTGTACTTTTCGAAATTAAAATAATTGTGGATATCCGTGGATGTACTATATAAATGTGATGGAAGCCTGTCCTGGTATTAAGTCCACTGGTGATCATCGGTGGAAGAATTTGGTGAGCAAATTTTTTTTCCACTCAGTTATTGAATACCAGCCTAGCCTTAGCCTAGCGTTATTTAATTCAAACCATATTTTCATTTAAGGTCATATAACAAAATAATATTTGCGTCGACATTTCTCAACGGAAAAATAATAGTTTTTTAGATGAGATTTCCTTGAAAGCATTAGTTTTCTTTTATTTTTTTTTATTTCCATACGTACATTCATAAAAGTCACGCCTGTTTTCCCAAGGATAGGCATAGACCACGTTTTCCATTTGCTACGATCCTGGCATACTTCATCCGCTTCATTTACACAATTTTTTCCAATATTCTATATTTAAGAAATTGTAACAAAGACCTCTTTTTTAATGTCCTAGCAAAAAGTGGACTGAAGACGATTCACCACATTCACATTTTTCGATTCAAATATGTAATCATAATAATTATTATGATATTATAATGATGGATAGATTAGGATGGATTAGGTTTTTAAAGGTTTGTTCGTAACGACTGGTGGCGGTTTCCGAGAACGATAATAATATACCTCATAAGTATAATAATGCAATCAAGGCATTAGTGGAAATAATCTCCCATTAAATAGAAGACCGTAGCTCGTACATCGTGCCTAGAAGGCACTTATACAATCAATCAACGAGACACACGATGAATCCTTGCAGAATTTACTATGTAGCGGATATTAATGTCCCACTGCTGGGGACATACCATTATATAAAATTATACTTTTCATGTCATAATAAATTACCAGTATTAGTAGCAAAAATATCGTAAGTAGGTAGAGCTGAACCTTTGAATAATTCTGAAATATATTTCTCCACAGCATTCTAAGAGAAATGAACGCCCTATTGGTTGCTGTGTTAGCCCTAGCGGTGCCATACGCACTCGGCTACGATGAAATGTACGATAAAATCGACGTGGACAAGATCTTGAATGACGATACCTTGTTCTCTGCTTATATTGAGTGTATGTTGGACAAAGGCCCATGTAGCGTAGAACATTCCGCTGACTTCAGACGTAAGTAGACCCTTTAAATATAATCTACAGTACAGTAGAGCAGTAGATCCTTCCAAGAAATAATAAAAAGAATCGCGATGACTATTACGGGTTTAGCGAACTTAAATAAGTATGTAATGATTACTATCTAAATACACTCAAATTGTTATTTTCTACACTGAAGTATTCCATATTTCAATTTCTATACTTGAATGGAATAATTTAAAACACCTTAGTAGCTGTTAAATCAAGTAAAATTAATTATTTATTATTGACCACTAACGCCATCTAGCGTTAAATATTATAATTACAACTATTCGTATTTTACAAAAAGATAAAGTCGTAAAACCAACTTCAGCCCTATTTTAAAACGATATTTTTCTGTTATTTCTAGAACTACTTCCAGAAGTTATAGCAACATCGTGCGCCAAATGCACGGCTATTCAGAGGCAAAATGTCAGAAAAACTGTAAAGGCTCTTAGTGAGAAGAGAGTCGATGATTTCAATCAATTCCGTGCAAAATACGATCCTAAAGGCGAATACGAAAAGGACTTCACCGCTTTCATTGTCGGCACTGATTAAGGAAAGAGAACAACAAAATTGCTAACATTCTGTCAACGACTTCAAGTGAAATGTATCAACGGACTGTTTTAAGTAAAAATGTGGAGCATTACATTTAATATATATATAAGTTGCAAGTTAAAGACTTTATTTGTTTGATCCCTCCGAGTAATTCTTAATTCTTTATTGTACACATAACATTCTCTTTCCACTGCCAATTACGATTAATGTATCAGGGATTTACAAATAGATCAATACTAAGTCCTCTCTTCTTCTAGATATAGAAGGTTATAAAACACCTGGGCAGTCAACGAGTTAAATGAAGATTGGTTATGTTTAAGTTACTGGATCGGTAAGGATAAGCTTTCTTTTTAAACTTTAAGATAAAGTGTCCATCTTTCATTTAATTAGGTATATGTTATGTAGGTGTATGACTGCCTCGTGGTCTACTGGTCGCTAAGCGTGACTGCTGTGCATGAGGTCCTGGATTCGAAAACCAGGTCGGGCAAAATGTTACTGAGGATTTTCCATTAGGTAATTCTCAATAGCAGCACGCAATTTGGATTTGTGGCAATAATGTCGCCCCCTATTACATTAGGACCTATACCATAACTGGCGAAATGGGGGTGTACTACATGTACAGGAAGAGTACACCTCTGACTACCCAGGGAATACAGGCGTTATGTTATGTGTAGTAAGTTTTCCACTTTAATAGTCTTAGCCATTCAGTTCTACCATTTGTAAGCACTTTACTTCCCCAGAAATGATTGTGTGTGGTGGTAAAGTAATTTATAGTTGTTTCTACTGCAGTCAGAATTCTGGAGAATCAAAGTTGGTTTAGTTGTTTTAACAATTTGGAGTGATTAACAAACTTGTTCTTATATTATTACGCACGAACTCCAATCAAGGATAAATAAATTCATCCATCAGTGAAGGTTATTGTAAAACATAACGATTATCTTTTAAATCTCCACGCGCCATTAGCACTGATCTGACATTGTGACCTGGATTATGTTATTATAATTGCGTTACTGGAAAATTGAAGTTAATAACGACATTATACAGGTATTCATGTGGATTTTCCTTTTAACGTCCTTTGAATTACTTTGTTCATAAATGCATCATCTACGTTTAACATCTAAAAGTAAAAAACTCTATTTGATCCTAAAATTTTGTTACGTCATGGACAGAAAACAGAAAGGTGATCTATGAATCACTAGCTGCAATCGTCAAGCGTCCCGAGGTATCCCAGTGACGTAAAATTTGCGGCATATGATGCGGAACGATTGCGTAGTGCTGAAGATTATGTGACGGGCTTACACAATCTATGAAGTTACATCAGAGTGCAGCGGTGGCGGCGCGCGGTATACCCACACCACTCTGGCGCAATGGCCGCAGCCGGTCCTGCCTGACACAAAAACCTACATGCAACCAGTTCAATTGCCCAGTTTATAATGGGAATTTCGTAATTGATAAAATGTTTTGACTAATCGTGCAAATTAATTTATAAACAAAACATATTTTTTTGTTGCCAGTAGTAGTTGTTATAAGTAGGTAATCTAGTAGGTAGTAAATCTTTACTTATATTTGAGTCTGTATTGAAGCAGGCTTAGCAAAAGACTTTTAAAATATATTTGCTCTTTTTTATCTAATAATAATGACGTCTATGTTATTAGACCAACACAAACGAACAAACTTAATACATCGGAGGTTCACAAATACAAAAAACAACTTTTCAATATTTTTTTATTACAATATCAGTCAACATCGTGATATTAAAATAAATAACACAACAATTTGTCATCCGATTATTATCTAAAAGCCTACTCATAAATAAAATCACAGGGTTAGTGGTCCCGGGGAAATAGTAACTAAAGAGAGCTACGGGAGAATTCCTGTGATCGGACGTTGGTTTTGCAGTACCTTAGGGAGCTTTAAGCTCTAAAACTATTTCGACAAATTTTGCTTAACATCTAGGATTCTAAAGAATTCATCTTACATCTTAATTAGTATTACTCGTTGGAGTAATTTTAGGAACAGCTTAGCTTCCTTGGATGAACTTGTCGAAGTTGACGCGGTTCTTGCCACTGGGGTCGTTCTTCTTAACGAGGTCGTCCCATTCCTTAGGATGCTTCTGTTGGATCGCCTTGATCACTTTTCTGATGTTACCCTTCTGTTTGTCAGTGCACTTGGCGCAGGTGGTCTCAATCGCCTCTGGCAAGGTCTCTGGAAATATAACAATATTTTTTAGTATTAATTATAGTCGTTTTTGAAATAAAGAACTGCAATTGGTTAACATTTTAAATATGAATTAAATTCTGTCGATGGAACACCAAAGATTTGAAAATATCTACTTCTGTGTCCACTTGACTTTTTCCTCCTGGATAGCCTTGACCTCGACACGGTTTTTGCGAAGAGTTCGAGCTACCAATGCTGGGTTTATCCTGAGTTACGTAAATATGTGATTAATGTTACAAGGCGCGTATGTCAACACCTCCGTTTGTTGATTCAAAATAACGTCCGTTGTCTATGCCTATTTAAAGTTATCTTCACACTGTATAAACTTGTTTAGATAGTTTGTTTATACAAATTATTAATAATGTTTAGGTTTCACGTTGTTTTCTACTTTAACAAGTGTTGCTTAAACAGGAACACGTGTAGCAAAAGGAAACAACGTTCTAGTAAAATCCGCTTGTTTGATTAAATATTAAGTACCTAGTTGGTAAATATTAAATCGCTTAAATAGTCTATAATAGACGCAAAGGCCAAAGATGATGAGATGGTAAATATGAAAGTTTAAAGAAACTTACTTTTGAAATCAGATCCCTCTGGTGTGCACCGTCCTTTGTCTAAGAAGCAGTTAATGTATGCTTTGAGAAGTCTGTCGTTGGAGATCAGGGTGTCCACATCAAAGTTATCATATTTTGCGTTGTATTTATCAGCAGCGAACACCGCCACGACCAAACACGACAACACAATCAGGACCCTCATATTGTCAGTTGGATTCTGTAAATAACAACCGAATTTAATTACGCTCTTCCAATTAATCAACTTCGTCCGATCACAATGGATGGAACAAGGAATGTGACTTGTCTCGAATATTAAGCGACAAAATCTATTTAGCGAGCTGTTTCCATGGACATTGGACAAACATAACACGTGTATTGAATATGTATTAGTTTCAAGTCCCTCGAATTAGATGCATAAATCGAAAACATGATTTTACGAAAGTACTACTAAGTTCAAATGGTATATTGTAATGTCTTTGTTGCTACAAAAACGTCACACAGCCAATTCACAGTTTTTACATCACGGGTCACAAAATAATTGGTCACTGATTACAGCCTGCGGTTCATTCACCCACCTTTTACTCTCGATAATCAACCTAAAGAACTAGCGTTGGCAGAAAGCGACAGTGGTTTATATTGACGACGGTATACCCACTACCTTCATTGGCACATGGGTCAACGCTTACATCGTCATTGCAGACAAATTTGAACCTTTTGCCAAAATAAATACGGACCTTTGTTAAACTTCGTCCACGTTTTGGTAAATCTTTCCCTGTAGTGTCAGTGAAATGTAAATATGACTGCAACTTGTGGTCATAAACAAAATGTATGATAGATTGCAGCTTCATACCAGGAAAATCGTGCAATATGTAAGTTACACCGTTAAAGTTTAAGGAAAAACAATAACAACTTTATTAAGCATAGGTTAACTATAAGGAGGCCAAGTTTATTTTTAGAGTGATATCATTTTCTTGGAAAAAATAATCTAATTGTAACTCTGATGGTACATTTCAAGATAAGTCTCGTTCAATTTCACATTAATGAACTTACATCGAACATGAAACTGACAAATATGAAATCCTTCAAAGAAATACCATGAATTGTCTTTAAATTTTCTCAAATAAATGTGAGAATTTAATTAATAATATTTTGAGATACTATTAATTTATAGAGCTCAGAATATCAATGTTGTACTGGATGGAATGTATTGTAAAACACCAGAAGTTTTTTTAAAAGGGTGCTCTTCTGTTCTTGTTAATAAAATCGAGCTAATGGAATGTACGTTTTTGGAAGGTATAACACTTCCTTTCCATATTGTCTATATCATCAAAAAATCCAGTCTTTGGTAGGTCCGATTCAACCATACATTTCGAGTAATGATTGGACTTAACTAACTCCTATTCAACGAGGATAATACCTGTATTACTTAAATTCTCAATTCTATTGTCATCCGTACTCTGACATGCTAATGACGGTCACAGGTATAATTCATGGATTAATGTATTTTTATTAATAAGGGTGCTAGAGGACAACTATCGCAATATTTGCAAGTTTTCTTTTTCTTCTTAGCGAGTCAATGGCAAAATTGAATTCTAGTAATCGCCCAAAACTCTGCTGCGCATACGGCGTAAGTTCTATTTAGTGTAGGTAACAACTAAATCCTTTATGATTTTTTAATTAGCAAATTATGCTTAATATCCAATTGGAATTGAATAATCAAATTGATGAATCAGTAGGTAAGTACTTAGCAATTGAAGAGGTGCCAATTTTGTGACTCAAGTCCATACTTGGATTAAACAAAGAAAACATTTGTCATCGATAAGTATAAGTACTAAACGTGTAGTCGGTGCTTACTTTACTATGTATTAACAAACAGTACATTATAATATTTCTGATCTTATTATAATTTTCTCACAAGTGAAAAGATGACAAAAGTATTAATTGTGTGAATGTTATGTTTTAACTCCAATTATATTAATATCCAACTAGCCATGCCATATATAATATAGATAGATAGATAGATAGATAGATTTCTCTTTATTGTACACCAAAAATAAACATAAGTACAGTAATATAAGGATAATGTACAATGGGCGGTCTTATCGCACTAGGCGATCTCTTACAGACAACCTTAGGATGGACAGAGTTGAATGCATACAACAGGCAAGGGCAGTTTGCGGTGTAGCTGATATTTTAATTTTATTTTTATTTTATTGGTTCAATTACTGAATATAATATAAAAATCATCATACATAATTATATAAATATATACATATATATATATATATATATACATATAGGTACGTTGAGCTATGATAAAGAAAAAAATAAATAAATGGGATACGTACATACAAGTAATGTGCTACAGGGACAGATAGTGTTCCTTGGTCAAATTTTTAAATAAGGTCAGGGATTGTGCACGTCTAATTGATACTGGTAAGGCGTTCCATAAGCGCGCAGCTTGAACTGTGAACGACTTACTATAAAAGTCTCTGCAATGACTCGGTATCTGCAGAGTCAGGCTCTCTGATGATCTTAGGGCCCGTGAATGTGAGTCATGTAGGAAAGTGAATCGTTCTTTGAGATAGATGGGTGTAGTAGGGTTGTATAGGATATTGTACAGAAGGGAGAGAATGTGTGTATTCCGGCGAAGGCGAATTGGAAGCCACTTGAGCTTGGTACGAAATTCTGAAATATGGTCATATTTGCGTAAGCCAAATATGAACCTAATACAAAAGTTTTGAAGGCGCTCAAGTTTGTCGAGTTGGTCCTCAGTAATATCAAGATAGCTGGCGTCGGCATAGTCAAGGATAGGCAAGAGAAGAGATTGTGCTAGCGCAGTTTTAGTGGCAGCAGGAAGGAAATTACGCAATCGCCTTAAGGCCCCGGCGGATGCATACATCTTGCGACTTACTTCCTGTAGCTGGGTTTCCCAGGAGAGAGTTTTATCAATGAATATACCCAAGCTTTTAACCTTGTCACTTAAAGGGACATTGATGGCATCAAATGTGACCTGAGGGAGCTGAGACCAGTTAACTTTACACCGCATTCTTGAGCTACCGACAACAATGACCTGGGTCGGATTGACTTGCAATCCATGTGCTTTACTCCATTCGGCTATTTTCATTAGGTCCTTATTAATTATATTAATAGCGCCTGACAGTTCTTCCGGTGGTGCATGAGAATAAATTTGGAGATCATCTGCATAAAGGTGGTAAGACGACTGAAGGTTTTTAGATATAGTATTTATGAATACAGCGAAGAGCAATGGGGATAAAACGCCACCCTGCGGCACGCCAGCGGTCGTATTGCGCCAAGTAGAATAATTATTATCAATTCGAATACGCTGGCGGCGGCCAAACAGGTAACTATGAAACCAGTCAATCGCTGTTGGAGATATGTTAAGAGAGCTGAGTATTCCTAGCATAATGTCGTGATCCACGGTGTTAAAAGCATTGCTAAAATCTAAGAGCGAGAGAACAGTAAGATTCCCACTCTGCATAGCAGCCCTAATATCATCAGTGATATGGACCAAAGCGGTGGCGGTGCTGTGACCAGGACGAAAACCGGATTGTAAGGGATTAAAGAGGGAGTTTTTGCATAGAAAGGAATTGAGTTGGTTATAGGTTAAACGTTCGAGGACTTTGGATAGGAATGGTAATATAGAAATAGGTCGGTATTCAGAGAAGGAGTTTGGATTAGGTTTTTTAGGAATGGGAGTAATTTGTGCTTCTTTCCACACAGTGGGAAAGCAGCCGCTGGAGATGGAGAAGTTAAAAATGTGAGAAAGGACAGGCAGGATTTCGTCAAGGATGGGTATGATCATATTACGGCTGATGCAATCACTTCCAACGGCGTTCGATGAAATAGATAATATGCTTCTCTTGACATCACAAGCAGTAAATTGACTAAAGAAGAAAGGTGCATAGTCGGGGGTAGGAGTAGAAGAGAGATGGTTTAAAGTATTTGTTTTACATGTCATATTACAGGAAGACGAAGTAGAAAAATGTTGATTTAAAGATTCGATGTTTATATTTTTGGGATTTGTGTCTTGGTGCTGTTTTCCAACCCCCAACGTCTTGAGGAATTTCCAGACTTTAGCTGAATCTCCGTTGTCTACAGAAGTGTGGATATGTTGGCGTTGTGCGTTCCTACACACCTTATTGCAGTGATTCCGAATAGTGATATTATTATTATAATTGGGCTACTAATGTCAATGTGTTCAGCAGTTGCTCTATGTAGAGTTTTGGTATCAAGCTTCAGCCGATTAGACAAGAAGCCGAGCCTAACAATTTTAAGAAAATGTTGCTAGATAATGACGAATGTATAATGGATATAAAGAATCATATAAATCTTGAAAGAGCTGTACATAAGACTTTAATTATGAGATCCATAAGGAAAGATAAAAAAAAGGCAACAATATTAAATTAGTAACTAAATAAATTAGTAACATATAAAACTAAATGTAATTAGAGGTAGGCTTAAATTAGTTTATACCTCCTGTATTATAAAAAAACGGTGCTCCACCATAGAATTATATTCTTGTATCGATTTATATAATTCGTTTCGAAAGAACCTGTAATGTTTTAATATTGTTAGTATAAAGCCATCAGCTTTATTCCGTTGGGTTTATTTTACTTCTTCTGATTTCCCGTTTTTCTCAAAGATTACTCAAATGGCCTGCTAAAGTTTTAATGCAAAATAACCCTCAGCAAAAGTAGTCCAAGTTCAAGACAAACATTTATTAAGCATAATTTTTGGAACAGGGCAAAATGTAAACTTTGAGGTAAGAAAATAAAACAATTTAATTAGTGTTCTTTTCATTGCCATACCAACACGGAAAATTACGCGACTCACTTGATTTGGTCAAGGTGTTATGAAATTCCCAAAAAAACACGTCATAGCTGATAGCATAATGCCTCCGTGGCAAAAAAAGAAATTAGTATATTGTTACTTCAAACGATGGGTTTGACCTAAGAATAGATACGAAAAACAAACCAAGAACATTATTGTTTTATTGTCAATATTAAAGTAAGATAGGAGATTAAGTTCTCCCTTTCTTAGCTGTAATAAACTCCTTATAGACCAGTCGTAGCCGTTTCAAAACAATATTTTTTTAAATAGTGTTTATTAGTATAGGTATGGCATGGTTTTCGTCCTCCGATCTTATAACAACATACCTAGTTATATTGAACTATATTTCTTTGTAATAAATCATTTTCTGTTATATTGCTCTATATTTATTCCTATTTTCATTTGAATAATCGCACGAATCCGGTTTAAACGATCATTATCACCATAATTGGTACTATTTATGTTACCGGCAATCAGTATTTTAATCTGGTATTTTATACATTACCTACGCAATGTATAAAATCCTTAGAATGTTCAGGAAATGTATTAAATAATATATTTTCTAACATTATACTACATGTGCACCTCTGCCTACCCCTTCGGGGAATACAGGCGTGATGTTATGTTATGTTATGTTATTATTCTAGCCTATTCATTTCTGGCAATCGCCTGCCGCTGCTGCGGCAAGCTCTCTGCACTCACCCGGAGCGTCACGCACCGTGCGTGTGTTGCAAATATCTCTATACTAACCTAACCTATCTTTATATTCCTCTAACTCGACTCTTCTTATCCACTTTTGGTTTGGTAAAAGAGGTTCGTTGTTCATCTACATTTAGGGAGCTATATTATCATCCCTACTAATTATTATAAACGCGAAAGTTTGTATGTATTGATGAATGTTTGTTACTCTTTCACGTAAAAACTACTAAATGGATTTTAATGAAATTTCATTTGGAGGTAGCTGACACCCTGGATTAACACATAGGCTACTTTTAATCCCAAAAAAATGTAGCAGGTAACACTGCGGGGCGCAGCTAGTAATATTATAAACTCAGTTGCTTCCTAGAATTCGTAGATTTTTTTTGCATACAGCTATCTAATCGCCATGTTTACTTACAATTCTCTGGTTGTTTTTTCCTTGATTTGATTACGTGACGCACTAACACGAAAATAGAATATATTCACATAGCTTTAATTATGATCAAGATTTTAATAGCTATATACTATATGTTCGTTATAATAGCAATAATTGGTGTTTTTTAGTTATGGACGGAGTATGTTGTGTTCGAACGTCAGAAATAAGGATCGATAGAAGCTATTCTTGGAAGCAAATACTTGACGATCAAACAGTGTCGAAAACTACAAGTGGAAAATAAATATAAGCGAAAGAATTAAGAATAGGTAGAAGTAGTAGTCCTTTTTGGTGTTTCGTAATAAGCACCCAACAACAACAACAAATTCGCATAACAAGTCGATAACCCGTTTCTGTATATTACGAATGATATAGATACCTATAGGCATTAAAGATTGGCTTAAACTTACAGCACTTACACCAAACACGTACCTACTTCGCAAAACGACAGGAGTATGTTCACGTTGGTCAAGCGTTCGCAATGGCTTCCTCAAAAGCTTCATAGTATTTGTTTTTAGGGTCGAGTTTGTTCATCAACTCGGCGTGGCTCTCTGGGAAGAATCTCTTAAACGCGCGGAATGTCTTCCGCGCAAGCCTTCGTTGCGACGGCGAGCACTTTTTACAAGCTGTTGCTACTGCTTCGGGCAAAATTTCTGGAAAGGTCCAACAAGAATTATACATCACTTTGCAAATTAAGGAAGCTTCAAATGATCGCACAGTCATGACTATTTAAAAGTTATACGAGAAGTTATTTTGTTTGTATAAGGGACAATGTATTTATACTACTCTAGTAGGATTATAAAAAAACTAAACTACTTGTATAGTAATAACATTGCAAGACTGCAGATATGTTTAGATTGAAACAGGTTGCAATTAATCATAATTACTGCAGAATGGCTAAACTGAACAAAAAACTATACGCGAGTCGCACAAGAAGCTAATTGTCTTCATAATTATGTAGTTAGTTGCATATCCCTGCAACGTAACTACATCTACGTAACTAATACCTAACATATTGTCCGCCTCTTTAATACCGTCTTACAAGAAAACTACGTAACTCCACTCACTTATAACTTTACTCGTCTCCACCTAATCATATTAACTGACTCCATTCTAGTCGACGAAACTGTGATCTTTGCGTTACCTTCCAAGAGATTTTTATTCTAACTTAACTATAACAGTTAGAACCGAGCAGTCCTAACATTGCCTTACAAAATTTCTGTTCTCTAACAAAAGCATTAGCTGGCTCTCTAAAAAGTCTAAGATCCTTAGAGATCACAATCAATGTGATCACAAAAAATTGGTGACACTATCATGTGTATTACCGAATCATTAATACGTGTTAAATAAGTCCCTACGAAGTATAATTTCGCATGAGGATACATGCAGATGAATCATAGAAATCAATCATAATATACGAAAATCTTGATACTTCAAAAACGGAAATCAATATATTCTAATAAATTATGTGTATAATAAAATGATACTCTACATTGCTTTATTAAAATGCACTGGAGTACTTACGTCTGAACACTCTCCCAATGGGAGTACACGGTCCTTTCTCCAGAAAACAATCCAGATACTTCTTCAACAGCCTAACATTCTGGATCAACGTATCAATATCGTAATAATCGTATCGTCGGTCGTAAAACTTTTCTTGTGCAATCGCGGAAACAACAAATAACATTAAAATTAATGTCACCTTTAAATTGCATTTATTTGGATCAACCATTACTGCGGGACTTTTAAATGTGAGGCAATGTTAATATCTGTTATGAAATTGGTGTTATGTCCATAGCAAATGACGTGCACATCTCAAATGCTTGTATTTAAGAACCCTCTTGGTCTGCGGCCTTCAATAAACATAATATTTATAGAGAAGAGCCCCACAAAAACTTAAGTGCTTTATTAAGTATTCCGAACTTCGATGTAATTATGAATGTACGGTTATTATTGTTTCCTTGGCGTGGAAAAATATTTTATTACACTATCTGTAGACTCTTATTGGTCATTATATCGGGCAAAGGTATTTTGATTCGAGATTCGGGGCATTACTCTCAACTGTGTGTAAATAATTATGTAGTGGCAAATAATATTCTTTTGATCAACACATGGGATTAGTAATAAATAATGCTCAGGTATTTGAGTATCTGGGATAATGTATATTTTTTTATGTAATATTTCTTAATTACTGGCTCTTGCGTTATAAATTACTCGCGTCCTGCGAAAACCATATCATGTAGTACCCCTATAACAGTATCAATCCCGTTCATGATCACACCTAAATGTTAATGCTTAATTTTAAAACTAACTTTTTTCAAAGGTGCTTCAATATCGATCGATTTAAAACCCTAAACAATTATCTGGCTCGCTAGTTTTGTATTATTTTTCTTCATCTGTCAATTAACAAAATACGACCTTTCTTCATATCTACAAAATACTCTATGATACAATGGCAAACCCTGTTCTCGGTAGTGCTGTCGCAACCCTAATGGGTGAAGTCGATGATGATAAACACAACTCAGATGATACTTACTTGACATATTTGGAAAAATATTGAAAAGGCACAAATCTTGTTTTATGAAAAGTATATTCGAGAAGTTATTACATCATCCGACAAGAGCGGAAAACACACTGCATCCGTACTTTTTCGTGAACCTCGTGGCCAAAACACAAAAAATGGCTTTATTTTTCATGTTCTGTAACACGAGTGAACAAAAAGCAGACAAACATAATGATTCATTTGACCTCACATCTTAAATAGAGACTCTTGTTAGACGGAATTAATGCAATTAATTAATTTACTTGCTAAGTCATATGTTTATGTCATTATTATTGTTGCTTCGCATAATTACGATGCATATTTTTTAAGCGTTAGCCACAGCTGTTTCTAATTCAGTGAAATGTTTTCCTTCGGAGTCGTATTTGTTCTTGAAACTTTCATAATCTTGAGGCAGCTTCTCCTTGAGGCCCAATAAGAATTTGTGGAAGATGTGCTTCTGCGCCTGCGTGCACTTTGAGCAGCCTGTCTGGATAGCTTCGGGGATGTCCTCTGAAAACAACGTGAGTAAAAGTTAATACAATTTTAAAAGATTGCGTGAATAGGACTGGCAAACACTCAATTATGTTATTGATTCTAATCAACGTGGTGATATTGCCGGTGTTTTGAAATCTTGACTAATTTGAAAGCTGTGAGGAAGAGAATATTGAAGCTTGGATGTTTTACACAATTAAATAGAGCAGTCCTTATGCTGGTTTACTTTAAAGCTAATAAGTTTGTAGGTACAATATCAAGAATTATTATAAGTAAAATCGAAAGATATTATCACAATGAAACACTATATTAAAATAACTAAATAAACACACGTCCCTTTGACTTTGTGATATTAAACTATCTTATCAACAAAGCCGTCGTTAATAAAGAAATACTTAACAAATGGTTGTTCACTGTTATCAAACTTGACTCCGTTCATCGTTTATCTTCTAGTGAATGTATTTATTTGTGGAATTTATTGTATAGGTTAAAGTGTGTAGGTAGGTACCTACATAAGTTTATTTGAGCAAAAGTGTTGTAATTTTAATGATTCGGAACAAATAAAAGTAGATGAGCATCTTAGGTACTCAACTATACCTAATATTGTAATAAAGAACGTTCTAAATCTCTTTAATTAGGGATTCAGTTTTTGTCCCTCTTTGGAGTCTTTCTTCCACAATTTCGATGTAGCCATTTATATCATTTATGAAGCTTATTTTAATCGTTGTTGTTGTTGATGAAACTGCTAAGAACTTATAATAGAATAGATATGGATGTTCGTTTAATTGATGTATCAAATTGAACTTGAAATAAAATTAAAAGTTATTTCATCACAATTCAACCTATCTTCCTTATCTCAAAAACGTTTTCGATTGCTATTAATATGTTAATTACGATTGCAAAAACTTGTTTTGTTGTTACTGGCATATGTGTACGTACTTTTGAAATCGGCAGCGACTGCGTGGCAGGGGACTGTGTCCATGAAGCAGCCTAGGAAGCCCTTGAGGGTTTCAGTGTTAGCGACGACGGCGTCGATGTCGAGGTCATCGTTCTCTGTGCTGTAAGTCTCCTCAGCTTTAACAGCGGCCAAAGCAAGCAACACTGACAGAACGTAGATGCACTTCATGGTGGTAGGTTGGGTCGTCTGAAAGTAAATGAGTATTTGATTGATACATTACCATGAAATACTAGTTTTGTCAACATATTGTAAATGGACAAAATTTTTCTTAAAAAAAAATTGTTTCTCGAAGTGTTAAGGACATCAAATGTCGTAGTCTTAGCTACAATAATTAGCTACATAACCTTGAAAATACCGGATTATTGAATATTTTTTTCACTTTATTTTCGTAGGTAACAAAATCATGGGAACAAGGGTGTAGGAAATTTTAAAGACAAAGAACAATAAACGGGCACTAATTAACGAGTACCTAAAAATAAGTTATACTTAATTATGTAGTAATAACTTAATTTTATTGAGTTTCGAGATTGTAAAGATGTTTTATTTTTTAATCTACATGATTTGAATTCACCACGAATTTAAATTAAATAATAATTGTACTACAGTGTTACTATAGCATCCGTAAGAGCTGTTAGAGGGAAGTTCCTTGAGATATAAGTCCGGTATCCATTCGCAGAGCACCACGAACGCACACTAACAAGTATCCTAAGACCTCACTCGCTCGCACTCACTAATTCATTCTCAAATAAATTCCAACAAAACAAAAATAAAATTGAGAGAATAACTTACCTATTTAAGTTTTGAGTCCAGTGGACGAGTAAATGCTTGCGGCAATCGTACGGATCTTTTATACTTGGTATTCCTTTATTGTCAATACCTAGGTATCTATATGTTAGCTGGACGTGATGATAAAACGGGCGGGATTATTCGGTTCATACAGTAAGTACTAGATCTACATTTGGTTATGTCTGGGGACAATATAGATTTAATTGTGTCGTGTTTGGTAGGAACTTCTTAATTATTAACAAATTAAATGAAGAATACAAGTTCTGGCTTTGATTTTTAGATATATTGAAGTGTCTTACGTAATTAAAATTATATCGCGGACCGTTCGCTATTGTATTTTTTTTTAAATAAAATTATAATATACAGGAGAGTATATTTAAATTCATTTAATAACCTGATTTATTTAATATTATTCGTAAAATAAGAGATAGAAACTAAGTAAAGTATTTAAGTACTAGCTGCGCCCCGCGGTGTTACCCTCTACATTTTTTCGGGATAAAAAGTAGCCTATGTGTTAATCCAGAGGGTCAGTTACTTCAATATGAAATTACATTAAAATCCATTCATTAGTTTTTACGTGAAAGAGTAACAATCATCCACACTTACAGACTTTCGCGTTTATAATATTAGTAGGGATTGGTATGACATACAGACAAAATGTAAGTACGTATTTTTTTTTATGTTTAGGTACCTACCTAGTAGGTCTTTAGAACATACAAGAACAAACTGAACTATAGGTATAATGATAACCTACGTTTTGTCTCCAAAAATGGTTACTTTAAGGTGACCTATCCCATACACAGCTAACAAGTACGTGTCTAGAGTGACAATTGGACGCCAATTTTTTATTTAGATCTTTTATTTAATCACGAAATTTCGTATTCGTATACATACTCCAATGGGATTTATTTGGAAAAACACATTACGTGACCAAAGGTTCATTATTACCATAACACCGCAAAATACATATATACGGCTTGCGAATTTGAAATAGGTCGTTAAAAGTACAAGAGATTTCTGGAACATAAGTATAGTATTAAAAAAACTTATATAGGTACTAGCTGACCCGGGGTATGAAAAATAGATGTTGGCCGATTCTTAGACCTACTCAATATACTCAGAAAATTTCATGAGAATCGGTCAAGCCGTTTCGGAGGAGTATGGGAACGAAAACTGTGACACGAACATTTTATATATATAGATTAAAGTAGGTTGGCAACAATACAATGCAACATTTTATGAAAACATGCCTATCACTTTATTGTTTATTTACATTTCAATTCTGTTTCCAAACAAACGTAATCTGTCAGAGATATACCTACATAGTTGTCCGATACACTTATTAAGTAATTAGATTATTACGAACTTATGTTAATTATTATGAAACAAAACAGCATGTCAAAACATTTGAAGAATCATCTTAATATAGGTAGAGTAATTTTTTTGTCAACCCAATTTCCTCATTATATTTTTTGTAACATCTTACACGGCATTCTCATAGTTATTCTCAAATATAAAATGCTGGAGGTGAGCATTAATCTACAAACTTAATCTTCAACACAATGGTCCAAGGCTTGCCTCCGACGGCTATAGTTATTAGCCATAATTACATAACTACCGACAGTGTGACCGCATAGGGAAGGATGTATAGCTTATATTTTTTTAATCAAATGTTGAGATTAATCAAGCCTGTGATTATCCGCGTCGATGAGGTTTAGGATTTATGATTGCTAGTTGGCCGACTAGTTCAATGACCTTTCAAGTTTGCAATAGGTATTCCACTTTTATTTTTACTTCTTAAGCTATGCTCTTCAATTGTTTAATTTGACAACATAATGAAAATTATGGCTGTCAAGAAATTCTATCGTATTAAGGCAATATATGGTGAATAGATTATAACCCTTCGGGGAATACAGGCGTGATGTTATGTTATGTTATATTAGTTGATGAATGATTGAGGATAGAGCAAGTAGGTAAATGGTATAAATATATAAAAATATAAAGTAAACGTGATGTGACATTTACGATATATATTTTAAACATTTACTTGCAATTGTACCACTACTTCATAATTTTAAGGAGGAGGGATGATTTTTTATAAAGAAAGAAGGGCCTCGATAATATATACAGAAAATAAAATAGTCCTTGTATTTATAATATTATTTTACTACTTAATTTAAGTATATCTAATTAATTCAAAGATTGGTCTAATAGGCCGCCACTGCAGCTTCTAACTTAGGGAAATATTTTCTTTCAGGATCAAATTTATCTTTGAACATCTCGAAGTATTGGGGCATTTTCTTCTTGAATCCTTCTGTGAACAATTTGACTATATGCTTTTGTGCTGGGGTACATTTGGCACACGCTTCAATAATCACATCGCGGACGTCACCTGAAACCAAAAAAATCCATTAATTCCCTTACTTTTAAACAATGAATTCATCATAATCATCAGCCGGAAGACGTCCACTGTTGAACAAAGGCCTCCCTTAGAACGACACAATAAACGACAACTTGTAAACAACAATGATTTACCTCTCTTAATTTAAAAACCTCTTTAATCCTATTTATTAACGTGACATTACAGGTTTAATTAAATTAAAAATAAATGACATATTTTATTAATTAAGGGTTTGTTCACAATGATTTTGTATAATTGTATGTATACAAGTATGAACACATACTATTATTTTAAAGTTTTTGATTATCTTGTTAAAATAAAGTTAGGGTAAAGTGAATACTAGGTAAATACCGCTATAAATCTATTTTGAACATACATAAAGTTACCCTACTACTCTTTACTCTATTCACCCGCCAAACTTAAGTCCTTCCTTAGCAGCAAAGTAGTTAAAGCTGGACAGTTTACATTATGCAAACGAAACACCGCATTACACTGCATAGCGGCTTCCCGCTTCTTCAACATAAACTGTCCTGCTTTAAGAGTTTATGGAAAAGAGGCAGTAAGCTACATATATCTAGTACAAATGTATTACTTTTAAATGCAGCAGCATCGCTGGTACAAGGCGCGGTGTCAGCAAAGCAGTCAATGAAGCTCTTAAATTGGTCATCATCAGCCACCAGCGCCTCCACATCCAGGTCGTCCTGCACAGACTTGTATCTGTCTTGGCCCTTCACTGCCACTACAGCGATCAGCAGCACGAACATACACTTCATGTTTAAGTACAGAATTAAAGGCAGCTGAAAAAAACATTTTATTATTAAGCTTTTAGATCATGGTCAGTTTTACAATCTATTTTTTTAAATTGAAGAATGTCATCCAACATTATAAATATCTCCTATTGAAATATATGACACGCTACACAATTCCCAGATTCGAGACGAACATCTGCGGAGCACACAAATTTCTGTCCAGTGCGTGAATCGAATCACTTATCTACTGTGCCAGGTCGTTCGCCAGTTGAATTGGTATGTTTTATTTGTGAACTCCTAACCATTAAAGAGTTCCCTCGTGTAGAGTCAATGGAAGCCGTTGAATCAAGACATGCTTCTCGTAAAATATGAGTAAAAAAGAATTTTCTTTGAAACTGAACAACATTTGACCTAAACCAACTAACAAACAAAATAGAACCTTCAAAAAAGTAAGGTTTATAAATAGAACCTACCAAAAAAATGTTTACAGCTGCGTACTATGAACTCATCGACATTTTCGTTGTAAAAAAAGAGACGTCGCCCTATACTGCACATAGCAGTGACTCGAAATGTCCTACGTCAAAAGTGGAAGAGAAGACAGAAGTGAGGTGGTAAGGGGGCAGTACCTTAGGTAGGTTCGCATCATTTAAGAAATGCAAGTAGTTTTGGCTGAATATCTTAGTGTCGAGTGGTATCCGGCGTAGAATAGACCATCCCTTCTCCTCGCATGGGTGTCGTAATAGGCGACTAAGGGAAAATCCAGAAGATGGGCAGGAGCGGGCTGATGATGGTGACCTAAGTGATCCCTGCACGGGACGAATATTTGTGGGATTAGCTATTTGTCTCATGTCTTCAATTAAGCTTGTGATTATTACTAAGAATACGACCCGCTGAAATTCTTTGTTCTTCTTCTTCTAACACCCACAACACAAGACAAACATGGATGTCTAAAATATATTTTGGTTGTTGTTCCTTTTCGTATTTGTCTAATTAAACAACAGTATGTTCAGATGTTTAATGTGAATGTTTATTTTGCTCTCATAGCTCTATCTTGGAGACTAGACTGGACACTACTTGAGTTAAATCTTTAGATGAGTAAAAACGATGAAAGAAACAAAAAGACGACTAACATTTAATATTTGCTGACTATGTGTTAGACAAATACCTACATAATAACGTAACGTAATACATAGTGTCTGTTACAGTTGAAAATCCTTAATCTATTTCGACGAGATGATGGAGGATTCCAAAACGCCTGATAAAAATATTGCTATAATTCTTCTGCCGATGTTAAACATAGCAAAACGTTAGGCTCTGTAATAAAATATTCATATTCAATATTGCCAATATTAAGCCGGTTTCTTTTTCGATGAAATATAATTTAAATGAGTGAGATTTTAGCCTTATTAGTTGCTTGGTGCATTGATGCACTTACAATACTAGTTATATTGATTGAAGAGTGAGGACTACTAACCCAAGTTAGGAGAAAAACCTTTACAAAGTGTTATAGCAAAGGTGTCTATCTGTTACTTTTTCACACCAAACCGATGTAGCTGATGATAAATTCAACAGTTTTAGAGTTATAGTAGATGCAATCACGGTTAAAAATTGCTATTAAATAATCTGCGTAGCAGGTTAAACTTGACACCATATGATTAAATCTGAAGCCGTTGATATTTAAATAAATCTGGGTTCACATGTCGAAATTAACCTTATTGAAACAGCATCTACGGCGCCATTTTAGTTTGCCCCCTGTAAACGGTCACTCAGTAAATGCATTATGCATCGTCCGCCGCTAGGAGATGACTGACGTATGTAGGACTCTCCGCGATTGAACTATGAACCCAATAAGATCCATAGGGGCCTACTAAAAACCTCACATTGCCTGCGCTGTGTTACTGATGGCAGGGGGCAAGATCGCAATAGCGTTCTACCACCAACCCTAACATACATAATGTGTAGATACACCTGTTCTTATTTGCTTACCACCAATTGACACTATTAGTTAGCAACAGACTGAATTTAAAAAAGTTATTATTCTTTTTATTAGAGTCTTTTTATGTTCACAAGTCAAAAAGTAAAACAATTTTCATGTAAATGGACCTTAAAAACTGGTTAGTCTGAATAACATTAATGAGGTCAATGGTGATATTTTTGAATATCGTGACAGAGCCTTGATGACACATACAACCGTCGCCTCTAGACAGTTCGACTGTAATAATATTATATTATTGTAGACTCTGTTCGGAGCAAACATAATTTATTTCAAATATCGTTCGTAGACAGGTTGTCTGGATTGTTTTATATGTTACATTATAATGACTAGGATTTAAAACTATTAGGTACTAACTTTAAAAGTATCTTTAACAGTTCTGCTACTTAATTGAATATGTTATTTATGCTTAATAACTTACTACCTTATGGCGGTCACCTAGAGTTAATTGAATAGATTAGCCCGAGATTTTTAAGTGTATCGGGATTCCCCGCTATTATATTTACGAGAAACGAGACTACACTACACAAGGCCATTTAAATAATATAGTTTTAATGGCTACAGTAAACTTTCTGTATCGATAGTTTGTCTCAAAAGACTGGGATTTATAGGTTCCATCACAATTCTTACTCTGGCTTCTTGCTCTGGTTCCTTCTTATGACTGAACTACAATCCAAACGAAATTTCACATTGAGAATAACATAAACACTATGGGAGGACATTGGCTAGAAAAAGTAGCGGAGAGATCTTCCACACAATCAAAGGTAAGCTAGGACTAGCTAAGACGCAGTTGTACACAAACCTAATCGACCCATTGATTCATTAGCTAGCAAACTGTTCTTTAGACAAAGTGCAAGAAAGCATTTCTTATAAGCACATACATATTTCTATTGGGCACGCGTACATCGTTTCTTCGTGTAGGTAATACAAATATCTATAAACCAGATTTGCAAAAAACAAATTTTACATCACACACCTGTCTGACACACATTGATTCGTATTAAAAACTATTTTAAATGTCTCTCATAAAAATATTTTAAAGCAGTACTTACATAGAGTCGACTCGCTACCAACAGGATTTGCGCGGACTAAAACTAAACTGATCGAATAATAAAATGTATTAGTTATTGAAATTCTAAGATTGTATCTTTTTTATTAAGGCAAGGTTGTCTACATATCGCTCACACTACCAGTCTTCAATATTCATAATAAAGAGTCATTTTGACCTAAACGTAAACGCTCTATATTTATCTATGTGTTAAAACATGTGGTCTAATAAAAATGGACTAATTAGTAATAAGTATCTCGATGTCGAGGAGGGATTTTTCAAATATAAGAAGCCGGTACTAATAACGCTTAAGAAATGCTGAACTGAAGAAGAAGATACTGAACGAATAAAAAGAAGGCACTGATAGCCGAGTGGTACACGTTGGACTGCCAAGTCAAAATCGCAAGTTCAAACCCCGGCAGTACCATTTCGAAGTGCGTATTTTAAAGTGAGGTAACCGGCACACCTGAAAGATTTGTCAACGATGTGTAAGCCATGTCAGAGGGCTAAAGGCGGTTTAAACTCTGTCACCAGGTTGTTCATCAACCACACGATAAGAAGAAGAACTTATAAGGATATGTTCGGAAGCCGATAGGATCGTCTTACATGGCCCCTTCATTACAGAGTCTGATGTTATAGTAGGTGAGACAGTTGACATTATTTCATATTAATATAAAGTCGCAACATGGGATAAATAGGAGAACAAAACGTTCTCATTGAATACATACATCTCCTTGCGACTATTAATCGCCTACTCATCATCATCAGCCAGAACACGTCCACTGTTAAACAAAGGCCTCCCCCTTGGAGTGTGGGGAGGGATTGCCATAATTCCCACGCTAGCCAAGCGGCTTGGGGATCGCAGTTTTGGTTGTGAAGGAACAGAAGACGTTGCTGCCAATCTTCTGGATTTTTTCACTCACGAGAGAAAAGACGGTGGTTAATTCTAGGCCGAATACCACACGGTAAATTCGCATATTTAATACTAGAAAATTTACCAGTTGTCGAAGGATATGTAATGAATCGTATGTATTTAAGTCCGCCTGAGCAATATTTCGAGCAATAACCATCAACTTTATATTTTGCTTGTACCATTTAGGAAGGCTTGCAAAGCCTCTAAATTATATTTTTACTCGGAATTCAATTAAATTGCTCATTATAATTGTGTTTAAATATGTCTAATTTAGACTTACTTAACAACAAAATTATATCATTTGTAATTAAGCGATTTCTACATCATTATAATCATTTCAAAAAAACCAGTCAACTAATAGTTTCATAAATGTATTTACAGTTATATGGTAAATTACCATATAACTTTACCATTGGTAATACCTATATTAATTGGTATTCATATTATATTGCAATTAAATTGACCTAGTTATGGAGTATTTAAAATATATCAATTGCACCAAATAAAATAAAAATAAGTTTATAAAAAAATAATTTATTTTACAAATACATACAATATAATACAATTAATGTGATGTGCAATGTATAACAATACAGCGAAAGATAAGAATTTGTTTTATCAATTATGACGAACTGACAAAATAACTTAAAAACTTTTCGTTTCTAAATTCACATTTAGAACACACCATGTGTCAAACGCCATAACTCAACTGTATTGTATTCACATTTTTTGTCATTTTCTTAATCCAAGTCCAGTATATCCTTAATCTTTGTTCAGGTTTAGGTGCCAAGACCTCAGGTCTCTGTGCTCTTTGGTTATTTAGTCGGTGGCGTCAAGGAACTTCTGGAAGGATTCCTTGTACTCCCCAGTGGGATCCTGCTTCTTGACCAGCTCGCTCCAGATGTCAGGAGTCTTCGACTGGAAAGCTTTCACGACTTCGCGGATCAAGCTGCGCTGCTTCGGCGTGCATTTACCGCAGGAAGTCTTCAAAGCCTCAGGAATGGTTTCTAAAAATAGGTAGAAAAAAGAGAATAAAATTAAATGAACATGCCAATTGATAGTCATTTATGTAGCTTGTACTTCACCTATACTAAAATCTGTAACTATAAATTACCTAAATGAACACAACTATTTAAGTGTCTATAATCTTTCTCAAAATACAGTTTTATTACAAAGCATATTTATACTGTAGTAAAATAATAATAATAAAATATTTTAAACATTATCATAACATCACCTCTGTATTCCTCGAAGGGGTAGGCAGAGGTGCACAAATAGTACACCTACATTTCGCCAGTTGTTTTTAGGTCACAATGTAATAGGGGGCGAGCCTATTGCCATCAATCGGGGACAAATCCGGACTCCGTGCTGCTACTGAGAATTACCTGATGGGAAACCCAGTAACACTTTGCCCGACCCGGGATTCGAACCCAGGGCCTCGTGCTTAGCAGTCGCGCTTAGCAACCACTAGATCAACGAATTCTTTTATTCACATAAAATAACACTAAATAAAATGTAGTCCCTGATTTCTGCGCTAGGTTTAAGTACCTGTGTTACAGAAGTCAGTGTCCATTCCCACTGGTCGCAATAATAGTAATAGTATAGTAATAATAGTAATATAATAGTAATAGTAGTAGTAATAGTAGTAAGTCATATATAATAGACAAAATTATGTAACTAACAAACCGAATTCTTCTAATCCAAAGAAGTAATCGAACTGTTTTATGTTCTGACGGCTTAACCGGCCTTTAGTTATATATATATATATATATAGCCCTTAATGAAAAACTCAAAATGTTAAAGCGAATGAGTATTTCAAAAATATATCAAACATTACTCCTGCTCATCCGTTGCCAATCTTTGGCCACAGAGCATGAGTACCTATGCTAATAGCTCCGTAGCTCCGTCAATACGATAGGAGCAACGAAGTAGTAATTTAATGCCTAATGTACTCACTCTTGAAGTCGGAACCCTCCGCAGTGCAAGGTCCGGTGCCGAGGAAACAGTGTCCGTAACCCTTCAGCAGACGGAGGTTGCCAGTCACGGCCGACACGTCGAACTCGTCGTAACGACTGTCGTATGTCTCGGGTCTGGAGTACACCACCGCGATCAACGCACACAAAACTATGATAGACTTCATGTTAAACTGAAAGGAATAATAGGACATAATGTAAGTATAGGGAAATAATAAAGAAAAAGAATCTGGTTTAAGTGGAACGGGAGGGCCGTTATACCTGTTAACAGATTCTTTTGGTGAAAAAAGAAAAGTACAGATATATGTGGTTAGTGGAAAAAACAGAAATACTAAATATTACAATTAAAAAACATAACCAAATCAGGTATGTAATTATGCAGCATTACAGTTATCATTAGTTAAATAACAATATATATAAACAAATATCCAACAAAATAAGCCCATATTACAAGCCAAAACTGTAGTTACCTGCCACAAAAATAACAATTAATTATAAATTTATTAAATTAAGGTCTTACTATCAAGTGTCTAGCTGCCCTGTCCTAGCTGTACTGTGCTATTTGTATCATAAAGCCTCCTTATATATAAAGATTTGACACGAGGAAAACCTAAACAGATTGTATGTAAACATATTATGAACAAGCATTGGAAGGAACAGAATTGCTGACGACACGGACGCAGTAGTACCCGTGACAATAGGACGTGTAAACTTCCATTTTACAATATTGTCGCTATGCATTATTGTCGCAGACGTGATAATTTTATGATCTAACATGTCGCATATCCTTATTTTACTAAATCAATGCTCTTGGTCATACATAAAACATATTTTGTGACAATTTATTGAAACGGTCTACATTGTGACATGAAAATTAAAACACAACCCTTTCTTCTACGTCAATAGGGTAGTAATTACATTGGCCAAAATTTCAGGATTTTTGCCAATCCTTTGCGTTGTTGAAAAGATGCTGTCGCAAGGAAGGGTATATTTACTATTTGCACGTTTAAGTATGCAATGTGTATGTTATAAGGAGTTGTTGTTAGGGTCGCGGCCTTAATGCACTAAAACAATAACGGTTTCCGCGCTTTTTTGTGTAGAAACTACATACGTTATAAGTATACATTGTGTCCCATCTCCCAATGCAGTGAAATGCACTTGGTTTAAAAAATCTAGATACCGGGAGACAGACAAGAACTTGAATTAATTAAAGGGAACCTATTAGATTAGGAATATGTCTAGCAGGACCGCGATAAGCTGAGAGATGATTAGGGATAATTGGTTTGTTATATATTCCAAGTCTCACAACAGAATTTTTCCATTAAAAATCATTCAAGAAATCGGTTTGAAATGATTAAAGTTTGTCCATCCGGCTTAAAAATATTTTTCCGGATTTTAATTATTGTTCATAATTTAATTGTTATTCATGATATCCGTATTTTTATAGTACATACATACAAACGACCATCACGCCTGTATTCCCCGAAGGGGGAGTCAGAGGTGCACATATAGTACCCACATTTCACCATTTATGTTTTTGGGTCCCAATGCAATAAGGGGCGAGCCTATTGCCATGAACCGGGCACAAATCCAGACTCCGTGCTGCTACTGAGGATTACCTAATGGAAAAACCCTGTAACACTTTGCCTGACCCGGGATTCGAACCCAGGACCTCGTGCTTAGCAACCACTAAACCTACGAAGCAGTCAATTTTTTTTAGTAAATTACCATAACTAATCTTTTACACCAACTTTTGCCGATACAAAAAGTTTTACTGCCTCATATTAGTTATAATTTTGTTACAGAGTTCATAGTTTAGATGGTGAGGATACGAACAGACAAGAGTTACTCTTTTTGATTAAAAGTAAGGAGTAGCACAGCATAATATATTACTACATTATCTCAATAGGTAATACTATTGATATATTTGCCAAGTTAGATTGGCTGGTAGCTACGTGGCTAAGCCATGCTCGCCGCGGTCAATCTTGAGATGGGTGATTGTTATCACATGTCGTGACCCCTCCGTGCTTCTGAAGGCACGTTAAGCCATTGGTCCTGCGCCAGATCTCTCTCCGGTCGTGTCCGTCTACCGTCCCATCGAGGGTGCAGAAAAAGGGAGTGCATCTGCGTTTGTGCACTATATGTTATTTATATGGTGTACAATAAAGCATACTCTATCTATCTATCTATACATATAAATATATATCCTGCGTAGTTGGCTAGTCTCAACAAGACCAAAGTGACCAAAATAGGTCAGGGGAGACCATTATTATTTTCCAATTTTTACGATGGGTCACTAGCACATTGAAATAACTCGATTGAAGCCAGTGTTAAGCCTATGTGTACTTAAAAAAAAAATTGTCTAATCTAATGGCTTTATCAACAATGCTGCATCAACCTTCAACACTATTAAGGCCATCAAGAAATAATTATGACTGAGACGGCCATTCATTAAAACAAAAAATTGACCAAATTTGATGTTTCCTATTGATGTCCAAAGTTCCAGTTTTAAATGATGACAATGAAAAAGCATGGTACATATAATTAAACATTATCTATGCATCTCTTTGTGTCGTTTGTTTATATTATATAGGTAGAGGTACCATAGATCTGGGGCCCCCGTCCCTATTAGTTACTAGTCCCGCCGGCTCGGGCCCGAGCCTAAATTAGTATGAGAATTTCTGTTAGTCAGCGATGTGCAAAGTCGAGGTAAAGTAGATAAAGCCTCCCTGGGACTCCACAAACCTATCTACGAGTATATATAAAATTAAAAAATTAACCAGAAATATGGGTCCAGGTAGGATCCTCATAAGCTTATGTTAGAGTCAGCTCCCAGTCTTATCAGATGCAGCTGGACACCGGTTTTTTACGTGGAGCCACTGCCTGTCTGATCTCTACATGCTAGTAACTAAGCTCAATACCCACCGTGTGTGACCCATGCAGTCCAAATCACTGACAACACATTACAACGCAAACGTACTGAATGCTGTTGGTCCTTTGTTGACGTCACATAATAGTATTATAAGAGAAAAAGCTTTCATGCACATAGAATAAAAAACTAACACGACTCAACATAAATTATAGCTAAGAACGGGAAAGGGAACGCAACCGCCTCGTCATCAAACAGGCGTCAACCTTACGCATGTAGCCCATAGATTTTGAATACCAAGTAGTTCCTACTATAGATTGGCTATGCGAAACAAAGACCTTATACAGTGTAGGTTATCCTTATTTACTTGATCACCAGTCTATTGTATATCTGGTCTGAGACGTAAGCAAAACGGTTTAGCTGCCCCGATATGTCGATTCGGCTTCGGTTAGGTGACGCCGCGCTTGCGTCTCGCCGGCCCAGAGGCGAGGCGTTTACGTTACGAATACGATTAGTCTGCTTTTAGGAGTTTAATACAAAGAATACTGCACGGCTCGAGTTGATACGTTTACGTTCCCTTTATATTGGGTGTACACTTATGTTTATCACAATAATACCTATAAATAATATAAGAAGTAAAGTCTATGAACCCTATCGCTCAGTCCGTTAGATTAAAAATTTAGATCCAAGACAAACGAGTTAAAGGTTATCGGTATGTTTTCATTAAAAATACCAATATTTGTCACGTCCGCGTATATAAGATTTTGAATTAGTTTCGGTGAGCAGTTTTAACTTAATTTGTTTAAAGTGAAGACTTAAATTATAATCATGAGCAAGTTCACGGTGCGTATATATAGATTAATTATAGTAAAATAGATCAATACTGTTTTGCAATAATTTTTGTATTAATCATACATTTATCGGTCAGATTGAGTGAGAAATTGTCCTAATTTGAACAAAATATTTATATTTTTGAACTATATTTGGTATCGTGATTGTCAGACAAGAACCACAATGGTTTTGTAATTTAAAAAAAGAACGCTTACATCAAGGGTCCGTAAAACTAACCAGTTTTGAAGTAGAAATTATGAGAAGTATCGATAAAATGTTAAGTCGTTTATAATTGCGCCTCATTAGCAAATAGCAACGCACGAGATTGAAACAGAATACTTGCGCAAACTTATTGATAATTACTTAATACGATACATCGTTTAAGTAACGAGAATAGAATGTGCTAAATTGCTAAAGTACTTTCAAAGAATTCATTATTGTATTGTTCCACAATATCTGCCAATTCTCCTTTGTAAACGTGATTCTTTGTTAAACATTGAATTACTGTTTTTGGTTGCCTATCAATACCAGTTCTGTGACTAACTGGCATCAACCAATTGAAGCTGATTGCCCTAGATAGAATTTTCTTACAGGACCTGTCCTCTATCACAATGTAACAACTAATGTACCTACTTCCAGTTGTCGTTGTAACAATATGATAGACCTTTGTCTATCTGGTCTATGCTTCTCTAAATAATCAAACCATTGAACGGTGTTATTCTATTCCAGATTGTTCTGCTGCTGGTTGCTCTGGTCACCATGTCGATGGCCAAGCCTCAAGGTAAACCTTTATAAAACTCTTGTATTATTGCCACGAGATTGTCACGTACAAGCTTTTCTATAAATAAACTTTTACATAATTCTAAGAAAAAAGTGAGGAAACAATTATCCTTATATTTTAGGTTAATTGTTGTTATTTGTGCCTTGATATTTTTGAAAATTCTTAGTATGCTTAGTCACTTAAACAATTTGTGATCGAAATTTTGATTTCAAGGTAGTGCATTGTGCGTATTCCCAAAAATAAATAGCTAAAAACATTGCTTAAATAGGAAGTTAGATGGAATATTAAGCAAATCAGACTGATGTGCACTTTAATAGCTTCCACCAACAAGGATAAAGTAATACTTGAGTTAAATTACCAAAAATAGAAGCCGGCAGCAATTAAAGATTCAAATCTCTTGGACCGAGTGGTGTTTACTTTGGGCAGCCTTGGTGTGCTGCTAAAAACATTAATAACACAAAAAATACGTTTTTATGATACGTAAACACAAATGGAAATACTCCATGGCGTATATAGTTTGGAGAAATACGTCAGTCTACTTACTTACTAAATATAATTTGGGAAACCCCAAGCTTGATCTACGTCAGCGTTTTAAAAATAACTTTGGACAATTTATTATTATATAGTCCAGACACAATTTTTAATTGAGGTATATTTCCAAAGACATTTAACATATATGAAGACTAGCTGCGCCCCGCGGTGTTACTCGGTACATTTTCACATGTGTTAATCCAGGGTGTCAGCTAGCTCCATAGCCGCACGTCGCACCACACCTCTTCATTATTATTTAATAAAGCTACAGAAAACGCCGGCTATAATTAAAAATACATCTATAAAACTGCCACTCTCCGTTAAAAAACATTTGGTGTAGCCAACTCTACAATTTCGCAGTTCCAAAAAAAGCATTGTACAAATTTCAATATTATGTAGAAGTCAAGGTTACTTTGATAAGCAACAATAAAAACTGCTAATCATTATGTTACGAACGTTTTTAGGTTCAATATCAGCTTTTAAACATCATGTTTGAATATATTTTTTGTTTCATATGAATAACTGTCTGCCTCGTTGGTCTAGTGGTCGTTAAGTACAACTGCTGAGCACGAGGTCCTGGGTTCGATCCCGGGTTGGGCAAAGTGTTACTGGGTTTTTCCATTAGGTAATTCTCAGTAGCAGCACGGAGTCTGGATTTGTGCCCGGTTGATGGCAATAGGCTCGCCCCCTATTACATTGGGACCTAAAACATAACTGGCGAAATGTGGGTGTACTAAATGTGCACCTCTGCCTACCCCTTCGGGGAATACAGGCGTGATGTTATGTTATGTTGTTGTCATATGAATAAGTTAGTGGCAATATTTTGTGAAATAATAGGTACTTCATTCGCGACTTTCCGTGTTACGGTTATCAAATCAGTCATTTTTTAACGATGGCGAACCTCCTTCATTTGTGGCAGTAGAGAAAATTCTTGATAATGTAGTATGTAGAATATGGAGTTTATACACCTATTGACTATAATATAATTCTAAGCATATCGAAATAAAGTCATGTTAGTTGTAAGGTTAACCTTTGGCTTGACTGTTTTCTTTACCTCATACTACAAAACTGCATCTTTTTATGTCTAATCGAGTTTTTGTTTTACTTTCAGTTAACATTGTTGATGCCGATCACCAAAGTAAGTAGAATGACAATTCAATCAGTTATAACTCTCCTTTTATAATATAGAGATTCTCAAACTCATATTAATTATGGTATTATGTAAGACTACTATGACTGCCTCGTTGGTCTAGTGGTTGTCAAGCGCGACTGCTGAACGAGGTCCTGGGTTCGAATCCCGGGTCGGGCAAAGTGTTACTGGGTTTTTCCATTAATAGTAATACTCAGTAGCAGCTCGGAGTCTGGATTTGTGCCCGGTTGATGGCAATAGGCTCGCCCCCTATTACATTGGGACCTAAAAACATAACTGGCGAAATGTGGGTGTACTATACGTGCACCTCTGCCTGCCCCTTCGGGGAATACAGGCGTGATGTTACGTTATGTTTACTACTGCGGCGTTCTAAGGGGGAGGCCTTTATTCAACAGAGGACGTCTTCCGTCTGACGACTACGCAAAACTACTGATGTGTTTTAATAAATATATATCAAAACTGCTCTCGTTCTGTGCAATGAAATGTTTTGTGGAAAACTCTTTCAGCTGTAATGTTTTGCTTATTGATTTTACTTAAAAAAAGAGAAGTGAAGAGAGTAGAATACGTGAGTGACATGAGTTAATGATCTTGTATTTCTTTTCAGTTGATATCGTTGATGCTGATAACCAAGGTAGTATTTATTCTTCAAGAGAAGTAAAAAAACCTTCTTAATATTTTGGCTTAATTGTTTAAAAAAAGTTGCAATTTTGTCTCCCACCAAAATTTGATATATGATTAACTTTACAGAGAAGCTAATTTAATTTACTATTTTTCAGTGCACGTTGTTGATGGAGATAACCAAGGTAATTATTTTCAATTAAGTTTATTTTTAATACCCCTCGACAACAAAGACTAATATTTTATTTCTTGTTGCAGTGAACGTTGTCGATCATCCCACAGGTAATATATTATTTATTCTCCCCTTATATTCATTTAGTTTCGTTACTTTTACTCTGATGAACATATAATATAGGTGTTTCTGTTTCCTTCTGTCTAGTCACATGTGTCATACTCAGACAATATCATACTATATCAACGTTTGTTCTGTGAGTTAGCACTTGGCTTCTGCCACCTGCTTTTAACAACGAGGAATCCTAATCATTATGCTACCACAGTTAGTTACATACAGTTCTATACTCTATTTTAAATCACATTAGATTATTAGGAGGCCCTTATCTTTAGTCCCTTCAACCCATTTTGATTTTTCTTGCACTGAGGTCATGATGGCCATAGTAAACCGTTAGTATAAGAAAATATTCTTGCTTTAATTAACATCCTTATGTCAACCGAATAGAATTCAAATTCAGTTGAATAAACTGGGTTTGTTTATAACCGTGGCGAAACGTTATAAAAAATACTTAACACTTTCTTGTTTTTCCAGGTGGTGAACCAAGAGACGGGTCGCGGTAGTGATGTATATGTATATTTTTAGAAGTGTATTTTTTGTTTACACTGTTTCCGAATGTCTAAATATCAACTTATGTATGTTTTCCTTATAATATTATAAACGTGTTTAAAAGACTGTTTGTTTTTACAATAACCTAGCCATTATGTACGACGATAATTTATTTTTATTTGATAAGCGACATTGCGTAAGATCCCGCTGACCTCTTCGATTAGGCAAATCAGGTCAAGTGTGACAACGGCGAGCCAATTAACATGTTAAAAAGAATTCGTATCACTTCTTGCGGAGCTATTGTTTCCTCTAATATTCTTTTAAATCTTTAATTTACTAGGGTTTTGTTTTCACCCTCATTGGCATACAATCTACATCTCTATCTACGTTTAATAGCTAACTTAACTATACTCTAATATATTCAGAAATGCTATTTATTTAAAATTTTAACTTATAAATAGGATTTATACATTAAAATTATTTACACTATAAACTACGTTAAAAAAATATACGAATGGAAAAACTAAAAATTATGCTTTAAAGTATTCCTCCTCGTCGCTGTCGACTGGTAGGATGCCCAAAAGGCTGGCGGCATTCAGAAATTTAATCACGCTAAGTCTAAATACATGTTTTGGATGCATCCAGCGATGGTTTATGTCCCGTTATCAGCTATAACCCATTCGGACTATAAGTCCAGGGTCTTTATTTTATCCACCTTTAGTATCAGTGACTAATACTCATTCTCTATGAAGGAAGCGGTTTATACCATGCAGTGGGACTGTTCTAGGCTGGTCTTATTTTAGTATCTGATAAGAATCATTTGAATCTACCAAGCGATGAACGAACAATTTTGTTTACTGCATGAATTGGAATAGCAATGTTTCTTAGATCAACAATATTGTTTAAGACAAAACTTTATTAGATATTATTGGAAAGAAACGGTATGGCTTGTATTGTAGTTTTACAGTATCCTATCTCAGTTGTCAAAAAATATACATACCAAATGAGGAAGGTATGTATTGCAGTGTAGTCTTTTTAGCACTTATTTATTTATACATGTTATGTTTACTGTATATAGTTACCTACTTTAGCGGGCAATTTTTTCCAGCATTTACACATACTTATACTGACGAGAAGATATTATCCAATACCCCAAAAATACTCTAATAAACAGTCCTGGAAAATTATAATAGCAACGTTTCCTAGATTGACGATTATGATCTAACATTTATTAGTTATAAGCAGCGCCGCGCGGTGTTACCCGCTACATTTTTGCGTGATATAAAGTATGTGTTAATCCAGGGTGTCAGCTACCTCCATACCAAATTTTAGCAAAATTGGTCCAGCCTGAAGAGGAGCGTGAAAAAGTTACAAACATACACACACACAATTCTTCCTTTAAACCATTAGTGTGGTTTGCGCCTTTTAACTTAAGGTAGGCAATACTCTTTTTCAGTGTTATAGTTTACTTACTTATGTGGTTATAGGTACGTTTCTTAGGCAATTAGAAAATGATCCAAAGGCCGGATGTAGCGCCAATATTAGGAGGTCATACAAATATTAGTCTTTCGGAGATAAATTCATTCTCAGACAAGAGAAAACTTCTCTTCTTGAGAAAACCTAAGAATTCCAATCTTGACAGTTTGGAACTTCTAGCAGATTACCAGTTGTAGGACCTATCAGGACTTAGGACTATGCAAAACTGTATACCTCCCAAAATCTTATCAAAACTTATGCTATATTGACTACCTATAAAAATGGATTTGTGTATCCTCCATTGTGGTCCGCATGGACTCCAAAACGGTTGGAACAATTCTTAAACAGACAATTCTTCCGATTTGTCCAACAGGTGAACCTGTGAATATCGACAGTTCTTTCATGAAAGGTGCGGGGAGGAGGTCGCGTTAAATTATAAAAATCATTCGTTTGTTTTATTGGGATTGAGAGCAGGTTCGTAAAACATAAATGGGTGTCACCATGAGCTAGTGTAAAGTCTTCTTCTTATCGTATATCGACCTGGTAACAGAGTTTAAACCGCCTGTTATGACATGTCTTTAAACACCGATGAAAAATCTCTCAGATGTGCCGGTTTCTTCACAATGTTGTCCTTTACCGTTTTTAGCAACTGGTAACTAATTTATAGTACCTACGCATATGAATTCAAATAGACGTGGTACGTGCCGAAGTATGAACTTGTGACCTTTGACTTGGCAGTGCAACGGTCATATCAGACGGCTATCAGTAATGTAAAGATAAAGTAGGTTTTGAAAGCACTCTTACTGACTGTGTCCAAACTCCAGATGTTTCTCGCATCAGCTGACGCAAGTCTAGCGTGTCTGGAACTAGTTATCTCCGCATTTAGACAACATATAGCAACCTAGATCTGAGTCCCATATTTGTATGAACCTTGTGAGCTAAAATACTTACCCACTTAGAAAAAAATAATATTGCAAATGATTGATAAAAATACTAAAGTATAACTATATTTCTGAAGTATTATATCAGGGGTCAGTGTTTTTAATTACAGCTTTATTTCCAAATAAAATATCTAGAAAAACCAGTGTTAATACTCATAAATATCTCGAGTTTCAAGTTTATATCAAAGCAAAAACTTGATATTTGCAGTTACTTAACATTTCATTAGTAGGTATCCAGTAACACTCCAGGTCATTTCAATATCATTCAACATACGCAGATGCAGCGCTAATTATATAACTGACCACTATATTTGCACCTTCGCTTCGTGACCTCTACAACCTGACGTGTTTATTCTAATAGATTCCGGTGATGTTGGTGCACCTTGTGACAACAATTTAGGTCAATTTGTGAGAAAAGAGAAAGTATGACGACAAACTTGGAAAGAAATCAAGTTAATTATATTCATCGATATTTTATAACAACGTCATCACTAGAGGAAAACCTCGCTTTGAGGCTATGGTAATTCCGGAACGACTCACCGCATTATACTTACAAGAAACGCCTACAATACCCTCGTCCTTTCTGTCACCAAGTCGTGTTTATCTGAGATAAATCCCACTGTGCTCATTGTGAGGAGTCCAATCAATCCCTATGACATCACGGTCTAAAAGAGCCACGAGTTCCAACTGACACTAATTGAGTGCGACGTTGGGACCGCTTGCCGTCGCGACTGTTCCAATCTAACCTCGTTTGCAACACTCGTCTCTATCGACAACGCGAAATATATATTAAAAAAATGACCCTCTACATCACCGGTTTTATCATCGCCCTGGTATTGGTGAGTTTAAATTCATTTTGTACAAGAATACAACTGTTTATTTAGAGATGTTCCATAAAGCACGAGTCTTTTTACGTCGTATCTATGTAAATTAATTAGCATCTTCGTAACGTCGATACTGTATAACACACATATTTTACGTGGAGGTGGATGTTCGACGTCATTTTCTATTGACTATTGATTGGTATTACAATGCATGATTTGTTGTCCGCAGGCGGTGATAGTTCTAATATGGATAGCATACTGCATGTTTATACGAGAGCGTCACAGATCTGAGTACTTCCAATACAATATATCAGATCTGGAGCGCAAAAACGCTATATTAAAATCGATGGAGGAAGACGTGACTAAAGAAAAAAAAGCGGATATTACTGCTGGCGTGTTTATCCTGCCTTCTTTGCGTAAACAGAATGATGAAGGTTACCAGAAGCGGCCTGATTATCCGGAGAGTCGCGCGCCGGTCTCACACACCAGCACTGAAAAACTAATTGAGATGCTCAGCGATGACGCCGATGTCCACTACAGAGATGGTATTTACGAGGTGGACTCCCGGCCCTCGTGCCACAGCGATGTTTAGTCATCATATTTTGCACAACAAGGTATCATCGCCGTGTAAGATGTTCACACCGACTACATAACTACGCATATTGCACTTAATTATATTAACTTTCCATAAGGCATCTTTTTTAATGTGTTACAATAAAATATATTCAATTGTTTATTTTATTTTATTGAGACCTTATCTACTGATATTGGAGTACTTAAAACTATAATAGGTATATATTAATTAAGATAAAAATTTTAAAAATAAGGTGGGTTCCAATTTATGACTTCATTAGACAATTTGAGTAGGTAGGTACATTGTGTTTGGATTTAATAAATTCTTACAGCTCCATGCTATAGTTTATCAATTATCGTAAAATTTTATATAGAAGTCATACAATAGAGTAAGAATAATATTATGACCAACATACAATACTTACACCGTTATATAGTAGTTCCAATACTGGTTTATACGTAATCACTAGCCGATATCACTTAGAAACTGGTTATTGCGTGAGACCCTTAATTCCGTCTGTCATTTTGTCAATGACGCTCTTCTCCGTCGGCTTGAACACATTCACGACGGCATCGCCGGCGTCGCTCAGCGTCTTCACCACCTCAGTCCACGCACTCTTCATCGAGTCCATCACGTCACGCTTCGCCCGAAACCCGTCCTCATGCTCAGAGGGAAAGGCTGTCACTATCACCACCACGAACTGGAACGATCGAACGATTCTAATAACTTTCTTGATCTTGCATCTGTTTATATATTAGACAAGTACTTACCAAGCAGAAGAATAACGTCAGTTGATAATCCATCGCAGCGTAGTGACCTTATTGCAGTACTACTATTCAAGTTTGACCCAAATCAGTAACAATAAGTATCTCCTCAGTGTACTAGACCCTCTATTGTTATCAAGGGCACAACAATGTATGTGCTGACCGCTCGACGTGCTCGCTCCTACTGGCCACAAAGGATTAACAGGATGGTCTGAATTTCGCTTTTGCACGCACGTGTGTCAATGTAATCAGGCGAGGCGACAAAATTACAGGGGACAATAGACTGTTCCGGCAAGGGCCGCGTCAGTTAATATCGAACTAACAAATATTAAAATATTACAATGTTTATACAATAATCCTGCAGTTTTATAACCGTTAGTTTTTCTTGGCATCTACGCAAGACTCGTGAAGCGCATGTTTTACAACTTAATTATAGAAACATTTAATATAACTAAGCAGTTACTGTATCTATATACAACTACACTTGAAAAGTTAACACTATATAATATTTTAATATAACTTTCACTTTATATTCAATGTTGATAATACCATTATTTTGATTATATTAAAAACTTTATCGCTTCGATTGGATGCACGGTTGGACAACCGTATCGAACTGCATATTTGTAATCATTTATATTAATATGATTTGAATCGAATTACGGCCATTTGATAAAAATATAGGTAGGTGGTATTCCATAATATTTTTATTAAAAGTCTACGGTTCCGTAAAAAAAATTAAAAAATAATTACGAGTGTTAAAACCTAGGGTAGGTTTACATTACTTTTTTCTGATTAGCGTAGACATAACACATAGCTTAGCGAGACGCCCATGTATAGCGTTACGTAGTAGTTGTATACCCTCGAAGAAATACTATTAGTGATCAAGTGACCGTTAATAAACTATTGCGTGCCACGAATTCATCAAATGATGAATTCCAATAAGTATAAGGAAAATCTCCAAAAGTATTTAATACGAAGATAATATAAATATTTATTTATTTAACCAAATATGAATGTTGAAAACTTGTTGATCACCCTGATCACAAGCTAAATTGAGTAATAGGTGTATACCGGAGGTGACACACCAATCCCACTGAATCACAACCCTATAGAACAATCAAACAATGATATATGTAGGTACAAACAACTTACTGCGTCTTATTTACGTTCACCAAATACCTACTGTACTCATTCTTATCTTTAAATTTTTATATGTTAATTTTTAAGTGATTAAAATTCCATTAAAATACTTATAACTTACGCATGTTAACTGGACGCTTTGAAAAATGTCAAATATAAGCAGGCAATGTGATAAAAATGTGTTTTATTCCGTATACTTACATTTTTTTTTTTTTTTTTTAGCCTATACTGTCCCACTGCTGGGCAAAGGCCTCCCCCAAATCCTTCCATTGGACCTTGTCTCGCGCTACCTCGAACCAGTTCTTACATTATAAATTAATTATTCATTTCTAGAACTCGCAGGTTGCAGTTAACCTAACCAATGTTTACAATTTATAGCACAATTATTAGTTTCCATTGTTGGATGAAATTATGTTTTTTTTTTATAATTCCCGGTTAGAATTACACAACCCTCGATGAACCAATTCCTATGTAACAATTCGGTGGTAGGTACTCAATTAGCAATATTTAGAATGACTATAATAGACACTGATTGATAAATTATGACGATTTAACAATTAATTATTAATCATAATTTTGGACCGATTTGGCTAGTCATTATTTAAACTGCCTGGGTGTTTTAATAATTCCAGAAACAGTCACTAGATTCATGACTAGAAACTTGGATTTTGCCAATAATACCTCTCATATCGTAGGCATCGACTAAGGGAGGATTTTTAGAAATTCGACTCCAAAAGGCATGAAGTAGGGGATAGACGGTTCAAAGGAAGTTCATCATGTGCAATATATTTTATTTATTCCTTTTTATTCATAGATTATCTTGTTATACACTAAACCCCAAAGGACGGGTGAACTAATGTGTTTTTATCCCCTAATGTTTTATTTCCCAGTGACAAAAGGTTATGAAACTTGGATTAATAAAACACAATGTCATTAGTTTTATAACAACATGTTATCTCTATAATTTTTATAAATAAAAAAAGAAAATATAGCTACGAGGGTCAAACTGAAAGTTCTTAGAAAATCAAAAACTGATTACATTAGCCAGTTATTAGTTTTATTATATCTTTTCAAAATATTGTCCATTCACGTCAATACACCGCTGCATGCGATGGAACCACTGGGAAAAGCACTTTGCCCACTCGTCTTTAGGGTTCTCTTCAATGGCATCGCGATACGCAGCCACCGCTTCTTCAGCATTCATAAACCGCTTTCCTTTAAGTTTTTCTTTAATTTTTGGAAATAAATAAAAATCACAAGGGGCGAGGTCGGGGCTATACGGCCGGTGACCCAGTAATTCAACGTTTGATGTCGCCAAATAGTCGATCGTTCGCTTAGCGGTGTGCGACGAGGCGTTGTCGTGGTGAAGGAGGATCCTACTGCGAGGTCGTTTCTCTCGAACTTTTTCCAAGACAAGTGGCAAACAATTGGTAGTGTACCATTCAGCAGAAACTGTTTTTTGATCCTCTAACACAATTGTTGCGAAATGACCTATCAATCCAAAGAACGAGGCCACCATTTTTTTTCCCGCACTTCGATCTCTCTTCACTTTAGTTGGCAACCTCTCGAAAGGAAACACCCACTGAGCAGATTGTCTTTTGGTTTCAGGATCATAACAGTAAATCCAGCTTTCGTCACCTGTTAGTATGTCGAACACAGCATTTGAGTCACCTCCGTTAAATCTTTCAATCATTTTACGGCACCAATCCACACGATGGAGTTTTTGAGCCTCAGTCAAATTATGAGGTATCCACCGGGCGCAAAGCTTCCTGACTGCTAAATGTTCGTGGAGGATTTTGTGCACTTGACTCATACCGATGCCTAAGCTTGTCCGAATCTGCTGATAGGTCACTCTTTTGTCAGTCTCTATCATACGCCGCACAACACAGATGTTATCTTCAGTCGTCGCCGTAGAAGGCCGTCCCTCACGTAAATCATCAGTGAGATTAGTGCGACCACGTTTAAACTCATTAAACCAGTTGTAAACTGTCGCACGAGATGGGGCTTCATCGTGAAAGGCCAATCGTAGTCTATCATAACTTTCTTGTTGACTTAAATGACATCGAAAGTCATAAAAAATCATTGCACGAAAATTTTCTCGTGTTAAATTCATGTTGACGTGACACAGACAATTTTCAATTTGCCGCCAAATCGTAAAACAAATGACAAATTAATGAAATATATACTCAGTAATATTGGCAAAGAGTTCTATTTTCAAATTTTAGAATTATTTTTTTATTATATTGTTTATAAGTGGCCAGTTCTAAGAACTTTCAGTTTGACCCTCGTATACTTTGTAAATAAAATGTTACATCAATATACCAGTTCCTATGTTGAATCTGGCATGTACGAATAATTGTCAATTGTCATTTTCCTATTTACTTTTCATAAAATATAAAAAAAACATATCACAGTAGTCCAACTTTATACATACTTTTGAACAGACTTCAAAAAGAAGGTTTTATGTTTATCAGTACTTTTTTGGAATTTTCTCCGTCAATAGTGGACCGAACTTGAATGTGGAATGGATCTCCTCTTATGATCGTGGCAGAACTGTCATAACAAGTAATATTGCTTTGTTTGTACGTGTATTCGATGACTGATCACTGACAAGGTGGAGGAGTAGGTCAAGCCCCCACCCCTATCACCTCCAAGGTAAATTAAATACATCGTGTGAGGTATCGTTTAAAAGGGCTTTTTGTGAGAATTTCAATTGTTAGGCTTACTAAAAAAAAAACATGTTTTTTTTATATAAACCGGCGTCAAAAACACTAACTGAAAAAAGAGAAATAATACTGTACGTAATCAAAGTTGAAGTCCAAAATTTCATTAACTAATTTAGACGACTAAAAGTACATAAAAGAATGTGCTTTCTAAATAGTTTTTATGTTAAAAGTATTAATAACGCGAACGCATCCGATTTGACGCCAACTTCAACTTCGCTCATCTAAAGTGTAGGTAGTGTATGAAAAAGAGAGTTTTTTATTTTGGAGTTCAGGTTTTTTACATTTTATTTTAAAGTCAGCCAATACAGTAACTTACACCACTACACTGTACTAATCATGTAATAACTAGTCGATATCACGAAGTCGTCAAATCCTTAATTTCGACTGTCAAACTGTCAAACGCACCTGTGACTGCATCGGTGGCATTGTCCAGGGTCTTCACGACCTCGACCCACGCACTCTTTATAGAGTCCCAAAAGTCTCGCTTCACCCGAAACCCGTCCTTATGTTCAGAGGGAAAGGCTGTCACTATCACCACCACGAACTGGAACGATCGAATGGCTTTAATAAAATTCCTGATAAGATTATTAGTTTATTTGTTAAAAAAGTATTTACCAAGCAAAAGAGTGGCGATAGTCGATAATCCATCGCGGCGTAGTGACTTTATTGCAGTACAATTCAAGAAACAATAAGTGTATCAATGTACTAGACTCTCTGTTGTTATCATGGGCACAACAATGAATGTGCTGACTGCTTGACGTGCTCGCTCCTACTGGCCACGAAGGATTAACAGGATGGTCTGAATTTCGCTTTTGCTCGCACGTGTGTCAATGTAATCTGGTGAGCAGACAAACTGACAGGGGACTGTAACGGCAGGGGCCGTTTCAGAGAATATCGAACTAACAAATACTGCGATGTTTATAAGATGATCAAGCTATTTTATATCCTTTACTTTTTCTTGGCATCGATCCTTAACAAATAAATATTATGCATAACAGTTGAAGCTCTTGTTTAACATAATTATAGAAGCACTTCATTTGTGTACGCAGTTACTGTATCTATATACAACAACACTTGAAAGTTAACACTATATAATATTTTAATATTACTTTCACTTTATGTTTATAAGTATATGTTGATAATATCATTATTTTGATTATATTAAAAACTTTATCGCTACAATTGGATCCACGGTTGGAGAACCGTATCGAACTATTTGTAACAATTTATGAAATTACCTGAACGAATTATGGCCATATATGATAAAAATAAGGGTAAATAGAATTCCGTATGTAGTAATTTTATTTAATCGCCATAGTTCCGTGAAAAACAGTTTCTCGAAATAAAATTACAGTATTAGTACTGTAGTTACTTAGTAATGCTCTGGATGTTTTTTTTAGTAGATAGGTTCGTATTTGCCTTGGTTGTTTATCAGATCTGCCTTGAGCTATGTGATCAATTGTGGAACCTGTGGAGCACAACAAAAGCAGTAAAGAGGTTCAGTTCAATGTTATCCACCCCACGCCGTAGGGATTTTTACAAGTTGACTGTACTATGAATAATAATAATAGTGCACTTGGGTGAGATAGAATGAGGTGCATGGAGAGGCGAAATCTAATTTTATTAAGCTAATGAATAATACTGTGCAATCCTAATGTATTTTTAATAACACACTTCATTAGTTAATAACATCTTACCTGTACCTAACTCCTTATAATTAAATTCGTTTGTTCGCAATTTAGTTATACCTAATAACTAAATTACGAAAGCAAAAATTTCGATTTCTCTCAATGTAGCAATTTTTGTTAAATTTTATTTCACAGAGAGAAACTTACACCGCTGTATTATGCCAATACTAATTTTTACTTACCCATTAGTTATTTGATCCTGTAATTATGTCAAATGCATTTACGACTACATCGCCGGCGTCACTCAGCGTCTTTACCACCTCTGTCCAAGCGCTTTTCATCGAGTTCATCACGTCACGCTTCGACTGAAACCCGTCCTCATGCTCAGAGGGTAGGGCTGTCACTATCACCACCACGAACTGGAACGATTTAATTACTCTAATAACCTTCTTGCTGCATTAGTTCAATATGTAAAAGAATATTTACCAAGCAAAAGAATAGCGACGGTCGATAATCCATCGCAGCGTAGTGAGCTTATTGCAGAACAACTATTCAAGAAACAATAATGTCTAAGTGTTCTAGACCCTCTATTGTTATCATGGGCACAACAATAGATGTGCTGACCGCTTGACGTGCTCGCTCCTACTGGCCACGAAGGATTAACAGGATGGTCTGAATTTCGCTTTTACTCGCACGTGTGTCAATGTAACCAGGGGAGGAGACAAAATTACAGGGGATTGTAACGGCAAGGGTCGTGACACAGAATGTCAAACTAACATTGATATAAAAATAATACAATGTTTATAAAATAATCTTGTGTTTTTTTAACCGTAAGCTCTTGTGTTTACATTAATATAAAAGCACTCCACAGAAGTAGGTTATCTACAACTTCACTTGACAACTTAAGTCTATATAATATTTTTTAAATAATATTCACCTAATATTTTAATGTTGATAGTACCATTATTTTGATTATAATAAAAACTTTATCGAGAACGATTGGATCCATGGTTAGACAGCCATGTCGAACTCTATATTTGTAACAAATTATATTGATACTATCGGGCCGGGCAGAAGTTGTCCTAACTGCAAACCTGAAAATTAAATAAAATTATTGGAGCGCCCGCGCCATCTAGGACGTATTTATGAATCTTAATCTTCCACAGTCGACTCAAATATACAGAAAATCAGTACAGCTGGACTCTGCCTAAATAGTTATTAAGTAACAATTGTATATTTACAAAAGTAGAGAAAACATTTGGAATGTACAAAGACTCAAAACTGCCCAAACTGTGAACATAGGTTTTTGTACATAATTTTAGTATCATCAGCCTACCCCATCGGGTGTAACAATAGTAAGAAATTTTGACTAACTAATAAAAAAATAATAATCATGGAGTTTTGGTTGAAATGTAATATCTTGGTAGCTAGTATTTCATATTTTTATTTTGGATAAGATTCGTGTGGCTGAAATAATTTTATTTAATTTTCAGTTTAGAACAACTTCTGCCGGGCCTGCTAATATTAATATAATTTGTTACATATATTTAGTTCGATATGGCTGTCCAACCATGGATCCAATCGCTCTTGATAAAGTGTTTATTATAATCAAAAGAACAGTATCATCAACATTAAATATTAAGTGAACATATTTTAAAATATTATATAGAGTAAAGTTGTCAAGTGAAGTTGTAGATAGGTACAGTAATAAAATACGAGAGCTTCACAAGCTTTGAATAACTAGGTACCAATATAAACTAACAGTTAAAAAGTCGCAGGATTATTTTATAAACACTAATATTTTTATATCTGTTAGTTCCATATTTTCTGACACGGCCCTTGCCGTTGCAGTCCTCTGTAATTTGGTCTGCTGGACATCCATCCTTGTCCCTTGATAACAATAGAGGGTCTAGTACACTGATATACTTATTGTTTCATGAATACTAGTTCTGCAATAAGGTTGCAACGCTGCGATGGGTTACCGACAGACGCTATTCTTCTGCTTGGTAAATACTTTTTTACTTATAAACTAATAAATGCATCAGGAATGTTATTAGAGTAAATCGATCGTTCCAGTTCGTGGTGGTGATAGTGACAGCCCTTCCCTCTGAACACACGAACGGGGTACGGGTGAAGCGAGACTTTTGGGACTCAATAAAGAGTGCGTGGGGCGAGGTCGTGAAGACGCTGGGCAATGCCGGCGATGCAGTCGTTAATGTGTTTGACAAAATTGCAGACGGAATTAAGGGAATTTTCAAGGGTTAAAGTAGAAAGATTTGGAAATCGGATTTATACTAAAGTCCTTTACATCGATACATACTACTTTTACCTCCTTATAATATATACTTTTAAATCTTATTTATTTAAATTATTATTTTACATTTATGATAACACTGTTACAGTCATATTGTCCAGATAGGTCAGTGAACTTTTGTTTTGGTACGTAGTTTTCGTATTTATAATATAAAGCTTTGAGGCTCGATTACGTGTTTGACTCCTTCAGCTTCCAGTATAGCCTACACTCTTGACCTTAAACTCTTCGAATCAACACTGACTTCCTTGGTACTTAAAGGTATCTTAAAACACTACAAGATCCCTAAAAGTACCATACAAAAGGTCTACGATCCTAAAAACCCTAAATTATTCTTAAACCAATTGACTGCCTTATTACATAAAGACTTTATGTTAGATCCGGACAGAGTGGACTGCACTTGGCTTCCAAATTTCTTGAAAGAGTCCATGACGTTAGACCACGTATCTCCTTTCCAATAATATGGATCCGATGACTCCGTGGGACACAGAAGCTGGAGAAGTATAGACTGGAAAGAAGAAAAAAAACAGTACATATTTTATAATTTAATTTTGTTTAAATAAATAAAAAGTAAAAAAGATCAATCACAGGGTTTTGTTAATTATTTGTTCAATGAGAATTCTTAAAACAATACGCCAAAATAATTGTATCCGAATAGCGTGTTGCAATCGATCAATAATAAAGTACATAAATACATTACCAATGTCAACAAGACTGCTAATTTTCGCTGCATCATTATAAAACTTATGATGAAGTATTCTGTCCATTTTGATGACGCCGCATTTAAGTGATTCCGATTCAGCGGCTGATCACGTACCGGTGTGTCGTATCTCATAATGATATGTTGATATCTCACGAGATAATAAAAAGTGATTAATTACGAAGGTTACAACATTTTGTTTTCATTTACTAATTATGCACCAGTTATAATAGTTAGATAGTGTTTTATTGGGCGTCCGGAGTTCCCTAAGCTGTCAATCAATGTCTTGGGTGTGCGATGTTCCTTCCTTTATAATCTAATGCAGACTGAAAATAAATGTTGACCTACAGAGTCGGAAAAAGGTGATAAACCCAGTGCACCCTATTAATTTCAAAGGGCTCAACACGTTTTGAACAGAATAGAATATTGAGGAACTAAATGTTAAACATTCATCTTAAATATCGTTGTACTAGCAGCTACCTATTTAACTCACATCCTCCAGAAACTGTTAACATTATATCGAGCCTTATTCAGTAATTCCTGCGAGAAGTAGTTACAAGCATACCTAACAACTTACCTACATCAATCGATCCATTTCTACGTTTATTTGGTAGCATTATGTAGATGCATTCTGTTCGAAGATACGTAGTTAATAATGGCGTGCAGAATAGACTTCCACACAATATTAACAAAAATATAAAGATTAAGATTGACAAGAATAATGTGAACTTAAAGAAGCGCTTGAAACTCAATAGATCTTACATTATCCGAATTATAATGTGTATGGTCTTAGTTCGTGGTGTTTCTGATGCACACAAGATGCATACAAAAATGTATAACAGGAAATGCAGGGGTGACTGACTTCAAATTATCAGTATCACACAAAACCAGGTAATTTTCTTATCAAACGTGTCAATTACATCGCTTAATGCCTTCAATGAAAATTATTGTTATGTGCATGAAAATAGATAATATGGATGCTATATAAACTTGCGGCAGGGAAGGATCCTTACCAAAACTTTCCACAATGGCTTTGAAGGTAAGAGAGACTCCTTTCATTTTCTTGGCTTAAATCCAATAATTTTTACATACAACGTCAATGTTTTTGACGGTTTCTACGAACATTTGTCTCAAATCGGAGTTATTGTGATGTTTTCTATGTGATATGAAATATCTATGATGATGCAGTTTTATAACTTCGTCTTTGACTATTGCTTGAACTGTTATTACCCATATAAACTATCGCGACATAAGTTTATAATTCTTCGGTATATTTGAAATATTTTTGATATTAGAGCAAAAAATGTTGTAATAATAGTTGAGACGTCATTCGAGCTCTATTTCAAGGAAACCGTTGTATGTAAAATTGTGAATTTTTTTAGGTTGTTATGTTCACTCTCAGTCTCAGGCTAATGTTTAGCTTAATTTACTTAATTTGCAATGAGAAACTAGTTATCTCTTTACAAATTAATTCCATCTATGTTGCTCACTAGTTGCGTTCATTACCTCCAAAGTACAAGCAATGACAATGGGCTTGACCCATCATCGGCACAAACTAATTTGCCTTTGATTACAGGTACAGATCCTCACTGTCTTCCTCTTCATATGCATCATCGATTCTCTGCAATCGGCGTCGCACCACCGCCAGAAGCGAGATGTCGAGCCGACCACGACTGCTGAACCCGCACCACCAGCAAGCACTGATCCACCTACACCTGCACCAACCCCAGAACCAACCAAATCTCCATTAGATTTCAGCCACTATTTCAACAAGTTTGATAAAATTTTCAGTGCCATGAAATTCTACTAGTTTGGTGCAAGATGGTGGTAACTGGTTCAAAAATTCATTTTAGTAGTTGAACATTTAAACTACAATACATTTCGTTAAAACATGATAAATAAAACTGTTGCTAAACAAGCGTCTTTTATTGTTTACCAAATTTCCTATTCATCAAAATGTTTGCCAGGTAAGTATTCCATTTATTTATACTCAATTATATACTCCATGCGAAAGCTATAAAATAATAGAATAAAATTAAGTACTAGTTCTGTACCATAATATTCTAGCGAGCGCCTGTACGAATATTTTTGATAGGCATATAAAGTAGCTCACACTTACAAAAAACATATAATTATTATTTTAGTAGGCGCTCAATTGAAAGCCAATACAATCAATTCTCTACAAAGTCTTATATTCATTCAGAGTTCCCATGACGGCCACGCCACAACTTTATGGATGACGTAATATGCAGTATCCCAGTAATTTTCAAGCACCTCTCACCGAATAGCACAAGTTATAAGCAATACGCCCGTTATCTTACTACATTGGACTTATATAATTATGGTTTTCAACATTACCTTTTTTTAGTTGAGGAAATCATGATGGACTTTATCCGTTCTGGGGAGGACGGACACCTTCCAGAAACTCATGATGATATGAGATCTAATATAAATAAAAAAGGCAAGATTTTCTAGCTATTTAAACTGTCATATGTTTAACTAAACCACACACAATTTTCCTAGTATTGACTAAGAAGGCAAAAACGTAATTTCCAGGTGCACCGGACATGCGCAACAGACAATAATTACCTATAACGTCTACACTTAATAGTTTAAGAGGGTTTCACGTTCGACACGGGCTTGCATTCATATGTAAATAGCCGAGAAAATTATGTAAAATTGTGTGGGTGTATCAAATTTACGAAATCGGTGAAAGTGAAAATGTTGCCTTTACGTTTAAATAAATGTTAAACATCAGTAATTGAATACGATTACTTAACTGATTCTTGGGTATATCACAGCACCTGTGTATTGAAGAAATGAGCTATAAAAACGATAATAAGGTGAGTTTTACGATAGATATAAGTGCAACCACAGGAACCAAATACGTTGGCAGATAATTTAGTGGAACACCTATCATCACTGCAAGAAACTTCTGTTATGGTGGCACTACTTGGAGTGTTTGTACAAATATTTGCGATATTTAAGAGTACAAAAATGATCCTTATTGCATTCAACTTACGGTGTATTTTGCATTACTAAGATCACCGCAAATATTTAGGCAAATGAAGTGCCAGCATAATAAGCAAAGGCCAGACGAATACCCAAACGAAAAATTGTGGTATTGTGTACATTATAGACAATCAAAAGAAGAAAAGAGAAACAGTTGTTTGTACACTCCTTTAAAAAACTAAAGCAATTAAAACAAAACAAAAATGTCAAAGGACTTAAAGATAAGGTGTTGTTATTACCTCCTTTAACTGATAACTTTAATTGTTGTCTCAGAAACATTTAAATAGTCCTCGGAATTATTTAAATTTTCAGTTCACACAAGTAAAAATGCGTTTGTTACTTGTCTCTACAATATTCTTAGCTGTTACAAATCTTGTTTGGGCAGAATATGATAAAGATATTGATAAAAGCGACTACAGTTACGATAACTCCTGGAAGCCAGTACTGGGCCCATATGGGGATCGCGTGAAGCCATTAAAAGTTAACTCGAAGAATGAAGACAAGTATTACGTTCATGGTGTGGTTGGCAAACCTTACGCGCCACCGTCGTACGCGTCCGGCGTGTATCCATCGGCCATTTACACTTTCCCGTACTACGCTTATGGTGAGATCAGCCCGGTGTACCAGCCTGTAAACCCCTACCCGCCTTACTATAACGGCAACTATTATGTTAAAAAGGAAACCAACAATAAACCGTACGTTCCATATTATAAAAATTAAATTAATATTTTAATATTGAGAAGACTATAATATTGTGTAAGTACTTTCTGTAATGTGTGTTTTATGTATTAAATTTTATTCTATTCAATATGTTTTTTGTATATTTCATAACTAGCTGCGCCCCGCGTTGTTACCCGCTACATTTTTTCGGGATAAAGCCTATCTGGTAATCCAGGTGTCAGCTACCTCCATATGAAATTTCATCAAAATCGGCCTAGCCCTTTGAGCGTGAAGAGGTAACAGGCATACAAACACACCTACGAACTTTCGCCTTTGTAATTATTAGTGTGGTGTGATGTAATTAAAATGGATTTCGGTGTTAGGTATGCTAATCATATGAACATCAGTAGGTTTCAATAAATTCCTAAAAATCTATAATAACAACTAAGCATGACGCATACGTTACTGGCTACTTGAAAAAAAATACACGGGGGTTTTAGTAAGAAACAATTATTTATAGCAAAAGACCTCTGAATAATTACAGTAGGAACATACAATATTATTGTATTTTTTTCTTGTGGTAATTGCAATTACACGATAGTTATTACAGGCGTAACTACAAAGTAAATAACAGGTTGGTGCGTATCGCTTTCCTTATTGTATCCGTCTTTATCAAGGCGAGGTGGGTTTGGAACAACTTACGGAAATAAATTAAAAATCGGAGGTATACTTTGGATTACAAACGGTACCTAGACTTGCGACTGTACCATCTTCGATACAGTCGAGGTTTTCTTGTAGACATACCTTGACAGATCGGTTAAACTATGGTAAGATCTATAAAATCATTATCATGGATACTATAGCAAAAGTTGGCAGTTTAATTTTATGTAGCTAAACCATCTTCTGAATCTGAATTTCTTTCACTGACAAACAGTATTACTGTCGTCGAATAACTCTTTTCTCGCCATTTTGCGATCAAATTATGCCATCATTGGGACCCATACTATTCTATCGGATTGTATGGTAGAGAATCAGTGCGAATTATGATGTCATAAAACATGCTTCACACAGTTTTTACTATCATTATAATCATAATATAAGAAAAACCCAAATATGGTACGCATACCTTCTATAATACTAAAATTGATGTCGTTGACACCTACAGAATTATTTACACACTCTACACAATTTATATATAACAAAGTACTTGACATTCTTCACCTCTTAGTGGCTATTAGTATAGATAATGAATAACCATTACTCAGCTAATTCCATCGATAAAAAAACTAAGTGTAAGTAATTCTTAAAATCCTGCTTTCAGCACATACCTAAATACTAATGTATAAAGTAGGTAAGTACCTAGTCTTTATTTAGGCCTCCAAAACTTGTAAAAGAGTAATGATTTATGAAAACCTTGTGAACTGTCGTACAGATATAATCGAAGAGAAATGGTCGACATTAACTATGCTAATCTTTTGACTTTAACCAATTTATATCCGAGGATACGCTACTTGCTACTAGGACTCTTAGACGCTACAGAACTAATCTATTATCTATTTTACCGAATCTTATACTCTTTTCTATTAACCAAAATGATATCTTGGAAAATATGTTAATATTCGCAGACATTTTAAAACAACAACAAAATCCATGTATTATCATAACAATTGCAGAACTTTCAACCTATTTCAAATCATATTTATAAGGCATTAGGATAACGTTAGAAGAAAAACATATGTACAATAACTACTGTTTTCTGCAGCTCTCATTTATCATGTGACCTGTGTCATAGAAGTCAAAATCGAATGGACGGACCGCATAATGGTTATGATGTCTAATGTCATTTCAAATGGAGTATAATATCTACTCGGAAAAACCTATTCGTTTATTTGTTCGTTTCAGAGAAGCGTCAATAATTGCACTGTCAAATATTATCACATACAACAACAATATTCTAATATTACCGGGTATCTGTGACCAAATATCGCAGACCGCGCTGAATTAATTTACACTCTAATGTTATTTGTGCCGAGTAGATGTCCAAAGTTTAGGATAAGTTTGATCGAGTGTTTGGTAACGCTACATTAGATTAAAATCCTATTTTATTTAATACTGAGGTCCTTTGGAACCCCTCTCTTATATTTAAAATAACACATTAACAACTCTGTCTTGTGTAAACTGCCTATCCCTACAAAAAAGTTAATTTAAATTGTGATTTTTTTAATTATCCTCAACTCGGTCGATAAAGATAAACATCATCGAGTCTATTGAATTTTTGAAAAGTCCAGTGCATGGGAAATCTTTTGAGCTACCAAGTCATTTTTCTGTCATAACGAATGGCATTGAGCAGAGAGTTGTGGAGAAATAAAGGGGAGGCCTATGCCCAGCAGTGGGACACATGACAGGCTAATTAAAAAAAAACGAATAAGACTTCTAGTTGGACATCCGATATCGCTGGATTGTCTGACACAAAGGAAGCAATGTAGCGGGACCTTCCACCGGACTGGCGATATGGGGGCGAGATGCAAACCTTACAACAAATGGCTACAACTCACATTGAAGTCATATATACATTTTTAGTCGCCGAGCCGACAAAGGGCGAAGTCTGGGTGTTTGTGTTTGTGATATTTCATGTTTGTGAAACGCACCCACGATACAGGAGAAATTCCTAGTGTGGGGCGACGTTTTAAAAAAATAATAATTATGCATGATTATGTTCTGGTTCTAAGTATTCTAACGGTTTCAACTCTCCTTGCTCTTAAACAGAAAGCTATCTAATATGGGAAATTATGACTAGAAAATAGACTCGAACTATAACAAGCCTAAGAGATAACTACTAACAGTTACTTATCTACATGAAAAGATTTATTATGGATCTGATATCTGGAGAAAGTAACTAAGTCTTGTACTTTTATAGCCCAAAGGTTACTTTTACTCTTTACGTGTTATAAATACGTAGTTGTTTTAGGTCAATAATTTCTAGCATCTGTGGTGAACAAAACAATCGAATTGTCACATTTTAATTCATTTTGTGTTACTACTCCTAACTTCTGTACTTCGAAGTGAATAGAATAGAACTTATTTGCCAGAAATATGGTTACAGTTCTTTTTAAGGGCTTGAAGAAAACCTACTCCACTAATTGACATTTGTGGATATTCAAAATCCAGAGCACAAAATTGCCTATTGAGATAAAGCAAAAAATGTTGGGAACCACATTCATTTGATGGAAAAATTAGTATGAGTATAATCGGTAAAGCAGATATATAAAGCACACGGTAACAAAGGTTACGACAGTGAGGCGTTACAATTCGCGACCATGGCATCTTCTAAGGTAATGGAGTTACAGTGGTCGTCAAATAAGTTAATCTGTGAGAATTATTTTTCTGGACTGGAGTGGTACTGTGCTGAGAGTGAATTTACACACCATTTTTTGTGATGGGAAATAACGTTCCCTTCGCTAGAGAACATCAAGCAAAGAATTAAAAACTAAAGTCGCATTATTTAGATACCACATTTAGTTTGCAATAGTGGAAGTGCTATTGAGTGTATTGCACCAAACTCTTTGACATATCATTATTTAGTTTAAATCTCCTGATAGTCATTCGTTCTCATTTCAAAATATATTAAGCAGTCAGACAAGGTAACTTAAGTGTTCGCTTGAAATTTTCATTATTATCTCATGGATTTTGCTGAAAAATCGTGGTTGATTTTAGTGCGATAGGTACAAACATTTTGTTACCAAGGAAGAATACATTTTCAGTTTAATTCACAACTATTTGTTTTCCAGGTATTATTCATCTTCAGCGTGTTGATGGCATTCATCGCACTGACCTTCGCACAAGGCAGAGGCTTCGGTGGTCAAGGTGGTGGATTCGGTGGTCAAGGTGGTGGTTTCGGTGGCCAAGGTGGATTCGGCGGTAACCAAGGCGGATTCGGCAGAAACCAAGGAGGATTCGGCGGTCAGGGCGGTAACCGTGGGCAAGGAGGCTTCGGCGGCCGCGGCCAAGGTGGATTCGGTGGTGGCCAAGGGGGTTTCGGCGGTAACCAAGGGGGTTTCGGCGGTAACCAAGGGGGTTTCGGTGGTAACCAAGGGGGCTTCGGCGGAGGTGGCTTTGGCGGTGGCAACCAAGGAGGTTTTGGTGGCGGACGAGGTCGCGGCTAATTTATGAAACCTGATTGAAACCTAAAAATGCTACTTTATAACCAGAACAAATTGACTCAAGACTTAAATAATAACAGTAATAATGTATGCGACAGATAGGGTTAAAATTCCAAGATATTTTACGCTTGTTGTTCCCTCTTGTGTTTTGTATCAGCAGGGTAACTGTTCTTCTTTTATTTGATGATCCCATTTCTTTTTATAAGCATCTTGTCTACACCATCGACATAACATTATGTACCTGATGAAAATAAAATGTTATATTTTCCCTATTGTTTTATTTTATTTTGCAGTTATTTTTCCATCTATTTAGAAACGAAGTCTTACCATAGAATTAATATGTTTTATAAACAGAAATATCCTTGTTTGCAATATTAATAACTTAGATAAAAAATCAGTGACTCAACTTTTATCTAAGTTCATCTATTTTTAGAGGCCGTGTAGGACCAAATTTTGCAAAAAGCGCATATTTTGGCCTCATTCTTACATATATACTACCCGCTTCTTTACAAGTTATCTATTTCCATATAAACAGTGAAAGCGAATGCTTTATTCGTTCGAAATACATTATTACATCAGACCATGTCAATGATATAATTAAACTTTACTAGTATGAATTTATTAACTAGTACATATACTACAGTGTCTGCATCTTATTTAAGTCAGCGCAAAAGTGTTATATGTAAACTTATTCGCAAAGAAAAAATATCTTCGCGTTTTTCGTTGTTGGATTTTTTAAGCAAAAGATTTTAAGCCTTGATTACATTTCCTAGCTTAGGCAATTACCTCTAAAACCAGGATAGGCAAACTGAGTAATGTGACTATGGCTCAAAATACGAGAAGACATAAATATTCATATTTTGCACACAATCCCATGTTACTTATTCATGTACTGAAATTATGCATTTCAGAGTCACATATAAAAATAAATTGCAGCTAATATAAACGTGAACTAACCAGTAAAGTATTATTAAATTAGTAAAATTTATTTAAAAAATTAACTTATAGGTAAGATGTATAATATTAAAATTATTTACAAACCTACGTTAAATATATACAAATGAAAAACCTAAAACTTATGTATCATAGTATTCCTCTTCATCGCTGTCGACTGGGGTGCCCAAAAGGCTGGCGGCATTGCTACGAATGGCAACAATAATTCATTCGCAGCCTAAATACACGCAATAACTAACTCCAATAACATTAATAATATTGAATGTGATGAGTATGTTACACCGACAAAGACTTCGTATTTTTTTTAGACTTTTTTTGTTTTCTGTTTTATTTTTAAACGTCGCCCCACACTAGGAATTTCTCCTGTATCGTGGGTGCATTTCACAAACATGAAATATCACAAACATAAACACCCAGACTCGGGACAAACATCTGTGGTCCGCACAAAGTAGTGCCCTGTGCGGGAATCGAACCCGCAACCCTCAGCGCAGCAGTCCAATCGCTGAGCCACTGCGCTAATCAGGTCGTCAAATTATAATTAATTATAAATAGTATAAGCACATCTTACATCATCAATTTTTCTAAGTGTTATGTTATAGTAAAAAATCTAATACGTTTAGTAAATAATTGAAATAAGCTAATGACCTGTCGAACATTTTTTCTATATTTTTATTATTGAACACAATAGCTCAAAGAAAAGAGTTCCTTCACTAGATACTTAATGCTGAGAGGTCATTGCTTTGGGTAATTTAGAAAAAGTAGCAAAAAGTAAGAAGCCATTGCTGGTTTTTACCTGACGTTTTTTACATAATTTGAACAAACAGCCTATTGTCACAAATTAGAAAAATGATTGTTCTAAATTTAAGTAAGTAGGCAATTCCTGTACTTGTATCAAAATCACAATTATTTTGTCACGAACGAATGACAAAATTCGCGGATTCTTGTTGTTTATTGATTTTCGCTGTCGACAACCACTGGTTCTCGAAGTGTAGTCTGTTTATTGTTCTACTTAATACTTCCTCCTGTTTTGTCTTACATTGCGTAAAATGGTATTAAAAATTGGAAAAGATGGGGTTCTTAAATACCACCCCGTGTTCCACCTATGATGCACTATTTTATTTATTTTATCAATCAATGCGATCGGCAAGCTGTCGTTCATTGTGGCGTTCTAAGGGGAAGGCCTTTGTTCAACAGTGGACGTCTTCCGGCTGATGAAAATGAATTTATTTTATATTATTTTCCATAACTAAGTTATAAAGGTCTTCTGTCCCCTCACGATAAACTCTTAAAACAGGACAGTTTACGTAATAGAAGCCAGACATAGTAATAGACGCTACATGCAGTATAATGGGCTTCCATAACGTAAACTGTCATGTTTTAAGAATTCATGGTAAGGGCGCTGTAAGCTTTAAGATTTAGTAACCTTCTGCATCTAACACACTGAACAATGCGATATAAAGCTCCAAATGGAGGTACTGACTGTGTTATATTGGGTACCTCAATTACTGTTATGATTTGGGATAACAATTAAGCCTGTACACGTTTTATTGCATTAACGTTTTTATATAAACTAAAACCCAGCTGTGGAAACACGTAGCGGGACAAAAATAAAAACGACCTGTCAGTGCTGACTGCTAGCCAAAGATAGAAGGACTTTAATACCAAAAATAATATTTTTATCCAGCTGTGGTATAAATAGGTAAGCCAAAAAAGGCATTAAGTCCGCCCTATACATACGTACTGAAGAAATAAATATCCACGTAATGATTTCTATCACTTAAGCGAATATTAGACATTGAAATAAAACTAGTTTTACGGATTTTATCGCAGTGTTAATTAGGTCCCGATGATTTAAAACGTCGGGACCTAATTTAAACCGCGATAAAATCCGTAAAACTAGTTTTTTTTCAAATATCGACATGTTGAAAATGTTGAGAACCGCCTCATTACTAACGTATATTAGTATTACTACGTACATGAACATCTCGGTCATAAGTCGGCGGTGAATTCCCAAACCTATTTGAACAATATATTAAGGCGTTCTGTTTTAAGTACAGATCAGTGTGTGTTTAGAGGACCAACATAGAACATCGCAAAATGGCAGTATATAGAGTGAGTGAAACTCAATTAAATATTAATAATTTTATTACAATAAGTAGTAACATTAAAATAACTTAATTTGAATATAACATAGGAATAATTAATTATGGAAAATATTTTCAATTCCGTTAATCGTAACGTGTCCTGATTCATAAAAACATTGTTGGATTTATTGTCGATGAAAGCATCTGGCTTTCCTTGATTTATTCTTGACTTAGGTACTCATACAAATAAACTACCTTTATTTATCGTGTCTAAGTAATGTATTCATCGTGAAAACTTCATATAAATAATACAAAACTTGGACGTGTTCGAATTATGGAGAAAAACATGAAGTGCATATTTTGTTTGCCTTGTCAAATGCCCTAACCTCTTTTCTCTCCCTTCTATATTTTAGTCAAGGAGAACCACTGTTGCTGGCTAACGATCCTATATTTCCAGGTCGTATTATATGCGTTCGTCCTGGCGGTCTTAGTATCGACTGTCGCCGCGCAGTTTGGCGGTGGTGGCTTCGGCAATGGTGGTTACGGCAGACCTGGACGCTTTGGTGGTGGTGGATACGGAGGCGGGTACAACCGTCCTGGAGGTTTTGGCGGCGGATACAACCGTCCTGGTGGTTTTGGAGGCGGATACAACCGTCCACGCGGCTTCGGAGGCTTCGGCGGATTTGGCGGGGGTGGATTCGGTAACGGCGGGTTTGGTAGTGGCGGATTTGGAGGTTTCGGAGGATAAAACTCTTTACTAAGGAACTGCTAATTCTTGACTACATCTTTGTGATATTTACAATCATTTATATAAAGCAATGACTTTTCTTATTGACTATTCAATAAAAACAATAATATTTTATTTACGTTTTTTATTTTAATAATTGAATAACACTATGATTTAATCAACTCGGTTGTTACACACACGATTATGACAATGTGTCAATACATTTTTCTAATGTATGTTTTTAATGCCGTCGCAAACCGGTTCATGCGATATTTTAAAGATTATTTATCTCATTAGGCATATTTGATTACATAAAGCATTTAATTATTATATATTGGCGGTGGATTGGTCATTTGATCGAAAGTTGCACGAGCATACGTCATAAACTGAGCCATAAGCTGAAGAAATATGCTGCCGAAATAGAGAGCTAGTTTTGAGCCTCTCACCAAAGTACTGTCATTATTAACGACTTCAATTTTTGGAGCTTCAGGTTTTATACTATTCGTTGTAACAGGGGGCGCTACCTTTTCTTCAACAGTAAGAGAGGGTGGTATAGGTTGAACGGAATCTATATATTCTTTTACCGGTTCAGATCGAGAAATATCAGTGAAAAGACCCGGAGGTGGGGGTATTTCATTCCTCACAATATTTGTAGGTGGTAAAACCATGTTTGATGATATTAAAGGGACCTCCATTTCTGGTGGTGTTTGTAAAGGTACGACTGGTATTGCTGCTGGCTTAGGAACAGGCGTTATATTTACATTGAACGGCAAACGTGGAGGAATAGGTGTAATAATTACGTTTGTAGGCATGGGTGGAGGGGCAGGAGAAGAAACTAGAGGAGAGACAGTGGAAACGATAAACGGTGTTGGAGAAATTCTCGTAGGAGGTATAGGGGAAAAGAAAACAGTAGGTCGTGGTGACGATAATTGTACTGGAGATCTTGAAGGCTGAGGGGGTAAAAATCCAAACATTCCAGTTTCTACATGATGCTCCTCTACATGTTCAAATACCGGGGCTGGTCGAGGTTCTGGCGGTGGTGCGACTGACGTCATAACGCCGACTGCATTCCTCTTCTGTATGATATGTTTCCTTCCAAACACTCCAAATGGTGACCATTTTTCTTTTATAAACGATATAGGTTTCCGCGGTAGTGGCTTGAAGTTAATTTCGAAACCTCTTTGGAAACTTATCCCTTGAAATAATGGTTTACTGTACACTTCTAACCACAGAACAGCGACGATGAAAATTAAAATCTGAGAACCAGAATGATACATTGTGTTAATGTCCAAGTAAAAATCTAACACTGTTTATTATTAGATCACAGCACATCACTTGATAAATACCTTGCGAAACATCGTCATACCGCGGAGAGAAACACAATGAAAATCAAAAGAAAAGCATAATGTTTCTTTTAAATAACTTTTATGCGGACAATTGAACATTCATTCATTATGCTAGTAATTAATCCGACCTTAAAAACTCAGCACGCTATAGTACTTCTCAAGGTTAGCATTGTATTCAATGTTACTCTAAAGATTATTTAATTATTGATTATGATCAAGATGGGCAACAACCTGCCTGGGTAAGAATTATCTTTCCAATTTTCCGCGTGCCGGTGAGTCTAGAAACTCATTCTGTATTCTGTACTTGCAGTACAACACTCATTTCTAAGCTATGAAACATTTCGTTAATTTGACATTAACAAGTAGATAATGAAAATTATTCAATAGTTTTATCGGGATGTTCTGTTGCAAATCATGATTTATTTGAGCTAAAGTCAAAGACACATAATAACTATTTAGATAAGTGGTAAGTTATAGGACGTGTTAATTAAACAGCACGCTTACCGGAATTATCAAATATTTGCTAAGTATACTTCACGCATAGCGGGGTATTTCCCTTTTCAATATGTAGCGGAAAATATAAAAGATTACATCAAAAATTGTAGGGAGAAACTTAGTAAGTACTTAATAGAAAAATCCATTTACATCCAAAATCTAAAAACTTACGTAGACGTAACTGAAATATTAGTTGCCTGAAGATATGAAAAGGAATATAACTTAACTATATACTATCTCCAAATAGCATAATGCGCTCATTTCCCTTTTTCGATAAATATTCTACAATTGCCGAAACTGCCCAAATAGCCAGCCACATGATCCAATAAATCACTCAACCGTTATTTGGTCCAATATAATAATGTATGCAGGCGCGCTACGGTCACACAATTGCAGAATAACAATATGAACAAAATGACAATAACAATTAGTTTTCTTTATAGTTAGTATGTGCAGTGGGTATATTATAGAAACCCCCTTACTAGCGTGCAAGAAAGTGTTTTTAAGTGGTAGGGATTCCGTGAACTCGATCACCGGTTGGGACAGTTGACTGCCTACCAGTAATCCCACACCACCAGTAGGTATATTACATCGGCACACGTTCAACATTGTACCTTTTTTGCTAAATCAATTTCTTCAACCCTTTGCTGTCCCGTGTATAGAGTTTAAAATAAATATGTGATTTCGTATAAAGTTATCAGTTGGTACAAAGTGATAAAAACCACGTTATAATTGGATTTACTTCGAAGGATTGACGTCAAGCTTCAATGCAATAAGGTACGTTATTTTCCATAATTAGACATTAAAAACAATAGCTTGAATAGTCATCACGCCGGTATTCTTCGTAATGGTTGACAGGAATGCGCTCTTGCTCACAATTTGCAAGATAGTGTAAATCCTACATAATACAGGGCTGACATAACATAACGCCTGAATTCCCCGTAGTAGTAGACAGTGAAGGTTTGTACAGACCCACATTTCGCCAGGTAATTTAACACTTGCGGCCTCTATCTTTTTGTGAATTATATATGCATTAGGTGTCAAAGTTTAATCACTGACGTCCTTTCTTTGTTGTTCTAAGGCACTAATGCCTAATATTGTACACACGGGCCTTCAATAACTTGAGACTAATGGCTCTGTCATAGTACTGGGTACTGAAAGAAATTCGCAAACACCAAAAGTGGTACATGTTTTGATTAATGTATAATTATGTAACACCAAGGTCATCATTTTAATATTACTGCCAGTTGTAAATGATGACTATAGTTCCTTCGTATGATAATTATTGACAACGTCATAATATAAGGACGTCATAAGTATGAAGATGATTTTCTCAAAAAAATATAGAATACAAATCGAAATGAAAACCATTCGAGTATTCTTTTATCCTGTTATAAAATTAAAAGAATATTATATATGTTACATCAACCGTGTACGTAGTTATACAATATTTGTACAATATTGTTATGTTCGAAAATAAGGGGTATTGCATATGAATTGTGATTCAGAGCAAGCCGGTTTATCAATAATAACCCAACCTATACAAGGCGTGGTTGCCACTACCAATTGCTGCAGCCTGCAAACAAGCTGGTTTTAAGCTAAAAATGCACTTTTATATACGATGCCTTGGATTTCTCTTGCACGGTGGCGTAGCGTTCGGATTTATAAATCTCTCATGCAGTCTGGGTATATAACCGAGACTTGAATTTATTGTCCATGAAAGTAATTGTTCTGAGGTAGTCGAACTCATGATATTTCGCTTAGAAAGCCTAGCTGGCACTATGGTAATGTTATATGTAAACTAAGGCCTGACATGATTGTTTTTACAAATATATTCATAGTAACGAAAATATGCGATTATTTCAAAAGTTAAAAGTTTAGAGGTACCTCTACGACCTTTAATACCTATAAGTTAGGTAAGTATTCACCAAAAACTAAACGTTTCTTAGAAGATAGAACTGGGGTGATAAACCCGAGGCAAAAAAATTAGACATTTGAAATCAGGAGAGTTAAGGCTGGTCCTTTATCAAAACTTGGTGTGACAAGGTCAAAAACACAAATAAAGCAATTCGAGTATACTATTTATAAGCTGTAGTCAAATTTTTAGTCTGATACCTAGATCAAATATTTAAATTGAGCGCGCTGTTTGCCTACTTATTAGCGAAGCATGAATAATTTGGGTCTATTTTTATACTTGTTTTGTTTTTCGGCTGTTATTTAGCTTTCTACTGTCCAATATGCATGCACTGCATTTTTTAAATATAGCAGCTCTTGACGACTAAACCTAAAACGAATAAGAGCTTAATAATGAATTCGTTCAGTCTCTTTAGTACCTACTGTTATACATATTTTTAATTGATTGTAACTATTATTCATACCATTCTTCTTTCTTTTTAGATTAATAATATTATTATTATTTTAGCCATGATCGTCCCACTGAAGGGCAATGGCCTCCCTTTCCTTCCCCCATTTCTTAATTCTCCTTTAGCAAAGGATTCACGTCAATCGTCTGATGCCCAATGAAATGAATTACATTGGTTATCTTATTATATAGGTGTCGTTACTGAATATCAACATTATATTACTATGTTTCCAAAAATAGAAAAGTGACTAGCGAATTACGTAACACATTACATTGATTTTAGCATTACAGTTCATATTGGTTATATGAACTGGTTAAATGAATCTATATCATAGTGTTAGCAGAACTGTTTTGTATAGCATTGTCAGTTTCCATTTAGCGGCAAATCTTCCATGTGGTTTAAACAGATTTCGGAATAACATTCGTGACGAAATACACAGTTCCATGCAAATTATATGAAAGTTTTACAAACAAACACTTTCTAACAGATCAATAATAACAAACCAGTTATTTAAAGTCCCAATCCCAACTGTTTTGTGAGGATGCCAGTTATTGTTCATAAACCTACTTTATTGCATAATTTTTAATTATCGCCTACTGCACGAGGCCTACTGACTTTAGAGTAAAGTCCTATGAGCCGCCATCTGCAGGGTACGAGTGTACTCTTCGAAGTCAACAAACAATAATTAATGTTGGCCTATTTTGTGAATTATAAGGCATCAAACGTAGAAGTAAAACACTCTTATACACGCAAAATTTCCATTCTTCAAAAAAATTTTCATTCCTGACGACCTGATTAGCGCAGTGGCTAAGCGATTGGACTGCTGCGCTGAGGGTTGCGGGTTCGATTCCCGCACGGGGCAAAACTTTGAGCGAACCACAGATGTTTGTCTCGAGTCTGGGTGTTAGTGTATGTGATATTTCATGTTTGTGAAACGCACCCACGACACAGGAGAAATTCCTAGTGTGGGGCGACGTTTTTTTAAAAGAGAAAGAGAAAAGATTCTCAAATACTGGTTCAAAGTCGAAACTTATATTTAGCTATCACTGCCATATCCAAAGTTATTAATTCAAGGTTTATCGTAAGCGGAAAGTTGACACGATTATTGAAATAAAAGTTTTACGTCACCAAATACTTATAATTAACTAAAATTCCATTTTCTTTGTTTGCAGAACCATGAGGAACGGACTAATCGTTGTATTAATAACGATCATCCTATTATGTGCACCAAGCGAGGCTTTCCATTGGTACCAAAACAAATCGCGTGTTGTACATCAGAAGAGAAGTATGGCGTCGGCAGTCATGGACTATTTGGACTATGTGTTCCCGAAAGATGACCGCGAATCCAGAATGCTGAAATGGGTGTTTACTGTCCTCACAGATAACGAAAATATATTTGCAGATCTGACAGAACTAATGACGTAATTGTTTCGGATTGTCACGTGTTTACTAAAGTTAATTAGTGGATTAACAAGGATAAAGACAATGTTTCTACCGTCAGTATTTTAATTTATGATGACTGAGTTTTAAATTATTTTCGTAGGTTAAGTCTGAAATAAGTAAATGTGTATGTTTTAAAAACATTGTTTAAATTCCAACTCGACCTTATTAGCAATATGTTAAAAGGATTCTGACTAAAAAATAATATTTTCTACTAGCATCTGATGAATTTGCTCTTACTTTATTTGCAGGCATTGGGAAAGATTTTACCATTAAGATCGCACATTGTTCAGTGGTTCCTACTTTGCTGCTAGAAATATAAAATCTTTTAATAGTATTACTATTTGAATTTATAATATAAACCTAATAATGATGCTTTACAATTTAAGCGATTAAAATAGCTTTTTATAAATTTGACGTTTTATCTGAACAGGGACCCTTCGTGTCTCGGAAAGTAAATTAAGTTTGTTTTCTGTTTATTCCTGCTTTTCTTTTTTTTTCTATTATTATTTTTGTGCTGTGTGTCAACAAAATATTTTGCTTTTTATATTGTAGGAGGTTGAAATAAAAATGCACAAACTATTTGCAAAATAATGATTAACAAAAATCCATACCTACTGTAACTGATTAATGACTACAACTTGTAATATTAGAATTGGTATCGACATAATAGCAGAGGTCATGGTTAAGATTAGCTTAACTAAAACGCATTTGGTTCAAGTCAGTTTTTCCTTTTAGCGTCGTCAGCAGGCGGGTTGTCCCAACCTGGTGGCCTCCTTGGATTTGTGTACGGCCCCCTATCATACCCACACTCTAACCTCCCTCCTCGCAGTCTACAGCCTCCGTGAACCTGTACCACGGTATCCCTACTCCTGGGCTTCCCCACATTTTTGTTAAATCCACATAATATTCTATCGTCTACAACTTTGCAACGTTGGCTGTCAAAGTCGTAGGGGCAGCAACGATTCCTAAGCTTCGGAGACCGTTCAGGATTTTGATCTGAAGCATCGTCTGGCCCTTTGGGTTTCAATTTATTACCTTTCTGAATTATTTGACTGCGAAGTGCCCCATCTCCTAAGACAGATGAATCTTGAATGTCATTGTTAGCGCGGCGTTTTGCGGTGACCACAAACGCTGTTGACACGAAAATCTGGAATCGCGAAAATCCGTGAATGTTTAAGTATTGTTCTTTCTTGCATGCCGAGTTCTGTTTTTAATAACAAATTTCTCACAAAGGGGACTTAAGGGAAGCTTAAGGTTGCCTATATCTTATCATGATCCACTGTACAACTATTTTTGTAGCATGTCTTTCTTTATACATTTATAATAGCATGAAATAATTATACATTTTTATATATTAATTCGTTTCTTGGACTGCACTACGTTAATATCACTACGCTAATGTAGGTCCGTAAGATAGGTAGGATACAAGACCTAGATTGCAATAATATAAACGTATATGAGGATTATGCGTCCTTTTTAATTGACATGAACATGAATCTCTATACTTACAAGATTGAGTAACATGGTCTAAATGAAATGGGTAATATTCAGCTTCATTACAAATTACAAACTTGCAATGCGGCGGTTCGCATTATGTCGCTCTTAGTATATTTGCGGGCGTTAAAAGTAACTAACCGTAAATTATAGACTCATTGATTTCTTTAGTTTATTTTAATATTAATACAAACAGGTACGATCACCGTTTCTAAGTTTGATAATGAAGAAAAATTAATATTCCTAGATACTTACAATTATAACAAATATGTAAATATCAAAGTAACCACTCCAGGTAACTCAAATAATAACAAAAAACTGTAGGGTCCATTCGATTTGGAAATAATGAATGCAAATGTTTAAAGCAAATAAAGACTTATTTTATCTTATCTGAAAAAATACAAAATAGCACATGAAAACCTGCACATACACATTAAACATTTGTCGATTTAGTCAATGAGCTACCACGGTTGTACTAGTAAGGTGTTTTGAAGAAATATCTGTAGCTGTTTTAAACTAAGGAGGTATGTACCGTAAATACAATACAGTGACCGGACGAGACTAGTTCGATGTCGGCACTAAAGCCTTTACAAGAAGAAACTGGTAGTTCGTGCTGTCTTCCTGATGCAAGTTCTTTATTCATATTTATTTTTTATTAGATATAGCTAGCTTGCGATGACCCCAACTAACTGGAAGCAGGGCATGATGAAGGAGATGTTCAGGAATGGTAACTTGACTTTGTTTCAAACATTTACATGTCGTAAATATATGGATGGTCTAAACCTTACGACAGACTATACGTTCATCTATCTCTACACATCGCGTTACAGCATCCGGCTGCGTCACGGTTGCAGTGGTCTTTGTATCAGGGTAATTCACGTCCTTCTTAATTTCTCTTTCCGTACTTTGTTCAGGTTCTGGTTGGTAAGGAGCGTTGGTAACATCTGGTGGTGGTGGCCCTATAGGATTCCTATACGGTCCGTTATCGTAACCACACTCTAACCTCCCTCCCCGTATTCTACAACCGCCATGAACATTGACCATGGTATTCTTACTCTTGGGCTTCCCTACATTTTTGTTAAATCCGCATAATAATCTGTCGTCTACCACCGTGCAAAGGCTGCCATCAAAATCATACGGGTTGCAACGATTACGATTTGGCTTTGGATTTGGCTTTTCATTTGGATTTGGAATTGACCTATCTTCAGTAGGTTTTTTCTCGCATTTTTTTGTACCTCTCTTAAATATTTTCTGGCGCAGTACATCCGTTTCGCTAGATGAATCTTGAATGTTATTGTTACCGCAGCATTTTGCAGTAACCACTAACGTTGTTGACACGAGTATCTGGAATCGCGAAAATCCGTGAATATAAAATATCACTAATTTTAAATACATAATATCGTTTCAGTGCCTACAGAGATAAATGTGATTTTACATACAACATGCCCTACCTAAGTTACCTGTGGCACTACTTAGTTATGTTTGTACTTTAAATATAATTTCTCGTAAGTATTTAATTATTATTGGCTGCTAAATTAGGTTATTAGTTTCCATTATACTTTTGCTTATCAGGTTGAAGATCCGTATACCGAATGTGGAGTACCTAACTACCTACTTCCATGGTCTTGGATAATAAATAAATAATACCCGTCATATTGTATTGCGGTATTTTGCTCTTCGTTTTATTAAAGGCGTTAACGTTACATTTCTCAGAAGTTTAGGTAATTTAATTGCCTACCACAGGTGACATACATATATAAACCAGAGGGATTTAATCGTCTTTATTTATTTTATACAAGCCTAATGACAACCTTATTTATATGTGATGATAAAGTGTTTAAGCTCTATCATAAAGAAATTTATACTATATTAGCATTTGGCAGGCGTTTTCAATGGAAATAATATATTTATAATGCTTTAAACTTTATGGCAGACAATCCGTTCGTCTATCTCTACACATCGCGTTACACTCCGCTGCCTCACAGTGGTCTCATAGTTATTATCTTCCTCTCCATTTGGTACAGGTTCTAGGCCGTAAGGTGGGTTGTCCCAATCTGGTGGCCTCCTTGGATTCCTAAACGGTCCCTTAACGTACCCACACTCTACTCTCCCTCCTCGATTTCTACAGCCACCGTGAACATACTCCACGGAATCCTTACTTCTGGGCACTCCAAAATTTTTGTTATATCCGCATAGCAATCTGTCGTCTACCACTTTGCAATGGCTGCCATCAAAGTCGTACGGGCTACCACCACTTCTAAGACTCTGCGGCGTTGAATCGGAATTATTTAAGGGATTTTCTTGAAGTTCATTTGAAGGTATTTCACTTCGTCGGTCATTTATAAGAATAGACGCATCTTTAATGTAATTCTCATTGCAGCTCCTTGCGGCGACCACAAATGCCGTAGCCGCAAATATCTGCAACGGCGATTATCCGTGAAATTGCAATAAGCTAAAAACAAGGCGTTTTCTTCTGCTCAACATTTAGTTGTAGTTTAACATTTTTAGATCTTAGTAGGCCTCGGACTGCATACTCATTGGGTATTTTATGTGACGTGATTTTATAATTAACGGTACTAAAAACACTTTCGTTTAAAAAAATGTTAACAATATTCCGAGTTCTTTACTGATTTTGTTTTGTTCTTTTGTTTTGAATATACAATTATTAAACTTGGGATCCCATTAACGTTACTCACTTACTGAGCTCATACTGCGCTCATAAAGTTACATCAGTATTATATAAGAAGAGTTAAATTCTACACTGCATGTTTGTGTTTATTAGTCTTTGATGTACCCAATAGGTATTTAAATTAGCATATGTTTAATAATGTTTATTTAATTAAAACGTAAATTCATAACAAAACTCCAAAAAACAATCCTATTAACTTTTATAACATGGAGATTAGAGGGCTGGAACTACTTGCAATAACAGTACTCATTGTAAACCTATAGGTACAATTTGTAAAGAAAAAAATCGTCTCCAGTCTCCTATTAATCATCACATACAAGCACCTGGTTAGCAAAATATCAATCTTCTAAACTGATGTAATACGAGACGATTAGATGTTCCCACCACGTCAACGCCCATAACGTGGATGCACTGTGACAACGACACGTTGAAAATGAACAATGATAAAAGAAAAATACATAATTTTAAATTACTAACCGTGATTATAATGTATGGACAACCACGAAGTCTAAACATCACCCTTATCTTAACGCACGCATGTGCATTTTAATCAGCATTGTAAAACCAAATACGTAGATACTGTTGGCACAAAAAATATTATTATTTGTTTTCCATCAGCTAGCAGACTACTAAATACGTTGAATTAAACATAAAACTTCTATATAACATTTATTAAATAATAAAATTGTATGATTCCATGCTTCACTAATGTACAGTCATATTATTATTTCACTGAAGTTCCTTCATTACTTAAACAACCAAACAAATAAACGCTTGAGTAACTTGTTTTCAATTCCAAAAGCGTCTATATCAATAACACTTAAATCAATTTCATCTATATTTATATTATCTAGGACGACATTATTATCAGTTAGTATTTGACTCCAATGTTCATTATTTTTTATAGCATTCTTGGTCCACTGCCAAATTCGCCTCCTCACTCTACGTTTAATTGCTTTCTTTCTATTGCTATGTTCACTATGATGTCTGCGGCTGTTCATATTGTTTACATTCATGGTCTGTGTCACTTGAGGAGGATTAAAATTTTTTAGTTCTTTTTTGTTATATTTCCTTATTACAGATATAATATACTTCTTCATTTCTGAATCTGTCACGTGTATTTGACCAGCATGTTTTTCATCATCTAAGTTTGGAAACAAATCGCGATTCATTAATTGCCAAATTTTAGTGCTTAGTCTCAGTTCTAACATTTTTTTGTTCGTAGACTTCTTGGTAGGTAATTCACTTCGCTGCCGTTCGGCAACAAACTGTCTTTTGATTTCATTGTATTTTTTTGGCTTTTTCTCAAAACTTATCATGTGCAGTGAGCTATTGTTTCTTCGGCATTGTTTTTGATCATTGCCTGATGGGTCATCTGTTTTTTTACCGTTCACATATTTACCGTTGTTAATTATGTGAAGTCTTCTAAGGTTTTTTTCTTTTAAATGAACAAGCTCCTCTGATGATCCTTCATTTATAATTGAGGGATCTTCCATTTCATGCGCTTTTATTTTATTTGCGTTACACGATTTCTTTGACAAAACGCTACACTTAGTTTGGGTAGGCATAGAAATATTTTCTGTTTTAGGTAAAATATCATTCTCATGCCGTTTGATTCTTAAAGAAAAATGTGGGTTTTCTAGATGTGTCAAATTCTTTATGACCTGTTAACAAAATATGATTTTAGTAAAATTATGTTTAGAATGACAATATCGTTCTTAGAAAATCACACAGTATCGACTGACTTTAATAGTACTCCATTTCCAAACGTCGCGTCGTCATTAGTTTTTCGACAAAGGAGAATGACCAAATCGGTCCAAAAAATGTTAAGTCGTTCCCCCAAGTTTATCACATACCTATTCTTGTACGGAACCAAAAACATCTATCCTACAGAAATACAGATATTAGCTAAAACGTAAAAAAAAGTTGTATATATTTATTTTCTACTAGCTGCGCCCCGCGGTGTTACCCGCGACATTTTTTCGGGATAAAAAGTAGCCTATATGTTAATCCAGGGTATAACCTATCTACATACCAAATTTCAACCAAATCGGTCTAGCCGTTTATGCGTGAAAGAGTAACAAACATCCACACATCCATACATCCATACTCACAAACTTTCACATTTATAATATTAGTAGGAAGTAGGATAGTAGGATTAGTAGGATGTTTTCATCGCCGCGCTGGTAACGGCAGATTGAATCCTTTTATACCACTGAGCCTTTACCTAATATCTAACCTACCTATCTACCTAATAACTATGATCACTTTATAATAGTCTATACAAAATGTTCCATGATAAGAAATATTTATTAAAGAAACAGTTTTTAGATAACCTTCCTTTTTTATTTATATTTACATAACTACTTAGTTCTCTTTTAAAATGAAAATAAAAAAGTAGTTTGCTCTACGTTTTTTCACTATCAAATGACATCGAGTTCTCTAAATCACTATTTCAATTTGCTGCGCATTTGCATGCATAGTTATTCACCAACAGTAGATTCCAGCCTGGGGGCAGCAATACGTTTATGGACCATAGCCCATACAATTTTGGTCATTCTCCTTTATATGGTGTATTCTATTTCAAAAGAATACTCTTTCAATATTGAAATGAGTTAAATATTGGAACGATTAGATACCGATGAACATAAATATACAAACAAAAACAATGTTGGATCTCTTATTTCTTTTGTGATGGGTGATGGAAATGGGTTGAAGATCAAATACTTCAAAAGTTATCTAAAATAAAAATCCCATTTCAAAAATTAAACAGCTACAATACATAGCACACTCATACATAGCCGCACTTAAGTTAAACCTTATGACATAACTATTATCTTATTCCATTTTATGCCTGTAAATAGACGTCGAATCTATTCTACCTAGGAATTATAATATTCGAATCATTGTTATCAATTTATTTCTCTAAACATAATGGTTGTGTGTAAAAGTAAACAAAAGGAGTATAATATTAAGTTTCAGCTACAGGCTAACATCACACTGCAAATATTTTGCAGTTTATAATGAGTAAAGCATCTTCATCTCAAATATCCAGAATAACCTTTAATGTTTTCCATTAAATTATGGATTTTTCGTTTTGACGCAATTAAAGAAAGTTTACTTTGAGTTATCAAATACGAAAGTCCACGATTTCGCTTTTTCCCCTCATCATATTGTTTTATTAACTGATTTATACGTTCTTTTGTAACTTTTTTTGGATCAAGTAATGTTTTGGCTAATTCCATTTGTGAACTTTTTCCTTTATTTAGCTCTTCAATCACTTTATCTAACTTTTTTCCCTGGGATGCAGTCATAGATAATCTCTTTTTTAATACTTTAGCATTCTTTTGAGCTTCTTCAAAGACGCTATTTCTATTTGCTGTATCGTAGTCTTTGATGATTTGATTGAACCGCATTTTGTCAAGCTTTTTGTCATGAAATTTCGATTTGTGAGATAAACCGGGTAAAGATAACCTCCCTCCTTTATAATCAGTCACCATCCGTTCAAGGACTTTTGCCTTGGACCCAGTTACTGAAAACCGTTTTTTTAAATCATGTGTATCCAGTCCTTCAATTAATTCAATATCTTTCACATTCAATTTAGATTTTTTTACTTTATTTCGAAAAAGTGTCGAAATAGATGGCTGTTGTTTGGTTGGCGCAATTTTTTTAGTTTTTGCAGCTGACTTCTTCTCGAATACTTTTTTTAACCAACCAAGGATTTTTTTTTCTTTTACAATTTCTGTCTTTTGATTCCCTGCAGTGAATTAATATAGTCGAAAATAGAAATAATAATTATATAGTATAAACACACTTTGAATCATGAAAAAGACACTTAAAATTAAAATAAATACCTTTTCCGCGACGGCTGAACATTTCAACATATTAATATTTGAATTCATATTAAGATTTTATTTTTACTGCTATTTAACAAGATGATAATTATTAAGTTACGAATGGTTTAGTTAAAATTGTCTCAGCTCATTTTGGTATCATCCATGTAATTCATAGTTTATCCATATTGTGTGACAAGTTTAAAACTATCCATCATTTTTATGTACATTTTCATTAGTAAAATTGAAAGAGATAAATAAAATTGTATGGATATGTCAATATGACACTTGAATTGTATTATTCTGAGTAGATAACAAATTATGCCACAGAATAATTCTGAACTATAGCAAGGCCTACGCACAACGGGTTAGGATGGCAGAAAGATGGCAGAGGATTTAAAATTTGTATCATCTCACTTATTTATCTAGTAAGAATCCGTGATACATTTCAGTGTAATAAATAAATCCCGCAGCATTGAAAGCTATGGACTTTTTGATGCCACAGGACTGATATATAAGAATGTCCACTGATAAAAAATAAATTCTCTGCCACTTCCCGTAGGCCTTAAGTCAAGTTTTAATAAAACAAGAAGTTAATATAATATATGAAAAAACACCAAGGAATAAACATTAACTTTATTAATTAATTTGATAGATTCTTAATAATTCAAAATAGTAAATACCTATTGTTATCTTACTTAAAAAGCCATAAAATAGTACGTTTGACCAGTTTGTTTTCTATACCTAATGCATCCACATCTATGAGACTGAGGTCAAATTTATCAATGTTAATATTGTCTACAACAATATTGTTGTCAGCTAGGAATTTACTCCAATGTTCATTGTTTTTTATAGCATTCTTCGACCAGTTCCAGAGTTGTCTTCTAACTGTGCGTTTTATAGCTCGCTTTCTGTTACCACTGTTAACACTTATTTTACTAGTCTGTGTTTCTCGTGGTGGGTTTTGGTTTTTCAGTTCTTTCGTATTGAATTTTTTTATTACAGATATAATATATTTTTTGGTCTCAGAATCTGTGGCATGAATTTTGCTGTTAAATTTGTCATTATCCAACGGTAAAGAATCGCGATTCATAATATGCCAAATTTTGGAACTAAGTCGGTTTTCCAGTTTATATTTATGTTCATGTTCATGTTTGTTATGTTCTACCTCTGATGATTTTTTAGATGTTTCTTGCTTGCGACTAGAGACCGATTTTTCGGAACCTTTTCTTTGCGTTTTGTTTAATTTTTCTTGACTTGTGTCTTTCCCTTTACTGGCTTTAATCTGGGCCCTTTTCTGTTCATTCTTAATTTGAATTCTTTGTTTTAACTTTTCCCGTTCCCTTTTTTGCGCGCTATCATTGTTCTTTTGATATTTATTAACAGAAGATTTGGATTTATCTTGTTTAACCTTTTTGACATGACTGGGTTTTTCGATTTCTAGCTTTTCGACATTGTAGACTTTTTTTAATGCTAGTCCGCTTTTAATATCGTTTGGTATTTCCACCGCAACATCTTCATCTTGATGATTTGAGTTCTGTATATTATTTGACAATAATGATTTGCATATATTGCTGCGGTTTAGTATAGCAGGTAACGACTTCTCTCGGCGTTTCTTTGGAATCTGTCAACAAATATTAGGAAAGTTCACTAAACCAGTTATTTACAAGGTATATAAGTCTTTTGGATATTATTACCACCTAATAGTTAAATAAATAAAAATTTCCCTTATCATATTTCAATCAAACTCAAAAATTTTACTGTATTCACTAAAATAAATGAGCTGTACGGTTCGTTCTTCTTTACTGTTTTACCTCGATCTCGTCTTGAAGTCTGTTTGTCCCAAACTCTGAATGTAACTATTATTTTATTGTACGCTTTTGACTTAATTCACAAATCAAAATGCAGTGCTGCATTAGTTAAAACTAATGACATAATTATTATCATTGACATAGGCAATATTCGTATACCAGTGTGCATAATGTTGTTTTTGTAAATTGCGAATATCAAGTACGTAATCAATATTCTTCTTTGCATTTTACGTTATATAGATTTAAAATTGTTTGAACTAACACAGATGAAGAAAGTAAATTTGGATTATACATTATGTAATCGCATATATTTATTATGACAGTAAAACGTTTCAGCATCGTCTTAAAATCTTTAATAAAGCCAAAGTAAGGATCGAAATGAATACATTTTCTTTTTCGGTAAATGACATGAATTTATGAATGTTTTTATGAACAAGGACTCTTTGTAATCTCAATATATTATGTAAAAAACAATATTTGCAGTGACTCAATTAAACAGTTATAGTAAAACGATTCAAATTTTAAGTAACACTTGGTCGCTACACAATTATTATCTTGCTTCCATATTTCGATAGCTGCAATAAGTTGTATTTTTTTTTTAATTTAGATACTTTTTTTATTGATTCCAGTTGTAATATTAATATTATTTATAATGTAATATAATATAGTTATAATGTAATATTATTTTCGAATGATTTTATGTTTCTACAATCTATCTTCTTTCAGTAATTTCCAATGATGTAGTATATTCAGTAGTATACTACATATTTCATCTCCGTATCGTGCTCAATATTGTTGAAAGTCTTAAGCTTTTTAATTCATCCATTAGCTCTTGAATTTTAAGTTTAGACGGAATAAGTGCAAATTTGCTTTTTGACATTACGAAAGATATGCCTCTACTCTGTGTTTTACCGTATCCATACTGGATTAATAATTTATTGATATCATCTTCATTTAATTTTTTTGGGTCTAATTTAGTTTTCAATATATCCGCCTTAGAAACATTTCCTTTATTTAAATCTTCTACAATTTTATCTAATATCTTCCTTTTAGATTTCGTTTTCACCAAATCCTTTTTTAAATCGTTGGCGTTTTTTTGTATTTCTTCAAGATCTCTTTTTTTCTTAGCTGCTTCATAATCTTTTAACATTTCATTCAATCGTTCTTTGGCTAGTTTCTTTTTAAATATAGTTTTACCCTTAACCTCTGACAACGTCAACTGGCCCTCTTTGAAACCCGTTACCATCTCTGCTATTGTATTTTGTTTGGATTCAGTAAAAGAGTACTTTTTTTTTAAATCATTGGGCTTTATTGCTTTTAATTGTTTCATATCATTAGTATTTATTTTGGATAGCTTTATTTTATTATCAAACTTAGAACTTTTTTTTCTTTTCAGCTTATCACGAATGCTTCCTAGGTTTATTCCAAGGAAATCATAATCATCCAACGTGGCATCTGGATCTCCAAATATTTTTTTCTTCAGGCATCTTTTAATTTTTTTAGCTATCCAACGGTAGCACCTGCGTCTACAAGTTCTTTTTTTCCTTTTTATTGGGATTTGTGTCTTCTGATTTCCTGGAGGTAATTCATATAATCGGGAAAGAACATAATAATATGACTAAACCTATTCAAAATCTATCAATAAAGAATACACATATTACTACCAAATGCTTTTCGAACTTAAAATGTTAATATTTCATTTTAAATAGACATGTAAACTTACTGTTCCTGCGGTAGACACACATTTCATAGTATTTTTAGTAGCAGACATGGTAAATTACAAGAGCATTACAATTGGTACTATGGAATTTGAGGATTCTGTTTTGGAGGTGATGCATTTGTAGCTGTTATGTTATACAGGTTGTATCATCTTGATCTTGCTGCATTATCATTATTGTTCTGCAAATCCATATTGCATTGCGTGTGCAATATTATCGCTGGATTTGAAATGAAATATTTTCACCTTTTCTATTACATCAAATAGAATAATGTCAGTTTGAAGTTTTAACAGATAAACTAAACGTCATTGTTCGGAAATAGATTGAAATATAAAACATGTTATTTACAAGGTTATTTACACTCCTTAAAATAAATATATACAAAATAAAAAATTGAAACTAAAAATTATGCATGAAAGTATTCCTCCTCAAAACATGTTATAGGTTTAAAAACTCTGCTATTAATAATTATTTTATAATTGCACTTTAACTACCGCTTATATATTGTATTATTATAATGGTTTTGCATGATGTAACCGTCCTCTCGATTAGTTTTTATATAAAGCTGAGGGAATCCCAGCTGCAAATTAATAACTAGCTGATACTACGAACAAACAGTATCCCATTTTATACGAAATAACATTGTGATATTGTTGATTGATTGTTGAAGTCTCGTTAAAACCGCAAAATGTATTTATACTATTATATGTCATGACTGAAAAACAGAATTTACCATTCGTTCAAAAAGTTTACTAAATATGGTTGTATAACGTATTCTGCCTATGATGTCAGATTCACAAGGCTGATATCACAATTAACAGGATATTGTGGAATCTTTTTACCTAGGAGAACACGAAAGAGATTGCTATTGGTTCCGACGAAGCTCCGACCCTGGGCTTCCCCAATGAACTGGTTCAAATGGCAGCAATAGCACCCCCTATCAAGCACCACTGAAAATACTGACGCGACGACTCGCATATCATGATGCTATGATAAGAAACTGGCATCTAAGGGGTGACCAAGCAATTCCTTGTATCATCTTGACGGACAGACCATTATCAAGTAAAAGTATGGAAGAAAATGCATTGGAAAAATATGTGTTATTTCCAAAAGTAACTTCATGAAACCCATTTCAACCATCTAAATACATCATATTTACCTATCCGTGTTACAAAATACATCTCAGAATTGTTTAACTTTGCAGACTGTACATTACATTGGAAAATAATAAAGTTTAAGATTATGGAAGTGAAATCAAATGAAACACATCCAATCAAGAAACGTTTTCTCGATTTTATGAATATACAATGTCTGTAACTTTACTGGTAAGGCAGAGTTCTGTGTGTACGTCGTAAGTAGTAAATATTTCAACAATTTCTAGTGAACTGAATAATCACTGTATCATGAATAATATTTTTTTGGGACACTCTGTAGTCAGAGACTATGTTTGTAGATTTAAACATTCCTTGACATTGATGGTGCAAATGAGAGATTTAAGAAAATTATACTCATTTTCTCGTCATTGTAGTTAGCAAAATATCAATCTACAAAAGAATAACTTCTTGCTTAACATTTAACTCAATTGCAGATATACTGGATGTTTGTTAAAGTAGTATTAATCGTTGAATCTGCCCCAAAAATGGGAGATATCCTGTTTGACCCTTTAATATTTGAATCATCCGGTAGTTATCCATCTGATGAAATGATTGTACCTAAGTTACGGACTCAGGATACATCAGTGGAACGAAAAACGCAATATGAAGGTTACATTTTTGATGCAACCAAATGTAAGCAAGTCAATGGAAGGATACTCTGTGGCTACGATAAGAACTTCGGTACAATTAAAGAAGATCACATACATATTGAAATGGGCAACGGATGTCTAATGCGTGGTGATAGAATAGAATGTGGATATGGAAATAAACCATTTAATAATCATCTCAGACATCCTGGAAATAATCACGGGCCTGGAAAGGATCAAGGGCCTAGAAACGATCACGGGCCTGGAAATGATCACGGGTCTGGAAATGATCACGCGTCTGGAAATGATCACGGACCTAAAAATGGTAACAACCAAAATGTTGAAGAACCCCACGTTTCAATAGCAAGACAAGCACCAACTAGAACTTTAATGAAGACGACCCCTTCAAACAACCTGAAAATAAAAGCGGTCATGCTACAGAATAATTTATTGAAACCTGCACTTAATAAAATAGTAAAGAAACCAGGTAATAAGCAAGCTACAGTGAAGCCACCAACACCATACAATACCACAAATTTCTTAACAACTGTAAAAACCACTACTACCACAGCGAAGAAGATTGCAACGTCACCGAAAATCAACGTAAATTCAACAAACTCAACTTCGAAAATCGTCACTCATCCTACGTCAACGTTACAGGCATCTAAAGCGACTTCAACTACAGACGGTGAAAGCTCAGATTACTTGTCATTTGAGTCGGATACACATGCGAACATAGTAATACTTAACAAAAACCAGGAAAAACAATTGAAAAAAAACAGACGGCTAGTTGAATCAATATCAACGGTATCTAAACTAGATAATGAAGTAAAACCAAATTATCGTCCAACTGACCCACCAATTGTTTCCAAATCTACTTGCACGAACACAGTAAACAAATTAAAGACTACGAAAGCATGTGTAGAGAAAGACGATCGTGTAGTGTGTTACGATTTTATAACATGAGTTCTACGATGATGATAACTCTTTGTTAATAAATCAAAAAACATATGAGCGTAAGATTTTATATTATTTAAAAATAAAGAACATGCTATTATTAAAAGTATAATACGGCATTGTTTATTTTAGAAGTAAATTTTTTCGTTAGCAAGACCCAGGTATGTCCAAAGTATTTTTGTGTGAAGTATTGTGCATAAAAGCTGCCAGTGTCTATAATATACATCTTCGAAGACAATTTTAGTTATATATTTACCACCTTAGTAAACAATTACACATTGTAGAATTAAATATAAATTTTATAATATATTTTTTTCGGGAAAAACAGAGCTCGAGTAAGATTGCATTTTATATTTCTATGCCGTGCCTTATAAGTACCAATTCAACTACTAAAATAGTATTTAAGAAAAAACAGGCTAGTAGTAGTAAGCTAGTAGGACTAACTTTACGTATTTAGTTTTACAATAAGGGTGTTACACGAAATGGACGATTGCTTATTGGTTAGTTCATGATATCTGATAAGAACGAATAAAAGGAAGCTTGCCAAAATATCATCCTACCTAACTCCTATAAACTGCTGTCGTAGTATTTCAAATTCAAGGTCGTGATGATTTACTTGCTGGTACTGCCGAGTGGTATCCGGCCTAGACTATTGACCACCCCCTTTCCTCCCGTGGGTGTCGTAAGAGGTGAGGTGGCTAAGGGAAAATCCAGAAGATGTGCAGCAGCGTCGTCTGTAACTTCACCAGCAATAATGCGATCCCCAAGCCGCACATGCGCCCACTATCTTTCCAATTCACAGGTTTGTTTTCATTGAACTACCTAAAGTAAAAGAAAAGCTTATTGAAATAAGGCCCTGTTTTAAGTCTCCTTACACGCCTCGTCTGTTACAAGAACGATATCGATTGAGTATCATACGGCTTACTAATATCTGACATCTTCTTACCATTTATGGGCAGATGGTGCCTGAGTTTATTTTAGGAAATATACGTAGAAGAAAAATGTCAGAGGTAATCAGGTTCTTAAATAACACTATGTCATCGTTACTCAAGCAAAAAAACATATTTAAAGCTATTTTTAGTGTAAATATTTACATAGATTAATTCGAGACGCCTGTATCTCGTAGGTAGCGATGTTTTTTATATTTTCGATAGCTTTATCTTCCCCCTTACTATCACTCTAGGCAGTGATAGCCAAATGGTATGGCTGATGGACGGCTAAGTCAAAGGCGGCAAGTTCAAACCCCGGCACGGACATGTCTTTACGAATTTATATGCGTACTCTAAATGAGTTGTAAGTTGCTAAAACAGTGAAGGAAACCCGCACACATGAGAGATTTTTCAACGGTATGTAAAGCCATGTCAGAAGTTTACAGGCAGTTTTAACTCTGATACTAAGTTGTTCATCAACCATACGATTAGCAGAAGACTATGGAGTCTTAAATCATGACATTTTCCATTGTGGAAGCGAGACGCCTTTATGTGCAATATAGTGTGGTGTCTCGATATTGCAACAGAAATTGTCTTACTTTAAGAGTTCATGGTAAGGGGGCAGTAGTCTACTCACTAACATTCGCCTTATAATATTCTTCTATGTAAAAGGAGGTAAGCCTATTACTATACGTCGGACACAAACCGGGTTCGTTGCCACTATAGTCTAGTTACAATCTCGCTGCAGACTCGGTCATAAATCATAATCGGAGTAGGGATGTGCGCTAGTTGCGCGCGCGCAAGGCCATTATCGATAACGGAATCATTAAGGTTATCACTTAAACATACTGCATTCATTAAGTATGCAGGGTAGCTAATGCGTAATATAATTTATTTAATGTTCTTTTCTCGTAAGAACATATTATTTTTTTTTAATTTGAATTAACCCATTAGTTAATTCAATAAACAGAAGGTAATTATATAAAAACTAATGTTTTTCTGTTCTTAATTAATTACATAAAAAGAGGGTAATTAACAAATATGTTTTCGTCTCCTTTGCTACCCGCTAATTGCGCCGTGCTGTTAAATATATATAAATCGCTACATAAATAAATTAGATCATTCCTATTTTGGATTACAAGAGTGACACAATGGCTTTTCAAAGTAACGTTTTACCTGTTGGCGACAACATTGCTGTTCAAGCGCGTATTGTTATCAACAATGTTTTAACTTTTCTGACAAATATAAAAGAAGAGAGAACACATTTATGCGAAGAGTTCATCATTCATGTGGATGATGATGACGATGACTCAGACGAAGAATTTTAATTTATTATAGAGACGTTCTTTTGTTTATTTAATATGCTTTGTTGATAATAAAATATAAAAAATAAATGTGTTTTTATTTCTTTCACCCAGTTATAAATATATACAACTATCGATATCACTTATCGACTGCAGTAATGCACAGGACTACGTGTGGGCGTGGCCTGCCCATAAGGCCCATGAGTGGGAAAGAGAGCGAAACACTTTAATGATTTATGACCGAGTCTGCAGCGAGATTTTAACTATACTATAACAACTCGTTTTCCGGCTGCGAATGCAAATAAATCCATTAATTGACAATTATGGCCAATACTAGGTATGTAGGTACGTAAGAAATGACAACAGTGAGAACCTAGCCTTATAACATCGATATACAGAAACCCACAGTTCTTTTATTACTTAGGTCAACAAACTATAATTTAACCTGAGCAATAAAATTCAATAAGAAATAGTTGTTGGCTAAACTGGCGAATATTATTCTAATTAACAAAAACTATGATAAAAAATACTTTACCTACACATGCGAACAATATTGCTTTAGTAGAATATATATATAATATAAGTTAAAACTATTAAAATTAACAAATTGCATATTATTTGGCAGTTCCACTATATCCTCAATCCAACGTCTGATTTGGCCAAATAACTTTGTATTTTGGTGAACCTTTGTATTAAATTTTTGAAACAAAAATAAAAACCATTGATAAGTATGTCAATATGGTCCAAACCTAAAATAAATAAATATTAAAAAGGGTTAGCTAAAGTATGAACTACAGTATTTTTAAATTACACATATTTAAATTTCATTAAATCTTGAGATGGTTCAATTTAAGATCTTTATGCAAACAAGAAAATCTGCCTGTCATGCGCAGACGCAACAACTACGAGTATAAAGACGCAAAGCAAATGTGACGTCAGTCCTCTTGACTGCGATCTCAAGTATTCTCAATTTAAATTTATTAGTCAATTGATTTATGCTGAGTGTTTAAGGGGTCGGGAATCCGGGGCTGCAAGTAATAGGTAAGTAAAGGTATACCTACTAGCAGGTATATAGCAGAAACCAACTAACACTACACAAACGCATTGGTAACAGTTATGAAACTTCGTAGAAATGTAATTACGAATGCCTTTTAAAAGCCTTGATTAAAGAATCCCTATCATTACATTTTACGACACACATTGACTGGGGTTTATATATTTCCGGCATTCTGCAACTTTCGGCAACTCGAAATTATTGCTCAAACGCTATAATTATAATCGATCAAGAAGGGCCATACCCTTTGTAGAAGGCTATAACTCATTGATGCAGTGGTTGAGTGATTGAATCGCTGTGCTAAGGGCAAGGAATTGGATCCCAGCACGGGAGGTAATACCTTGGTGCTGTTGGAGCTTATTAACACATAACATCACGCCTGTATTCCCCGAAGGGGTAGGCAGAGGTGCATATACAGTACACCCACATTTCGCCAGTTATGTTTTTAGGTTCCAATGTAATAGGGGGCGAGCCTATTGCCAACAACCGGGCACAAATCCAGACTCCGTGCTGCTACTAAGAATCACCTAATGGAAAAACCCAGTAACACTTTTCCCGATCCGGGATTCGAACCCAGGACCTCGTGCTCAGCAGTCGCGCTTAGCAACCACTAGACCAACGAGGCAGTTAAGAGCTTATTATTAAAAGTCTAGATGTTATTATTATTACAGATTACAAAATTATCGGCTTGTTCGTTGTAGAAGCTGTTCTAAACGATGAAAACGTCGAAACGCTTAAAAGAACTCTACTATCATAAAAAGCCACAATCATTGTAAAGTGACCGAAACATAGACAAAACATTAATTCAATCCAACAAAAAAACTTTTTCTTTTTCTAATGTAAAGTACAGGAGCAAGCAGTTAGGTAAGGTTAGTTACATAGATGAAAAACCTTTTGGACAAACATACAAAAAGTTAAGTGCTCTATTTATACCTATCTACTAATTAATTTCATCACTAATTGTCGTAATCGTTTTGCATAGACCAACAACCTTCTGTTCCACTTCTGCAATTAATGCATTTTTTATTGTCGTTGATCACGGATTCACGTGTTGACGAGGCAAATGGGGCATCGAAGCAAAAACTGATCCGACATGACTTATATCGAAACCGGTCACGAATTGCGTTTTATTAAATTATTGTTATTAAAATGAAACTGAACTAATTATTACCTTAATTAAACACGTGATTGATTAATTTACTCATTTGAACAGTTCTGGGATCTGTGAGCTCTTAAATCTCTGAACGTTTTCCAATGTGGTAATGAGACGCCACACTATACTGCACCTAGCCCATTCTTGCTTTCAAGAGAGCAATGTATCTTCCCACAATTATAACTGTTAACTGATAACTAAAAGAAAACCTCGAAGCATATAAATGAAAAATAATAATAAAAATAATAATTGTTTAACAAACACGTCGATAATTTTTCATTCGATTTCGACATTCAGATCGTCTTTTCGATTTTGAATACAGGTAAATATGATGGGAAGGTACTGCACGTAAAGTGATATTACATTGGTATGATTTTTAACACGCAACACTAAGTAGGCACATATTAGTAATAAAAACAGTCAAAGAGGACCTCAAGAACTTCCCACGTGTATCAGTTCGTACCTAAATGTATTTATTCACTTACATCTTCAAGACTATATCACTATAAATACCTACCATCTATACCAGTTTTTCAAGATGCTATACAGAACATAGCAATCGCAGGGTTGGCAGCTACGGCATACCAAAAGCCTGTCCACAGAGCACGCACAAGACATTGACGCGGCAATAAATTTCTTTTTTTAAGTTGTTGACAATTTTACCCGAATAATCTGCCAGTAATCTGCAAAAAGGTCAAGTGCTAGTACATTGTGTGGTCAAGAAGACCGTTGGACGGATGACGGAGGCCGACCAGGCGGCGAGTACAAAAGGATGGGTACCTTAAACACAAAACATGTTAGTGGACCAGTATTCACCACTATCGGGCCTCCTGATAACATTGTGTTATTATTTCTTGTGGTAGGTCGCGATAATTCAATTAATTAACAAACAACTTCGCAGATGAACTTTACGTTACACGGAGAGCAAAATATTTCAGATCACTAAGCACTTATACAGTGTTTATAAATCAAATGCATTTAAGAATTCCTGTAAATGTTAGTAACTTAACCTCTCTTTGTAAACGATTAGTCTATATGTTAATCCAGGGCGTCAGCTACCTCTATATGAAATTTCATCAAAATCGGTGTAGCCGTTTGAACGTGAAGAGGTAACAAATTTAGTGTGATAAATAAATGTGATGTTGTAGTAACCAAAAATGTTTACAACACCTGTCATCTATCAATTCGCTGAAAAATATGGTACTATTTGCTCTTAGTAGAAAAGACAAACAATAAGTTTCATAATCATAGCACAACACATACAATATACTATATATATACTATAGGTAGTATGTACTCGTAAATAATGAATGAATACTACAATGGATTGGCAAGGCGACACGAAATGTGTACCAACCAGAATACGTACTAGAATATCCGTAGTAGTTTACCTTGGTACAATAGTGAATCTGATGGAAGTCATCATGTTTACATGCATTAAGAATGCGTAAATACGAAGTACTTATTAAGTTTTTATATACTTAACTACCTCTATGTATTTGCCGTACGACTGCGCCTGCATTCGATTCAGCAGGCAAGTCACAGTCTATTATGTATTTCGAAAGACAGGCAGTGGTTTTTTTTACCGAACTACATAGCACTGATAGCCGAGTGGTATGACCGTTGGACTGCCAAGTCACAGGTCGCATTTCGCAAGTTCAAACCCCGGCACGCACCAATGTCTTTTCGAATTCATGTGCGTATTACAAATTTGTTACCAGTTGTTAAAGACGGTGAAGGAAAGCATCGTGAAGAAACCAGCACACCTGATATATTTTCAATGGTGTGTAAAGCCATGTCAGAGGCCTACAGGCGGTTTAAACTCTGACACAAGTGTTGACAAACTGTTCCTCAATCATACGATAAGAAGAAGACCTAACTACATAAGGGTTTAGTTATATCCAGCTTAAATTATATTCAGTATAGTAACGCTTAGATGCTGTCATTCGGAGTAACTATGTTGTATTTAAAATCTACTTCGCCACCAACCTACCTCTGTTTTTTTACCCAGCATTTTTTAGGCGTGACATTTTATTTAGGATGAAGAAGATGCGGCCTTAATTTCGCGATTTCGGCGGTACTTCCCATATCTCATTGTAAACTCCAGATATCAATCGAATATTATGAATGTACATTGCACACTTTGCCTTGCATATTTTCGATTGCGGTCACTAGTAATTTCACTAAAATGTTAGAAAATTTTATATACACAATCTTCATTATATTTAGCTCATCAATTTTTGACTACAATTTATAAAACCTGTATTCCGCACTGTTAGGAATAACATTTAATAAGGATGTTTCAAAATTTGCTTCGTAACTAATATTTTAGATGAACATGATTATGTTCGATTATGAGTTCTGATCATGATATACATTTTTTGTATATCAATGGTTCTGATACAAAATCTGAATTACCAACCAATCATGTGTTTTGATTTTATTTATAGTTTTTAAACAGCTTCGTAACTATTGAAAAGCCGAATGATTTTCGTATTGCGTTGTTTCTGCAGAAAAACGTGTGTCGGCTTTTCATCACTACCTACTATAAAACAAAGTCGCTTCCCGCTGTCTCGGAGATTTCTGAGATTTTCTTCGAATCGAAAAACTATGCCAATGAATCCGACAAATCAACCTTTAGGTTATCCCGTTATTTTACGGTTTATCCATCTGCAATCGGTTCATAACTATGTGTACCTAATAGAAAAAATATAAATTAAATGGAAAAACACGTCATTCAACCGATGTCACTCCGAGAAATCGTTAATCATATATCATGTTAGCACATGTCGTATGTACCACATTATGCAATTATTCACTGTCCTTGTATATCAAAGTTAGGGTCAGCCTTATTTATAAAACATGACTCTGGACCCATACAACTTTTTGAACCACTACTATGACAGAACAATAAAATACCTAGTATTGGCAAACCACGCGAGTAACGCGTATATCCTGCTATGGAAACGTAGGTAATTCGTTTCGCAGCTCATTCAGCCTCAACTCTCAATAACAGTCAAACAACTAATGTGCGATAGGTGTGATGTGATGAGTTAATGACTACTCTGAGCTACGTTTAATAGCTGCAAAAAGTGAAGCGGTCAATTCAAAATTTCTTATATTCTTTGAAGTTTGCATATTAATTTCTTGGACGTAGTGGCGGTTATTTACCTGCGCTTAGTCAGCGAAGAAGCGGGCGTCTGGCGTGTATAAATAGTAGTCCACGAGCGTGCACCAACAACATTACCCCACAGAATACGAGACAATGAAGACTGTAAGTAAACACCTATCCGCCAACATTTACAAGCCATTTAAAATATATCGGTGCGCATAAATATATCAATCATAAAAATGTATACCCAGTAAATCAATTAGTTTACGATCTAAGAATATAAAACCAATTTTATCACGTCATTAGCTATATAATTTTTTAATGACCAATCTAATATTATTAGACCAGGACTAAAAGGTCATAATGCCACACGCACTGTAACCTAATGTAGGTAATTATCATACATATAGCATAAACGACGAGCTTATTTATGTTAGATAATAATAATACAATGGTTTTTCTTCTTTCCAGTTGCTATGCATATGCCTGCTGGTATGCGCGTGCGTAACGTACGCGTGGGCCCTCCCGTTAGCAGTGGACGAGTCCAGTGTCGCGGCGGCGGCGCCTGTGGCGCTGGTAGACGCCGAGGAGACATTGGAACCCGCGGAGTCGCACTATCGGAAGTGGGGTCGTAGGCAAGGTTGGGGAAGAGGCCGGGGCTACGGGGGAGGTTATGGCGGCGGCTACGGGGGCGGCTACGGGGGTGGCCACGGGGGAGGCTACGGAGGGGGCTACGGCGGTGGCTATGGGGGTGGATTTGGCGGCGGCGGTGGTGGCGGCGGCGGAGGTGGCGGCGGCGGTGGTGGCGGGTTTGGCGGCGGCTTCGGCGGAGGTTTCGGCGGCGGATTCGGTTGGGGAGGTTAACTCCCTAGTGTATAGTGTAGAAGAAATAATGAAATTCTGTCGGTATTGACATCTGTGATGATAACCTTTTAACATTCAAAATAGTTTTAAATAAATTAAGATTACTACAACTTCTGTGTTTGGTTCATTTACTTTAAGTTAAAGTGCATTCGGAATTAAGTTTGTAGATGTTAAATTATGTTGGGTATTACCAATGCATGTCTTTAATATGACGGTTCCTTGGCTAATACCCAATGTGCCCTGGAAGGAAAAATAACTGAATAACCGAATTAGTGGACTTCTATATGGCAGATTAAGACATAAGTGCATAGTACGAGTACGTAGCTAATTGCAGACGGTTGTAACGCTTGACCAGCATCGTGGGAAACCGTCAGACGTTATGTTTGCAGAGGTAGTAGACTTTTAAAAAAGAATTTCTGTCTATCGTGCTTTTTATGGAGAAGATAGTTACAATAAGCCTGTAGTTCATGCTTGAGCGTGGATTCTATAGAGGTAGACCTATTTTCAACTTACTTTTAAACCATACACATATTACATACTAGCTGTGCCCCGCAGTGTTACTTGCTACATTTTTTCGGGAAAAAAGTAACCTATGTGTTAATTCAAGGTGTCAGCTGCCTCCATATGAAATTTTATTAAAATATGGATTTTAATAAAATTTCATATGGAGGCAGCTGACACCTTGAATTAACACATAGGTTACTTTTTTCCCGAAAAAATTTTTACACATTTTTAAAATTTTAACAGTAGTTTTTACGTGAAAGAGTAACAAACATCACATTATAAACTTTTGCGTTTATAATATTAGTAGAGATTAATTACTATAATCCTTACAGATTGCCGAAAGAATTTCTAAGTTGTCCAATAAATAATCGACATTCTGTGCCATAATCTATATTATTCTACGCACATATTATGTATAAAATCAAAGAATTTTTAAAAACTGCCGAAGGCCACATTATTATTTGTTAAATCTATCGACTACGTGTACTAAAGGTTAAAACGTGTTAGTTGTACTAATGACTTGTCGGACTCTTACGTAGAGCAGTACTTGGACCGAAGGTAGAGCTACAGGTCATACATACATAAAGTCACGCCTGTTTCCCTGAGGGGTAGGCAGAGACCACAGATTTCTGTTTGCTACGATCCTGGCATACTTCTTTTGCTTCATTCACACTTATCACATTCCTCATACATGCTCGTCGGTTGATGGTACTTCTCACTTGCCCTTTTTACAGAACATCTCCGAATTGGTCTAGGTATGTTTGCCTAGGTCTTCCCCTTTCCGATACTCCACTAACACTCGCCTCATATATACAGGTCAACTACCTAGTCGAAATGCGGATTAAGAAGAGGGTAAGATGGTAGCCAATAGCAAACAGGGAACCAGAAGGAAATACCCATAAAAATAGTGTTTTGAAAAGTACCAATGACAATTTCTACCCGGTATAGCTAGGGCTGTAACTGTATTCTAACATTGAATCCAACTATTAAGCATCGTAAATCGCTATCATTAGGCTAGTTCCTTACGGCCGGCTCTTAACAGATGAGTCTGGACTTTAATAAACACTACCACGAAAGTAATACGAGGGTCAAACTGAAAGTTCTTAGAACTGGCCACTTATAAACAATATAATAAAAAAATAATTCTAAAATTTGAAAATAGAACTCTTTGCCAATATTACTGAGTATATATTTCATTAATTTGTCATTTGTTTTACGATTTGGCGGCAAATTGAAAATTGTCTGTGTCACGTCAACATGAATTTAACACGAGAAAATTTTCGTGCAATGATTTTTTATGACTTTCGATGTCATTTAAGTCAACAAGAAAGTTATGATAGACTACGATTGGCCTTTCACGATGAAGCCCCATCTCGTGCGACAGTTTACAACTGGTTTAATGAGTTTAAACGTGGTTGCACTAATCTCACTGATGATTTACGTGAGGGACGGCCTTCTACGGCGACGACTGAAGATAACATCTGTGTTGTGCGGCGTATGATAGAGACTGACAAAAGAGTGACCTATCAGCAGATTCGGACAAGCTTAGGCATCGGTATGAGTCAAGTGCACAAAATCCTCCACGAACATTTAGCAGTCAGGAAGCTTTGCGCCCGGTGGATACCTCATAATTTGACTGAGGCTCAAAAAATCCATCGTGTGGATTGGTGCCGTAAAATGATTGAAAGATTTAACGGAGGTGACTCAAATGCTGTGTTCGACATACTAACAGGTGACGAAAGCTGGATTTACTGTTATGATCCTGAAACCAAAAGACAATCTGCTCAGTGGGTGTTTCCTTTCGAGAGGTTGCCAACTAAAGTGAAGAGAGATCGAAGTGCGGGAAAAAAAATGGTGGCCTCGTTCTTTGGAAGGATAGGTCATTTCGCAACAATTGTGTTAGAGGATCAAAAAACAGTTTCTGCAGAATGGTACACTACCAATTGTTTGCCACTTGTCTTGGAAAAAGTTCGAGAGAAACGACCTCGCAGTAGGATCCTCCTTCACCACGACAACGCCTCGTCGCACACCGCTAAGCGAACGATCGACTATTTGGCGACATCAAACGTTGAATTACTGGGTCACCCGCCGTATAGCCCCGACCTCGCCCCTTGTGATTTTTATTTATTTCCAAAAATTAAAGAAAAACTTAAAGGAAAGCGGTTTATGAATGCTGAAGAAGCGGTGGCTGCGTATCGCGATGCCATTGGAGAGAACCCTAAAGACGAGTGGACAAAGTGCTTTTCCCAGTGGTTCCATCGCATGCAGCGGTGTATTGACGTGAATGGACAATATTTTGAAAAGATATAATAAAACTAATAACTGGCTAATGTAATCAGTTTTTGATTTTCTAAGAACTTTCAGTTTGACCCTCGTATGTATAACATAACGTAACATCACGCCTGTATTCCCCGAAGGGATAAGCAAGTACCTTTAGTACACCCACATTTGACCTTTTACAGGTCTCAAAGTAATACGGGGTAAGTCTATTGCCATCTACCGGGCACAAATCTAGACTCTGTGCTTTTAATGAGAATGACCTAATGGAAAAACCCACTAACACATTGCCCGACCCGGGATTCGAACCCAGGACCTCGTGCTCAGCAGTCGCGCTTAGTGACCACTAGACCAACGAGGCAGACAATCGTAATATTTGATTACTAATACAATTTCCCTTTACTTCTTCAGCCGACATACCTACCTACCCCTTATTAGGAAAAACCATTTCTACCGCTATTTTCTTTTCATACAATCAGGTATGGAAAACCCTAATATTAAGTCATAGTAAAGCGATTTCACAACAAGAAACAAACGCATATTTTCACATAACACCAATAATTTGTAAAGATTTCCATCAAAATGATGTCAACATCTTACTACGTAGATAGGTATAATTAAGTAAGTACATACATAGTTACGGTAAATAAAAAATATATTAAAATTGTTTACGTTTTTAAATATGTATGTGGGTTTATACACGGAAATATATAAAACGAAATAATAGTAAGACAAACAACAGATTTAAATCCTGTTTATTAATTTGAGATGCATATAAGCTTAATATTTTATTTATTTGCGTTGTATCTAGCCTAATTGCCTTTTGTTAAAGTATTATAATATACGAGTAAACCTACGTATACTGAGTAAAACCATTATGACCTTAACCAAACATAACCTGTGTCCCTCCAAACAGTATAAATGTATAACCTTTCGCAAGTTATGTAGTAGGTCCCAATTTCATAGGGGGTCAGCCTATTGCCAGCAAACGAGCACGAATCCAGACTCCGTGCTGCTCCTGAGCAATGGAAAAACCCAGTAACACTGCCCGACCAGGATTCAAACTCAGGACCTCGTGCACAGCAGTCGCGCTTAGCGACTTCTAGACCAACGAAATAGGGAAGTTGTAATTCATATATTATTTATTTTTTAAGATAATTCATAATAATTGGTAATAATTTCTGAATATTATTGTTTTATTGCACAACAATAGTACATTGTCTTTGGATATGTATAAGTATTATACTCACTGGCTTGATGTATCATGTTTCAGGTTGCTTAGTTCTCTATTTTATATATCTACCTAGGTCACTGTTGAGTTATATCCAAGATTTCTATGTATATATGTTTTAAAAACAACAATAAGAGCAGTTCAAATGGCTTAGTCGCGAAACGACTCTTTCGCAAAATGTCTACTGGTCGTAAAATGTCTCTTTCTCACAATTCCTCTTTCGCAAAATGTTACGTTTGTAACATTTTTAACTGTTTAATTTGTAACAATTACTATTAGCTAGACGTGTACATAAACAAACTAAATTTTCCACGTTTAAGATTTGATTTGCGTTCGAGTGATAGATTGCTCACAGTTAAATAATAGGAACTTGAAAATAAATTTCATCGTGTAACAAACGTTATAATCCTAAGGACTTGGTGTAAGTTTACTAGTGCTGTACTATGAGCTTGCATTTCAGGACATATCCCGTTGTGAAAACAAGACGCTGCTACGTGCATTGTAGTGAAGTGTCTCGCTTGCACAATAGAAAATGACCTGCAACCTTATAATAAGGCGGCATCTGTAATAAATTAACAAAATTAATTTAGTTCTAGTTACTAATTCACTTACGTTTGTGTGTTCATACACTTTCAATATTTTTGTCTTCGTTTCAACTTACATAATTATTACCTAAGTATCTTAAACATCTAATGTGAACGACGTTGTCTTAAAACATTGTTATTACTCATTATTATGTGGCCAGTCATTTCCTTTTAAAACCTGTAACTTATAGGTTTATTGTTATTTTTATTTGGATTAGTTAACTTTTGTTTAAATTGAAGATTACGTACCGTAGAATCATGAAATATTTTTATGAATAATGTTAGTAGGGAGATAGCTAGGCAGGTGTCCAGGCTGATATATTAATAAATAGAAAAACGTAACTAAACATGGACTAAACAGGTCCCAAGGCTAATTACAACAGACATGCGTCATGTGTTACTGTGGTCAAACAACCGTGATTTATGAGGTGTCAACCTTAAACGCTTTTGCATTATGTAGATACAATGGGGTTAGGAAATAAGTCATGAGATCTTTTTACTTATTGAATGAAATACTCCATATTGATCAGCAGTGCAGAACTGTACAATGTACATGGTCGAACAGTCAACTTTAAATAGGCTTACGCAATAGCCCACACCTAATTCTGACTCCTGAGATATTCCGCGCTCATCCCATCCATATATTTTGCCAGTTAGGTCCCAATGTAGGTAATGGGGAGCGGGCCTAGCTGGCCGGCACCGTGCTTGCTTCTGAGAATTACCTTATGAACAAAACCCAATAACACTTTGCCCGACCCGGACTTTGAGGAACCAGGATCTCATGCTCAGCAGGCGCAGTTGACCAAGAGGCAGTCTAGCAGGCAGCAGCGAGGCAGCATATGCTTAACAATTAGAAAAAACTTAAATAATTTGAAATTGTTATATTTATTCAATTTTTTTTATATGTCAAATGCCGGTCACAGAACACCTTATCTAGTAGGTCTGTACATGTAATCATCATCAGCCGGAACACATCTACTGTTGAACAAAGTCCTTGCAGTGTGGGGAGTGCCATAATCCCCACGCTTGGCAAGTGGCTTGGGAATCGCAGTGTTGGTGGTGAAGGAACAAAAGACGCTGCTGCCCATCTTCTGGATTGTGCCTTAGTCGCCTCTTATAACACACAAGGGAAGAAAGGAGGTGTTCAATTCTAGGCCAGATACCACTCAGCACACATGTACCTATCGTCAAACACCAGCATTTAGAAATCCTATTTTTGAAGGCATTCTAAGTTACCCAAAATCAGTATTGGTCACCTTAGATTTTGAAGAAGATAATGTTACTGACACAAGAAGAAAGGCTGTACACTGTATAGTCCAACGATTAGCATACTCCTAGTATTTCAATATCAGTCATAACGGTTGCTTTTTTCATTTAATTACGTATGATTGCAGGCCTCTAATTAACAAATAACAGTTCATTAAAGAAATATACACGAAAAACCAGTTGTGAAATATGTTGGCGAGTTCTATGACTAAGATCAAGTTCAAGTCTGATTAAGTAAACAAGTTTCAACAAAAACAATTTATGCGTCACTATCGGCGCGGCGGCGCGGTGGTTGAATTTTGACCGCGAATTTATTAGCATAGTAAAGATTTACATACATATTATAAAATATTGACGGCATGCTGCAGATTTCACAATTCTCTAGGTATAGTAAATAGTGTTGTCCTTAATTATCTACGTTCTTAGTAATGCTGAACACCACTGACTGACGGCCAAGGATTCTTCGGGATGACCCTAGATTTTATTGTTATTAAAAGCTAACCTAGCTATAGGAAGATTTTGCTCTACATTAAGACAGGAATTTACTGCACCTGTGTTTTGAATTTGGGTTATCTGCCTGATATCACATCCACAGCCTTCAATATCTCACAGCTAGGTATAAGCCTCCTTTATACAATGCCATCCGCCTCGGTCTTGTACCAATTTTGTCCACATACGCCCCGCAATCTTTTATAATATCTTACTGCCGGATATAAATTGTCCCTTTCCCTTAAAAATTAATATTCTCAATTAAAACAGAATTCTCGTAGCACATTATAACTGCAGAATTACAGCCAGGAATTGTCTCTAATGTCTATTCTGTCAAATATCTATAAAACCAAGGTTCCAAGAAAGACTGGGTACTCGACAACTAATTCGAAAGAAAAGCTTGTGCCTATCAACAGTATCCAATAGTTTATAAGCTCCCAATCACTAACCACCCCACCAGGAAACAGGGGGCAATGCTAGTGGAAACGGTTAGGGTGTACAGCGGTACGGGTCCTGATTCACCGCACTCACAAATATAGCTATGACGATCCATAACATTATATAGAACTAGGTGTGCCGCGGTTTCTTCCGCGTTTTTGAATCATGATTCCAAAGACACATACCTCCATCTAGCGGCCAAAAGAATTGTGACTGTCGAATGATATCGTTTTTTCCCCAGTATTTTTATTCGGATTTTTCATCCACAAAAAAAAACTGTCTACCCTATGCCTGTTCTGTACTCCTGGCAACGTACGAGTATATACAAAATATTACGATAATCGGTTTAATGGTTTAAGCGTGAAAAGGTAACACACAAAAATATAATATTAGTAAGGATAAAAGCTGATAAAAGTCGAAAACTTGAAGCCATTGAAGTGATGTAAGTTTCATAAATCGCGACTTCGACTTGGCTGGTTTTTTAAAGTGACCTTTTTGTGCTATTCCTTGAACAAAAAAGTTTTACTAGCGTTGCGTGTTGATATAACTATCAGAGGTAAAGATGTCGCCAGCATCGCTGGCCGGGTTCGCGACCTCAAGGCGTGATGAGTTTACGAATAAGGAAGATCGAGACAAAAACCTGTCGAATGTCTATATAAATTACATACATGAGTATTATAGGCGTCCATAAAACTTTATGCAGCTAGTATTAATATCTTTTAGTGTAGCGATACTATATTAGGCAAATAAAGAAAATTAATAAAATACTTAGGACTCAAATTCTGTTTCGCTATATTTCTGTCAAAACAAAAAGTGTGAATGGTGCGCAGCGCCAATCCTAAATTTATCTTATTAATGTTTTTTTTTTGCAAACTGGTTTTAAAAAAACACTTGTACGCGTTACTTTTTTAAAACTAGATGGCATCGGCATTTCCTAACTGAGTACCTCTGAGAAGAAATACTGAAACAAACTCAGCGGTCAAGGTCTCTATTAAAGTCCAGCCAAGCTCAATATTTTATGAGAACAGTGCAGGTGGTCTGAGAAGTGGTCTTTTTAGGAAAGAACCACGGCAAGGTTGAGTCGACCTGTCCTTACAGACGCCCCGTCTCGCACCATCTGAAGGACATTTGGATAGGCCGCATGAAATACTCAAACCATCTACACGCATAAGAAAAAACTAGTAAATAAAAAGAAGGAAAAAAAAGATATTAGAAATCCTCTTCCAATTCTTATAAATGATCTTTCATCATCATCATCAGCCCGTTGCAGGTTAAACCATTATATTATAATCATTATAGTCTATACTGTAGTTCGCACGGTGGAAAAGGTTGCCGACCAGGCCTAACCCATCAACAAAAAAGAGACAACCACAAAATGTAATCGCTTGTAGAAAACCATCCACATTGCCAACGTAACTGCTAAACATCATTAATTTTATAGCTATTGAATTATAAAAAACATTATTAGATCCACTTATAAAGCATTGAACTTAACGCTCATGTCGAATTACGAATGCGTTTACTATTTAAATGAGTGATTAATAGTGCCGGCTGTTACATAAAATGCTGATGTATCAAGTTGAGCGACCGCGTCCATTGAAGGTAGGTAATTACCGTACTCTCACACTGAAGGCCGCGAGCATGTGCGCATAATCCAACGTCTTTGTATGACAACATTATAGTGATGCATCTTAGTAGGTGTTACCAGCTTTTTAGTGTTGATTTACATTTATTGTTATATATAATTATCATCATCATCAGCCGCAAGACGTCTACAGTTTAACAAAGGACTTTCCCTTAGAACGCCACTACAAACGACAACTTGCCATTTGCATCCACCGGTTGCCCACAACTCTGTCGATATCTTCGGTCTACCTGGTGGGAGCCTGCCAACGCTGTGTCTTCCGGTTCATGGTCGCCACTTGAGAACCTTTCTACCCCACTGGTTATCGGTTCTTCGAGCGATATGGCCTGCCCGTTACCACTTCAACTTGCATATTCTTTGAGCGATGTCGGTAACTCTAGTTTAGGCGAATTTCCATATTACGGATTCTGTCGCGAACTCCGAGCATAGCTCTCTCCATAGCTCGTTGAGTGACTCTGAGCCTTTCTAAAAGGCCAACCGTCAGCAACCACATACTCGTACATAATTATATTTAAAGGAAAATCATAGATTAGAATAGGACTAAAAGCGAGATGAATATGACTTTGCATGGGTATATTGGAACAGGACGGCTAAACAGATGGACTTGGACTTTAGATTAAAATTGGCAGAAACACAGGATTAAGCTCGACATATAAATAAAATTCTTCAGAAAGTATGAGATAAAAAAAGTGTTTGTGTGGATTTTCCTTAAAAATGAGTGAAAAAGAATATTATTAACTGGCAACTCAATTATCGTTTATCGTTTAGCACGAATAAGTAATACTCAATTATAATCCTACCAGTTTGCTCTATAATTAAATGCTGAACTCATCGTATGGTGTTATGGCTTTACCGTAGATGCTACAAGCTTTAAAATTTTCCCTAGATTTATCCCTAACGATGTTAGACGCATCGTCATAGTCTCTTTTGTCATCATATCGTCAAAATTGCGCAGTAAATTATTGTAGAAAAAAATTAAAACTGGTCCAAAAATATTTTAATTAGATGATGTTTCTAGAACTTGTCGTTTGTTCAAAATACAGTTACTAGCCCATATCATTCTGCTGCCGGACAGTATCTCTGGCAGTGGTATATCCACTAGCTTGTTATTCTCCTCGGTTCAGTCAGGTAGTGTTGACAATTCATTTTTGTAACCGACTTCATGAAAAGGACTAATAAGTACTCGAGCATATCTTTTTTTTTAACCGGGTGACAAAACTAGTCCCGATGTTGATAGGAAATATTGATTAGTAATCCTAAAGTCACGGACAATGGAAATACTTATTTTAATACTTTGTGTACACCATTTTCCAGATGCTATCAGTAGCTCATAAATCAAAAAGATCTACTGCCATATCGTCGACGATTCGTTGCTAAGTTTTTTTATCGTCACATTTTTGTTTTTGAAGGCTACACGAACATTAAAGATAAATGTGGATCTAACAAGAGTAACCTGTTTTTTATTTTGCAAAATGTTTTTATTACGAACTTAACTATAAAATGACTCGTTACTTCAATGTTTCTGACAAATAATAAAAAGGATACATATACTTCAAGTATGTATCCTGGATATTACTGGCAGGTGTAATACCTACGCTTTTATTAAACAAACTTTAAAAGACAATACGCTTTGCACGCTTTCATAATAATAATAAGATTTACCAGGTGAGATACGGCTTACAATTGACCACCCCCATTACTTCCTTGGGTGTCGTAGGAAGCGGCTATGGGAAAATCCAGCATGAGCAGCAGCGTCGTCTGTAACTTCAGCACCAATACCTGCAATCCCCAAACGGCTGGCCAAGCGTGGGGATTATAGGCATACCGCTCCATTAAAGGCGAGGCCTTTGGTCAACAGTGGACGTCTTTTAGCCGATGATGCTGAAATAAGATCCACAATTGACGTTAGCTACACACAATATTTTTGATTCTAGACCAAAGGACGTCTACCTGATTTGCACTAATTTTACTTGTTGACAATAATATATTAATCAAATATTTTGCATCAGAACTGAGGTTACCAACCGTTCATCGAGGACTGTTTACACACGCATCCCTTCACCTGCAATATATTTGCATAAAAAAACCAATGATCTCGATACAAAACTGCATACGTAAGTGCTGGCATATTTGTTGCGATTTTCCCGGTAAATCGTTAAACTATCAATGTTACGAGCATCTAAGTAATTGAATAAAACAATTTATACCTATAGAATATATTAACCATGGTCGACCTCATCGACCCGATATGTGTATATAAGTGTGTCCCGCAAAGCGCATTGGATATTGTACTGCAACATCTGCAACTACGTACACTATGAAAACAGTGAGTAACGTAACTACATTCTTACAATTTTCTTGTTAGTACCTAGTTTTCCTATCAATCGTCTCCTACCACATAGATCTGTTGACCTCGCAGTTCATGTATGGTTGACCGTTCTCTAACTTACATTTGCAGTCCCTATAACATTTTTTTTATTACGTTGATATGCATGATTTAGATACTTGAATCCTAATTAATCATCATCTACATGTGTGACATACTTTACCTTCTTAAAACTGATGGTTTCTTTGATTCACCTAATATGATCTAGTTGATTGCATATTTAATCGTATTGAATCTAAATATCTTTTAGAATCTTAAAGTATATTTAGATTCAATACGATTAAATATGTGTACTTATCCAATAATTTGATATTTGGTAATTATCTGAGTGCTGCAATATAACTGTCTCAGTGAAATAAGGGGACGACTAAACATGTGTTTATTTAAGAACTAGCTGCGCCCCGCGGTGTTACCCGCTACATTTTTTCGGGATAAAAAGTAGCCTATATGTTAATCCAGGGTATAAACTATCTACATACCAAATTTCAACACAAATCGGTCTAGCCGTTTATGCGTGAAAGAGTAACAAACATCCACACATCCATACTCACAAACTTTCACATTTATAATATTAGTAGGATATTATGCCCGGAGCAGCGCTGAATTTCTACTTTCCTATTAGTAAATATTTCATAATTAAATTCTTACTATCAGTTTCATAGATATTGATTTTGTTCTCAAACCTCGACAGATCAATCGTTTCACCATGCATGAACTATTGCTGCACGTAACTCATATCTACACAATAAAATGAAAAAAAACCGAATCTACTAAATTTTCTTTCTCCTGTATTCCAGTTAACTTTTTTCGCCTTATTGATCTGCGCTGTCCTGGCGATGGTCGGGGCTGAGCCGTCTGCCGTAGCGCCGGGAGCGGTTGAAGAGGTAGCACCATTGCCTGCTGAAGACTTACTGGAGGGGGCGGAGTCCAGGGGCTACCATGACCGCCGCTACAACTATGACCGCCACTACGACCGCGACCGCCACTACGACCGCGACCGCGGCTATTATGACTATCACAAACGTGGCCGCGACCGCTACAGGCATTAAGAGATAAGACCCATCAGAATACGGAATATATGGCCCAAAATTTTGTTTAAGAAAAAGCACCTATAGCTATCGATATACAATTTCGTTCTAAAAAGTATATATTTGTGTTATGAATTGGAATAAATAAATTATTATTGTCAAACGTATTTTTATCTTAAGCACAACTTCATTACAATTATAACCCAGTGATAATACTAGATAGAAATATATTCCCTATTATTTCAAAGTCAAAATCGAAGTCTTTATTGCGTTTATGCATGGCCACAAATAGCTGTTTTATAATAGCTATAGTTCTTACATGAAACCCTACAAGGACACAGCAATTTTGATAATCAGTTTTGCTTATATAATACCCTAATTTATATAATAACATTTTTTTTAAATTAAAATACATAGTTGTAGATAGATAGGTAGTTTACTAAATTCAATTCAAAAAGATTAATCTTCATTGTTTACTTATATACATCTTCCGGCGTGATCATTTACACAGTATTTTCCGTCAACAACTAACAAGAAAAATATTTGTTTTTATAGCATAAACAATATGTGTAGTCGATAACCAGGACAACACATTAGACTTCAATTAAAAAGGCAGTTTAAAATTGTAATAAATCACTTGATCCGTTGAACGCCATAATTAAATTATAGAAAAGCGGTCACCGTAATGAACCACACTAATATGGTCATGGCTATACTTGTGTATTATTCCTTACCCCTTTTTTTCTAGACGACCTATCCTGCGCCAGAAACAAATAAATTCAAGTGAACATTTTGTTCTAAAATAAACTAATATGTCCAATAAGGGCATTACCATTAGTAAAAGGAGAGAGTTAAACCACACTAGCTACACGCTTAGGTTTTACCAGAATCAGGACGATTTCTAAAAGTTTAACTAGCGAGAGATTCGCGTTGATGGTAAAATCAACGTAAATATACACATCTTATGTTTAGCGTCATTCATTAACATAATGACGTCGACAACCGTTATAAAATACAAAATGAAACTTGCCAAAATAATTTTGGGTTTTCACACCTTTTGGATCCAACAATACATATATTATATGTCGTATTTATAACCTGCTTGGTGTCATACCTACACGAAAAGGTTCAATTTATATGCATAGTAAGTTAACCTGTATAAAATTTTAGCGTTCCTAACTTCGCCTTTCGCACTATATGAGTGGTATGACCTAACATGGCAGGTATTTGTGAGGACTAAACTGCTTCTACGCCGTTCAGAGAATAATGTTTTTTTTAAGTGAATATGCCCATTTTTATTGTTCTTTGTCTTGGTTTAATTTAAAAAATATACCTACAAAAAATTTTAAACGTATTTAACAATTCTGTAAATGTAATGAACATTTTGTTCTTATTGTATGCCTTTGGATTTGTGCCCGGTGGATGGCAATAGGCTCGCCCCCTATTACATTGGGACCTAAAAACATAACTGGCCAAATGTAGGTGTACTATATGTGTACCTCGTTTACCCCTTGTGCTGAACTTAGACTTTAAGCTCTTTTATCAAACTTAAACTTAACTATACAAATTTAAACATCATAATTAACTTTTTGGTGGATCAAATACATAGGGGCTAATAAATAACGCTTTCTTGACCTACGTTATTTGTTTGGTAGGCCCAGGATCCATAAATTCGCACAAATTAAGGATCGAAGTCAAGTAAAGTAGGCCAAACTGTCGGTTATCGAGGTTATTCATCAATCGTTAATCCAAAAAAGCTTTAGAGTTAATTTATCTTTTGTTAATCAACTACGAATTAACACAATTCTGATTTTGGTGATTAAATCTTTAGCTTTGACTGTTTATTAATTTTTAGAGCAGTTACCTGCTCTAAAAATTAATAAACAGTCAAAAATAGTAGGCAAATAACCCAAAAAAAAACTAACTTCCCACCCTTCCACCCTTCCACTCTTTAGATTTAAGAGTTCACGAAACTCCAAAGCCCTTTTAGGAACGTAAATAAATTATAGTTTTCATTCGATTAGATAAGTAGATAGTAATGTTAGTGACCAAAGACGTAATGCTTTCAATAACTATCTTTATTTATCTTTTTTTATTATATATCTTTACCTACTAAGTTTATTTGTTTAGATAATATTTCCTCATTTCTAAACAGCAAAAAATCTCTAAAGGAAACCTGTTTGAAAATGAAATATTATGTTACCTAAATGACGTTTGATTCGAACACTAAAAAGCGAATATTGACCTTACAACCACATAGGATACTTTGGATTTAACTGTTCTCTCTGCCACCAGGCTAGTATAAATGTTCACGGCGAGCCGCATCAGACATCGTTCAACGAAAGCTGTTACAATGAAAGCCGTGAGTGTGTTTTATTTCGTGAAATTTAAAATAAAATAAATGCAAGTCTTTTAATCAAGTTTACCAGCACACCGACACGTCAGCTTAGTTAGTATAAGCTGCGCCACGAATCGGTGAAGGTTGCGGGTTCAAAGCCCACTCGTGTCTCTTTGTTTTAAGCTCTTTTTTATTCATTTGAATTTAAACTCAGCGAGGAGAACATGTAAAAAAATATTTAAATCTTGTATCATCATCATCAACTGTTGCAGTCCACTGCTGGACATAGGCCTCTCCCGATGTCGCAAAACCCGGTCTGCTAAATCTTGTATTTAGTACTTAATTAACCATCATTACCGAAATTTTATCGTGAATAAAATAAATTGTAGAGGATATGATACTCTACACTGGAACCATATAAAATAAAATAAGTACACCTAGTATAAAATAACAATGAAAACCAAAACATCTTTTAATCATTTTCAGGTCGCCTTTTTCGCTCTGTTGGTGTGCGCCATCTTGGCGGTGGTGACATCAGTGCAAGGCGTGCCTGCGCCCGATCTCGAAGCAGCCGCAAGCTACCACGGGTACGGCCATCAACAGCATCAAGGTCACGGCCACGGATACGGCCATGGTTACGGTCAAGGATACGGCCATGGTTACGGCCACCAACACCACGGCAACCACCACCACTATGGATAAGCGTGCAGGCGTTAATTTAAATGTAGGATAGATAGTTTAAGTGCTTGGATTTATATTTAACTTGAAAATATGAGTTCCTTACCCCAATTAAATTATTTTACCCTATCCCGTGTTTTAGTTTTTGTTCCTTTAATTTAAATTATTATTTCTCTTGGCTGTAAATTGTGTGTATAGGATGTAAGAAGAAATCCTGCAAGCTAAGCAACAGTTCGACACACCCGTTACATGCTTGCTAACTGACGTAGCTCTATGTAATCCCGAAGTTTATAATCATAGAAAAAAAAGATCCTGTGGGAATTCGTTTTTTGCTGAATCAAAAACGACCTGATGACCTTATTAGCGCATTTGCTATGCGATAGGATTGCAACGCTATGGGTTGTAGGTTTGATTCCCGAACGGGACAAACATTTGTGTGATCCGCAGATGTTTAGCTCGAATCTGGTTTTTCGTGTATGTGATATATCATGTTTGGAGAACGCATCCACGATACAGGAGACATTTTTAGTGTGGGGCATTAAGTTTTAATTTGAAAAATTAATACAAGTTAAACCTTGCCCATGTATAAAGCTGCCGTGGCAGTTTTGGGAACGGGACATCAGACACGGGACATCAGAAAATTTTAGCCAGCGCTCCTGTATTGTATGACTTAAAACACAAATGCTTGTCCGTGTGCACATCCCACTGCTTAGAAGACATAATATATACAATTATACAGTCAAGTTAACCACTGCGACAAGGGCATGAAACTTCAGTTTATTTCTATCTTACTCTAAATGTTAGAATATCTTCATCTTTATGACTTTCTATTATAGAACGGTCATTAAAACCCCTGTTTCCTTATAGAGTTCAAACTTCATTCATTCAATTAAGGACGCGTCGTTCACCGTTAAGCTTATGGTATATTAAAACACCCATCACCCAAAACGATTTCTTGTTTCCGCAATAAACATGTTGTAGGTATATGTCTGTTCATAAGTAGGTACCTACCATAGTTGACACTTGATTAATTTACCAGACAGCGTCGGCAAATGCTAACGGGATGCAGCTACGTTTTTGATAAATCTATTAACACAAAATAATTAGATAAAACTAGCACTTACCGAATTTACATTCTGTCTAAACATAACATAGAAAACATCGCGTCTGTATTCCTTGACGGGGTCTCAAGGGGGCGTGTCAATTGCCATCAACAGAGCACAATTCCAGACTCCGTGCTGCTACTGAGAATAACATAATGGAAAACGCCCAGTAACACTTTGCCCGACCCGGGATTTGAACCCAGAACCTCATGCACAGCAGTCGTGCAGAGCAACTTAAGCTAGCGATAATTTTGCTATGACGGGTAGTATCTTGGATCTTACAGGCCAAATTCCTAGGATTCAGTTAAGTGTAGCGTTTGGCTTACAAAGTACTTATTTATATATAGGTATTAGCACCTAGGGCGAACGTTATTTCTTCTACAAGCGTGCTCTAAAAAATAGATTTCTTAATTCATTTATTCTTTGATTTCACTGATAACTATCCTCACTAATCCTTTTACATTGGCAAGAAGAAAATAAAGTTGCTCCCATGCACTAAGCTATCCTCAGGTGATACATAAAAAAAATCCAGATGCCTATATATCAGACCGACGCAAACGATTTTATTAGTCCAATAGCTTAATGCGTCCATTATGCAATATCTTGGGAGAAACCAGTCATCATTTACAATAATGTAGTGCTTAAATTAAAGAAACACAGGTTTTTAGAGTTTGGAAATACCGGTTCAGAAGATATATTAATGCGACACTCGTTTACAGGTCACCAGGACACGTCACCACAAAATAAGCAAACATGACTTTAAAACAAGTTTTAACTTTTATATCGACATCTAGTAAGAACTTTCTGGTGCTTAATTAATGTCACATACATACAGTCACGCCTGTTTCCCTGAGGGGTAGGCAGAGACCACGGATTTACATTTGCTACGATCCTGGCATACTTCTTTTGCTTCATTCACACGCATCACATTCCTCATACACGCTGTTCGGTTGAGGGTACTCCTCACTTGCCCTTTTTGCAGGACATCTCCGATTTGGTCTAGGTATGTTCGCCTAGGTCTTCCCTTTTCCGATACTCCACTAACACTCGCCTCTTATATTCGTTTTGTCATTCTTCCTTCATCCATCCTTTCTACATGCCCAAACCATCTAAGCTTAAGCATTAATGACAAACTCTTAATATTATAGGTACTAGAACCCTCGCAATGAATGTTGCTTTTGCTAATTGTATCACTCAAAACTTCCTACTTAGTACCTTTATTCTTATGTCGGAAAGTTGTTGAACTGCCACCTGCTTAGGGTTAGAGATTTTTTGAAAAAACAATAGAAGAAAACCACCTCCTTCTATTGTTTTTCCAAAAAACCTCATGTCAAAAGTGAGCCTTACCAAAGGACAATTCAAATTTTATTGTGATGTATCTTTGTACTACGAGAAGTTTCTTTACGTTTACTAAAAACCACGTATATTACGTGTGCACAAATTGTATGTTAGGTATTGGGATCCAAATAGTTAACCCATGCGAAATGGATTCAAATGTGGTTAACAGTTTCACTATTATATAAAAATTTAAATCTTAATTGGAATTCCGTATGATTTCTATCATCAACTCGTTTAGAGTTAAATTTAATGTCCATCTTAAACTGGTCTCAATTTAAAAACACTTAAAATTATATCTCTAGTAAAATATTTTTGCTGGTTATCCATTTGCTGGCGAATTATTAAGCTTGGGTTCCCCAATATCCTTTAAAGAATTACAAAGAGTGTCACCTTTGCTTCATTGGCCAAACCATAATCATGATTACCTTCTCTTTGTATTTAATGTGCAGTATACTAATTCCTACAATAAGGAAGCAGTACTCATTTAGGCAGATAATATATCCGCATAACCTGTTCTGTAGATGGACGATTAAATTACCACCATTCGTAGGTTTCTTAATTTTATGGAAAACTCGAATATTGACCTCCAAAGCATGCGTATAAATGTTGTCGACAGACCTAAAGCAATATTGTTCAACACAAACCGACACAATGAAAACCGTGAGTTCCGTTACTTTCAACTCGATATTCACCTTTTAATTTAAAGACGAGTTTTACATTCATTATCAGCTGTGTGGGGTAAAACACTTATTGCTGAAACTTGGAGTGGGTGCAAACCTGCTTAAAAGTGCAAAAATATAGTTATTATGCAATGCATTTAAAATCTCTGCACTGAATACAATATATAATACACTGAACTTTAACTTTTTATTTACATTTGGTAATTTTATGCACCAGCTGTCTCCAATATCAATACATGCTCATCATAAAAGATATTTATTTACAACGTTACCTTCTCTGTAATGTATTTATCATACTTAAGTCACAATTACATTCTTATTTCAGTTCGCATTATTGAGTCTGGTGGTCTGCACCACCCTGGCTAGTCCTAGTGTCAACAGCGGTACATTGGTAAGCCTTTTGGGTGGAAAGAGCGCGCCCGCACCGGACCTTGAAACCGCTGAGTCCCACTATCACGGGTACGACGACCATCATCACCACGGATACGACCACGATCATCACTACCACGGGCACGGTCACGATTATGAACACGGACACGGATATGGGCACGGGTATGGACACGGATATGGGCACGGATATGGTCACAGATACGGCAACGGGTATGGTCATGGGTACGGCCACGGTCACGGCTACGACCAAGGATACGGCTTCGGACTTGGCCATGGAGGTGGTATCTACTTTGGATTCGGACGTTAATTCAGCTTTAGAAAATTGCGATTAGAATTTAATAGTTATAATTGCCATGAAGTCATCAACATTTCACCGATTAAATTATTTTAACACGACTATGTTTTTGTTTGCATTGATTTCTAAACTGTAACTATCAACGGGTTAACAACAACAAAAGCCTTCGCCGCCTTTGTTCAACAGTGGACTACATATATATAATTTTCCTTTGTTTTGTTTTATCGACCTATGAAAGGCATTTAGCTTTTATACATCGATAAGACTTCTGGTATTTATGGAATAAACTCATCATGAGTCGAGAGTTTTTCGCATCTATGTAGGGGTTGATTTCCATTCTAACCTAATGAAGCTGAATACTGTATTTTACACGAAATGACTGCCCATCGTACATATACAACTCAGTACTGGGTAATAAGATACCCCTTGGTAAAACTGATTGTAACGGTTCACGCTTCCTGACTACAGCTTTACTACCCAGTCATCGAATTCTGAGACAAAGAAGTCTCTGTATAGAATAAATTAGTAATATTGCATAATGATTTTTAAGAAAAGGGTCTAGGGGGAGTCATATTTTATTTTATTTTTATTTATTTTCAACAGGTACACCAACAGCGTCCATATCCACACTCTGTAACTTACAATTATTTAACACGTAGGGAACTAATATAGATGCCAATTATAGATATACCCAACACTTAAAAAAAGAGTTGAATAATTGTCGTGATGATAGTGAGCACTGCGGGACTACCTCTATATTTTACCTGGGTTTACTAGGAAGAAAACGTAAGTTTTTATTTGCGCTTAGATAAAAAACAACAAAAAAGAGATTTATCAAGGGGCATATGCATCAATTCCGCGCAGAACGGCTATCGCTCAGCAAAATGTTGTGCTCATGCACGGAGGAGCACAAACACAGCGCTGGTTTTCAGCGACAGCCGACAGAGAGAGTGGATTTTTTAAACTCTAAAAAAAATATGAACATTTTATAATAGTGATTGCTCATCAGCGCATAATATTATCCAGTGGTCATCGGTGGCCGTGACGCCAGGGAAATGCCAATCTTTTTTAAGCGTATACAGGTTATATTTCTTTTACTTAGGTCACATCAGAAATCTGAGTGAGCAAAACTTCTCTAGCCAGACAAATAAAAAACTACTGCATATATTATCTACTATTGATTCTATTTTAATACATTGCTCTACTTACAGTTACGTTACCACCATGCTGGGGGACATTCTCATGGTCTTCCTCTGTCCTAAGGCGAATTGAAAGGTAGAGCCGGAGAGGCACTTACCGTGTAAAACCTGACTACATTATTTGTATCTACAGATACAACACGTCCAAAATATAATTACTACGATAAAATTATAACATAAAATCACGCCTGTATTTCTCAAAGTGGTACACCCACATTTCGCCAGTTATGTTATATCTTCCAATGTTTTAGAGGGCGAGACTATTGTCACTGCAGGGTACAAATTCAGACTCCGTCCTGCTGCTGAGAATTGGGTATATATTGGGAAAACCCAGTAACACCTTTGCCCGATCTGGGATGCCTTAACCAAATGCAATTTTATGCAAATAATTACACCCTTGTGTGAAAACATATCAAATTACAATAACAAATATCGAAGACACTTTACAAAATAAAGTTAAGAGTTTTTATATCTTTACATATCTTAACATCCCACCTTTATTCCTCTAACGGGTGGGCAGAAGAGTATTTAACACACATATTATATTATACTACCTATATCGCCAATAAGTTCTAAGTCCCAAGCAAAAAGGGTTGGTTTAGCCTGTTGCCCGGACTTGTAAATGGCCTTATGGGAAAACCCAATAACATTTGCCATCTGATTCCTTATATTCGTGATTATTGCTGCGGCCATTAAGGACTGCATGTGCAATTTTATATGAATTCTCCCGGGCCTTTACGGTGGAAACGTGTATTAACACCAAGCTATCGACTACTAAACGCCATTGTAACTAGTGTGCACCTTACTTTATAATGTTAACCCTATACAGTGTGTTTAGAAAACCCTGTCGGATCATAAAGGAGGTTGTTCAGTATTCGCCTAAGAACAACTTTAGCATTTATAGGCCATCCCCAAAATCAAGACATAAAATTAGCTGTACCATACATTTATAAACACTTGACTCCACAAAATGTATGGAACAGCCGTTTTTATTTTTTTAGGGATGGAATACAAAACAACCTCCTTTATGATCAGACAGGGTTTTATTAACACACTATATACACCTACGATTATAACATTTATCTAACTTATCTCATCTTGTACTTTTTAAATGTTTTTAATACATATTCAGTATTGTCTCCACATTTGGCGGTTCAATACCTCTCCAATATAACCCTCCTCTCACCATGATCAACGATAAAACTTATTTTTTTCTGTACATACTATTGCTACCAAACAATGCACGTCATACAAGGAACGCTGTATAAAAACGTCTAAACTATAACCTTCGATAAATAGGCCGGCTGCCTCTATTCCGGATTTAAAAAACCAGATCGTCGACTCAAATTGGTTTCCAAAACTGTAGATGAAGCAATTTTACCTTAGACAATCTCGTCGATCTAATATACATTTAGACGATCTTTTTATCCAATGAGGTCCTAATAATTAGGTAGTCAACAATACGCAGTTAACATAAGGAACTTAACCTAATTGAAAGATATACGCTTCTGTGTATCATATCCCTACTAATATTATAAACACGAAAGTTTGTAAGTATGAATGGAAGTTTTTTACTCTTTCACGTACAAACTACTGAATGTATTTTAAAGAAAATTTTGTAGTGTAGTGTGGAGGTGGCGGACACCCTGGATTGGACACACACACAGGCTACTTTTTATCCCAAAAATATGCGGCGGGTAACACCGCGGAGCGCAGCTAGTTATTAATAAGTGAATTATAAAAGGCACGGTAAAACGGACCACATGGATAAAGTCGCGGATCGAAGCTAGTAATTATATAAATTTGATGTCCATTCTATTCATAAATGTAGGTAAAAATAAATACACCAATGCCCTTGAATTGAAGAGTTCCTCAAGGTTCGATCCTTGGTCCATTCACATTTCTCGTTTAGATATATTATTAACTGACTTGACGTCTCATCTGATGGATATTATTAGATTTTTTTTACAGATTAGGTATGCTTCACTGTTATTCATGCTCAAATGTAAGTTACAGCAGTGAACAAATGAATAACGAGGAGTTGAAAGAAGTGTTATATACCAGACAGTTTTAGACATTTCTTCAGATAAGCTGCAATAGCCTAAAACAGTCTTCTTTACTGCTTAATTTCTCAAAAAATTAAGCATTTAAAGTCCTAATAAAAATTAAACTACTTTATTTTATTGACATTAAAGAAACCTTGAAATAAACAATTACGTTTACTGTAATTTAACTTGGTATAAAAAAGCATAATCACGATTTATTCCTAAAAACGCCTATTAAAATAAATAAATATGTACCGTAAATTATGACATTAACACGTGGGCCCGAGGCAAGGCTTACATGGCAATTGAAACAAGTGGTAAAACGTGGGTCCATAGACTCCAGTGTTTCTACCATGAGTTAGTTTTCCTATGGGGAATGTATAATTGCATGAATCAGGACCACAGGCTGCACTATAATTAACACTTTACGTGCCAGCCGCAGACACAATAGATTTTTATCTCTCGCGGATCAAATCGCCCCACGTGGCGCGCAAAGATTTAAAATGAAATTATGAAACACTATTCACTAAACATTGCAAGACAGTCCTTCCCACGTTTAATCTCCCTTCTTTTACAGTTTTAACTAACTCTCTTTATTAGTAACCATCTCCCTGAAACGGTACAATTTACAGAAATCGTATGAACTAATTGAAAACATTTATCTATATCCGTGATTAAAACCAGCACTCAACACGCTACAGTAATTTTATAACGAAACAAATTCGATACTATAGTAAGGAAATAACATATTTAAAAAAAATAAATGGAAGCTTTTCGAGAAGCCACCTTTGCGGCTGTTTCCCCTTATCTGACAAAGACAACTTTGAACGAGTGTCGATGGGTTTCGTTGAAAAACCCGCAACCTGTTTAGTAGGTATACAAACAATGTCATAATATATTATAATTTGTTAAAAAAATTTAAGTCGCCGGTTTCAATGACCTTCAGAAGATGATATAAATATGGTGTCCATGTTGCACACCCAATATTAATCGAAAGGAACTCACAAACTCCAGTCAAAATGAAATTCGTGAGTACAGTTTTAAAAAAAATATTATTCGACCTACTTAATTCTAAAGATATTTGAACTAAAAATATTTAAATTGATTTGTGATAAAAAAAATAAAATTTAAAAAAATATTAAATAATAGCAACTAACTAGTAGCACACAGTCTTAATTACTAAAACAAATAATATGTATGCTAATGTTAATAGATATATTGCTAATAATGTTATTTATATTCGATATTCATGTTTTAAAAATAATACATGATTTATGCCCTTAACTATATTATCTCCAGTATCGTAGGTCCGTTAACTTAATGTGAAGCAAAAGTAAATAATATTTCCCAACTCAGGCTTAAGATCAACAAAATTGACGAGCCGCCATAATCGAACGACAGGCACCCTGTTCTGCTAAAATCTTAACCGGTATACGTATTGGGCTGCTTATAATCCTTAACAAATCTCTGAGGCTTAAATATTTAAGGTTTCAAGTTTGTTTATTGCATTTGTATGATGTAGGCTCTTAGCGCGAGCGTCCATGCACCGGTCCTTAGTCGAAATGTTGAATACTGGTTGAATACTCTGTGTGAAATTCATAGAAATGGTCATATTTTATTTTTGAGCTTATAATTATTAACTCTACGTTAAGTTTAATCAGGAAGGTCGGTTACGTCATCATCGCATAATCTTCAGACTATGTTTTTACACCGTTTTGTTGTTCCCAATTGTTTATTATCTTTGAAATCTAAAAACAAGCAAACCGCTCTAGTATTCTAATGCAAATTCAATGTTTACATTTATTAGTTTTTAAGGAGGTTTAAATAATTACAGTAACTTAATTAATTGTTTGCTTCCAGTTCGCATTCCTCGCCGTATTGGTGTGCTCCGTCATGTCCATGGCATCTGCGGCCTACTTCGTTGTGACTCCAAGTGAAGGTGACCTCCTGGCACCAAGCCCGAGGGTGGTGCGCTCGCCCGGATACCATGGATACGGTCACCACCATCACGGATACGGTCACGGCTACGGTCACGGCTACGGCCACGGCTACGGCCACGGCTACGGCTACGGATACAGCGGTTAACTACAAGCTAACAACTACTTATCAGACTCTGATCAACTGTAAAACTTAATTTAAGATAATTTTAAATATATTCTAAAACACATGTCTTTTGTTTAGTATTTGAATGTATCCTTTTATGGTGGCCTCTCACAGTTCTCACGCCGCCGCGGCTTCACACGAGCCGCGTCGCCCGAAACCGAATTTTACGGGCAATACAGATGGGCATACAAATAGGTACAACCAAGTAAACGAGCCCGCGCCAGCCCTTCTATCGGTGCGTTGCCCGGCACGGCGCTGCGCTGGAGCGGCTCGTGTTGCCGCGCGGCATGGAAAGCCTCTGTTCAATTGCGCTATTAATGTAAAATACATATATAAAATTTGATAGTATATATTAATTGTATTTTATTGTACACTATTAATAATGATGTTCCACCACTTTTAAACAATGGACCAATATCAAATTTTATCGCTAAAATTTGTGTATTCCACAGAAAAGATAATATAAAGACGCGGAGACAGCGGTACCTAGTCTTATGTATAGTAATTAATTTTAATATTTTCGTTATTCGATATTTTTTCGCTAAGCGCAACTGATCATAAAATCCTGGGTTTGAATTTCGGGTCAGGCAAAGTATTTCTGGGTATTTTCATTAAGTAATTCTCAGTAGCAGCACGGAGTCTGGATTAGTGGCCTTTTGATGGCAACAGGCTCGCCCCCCATTACATTGGGACCTACAACATAACAAAATAAATAAATTATTATGAATTATCGAAATATCCTATAATGCAAGTTGATAGTAATCTCGAGGCCTAACTGACTACTTTATTGACCTTACTTAGTAGACAAAGAAACTTACTTTAATTGAAAATACTAACTTCAATTTACAGACGTAAGCAGGGAGTTCTCGTAAGTAAATTGTTCAAAATGTTTGTCTATTGGTAAGCACTTGTTAAGGACCATTAGGCCTCAAACTGGAAGACAGCGGGCAGTGGGGAGGAGCGCGGCGCGGCGAGCGATGCGTTCAAATGCATTAATTTGGATTGAAGTGTTTTCGTTGGTAGCGCGCAGCGGCACGTGTAGCGGCGTATAAGGGTGCGTTTCCACTGACGCGGAGCGGAGCGGAGTGCAGAGGAGCTGACCGTGAATTGGCCAATTATAGTGCTCCTCTGATGCAGAGCGGAGATTTAGAGCACTGTGATTGGCCAATTCACGGTCCGCTCTTCTCCACTCCGCCCAGCTCCGCGTCAGTGGAAATGCACCCTAAGCAGTGCGCTCTATACGAACGGCGCCGTGGCGCGACGTACTTGAACGCCATGTCATGCCAATCAAGAGTTTTAAATTGGTTTTTAAAAGCGCAAAATTAGTAATTCAATTTTATAAGAAAAATCGAACATCCTGTATATGATTTTATTTCTGTCACAAATAACTTGTTTATCAGTATTTTTTACAGACTTTCCTCAAAGGGGCATTGATTTATAAAGTAAAGTCACCGTCATCCAAACACAAAACACAAAGCGTTCGCAAGAATAAATTAAAGATATGAGAGCTTTTCTATAGGGCATAGCCCTACAACAAAGTTAAATAATGGAACGCATATATGCATGATGCATTTGTAATGCAACCTTATGTACTGTTGTAAGATTGCATAATATATCCATGTTTTATCTTGCAGATTATAATATTGTTCTTACAACGCTAATATTTCTTATAGGTAGGCTCGTTTTTATGACTTTACTTACTGAGATTGAACTTGAATCTTAAATTACCCAAAATCTCAATCTCTTCGGCACCTCATATTATTTAAATAGGTAATCTTCAATGCTAATTCATTCTCTAAACTTTGTTTTGTCATTTTATTTATTATTTTTAATAAAAATTAACGTTTTCAAAGTCGACTCTAATAATATAAGCAGTTCTTTTTACACGTAAAAAATAAAAGTGTTAAATTAAAAAAACAAGACTGCCATGTGAATAAACGAACTAAAAAGTACAAAAACTAGTTCGCAGTCGGAGTACCTCTTACATAAGACAGTCTTCCTCGGAACAGTCCCTCGGCTGTTAAGAAACTTGTTTTTACTTTTTAGTTCATTTCTAATATCCATCCACACGTCAAAATCAGTTCAGGCATTCTGACGTTATGGTGGAATAAAGAAACTCACACACATGAACCCTGAAAACATTACACTCCTTTTATTGGGTATTCGTGTATAATAATGCAGGCTTGGCTTCCTTGTCATCTTGAAATTGCGCAACTTCAAATGGCACATCAGACGACACACGCAGGGCACAGGCACTGTCAAGTTGGCCACTAACCTGCACGGGCAACCACATTTACTGTGAACCTACCGTGCAGCTGAAAAAGTCAATATGCATCAAGCTTATGTTATTTATTCAAATACGTTTTTTTATTCCACGTGTGACCTACACCTACATATTTTTCACATTTTAGCAACCTAATAATTATTTTTGTACGACTTGAGCAATTTCTATTTTACGGTCATGTTGAAGCGATCAAAGAAAAAACATATTTAGGCTGATAAATAATGGACTTATTTCCGATTCATAATGAGAACGAGAATGTTTTTATACACAACATTGAGACGTTAAATACACTAAAATCGCATGTAGCAAAATAAATATCCAAATAAAATCGAATAGAAAACATGGAATTATTTTATAAATTATTTTTCACTAAATATAGCAAGACTTTTTCCAAGTTCTAGAGGTTAAGACACCGATCGTTTTTGTACGCTATTTTTTCACATACACTAAACAGTTTTAATGGAAACCAAATTAAATTAAAATATATAATTATAGAGCTATGCGGTTACCGGTAACCCACCCTATACGATGGTTTCCTAATATCTGACCGAAGTAGCTTTGAAAAAAAGGTTGGTAGGTTTTGTTTGATAATAACCTGCAACCTGTTTTATGTTTAGTAGGTGCATCCAAACAATGTCATAAGATTGTTTTATTGTATGTCACCGGTTTCAATGTCCTTCAAAATGGGTATAAAAATCATCTTTATGTTGCACACCCAATATTGATCAACAGCAACTCTCAAACACTAGTCAAAATGAAGTTGGTAAGTCTTTACCATAATTTTAATAAATACTTTAAATTCGTCAATTTTGATCAATAAGTTAATCTAAGAAACACTTCGGAAATTAGAATTATTTTGTAATTTTAATATCATTTATGAAAATGTTATTCGTCATTGAGGTAGCTAATAATATTTTAAATGCATTAATTTTAATTTGTCGTACTTACTGTGTCTAAATCAATAACAATCTAAATTCTGACAAGGAGTTTATTTAGAATAATCAACTAAATCTATTTCTGGAATCGTCAATGGAATTATTTTCCCACAAACTTATTTTTTGAAGGTTGGGTCAAAAAAATACCGACGTCAAAAACATAGGTTTGTGGTGCGTCTGCATCTATACCATTTCGGCCAACATTCCTCCGTAACCGTAACAAAGTGTAACAAAAGTGTGTTCCCATACTCTCGAAGAAACTGAGTCTTCTTGCTCCATTATTATTAAACATGTGATTGTAATTTTCATTTTTGCTTCCAGTTCGCATTCCTCGTCGTGTTGGTGTGCTCCGTCATGTCCATGGTATCTGCGGCCTACTTCGTGGTGGCTCCCGAACAACATGAGCACATAGCTCCAAGCCCAAGGCTTGTGCGTTCGCCTGGATACCACCACTATGGATACGGTCACCATCACTATGGATACGGCCACCAATACTATGGATAAGGCCAGGACAACATCCATAACGCACCGATCGAAAACGGACGGTAATAACAAGCAAACAACTACCCATCATTGTAATTTAAGATAAGATGTATAAATGTATAGGTAACATTTGTCTTCTCTTTGGTATTTACTTCGATCAACAATGTATATTTGTGACTAAACTTTTGTATAAGTAGATGATATACTTAGAGTATATATCCGAATAAAATCGAATAAAAAACATGAACTATTTTTTAAATTATTTTTCACTAAATATGGCAATACATGTGCACCTCTGCCTACTTTTGTATAAGTAGTTTACTTATACAAAAGTTACACTAATATTATAAAGGCGAAAGTTTGTGAGTGTGTTCGTATGTTTGTTACCTCTTCACGCTCAAACGGCTAGACCAATTTTGATGAAATTTCATATGATGGTAGCAGCTGACGCCCTGGATTAACACTCAGGATACTTTTTATAATAAATGTAGCGGGTAACACCGCGGGGTGCAGTTAGTTTTATATAAGTTTGTTCAACATAATAGGTAAGCAAGCACTACTGTTCGCAAAATATCGTGATTTTTAAATTGCACGAAGATGAGAATTGCCGTAGTTTGGCCATACACAAGTATTTATTACTACCTAGCTATTAAGATCAAGTTGATATCAATTGGTACGAAATTGATTAAATTTTGAATTTTTAACCGACTTAAAAGGAGGAGGCTGTCAATTCGACTGTATTTTTTTAACATGCTGTATAACATTTATAATCACATGTCAAATCAACGATTTATTGCGGCATCGTTGCCAGCACTATAATCGTCTTTAGGTACGTATATATTTTGTGCAAAAACACTGATTAACATATATAAGATATGATGATTATGATTTTAACATGAATAATATTCAGTAAGTATTTCCGTATAAACATAAAATACAGTCATGTGTTTACTAGCAATAATTAAAAATTTACAAAAATGTCGCCATACAAATTCGTACTGCCTCGTTGGTCTAGACTCTAGTGGTTGCGATGTGCGACAACTATGCTTAAAGAATTGTGTTCGATTTCCAACTAGGTAAAGTTTTACTGGGCTTTTGCAAGTAGCAACGCGTTGTCTGGATTTGAGTCCAATTAAAAGACTCACCCGTATCACCTAAGCAAATCCTGTTGTTTCTGCGCACAGCGTATATATTGATATTGTTTTGATCAGTAACCTGTTTTGTCGCTATTGAGGCTACACATATATACCTATAGCTTTAGAATGTATCACGGGAACCAATATAGCCTTACAGTATGAGTCTTAGCGTATTTATGTTCTCGACAGTGCCCAAGAAGCATCGCTGGCAAGATCAGCTGAAATGAAAACAGTAAGTATCGTTTTATTCAATGTATAGGCCTGTGATAGTCTTGCATCTGTTTTGAGCTACTGAATAATATATTATACGAACCTATTAAACGAACATGTATATGCGAACTCTACGTACTTTTAATTTAGTTGTCAATTTACTTACGTCGAAGTCGTACAAATATGCAGGAGGAAAGGTAATTGTATTCTTAAAAAAATCTAATTAGACGTTACCTAGAGATTAACGTAATATAACATTTCAAACACCAAAAGGACTATCAACATGATTTGCTTAATTATGCATTTATTTACTGACTGCCTCGTTGGTCTAGTGGTCGCTAAGCGTGATTGCTGAGCACGAGGTTCTGGGTTCGAATCCCGAGTCGGGCATTACTGGGTTTTTCCAGTAGGTAATTCACAGTGGCAGCACAGAGTCTGGATTTGTGCCCGGTTGATGGCAATAGGCTCGCCCCCTATTACATTAGGACCTAAAAACATAACTGGCGAAATGTGAGTGTACTATATGTGCACCTCTGCCTCCCCCTTCGGGGAATACAGGCGTGATGTTATGTTATGTTGAGAATTTATTTAAAAACTCTATTCACGAATAAATATTTTTTTCTTGTACTGTAAATATATTTTTAATTTTCCAGTTTTACGTGTTCGCAGTACTGCTGTGCGCTATCATTTTTCTTGCGCATGCTGTAGACTCGCAACTGGAATTCAAAGACCAAAGTGTATTGAGTTATTCTGAAGACCTAACTCCTGCAGAGTCGAGACGCATAAATATAACCCATATACATAGCCATCGATGGTCTTCAAGACGTAGGCGTACTCAACACAAATCACACCGGAGCAAACACAAGCACACTGTGCGCGTCAACTCCTACAAAACTAATATCCACCGCTAAGATCATACTGTGGGTTTGTTCAAGCCTTATATAGGTGAATGCTGGTAAAAGTTCGAAGTTAATGATGATCGCTGAACATTTCTGACTTTTACCAATACGGTGGTAATCTCAGGGTTTATTGTTAGAGCTTAGAATTTACCTCACTTCGTGATTTTACAATAACATATTATAATAATATAAGTTAAATTAAAATTTTTACCTACCGCGAATTGTTTATTTTTCTATACCAACCCAAAATATTCTTATTCCACTATGCTACCCAGACTATTGACATTGATACACAGTGGAAAATATCTCAACCATGACCAAAACTGAATTGACGCCATCTCATTCACACACTATTCGCATCTCTACAATTTTATTGCGTTGGTGTGGCGCATTAGACAATTAATCAGTTTGAATAAAGTTACCTACTTGATTATTCGTATTTTTAATAATGGATCCAAACTTCATGCGCGTAATGTATATAAAACATAGAGGTAACTTTGTGGGTCGTATTGATAAAATAAAAATACCGATCAGTTAATTTATCTAGCATAAGTTTTTATTATTTCATACACCTAGATTTCAAAAGAACACTAACAAACAGACAAGTTATGCTGAAGTTGTGAGTGCTCTTGCACGGTTCCAAAGTGACATTCCTATGGAGAAGAACCGGCAAGAAACTCCATGGTTCCTATTTTCTAAATAACAGACAGAAAAATGTTTACATAATATAAATCACAATATCAATAGAATAACAAACAGTAACAAAAAAGGTGTTGGTAGAATCTCAGTGATTATAACTTAAATATTGATTGTCGTGCGCTGCAATAAGGCTGGTGTACGTCTCCTTAGTGTTTCTTGTGGTAACGGTCATGGTAGTCGTGGTGGCGTTTGGGCTCGGGAGCGCTGCGGACTGCCCTCGGACCCGTCTCGGACGGGTCGCTGCCGGGGTGGGCGCCAGCCAGCGCCAGCAACGCGCATACGAATAGAGCCAAAAAGGCGAACTAAAAATGAACGTCACAATATTAGTACTTATATTCTTTTTATACCCAAATAACATATTTAGCCATGCCGTGTGGTTCCCGGCCTAGAATCGACCACCCCCTTTTCCTAGCGTCGGTGCCGTAAGAGGTGAGTAAAGGATATTTCCGGGGATATGGGGAGCAGCGTTCCCTTCTGTAGGTATCGTAGGACCATACTGCGGTTGCCCACCCGGCTGGCTAGTGTGGTGACTATGGACAAATCCCCTGATGAAGAGAAGCCAAAGAAAACGCCCTCCAATTCCCGGCCCTACTATGTCACGTAGCTGGTAAAATGACTGGGTGGCCAAAACATTTTGGCATACCCTGGGTTAGGCCTACGTCCAGCTGTGGTCTGTTTGATGGACATGGATGGATATGGACGATTTGATGGATATGGACTGATGTGATGAACATAATTTTAACATAATCGCCTATATCATCATAATATTATATAGAGTAAAATACCACCCAACTCGCGACAGCAATATACTAATCTGGCAGAACCTATGGACTGACCTAAATGAGTGTCTTTTATACATAAGTACCTAAGTAACGCAAACCAGCGACATTTAAAACGTTATCTAAATTTATTAAGAAGGTATTGTATTCAATACAGACGGCGACATATAGGCTTGTGGTAAAACCTGAATGAAATGGCCTTAAATCGCTAGACCATAACTAGAAAGTGCGGCTGCAATGCTTATTCCTTCTCTAAATAAGAACACGTATTTTACAGCAAAGTGATTATAAAGTGCAATCAAAAATAAACACTCAGAAACGAAAGATCTAGAGTTAGATACCACACCAAACCCTATATGTGTGACCCTATAACATTAGGTCAACCCCATACATTCAATTCTAATCGACTAGCGTTCATGCTTGTCTAGACAGAACATGGTTTACATAATTATTAAATATATTGCAATATAAACAATTGTGTTAACATCAATTTAAAGGCGATTTAACATTAAGAGCTTATTCTAGTACTTACGATTTTCATTATGTGTATTGTATGTAACTTCACGTAAAACAATGTGGGATAAGGTGTTGCTACTGTATTTATACAGTACATTTTGAAGGCCGGCGTAATTAGTGTTTTTCTATTTTATTTTTGATGTTACTGATAAATAAGGAAATAAGATTATTAACTAGATGTTTACTAAAAGTATCATCAACAGATTATTATTGTTAAGTATTGAATACGAGAAGTGCGCGAATTGTTTTATCTAGGTCATAAGATAGGTCCTAGATATAATAATTCACTATATACATATATTTTGCCGGTTTTACCCATGTGAATATTTGTTTTTTAAATTTAGATTTTCTACTTCCTTACTTTTATATCAATGTACAAAATGATAATACCTTAGTAAAGCAGGCAGCCCTATTTAATATTAATATAATATACTAGTTACGTAATACACCTACATGCATATATGCGAATTTTTTATTACAATACGTAAAGTTCAAACTTTCATATTTTTATATGAAGCTGTACCTAGCGAACAGATACGGAAAACTCATACAAAAATTACGTTATTTTTCTAGTAGTCTTTCAAAATACACTACCTACTTCACTAATTATGAATATTTTAAACATTTAGAATATTTTGTTTTCTTGTGAATTTAGCCAAGTCAAGCTTGAAAAAGGTTCTTTGTATAAAAAAGATAGAAAGCAAAAAGTTGTGTTATTGTTGGGTTTAAATTCAGGCCAGTACTAACGTGATGTTTCTAAATGAGTATTTTCTTAGTCTCCGCTGAGTATTGGCTCAATAGATAAATGCCTGCCAATATTTGCGACCAGCAATATCTGGCCACTTATTAAAAATCCATCGGGAAATAAAAAAACGCAGCTGGAGTCCTATAAGCACTTTGATAGTATAGTAATAGTACATACAGAGTAAATAAAGTTAAAGCCAATATCCACCTTATATACAACATAACAAAACAAAAACGCCTTAAGAAGCGAGCATGTGAATGTTTTTTACACCTCAATTGGCTGCGTAGTGGGTCCGGTACTCCTCTTTCTGGAGACGCATGAAGGTTACGCTTCCAGCTTAATAGCTGTCCAGTGTTCGTATCTTCATCTAGTTTGTCAAAGTTTCCAATTCCTAGTACTTAAGTATATAATTGTTTGGCTGCGTATTTCGGTTCGTGGTCGCCACTCGAGAACCTTTCTTCCCCAGCGGCAAGCTGTCGTTCATTGTGGTTCTAAGGGGAGTTGTTCAACAGTGGACGTCTTCCGGCTGAAGATAATAATGATAAATTGTTTGGCTACTCTACTTTTTGTTTTCTCACTTACCTACCTACAGATTTAATGCATGATTTAATCTAATATCGACTGCGATAGTCCTTCAGCTTTGCATGTGTGTGTGAGCAATAAAACATTTTGTAACTAAAAGTAATTTACTTAAATAAAATCATAATTATCCAATATCACTTAATAAGTCGTTTGTTAAGGCGCTCTCATTAGCCATGTTTGTAGCCGTAGCCGTGTTTGTGGTGATGATGGTGGTGGTGACCGGGCGCGCTGCGAGCATCTCTAGCACCAGCGGCGCTGCTGGGCTCAGCACCGACGTCCGTCGCGCCAGCCAGCGCTAGCACCGCGCACACCAACAGGGCAAAGAATGCGAACTGTGGAGTTAATACACTATTAAGATTTATACATGATTGTTTTATTTACGGACTGCAATGAGGAGATAAGTATCCAATATAGGTAAATAACTGCTGGATTTTAATGTTGATACCCTACGACGGTACTACGCCCTACTTAATGAAAATCATATAAACATCACACTACCTATTATGCCGTGTTCTCCTACATCAGAAGTATCAATTCGCAGCACATAATAGGATCAATCGTAGCAAATGGAAATCTGTGGTATCTATCTGCCTACCCCTCAGGGTAACAGGCTTGACTTTATGTATGTAACAGGATCACATAGGTTTTTCATTAATCATGCGATAAGGAACTAAAGAACAATTTTATACTAAGTCTTATACACTCTTAAATCATCATTACAATTCCATTATAATTTGAGACTGCAACTTGAATTGATGTACCTATATTTCTTTCAATTGTTTGACATTCGTTTCTTAACTGTCAAGCTATTTCTGTTATTGATCGTACCATCAAACTGTTTATAGAGCATCAGGAAAACTGCTACTAGACGCCTCTAGACTGGGCTCATTAGTTTTGTGTAAGTCTCATACATTACACGCGTGAAAGGGTTATTAATCTTGCAAAAATTTTTACCCGACTGCGGCGAAGCTAAAAAGGACAGTTATTTTTCGAGTAATTGAGTGTCCCATTGCTAGACAAAAACCTCTCCCTAGAGTTTCCATATCTATTAACTTCAAATATTCATACTTTATTATTATTATATTGACTAATGGTGACGGAAAACATTGTGAGGAAACCTGGATTTAATTATCCGAAATCCCCAACCCGCAGTGAGCTAGCGTGGTGATCAATGCTCAATCCTTCTCTATGAGAAGAGGCCTTTGTCCTGCAGTGGGAAAGTTATTGGCTGTTATTATTTATTATTATTCATACTTTAAAATACACTATTACTTACGAATTTCATGGTATGTGTTGTAGCTGTAAGTTAATGTAACTCAATGAGGGGTTAGCACTTGCTACGATATTTATATGATTAGCATCGAAGGTCGTCGCCCTGTGCTCTAGAACGACCGGTGTTTACCCATTTTTTATCTAAACTATTAAGGAGTAATGATTAGTAACAACCGAATCGATCAAAACATTATATGAATAATAAATAGTTTCATAATAATAGCAAAGAACATGTCTTATGTGTGTCCTTTATGACATTGAGTTCCCTAGAGGTTAGTTCTAAAGGAGACGACCCGATTGGTGCAGTGGTTAAGAAATTGGAATGAGCGGTTCGAACCCCGCACGGGACAGATATTAGCAACAAGATGGATATGAAGGGGCAGTCGCCAAGAAGCGGCAAAAATCCTCGGTTTAAGACTTGCTCGTTTCTACCAATATTCAAAGTTGTGATACAGATATTTGTGTCATCGGTGTCATGGGTATACATGTGATAGTTCACATCAGTGAAGTCAATGAGTCCTTGCAATTTATTGTTAAAGATGATAACGTATTCGAGTTTTAAACTTATTATCAACCAACTGTAATAAGGTGTATGCCAAGATTGTGTAATTGAAATCCTGCGTAGGTTCTGATCGGGCTTCCCTTTGGGGTAATTACCAATTTCATGCTACATAAAATTCTACATGCCTACACAATTTAACTATATTATGGATATGTAAGTATTGAGGCGTTTAGATGTTAAATTTGGAGGTCGATAGAACTATTTTTTTTCCTGCATTTTTTCTCATAACTGATAAATAAGGTACACTGATTTAACCACAAGTGTATAACTCTAAATTATTCCATAATACATTGATTTATGAATAATTAAGTCTAATAAATTAACAATTTCGGAATTTATTAAAACTGATTTTACTAGGGCTACCTGTTTTGCCTTGCAATTCCCTGCAAAATGTGATTTTGCCGGGAATTGCATAATTCAAAATAATATTTGTCACAAAGTCTAAATGATATTCACATGCTGATAAATGTTATTAACACCTTAATAATAACAGTTCTAAGATCATCACAATTATTGTCTAGTGGAATGCCGGGCCAGAATACACCTCCTCATTTCATTCTGTGGATGACGTAAAACGTCTTATGTAACTTCACCACCAATACTGCGATCCCCAAGCCGCTTGCCAAACGTGGGGATTATGGCAAACTCCCCTTAAGGGGGAGGCCTATGAATAGTGTACGCCTTCCGGCTGTTGAGGATGATGATCATTACAATTACCATATTTGCTTTCTTATTGTATAAGAAACATAATATATTACAGCTATAGGTATTATAACTGCGTAAAACGATCCCAGTTACTAGGAAGAATTTAATATATTCAATCACTATGAACTCTCCATAGGCTGATCATCATAAGTCCCAACCACAAGAAATGCTAAATGTAACTTCTGAAAATAAAATTCTTGAATATTATTTACTTCTGAAACCTTTAACTACATTAAAAATATAAACGTCGGCCCAAAAATGCAGTTTCTGCTGTATCGTGGGTGCGTTTCATGAGGATCACTTAGCCACTGCGCCAATCAGATCTAAAAATGAAGTCGTTTATATCAATAATATGACCAAAAGATACACAAGACATAGGCTAAAGAATGACAAAAAGAGATAGATAAATTCTATGAAATATGATATTAGAAAGAAAGGGGTGAGTAATGTGTGTAACGGAAAGATATGATAAATTACAGAATAATAGCAAAGAACATGGCTTATGTGTGTCCTTTATGACATTCAGTTCCCTAGAGGTTCGTTCTGAAGGAGACGACCCTATTGGTGCAGTCATTGAAATTGGAATGATATGTGATGATAAATTACAGAATAATACACATTTCTCTGACACAAACTTACTTGGAACAGGACAAGAACTTGGCGAATCCCGCATGATCAGACGCTGTGGTTCACAAAGTACCTAACGTAAATAATAATAAGGATAAAACATTCAAAAACAATGTTTTTGTAAATGTTTTTGGTAATGACCGATGTTAATAACTTCTAAACCTGTTCATGTGTTTTGATTGATATGCCATATTGTACTTAAAAATTGGTAAAACGTCAATCGACCTTCAGGCTGTAATATATATACGCCGATTTTGACCAAACCTAACATTGTTCTACAAGGACTCACAAACAAAACTTAAAATGCAATTCGTAAGTGAATATTTAATTCCTTTAAATTTTCAATTATATTCTTCTTTGCTTGACGGCAAAAGCTTTGGTGACATAGACATAGCTGATGTTGTAGTGTCATGATAACACCAGTCGAGAAATTCGTTGGGCTAACTGCCCAGGGTACTGAAATCACAAATGGGTTCTATGACACAGTGAAACTCCCTATTTCCCCTTCAACCTGAAATAAACCATGTGCCTTTTAATATTACTGTATCTGCTCTGTAATTTTTTATTCATTAGTCTATGAGCCTATACTGACCCACGGCAGGGCTTTCCTACTCTCTTTCCATAAGTCTCTGTCACGAGCTGTCAATTTCCAGCCCTTCATAAAGGAGTACAGTTCATCTCGCCATTTCTGTTTGGGTTTGCCTCGCTGACGTCTATTGTACACCCAAATTTGGCGCATTGATCGTCTCCAAATCATTTCTCGATAATTTTATAAGTTTTTATAAGAAACTGTGGAAAACGATTACTGAAGCTAAGAAAGCTTATTATAAAGCAAAGGATTATGTTGATGTTAGAACAGCTTGGAGTTAATGTCTTCTGCACATGTCATCATTATCATGTCGCTTTCCTGGCAAGTGTAACCCCATTGTCCCGCTCTTAAAGGCTCAATCTTTTGAAGTCCCTTGACTTCACTTTAACTGTCGTAGGTCCTCTACTACTGCCCAGTTTTCGGGCAATTTATTTTATATAATTGAATCCAGGTTTTGATCCATATTGTCAATGTGACCACAATGTAATTAGTAGTGATAGTCAGTAGTATTAGTAGCATTGTGGGGTTTTTAACCCAATTTGTTCATTTTTTTTTTTTCCTTTCTCTAATCACATTAATTTACTTTATGTTTTTTTAATGAAACTTTGTAAATTTACCTTTTTGTTCCATATTTTTTTAATGGAAATCTTTGGAGTTTCTTGCTGATTCTTCCGTGCAACTAGCATCCTAACGTTTCATAAGCGCCTGTAATAGGTTTACATGATAAAAAACATTTGAATTTCTATCATGACCGATAGACGTCCCCAGACGTGACCAGCCCAGTTCCATTTCAAAAGCTTAAACGCAATGCCATAATTTCTCCTATTTTTATTAAGAGTAATTTTACTGTCGAAATTTCAGTTCGCATTCTTCGCTCTGTTGGTGTGCGCCATCCTGGCGCTGGCTGGTGCCACTGACGTCGGCGCCGAGCCTGGTAGCGCTCAGCCTGGTCTCAGGGAGGCCCGCGAGGCGCCGGGATACCACCACAAGCACCATCACCACCACCACCACCGCGGTAACTACGGCTACTACGGACGTTAAGGCTTACGGCCAACACTACCACCATACTAACATTTCCCGTTGATTGTAAATTGTAACTAAAGGTTTTGATTATAATAAATTAAGTTTCGGTTATTTTTTATACTATTTTTTTATTTTATTTGAGACAACAAACACCAGTATATTAAATATTACAGTTCCAGTACTAAATTGCTATAATGACAATTAAACTATTTACAACGCTATCCGCAAATTACAATACTGAATAGCTGTCAATGTTACACAATACGTATTTAATCGTTACTCTGAACTTACAAGTAATTATGATATATTTTTGGAAAGTAATAAATAAATGATACATTTTGGGATGAAATGATGCATCATCATCATCATCAGCCGGAAGACGTCCACTGCTGAACAAAGGCCTCCCCCTTAGAACGCCAAAAAGAACGACAGCATGATTGCAACAAGTTTCACAGCCACTAGGTGACACTTTTTGCTGGCAGCTTACCCATATGTCACTACGATCCAGTGCGATTGTAACTTCTGGTTACGAAAAACTAAAATTAAAATTATTTGGAGGTCTGCAGCAAGTATCTGTTACTCCAAAAACCTATTATGAAACTAAATATCACTATACATATCTGCGACAAGGCTGAGTACCTAAGGGAAGGGCATGTCCTCCCAAAGACTGTACTGTTATATTAGAGACGGGTATGGCAAAGTATTGTAATCTTAATATTGACGAAAAACACACGTTTTATTTTATATGGAGGTAGCTGACACCTACATAGATTAACACATAGGCTACTTTTTATCCCAAAAAAATGTAGCGGGTCACACAACGTCTAACATACATTTTATATACTTTTATAGCAAAGATCGGTTACGTCAGCCACCTGAGAGCACATTATCGAAGCTCTCATGAGTAAATATCCCAAGTCGCTGTGGCCGAATACGGTCTGGATATATACTTTTATAATAAATGATGTATTAATTTAACCCTTTCGCAGTGTAATGACCTACCGATGGGCATAGCTATTGTTTTACTATTGTGTCTGCTTCACGCTCAATCAAAGTGTTAATAATAGTAATGTTCTAACCCAATTTCGGACACGGCAGCCTATCTCAGTTGAGACTAGCCAGGAGATATTACAGTGCACAAGTATGTGCGCAGACACAGGTGCACTCCCTATTCCCTCAATCTCAACGTCCGATGGGCAGGCAGGCCGACACCTGACAGACGGACCGCGGCGAGCGCAGCTTTACCTGCAGATTGGTCCATCTGCGAAGTAGCTACGATCCCCTTTCTTATTAGTAATTAAATAAACTACAGTTTAAATCCCGCCGAAGTAAAGACTAGTTTGAATTTTTTGCTGCAGTGCCTATCTAACTTAACCAATCACCCTTACATGAAACGACTGTTGGAAACCTAGCTTCATTTATCAACCCATTTCTATATTACTTAGGCACGTCAAGTAAAGTACATATTTCACTAGCGGGAACGGGTGTTAAAAAATCTTACGGTTGTCATTGGTATATTAACGCTCGAAAAGTATTAAAATCTAATTAGTGAAAATCAATTTTTAAATAACTATTACAATCAAAACATTCAACGTCATCATGACCCACTCCTGGGCATAAAAGCATCCTTTCTTAAACGCCCCTCTACGTCGTTTAAATCCTTTTACCCTGTAGACATAATTTGCTCCACAGGGTGACCTGCATAGTGTAGAACAACAATCTCATAGTATGTAAGAATATCATCAGTCCACCTGGCTGGATTAGCCAGGAGATCATTGCGAGGAGTAGAAAAACAATCATGTTATCTAAAGCTAAACATATTTAATTTAAGAGTATCTAGACCCATCACATAGTCAGTGCAGCGAGTCGTGTTGTTTTGAGTTAGCGTCCTTTTCCGTAGCCGTAGGCGTATCCGTGGCCATAGCGGTGGTATTGGCGGCCGGGGAGAGCGTCGTCAGAAGGGGCGTCGGGCGCGGGGGCGCTGCGGAGAACCCTGACCGACGGGACTACGTCGGCTCCCGCCAGCGCCAGCACGGCGCACAGCAGCATGGCGAAGATTGCGAACTGGAATATAATACCAAGACATTATTAAACAACACCACAAAACTTGACGCAAGTGCTTTTAATTGCCTTATATTATGATAATGACAGTCTAGTACACAAAGCGACTTCAAAGAATAAGCGATTCCTTATTGTATGAACAACACCACAAATACGATTTAAGCTCTAACGTTTATAGACGGCTGTCTGCAAACAGCGTCTGTAGTTCGATTCCCAGGTCGAATAAAGTTTTATTGGGATTTTCCTATAGATAATACTTAATAGCAACATGAAGTCTGGAATTATGCCATAACAGGCTCGTCCCCTATTACACTGTGATAATGCTTATAACAGAACAAGGGGAAAGAGGGTGTAGTATACACCTCTGTATTCCCTTCGGGGGATTCATAGTTCATACATACCAATTCGCCTGGAATTGGTAGTAGTAATTTAATTTTTAATATATTTTCGGCATCACGATTCTAGCGAAGAAAGGGTAGTGAATACTCACGTATTTCATTTTGAGAATTGTTGTGTAACAATGTTTAATCTGCGAAGTCGCAAGCTTTTATATACCAAAAGTTCAAGGCCACTAATATAAGTAAATATTCTATGGGGACTGTTTATTTTTGTATATATTGCTTTTATTTTGTATTAGAATTAAGTTGTAAATAGTTGTATAATATTTCATAAATTAAATTACAATAGAATGGATCTTAAAAAAAAAACAGACCAACTTGATTCTCTCTATTTTATAAAGTACCTAAAATCAATACCAACATTACTTGACTTCGGCACCAATCAATTTTGTTTAAACAGGTTAGAGAGGAAATAACGATTTATTATTCGAAGTTAACTAAAAGCTTAAATGGTACCGCACATTACTAGTGGGTACAAACAGGATCCCTGCGTTTTTATAGCGTTCATTCACAGGGGAAAATTGTCATTTTTTATTTTAAATACGACCAGTTATTTATGAGACGCCAGCTAGGGACAACACACAGCGGCTCTACAGCAGAACAGCCATTAAAAGTCTGCAGAAAGCGTGTGACCATTCTGAAATATGGATACTAAAATGATTTGGTCTATTGTGTTGAGATGGTTCGTGGGTCCGTTTTTTTAATTTGGAATCAAAATACACAAGCCTTAGTTTACCTCAAATCTTGTACTTGAAATGGATCCACATTCATCTGGTATTTTTAAAGACCTTTAAATGTCCACTGAAACAATCCAGACTGATTTAAGGTCGTAGTACACATATCAACCCGGTGAGTGATCGTCACTGTGTCGCCTTACTGCCATCGCTTGTGTAGTATATTCGATTTTTGAGGGTCATAAAAATCAAATATACTACGCAAACGTGTGTGATGATGTGACTCACGGGACATGGAAGTTATCAATAGTATATAAATGGCTCTCTAAATGCCTGAGTGCGAAATATGATACAGCCTGAAAAACTATGGCGTATTATAGAAGGTAAAAAAAAATACCGACCATGTATTTGGCACATGACAATTTTTTGCCAATTTAAGTAATTTTATGTAGAACAGTCAATAAATCTTACTAATACATAACAAGTTAAGGCGGTTTAGCGGAAAAACACGATAAGTTCGCGAAGGGCTCACTCCCTGAGACAGTTCCGTATAGATAGATAGATAGAATTTTACACCAAAATACATAATACCTGGATAATCTTAATAAATTGAGTCTGAGTGTTTGTGCGTGTGATGTTTGTGAAAGTCACTCACGATACGAGAGAAATTCCTAGTGGGCGACGTTTTTAATACAAACCAAAAGTCATTGTTCTACAACCAATTCATAAAGAAAAATATGAGTGAATTTAAAATATCCAGTTAAGTAACCAGAACCCAAATTAGACTTCTGAGATTATAACGTAAACTTAATTATGTATGACTGTTTCTAACAACATCTACGGCTTGCTATCGTTACCGTCAGGAAAACGAAACAAACTCACCAGCGAGACTGTTATAAAAACAAACGAAAATTAGTAATGAGTAATATATAACATAATATATTTTCAATTTTGGCCCTAAAACCAAAAGCAAGGCTTTACTTGGTACACGGTATTCTTTAGTGTACTATCATATGTATTAAAACGTCTAGCATTCTTTGCGCGCAAGTGATATAATGTTAAAAATACTCGTTCATGAAATGTAGTATGTACTTACATATTTTATTTAATCCGCATTGACATGATTTTTTTTGTACCTACCGTGAGGGAAATGCGTTACGCATTCCCCGCCGTTGGGAGACGACGGCGGTATGTGGGACTCTCCCCCGAGCCCAATAGGATCGATGTGCTTTTGATGACGGGGAGGCGGGCATGACATGATTGCCTCAAGTAAGTAGCTAAAAATGTCCTCAACACGGGAAGAAACAGAATAACCAACAAATAAAATGGAGGAACCTTATTTTTTCTATTTTTTTTTACAATTTAAGAGACGAAACCCTAAGGTATACAAAAAAATGACAAATGTATGCTGTGACCTTCCGCCTTGGGTATATAAATAACCCTATCCAATAGAATCCAACATTGTCCTACAAAAATTCGCAAAATGAAATACGCGAGTTCTTTATTTTGAAATACTAAATTATTTTGTGTTACTATGTCTGGTTATAACGAAATATAAAAAATCCGTGGAGTGCCTGTGTTTAAAAATAAATTAAAATGCCTTAATAACTTTGGAAAACAATCAAAAAACTTTAATCGTATACCATTTTCTGTCTCCGAAGATCATCGCCCGCTTGGAAGTTAATTCTTAACAAATATAAAATTTAGATCTGGTTGATTTTAATTTACTTTGTGAATAGATTTATAAAACACACCTAGTCTAATGTACAATCATGGTACACGATGGATGTAATAATGAGCTACCATAATAATGAATCCTTTTTATTTTTGAAGTCGCTTTGTATAGCAGACCCTAGTAGACCAACGTTGAACATAATTTGAGGGACATAAAAGCCCAAGCGTCACGTTTTGTGGAGTTGTATACTAATGTGTTGTTATATTCCAGTTCGCATTCATCGCCATGCTGCTGTGCGCCGTGCTGGCGCTGGCGGGAGCAGATGTACTCCCCACGTACAGAGTGCTCCGCAGCGCCCCCGCGCCCGAGGCCCCTTCTCACGACGCTCTCCCCGGCCACCACCACTACGGCCACGGATACGGCTACGGCTACGGCTATGGACATTAATCTTGACACCTAACAATACGACTTAGTGCTCTGACCTACCATGTGATTGGAATTAATAATATCGGATTAAATTTAGTTGTTTTACATGGTTGTATTTTTTTAATAAGTGCTGTCTTTTTTCACACAATATAGTTAGAGCTATTTAGTCCAGGGGCTCATAGAATAATATAGCCACACGGACCGTTTCATCTTGGATAAGCTACACTTCATCATCATCATTATCATCAGCCGGAAGACGTCCACTGTTAAACGACAGCTTGCCAAGCTACACTTGCCGCTTGGTAACTTGGACCATCTTTTTTGAAACTGATATCCTACCGGTCCTCTGATACTCCTATAGCCATCAGCTCCATCTTGTCAGTTGAAGTTTTTCATCATCGTTTACGGCTAGTGAACCCGAATGTCTGAGAAGATTTGATGTCCGGAGCAATAACAACTAAAGTGGGGAGTTGCTTCCTTGCCTATTTAAGATGAACTGAGATACTATTGCTTTCTGATTCATAAAATTCTTGTCACAAGTTTACTATACACACTAAACTAATTGCATCTGTTGGTTTCTCAGCAGAAAAAACCAACACACTAAACTGTGGTCTGCTTTGCTCTGGGCACCTTTACTCATAACAATAACCACTAGTAGTAGTCTGTTCAGTGTCCCACTGCTGGGCAAAGGCCTCCCCATTATTCCTCTACCAAACCCTGTCCAATGCCATTTCAGGCCATGTCTTTCCCGCAATGATGTCCAAATTAACTCGCTATCGCCTTCTCGGTTTGCCTGGTCGTCGGCGGCTGGCTGGGTAACAATTTTGTGATAATATTGGCCCGCCTTTGCGGGTCCATACGCACGACATGGCCAGCCCACTCCCACTTCAGCTTGGCAGTTTTTCTGCCCACGTCCGATATGTTTATGTTTGTTTTTTTTCTTGTAAATGTTTGACAAAAACGAAATCTGGCGTAAAACGTATAAGTGCATGTCATCCTAATGTAGGTATAAAGTATTAGTGGAAACCATATTAAAACAATTGTCAAATTTTAGTTAATTTTTGTGCACAACAAATGTTTCTGTCCATATTTGAAATTGCAGGGAACTACACTCGATAAAGTACCTATTTGAATAATTTGACGTTACTTAAAAGAGACTACCTACCTGCTGATTTGAAAAAAAATATTGATTTTTCCTTATTCATTTGGAAAAAACCATGGTTTGTTATACTTTAAGGTACAAGGGTAAATTTTGACCTCTAACAAATCATATATAAGTCACCACAACTAATCAGACCCAACATTGTCCTGCATAAACCACAAAATGCAATACGTAAGTATCTCCTCCTAATATTTGATTTAATCATTAACTTATTTAATATAAGATAATTATATTTTTTTAATAATATATATTTGTACTGTAATATATAGTATGATACTATATAATATATGTATATAGTAACTGCACTGCGTCAGGACTATATGTCCATCCCTATTTATGTTGTGTTTATCAGAATGTTAAATGTTGTGTAATATTCTTTGCTAAAAGTTTCCAACTACAGCCCATAGAGACTAGCGCTATATATTGTTCACTGTAGGCCTCTCTCGAGTGCTTGTAACTCCCATTGTCCACCGTCAAACCATTCTAGATCTCGTCATCTCCCACAGCTATAAGTCTTGTTGTAAAATTTTCTAACTCATTATATTTTTTTTACTATTCAAGCTAGTTCCTTTACGTATTATCTGCGGATTTTATCCGCAAAAGAAGCTCATAAAGCTCGCTAAACGATTTTGGATATGTGGTTCAGTGCACCAAGAAGAGGTGAATTTCCCACGTAATGTAAATACGTGTACACTCACATCGCCAGTTATTTTATGGGTCCCAATTGCGTAGCGAGTGAGCCTATTGCCATCGACTTGGCAAAAATCCAAACTCCGTGCCTCTATTCAGAATTATTGAATAGTAAACCTAAGTAACAGTTGACCCGTCCCGGGATTAGCAACTACTAGGCCAACATAACAGTTTATATATTAAAATGCATTGAAATATTCCAGTTCGCTTTCTTCGCCATGCTGATGTGCGCGGTCCTGGCGCTGGTGGGAGCCAACGTGGTGCCGGAGTCCACGAGGGGTGAGCGCAGCGTCCCTGTCGCCCGCGACTCGCAGCCCGGTTACCATGGATACGGCAACTACGGTTACGGACACGGGTACGGTTACGGATACAAAGGATAAGTTAGGTTAGATATTCTAAATACGACTCACTGCTTCGTATTGCTGAAGTTGAACATGTCACTTTCGAAATAAATTAATGAATTTTGGTTAAACCATTTATTTTATGTCGTACTTTTCTTTATTTTTCCTTTGGTTTTCCTAAGACATCATGGATCTCTAATAGGATTTCTATGTTCCAAATTCCACTACATTGAGACCAATCCTCTGGGATTTAACAACAGTACCTAGTACACATGCCCAGTAGATATACTATAGTAAAACGGTACCTATACGTTGTTGCTTAATTTCAAAATGCATCATCATCGTCGACCTATCTCAGTCCACAGCCTGACATAGGCCTCTCCCATAGCATGCCTATGAGCTCGATCTTCGGCCTTCCGCTTCCAACCACTGCCAGCCATTTTTCGTATATCGTCGCCCTACCTCGCTGGAAATAAAAAATGCATGCCAGATATAAATAAAAACTCGAGATCGTAAAGACACGTTTCGTCTCCCTTGATTCCACTCAACATAATTATAAATTTTACCTTATAAATGCTCAAGGCAACTGAACAAGGCTTTGGTGTTGTTATAAGTATTGCTGACACGATGATTATACTACTAATGGAGAAACTGTACTCATAGCTTCAATAGAGTACTTCGAAACACTGCAGGGAAATGCTAATGCGTAAGAAGTAGCCTTTGCTCTCCCTACTACATTCTATGTTTAAGAACTGTAACAGCACATCGGCTTCGTTGAGAAAGTATTGTCAAGCAAAGAAATACCACAGTTTAAATAATAAATACGCTACAACAGTAAACATACAGTTGACAGAGTTACAAGAGTCATGCGCGCTATGTATAAGATTTAACATTGCCGTGAACTTTGCAAAAGTTACTCGCCTTGAATTTTGTGTGGCGTCTTCGAGAACCAGACCGGATTATACAATTGATGACAGGTTTTATATAAGAAGAAAGAGTTCCGCGCAAATATTAACTGCTTTGACACTTTATAAATTCATCACGAACCTAGAACCTTCTGGAATGTTCTGTATTTGCGGACTTTATGCCTTACACATAATAATATAGATCTGGACGTAAAAGTACTTGTTTGGTCACAGGCTTATGACGGTCACAGAAGTGACTTCTCCGAATTTTAACGACTTTCGTGCCAACACGTAGACATCCCCTAAAATTCTATGTTTTATTTTATTATGCTTAATGCCTTACGTCATTGTTTCTCAAAGTGGTCCAGGTGGATATTCAGAAGTTCACGAGAAACTCGACGGGGGTCTACGTTGGTGTGACAATAAAATGGGGGTTCACAATTCGAGATCCAGAAATATTTATCTATTTTCGATACTGAAGAACTAAAATGGCTTGACTTCACTTATCTATGTAGGCTAATATCTAATCTTCACATTTCCTACCGAGTTTTAGGAGTATAGTAGAAATGTGTCAGCAGGGAGTCCACAGAAACCAAGCTAATTTTGAAAATAGTCTATGAGAAAAAAAACTGGATAACTCTGCCTTACGTAAATATGTATGTTATAGAACTAAAAACCAGTTTTATGGTGACTCCCCGGCGAGCAACCACAACTCGCTTTATTGCTGCTGTTTTTTACCCAACATCATAACACTCGATTCGAAATTCTAATTCATTTCGTTGTTATAATGTTCGTATGTATTTTTCTTGGCAATTTGCATTCCATTCCTAGATTATTGGTTCTTTTTTTAAGTAGACTCTACGGTTCCTACAAAAATTTGTCGTCCGTTTAGTAATTTGTATGAAACGACAGCCGCATGACTTTCGCAGGCTAATTTGAAGGAGCATAACATGCTTTTATTTAAAAAAAGGTAAATACGTTTACCACTTATTTAAATTAACAGTTGCATTTATCAAACTGCTAAACCTAAAGGCACATAAACCGTTAATCGCCAATTAATTTTGGACTCTTTATTTACTTTTTTAGTACAACAATAACTACCAGACGCATTTACGTTTCGAACCTTTTTCAGGTCAGGGACAGTCAACCGGTATACATTATATACCTTTAACGACACCATTTTTGGATAATGATAATTTATAAAATTAATTTTAAATTCAAGGTGACTTTTCACCGGCAAAATTTAATTATGTAGAGCTATAGAGAAAGTAATTATGTATATTCATGGCGACCTGATTAGTGCAGAGGCTAAGCAATTGGACTGCTGCGCTAAGGGTTTCGAGTTCGATGCACGGGGCAAAACTTTGTGCGAACTACAGATGTTTGTCCTGAGTCGGGGTGTTTGTGAAACGCACCCACGACCATAGAAGAAATTCTTAGTGTGGGGTGACATTAAAAAAAAACCAAGTAGTTTAAATACGCTTTTCACAAAATTGTCTACCACTGTATAATTTTGTTTGGAAAAAATAAAATAAATAATTTGATTTAATCTTATAAATAGAGCATTTTGCCTATGTTTGCGAACAATGTCCAGGAAGCTGTGAAAATTTCTCCAATTACCAACATCTGTAATAGCAACTACATGGTAGTGTTTGCAAACATAACATTAAGTCGGTAGGTATTCATAATACTCGCATTGAGACGATGATGCAACTTAGTGACCTTCTGTGGTAAAAACAAGTTCAAGGTTAACCGCAAAAAAACTACCACCACATATTTATATCAATATCAAAATTAAATAAAAATTATTAGTAATTATTTTCTCGAAGTAAGTTTAATGTTCCCAACAACTGCATTTGATTGTTTTGCTAACTGATACAGTTTGTTATGTGACAATATTCTTAATTTAATGTTATGTAAGTATAAAAGGAATCCAAAATCGAATGCTTTTGTTTAAGAATTCTAACTTTTTCTTGCACAGCAGGAAATCTTGCAGTATTACATAACGTAAGGGCAAACTTTAAGAACATTTCATATTTCCTAGTTCGTACATTAACTAATACATAATAGTGTTTTTTAAACGAATGTCACTTACACGTTTAATTTGTATATATAAGAACTTGTACCATATTTGGTACCCGAAATGTCTATATATATAATAATACTGTTGGTGTATTCATTCAATAAATAAATAAACATATTATTATGTATGATAACTCTAATTCTTTGGACCATTTAACACGTGATTATGAGTTGGCGTGTGAGTTTGTGTACGAGACTCGTGTTTTGATTACTGAAGATGAGTTTCGTAACAAAATAGAAGTCACGTGATGTTGAACATAAATACTCTCCTTTTAAGATGTATCTGTGCTTTCTATTATAATAGGTACAATTTTGTGCCCATTCAGGCAGCAGGCAGGCAGCTAAAGTATTAAATGGTTTTTTTTTACATTACGTATGCCAGTTTGAGAAGTGACTATAAGTAGACTTAATGAACTAAACAATTTTAATAACTATAATAATTAGCACCCTGTACATACTCTCAAACGCACGTTTTATTTGAAAAAAGTACCTTACCTAACCTACCTTGCAAAACCATGTCTAGTCTTCAATCAGATAGTATCAATTATCTAGATATACCTAATATTCTAGGTTCACATATCATCATCTTATAATTGCGACGCGCAACACCCAAACGTTTGCAAAAACCACATTAAACTAATACGTGTTATCCGCTGTTTTTGCGTTGTAACTGGTTGGATTTGAGTTTCTTATAACCTTCGCGATCGTGATTTAGATTCTTATTTTTTCATTTTAATGTGAAAATACCTGTTTATCCAGTTTAGTTACAGCAAGAACTTCTCCTAACCAGTGAGGGGCGTCGCGATTATAGGTTATGATACGATTAATTAATGTTCTCCATATTTATTAGGTAGACTTACAAAAACTAAATGCCTTATCGAATGTTCCTTTAACCCTAAATAATTTAATACCTACTTTTTCTAAAACGCTTAGGGCTCGCTCTGAATATAGCACGCGCAAAAATGTTATAAGGTGTCGCGGACGTTAACTGCAGAGCTGCGCAGGTTTTTTAGAATTTGTAGGACGGTAAACGAGATAGAGGGATTTGTTTGACGGGCTTGCGCGGTTTTGAATACGGGCCTAACAGCTAACTTCAGAAGGCTCTTAACGCTCTAATAATTTTGGCGAACTATATTACAGGGGCAATCGGTGGATACAATTGGCAAGCTGACGTTAATTGTGACGTTTTAACGGGAAGGCCTTTGTTTAACAGTGGACGTCTTCCGGCTGATGATGATGATATTACAGGGGACTGCAAAATGAGTGCGTACAAAACTTTGTCACTCCCTTCGAAGAATACAGCCGTGATGGGGTAACATGAATCAACTTATGACTTAACATAATACCTATCTAAAGCGAAATTTGTATAGTAACACAACTTCAAGTAGGGAATATTTACAACATTAGTAAATTGTCAAACAGTCATTTATCATAGGATGCATTCCCAAAAAAATTAAGATGAGGTACGGATGAATTACGAGGTTTAACTGGTATGTAACACAAACCAATTTGAATAACAATTTGTGTTTCGAAAAGGAATTCATAATCGCCTTATGGGATGGGGTCGTTCACTCGGCTATCACTTTCGTAAGAAGGCGTCCTTGACCGAGGCTTTAATATTTAGAGGCCTAGAGAGTGGGAGAAAGCCTTTCCAGTTACATAACATCATAAACCCTCAAAGAAAGTTTAGTTTAGTGCATTTCTTCGAATAGTGCAGTTACCTTGAAGAAGACATGTTGGTAAATACAATAGTCCCTTATTATTTTAACTTTATCCCAATTTTTATAAAATCTCATCTATGGCACGTTCGTATAGGTAATAAAGAACACACGTGTGTTAAATATTTTAGACTATTTTAAACGTTTTGAGTCTCGAGATCATTATTAAATCGGGCCATAAAAACTATAAATTTAATTCGACACGATTATTGGGATTTTGTTTTTTTAAATAGACAGGTTTATAAGGTTTAAAACATCGATAGGTACGTATAAAAAGTTTTTTCATATGGTTGTTCCAAAACCTTCATTTCAGTTTTGTTGATACATAAAAGGATTATTAAATTATTTTAATATTATATTTAAAGGATATCTAGCATTATTGCTTATTATATTATAATATTTTATTTCCGTAGGACTCTTCCTATATTATGTTTGTTATCTAATCTTGTACGCTGGATAACTAGACCCCTAGGGGTAGGCTGTAGACTACTATCATTAATATAATATTTGATCCCAATGTATAGATCAATACTAATATTATAAATGTGAAAGTAACTCTGTCTGTCTGTTACGCCTTTACGACTAAACCGCTTGACGGATTTTGATGAAATTTGGCATGTAGAAAGTTTAAGACCCGAGAAAGGACATAGGCTACTTAACGCGGGTTTAAAGGTCGTGATAACATCTAGCCTAAGCATTATTTAAAATTTTTTACCATTACCATTACCTGCAAATATTATAATAAAAAGATTTTATCGGTATAGTGTCGAAGTGTTCCATTAACTTAATTGCTATCCACGCGTAACGTATTATAATACAATAATAGGTAGTGCATCACATCCTATGCGCAAGTAATTCTTCCTCAATTACATAGTCATGCTATAATGCCTAATTGAACACATATGTTACGATTGAATTAATCATTGTCATGGTTAATAGCCATCAACTTGTCCAAGTACCAGAAAGTTTTTGTTCGTATTTGAAATTTTATTTCAACGCACTTTTGTCGGTTTTTAAATTAAATAATAAATAAAAAATGTGTTAATTTACTGTCACTATATAAATACTAATTTCATGTATTATTCAAGCAAATGTGAATAATTATAAATCAAATACATAATACAATGAAAAACTAACCAATACTAAAAAAAAAATACGTTACTTAATTCTTAATTAATAGATAGGTATAAAATCTTTCTAAGACCAAATTCGTTGATGTTTACTTTTTAGTTTGGATTTAAAATAGGTCCTTAACTACTTAGGTAGGTACTCATTTATTTTTATGTTAATCGAGATATACCTACACAAAAACAGAAGGAAAATTTTAGATTAATATGTTATTATGCACATTACATATTCATAGTCTGCGCGTTCGAAAATGTTAATTTTGAAAAAGCAAAATAACCACGAGATATCGTTTTACTTCACATCTACGAGTCGAGTTTCTACACCTATCGTCTGCAAATACGAGGTACAGTAAGGCCCTTAGAGAACTCTTTAAAGGTCAACAGTGTCTACAAACAGGAAATGTCATAATACACATTTAATCACGATAGCCCGTCCTCCCGGTTGATGGCAATAGGCTCGCCCCCTATTACATTGGGACCTAAAAACATAACTGGCAAAATGTGGTGTACTATATGTGCACCTCTGCCTACCCCTTCGGGGAATACAGGCGTAATGTTTTGTTATGTTATGTTTAGCCCGTCCTCAAGACCAAGTTCCAAAAGTTTATATTAATAATGTTCTTACAAATAATTTATTACAGTTTCAGATAGCATCATTATGGTGCGTTTTCATTTGTTTGGTGGAGAGCGCAGTGCTAGACCCGTCACTATATCTGTCCCCGAGTCCACCATTATTGGAAACCAGAGACAGCATCTCAGCGGCAGACCTATGGTCTCAACCTGTAGAGAGCAGAATGGCTCGTGACACGAAGCAGTTACCTCAAGATCTAGGAGAAAGTGAGTTATTTAAGTAGAAAATCAGATATCTGCGTGATACTTATCCTCATTAGAAAATTGATATTATATTGAACAACTCTCAAGGTAGGAGTAAAGGATTTCCCCTGACCTTTTAGAAGAGTTCATCTACCTCTAGAATACCCAAACGCTTGACTTAAATGATAGGTCGCAGGGCCAATGCCCTGGTATGGAACCAATATTTATACCACCCATCGATTGGGTTTATGAGATGTTTATCTTTGTTAATAATATCTTCTTAAACAGTTAAAAGAGCACTCAACTTGTAACTTATCCTATGATCCCGACTAAAGTGTTTGAAAAGGAAATTTAAATGTTTATAAAGTGATTCTAAGCATAAATACGCAAGCAGTCGTAAGGTATTCGGCGATCGAAAACCCTTGCACATCTCACAAAACGTAGGTACACAACTTCATGAGATACCGACCAATATTTACCTGTTTGGTTTGTTATTAAAGGTTGCTCAATAACAATCTAAACATAAAAACGTTTTTACGACTCTACAATACGTAGGTACCTTAACATAAAACTACCTAACAATACCTATTAGCTACGCATTTAAGATTCCGTAGAATTATCAAGATATAGCAATTACAGTTTTTATCAGATGATTTATACTTCTAACGTAGGTAGGTACTTAATAAGTATTAGTCATATGAATACATGCATACGTTAGTGTTTAAAGTCGTAACAAAATGTAGATCCTTCTACTTCAAAAAATACTCGAGAGTTACGATCATAAATTTTGAGAACATGATTTTTATTGTTTATAAACTTAGTATTCATAACTTAGTGTATATTTACGTATGGATATCATCACGACTGTTAACCAAAGGAGTAGACAGTTATTTTAATGCAAACCAACATTTTACATGATATCTTGTATTAAATAATGTCGGTTATTATATTTATTTCCAGTCATTTTAGGTCACATTATGTCTCGTAAAATTTCATGAAACTTCATTTGAACTGACGAACTTTTTTATACTAATCTGATCTGTGGACTACTTTGCCATGAAATTTAATTTACATTATAATACCTAAGTAATATTTATAACTTACACGAGTGGCGGCTTAAAATCATCGTGGTCACAGTGATAAGTTTAATTTAAATAGTGCCATGATCCGTCCAATACTTGAATAATATTAATATAAATATTATTATAACGTAGTAAACTAATGTAAGCAATGTTTAATTCCAGAGCCAATAACAAAAAGGAAACCACAACCAATGGAAAAAGCGAAGTTTTTTTGGCCTTCTCTGCGATCTTCACAGTACAGCGTAGGCACAGGTAACATTCAGGTGCCTATGACATTTAGCCTATCAGGGTTATATGGAAAATACTCCCCTGGGGCTGGTGGAACAGGGATGATTGGAAGCTCCTATGGGACCGTCTCGGAAATTGGAGGTACGCCCGTGTCGGCTCTAGCTGGCAGCGGCTATGGGAAATACAGGACGTATGCTGGTCTACGAGTGTATGGTGGAGAGAATGGGCCAGCGTGGAGTGGCTGGGGCAATGGCAAATGGGGAAATTACGGAAAAGGATAACTTTAGCAAAGATTTTAAATGGCATTAAAGTCCTAAAATTAAATTACATCACGGTCTATCAAACCTCTTTCAATGATAACGATATTTAAATATATTTCTCAGTACTAATAAGTTTTTTATTTTTAATATCTTAGCATCCTTGTAGAAAAAGTACCTATTTTCGAAATCTGAAGATTGATACCATCTGTAACAAACTAACGACCACTTTAACATCATCCCAAAATCTATTTTCCTATATACCCATTGAGGTACTACAAGCTAAAGTTAGCTACATAGATAAGTACTCATAGGCAATATTCAAGTTGTACATGCGTGGGAGGTGTTTCTCATTTTATAAATACCTAAATAATTAAGCTTCATCGATGTGTTCACAAAAGGCAGATGATGTCAGTTAAAACATGATGTATTCTTTGATACTTAAGTGGGGACAAGGAAAACCCAATCATGACATGTGTATACATACAATGCAATCCTAAGTAATTACAGGGTAGGTAGATAAATAAGCAGGTACTTCACCAGTTCTGAATAGGTACCTAACTACATATATTTGCAGGGAGTAGTAGTATCTATGTGTGTGCTCGGTTTTTGTATGGCTACCCGTAATAGCTAATGTCCGCATTGTAGTCAATTTTTCAATTGTTGCAATGAAAAGCCATCACAGGAATTTCACTCCGTCTGACAGGCACATGTCAACTATAATGATCGAGTTTCCTGTGCAGGCCCGGTTAATATGCACCGTTCTGATGCAAAAAGTTACTTCCATACGATGGTGGGCGCCGTGATACTCGTCACGCTACTGCCGGCTTTAGTTGCGTGCGCCGGAGACGGAAACATTCGTCTACTCGAAGATGAAGTAGCAGTCGCTTTGAAAGCTTGCTCGATTCCAGATACAACTAGTACTACAAAAGAACCCGTGGCCAAAGACCGCCAACGCCGTTCTGATGATTCATTTGAAAAATTTCGTATTGACGGCGGTGCGAAACAAGGGAATCTATACCACCACGAAAAACGCAATACTAACGACAGTGGCAACCAGATACAAGTTGTTAACGATACGGACTATGACTACGAAGCTACTGGGAGTACGGGAGATGAGTTGTTAACTTTCACAACAACTGGCGATAATAATATCGACACCAACACTAATGTTAGAACTAGAAGAAGTGAACCGTTACTAAATAAGCCCGATTTAGATCAGGTATGTATACAAGAGGTCGCAAACCGGGATCCTGGATACCGTAATATCGGGTAAAAATCTCCAAGATACCGAATAAATACCGGAATTTTCGGTATTTTTGAAATAGGGTTCCGAAAATACCGCAGGTACCTATAACCTGTTGAATTGAACTTGAGGTAGGCGAAAAATAAAAGATGATGAGATTAGGGGAAAATATCTCTTCCATGTTATATATCAGCTCATACCTAAGGAGCAACCGAATGTCTATCACCTACTTACACAAAGATTAAATTAATTATTGTTTTCAGTGCCTGAGTCAATGTGTGTTCGCAAATTTGCAAGTGGTGAGTAGCCTGTCAATGTTTACGTACATTACTTGCTAATTGTAGAGACGGTTAGTTACCTATTAGTGGCAGGTTCTTAATAGTATGAATCATGTCACCTAGGTGGACGCCCGAGGGATTCCCCGCGAGGCGGAGTTGTGGGATAAAATCCAGTCAGCTGTGACATCGCAACAATCTCGCTCTGCCCTGCATGATCAGATACGCGCGTGTTTTCAAGAGTTACAGTCAGGTACTTACGTACTACCTAAGGATGTCTGTAAGAGATAGGGAGTGCGATGAGACCGCCAATTGTGCCTTATACTGTAATTATGTTTATTTCTATCTATCTTCCCATATTTGTATGCGGACTCTAATTCTCACTAATAATATTTTGTTCTATCTACAAAACACAATCTGTCCAATATATTAGATATAGTATATATAACTAAATATCATTGACGTATTGCACTGCACGACGCACGTACCTAGGAAGTTACATTCAATAAAGTAAATGAAAACAAATGTTGATTTTTTGTTTACTGTCAATGGTGTTTTCAGAGGCTGAAGACAACGGCTGCTCTTATTCCAACAAGCTGGAACGTTGCTTGATGCTTCGATTTTCTGATCGGAAAGTAGATGGCAAGGGAAATACTACGAAACCACCACCTGCTGCGTAGTGCTGTAGACGGTAATATACTTTATAATATACGTAATGTAAGCTATAGACTATAGACTTTGGCCGGGCTGAAGTTTACAGGGATGGCTGCGCAGTAGCATTTTTAAGTATAATAAAACAAGGGGGAATGTTACGGAATGCAGTATTGTCATATGCGCAGAACTTCGTTTATGCCTAACTTCAAGTCGGCCAAGAACTGTCGGCCTTACTTTATTCTGAAATTAAATTTTATTCTGTCGTTGTGTCATGTATGTAGTTAATGTAATTCATGTTTTCGACTTTGCAGGTAAGAAAATTCTTCTAATAATGGACCTTAATTTATAGTATTTAATTTTAGGTGTGGTAGATAATAAAGCAAATCAGAACAAATCTAACAATTATTTATTGTTTTATTATAATAATATTGTGGAAAACAACTGTCTGTAGATGTGGGGAACTATTGGTGCTGTTCCCTTTTGCTAAGATCCATGTATTCAGTGTTATACCGCCAGGTCTCACTCACACCTCGTAATTCCGAGAAGTTTCTAGAACCCACAGAAAGTGAATTCACCTCCTTCGTATCTGAAAGATAAACCAGAATTCTTTTGAAATAACATTAGATACACAGTTTAGAAACAACTAATTTTGTTAATGAATGTGTGTGATGTGAGATAGGTCGGTACTTACTTATTAGGTACATTTTAATTGACCGATACATACAAATGAAGTAGGTATAAATATAAGGTATAAGACTATATAGTTACCAAACAATAGTCACAAATAGAGCACGACTGGATATCCGGGGTACGAAAACGGCTGCGGATAAAACAAGACAGGGTCATTTAAACTCATGTTCTTCAGCTGATGTGGGAGAATTTGCTTAGGTAGCGGTGGTAGGTCCTTAATCCTATGATTTCCAGGTGAAGACTGGAATAATAACAAAAAATACATAGCCTTAGAATAATCAAAGGACAAATCTTTTAGCATTTTGGTATAAATGCCTACCAAATTGTTTGACACTTAATTGTATCTAATTAATTGTAAATATCACTTCTCAGTCGCAACTAACAAAAGCAATAATACTGTAGGTACAATTTTAATTAAACTAATTATACAAGATGCAACATATTATAATAATTCTAGCGTTTTATTCAAAGCTTACCTAGACTAGACGGGATTTGAATCCTTCTTGACTACGAATACAAGTAACGCCATCTGTTACGTTCAAATTTAAATATAACTAAGGATTTCTAGGGTTGTACGTACAATTAATTACGTTAATAGTTTCAACACCTCACTAAAGATAAATTTATTTATTTATTTAAGGTCTTCCCACAGCTTATGCGTACAAATTTCTATATGAATAAATAAATAACAAGATAAAGTAATCAAGTGACTTAAAATGCCGTCACCCATTATGGTTATAAAATTTGTTAATTATTATGTAGATTAACTACGCGAAAAAACACCGACTAGTGCTATAAACACAGACTATATTTATTGAGCTTATTTACACAAACATATAACTTATAATATTATTATGAGTAATCAAAATATGCATTAAAAAAACCAGGTTTGTTTATTTTGGTAGTGCCTTTATTGACAAAATAAAGCAATATTATCAGCATAATATTATATAACTGTTGCAAAAATAAGTACTACTTAAATTGGTTACTTACACTAATCAAGAAAAACCAATTAGCAACATAAATAAATAATATTTTGAACTTCTTGAACACAATCATTATGAAGGGTTACCATTAACTTTAATACTTAGGTATACAGTCTTAATTATTATTTTTATGTTGGCAATTAAGTGTTCAATTACGAATTTTATAGTCCTTCAATAATCAACTAATAAATGCTTTTATATTTATTAATGTACTGCAGGTGCTAACATTGAGAGATTCAGAGTATTCAGTACGAGAGGACGCTGATGTGCGCAAACCCTGGCCTGCGCTTGAATGTGCTTTGTCCATCTGCATACATGAATTAGTGATTCATGATCCGTGACGGACAGACGTTCCTGAAAACAGTTTTAATTAATATTTAATGTTGTTTTATTATGTAATGTTACTCTTTTCTTATCATTAGGTTAATTAATGGTCATTGTGTAGAAGTTTGCCAGTCTAGAAGGATGACATACAGGGTAGGCTTGAGCAGGACACACTTAGACTATCACTAAGTTTGTCAATTATTCTGTAATATCATGTCATCAAGTTCTTTCCCATGTGATTTGTACAAAAGTATGCAAAATACTAACTGGTTATGGTTAATAATATAAATTCCTATTTGACAAAATTGCACTACTCAAATATGAGCCTTAAAAAATAATAATACTTACAATCAGTGGGTATAGCACATAATATGCTGCAATATCTGTCACATTTAATCTATGTCCAGTCAAATATGAGGTCTTTTCTAATGCCTTGTTGATGCCCTGAAAACAGAAAATCGTAATTACATCTTTGGTATTTTTACCCCATCATTTTATATATAATTTATTTTATTTTATTTCATAAATTATAATGATTTATTTACAAGGTTATTTACACTCTTTAAAAATAAATATATACAAAATAAAAAATTTAAACTAAAAATCATGCATCAAAGTATTCCTCCTCATCGCTGTTGACTGGTAATTAATTGTGGCAATATAAGGGAGAGGCCTTTGTTCAACAGTGGATGTTTACTGGCTGTTGATGATGATGATATCTATCATGCATTTAAATAATCTCAAAAAGAGACATACTTTGAACACAAGCCTCCACACTAGGATTCTATCTTGTGGAGGCTAGTCTCTTGTGTTATTGTAATAAAGTTATAATGCCTGTGTCATTATGAAAGCAATGGTGCTGGTATAATTTTTACAGTCATATCCCAAAGCGCTTTTTTAAAGCAATGCATTTTTGGCTAAAAAGCATAATTTTGTAATATTATGAAATAAAATTACCTGTAAAAAGCCTTTGGCGAATGTAGGACTACCTGCTGCCTGGTTGGCATACATTGCAATGTGTTCAAGCCACTGGTAACTGAGTAGCATCTGTTCTTGGCTCAGTTTCACGCCGCTAACTGCAGCTAACTTTAATACTATACTAGCAAATCCTTCAATGTTTTGCTTGTCTAAGACTGTAGTGAGAACCTAAAATAAGTAACGAATGCATTATTACAAAACCTAAAGGTACGGCACATATCGTTTTATTCATTATTTTTAAATAATGATAATAATAAGTCACCTTATCAGTATTATAACATACGGTGCCAACCGGTGTGTTATAATATCTACCAATTAGTTTGATTACTTCTATATTGCAGGCGTCCATTGTTTAGTTTTGTATTTAAAGTTTACAACTCGACCAATTAACAAAAAAAGAAGTTCCAGCAACGTTTTCAAAAGAATATTCGCCTCGGTTCAGGTAACAGGTTATGTGAATCAAGTTTGACAGCTGACAGAAAACAAGCCATACAAGCATGACAGGTCAGCTATGACGTCACTAGAACAACATTCTAAAAGTGAATACGCAATAGCAGTAACAGCTGGCTAACAGTATATTATTATTTATTTATATCTATATCGTTTTATTTTAGAAATTGTTACATTGAAAAATATTGATTGAAATATTTATTATGGCTTTTGTATACAATATAAGAAATATATTAATTTTTATTGACATCTCCTTAAACCATGTATTTTAATGTAAGCAACATTAGCAATAAGCTAATCAGCCATTGAAATAGTTGTTGATATTGAGTTTGATTATTCGATCTTCTTTCATTGTGTTGGAATTTTGTTGATAAAGACTAACGTTATAGATATAACACAGCGAATCCTAATAGCGGGAAGAATTACTGTGCATCGTTTATGAAAAATATAAGAGCGAAAATGTTATCTTAAAGTAGGTACAGATAAAATGAACCTAAGCAATTCAATGTAATTCAAATAATTTACTTGGTTACCGAAGTTTTTTATTCGCCTTCATGTTGACTTTATGCCACAATTATTTTCGTGTTACTAACAACAATAAAAACAGTAAAGATGTGGTCCAACGCTTCAACAAGAGAAAGTTTGCGTTCGGCGTTTTTATCCTGTTATTGGTTGTTGTATTATGGGTGGTATCCTCTGAGATGACAAAAGTAAGTAATCAAATCCTTTATTAACCTCTTCACAATGTTAATCTACAGAAAACTGGCACAAATTCGTAATACTTGTGTTGTTTTTGTTTACAGTACTTGTACATAGAGAAACATATAGAGAGACCATTTTTAGTTACATATGTAAGGAGTTCACTGCTGTTTATTTACCTGTTAGTACTATGTTTCACACCTCCAACGAGGGATCCTTGTCAACCTGCTGACTACACTGTGAGTTTATTATAATAACAAACTAACCTGTTGTGTAAATTAGTTTCATGTGTAAGCGTTAATTTAAGAAGGATGTTATCAACACCTGATAAGGAATTCAATTTGGTTTAAGTTAAATCTTAATAAGTAATAATAATATTACATTTATTATATAATAATGTTGTGATCGGCAGAAACGAAGTAAGACCTAAAAACAGCAATAGGTGAAGTCAGGATGTGAATAATGTAGTTTTCCTTATAAAATAAGGAAATGACTGTTTCCTGCTAAATATTAATTTACTTTAGTTGGAAAATTAAAATGTAGAGCAGTACATAAGAGAAAAGCATGAAAATCTTGCACACAGCTAAAACAAATATGTGTCAAAAATAGATAAGATAAGGATTTAATATTAGAGGCATTTATAGCAGTTTTGGCATCACAAGTGATTACCTATAATATATATTCAGATCATACAGCCTTGTTTTTACTTTAGTTTGGAACATCAGAACGGCCAGGACAAGGTGGTGCCTGTGTCAATAATATTTAGGATATAAACATTTGTTTAATATTAGAGCATATTTACTATAATGATTTATAAGAATCATGTTTAAAGTAACTAAAGTATTCGAATTTGTTATAATTTTCAGCAATTATTAGAAGCTACTGCAGAAACAGATGATGAAAACTATTTTAATGAATCCACAAGCAGTCTAGTGAGTATTAGATATAAATATCTGTTTTATTACATCTTGTATGATAATGCTTACAAACAAATATATTAGAATAAAACAAAATTATGTATATTTTGTACAGAATTATGTTCGACGACCTGATTAGCGCAGTGGCTAAGCGATTGGACTGCTGCGCTAAGGGTCGCGGGTTCGATTCCCGCACGGGGCAAAACTTTGTGCGAACCACAGATGTTTGTCCCGAGTCTGGGTGTTAGTGTATGTGATATTTCATGTTTGTGAAACGCACCCACGACACAGGAGAAAATCCTAGTGTGGGGCGACGTTTTTTTAAAAACAAAAAAAAAAAAATGTTCATAATTTTACTATGAAATTACATACATGAGAATTTATTTTTCTAAACAAGAGTTAATAATTTATCATACATAATTATAATTTGTGGAAACCCAATGTGTTGATAATAAATAATATCTAATATATATCCAGGAAGGAAAATAATAATAATAAGGTAGATAATACTGTAAAATACTTTGAGTGATGCCTTTCATTTAATTTTATTAGGGAGACTCCACCTTTGTTCCTGTGCGAGCTGGGGAGACTACAGACAGTGATGATGCTGCACCAAGAGCTGTCCGCTTCAACAAAGTCGCTGAGGTAACTATATTTACCACAACTTTGAATAAATGATTTCAATGCTGAAAAGAACCTGCAGTATGTAAACAGGTCTTACCAATATTATATTTACATAACTATATTCCTGTGTATGTTTGCTATGCCTCACAGTGATATCTGAAACTAAATAAATTTCCAATAGAGATGACAAAAATTCTGTTTATAAAGACTACTTTTTATCACAGAACATTATTGTTAAAATAGGGTAGGTAACTTGTATGATATAAAATGAATCAATATTCGTTTTTTTTTTTGTCTTGCTCAGGTTGTTTCTGACTGCTGAGCAAAGGCCTCTCCCCAGACTTTAAAATATTAGTTTACTAATACATTATAATAAAGTCCACATGCGTACACACATAACTTGTGAAAGGGAAGCAGAATATGTCACCAGATTCTAATGTTATTAGGTCCGCGTTATGTCAGCGGCGATGGCCAGCGAGGCGTTGCTGGCGCGTCTGTCGTGGGCGGCGTCGGTTCGCGCCACTGAGCATGCGCAACGCCGCGCCGCCGCCGCAGCGACTAGGCGACATCTCAGGCTTGCACTACTGTTCTGTGTACCGGTGAGTCATTTAACTTCCTCTGTGAAACTGAACTGATTCAGAATCATCGTTGAATTGGATCGTTACATAAATGCAACCTTATTTCCAAATTTAATCACATTGTTATCAAACAGATATTTTCCCGTCTGAATCCATGTCTATTCAAATATTAAATGCAAACGAGGGGCCTGTTAGGCTACTGTGCAGAGCAACTTTATTGCCTATTCTGGGTTGTTTTGTAACTTAACTTGTCTGGTTGTTTTTGTATTTATGTACTTATCGAAAACTTAAATGATCGGAACAGGAGATTAAATAAAAGTATAATGAACCCATTGACCTTTAAATAAATGAAAGCACAGTATAACTGGTATTACAAAATATTTTGCATTCATATATCAGAGCTCAATGACATTGTTCAGTGAACCCACTTCCTTCTCTCTCGATTGGTTGAATCACTTCTGCATACTGATAAATACCTCATAAATTGACGAAATGTTGAAGAACCATACCACAAAAATTCAAATCCAAGCCTAGGGTGGGTTTATTATGGATACTAAATAAAGGTATACAGTATGTTAACTTATTGCCTTGTTCCAGTGGTTCATATCGAACTACCTGTACCGGCTAAGCCTCCTGCACACGACCTCGGGCTCGGCCACGATATACACGTCGACGGCGGGCGCGTTTGCGCTCTCGCTCGGCGCTATATTTGCGCAAGTACCCAACGATCGGTTCACCCTATCTAAATGTATCGCTGTATTACTCACCGCAGCTGGACTGGTAAGTGCCTCAGTTGTTATGTATACTCAACAATATATGTATTATAATATGTTATCTACACAAATAAATACAACTCCGGAAGTTCTTATTATCCTGAACCAGAATTCTATATCGAATTTTCGGGTTTCCCATTGACCAGTATTATTTTACTTCAAATTTTGTTATTGTAGTTGCTCAATAAAGTCTTTCTGAACTTCCATAGAAAGTTATTTTTGTTCGATATGTTAGTATTTTTATTCTGAAAACAAATCATTGATCCTAAGTTATTTTGCAGGTGGTATTGGGTATCTCAGAGAGTCACCAAACCAACTGGATAGCTGTGTTGTCCGCTTTAGGCTCTGCTTTATGCTATGCAGTACATCTTCTGCTATTCAGACAAGCGTTAAGAAATGGTGATGATATCAACTCTTCTCTTCTTGTCGGTGAGTAATATAGGCATCCTTATAACTCAACCCTGAATTTATTCATACTTAAGTATTAAGTATGGTAAATGTATTTTATATACACAATTAAATACATTATTTTATCAATGGTAGAGAGTGTGATAGTTTAGACTTGGTAATTCCTTATTTAGTAGGGAAGCTGACAGGATCAACTCGGTTGTAAATAACACATCAAAAAGCCATGTTGTCAGCCCGCAATTGAGTCATCCTGCAGAAAAGTGTATAATATATTAAATATAAGAACATTGAACATTAATATGTACTTATCAAAAAATATTTTAATTTTACTGACAATAAATTGTAACCAAAATGCCAATACGAGAAAATTCCTAAAGAAGTAAAAAAATCGATTCGCCGATTGTTTGGAACTGGGAGGAATTTTAAGAATACATAGTAACATGCCCCCTCCCCCCTCTGTCAGGGCTGGTGGGCTGCGCGTGCGGCTGCCTCACGTGGGTGGCGGGCGGCGTGCTGGCGGCCACGGGCGTGGAGCGCGCGGAGCTGCCCGCGCCGCGCCTGTGGAGCTGGCTGCTGCTGGACGCCGCGCTCGGCCCGCTGCTCATCGACTCGCTGTGGCTCTGGTAACTTATGCTCTAATACATAGGCCACGGTGGAAATATTTAAAACATAACTTCACGCCTGTATTCCCCGAAGGGGTAGGCAGAGGTGCACGTATAGTACACCCACATTTCGCCAGTTATGTTTTTAGGTCCCAATGTAATAGGGGGCGAGCCTATTGCCATCTATAAATATTTAGTTTTGTATTAAATGAACACATTACTTAACTTCATATTTTGTAGAACTTAGTGTTCTTTGTTAATATCTTGTTTGGTGACCCACTATTTTGCAAGGGTTTCCCCGTTATTCTTCGACAAATTCTTGATTTTAAGGGAAAAAATTGTCATGAATTGAATCTCCAGAAACATCTCGTGTCGTTACCCAGGGGCAGGTCACTGACGTCCCCGCAGGCGGCGACGGGCGTGCTGGCGCTGGCCGTGCCGCTGTCGCTGTGCGCGGAGGCGTGGCGCGGCGGGGCGGCGGGCGGGGGCGGGGCCGGGGGAGGGGGGGGAGCGTGGCGCGCGCTGGCCGCGGCGCTGGCCGGCGCGGGCTGGGCCGCCGCCGCCGCTCACCTGCCGCGGGACGCCGCGCTGCTGTCCTGCCTCACCGACCGCCTCAGGGCTGCTGAGGGCTTTACGTCAGTATTACATTTTAATTTGTTTTTGTCGAGCCGCGGTATTGCGGTGGATAATCGTTTTGAAAATACAAGCACTACAGGCTGCTTGTATTTTCTGTAGTATCTATGTTTATTTTCACTCTTGTTCAATGTAATAATTATGTCCTTTTGAAATCTGATATTGGATTTAGTTAAGATAACTGCGTGAGCGAAATACAGTCAGAAATTACTTACCTGTGTCGGAAATATCCAATATAGGAAAGTAATAATTGAATTCTTATCGTACTATCATTAACAACCAATACGTATTATCAAAAACAAATAAATCATTTTAATTCCGCGTTATCGTGTAGGGTGATAAGAAACCTTCCCGACTTGGACGAACAGTCGGAGGCGCTGATGTCGTCCGAGGAGCCTACGTAGCGCTACACTGCACACGACTCTTGCTACGAGAGGTACCACTTCAAAGTCTGAGCTGCTCCGGGGATCACCTTCACTGTCCTGGCTGTGCGTGACCCGCGCTTCGACTAGACCTAAATCGAGTCGAGGTCGACACTCGTGACTTCATTCATTCCGTATGGCAACTATTTATTATTTAATTAGGACACATCACATCTTATGATACGCCTTGCCCCACGGCTGAATGACTTGTGTGATTTAGATCAATTATATATTTTCGATTGTAGAGCTTGATTACCGTACATAGTAGAATTTCAAGTAATTATGCCAGTTGTTTTTATTTTAGCGGCGAAGAACTCTCACGTAGTATTTTGGTACTGCATATGAATTGATTCTTGAGTATTTGTATGTGAAGCTAGTCGGGTGAAAACTTATATAATAAATATGCACCCTGAAGTATTTGTGTGGACACACCTTATTTCGCCTAGTCTAATTTACATTAATATTAATTAAAACTAGTAAACTATTAGGTGTGTTAACCGTTAACTTTTGTAAAATTACTTTATTTATAACTATCCTAAATTTGAACATAACGTGTGAAAAGTTAAGAAATATATTATTATGAATATGTAATAAATGTATAAAAGATCTTGAACTTAAATTTATACAAAAGACATTGTAAATTGTATATTAAAAATAACAGTAGCTATGTGTGATTAAAATCTATACTTACATCTAGAAAATATATACTGTTATAAGTATACTTAACTATAACTATCAGACAAAAGTCCTAATCATCTGTACCTAATGAGTCCATATTATTCCTATAAAATAACTAAAATAAGGGATGTTTTATTTATTCACTAGCTGTGCCTTTGATCTCTACATTCATTAGGGGTAAATCAATTAAGGGCTTGTTACACCGAAATATTTGTTTCAAAGTCTTGTATGTTAAAGTGTGTATAGTACTTAATTGACATTGGTCTGTAGCTTATATCATGATAATTATGTATATTTGCATTTATATGACGATCAAATTTTTCATTGGAATTAATAATTAATATATCATTGTTGTTAGTGTTTTTGCTGTTAAAGCCAGATATTGTATAGTGGTTTTGTCTTTTATTCTGAAATGTTGTCTTGTATTTTCCTTACTTATAATTAATATTTTCAATTTGATTAAAACAACTAATATCTATTTAATTTCTTAGCAGAATATAAACCTATTTTTTGTAAGTTTCATTATGATTATTACTGTATATTTGTTATGTGGACTATGTACATAGATGACACTAACTGCTGTATCTTATTATATACACTATTTACCTGTTGTATATTGTGTTCTGATTATAATTGACACAGTATTATGTAAGTGAATTATTTTGTGTTATGAAAGTAGTAGCAATAGATTTTATATACATATTACTATGTGTTTTATTTATCTATAACATATGCATGTCGGTCTCGATTACCTACAAGCTTACTTTGTTTTACCCTGTCAGTGCTCCTTCCTATAAGTTGCTTATGACGGTGACTTTACTTAGTTTTGCTTTCGATAATCTCCTAGACGATTTAACCAACAGTCTATATTTAATCTCAACCGCATAACCAACGCCTGGCTTGTTGGCAAAACACGACTGTTGAGCATGTAGTCCTGGGTTAGATTACCGGGATGGGCAAAAGTGTAATAAAAAAATTCTATCAGGTAATTCTCTGTAGCAATATGGACTGTGGATTTATACCTTTGGGAAATACTGGCGTGATGTATGCTATTTCTCCAATCCTACTCCTAAGAAGTATAGCCGATAAATCAACAAACTAGTTACCTAGCTATATTATTTGTTAAATTTTCCATAAAAGCCATCTAAATCCGAGTATTTTGTTCTACAAATTAATGAGTCGATGAAGAATGTAAATAACTTGGTAAAGTGTATAAAAATAATGTCTCATCACTATTAAAATTCTTATTTTTCTATATTGTCTGTGCTTCCTTCACACATTATAATCTGTCGAATATGACGTCTGTCACTAACTCACAAATGTCATTAGAATTTGGCGTGACATAACCTCACTTTTTGTAGCTAATCAAAATAATGCGTGAGTTATTGTAAGAACTCCTCTTAAAATTATAATAGCTTAAAAAAAGCAATCATGGTATCAGCAACCCGGTTGTTTGTGGGTAATCTACCAGACAACACTGAAGACAAAGACATACTCTCAGCATTCTCTATTTTTGGTGAAATAACAAACTTGGATCTAAAAGTTAAAACTGGAGCTGCAAGTAATGAAAATAAAAAGTTCGCATTTGTATCACTTTCTGCTCCTAACGTAGATGTGGAATCATGTAAGTATAATATGGTGTGTAGGGATGCCCAACGCCAACATATCCACAGTTCTGTTGAGAACGGAGATCCAGCTAAAGTCTGGAAATTTCTTAGATCAATGGGAATCTCAAAATCACGCCAAGACACAATTCCTCACAATTTGGACATTAACTCTCTTAATCAACATTTCTCTGCTTCGCCTAGTTTCGATAAGTCTATCAAGCTAGGTACTATTAATTTTCTCTCTAACTTACCGGTTCCCGATCATTCCTCGTTTGTCTTTAATCATTTATCCGATTGTGATGTTAAGAAGAGCATTTTATCAGTTTCTTCTAACGCCGTTGGTAGCGACAGTGTCAGCCGAAATATGATCCTTCCCATCCTTGATGAAATCCTACCCATTATAAGTCATATCCTGAACCACTCTATTTCCTGCGGTATATTTCCTCATTCTTGGAAAGACGCTGTGATTACTCCTTTACCTAAAAAACCTAATCCTGCATCTTTCTCCGAATATCGCCCGATCTCAATACTGCCATTCCTATCTAAAGTCCTGGAACGCCTTGTCCACAACCAATTAAGCTCTTTCCTCTACAAAAATAAACTCCTTAGTCCCTTCCAATCCGGTTTCCGCCCTGGTCATAGTAGTGTCACAGCTCTGGTGAATATTACAGATGACATCAGGCTCGGCATGGAAAATGGCAAGTTAACGGTTCTTGCATTGCTAGATTTTAGCAATGCTTTTAATACTGTTGACTTCGACATCCTTCTTAGCATATTGCGCTCTCTTAACATATCTCCAACGGTAATTGATTGGTTTCATAGTTACCTGTTTGGCCGCCGGCAGCGTATCCGTATTGAGGACACCTTTTCCTCATGGTGTAACACGTCTGCCGGTGTACCACAGGGTGGCGTTTTATCCCCATTACTTTTCGCAATTTTCATTAATTCAATCTCCAACTCCCTTATTTCTTCCTACCACCTTTATGCAGATGACTTACAGGTTTACGCGCAAGCGCCATTAGAGGAGCTGTCTGAAGCTGTGGTTCAGATTAACAGAGACTTGTCTGAAATTTCTAGTTGGAGCAAGTATCACGGACTCGTGGTCAACCCTTTGAAGACCCAAGTCATTGTTGTGGGTAGCTCTAGAATGGTCTCGAAAATTGACTGGTTCACATTACCACAGGTTTTGTTTGACGGCAACCATATACCTTTTAGTGATAACGTTAAAAACTTGGGAATATACCTAGACCAAAATCTGTCATGGTCTGCGCAATTAAAGGAAACCAGTCGTCGGATGTTTGCGTCTGCAGGATCTTTGAGGCGACTGCGTAACTTTCTTCCAACAGCCACTAAAATTGCGCTTGCACAATCTCTTCTTCTTCCTATTCTTGACTATGCCGATGCCAGCTACCTTGATCTTAACGAGGACCAATTTGATAAGCTTGAGCGACTTCAAAATGTTTGTATAAGATTCATATTTGGCTTGCGCAAATATGATCATGTATCTGAATTTCGTACTAAGCTCAAGTGGCTTCCAATTCGCCTTCGACGGAATGCTCATATCCTCTCACTTCTCTACACTATTCTGTTCCATCCTTTTACTCCTTCTTATCTTAAGGAACGGTTCGAGTTCATCTGTGATACTCATTCATTGTCCCTTAGATCATCGGAAAACTTAAAGCTGAAAATTGCAGTGCATTCCACTAGATTTTTTGATCACTCCTTTACTATCCAGGCTGCCCGCTTGTGGAATGCGCTGCCGCTCTCTGTCAGACGTGCACAATCGCTTCCTATATTCAAAAAAATGGTGAAGGAGCATTTCTTGGCACAAAATTAGTTAGAATTTATTGTATGTGTATTTGTGTGTATATTATGTAGTTACTTGTTTTCATATTTAATGTTTAATTTGATCTATTGTGTATTTGATCTATTGTATTATGTACACCGCCATCTGCCCGTTATCTCTTCTAACCAGATCTCCATTAATTGGTTGTCTGGAAGAAATTGCTCTTAGCAATAAGACCGCCACTTGCACTGTTGTTTTAGTTTTAAGGTTTTTCTGTATTATTGATTTTCTGGTGTGCAATAAAGAATATTCTATCTATCTATCTATCTATCTATATAATTATACTTCATCAATTTTACGAAGAATTCGGAACTTTCATGTGGAACACATCTGTTTTTATAGTGTTGCTGTAAAGGTTGGGAGTATAGTAAAGGCTAACTTTACTCTTCAACATTTTTAAGATATAATACAATTAGTGGAGGTATAAACTACCTAATAATGATGGCTCATTTCAAGTCATACCCTATATTTGTATGATTCCTGTATTGAAAGCAGCTTGGATACTAAGCATTGCTATGTATGTTTTAGGCATCAAACATTTCTCCAATCAAGATTTTCTTGGCAACAGACTGTATGTCACAAGAGCGAGGGAGAGCTTTTTGGAAAGATTACAGAGAGAGAGAGATCTGGCACAAAAGAAAGATTTGGAAAAAAATAAGGTAATCATATTCAACCTCTCAAAAACTAAATAGATTCAACATTTTATGTATATGTTGCTTTAATGTAACATCACCCTTAACCCCATGTGCACAGTGATAAAACTCCTGTGCTCTAGGTAATTTACTTATACCCATTCTTGGTAAAAATGTGTTATCACACATTTCTACTACAGTTTAAAAAGAATTTGTTGACTGAAGCTGAGATAACATTGAACTTAATTCTTTACAGTTTGTGCCGGACAACTTGCCTAAGAAGACACCTGTGTTAAAACTGAATGAGAAATTAAATCCAAGGAAGAGGAAAATAGAGAATCCAAGTGAAGTTAGCAATAAAATAAGAAAACATCTAAAAGATGATAAAATACATCACAGTGCGCCTACTAATGCTGGTGATTCAGTTAATAATACAAATATAGTTGTTGTTACTGAAACTGATAAAAAGAAACATGAAGCTGAAAGAAAAAGGTTGGAATCCATGAAAAGGAAAAGACAAGACTTCAAGGAAAAACAAATGATTATTAAAACAGGCTTAACTGGAGTTGTAAGTATTATTATTGAGATTTTTATTCTGTCTTCCTCACACAAACATTTGGCTTTGGGCAAAATTGTTAAACACTTGGCCTACCATTAAAGTTCTAGGTGTAAAATATTGTTTATTGCTATGGAGGAAACTGACATCCTTATATTTTTTTTTTAATAAGCATGCAATATATCCCACTGCTGGGTAAAGGCCTCCCCTTTATTCACCCCATCCTTATATAGGCTTAGGCTCTAATATCCAAAAATATGCCTTCTATTATTTTTAACTTTATAGCTGTATTATAGACTAACCAAGCAATATTGTAAAAAAAAATCAGTGTGAACCTATTTCAGCACTATTATACTGATTGATTGATGACTGCCTAATCGGTCTAGTGGTCGCTAAGTGCGACTGCTGAGCATGACATCCCGGGTCGGGCAAAGTGTTACTGGGTTTTTCATTTGGTAATTCTCAGTAGCAGCACAGAGTCTGGATTTGTGTCTGGTGAATTGCAATAAGCTTGCTCCTTATTACATTGGGACCTAAAACCATAACTGGTGAAATATGGTTGTACCATATGTGCACCTCTACCTACCCCTTCGGGGAATACAGGCGTGATGTTATGTATGTAATTCTTTATTTGGTTTTAGGATAAAGTCCAAAATAAAAAGCTAATATTTTCGGACAATGAAGATAGCTCACCTAAACAAATAAAAGTAAATAATAAAAATAGACAAGATAACAACAAAAACCTTTTTGATGATGGTGGTGATGATTCAGATGATGACCTGGATTTCAAAGTGAAAAGTCAATATGAAGGAAAGAAAGGGCAAAAGGTAATAAAGATGCTGTTCTTTATAAGTATTTTTTATACTCTGTAGTGTAGCATAATGTGATTTATATGTATTAGGTTTTAGATTTGCAATCAAGATACAAATCTGATAAACGTTTCACCTTAGATGAAAGATTCATTGAGGATGAAGAACAAGAAGAAAATGAAGAACAAGTTGAGATAGGAACAGCAGATGAAAAGGCTAAACAAATGGATATACTACAAGATGTGCTTGGAGTTACTATAAGGCAAAGATTTACAGAATCTGACAATAAAAAGACTAAGTAAGTAGACCTGAAATTATATCAATTCCTCCTTTACATAATAAAGATTCGGAGGTAAATCATAGAATGATTTATGGTATAATAAAGAAAAAGGTGTTAGTAAATTTATGAATCACCAGTTATCACACTAAGATTATATTACATGCTCATATTAGAAACAGAAAAAATAACTATTCTCGTTAATTTTCAGACCAAAACTAGGAATGCTCCGGTTTGATCCATTGCAACCGGATCACGCCAAATTCTTGGCGCCAGTTGAAGCTAAACCACAGACAACAAAGAAAACAAACAAAAAATCGAAAGATAAACAAGAAGAAAACCATGAAGTCCAAACAGTACCAGATGGTCCAAAAATAGAGGTTTCAAAAGAACAGTTTTATAAAGTCAGTGAAACATTGAAAGAAGCTATTGCACAGCCAAGCACCTTTAGTTTAAGAAGTTTGTTTGGCAACAATGAAAATGTTGATGATGGTATGTATTGATTCAAAGCCATAAACACTACTACCACTGTTCAACTTATAATATACTTTACTAACCTAATCTATTTTTAGGTCCTCAAGAACAAGATACAAGCTATATACCTCTTGAAGCCCCAAAAAAGAAGAAGATCAAGAATCCTCTAGACCTCAAAGACAAAAATCCGTTTGTCTATGATTCATCAGACTCTGAAACTGAGGAACCAGAAGCTAAAGAGGTTAAAGCTGCAGAACTACCAGGACCAGCAACTGAAACTAAAGCTGTGTGGAAAGAAAACTTATTCTTCACTAAGTTTGACATACGCTTAAAAGGTATAAATTACATATTATTAATACCTGTTACCATTGAGGGTATCGGCCGAAGTTTTATCCCATGTAATAGGGACCTACATAGAGTTCGTCGCATCTTGTAGCTCTTTTCATATTTCCTTTTCCCAATGACATTAATATAACAAAAAAGAGTGCGTCTTATTTAACAAATTCTAAATTAATAAAGAAAATTAAAAAAATGATGCACACGAGCAGGGCTCGAACCCACGACTTTTGCCGTACCGTGGCCTTATAAATTCTTACAAAGTTGATTAGATGATTTATAAGTTCGAAAAAAATAATTCATCCATACTATGATTTTCAGAGGGATTAGCTTTCTTCAGTAAACCACCAGAATCGGAAGTCCAAAAAGAAAGAAGAGAATTAAAATCGTTAATGAAGAAACGAATATATAACAAGGATAGAAAGAATCAAATGTTCAAAAAGAAAATTGGTGGGAAGAAAAAATCGATGAAAAAGCCATATAAAAATAAAAATTAATTATTAATAAACCTGTTTAATCATTTCTACCCATGTCTTAGCCATTTTTCATAGTCCTGCTACTAGTAGACAAAAGTTTCTGATCATGATATGCACTGCAATATTTATGTCACCTGAGCCAATATTTGTTAAGCTTTTGATGAGATGGGCCTGATTAGGGATGTGCGACGCGAGAATGACGCCAACCAGTGGAAGGTCTAAATCACTCCTGAAGGAAATCAGGTGCCTGGACTTTGAGCCAGTATGAATCCAGCACACTGTAAAAACTAGCCTTGTACTGCAGAGACACCACAGTGCTAGGTACGCTTATACCTAGGATGACACTTCTAGGTTAAATGAGATGTAGGCTCTAGAATTTAAAAGAGCAATTATATTGGAATTAGATTCATAATATTAAAATCAAACAAAATTTGAACTAGTTTTATATTTTATTCAAACTGCATACAAGACAAAAACAAACTATCGTCTCTTCCATGTTGGCTTCTTCCTGGCTCCAGGTTGACCAGGCTTCTTACGCTCCCTTCGTCTGTGATCCCTTGTAAGCAAACCTGCTACTTGCATTTGTTGCAACATGTCCGTGTCAATGAAACTGCGGAGACCCCAAGCAATACCCCACCTTATTGCCCCTGACTGTCCTGATGGACCGCCTCCTTCAATGTTGCATTCAACATCAACACGGTTTTGTAAACCAGTAAATATAAGTGGGAATATAACTTGCTCTCTTGACTGAACATCATCAAAGTATGTCAAGTCCTTTCCATTGATTGTTATTTTACCAGTGCCAGGAGACCTAATAGTGACATCTCCTCTAGCTTTCTTTCTCAAACATTCATAAGTTGTAATAAAAGCACGGCCATCAGTATCATAGCTAGGCTTGGGGATTTCTAATGCAAATCTTTGAGAAGAAAGTGGTTTTCTAAATTTCTCTATGAATTCTTTCAGCCTGTAAGCATATGGTAGGGAGACCAGCCTTTCCATTACTGCTTTGAAGTTGTTGTATTCTAAGTCGGTTATATTTTCAACAAGGACTTGTTCAAGTTGGTCTTTTGTGAACCAAACACTAGTGTTCAAATTAAGGCTTCCATTAGGATCAGGTGAAGCTTTTTTTCTTATTACTTTATCTTGGAAATTGTGCAGCTGTTGAATATTTTCAGCGGCATCATACATAAGTTTAAAGAAATTTGGCTTTCCAGTGTAAAACAAAAAGTGATGGGGCCTTCCTGCTTCGTCAAATTCAGCTGCTTTTCGTGCCGGAAATATTTCGTCTGGAGGCTTCATAAGAGGTCGTGCAGCTGGATCATATATGCCACTCGGGAATAAATACTCTATGGCCCGATCTACGTCCTTTTGCGTAAATGTCTCTGGATCTTCACCCATCATATTGGCCAAATGCCGTTTACCAATATTATATTCGAACTGTTGCCTTTTCATAAACTCGTCATGTTCTTGAGCTCTTTCTAAGTAAGCTTTCATAGCTTTACTGATCTTTTTCTTCTTGCTCAAAGTTTCCCAATCGGTAAAGTTATCGAGGGCATTGGTAGAGCTGCTTATGGTAGTTACTTTTGAGCTGTAATTATAAATATTGCTCACCGCTAGGTGTCTGAACTTCCCACACAAAGATTTTGTGTGGGGGAGAAGCTGTTTAATAACCACAAGCGACATTTTTAAATATATATTTATGAATCTTGCATTTTAATAAAGATTCTACTTTCGGAGATAACCTTAAAACCTACAACATTCAATTGTCAATGTCAATCAATTCAATTTGACAATAAGTTCAGTATGACAGTTATCAACAACGCCTTGAAATCACAATAGTTTCTTGATTTGGAATGACTTTAATAGATTTTTTAAGATAACGTGTAATGCTAGGTTTACACGCTTGCCAAGCCTTGGCAAACTGCAAACAGTCCCAAGCCTCCACAAATCTCGTTTGGCGTTTGGAAGACGTTTACACGCTTGTGAATGCGTCAGTCTGCAACATACATCCAAGCATGGCGGACACCGAACTTGTGACGGCTATTGCATTTGGTTTTATTTATTTATTTATTTATTTATTATTATAAAAGAGATACAATATTTATTTAAAACAATCTCCCACAAAACCGGTTTAGCGGTTTGACTGTGGATGTTGCGCCGCTTTGTGATACAAAAGTAGGTAGGTTAGTTTAGTAGCCATAGACCGTGTACTGTGGTTATTTGTCACAATAGGTAAGTTATGCTCCTTCCTGCTGTGTTGGTTTGTAGCTAAAAGGTAAGTATGTTTTAAATGAACCGGTAAGATATTACATATTTTAAATAATTTACGTACTTTTATTTGAAATGTAACCTAGTCCTAGTCCTTTACTGGCCTTCCAGTAAGTTCAGCAAGACGAATCCATGCATCTGCTTAAAACATAACATCACGCCTGTATTCCCCGAAGGGGTAGGCAGAGGTGCACATAATTATAGTACACCCACATTTCGCCAGCTATGTTTTAGGTCCCAATGTAATAGGGGGCGAGCCTATTGCCATCAACCGGGCACAAATCCAGACTCCGTGCTGCTTCTGAGAATTACCTAATGGAAAAACCCAATGACACTTTGCCCGACCCGGGATTCGAACCCAGGACCTCGTGCTCAGCAGTCACGCTTAGCGACCACTAGACCAACGAGGCAGTCATCTGCTTGTTTCTTCTTATCTTTATGATTTGCATCTTTCGGATTCCAGATGCAGGATTCCATCTGGTAATGTTCCAGAAACGAAAGAGTCTCCTCATTCGACCAGCAACTCATTTTTAAACCTAATTGTTATTTTTTGCATAATCAAGCAAGCGTGTACTCGCAGCGAGATCACAATGGCTACTAAACGCGGACCAACGTGTAAATGCGTCGCAAGCGCTTGCCGCAAACGCCCTTTGATCTGCGTGAAAAAACCGACACTCGACTGGATCGGAAGCAAGCTCCCACAAGCTCACGCAAGCCAAACCAAACGCCCTGTTTACATGCTTGCGATTGTCGAGGCTTGCTAAGGCTTGGCAAGCGTGTAAACGTACCATTAAATGTTGTAGCTAAGAAGAATAGTGTAGTGATAAAAATATTTGTTATTAGAGCAAAGATAGAGTAAAGACATTAAAAATTAGCATGAAGATATTATGTTAGCCTATATAATTTATGCTGGCAACACTATTTGGTAAACTGACAAACGCGTAAACAAAATCAAACAAAATGGACCGTTACGTTGAAAGTGGAAAGTAAGAATTGAAATTTGCTTTACGTAGCCTTTAAAAATAAATAACAGTGACTCTGCAATGATAATTTAATGTATCGTTCTACTGATCCAATAAGGAAGTTGTTATAATTTAATAAAACACTCAAAATGACTGATAGTGAAAGTGATACATCCAACGTGTTTACCTTTCAGAATGCGAATACGGTAAGTGTTGTAGTTTAATTTAAATTTTAGGTGTTTTTTTCATAATCTAAAAGAAGTAATAAGCAGGTAATGTGTTCTTTCTTAAAAGAAAGGCTAAGGAAATAGATAGTCATATAGTGACGTATTACTAATCACCAGAAATGATAGACCTGCCGAATAAACATTTCGTTTTCATTCATTTACATGTTGTTTTAATAAGATTTACATGTAAATTTATTCATTTCAGACTGTAAGCGCGAAGGGTCCAAATACAAACATATCTAATTTTAGTTTTCGTAATCAATTGACATCCACGATGTATATGCCTCGAAACTTTGAGCGGCAAAGGTATGCGGAGTCGGCTTACGATCAAAGGAGTATGTACTACAGAAGAGAGACTTCGCCCATGTCGATACACAGTGCTTGTGATACACGACCTAGAAACTTCCAACCATATTATCGTGGAATGGGCTCACAGCAATCAGTGTTCAATGGCAGAAGTGGTTCCCCTATGTCCATGAGGAGTATAGGTATGTTATTATTTTCAATTTCAGCAAATTTATTTGATACCTACTATTACCTAACATTCTGGATATCCTGGACTTATTCCTGTACCTTCTATAGTTGTTGGGTTACATTATGTTTAGCATCTAGTTACTTATACTTAATGTCTTATTTTTATGGTTATAGATTCTACAGCAAGTGTGAGTGCTGCTGACATAGCATTTGCATTTAAGAATGCTGAGTTTAACAAGTATGATTTAAAAGTAATCAAAGAAGCATACCAAAAACTAATGAAGCAACGGGTTCGAAAGAGAATTGAAAAGCGAAGAAATATGAGACTGTTTAGGAAAGGCACTCGAAGAAGGTCAGGTGATGACTCAGGAGAACAAGGAAGTAACTCCTCCATAAGCAGCGATGACTGTAGGTCAGTGAAGACCTCCTACAAAGAAAACATGTCTAGCAGTAAATCTGCAGTTATCCCTTTGTCTGACTTCAGAAATACTGTTAGAGATATGCCAGTAAACTGTCCAAATCCAAATTTCAAACAAAACACTTTTAAAAACATGTTTACTGTTGGCTCTGCTAATGTAAATAACACTCTTAACTTTAATAACACCATGATGTCGAAACAAAGCAATCCTATACCCACTCAAAAGGAGAGATTTAAAAATGGTTTTCTATTACCATCTCAAAGATTTAACAGGTCAGTTGCCTCATCTGTAATACTTGAAAGCTCCGAAAAACCAAACAGAAATATTGAGAAAAATGTAAGAAATAGTAATACCCAAAATAAGCACAGCAAGAATAATAATGGTGGTAGTGATAGTGAAGAAGAAGAAATATTCTCGGAAATGACAGTCAGAGAGAAAAGCACCTTCAACATTGAATCTCAGCGTAAAAGAAGCCTTGACAGTGAGGATGATTCACGTCTTCCAGATAAAAAAAGAAGTAAATTATCATCACCTACCAAAAATGCACCAAGAAATATGAAAGCTACTTCAAAACCAAAGAATATTAATACTTCCAGTATTAACAATCTGAGCTTTGAATTTGCCAAACCCTCTTTACCTGTAAGGAAATCAAAGCCAAGGGTACAAGAGAAGCTTATTGCTAAATCTGCTCCACCACTTACTGATTTCATAGAACCTATTCCTAAAAATATTCAAGAGAGTTCACACACCTTACAGCCAACTAACATAGAAACATCTAATAACAACCAGATGGAATTAGAGCAATCTGAAACCACACAAAATAGTGATGTTTCTATGCGTCCAAGCTTTATAAAGAGAAAACTCTTTACACAAAAACTGGATGTTGCAGAAAAGGCAAATCTTAGCAGTGATGGTACAAGCAGTCCACATAGTAATGTTTATACATTACAAAAAGAAAAAAATAAGGCTAGGAAATTGGTCACGAACCAGTCATGTCTAAATAGAGATGTTCAAGAAGACAATAACCTGTTAGACTTGATTCATAAGATAGTACCAGCAGAGCGTATGAATATTACTAACCAATCATCTATTAACCAAACTAAAACTGAAGTAAATAATAAAAACAAAACAGACACAGACAAATGGGATATAACGGCAGTTATATCAATGTGCAATGATGATGATATTAGTGACACATACACCGATGAGGAAATATTTGTAGAAGTTAATACTAAGAAAGTAAAGAAAATTAATAGCAATAACTCTAATGCTGACCCAAAGCCAACCGAGAAAGTTCCAAACAATGTACTGGTACCTCGTGACTGTAAAATTGTGGTGGAGAAGTTACAAAATAATGCTATCCAGAAGCATAATAACAAGAATATTAACTTGATACATAATGGTGAGTATATTTATCTTCTTTAATTAATTATGAAGACAAATTCTTTGATTATTAAAGTATCGTCATTTGCATACCTACCTATTTGACCTACAGTAGCTGAAATTAATATAGCAGTTTGAATCTCTCTGATCTAGAGTAGTCTGTTTTAGTCTGGCCACTAAATATCAATGTCTTTTTTAGATATCTCTAAGAATAATGTCAAAAACTCGGCTAAATCATTTTGGGATACTGACTTCGAAAGTGATGCGGAATGCCCGACTGCTATACCCAGCAGGCATGTAATGGAAAATCTCAAAAAAGGTATGTATTGTCTGATTCTATAAGTGCATTTGCAATTTATATGTAGAAATATTTCTATTACTTTCAAGACATAGAAACATGTTGATGTTAAAAGTGTGTCTTTACAAAAATCTTTAATTAATCATTTCACAATTTCTTTTTCAGCAAATGCTATATTAGAAGCTAATAAACAAGACTTTAAGAATTCGGCAGGGTGTGCAAGAAGCCAAGTTTCAAAAAAATCTCTACCCATCCCAGATAATGCAAAACAATTAAATAATACAATAAATAACACTGTTATGAATAATACTCTCGACACCACACGTAAATTTAATATGAGCACTCTCAGTGTTAGGTCACATCGAACAACTACAAAAAAAAAGTGCTGTAATGAAACATGTGTTCAAGAAAAAACATTAAAGCCTGACAACAGAAGAAAAATGTTAGCAGAAAATAATCCTGACAAAACTACTGCGCAAAGCAAAAAATGTGCGGTAAAACAAAAGTCGGATCTTCAAAGTTGTAAAGTATTAGACTCGGCAAAATCAACAACAAATACACAAAATGAAAAAAAATCTAGATCTACATCTAACGCAAGAACTAAAAGTCCTAAAGAAAAAACGTCTAAACCAGACAAACGTGTTGAAACCCCAAAAAGTAAAGAAAAATCCAAATCGAAGTCTAAAGTGGAAAAGTCGAGTGGCAGTGTCACTAAAAAACCCGAATCACAAAATAAAAATTCAAAGAATAAAGAAAATATACCAAATGATAAAAATAATCTAAAAGCCAACACTCATCCTGACAAAACCAATAAAAAGGATGAACAACATAAACCTCCTTCAAATAAACTAAACAAAAAAACTGATGTTAAAAACAGTAAAAATAACAACACTGTATCGAAACCTTCTAAATCTAAACTAAACAATAGTGTAGTAATAAAGACTGATCGCCCAGTAAGATCATGTCGAGCTTCCAGCCAAAATAGATCCACAGAAGTATCTACTTTTAACCTCAACAATAGTTCAGACAATAACAAAAGCCTACGTTCAAGAAATATTAATTTATCGTCATCAATTGAAAATATTACAATGAAAATTAAGCCTCGAGGTAAAGCAATTAACAATAAAAATATATCTCATATAAAAACGCGGAAAAGTGATGTATCTTTTTCGCTAAGCACAGATACACAGACACCAACGCCTAAAAAGAATTTAGCAAAAAATAGAGCAGATTTTTTCAAAGGAAAGAGAAAAACGTAAAAGTCTTATTTTCTTTATTGGTTTACTGTCGAGTGTTGACCCTTATATTACAGAGTTCTAACACGTAAAATTATTTACACTATCTCTTACCTGCCAATATAAACTAGAACATTATCTAGATATTTAGGGTAACCGTATTTACATGAGAAGATCGTAGCTACCGCGTTGATCAGTTAAAACCGCGCTCACCGCAGTCAGTGAAGTCAGTCTTGTGTTGGGTGACCGTTTTCACACGGCTAGTCTCAGATGAGATGAGAAGAAAACATTATAATTACATGAAATGCACATTATTGTAAATAAAACTATTATATTAGTAATTATAATATATGAATTAGCAGAAGTACCTGCTGGACTCGGGAATTGAAACTTGTACATCACTAAAAATAAAAATGTTTTCGCCCTTGACTAACAATATATTATTTTTATAATAGTAAATTATAATTTAAGCATTTAGGTATTCAATTATGTCTTGACATTTTTTACTTATAACATACAAATAATTATGTGGTCTATATTGTAAATAGTTATACTTTGTTCGTTTATGGGTGGATGGCAGTTGTATTGTCTAATAATATTTTTGTAGATAGTGAACTAAGTGCCCCAGCGCATTAGACGGCCAGGACGCGCGGTTTGGTTGCACTACCTAACCGCGCAACTCAATTCATCAGCGGCCACGTCGAGCGACGTCATTCGTCAGTTGAATTCCAACGAGCTTAAAATGTACACATAAAACACGTGCGACAACGACAAGTGCGCACAACTTATTTATTTCATACGAAATGGCGGGACCGGTGGCTGCGTGTACATACACAGACGCTGGCCACCTAGTGTGTGCACTTGCGTACCTATTTCATGGAAGAATTAGTTGGCCGCCTAACGCTGGAGCACTAAGGGCCAATTTTAAAAAAATAATGTAGTATGAATGAGTTGTTTTGAATATTTATTAATAAGATTTAAAATAAAAGTTTCTTCTCAATCTCTTTTTGTTTTCTTTTTTCCCAAACGAGGTAAAATAATATTGCTAGAAATTCAAATGAGACATGGCATAGTATGCACTAATCAAATCTTTATTGGAAGGCCATATTTTGTAATCCATCATCATCAGCCGGAAGATGTCTACAGTTGAACAATAGCTTTAGCCCCCTTAAAACGCCACAAAGAAGGACAGCTTACCATTTACATTCACCGATTGCCCGCAACTGGCGATATCGTCGGTCCACCTGGTGGGAACCCTGCCAACGCTGCGTCTACCGGTTCGTGGATGCCACTCGAGAACCTTTCTTCCCCAGCGGTTGGCCATTTCAACTTGCATATTTTTGAGCTAGTTCTTTAGCGAATTTCCGTATTCTCCGGAATACGGAAATTCACCAAAGAACTAGAGCTAACACTGCTCATACGTGTGGTCTTCCATGCAGCCACGTAACGTATATCTAAGGTCAAAGTTTATCTAACTAATGGTTTTAACTATGGCTAGGTTAATCTTACTGCCCTTTTTAGTAGCTCAGATTCGAACACGCGACACGTACAAATAACGACAGCTTACACGTCACGTCAATAGCAGACAAGTTTACAGCGAAATACTTTATCATCAATGCATGTCCTCATTACATAAGACATACATTAATTTGGAGTTTCTGTTTGTAAAATCAAAATATGTAACAGCTTTTTACTCAACGCATACACAACAACGCAATTTAAAAAATATGTCTGTTCTGGCTCATCTCCGAAGCGTCTGGACCGATTTGGACTAGACTCGCTGGCACTGGCAGATAGCTGATGGTCCAGGATATGGTACAGGCTACTGTGAATTTCGAAAGTAATGGTTCCTCGGGTTACGAGTACTCCGCGACGGCTGGTCGGATTTTGACGGTACTTTCATGAGCAATAATTTCTGATGTTATAAGGAGCATCTAAGGCTTCTTTTAATTTTCAAAATATTAAGGGACCTGCGGGAGTAGAACAAAACCCATACAGTTGCATAGATTCAAAATCTGTTTACTGCTGCTATGTACAGGATTTTTTAAATCAAAAATCCGCGGGAAGAAAGTCCTGGGCATAAGCTAGTCTACAATAAATTAATTTAATTGCATAAAGAGAGAGGGCTCTAATCTAATGGAACTATCATGAAAATTGAAATTATTAAGATAGTTAATTAAATCAGATTTTATTTAGCGAGTAAATTACAAAATAATATAAGATTATTCTTGAGCATTAAATTATTATAATAAATCAGCTTACAATGGGAAACTTAAATAAAACCTTTCCTTTTGTAGTGTACATGACACAGACTAAACAATGTCAAAAATTGGTAATAATTAAATGATATAAACACATGTATTAATAAAGTTATTATTTTATTCGATAAGACATTCACAATCTGAAATCCAGAGGCAATTAATATCCGCTGTTAAGGCAATTTATGAATGCTAAAGTAAATAAATTAGTTATCTATTTATCTTAACCAGCGAATAACATCTTTGTTACGCCAATAAGTCGTTAGTTTCTTCGACGCGTCTAAGGATGCATAACTCTACTAAATAAAAATATTTTGAATTATATGTATTAGTTATACTTCTTATAGTTAGTTATAATAGTGCAAAAATTCAAGTTCAAGTCTTGTATTTTGTTTAACCTAAATCATGGTCATGTAAATATCACACTACCTGGAACCAATTAATGATTATCAACTTTTACCACATAACATGACAATCATATTCAAAATTTTGTTAGTTATGTTCAGATCTAATGAGTGATCACTCAATCACTTGTTAATCTTGAATTAAAATGATATAATAAAGAACCGAACCATTATAATTTTACTCAACTGCGTCATTAATATAACAGAATTAAACAATTAACAGTAAATCTCTTCCAATAATTTAACAACCTATTAAATGCACATTTATTTAGGCACCAGTGGCCCAAAAATGAAGTCGAACACAGGTATTCCCATCCCACAGTCAAACAAATTTCACCACACTGTTTTTGAAGATTACACAAGAAACAGGTTACTCCACAGTTAGAGAATACAGAATTAGAAATTAATTCCATCAAGAAACTATGCTCCCAAATTCTAAGGAATGCACTTAGATATGCCACAGCCACGTATGTATAATAATGAATTACAGAGCAAATACATGACAACAAATGCATGTTATGATAAAAATGCTTGATTGGATAAAATAGTTTAATCCACACATTAATACTTCATAAAATAATTGATAGGACGACACATACGAGAAGTGGAAATTATAATTAACTACTAAACTAAAAACAATGTAAGCTAAATATTTTGCATTTAACACCAATAGTTTGCAATAAAGTACAAGCCTTGTCAGACAGTAGTATACTGTAACAAATTATACATTTAACATCTTAAGTGTAGGTATTAAAACATCAGTTACTTGTTAAGCCATTTTAGGGCCACTGTTTCCAAACATTAATCCTACAAGATCAATTACGACTCATTGGCTGTGAAATACTAAGCACTCGATACTGTCGATGATTGTAAGCGAGATAATTTCGATTTGATATATGTAATATACAAAGAGCACTATGATACGCGTAGATACAATATATTTCAATATTCGTCTTCTTCTGGCGGGTGTGGGTTGTCGCCGTCTATTTCCTCTGGAGGCGCGAATCCGTCCTGGTGAAACAGAATGAACTTATATGAATACACACAGCTCACATACTCACCTAGATTCCAGACGTGAATAGTACAAGAAACAATTAATAGCATGACCTACAGATATTGAATTTCTGTAAGCAATACAAACATGTAAGAACCGTGTCACCGCGCCTCTGAGCGCATTAAACTAGATACCTTGTCTATGCGCCAATACATACTTCGGAAAGTATCATTTGTATTAAAAAATACTTGGTTAGGTAACCAAGTAATAGGGGTTTAAATATGAAATTGCCGTTTTAACCTGCTGTTTACTTTGAATTAAAACAAAACCTACATGGTGACAGATTTCAGAGTGAAACCTTTTTCACACGAAAACTATAACTTTACATTGTTTTTCTCAAATCCAGTCAAGCAATAACAGCAGATGTTTACTGTGCAGAACTCCAAACTATGATAGCGAAACTCGCATCAAAGCAGCCCTGACTCACCAATCAACCGTCACCATTATTGATCCATGATAATGTAACCACACTGATCGAGATACAGTTTTAATACTACATGAGCTACAGTTAGAAACCACCGGTCGTCTTGCTGAAATGCCGGACCTTGTCCCAACTGATTTGGATTAATTTTTGCATGGAAAAAAAAATTCTTCCCTTGAAGCAGTACAAAATACCTTCAGTTCGTGAAGGCCAGATCCCCACAGTTTGTGGAGGACAGTTCTATCGTAAGGGTATAAATAATATTCCAAGTAGGTGGCAAAAATGTATAGACAAAGAGAGTAAATAAATACTTTGAATAAATAATTAATATTTTATCCTTAAAATAAAAACTTTTTCAGTACGAAATGGCGATTTCATTCTTTAACCCCTAATATTATTTATGCACATAGATAAAAAAAGAGTGATAGAAATAGTGTGACCTTAAAATATAAACATGCCATGCTCCTCCTCCCTCCACATTTAAACAAGTCAATGACAAAAATAGGGAATATGCATAATATGATACTTTAGATTATTATCATAATTGTAAAACAAAAATCAGCCCCAATAACGAAAATTTACCGAGAAAAAAAATGTTATATATATTATCCAAATAAGTATTGTATTAAATACATAAATTTAAAATGCACTTTCGATATCTTTGACTCTGACGTCACAATTTATCAGACAATAAGCATTGCGTTCAAACTACTTTATGATTCCTGCCCATTTCCAGCACATTTATTTTTGAAATCGAATCGAAATTATATAAAAAAAATATTGATATAAGTATAATTTTAAAGCAAAAGCGATTATAAAAAAAAATATATGGCTTATTAAAAATATAGGCACTCAAGGTGCATAGTAAAATTGAACTGACTGTTGAACATTCAGGTCAATTATAGAATATCCTATTATGTGTAAGTAGTAAATCTGTAATAAGCAACAGGTTAGCAACCTGTTGCTGTAAATAATATTACATGGTAACAGGATAGTTATGTATTTAAATAAGTTACCTTGTATACTAAACTAATTATAGTAAAATATCAAAACATAACTTACACCTACCTCAGTTGCATATAAAATATCCAAAATTTTCTGAACAATTGGAGCATTTTGCTGTTCCTCCATTTCTTGACAGATCACCTCTATATCCCGCAGCTTGCCAAAGTAGAAGTCTCTTTCTTTTTCAAGGCCGTCAACTGTTGCTTTCAATTCATTTATCTGAAAAATATATATCAGTTATAAAATGACAAAATAATAACAGTACATGTATGTACCTTATTAAAGGTGAAATCTTAATACATTATAGATTAACCCATAATTAAATACAAGGAATTTGCCAAACAAACATTACCTGATGATTTAATTCATCAATGACTTTGGAGTCTCCTTTGGCACTCTGATTTATTCTGGATAAATTGACTGGAGGAGATCTTACTGTGCTGTTTGCTTTTCCGACTGTAACATACATAAACATTATAATGCAGATGTTTATAAATTAGATAAATCTCACACTTAGTATTATGGATGTTAATTTTAAATTTACTTTGATTCAAAATTATGCTAAAGCTATTTAAAAATAAAGCAATACTAATACATAATATTTCAGCAATTAATTTGAAGCATTCATAAATGTAGGTGTATATATATTTTATTAAATAATCTTCCTATACTGACGTAATTGTAATAAAGATAAATATGACATCAAATAAACATAATACAAATGAACACAAATAGTATGACTGCATGAAATGACTCATCAAGTGGAAAAATGGTGATGAAAAAATGATAATGAATGATAACATGCTTTGTAAGTAATGTTGAAACATGCATATTATACTGTGCAGGTGCTGTCTCAAGTTATATTATTATTTAAATATACACTATGTACATTATTTAAATATACAAAATATATTTTTATACTTGTCACAGATAAATAAAAGTAATTGCTAGAATGTAGATAGTGAAGATAGTCCTAGCACAAAATATTATATTATTATTTATTTATAAATAGTGCAATGGTTCCATTGTTTACATAGATAATATTTATATGATTTGGACTTGTTTATCTTCTATGCAACTGAATAAAAAAGCAAGTTAATAACAAATCATCAATTATAAAGAAAACAAAATAGTACTGGATTGGGGTCTAGCTGCGACTTTGGCGACAGGCGCCATCGGTTTCTTGGGGACGGCGGCCGCGGCCCGAGGGGCTGCGGCACCCCCGTGCCCCATGGGCAGGCCTTCACGTTGCGCCACCGCGTCATATTCCGTGCCTCCATAGTTGGCATCAAAGAATTTCTTGAACCATTGCAAAAATTCAAAATTGTCTTGGAAACGACCCTTCACCAGTCTGTCAATGGGTACTATCTACAAAAGAAAAAGTGAAGGTAAAAATAAAAAGAATCAACAAATGCTACAATGGTGCTGCTACCTGCCAGCATATATCTAAACATGTGTATAGAGGCCCACAACTAGAAACACTGTTGTGTGACATCACTTGTTATGATAATGACAAATGAAATTACAAATACATGTCACAGGCTATGTTTCTAACTGTGAATTATGGGGTGCATTATTTGATTCGACTGATGCATACTGCCAGAGTTGTGCATGGGGACTGGTCTGCGGGCTTTAGGCGGTGGCACCTGGATAGCACCACACAGTGGCACTCCAGATTCACATGCCCCTGACCCGATTGTGATGCCGCCGCGCGCATCGAAAGCGTCATATTCCCTCCCATCATAATTTGCATCAAAAAATTTTTTAAACCACTGCAAGAACTCAAAATTGTCTTGAAACCTGCCCTTAATCAGCTTGTCCACTGGTATTACCTATAAAGTACATTATTGGAGTGTGGTAAATGTTACATTAAAATAATTAATGACGACTTAGAAACAACAGGAAATATCAGCTGAAAATATTTTTTCATTGTTATCTTTTCCATGTATATTTGTTAGACAATACTGGCTACAGATGTTGAACTGCCAACAAGCAATTACTCCATAACATGTTTTACAAATAGCTTTAAAAGTGCAAACACACTTAGTGTTAGTGCCTCTATAAGCTCTCCTAAGAGAGAATAAATTGGACACAACAAAAACAAAATAAAAGACACCTCCTATTTATAAAGAAATAAGGATATAGTACTGTTAGGTTAAAAAAAATAAGTTTTAAGAAAATTACCTTATCAACTCCCATTTTTTTGAAACCAGCTTGTAGTATTTTGAAATTTTGTATGTATTCATGTTCTAGATTTGTTTTGAACTTAATTCTCTTCATAGGCACACTGTTAGGGAACAACATGTCCATGAACTGACAATACGCGGCGCCTGTGCATAGTTCTTCGATCTTGGCGAAGTTCGACTGGAGGCAGTCGTTCACCCACGCCAGCATATCATGTCGTGATAAATTCTCAGAAGTCACATTCGTTGAGTACACGTTCACTGCCATAATTGCTACTCCAATTTCTTTCGTCTAAAATGTAACATCACCAATCATTAAAGGAATTCTGTAAGACCGGCTTAAAACCGACAGCAATGCACCTCAGAAAAAAGAAAGCCGATCTAAAAATAGGTCGTGGTATATCCGTGACGATTACCCGTCAAACAACCTGAAGATGTACCACAACACTCTAAGCACCTGTTATGTCTTCCCAAACATGACTTTACTTAAATCGAAGAAAATAACAGTAAACGTGAACACGGTGATATGATATGACAGGGGACAAGACGACTCATCAAAATCCGTAGCGCCGCATGATGAAAGTTATCGGCACACCCTTTTACAAGGTACATTTATTACTCATCTAACTCACCTTCAATTAACAAAGTTTTGGACTTAAATGTTCTTCAATTTATCGTATATGAACAAGCAAAGTAATCAAAAACGTTAGATTTTTGTCCAAAAACGCTTCCTTCCCGTGTTCTTTCCGTATTGTCATAGACAAAGTACAAAAACCATAACCACCGCTAACATTTTTCTGTATTTCAAAAATCTGTTGATCTATGATTTTCAAATTATATTTAGTGAAATTAAATAATTATCAACTTCATTATCGGGTCGTTTCAATAGGTCAACTTACAATACAATGATCTTTATAATTAATGCACTTTTTGAACCTCTATACACTGCATAAAATTTTGTTTTGAAAATGAAATTGCATTTTGCTTAAGTCTATGGTTCTTTAGTGTGGCAAGTGCCTAAGGGTATCTAGAAATTCTAGATTATATGAAAATGCAAGATGGTAATGAAAGCTTAAAAGAAGAAAAGAAACCGTGCACCGTTCTTTATTGATAATGTGGTGTTTTGTTCAAACTTCAAAGAGTATAAAACCATTTCTTATGAAGGATGAAAGAGTATAATATTTTATCCTCTCATATACGAACCACGAGCAGCTATTTCTAACTTTAATCAAATGTTATAATTTAAATCTTTAATAAATGTTGTATTTATGTTTTTACGGTATGGTATGGTATTTATTGGCACACTTACAAATATCGGAGTTACACCAAATGCCCTACTTACGTTTGAACTTAAATAGTTTTTTTTTTAATTTATACTTACAAATAATTTCCTAATAATTTAGTGTGAAATTTGTAAAAAAAATGCGTTCACCATTGTTTACATACAATATTTGGGCTAGCAACATAGAAATTAACTTGTCATTCGTGTGAACCGCGAATTGCGAAATGTCATACTCAAACTCAGATCAAAATATATCAAATGACTTGTTGTGAAAGTGGAAATCGCACGTAAACATTAAAGTGCACCTTTTTATATGGAATAGCGAAATAAATTGTGATTTGAATAGCCATTAGCACTATAAAACGATTATTGTAAATTAACTGTGTTGTTATAGAAAGGGTAAATTCTATTATTAATTTAATATTTCATGTTCAGTTACGACTAACTTTATTATAAAAAAAATGAATTGTAAAACATATTTGGCGGTAATCTAATCTTTTGTTTGGAAATTATTTTAGTGCAATGGCCCAAGATGAGGAACGTTTATCTGAAAGTAATTCCAACATTAATACAGTTAATGAATTGCCGGCGAAGTCATATGGTATAACGATGGAGTTCCCTTTGTTCCTCATTATGATGGGAATGTCGCTCTCTGGTAAGTTCAATATAAGTATAAATTCTGTATTTAGTAGCAGCTAGCGATAATTATCTGTACTTCAATGACACAGCACTGATTCCTCAATATATTTAGAACAGTAAAGTACCTATTGTTTATTTAATGTAAACACAGACTTTTAGATGTAACGCATGCGGAAGTAGGTATTTAATCCCATTGGTAACTGCATTCAGTGTAGTAGGTAATTCATTGTCAACAAGTTTGATAACTATGCAGCTTCATGCTCCTTGGTCATTGTATTTTTTACCTTTATGGCAATGAGCCAAGTGCTACATTGTGGTGTCTGGGAAAATGAGTTGTGTTGCAAATAATGTCATTTTGGATTGATAAAAATTAAGTCAGATTCAATAATAAAATATGTTGAATAAAAATAAATATTTATAGACATTGTCTATAAATATCCTTCATAGACATTGTCTATAAATATTTATATTAATAATTATTTTTGCATTAATTTCGTATATACACACATCAACACCGTCTAGGGATATTTTGTATAAACGTCTTAAACTCAAAAAATACTGGCCACTTTTAAATTCTTTTGAAGAAAGTTTATTTTGTAAGCCTTTTTGAATGATTCTAAATTTGAATTTGAAAAAATACATTAAAAACAAAAGATTTACGCGGCATAATGGTAGCGAAGTCCGAAGGTTTCATTTACCTACAGTAGTTTGTGGCTATTTTTTTGTATCCAATTTAAGTTTTATAACAAGTTATCGGTTAATTCCGAATTAATGTTATTGTGTGCATCATGCAGCGGCGCCATTTAACTAGAGAAGAAATGTTAAGGGCAGTAGGCATGCTCCAAGCTGGGGCTACTCAACGGAGTATTGCTGAGGAGTTTGGGACAAGACAAAACGTGATATCAAGGTTATGGTCACGTTATCGTGCTACTGGTGAAGTGGCTGAAAGGCACCCAGGCGGGAAGCGCATAACCACTCAACGACAAGACCGATTTTTGCAAGTTGCCGCGAGAAGACAACCAAATGTTACGGCCATGCAGTTGGTTCAGAGGCTCCAGTCAGAGCACCAGTTGCTTGTGAGTGACCAAACTGTGAGGAGAAGGCTGCATGAAGCTAACCTTCATGCTCGCAGACCGCTTCGTACTCCAGCACTACGCCGAGAAAATCGTGGACGATGACTAGAGTGGGCTCGTGAACATTTGCTCTGGGAAGAAAACAAGTGGTCTGTAGTGCTGTTTACCGATGAGTCCCGGTTCGGTTTCCATCCCGATACACGTAGAGTGCGTGTTTTGCGAGTTCCTGGTCGTGAGAGCCGTCTGCAACATCCTCAGGAAGAGCAACTTTTTTGCATCTTAGCCGGACCTGGGACAATATACCGCAGCAAGACTTGGATAACTTAATCCAAAGTATGAAAAACCGTTGCAGGACCGTTATTAACGTCATGGGTGGTTTTACTGACTACTGATTTTTCACAGAACTGTTAAAAACCAATTATTTTTTCCTTATTTGTAATTTTTTCTTGAGAAACACATTCGTGTTAGTTTTACCATTATTTCATGTTTTTTCTTTATTTGAATAAAAATTTGTTTACGCAAAAAACATTGTTTTCTTTTATTCTGGAGTGTAGTCTGATAAATGGGCTTTATAAAAATATATACATGTTGAATGCTATTTTTAATACATTTTGAGTAAATTGAGTAAATCCAAAATATCCCTAGACAGTGTTGATGTGTGTACTATGTTACAGTCCAATTTAATATTTAATTACAATCCTGTTCACATATATTTATTTGAATAAATATTAAAGATCACACCACTCGATGAATAATTTAATTTAAATAATTACTTGTTATAGATTATTATTGAATAAATAGTTTTGTAAATTAAATATGGTTTTGATTATTCAATGTGATGCCACAGTAGATTAAATTATGTATACTAGCCATTTGTCTGAAACCCAATGGCAATAAACTAAGTAATAATAATTAAACCAAATTCATTAATAATTTAATTTCCGGGGGCCTTGACTACAGCATTATGCAATAGTAAACGAACACATTTTTTAAAATACAATTCACATAATTATTCATTAGCAATTCAATGTACATATCTATAAAATAATCTGTTTGTGTTGCAATACAATAAATCTTTACTATCTTGCATTTGATTATAGGACAAAATGATATGTTCCACACTCTAGTCACCTGTTCTTAAACTGTGTGTGTGTGCAAAAGGTTAAGTTTTTGTATGTGATCTATACCTTTTCGCATCAGGTAAAATGTGACTTAACCTAATTCAACCCCAAGGAGACATTAGAGCGTGTTTCGCTCAAACAAAACCTCGTTTAAGCACCATATGTCGGAACGGCTCATTAGAATCGTGTTTCCATTAGGTATAGGCTTTATAGCTAAGTCTTTAAGTGAAAGTACGTCGAATTCGAAGTGCCGAATGACGATTAGTTTCGTCTTAGCTTGAAGATTATTATTCTATTATTCAACCAATACTTCGCCTGGATGAACTCATTAGAACGTAACAGTAGTTTAAGTGAAAAGTATAGGGCTATGTTATCATCGATAGTATCTATAAGTATTAGATTTTATTTTTAAACATCAATAGATGGCATCTTCGGCGAGAGGTAGGCGGCACCGTCGGCAATCTTCCTCGCGCGCTTTTTTGTCGACGGCGCGGTGTATTGCGCTGCAATCGCAAGTCATGTCCACGGTGCAAAGTCTAGCCTCTAAATTGTAGCCTCAGTAAGAAGAAGGAATTACCGTTCCGATAGAGCTTAATTGTATCTCAATGAGGTCCATTCCATAAGGATATTTACTTAATTTAACAACATCTCGGTTCAATCATCCCGTGTACATGACATACCTAATACCTAAAAAAAATCGCCAAAAGTAGTTAGTCGCCAAAGTTAAAAACTTAGTATCGATCAGAAAATCATGTTTCCCGTGCCTTGTAATATAGGCCAAGTTTAATAGCGATAATGTCTGAACCAGCTGGCAAAGTGAGTAATCAATGACTAAGTACAATAATAGTTCATAACAATCGTGAATACAACCAGACTTTATGTAAATGTGTATTTATTGGTATATTTCAGACTACAATAAGGCAGTTACTTATTGTTGTGAGTTTTGATTGGAAACAAACGCGTTATCACTGTTATCAGAGCTAGTCTATTTGTAACTGCTAGTCTATAGTGTACTACAGCTCATAAATAGGTTGACTCGATGTGAAAAGTACATCGATTTCACAGTACACTACGTAATCGTAGGTAGGAAATAGCTAAAATAAAAAAGCATAAGCCGTAAAAATAGCCTGTTGGTAGTGGGGCTGACTCTCCAAAGTCCATGACGCGCCAAAGCTCGCGACCCAAGACCTAAGGTAGTCAGGAAACTCAGCGGGACACCCTGGAGATTTTTTCGGTAAGAGGAATGACGATTACTCCAGCAAGAATTAATAAATAATAATTATTATAAATTAACTGTAAAGTTTTTATAAGAAATAAATTTCTATAAACCAAAAAAGAAGGATGCGTCAGACGATCAATTAAGTGTAGTTTTATCACTTGTAGAAGCTCCTAAAGAACCTGAAATAGGATCATAAATATCGGCGTTACCTACCTAAGTAGACATATTTGTTTGCTGCATTTCGCTTAGAACTAATTAAAATACGTTCTGTGTACTTAAGTGACCGAGATGCTCTGTGAGACAGAACCGGAGTACTCGTCATAACTTAAGATCTAGGTGGGCCCAGTTTATATTTATGTACTAGGCATGTACTTATAGCAGGCAAGTGTCCCTAGACTGGTTTAGGACATGTAGCGCTCAACATATATAATGTTAAAGATAAGATAATGATGAGCCTATCTCAAACAAGAGTCGAAAATCGACCTCAATAAATTTTCTACACACATTTTTCATATAAACTAACTATGTATGTCAAAAACCTATTCTCCCATTCCTTTGCCGCACATTAAAAAAAACATAATAGTAGCTTTCCCTTTTCAGATACAATAATTTTAAAATAATTAAGATAGACGCGGAATTCGGTATGATTATTACGTATCTACGCAATTTTGAACTGTGAATCAAACAAAACTTAAATACGTATATACCTAGGTAAATACTTATAGTCGGTTTGCTTATCAGTATTTTGTCTAAGTACATATTATTTATTGATTAGTAGTATGTAGATTGTAGTTCTAATGTTTATATAAGTAAGAAGTTAAAATCCTGCCTTTAGAAACAAAAGATGAAATAAAAATACTATAGGCCATAATATGTATAGATGAGGTAACTATGTATCTAATATTATATTTATGTTATAGTAAGAGTAGATGCATAAACCCAACATAGAACTCATTTAATTCTAATAAAATGTGTAAGTACCAAGAAGGTTTATACCTAATAACATAAAGTTAATTTTAAGGTGCTGCGTTAAGCAATATTTTACTGTATCGAACGTGCTTGCATACTCTCGAATACCCGAGGGATGAGTGCCGGGAATTCTTATCAATAGACAAGAAGAACGCAACTAATGCTATAGAAGCAGAAGTGCAGAAGTACTCGACATTGATAGGGACGGTGAGAGGGATGATAGAGGCCTTGGTGCCGGCTGTACTATCCTTCTTCCTGGGTGTTTGGTCCGACACTCATGGACGGAAGCCGTTAGTTGTGTGGCCCATTTTCGGTAAGTAAAAATATTGTCTCAACAATCATCCATCCATGTCATCTCATTAGAGTTGGTACTTTTGTGCAGGTATTACAAAATAATATATTGTTCACAAGATACATTTTTGACAATCTGACATTTGTACTATAAAATATAACAAATTAAAATATTATTAACACGAATCTCAACAGATTTTTATGATGACTATGTCAAAAAATAAAGCGTTTACGAGGGTTAACTCCATTGCGGTCGCAAAGTCGCTTTTTAGTTTTTGATAAAGGTTATTGGTATATAAAAATGATAAATATACTTTTTAATGGGTTAATACTACATTTAGTAACAAAAAGCAACGTTATCAGTTCGCAACCGAGTCAAAACATGATTTGAATAAAAAACTCTCGCCCTTATGCAGAAGAATAACGCCTGTATCTAAGCCTCTACTCTAGCCCACTTCTAAGCACGTAGAATGTACATAGGTTTATTCTTTTGAATTCATTTAGAGCTAGATTTTGTCAGTTTGCTCGGTGTCTGTCGAGTTTTCCCACCCACTATTGAATATAAGCCTATCACAATAATACATATTATATGATCCGCTATGCTTTTATAGATAGGTGAACTTATCGTCGAGAAGTCGGTTAAAAACTGCTGGTATCTATTCAAAACAAGATTTTTAACAATAAACATTTGATTTAGGTATTTATTGTTTTTATTCGGCTTAAGTATGACTATTTATATTTTTCGTGTTGCTCTCTCACTATCGATAGTCTGTACATACTACATAGTAAGTACCTATAGCAGTTGTCTATCAGTATCAATATTGTTACATAGCACAATTTGGATAACACATAGGTACCATATTACTCATCGTAGATAAAAAGATAATTATTTATATTTACCAGCTGCATTAACCAAACAAATTGTGTATAAGTATGCAGGCTTAAGTAATTATCACAGGTTTAATAATTATACGCCAATTCAGTTTATCCGTTAAACTCATTAGTCATTTGTCTTCTGAGGTACAGTCGACCAAAAATATGGTCTATCACTATGGTTGAGGTTCATTGAACGTCATGAAACAACAAGATCGATTTTCCCCAAAATAACAATTAAACCGTGACTTCATATATTTCAGACAGTACGTTATTTTGTGCATATTTTATTACAAAATCATCAGTAATCTTAGTGACAATTAGATCTCGCAGAAACTTTCAAAACAGGTAGACCATTTTGTTGGTCGACCGGTCATTAAATGTGTTTCCTTAGCTGTACTGTTGTAAGGTATTGGCTTCCATCTCTCCATATTGGCTTGTTTGTTTTTGTGGTTGACTTGTACGATAAAAAGGTTATTGAAGCAAAACCAGTTTATCCCGACAACACATTTATAGGTACAGTCAACGTATTTATAAGTTTGTTTATATTGGCTCACAGGTATGATGACGAATAAAATATAAAGGAACCTGATTTATTAATTTGAATTAAAAATGATTTGTGACCTTGTCTAAGGTATTTAGGTACTGATGAATGTCATTCGCTGGCTCATTTATATGATTAGGTTTACATAGTGATTACATTGAGCGTCTGGGTTTTATTACGATGATATAATAATTTGTGCATAATGTACATAATAGATCATACTTCAAGATAGACTAATTAAACAAGCTATTATTTATTTCTTTTAACAATTTAATTTACAAGTGTGTTAAGGATTGTTAAATATACTTTATGTTCAGTAATTTAGGTCTTAGACAATACAGCATATCTTTAAAATTGATCGGATGTAAAATTTTGCTTTTTTTTATTTTATTACACTCTAACTAACCACATAACTTATAGATAGGAACTTTGATACGGAAGTGCTCCCTTACCATGAGCTCATTCCAGCGTCTCATTAGCAGGACATTTGGAGTGCGGGGTCTCGCTTTCTCATCAAACAAGTGCAAATCATCGTTACTATGCATCTACTAATCAATGATTATTTTGTGATTGTTTTATAATTATTATAAGGCTGGCTCGATTTCGGCCAAAGAATTAGCATTGCCATTCAACGTGGCAATGCCATGATGAGGAGGAGCTTTAATTTTTGATTTTGTATATATTTATTTTTTTACGTAGGGTTAGTGTGTAAATAAGTTAAACTTAAGTATGTTGTAAAATATTATATGAATAAAAATGTATACATTTATACTAAAGTACCTAATGTAATGATAAATAATTAAATTCTCGACATATTCAGTACAAACGACGGTTTAAAATGTAGGTTAGGCACAATCGTGTTGTCTGTTATCAATACTAAATTCATATTAATATTCATCTGCTTCACGAGGCTATAGGTACAATGCGAGTTAAACGATGTTCCTTTTGTGTGCAATTTAATTGTGATTCATAAATCATTACAACTCTTATTAGCTATAGGTAGATGATAGTTCATCTATAGTAGCCTATTATAATTTCTAGGTATAACGATATCTTCTGGGCTGATGGTCGTGTACAGTATGATGGACAGTCTGGGTCCCTGGTGGTTCATTCTGACTGCTATACCGTACTCTCTCACTGGAGGCTTTACGATATTGTTTACCGGTGCATTTTGTTATATGAGTGACATCACCAACTCCGAAAATAGATCTATTAGGTAATATAAAAATTTATTCGCAAAATTTTTGTTTATTCTGTTACGTTGTGTTTCATCACGATTATTTTTCAGGATGATACTCATGGAAGCGGCTGTGAGTTTGGGGAGTGTAGTAGGAGCTCTGCTGAGCCCTCACGCCCTGCGGCTATTGGGGAATGTATATTTGTTATTAGTAGTTACAGCATTGAATGTCATTGCATATGCATTCGCTAATGTGCATATAAGAGAATCTTTGACTGGGGCATTACAGGTATTTTTTTTTCAAATGTTGCTTAAATTAGAACTATAAGTTGTGTTCTTCAAATTAAACGTGAATTTAAATTTTACCATAAACAATTTGCAAAGCAGGCCGCTTTCCTCGCCCGGTGCAGCGTCTCTGCACCCATAACATCACATAAGATCACGCCTGTATTACCCGAAAGGGTAGGCAGAGGTGAACATATAGTACACCCATATTTCGCTAGTTATGTTTTTAGGTCCCAATGTAATAGGGGGCTAGCCTACACCCAAGCTCACAAAATAGTTTTTTTTTCGGTAGATATAGAAGCTTTTATGCAACGTATTAGCGAATAATAATATGTATACTGCGACATTTTTTATGAATCACCTAATCTTTATAAAATATTAGGTAGGTAGGTACATGATAATTTAATCGTTATCGAAATAATAGCGGAAAACAATATTGAACATCAAGTATCTACTATTTAATAGCGCTCCAGCCTAAGACGTCGTCACGCAAGATAGCGTGATACTGGTGTATTCGAATACAAACGTAGTTATGGTAACTATAACTACAAGTATATAACATTGGCATGATATGCCTAGGCAAGTTTTAACCCACATTCGCCATCCGATTGATAGATGGTGTAAATCGATTTGTTTTAAATCTATTGCCATGATGCTGTATAGGTATCATAATCAGAGTTTTGGTGACCCTGTGCTGGGCATAAGACTCCTCCCTTAAGTGCCATTCTGTCCTTTTTTGGGCCCTTTGCACCCAGGTCGTTCCCTATTATCTACTATATATACCGGTTATACTCACGTCGATATTCGGGAATGCCTGACTAGTTTCGGACTCTTAACGAAGCCCTTATTCATGAGCATGTGACGCGGTCATTCCCTGTACAGCTGCAATATTGTCAGTCCATCTGGCTGAAGGTTTACCAGGGCCACAGAATCCTCTGGACTGGGGTACCACTCTTATATCTAGACTGTATTACTTACGCATTTATAAATAATGAATAGAATTACGTACATGATAAGTATCTATATTAATTAATGCCTGATTACATACATTCATACATGTTTTAGGTAGGTAAAATGTTGCTACAGTTACATGCTATGGCCAAAAGTCATTGTCTGATTGGACTTCAATGATTGATTTCTAATCAAAGTCTCTAATCGGACGACATAATTTACGCGCAACGGAAATGCCTACCTAGCAACTTATGTATATCTTTATTATTTTATGGCATCAACTATTTTGAACTTCAAAACAATTTTACAAGTACAAGTTGTAAATGTAAGATAATAGAACAAGAGACCGTGAACCCCAATCTTCGTTATTTTATAAAAGGTGCAAGTTATTTCCATGCTTCCATCATAGGTAAGAACGATCGACAATCATGAAGATTGGGTTCTTGTGGCTTAGGCAACTAAACGGTACCTAGGTACTAAAGGTGTCTAAAATATCAACCATCTTTCGTCAAATAATAAAATGTTATTTGTTGATATATCCTTCAGAATATTATTAAAAATCACCTCATTCAAGGCCAAACACTAACATCGTGGCAACCTCTTGCCAGACACTCTTAAATTTCATTACCTAAATTGTAATTAAATTATGTGTCAGTATAAAATCAGATTTATTAGAATATAATGCTTGGGTAATAGTTAGAAGAGGTTTTCTCGTCAACCAGACAATTTTGGCGGTTCCGACCCCTTGCCAGACATGCATAATTATGGGGTAAGCGCGAGCCGTAGCCGTAGCCGTAGGTGCGAGCATCGATATACATACGGGTGGGTGCAAGTAAGATAGACATTAATTTCTTACACATAAATGGCTAAATATTATAATTATTTGATCTATTCTTATTCGCTATTTCATTAGCACCCGTATGTATATCGTTGTGTAGTAGTTACATAAGAAGATAATATCGCACACCTAGATCTAAACGGGTATTATCTCAAAATCACGTTTTTTTAGAAAAGGCCAAAAACTGGTTGCCTTGTCCTTGTGCACTGCAGGAGTTTTCTGAATATAGCATCGTATCTAGCGTCGAATAATGGGGATATTTTTTTAATCTATTTGATTAGTCGTTGGATCTTGAGATTAGGAGATGGTGTGCATACCTACCTCAAAAAATTTGATTTCTGAGTTAGCTTCGTTTAGATCTAGGTGTGAGATATTATAAAGGCTTAGCAATTAAAGTCGTCTTCTTAGTCTTTTAGTATGACTCGAATAATTTATAACAATGAATATTTATTAGGAGTCATTACCCTATTTACAAGTAGCATAACATTATGGCGTTCGTATTGCTATTTTCACTCTTATTGTCAGGAATTATCTAAAGCCTGTTTAAAAGAATAGAAAAAAAAATCTAATTCGGTCACTTATCTGTTTCAGTCTATAATTTATTACCGCTGTAGTTTGTGAGCATGGGTTCATTGGACTATATTATGGGTGTATACCTGGGGTTATTTTCATCTGCCTTGTTTGTCTAGTCGTTAAACGTGACGGCTGAGCATAAGGGCCTGGGTTCGAATACCGGGTCGGGCAGTGCTACTTGATTTTCTCAGTAGCAGCACGGAGTCTAGATTTGAACCCAGTTAATGGCAATACGCTTGCCCCCTATTAGATTTGGCCCTATATCCTAACTGGCGAAATGTGGGGGTACAGTACAGTGATTGTGCACCTCTGCCTACCCCTTCGGGAAAAGCGTGATGCTGATGATTATATTTTATGTTCTTACATAGGCAACTACTTATAAATATAACCGACAGGTTAATGCTCTTCGTCTTCAAGAATTCTCGTTGAGCCATACATCGTGAGGTTTTTTTATTAATTATAGAAACAACTTGTTTCAGGGTGGTGTAACAACAGTATTAGACTTCTTGCTGGTCAAAGAGATGATACGTGAATGTTTCAAGCGCCGCCCCAACAAAGGCCGTGCTCAAATCCTCCTACTTACCGTAGCCAACTGTCTATCGATATTCATACTCTATGGAGTCATATCTTTGGAATACCTGTTCACAAGACAAAAGCTACACTGGACGATAAAGGACTACACGCAATTCTCAGCCTTTAGCACGCTGATTACGTTCGTCGGATCGACTATAGCCATTGTCCTTTTCCATAAGCTATTAAAAATAAGCGATCTGGCAATTTCAAATTTGGCATTCTTATCGGTAATAGCTGATTACTGTATCAGAACGTTTGCTACGACAACATGGCAAATGTACTTGGGTAAGCAATTAGTATACTTACCACGACGAATGATTGGAAATGACGACTGTTTAATGCTAATTTATTATTGACTTTGTTTATTGTGGTCTCTCCATACCTAAACATTGTCAGTTAATCCCCTCGGTTTGCGGTTTTGTAATTGGTATTATTTTGGCCACATTATAGAGTAGGTACTTCATTGTCATTGTAGTTATTTTCATGACTAGGTATATCCAGTTAAAAGAATATAAACAATATTCAAAGTACCTACCAATGATAATAATATGAGCGTAGACAAAAAATGTATAAACAAACATTTGTAGACAAAAAACAGTTTGTGCTTTGTCACGCGTCAAGTAGGTAAGTTATAATAGTAAGGACGACCTCATTAGCGCAGTGGCTAAGCGATTGGACTGCTGCGCTAAGGGCTGCGGGTTTGATCCCCTTCGATTACCGCACGGGGCAAAACTGGAGTGTGACGGCAAAACTGAGGGTGACGTTTTTTTTTAAGAAAATAGCAATAATAATTTACCTATATTTGATATTAAAACTATATTTATATTTCAGGTGCGAGTATTGCGTCGTTTAAAGGTCTATCGGCGCCATTGATAAGATCTTTTTTGACAAAAATCCTACCAGTTGTAGATATAGCCAAAGTATTTTCATTAATGTCGGCGATTGAAGGCTTGTGTCCATTAGTTTCACCTTTGATGTTCAACTCGCTATATGCGGGTACATTGGGGGTATTCCCGGGAGCTATATATCTACTCAGTGCTGGAATTACAGCTATTGGCGTCATTTGTCTATCGTGAGTATATTTCTTGCCATACGTAGGTGTACAAATGGAATGAGAGTACGGAGGCCTTTTCCTTGCAGTGGGACATTATGGGCTCTTAATAGTTATAAAATGAATAGGTAACGATACTCCAAAATGACATACAATTAGGTATATAACGACGTAAACTGTCTTGTGGAAATGTCCTGGCTGGAGGCCTTTTATTAGGTCTCGCCAAACGACCGGTTAAGCAGTCAGAGCTCCTTCAGAGCTAACTGCAAGAGACAAGATGGAAAAAAACAATTGTGGAAATGTACACGATCAGCAAACTTGCCAAGCACTTCGTCAAACACAAGTGTTGATAAATAATATTCATAAAAATGATTGTTGTACTAATATCGATTCACTTAAACCTCGTGGTAAACAGTGTAAAACCTGATCTGATCGAGGGTCGTTATCCAACTAAGAATTTACAGAGAAATCAAAACCTGATACCTGCAAAAAACATGTATGCTAAAAATACATTTGCGGACCCATGAATTTAAGGCAACATTACCATAAAAAACTGTCCTGTGTGTGTTCGGTGGAAAGTCGTAAATTGTTAGGTTTAAGTGGGATTGTACCACTTGTAAAGGAGACTTAAATTACTAAATTGTGTTGAAAACAAGTATCAATATATTTGTGTCGTGTTGGCCTTACGAAGTACCCTACAGAGGCTTATACAACTAAATTTTTTGAACCAAATTAAAAATATACTTTAACTTTTCTTTTTCATTTTTTTCCGCGATCATATTCATTCACATTTTTCGTTTGAAGACCTAATTTTGCCACTTTCAACAGGTAAAACAAGAGGATTATGTATTCCATCTACATTGTCCATATTCTCTTATTACGATCAGATATTGAGAATACATACCTGTTTCACAGTCATTAAAATACATCCACTAAAGAAAAAATTAAATTACAAAAAATTTAAGCCGAGCATGGCAACATGCATAAAAATACAAAAAGTCATGTACATCCACTAAAGTTCTGGCGTAGCTTCTATTCATCACCATCAGCCTATCTCAGTCCACAGCTGAACATAGGCCTCGACTAAACCCGAGTTTCACCTTCACATAAAATGCCTTTTATTTTTGTTACAGATTTGTGCAATACTATAGATGGAACGTATCTACACCGTATCAGCCTTTGGCTTCTTCTTAGTACATAATTGTACCGGTAACCGTAATAAAGTAATGCCATACTTTTAAATGAACAATGAACTTTGAAAACCGTACCAGTTTAAATATAGGGACTAGGTAAGAGAGTATTACGATCAAAACTAATGTGATATGTAGATGTAAGTTACCGTAAAATCAAGACTATATAACTATGTTTATATAAAATGTGTTACGCCAAATGTGCCTTTAGATTTATTGATCTATCAAATAAAATCGTGACATTTACTAACTGTTTTTATTGCACCCCATCGAAAGTGAAATGAGTTCTACTTTTCCGCCTTTCATATGAGAAAAATATCCGACGATTTAAAAACAGCTGAATAAATAAACGATTTTTCCTAATGTTAAAAAAGATAAGAAAAATGCTACTATGAGAACATGATATCGGTTTAGCAGTGGCATTGCAAATTCTAGATTTATTGACCTGTTTACTAGCTCTACTCGGACCGGCTTCGTACAACGTCGCACATAATATTAATAATTATATTTATATAAAAAATACCTGCGTGTGTATAAGTTATTAGGGTTTTAGAGGTGACCAGCCAGTTTAAATGGCAAACGGCTAGACACAATGTTATTGGGGGCACATTAACACTACTAAAATACACTCATGAAGGTTATCCTTACATAAATCACATCAGACATATTATGTAAGTTTTGCTATAATATCCTAATAGCCTGTGAACCCCAGACCGTCATTATTTTATAAAAGCTGAAAGTTTCTGAGCGCATGCTCCTAACAGGTAAGAACGATGCACAATCATGAAGCTTGGGTTATTGTGGCTTTGGCATATAAATTGTACTGTAGACGTGTAAAATACCAACCTAATTTCTTCAATTAATAAAATGTGATGTTTAACATAACATCACGGCTATATTCCTCAAAGGGCCACGCAGAGGTGACTGTATAGTATACACCTACATTTCGCCAGTTATTTTATAGGTCCCAATGTAAATTTAAAAATTGGCAATAGGTACACCGTCTGTAAGGTGCATTATATCGCGACTTGCTCTTGAATGGTTATGTAATAAAGAAAATAGTGTTTGTTTGGTATTCTTTTATTATTATAAACGTCTTACAACTAATGAGTACTCCCTTGTACACAACTATGTATTATCAACCAAGGCAGTACTATTGGGGTTGGTATGAAATAGGTCAAAACTCGTGCTTTGTGTTGCTGGTCTACAACATGTTCCAATATGTTTGAACTGATATATTTTTATGGCATGGGTGTATGATAGTGAAAACCTATTCTACTTATATTAATAATCATCACAGATTATAATTTTATCTTTCTAAAATTCTTTAGAGCGACCTTTGTACAGAAAATGAAGGTTTTTAGGCAAGCTGTTTGCCTTGACACTTAGTGATTAACAATGATTAATATTAAAATTAGTTACTTTTTCATGCCTTTTGTACGTCAACAAGAGATTCTAGAATTATACCATACTACGCCAATTAAAATTTTAAACTTTTTTTTTCCACTAAAAGGAATCTCGAGATTACATCCACAGCTGTCTTATAAAATATGGAGATATAATATCTATGCATTTGTAACTATTTTAAATATTTAAATGAGCAACTTTACATATAACATCACAGATTTGCGAATAAGGATAAATTTTGTTAACTTTTCAAATTTTTGTAGCTACCTAAGGTTTAGGTATTAAAGCAACACAAGATAAACAAAAACAAGTTTAAAAATCTACAAAAAAGTAATGAAAAAAACTTAAACACTAAACAATAAAAAGAAGAATCATAACATAAGTACAACAAGATGATGTATGTGTTAAAACAACAATGGAACTTATGCAAAGTGTTATGTTGAGTTATTAATCAATGCAAACTTATAATTAATTAGACCTATATAGAATACTTGTCAAGTAGTTTTACAGTCTTATAATTGGTAAATTAAGAAGAGTTATTATTCCTACACTAGGAACAAATTCGGTTTAATCATTCACTTGGGAGTCTTTACCTTGTCGCATAAGCACCACCGTCTTATATACACGCACCACCAGTTGAAAAAAAAACAATTATTCACTTTAAGAACTCGCGAACTGGCGAAGGTAATATCAAGAAGTCCCTTAAATCTACCATTCTTCTTCAGGCTCCATACCCTGATCAACAGCGGCCGTAGCACTTTTGAAGTCCTAGAAATAATAGTTACATATTATTACAACATGCGATTATTTAAAGTACAATGTTTTTGGGTGAATACAGAGATCATATCTGGTAAATATCAACAATAGAACAAAACTACTATCACTGATATAAATACAAGTATTGCTTCAAAATTACTTACACTTCCATCTCTCTAAAGATAGCGTGAAAAGAAGGTATGATATTTGTAAATGATGAATTAAATTGATTAAGTATGTACCTACTTTGAATTATGTATAGATTATTTATTTACTTCTATTGAGGCCCACTATGGGAATCGATGTATTACAAAATGTAATTTATTTTGCAGTTTACGTCACATTTAAAATAGATAAGATACTATGACTAACTGATTATCTACTAACAGATTCAATATACTGTTATCAGACATATTGTTCGAGATATCTTGCTTCAATGTTATTTATTTGTTTAATCATAAACATTCTACCGATAGTCGAATGATTAGAATGTTTTTATAAAAGATAACTTACTCTTATATCACTGCCACCATATTTGTTGCCCTTATAAGTTGCGGTGCCACCTCCTTGTAGGAAATCAGGGACCGACTGCTCTGCTTGTCTCAGGATCTTCGCCAAATCAGCTTCTATTGCTCCATCCTGTAACATTTTGTGTGTTGTTAGTAAATTATGCACCAACTGTATATGCAGATAATCCGTGTAAGCAAATGATCTTTATAAATCATGATAAGATAATCATATCTAACAATGTCAGAAGTGACTCCTCTAAATTAAGTGAATGACAACTGGCTATTGATTACTTAACCTTATGTTAGCTACAGAGGTTAGAATAATATCGGTCTTTTGTGATTTTGTAGTACTAGTAGGTTGTCTCAAATTTACTCAGAGGATTTTAACTTACTTGGTCGGCGTCGTAGAATGATACGGCTTTTCCCCTGTTTCCGACGCGACCGGTTCTACCAATCCGGTGCACGTACTCATCTATACTCTTTGGCAAATCATAGTTGACGACAATATCGACATTCTTGATATCTGTTAAAAAAGAAAGCAACTTGAAGATACTTGTGTTTAACAAAATAATAATATATTCCTTCTCACACACGTCACAGTCACTTTATAATATTATAAGCAATGAGTTGAAAACATATTGTAATACATATCCTACTATATTCCAAGAAATAAATATTTATATTAACTATATCCTCTTTCACAAAATGTTATAAGAAAGTTCGAATTACATCGTGAATGTAATAGGATTCTTAAATGAAATAACAGTATGAAAATTACCAAGTCCTCTTGCTGCAACGGCAGTAGCTACTAGTATACAGTGCCGTCCACTCTTGAAATTGTCAAGTGCCTCCTCGCGTTCTCTCTGCATGCGGTCACCGTGGATAGATGACGTTAGCATTTGCTGCTCCGATAACATAGCGGCGATGAAGTCTGCGTTACGCTTCGTCTCCACAAATACCAAGATGCGCTTGCGATCTTAAATTATAATAAAATCTCTAGTAGTGTATACGTCGCGGTACATAGGTATATATTATACAAGACAAAGTTCAGTGTTACTTACCATTTTCTTCAATTAGTTTCTTTAGTGTATTTTGTTTTTCGTATTTGCTGACTTGATGGAAAATTTGTTCGACATCTGCACTAGCTCCGCCGACAATACCGACGGCAACAAACAAGTAATTGTTCAGAAATTTGCCTGCTAAGTGTTGAATGTCTTCTGGGAATGTTGCCGAAAACATCAGGGTTTGTCGATCACTCTGCAGATAACAAAGCAAAGACATTTTTATATAGATTATGTTGATGTAATATCTACTGTATATCATTAACATTTTGTCAAACTCTTCTACCATGTAATGTTATATAGGTAAAATACTTACAACAGGCACCATGGTAGGATGGTCCATCATCTTCTCAACACTTGGTATGAATCCCATGTCCAGCATGCGATCTGCTTCGTCGAGTACTACAAACCGGATGCCGTCAAACGACACTCGATTACGGTCTACGAAGTCGTGTAGACGGCCCGGCGTCGCCACCAGGATGTGACATCCTCTCTGAATAATTGAATACAAGTCTTTAAGTGATCAGAAATGACCGACGAACGAATATGTAACACTGAGTCACAGATGTACCAGTAAAAATAGGTGTTTTATAGAGTGTTAGTGAGATATTGGTGCCTAAACTGAACCGAAATGTGTTTCTAAGTTAACTTAAAAGAAAATGTAAGTTACTTACAGAAATGTTGTCACCTTGGTGGCGAACTGCAGTTCCACCGTAAGCTACGGCGATTTTTAATATGGATCCAAACGAGAATTTTCTTGCCTCATTGAATATTTGCAGTGTTAATTCACGAGTAGGCGAAACTATTATGACCTAAAAAATAACGTCAATATAATATTTGGTATAATTATATCAACTAAACTATGCTGTTAGTTAAGACTGTATGCAAATGAAAATATAACGAATTTCAGGATTTTACCTGTGGTTGAGCACAGCCACCTGGTCCAACTATGAGTTCTCGAACATCTTGAAGGAGTGTGTTAATTATTGGTAGTAGAAAAGCAGCCTGAAAGAAAATAACATATGATGTATTTCATCTTATCTCAGTGATTTATTAAAAAAATATATACCTATATAATAGTAAATAAATATTACCGTTTTTCCTGATCCAGTTTGTGCACATCCCATTAGATCTCTGCCACCCATGATAATTGGAATTGCGTGTTTTTGAATCGGCGTCGGTTTTTTGTACCCAGCCTTTAATATGTTGTCCAATACATACTTCCGCAAGTTTGCAGTTTCGAAGCTTTCAATGGCTTTCGGTGGATTTTCACCACTTACCTAGAAAACCATTAAGTAATTACTGTTAGTACAATTGGTACTATAAAAATAGTAATCTAAACCTTCGGGGTGGAAAGTTATATAAGTATAATGCTCACTTTAACAGCAATGCAGTCGAACTTGTCAAAATTGATGCCGGAGCTTATGGTACTGCTGAAGATCTCTTGTTCGTTGTCGGTGGGTTCTGGCGGCACGTAGGTGACCGGCGGCTTCTTGGGCTCGCCGTCCTCGCCCAGCTCGGGCTCGGGCGCGTCGCCCCCGCCACCCGCGCCGCCGCCGCGCCCCCCTCCCCGCCCGCCGCGCCCGCGACCTCGCCCGCGCTCGCCACGTTCCCGCCTATCATTGTTGTCACCTTTGGAAAAAATAAGTGTTGAATGATATTAAAAATCACTTGCCGAACCAAATCTTATGTTTGTAATAACATTGCCTATTGCCACTAAGTTCCGTAATAGTTGACCTTACGACCACAATAATAAACAACAAGGCAAGCAGGTTGTTTTTATTTTTATTATCTGTTTATTTCATTTAGCCTACTAAAGTATTTAAATTAAACATCTGAATTCCCTTGTTATCGTCGTGTACGAAGACGTGTGTAGTAACATCAGCTAATCGGCAGTTAGGGCTCTTTCAAATTAAGCTGCGAAAGTCATGGGACTGTCGTAGGTTCATACAAATGACTAAACGGATGTGACATCATAATATGATTTCAATAAGCTTTCTTTCAGTGAAGATAATGACGATCTCCAAAGAATGGAGAATATAGACTCCGTGCTGCTACTAAGAATTACCTAATGGAAACCCCAGTACCACTTTGCTCAATTCGATTCGAATCTAGGACCTCATGCTCAGTAGTCGCGTTTAGCGAGCAGACCACTAGACTAACAAGGCAGTCATGTAACTCAATTAGTATAAATTCAACTAGGAAGTATGTTTTTACCACTTGCATTCATTTAGCAGAAAAAGGTGGTTTTTGGTTGTTAGAAACATTTTTTAGCGAAAATAAACAACGGATTACTTTCAACAAGAATATCTTTAACATAATTTACAGCCAAGCGCCGGCCGTATTAAGTGACACGCGAAGCGTCTTCCGTTTCTAGTAGATAGTAAATATGAGTACGTAGACATAGTAAATAAGTAATATTATGAATACTCAGTCAAATAGACATCCAAGAAAATTGATGTTCTGACACTTACGCGCGAATGACTAAGAGCGCTTTCACACTAGCGTTTGTCCAGCGTAGGCGTTCTATGAACGTATACGCAGCGCAGACAACTATTACAATAAATTTTAGGAATACCATTCGCATTTAAGCCAGATTAATGTATATCGCACGTCTCGCGTCTATAGTCACCATACACGGTAAAAAATCGTAGCATACTATGAAAAATAATAAATTATAATATGTAGATGTATCGACTAGTAAAGCAGACCATCCGGCAATATTTGTAATCGGCGACTAATCCGCTCATTATCTTATTTATATTTTATACTAAAAATAGTGATTGTTATGACGACCTGATTAGTGCAGTGGCTAAGCGATTGGACTGCTGCATTAAGGGTTGGTTCGATTCCCGGGGCAAATTTTTTTGTGTGAACCACAGATGTTTGTTCAGAGTCTGGGTGTTTGTGCTTGTGATATTTCATAAATATCGCCCGTGCGCGCATTTGCACGCACGACACAAGAGGAATCGCTAGTGGGGCGACATAAAAAAAAATGAAATCATCCTCAAATTCGTCAAAGAAACATACAATAACAAATCACGTGATTTCTGCTACATGAGTCAATTTCATTCAAATAGGTACTTTCACTGTAATTATAAATTGTTTTAGGTATTTAATTAACTGACTACTCATGTTATTTTTCAAAAAAACTGCCCGTAGCTATTCAACACTAGCAAGACAAAGTGTAGAATTACCGCTGAGTCCCAGACATAGCCGAAAGCAATGATGGGCTTGATCAACAAGTCGGCTGTTAAGGGCTAAATAGTCGACCGGTCGGCCCATCTCTAATAATGATGTACCTACTTACCATTTTCATAATCCCTGTGTTCTCTGCCAGGCCCACCGCCGCGGGAGCCTCGACCGCCCCGCCCCCGCCCGCCGCGCCCGCGTCTATCGCCATATCCATTACTGCCCTTATCTACATCGTACTCTGTAATATAAACAATAACTTAGGGACAAACCAAACTGTTGAATACACATTTAATGGTAACACAACACCTGTGCTGAGATTTTACAAGCTTTTATTTAACTTGCAATGTTTATATTATGTGAGTTTGTTTAGGTCTAATCTTGCAACCTAAATTAGAACCACTTTTTGACATCCGATTGAAATGAAATTGTCCATACTTAAATAGGTTTTGTGACAATACAATATTATAGTACATTTGAGCTGATCTGATGATTGAGTCAGAAGATGGTCATAGGAACTTTGACGAAATGAGGCAATCCCACCGTGTTGGGCTTGTTTAATCCATCTTCACTAGTACTTTGAGTCGCTGGTTTAAAAGTTTGTTAATTTTTTTTAAATAATAAGTTATTTATAAAAAGCTTAGCATTGTTGTAAAGTGTTTGTGTGTGATGCTTATACCAGTTCAAGAGTCAGAAACATAGGTGTCTCTCCAAGTATAGAGGCAGATGGGTTGTATTTAAAATGATATAATGAAGACAGATTTTGTATGAGGATATAATAAGCAATTGATTTATTTAAATCTGCTGAAACAAGAGTGTACCCAGTGGATGTTTGCGCTTGTAATTCTTAAAGATTACAAGTAAATGAACAACTAAAATAAGTTAGGTCTGTAAACACTCTTGGATAATGAATATCATCTAAATTTAATGAATATTAAACAGATTATTATAATCTGAAGTTACTTGTTTCGTTTTTATTACTTAAATATGCAAATTATACACACCAGTTTCATTAAATGATTGAAATCCTCTGCCTCTTGAAAGACTGTGTCCTTCATCAACATTTGAATTGTAGTTGTCATTCCCTGAAGACTGCACTGCCTGAAAATGTAGATTGCACATTGATAACCAGGTGACATAACACAACATCACGCCTGTATTCTCCGAATGGGTAGGCAGAGGTGCACATATAAAACACCCACATTTCGCAAAGTGACATTACTTGTTAATTAATATGGAAAAGGTATGATTTACGCAAGCTTTAAAGTAGTTACAAGTTTTTATTATTGTTTTGCACATGGGCTTTAATTTAACTATAACTCAACATGTTCTTAAAATTAGAATCCTTATTTGCCATAGACCAGAACGGCAGTAAAACTTAATGGGCTGAATAAAGCATTAGATAAAACAAAATCCATAACAATTATAAACAATGCTTACCACATCACCATCATCCCAATCATCATCCATATTTCTAAAAAAAAATAAAAAAATCAAATAAGTAGGAAGAACCAAAAATTATTTTTATTAATATAAGATGTATTTTTTGAAAATGAAAGTTTGTATTTATTCTAATATTGTACTACACCAAGAAGGGTTGCAGGGGTGACATACTATAGGCAGTGACTCTATGTAGAATAAGTACTAGCAACAAGCTGCAGTATTTTTTTTTGAGGGAAGCTCACCGCTCTTGCCCATCATTGTAACTCCTGTAAGCGAGGATCTACAGTAAAAACTATTGAGAACCATCAAGCCAATGAAGCTTGAGACGTTCCAGAGAAATGAAATGAATATATATAGGAGGAGAAGGAATATAAATTTAGTTCCCGTAGCTGCAGTAATACTAACAGCCTGCTAAAATTTCCAATCCCGGAAAAGTTTACTGATGATGAAAGTTTAATTAATTCATAACATACACCTGTATTTCCCGAAGGAATAGGCAGAGGGGTACTAATATTACACCCACATTTTGCCAGTATGTTATATGACCCTATGTAATATATTGCTAATGGAAAAACTCAATAGTACAATGCCCAACCCGTAATTCGAACTCAGGACCTAGTGTTAAGAAACCACTAGATCGACGAGGCAGTCAAGTCAGTTTTTCATTTATGTTAGCAATATACGAATTATGCTTGTTGGTAGTTTATTACACATACAAAAATAATATTCTTAGTGTAAGTACCTACAGGTAGGATACCTACTCACGCAATAATTTCACTGTGACATGCCAGTAGGTAGATATGCCCATTTACAAGAGTAGATACAGAGAAATAAGTAGGTAAAGAGTTAATCATGTTAGCATTAACGCAATGATATCAGTTTCTCAGTAGAATTTATTAATTTCAAATTGGTTTCTAAACAGAATTACGATTCAACAACTTCATAATAATAATTTAAACAAACCTTATCAGATAGATTTTTAATTTTCGACAGTAAACGGTTAATAATACATTCATAATAAATAAGTATTAAATGAATATTCTCAATATACGAAGGTAGGTACCTAGACTTAGATCCTGTAGTAGGTATTGTAGGTAGTAGGTACATTTATATTACGCTAAGAAAGTTAAGATGGAAACGAAATGACGCTAATATAATTGATATATCTACTTTGTCGTGAAATAATACACAATACTTGTATTATGAAACTGTTTACAATGAAAAAATATCAAATTATCAATTTGAAAAATTGCTACCGGCACCGGCTTTTGTCAACTATTTGCACGTGTTTATAACAATTACGTTCATACAATTAAATAGTTATATAACAAAAGTAATAAATTTAAAACTTACAGCTTTTAAGGTTAATTTAACGTAATTTGCGTAGTATTAAATATAATGAACAATGTCAACTCTGAGAACAAAGACAGCAACCGCCAATAACGCCAGCAATGGCGGAAGAAGATAATGGAAATTGGAAATAGAATCGGCTCTGCTACATAGACAATTTAAAATAGAGGGTTGCCATACAATGTTAAGATATTTCTTTTTATTAAATAATATGTCTGTGGACTAAAATTGCAATAGGCTATAAACCAATGATATTCTTTCGGACACATCACTGGCTATTGCAGTATTTACTAGTAAAAAATACATACTTATATAACATTACGCCCGTATGCTCCGAAGGGGTTGGGGGAGGTTACTATAAAGTACATCCATATTTCGCCAGTTATGTTACCGGGCACAAATCCAGACTACTAAGAAATACCTAATGGAATAATTCAGTAACACTTTGCCCGACCCGGGACCTCAGGCTTAGCTATATTGAAGTTACCCTAATTTTGTACTACTACAAAATTAGGGTTACTACAATATAGCTAAGCCTGAGGTGTTAGTAAGTTAGTTAGTTGTTAGTAAAAAAGCGCAAAATAGTAAACAATTACAGATTAATTTGTAAAAAACCTTTAGGATTGTTTTTACTCGACCTGACTTGATTCTTCTTTTTTTTTTGTGAATGACCTAGAATTTTCAAACAAAAAGAAATATAATAATAAATAATAACAGCCTTTAACTGTCCCACAGCAGGGCAAAGGGCTCTTCTCGTATAGAGAAGGATTGAGCATTGTGATCACCACGCTAGCTCACTGCGGGTTGGCGATTTCAGATAACTAAATCCAGATTTCCTCACAATGTTTTCCGCCACGGTTAGTCAGTGGTATCTTAGAATATCTATGAAAGTATTTATGACATTGAAAAAGCCACATTGATACTTGCCTGGGTTTGAACCTCCACTTTCGTGCATACAAATCTGGTTTGTTAACGACTAGGTCACCACGACACGTGAAAAAGAAATAAATCATATTAAATGTCTTGTAACTTGTAGCTTTTTTCAGTTGATTAGCACTATAAGTAAGGTACACCTAGTCATAAGAAAAACCATTTCATTGATACTTTCACTAAAACACAAATTATAAAATGACTCAGAAGCATTCTTTCTTTAGGTATCTCCTTGGGCCATAAAAAATGAACCTTATTATCTTTTCGGTCACATTCAGAATCCTAAACTGGATGATTTTATGACAAACTTTTACACACTAAAGTATCTCCAGTACCGGGTCTATTTCAATAAACATAGAGTAACTTTGAGAGATAGAGTGAAAAATAAGGTGAAAAGAGAGAGGTGCGGAGTGAATGTGGATGTAATTACGAAAATTGAGAAAATATACATAAATGATTTTATGTCAGCAAATAGGTTTTACAAAAACACTTTCACACGTAATTTTTTTTAAACTAGGTGGCATTGGCATGTCTTAACTGACTACCTCTGAGAAGAAATACCGAAACAAACTCAGGGGTCAAGGTCTCTCTTAAAGTCCAGACAAGCTATGTGAGAACAGTGTAGGTGGTCTGAGATGTGGTATTTTTTAGAAAAGAAACGCGGTGAGTTTGACTGATGCAAGTGAATATGGCGAAAGAAGTACGTCAGGATCGTAGCAAATAGAAATCCGTGGTCTCTGCCTACCCCACTGAGCAATAGACTTGACTCTATGTATGTATAGACCATGCATAGACAGATAAATAAACCATTCTCTTCCATTTTATCTCAATATAATATGCTCCTAGCTACAATCAGTATTAAATTTAGTAATTTTTAATCGACTAAAACTGAATTAACAAAATGTCAAATGTTCTATTGTTCTATGATAGACAAACAACTGTCACAATTATCCATCAAAGTCAAAGTCACTCAAGGATATTACGGGAAAATAGCTAATGTGACCGAAAATATTCCGAAAAAATACTACGCCGAATGAAGAATTCAGCTAATGTTATAAATAACATCTTTTCATTTATGAATTCAGTGTTTAATAGTCGTTCCGTGAGAAGAGGTGATGATGTGAAATGAGTTGTCCAGTAAATAATAGTGTTAATCTAACGATGCATTTATCAAAGTGGGTTTGAGTTTTATCTCTGTTGGCGTCCTCTTGTTTTTTATGGTTCAAGTTTACGATGGCTACAGTCGAAGAGACAGTTAAAGTGGCGGTGGTGACTGACCGTACTCCGAATATTATTAGATGTTCCAGTACGTCAACTGCAGAAGAGTTGTGCATAATTTTATGTAAAAAGTATAAAATCCCTCCTCTTACTCGGACGTTGTTTGCGTTACGAGTCAAAGGTAGAGATTATTTTCTTAAAGATAATGCAAAGGTCTTGGCCAGTACCAGGGATTATGAACTCAGAATAAGATTTAAGGTAATTGAGAATATATCTTAATTTATTCAGTGATATTTAGATAAGTATTGAGAGTAGTGAATATTTAATTTTCTATTAAATCGTAAGAAAGTGCTGTATTCAGTATATAAGTACATGATGGTTTGTATCACATTTATAGTTTCAGCTGTCATGAATTTATTTATGATAAGTAAACAATATAAACTTTTTATAAATTGTATGTATGTGACTTCATCTGCATGAATTTTAAATGTTTTATAGCCTTCCTTGATAAATTTAATGAATTTAAACAAGTATATCCTAAGTTTACCATGTTCAACAAAACAAACTCTCTATTCAGTATTATAATATTAGTATAGATTTGCCTTTGGTCCACATGATATATTATTTAAGCAAATTAATAAACCTGATATCTGAACCAGAATGAGTGCCATTACAGTTACTGCTTTCTCATAATTATAGTAGATAAACTAAATATAGAATATGTTTTTATTACACAGGTACCGAGATTGGAACTGTTGATAACACTGGATGAGACAACTTATGACTACTACTTCCTTCAAGCTAGGAGTGATGTGTACGAGAACAGAATACCTGAATTAAAGTACCCTGAACATAAGAAAGAAATGCTTGGACTTGGTATAGCAGACATGTGAGTTTACATTTAATTTATTACTTCGGTTTTCTGTGTTTATGGAGAAAAGAGTTGGTCTAAAATATTTATGAATACTATGGAACAATATCGGGCTTTTAGTGTGTTAATAAGGAAAACTTAATATTTATAAAGATGTCTCGTTCTTCTTATTAAAATGGTCTAGCAAGATGCCAAGGGTCACATGAGCCGAATTTAACCTTGCACCACTGATTATTTTGATATAATTCTAAAGAAATTATTTCATTAGTTATTTTACTTGCTTTTTACGACCAACATACTAAGAAGAAGATTTTAGTTCTTTTGTTATCATGACTATTAACCTTATTTTTTATTATCTTATAATGTTACCGACAATTTGTATAATCCAGTATTCTATAGAATGCCTAAATCGTTTAAGGAAATGTATGAAATATTATTTATTTTATTCTTTTATGGTGAATTGATAATCTATACAACTAATACGCAGGGAAGGGGGATCGCATAGAAACAATACTATTCAAATCTGCCACTCGCTGGCCACCCACTGTGAAAGTCGTGCATAGTATTAAGCTCCTCTAACGAAACCACCACGATAACAATATTATCGTCAAAACGAGAGTGAATAATGTATTCGCCATTTATATTGATGCCGAACCCGTTCTAGTCCAAGAACTTAAAATCGGCTTCCAACACACCTATGAACGATTACTAGTGTTACTACGTAAACTATTAATGTTATTAATAATCACCGATAAATGCGATTAATTTCATACTTTTACCTCGATTTTCGGTAATTTTTAATAAGGATATACGATTATTCATCATCATTATAAGCCGAAAGACGGCCACTGTTTAACAAAGGCCTCCCCGTGCCCTAGAAGGGGAGAGGGGTTTGCCATAATCCCCAAGCTTGGCAAGCGGCTTGTGGATCGTAGTATTGATGGTCAAGTTACAGAAGATGTTGCTGCCCATCTTCTAGATTTTTTTCCTTAGTCGCCTCTTACGACACCCACGGGAGGAAACGGGGTGGTCAATTCTAAGCCGGATACCACTCGGCACAATTAATACGATTATTAATAATGTTCAATTAATCACACTTACCATAACATAAGCTAAGTAAATTATGTAATGTACCATATTATTCATAATACATAGTTCATACATTGTTTAGAAGTCCTAAATATTTTATACTTTGCCTAGGTTTTGTACACAATTCCTGAATTATACACATTGCCGGTAGCATACGTATTTGGGGCAACAACAACTGCAAAGGGTCATACAACTCTTAACAGTACTATCTTCATAAGTTACCTGCTTTAAGGAAACCTAGGCTAATTAGAATTGTGATCAATATTTTATTTACACGACACCTTTATAAAGCAAGGGTTAAAAGTGTTAAAACTTCTCATTAACTCCTTTTCGCAAGAGAAATTGGATCTTTTCTCTAGCAGTAATTTAAATAAAATAATCGAATGTTCATAATTAGCAGAATTATGTATGTAATGTCACAAAAATTGTGAACTTCCCATTATCTATTTAGCAAACACTAGTACTATGAGTAGAACATGATACACATACATAATTACTGTAGCAGATCATAAGTCGTTAAGTATGATTGTATCTTGCATTGGCAAAGAACAATAGACTATAAAAATCTAATTACTCTTTCCCCACCATGAAACAATAGCCCTCAGGTATAACTATACAATTAATTCTATACAATGTACCAGCCCCCTTACCATGAACTGTTAAAACAGGACAGTTTATGTTGTGGAAGCGAGACGCCTCTACGTGAGGGGTAATACAGCGTCACGCTTCCACAACGTAAACTGCCCTGCTTTAAGAGTTCATGGTAAGGGGGCTGTTGTCTTCAAGTAAATTCGTATAATATCAGACACATTTTATCACTATACCTAAATCAGTTTTGGGAGGAAAAAGAATGTCATGATTTTTCGTGAGTAAAAATATATACTTAATGGGTAGAATGGATAGGTAGGTACTATGCGGTTATTTGGAGGAAACTCCTGCTTAAAAAGTTTCCCCAGCACCGACCAAGGCTGCTTAGTGGGGTTTCGGTGACGACAGAAATGAAATAACAACTGAATCAAATAAAAGGGTTGAGGAATAATTTTCAATAATAATTTAAGGCAAAATTTAAACTTTATTGAAAGTGCCTCAAATGGTTTTAGCGTAATATTGAGTATACTGCTGTCACCGTCATCTTGAGACGTAAGCAATAAAATATTCGTATGACTAGGTATTCCAATAGATTTTTAATCAAGTGAATTTTACACAATTTAATTTGAATTCAGATCATCATCATCAGTCGTTGCAGTCCACTACAATTTGACTTTCATTATCATAGGTAAATTGTAAAAGAAAGATTTATGTTACCTGTATAAATATTAGATTTTAGGCGGCAGTAGTTCCGCAAGTTTAATCACACGGACCTACCATTTATCACTTGTTTTTATTACGTACTTATGTTATTACTATCAACAAAGTGTTCATATAGAGTAATGGCGACCTGATTAGCGCAGTGGCTAAGCGATTGGACTGCTGCGCTGAGGGTTGCGGGTTCGATTCAAAACGCACGGGGCAAAACTTTGCGCGAACCACAGATGTTTGTCTCGAGTCTGGGTGTTAGTGTATGTGATATTTCATGTTTGTGAAACGCACCCACGACACAGGAGAAATTCCTAGAGTGGGGCGATGTTAAAAAAAAAATAATTGTTGATTAGTACGACCACATAGGTTCACTAACTCATTTTTGAATATTTTACCAACCAAATGCAGATATCATTATAACATAAATCTACATTATTACTGTATTTTGCCTGTTTCTTTCATTCATTTGATCACGAATACACAGACGGCAGACGACAGTTGTATTATTGTGTTGATTGTATAGCCGTTACCCAAACATAATTATGTAGCAGAAGGTTGTGTGGGGTGAATGCGCCTGGCTCGAGCTCAGAGCCGATATACCAGGTTCAAAGTACTGACAATTGGATAATAGACTTTTAGCCGACGACTTTTATACACCAATTGTATGGTTACACATTCTATATTTTTTATTTTGTATTTAAAGCGGCTAATGACCTCACAAGTCACGGTCATGCTTGGTTCTACTTAAACATATTCAGGTCTCGAATCTCCAAAAATAGCTATTTTTGCCTGACAAATTACGAAAAAATATTGTTGATTAAGGACACGCGCCACGGCCGAGGAAAAATTGTCGGTAAATGATGTTGTGAGGGATTACAAAAAATATATACCAAAAGTGATTGTTAGAAGACATGGGCACGTTGCTAAGAAGCACGCACACGACCAACTGCCCAAGCTGTGCTCTGTTGGACATAATGTGAAGTAAGTAAAACCAAATTACTAATACAACATACGTATTCAATTTCTTATATAAAGTTTTCGTGATTTATTCTGTGTTATAAAAACGTGGAAGAAAAATGATGGTTTGGCAATGAAGGCTTTAAATCGGACAAGATCTTTTTCAGTTGATATACCTTAGAAAAGCTTTATAGGGTATATAAAGCTTTTCTGCTAAGGTATAATTAGGTACTATCTATAAGTAGGTAGGGTACTTATAGACTTGTCCCAGGATTGCTATTTAGGATATCGGGCAGCCGAACTTCGACAAGATAATCAGACCTATATTATTAACAGAGGGGAAAGTGTTAAATTTTAAGTCACGAATTTGATTAAGCAATATACCTACATTATAGTCGGGAATTCCCGAATACACCCGTGATTATAACCGGAATATACAGTAAATAATATACCTACATAACAAGAAAAATATAAAGTAGTAAAAAGGCAAGGGAATGTCATTACTTTTTGCATGACTGTTTACATACAAACGTTTTATTGTATTGTGTAAATATTTGTGTCTGCATTCAGGCATGACTTTTACTTTTTATTTCTTGTTAACTACTACGTAAATGTTTAACTATAGAGTAGGATATGGCCGCACGGTGTAGGTAATCGGCCAAATAGGTGGTTGATAGAATAGTTCCGATTCATACAGACATTTCGCTACATGACATGTTTTAAGTTAATTGTAATAGGTCCCATTTAACAATATACATCAAAATCTTGCCTGAGCTAGAAATTGAGGTTTACAACCTCACAGTTAACAAGTAAGTAGCTTTTCAGCGGCACCAATGAGGGGATTTATGTTATACACCACATATTTGTTTGACAGTATAAAAAGCTGCCAGGCACCTTCATCTATCATACTTTTAAAACATAGTAGGTATCCATTTATCTAGTTTCAATGATTGAACTACACTTATTTCAAGCTAATAATATTAATGTGACTTTTCAGATATTAGAGACAGACAATTCAAGTTACGATAATTATCTTGCAAATTTTTTTTTTCGTTTTTCTTCATTGTAAAGTGTATCAGTAAATTATGACCTGCTTGTAGACGGCCAAACATGCTGTTAGGCCTTATCAATTAGTAGACTACGTAGATGAACTTAGCTCTGACTCCATGACACCAGATTGTTGTCCGGGAACTTTAATAACGACAGTACCTATTCGTATTTAGGCATCTGACACGTTTAGCGTTAAAATGTACATACATAATAATGACTATTAGGTTTTGAAGACTAAATAGAGGTGTTTTATTATATTATCAGAAAGTCGTAAACCTCGAAGTGCGATGTCTTAACTTGCTATGACATCTTGACATTAACATATAGGAGTTGATGCTGAGTAGATCTTTAAAAGCAGGGATGGCGAACCTTTATGGATTAACATGCTTTTTCTAAAGAAATGTTTAATAAGACCGAAGGATGGCACTCCTTCTAATTCAAATAATTTTGACCTAGTGATTATTAGTTCGCTATACCTGTAGTAGGCTACTAAACCTTCCATGCTGAACCACCAGGCCGTACAATTCCTCCCTGTCTTCACTAACTTATATTATAATAGGAAAAAATGTTTAATAATACTGTAAAAATTGCAGCTACATAAAAAACCTGTACTTGCAACAACTGTATATAATGGCTCCTAACTACTTGGCGGAGGAGTATGACAACGTTCTGTGGCAGAACGGCAGCGATGTGACGCCGGTGCGGGTGGTGGTCGCGCCCTTCCACCCGCACCAGTCAGGCATACGACTGTACAATTCTGTGAAAAGAGAAGTAAGTACCTAGATGTTGTTCATGTTTTCATATGCTGTTACTATTTAGTTTTCGAATAATTTAGATAATACCAACAATAAAGGGTGTCTTCATTTATGACTATTGTCATTGCCATGTTTAATAAAGTATATCTCTAAACGGACTAACATGGCGCCATGGTAACTTTCTTTAGCAGTTCAAATAACGTATCTAACGATGTATTAGGTACATGCACCTATTGGAGGGTAGGACCAATATTGGCATCCTCATTCACCATTTATTAACAACTAAGTAATGAATCGCACAATTTTACATTATTTCAAAGTTTTCCTAGTACGAATACAAAGTCGAAATTGCGCTTTCTGCTGTTACTCATTGTTTACGATTTTTGAATAACCTCCCACATGTAAACAATTCTAAACATTGACTCACTTTCAGTGGACTCACGTTTGTAGAATAGAAGAATTAATTTATTTGACAAGAAATGGGGAAAACTCTTTAGAAATATCAAGACGGGGCACCCCATTGTTTTTTAAATTCAAATCTGAAGAGCAGCTATCGTCATTTATATCTATTTGTGACGGATATTACAGGTTTGTGGCAACATGCATTTTTGATAATGTTGAATACCATTTTGATGAATAAATTAAACTAAATTGAATATTCAAAATGTATGTATTAATTAAGGTTAATACTATTGAGAATTGTACATTGTAGTATGGGCCTGCTGATGTTTCCAGTTGTTTTAATTTGAAATTAAGCGAACAGCTATTTAATTCGACGTAAAAAAAATTAATTATTCAAATTGAACAATAAATAACGAATTCCACAGATTAATGGTAAAATGGACGTTCAATCTATCTAAAGACGATGAAACGCCATCGCTAAAGGAACTACATAGAATTAAATGTCACGGCCCTGTCGGGTAAGTACAATGAAGGGTGCATATTTTATGTAATTATTTCCAAGAATTTTGGTTATAAAACCTTTTTACTTGCAGGGGTGCGTTTTCGTATCGTAAGTTAGAAGAGAAACGCGCAAAAAAGCATGGATGTTATATATTAAGGCAATGTCAAGATGACTACAATGTTTACTATTTGGACGTCTGTACCAAAAATAGGTAAGATGTAAATGATGATATGTCCCTTGTTGAATCCACAGGCATAGATATTTATAATGCGTTATATAACAGTTATATAATTTAGCACCTAATTAAATAAAAAAGTTACGGCTCAAAAACTTAACCACCTCCTTTTTAATGTTGGTTAGAAATAAGCATTGGCGATCGCTAATTCTTCACATATGAAATGTCATATAAAAATGATTATCTATTTACAGCACAACAGAGACATATAGAATAGAGTTTAAGGGCCATTGTTACGTAGTTAATAATGAAGAGTACTACAGCATCGAGAGGCTAGTGGGATGCCACCAGAACCCAGAAGGCAGAATATTGCTCAACGAATGTATACCGCCCTCAGAATATGGTGAGTTATTACTTATTATTCATCAGTTTTATCAGCAAGATAAAACATTTTTTTTAAGCGACAGCTGACTTCATTATCTTTTTTTTTCTCATTTTAAAGTCTCCCAGAGTCTTCACCAGATCTTTACAAAACACGGAACGTGATTTAGTAGGTTATAACGACTATAAAAACGGAGGTTTTCAATTTTTTGTTTGTATGTTCAGGAAAAAATATTCGTTCGAAAGAGTCCACGTGAATTTGGAGACTATCTGACGAAAATCTTCAGTTCACTTATTGAAGTAGATTGTTACTTAAAAGATAGTTATATATTCTTAGAAATAATGCTTAAGTTTTAAGGGGGTGTAAGTAGACACAATTCACGAGTGGCGATACTTAAGTACGTCCGGCGCACCCGGACGGTCAACCTCGCTACCATCCTGGTTGACTAACCAATCTCTTCACCACGGCATGATCTACATATTTCCATGTGGCAATTGGCTCATGCCGATACAAAGGAGTTTTTAATTGTACACTTTGTTAATGTTATATGTACACTTATAGATAAATCCCAGTTATTGTTGTGTGGAGAGCCAGTGAAGAGAGGCGTACGTATTGATCAGGCTGAGCTGCAGGAGATTCTCAAAGACAACCGGAGCCCACGGTGCCTGCCCAATAAGGATATATTATTGTACACAGGTGAGTTAAAATGTATTGTTTATCCTATTGTTTAATGGTAAGTTATTTAAATTAGGGAAGTTTGCAATCAATGATGTTAACGTATGGTATTAAAAATTACGGTGATTACTTTATATCCTTGTACATATATTATCATAAACATGAACTTACTGAGCTACGAGCTACAATGAGCTACACATGCATAAACATATCGCTTTTCTCTGCAGTAAAATTTTACTAGTACCTACCTAGTTGAGGACCTGATTGCCGCAGTGACTAAGCAATTAGACTGCTACGGCGGTTTCTGGTTCGATTTCCGCAAGGGACAAAATTATGTGCGAATCGTAGACGTTTGTCCCGAGTCTAGGTGTGTCTGTGATATTTTATGTTTGTGAAATGCACCCACGACACAGGAAGAATTTCTAGTGTGGGGTTACTTAAACGTAAACATAAAATCCTTGATTCCTAGGTTCGGAGAAGGTTGGTTCAGAGAACGTAACTGCAACATATAAGGCGTTATGGAGGCTCGACGAAACTAAAAAGTTGCTAGTGGCCTTCAAGACGTTGCAGAGAGAGAAAGCCAATGACCACTTAAAGGTACGGCTATTATCTATGTATATCTTCTATCTTATGTACCCATTATCTACGGTGGAATTTTATATTCAAAAAAATACCTAACTAAGAAAATTAATTTTATAATCTGTTCCAATAAAACCTTCATGAAAGATTATCAACATCTAAAATTGGTCCTCAGAGAGCGTTTATTTTGATTCTATTTATGTATTTTCTGTGTGACATTATCATACTGGCACAGATTCCGAATGGAAATGCCTTTATTTTTTCCTAATGATAAAATAGTACTCACGATTCCATGAAACTATCGTGAGGCTATTTATGGGCTTACTATAAAAGTACAGGTACGTATTATAGACACCCTTAAAACGAAGTAACGACTAAGTCATTAAATAATACATTTGTAATAGGAATTCGTGGAGCTGGCGAGCAAGTGGGCGTGCGTGCAGTCCAGTTCAATAGTCCGTCTGTATGGCGTGACGCTCAGCTCGCCCACTGCTCTCGTGCTGGAGTACCTGCCGTACGGGCCCTTCGACGACTACCTCAGGTCATTATGTGCTTATGATTAGTTCTCGTTTATCAATTACAATGTTAAATGTTTTTTCGATATCTTTATCTCATTGTTTATGGTTTTTGTGGTTTCTTAGTTATTTTCAAACAGTGGATATTTTGTTAATGTAATACGAGAAATACCTATTGCCGTTTATAGAGTGCAATATTAAAACAATGGTGGCTTTTCTATAGCGCAACAGTTATAGGTTTAAACAATTTTTACAAAAATACTATCCGCAAACTTGAAATCAATCCACTTACTTAGGTTGATAATAACCTATCATTGTCGTTGACAATAATATGTCATTGACTTACAATGATTGGAGATCTCAACAGATTAAATAAGTGCTTATGCTTGAGTTAAGAAACGTAGTATATAGTTATCTTAATGAGTAAGAGAGCATTTTAATTGATTATAATAACATAACACCACGCCTGTATTCCCCAATGGTGTAGACAGCGGTGACTTTTATAGACAATACACATTTGGTCCTAATTGTTTTATTTTAAGGTGAAAGCAATATAAAGTGTAAGATATGTGAACAGAGAGAACGAGGAGCGCGTGAAGCCGCTGCACCTGAAGAAGGTGGCGGCGGGGCTGGCCCGCGCGCTGTGGGACCTGTCGGAGGCGGGCGTGGTGCACGGGCACGTGCGCTGCCGCCGCCTGCTGCTGGCCGCGCACGACGGGGAGCGCATGCTCGTCAAGCTGTCCGGGCCCACGCTGCGCCACTACTCGCAGCTGGAGTACGTGCTGCTGCACTCTTATACATCTCACACATTCATTGGCACCACCAGCTCACTTGGAAGAAAAGCACTACGGATTGGCGCAAGACGCCAATTCGAATTCCGCTCGTGTCTTATCACATTTCTTTTAAAGAACTAAATTTGTTTTTACGCGACAACGGCGAAGCCTAAAGGAAGGGTTATTTAATGTTAAATTTTCACTTATTTCTTACATTTTAAATATAGGTATTTTAGGAATAGGTATTTTCTTTGATTCTAGATTTTTTTTTAATTGTTTCCATATTCATGTTCGATAAACATTTTATGAGAACACTAAAGAAAAGTGGTGTGACACAAAAACAGTTTATTTGTGATAAACTGGAACGTAACAAACAGGATGGAGCTACTTTTATGTTCCTAATTCTATTGAGAATTTCATTTGTAAACAAAAATATAAAAAGGTTATAAAATATAACAAACCTAGTAAAGCTAACATGTAAATTATTGCCAACACTACATTATGCAAATGGAACCACTTAAGACAAGTTAACACTATTTAATTACTTTATTTTTAATGACTTATTTCATTGGAAGATAACACAAAAAGGATTTATTAATGAGGAAAGTAAATGTAGACAAAACAACAAGTATTAAGTAGGAAATACATAATAATAATTGCTTGGGACAAATATTTTATTTGTGTGATCAGAAGATAATTGTTCAGACCCTGTGTGTTTATACTTTATGATATTTTATTTCTGTGTAGTGTACACTGGATGCCCGTGGAGTTCTTCTCGGACATGAGTCTAGCCAAGCGGTCCGTGATGGGCGACATCTGGGCGTTCGCCACCACGTTGTGGGAAGTTTTCTCGTACGGACAGTCGCCCACTGAAACGAATCCAGTCTTGACCGCAAGGGTGAGTACACTTCTTTCCTGATCTAAGTCTTCTGTTAAATATACTATCAGAAGCCTGTTTACCGTTGTTTCATTAAAAATATTCAAAATCAGAATAAATTATGTTTCAAATCACTTCCTTTTGTGTGGCGCAAATGTCAAAATGTGACATTTAAGGCACTGCACTAGATAACTCTGAACAATTTGAAACATGTACATGTCGGCGCAGAGTTACGAGATGGGCGACCGCCTGCTGCGGCCGGCGCGCTGCCCGGGCGAGGTGTGGGCGCTCATGCGGCAGTGCTGGCAGCCCGACCCGCTGCGCCCGCAGGAGATCATGCGGGACATGAACCACATGCTGCACCGCGGTGCGTACCACCACACTAGTATTGCACCTATATATTAGCACCCATTGAGACTGCACTGTACTGAACTTAGTTACGAATAGCTTCGTAAACGTATTTATTTTTTTATTTTGACTAATTTAATCTGTACATACATAGATAACTTCACGCTTGTTTCCCAGAGGGGTAGGCAGGGAAATTTGCTACGGTCCCGGCATACTTCTATCGCCTCATTCACTCGCATGATATTCCACATATAGGCTCGTCGGTTACCAAATGCGTGTACCTAATTTACTGCAGCCAAATATTGATGAGTGACCACCTGAATGGAAATTCTTGATATGTTAAAAGATAGTACAAGTGGATTTGATTTGGTGTAATTACAATATGACAGTCGTTAATTGCGCGTAAGTGACCAAATGTGACATGTAATGAGGTCTGAGGCTAGGTTTTGAATAGCTGGGGCGGCGTGGCGTCATCCTAAGGGTATCCCATGCCGTCCCTTATAGCGATGAAAGATACACCGGGGTTTGGTGGGTAGGGTCTGTTGTTTTACAACGGGCAGTTTCACAAACCCCCACCGCTCTTCCCCCATGAGTGGTGAAAGTTAATGAGATATTTTCTCTGAAAAAAAAAAGGCTAGGTTTTGAATTAAGAGGTTAGGCTCAGGTATTGGTGCTACAGCTAAGTGCTTGGCATTCTGCATAATATAAAACTAAATAGGAAATTTTATGTCTGTGATACAGCAATAAAAAATACATTAATGTCGCTAGATATCTAGTGGGTCAGATATACGAGGCCAAGCGGCAGTAAATTAACGAAATGTTTATTCGTTTTAAATGAATTACCACCACGTGAAGGCATGGCTCCAATTTTTTTATGATACTTTCTTTAGAACTATGTGTTATTTACAGAATACGTCCCCATCCACGAGTATGAAGAACCAAAGATATCTCTCGAGCATATGGAACATACTGAGACTGTATCAAGTGAGTACTTGTTTCATAATTCATGCTGAATCATACAGGATGTGACATAAATATCTAATAATATTTTGAACTTGAAGATAATTTGTGTCATTGAAAAACTAGATAGTTTAGGGTTGGTAAACCCACAGTCTTTTAAAGTACTATCTAATTACAGCTACAGTATTTGAGTGCAAAATAAGTCGGCTCTCAAGTTAGCTGCGAGGCGTTGCGCAGGGTGGGATGCGCGGGTGGAAGCACTCGAAACTACTTAAACGGTGCGAAACCTGACTTGCAGCTAACTTCAGAGCTACTGACTTATGTAGCGCTCACTGTACCGTTTCAGAACATGGTTGTTCCCACCCTTACCCCACAACAGCTGCAGTATTGCGGGGTAATTCTAAGGTCATGGCCGATTCAATTATATGTTACTATGCAACATTAATATGTAACCTAAACTTTCCAAATCGTCACAAGGTTGTCTAACAGTAAATTACGTGTCGCAGGTGACAGGTTCATCCCGAGCGAGCTGAGTGACGCGGGCAGCAACAAGTCGTTAATATCTGACAGCAGCGTGCTCTCTATGAATGGGACTATGTCCGATCAATATGATAATCCAGTAAGTTATATAACTGACAGTGAGGCTGTGATCTATGAAGCGCACTTATACTTATCGTACGAGTCAAGTCTTATTCGGTATTGTTTTTATTTTTAAATCAATCTGTATAATTGTCGAAGTTTGCTATCAGTAAATGCGTAAGTTCACAAAGACGATGACTTGCAACGAATTATAAAGAAGAAGAAGAAATAACACGACCTTTTAATTTTTCCCTGTAAATGCTAAAACTAAGATCTAAACGCCCTTTATAGATCCCAGCCTATGTACGTATGTTTCTGTCCATATATTATTACGTTACGTTTTTGGTTAGTCTATATTGAGTGCCAGTGCTGGGTAAAGACCAGCTCTTATTCTTTCTAAACAATGTTTATTCTTCGGGTTATCAGACGCCCAGTGAGTATATACAGATGAGTATATTGGCCCATATTAGCGTGTTTCTATGCACCGTAGCCCACTCCTATGTCAGTGTGGCATTTTTCCAATATCCGCCACTTGAATAATGGAGCGTAGAATAGTGTGCCTTACAGACTAACTTACTTTTCGTACCAAAAACAAAATTCAGAAAAGTATCTAATAAAATATACTTGAGGATTTAATCATCTTCAATATACTATTTATAGACTATAAAATAAATTTCTCATACCATTTGCGTAATAAAGTAGTTTTACTACCATTTTATATAGCCTTGATTTTGTAATGCCCAAACTTGATGAATGTGACTTGCTTATCTGAACGTGAATTTAGTCTGATATAATATTTAATGTTATTTGTGTGCATTTCTAATGAGCAAAACAATCTTTACCTTGTACATTTCTCAGAATATTAGGTATGCTGTTTATATATGTTTAACATTGATGACATTGATGATGTCTTCAGAATATATTTAAAAAAGCATATTTTTACTTTCCTCTTTCAAAAATAAACGTGTTTTGATGATTACATGTACGCGTTGCTTAGCTGTTGTTTAGGCCAGTTAAACTCTTATAATATGTAGTCTTGGAGTCTAGCCGTATTATCTTATTAAATACATATGATTGGAGAATATAGTCCCTTTTTAATAAACATTATTTGGCCCTAAAAAGTTCACGTATATGATATGTAATCCTATATCAATCGAAATCGAAGCTACCACTTTTTATAAATAGTTGGCGTGTAATAATAAACTAAAGCCTCTTTATCTTAGTGTATGCTAATCGTTGATACGAATCTACAATATTACATCCTACAGTATCTGCTCCAATATTCATGCGTCCATAAGTTTATGCGAATAAACTTGTTTTAGTTTTGAAATGGCTTTATATACATCATTTAATTTGTTTTATCGGTCGTAAATATAATTCATACCTTGTACGTTATCTATGCTATAAAAAATATTTATTTCTACATTCTGAAGTGCTTTATTCAAATTTCTTAATTTAAATTTAAACTCACTTGACGTATTGGCTACATGACCTTTCCCGTTTGGGCCACATTTGTGTGATTCGTACGTATATTTTTACTGAATCCGAGAAATAGTGTTTGTATGTAAAAAATAAGTAAAAGAATACTCTAACGGTGCAGAAAAAACCCAAATGAGGGAAAGTTAATAAAAGATACACATAAATAAAATTATCTCTTTGTAAATAACAAATGAATAGCTTTTTACTAAATGCCATCATCATCATCAGCCGGGAGACGACTATTGTTGAACAAAGGCCTCCCCTTGGAATGAAATGCAAATAACAAAAATACAATTCAAAGAATTGTAGTTTATATGTACACAATAAGTCTGAATTACTCGGGTTTTTAGGGATAAAATCATTTTTCTGTGTAGTTCGCAGATAACAAGAGCTCGAATTCCCTGGAGAGTATGAACGGGCTGCCGTACGCGCTGCGCCACGAGCTGCGCTCGCGCAGCAGCGGCAGCGTGGCGGGCGCGGCGCGAGCCATCGACGACGAGCTGGACGACGACACCGCGCCCGCGCCGCGACTCATGGAGTCCATCGTGTCGCAGGGGAAGACCTACCTCGTCACGCTCACGAAGAAGATCGGCAGTGTATGTTGCTATTGTCTTATTATCTATTCAGTTGTTGTTAATTCCAAGAACTTCTTCGAATGTGCGACGCATTCTGCTGTCAGCCTGCTACGACCTGTTTTATACAACAAACTTTTTTAACAATTATATAATTATGGATTATTTGTTTTAACATTGATTGTTATTTGTTTGACAGAACAATATAAAATACATTTGCTATAAGTAGATACCCACAGCTTTGGAACAGTTTCAAGTTAAACAAATCCTTACCGTAGGCAATTTATTACAGGGAAACTATGGCCATGTTTTCAAAGGCTGGATGGAGCGTGACAATCAAGAATCTCAGAGAAGAGAAGTTGCGGTAAAGAAGTTGACTCGTCAGGCCTCTGAGAGAAACGGCACTCTGTATGAAGACTTCAAAAATGAGTTGGAGATTATGAAGGTAAATATCATGACTGATTAACCATGGTTGACTATTTGTTCAACTAACGTGATTTTTTTCGAACTGCCACAGTGTTTATTGGTTTTACTAGGTTGCGGGCTGGCAACGACACTTTTTACGTATTATAATATTTATACATATTGTCCTTTTTTAAAAAAATCGTTTGGTTGCCTGCTGGCTACGTTGGTTTTGGATTTGCTAATTGATATTGTAATCATATTTTTGTATTGAAAACTATAACCGATGTAAGCGACATTGCCAGATCGCAAATAAGTGATCCCACTAAAATTAGTCATTCTTAATCGGAAATATGTAGCGGTAAGCAATAGAATAGGCTGGAATAATTCTAAGGATATAATTTTGCAACACTTCGCTGGTTTTATCACTATTAGAATATAATTATGTAAATATATCCCATACATTGAAAATACATTTATTTACATGACTTATTTTTACTGTGCCTGTTGTATCTATAAAAGTATCTTTACTTATAAGTTTCTCCTGCGTTCAATCGCATGTATTATTGCAGGATAAAACGCGAAGCACAGCTAATATTATACATAATTTATAGATTATATATTATTCTGGATTATAAGCTACTTTGTTTAAGATTTCATCAAAATCCGTCCCGTAGTTTTTGCGAAACACGAAAGTTTGAGGATAAATGGTTATTATCCTCACAAACTTTCTTGTTTGTTTTTAGTATGATAGAAGGATGAGGCCACAATAAATCATTTTTGTTTCTTCAGTCGCTGCAACACATCAACATAGTAGAGATCCTGGGCTACTCGTGGGACCACGGCTCGGACGTGCTCATCGTGATGGAGTATTTGGAGGAGGGCTCGCTCAACTACTACCTCAAGTTCCAGGGGGACAAGCTGCGCATCTCGCATCTGCTCAAGTACTCCCGGGACATCGCTACGGTGACTATCTTTTTTTGGAACTTTCTAGTGGTTTCTTTATTAAAATACCTTAATTTAATAATATATTTTTTCTCACTGGTAACCGTATTACATACTACTAGCTTTTGCCCGCAGCTTTGCTCGCGTTAAGTAGCCTATGTCCTTTCTCGGGCCAAAAATTTTGTACATGCCAAATTTCATCAAAATCCGTCCAGCAGTTAAGTCGTGAAGACATAACAGCTAGTCAGACAGGCAGAGTTACTTTCACATTTAGTATGGATTTACTCTAGTTGTACTTGCGTGTCTCCATGTAACCAACCCATCTAAAATACTGATTTCTTAAAGGTATTTCAAATGATCGGGAAATAAGTAGTTTGTGCCGATTATTTACTACTGAAACGGTTTACGAAATAAAAGGTAAGTATAGTATATCTACGAAATAAAATAATTTCATTTAGTCACTTGTTTTGTTTCTCAGGGTATGGATCACGTGTCTGCTAAGAACGTAGTGCATCGTGATCTGGCTACGAGGAACATTCTAGTCGTGAACAAATACCATGTGAAGATATCGGACTTCGGCCTCGCGCGTATCATTCCGAAGGAAGAAAACGCTTACAGACTTAAGACTGAACGACTGCTTCCCATTAATTGGTGAGAACTCCTTTTACTTGTTTAATTCATATTTATAGTTCACAGCTAATGCGTGTTTAATAGAGGTTTATGGGACGAATTCTTATGTCTCGGTTATAAGGACACGCGTTCAGTCTACTTTATGTGACTTTTATGTATGTGTATGTACTTTCTTTGTTATACTAATAACTAATATGATTAACTTAATAGACAAAATTCTGACTCTGAGACTCATTATGCCAAATCGGCAGCATAATGTACACCTAGTTTCTACGCTTAACAGTTAATTTAATATAAATGCACCTTGCCAATTGTGTGTGCAGGTACGCGCCGGAGTCGGCGGTGGAGCCGTGGCACTTCTCCACCAAGAGCGACGTGTGGTCGTACGGCGTGACGGCGTGGGAGATCTTCACGCGCGCGCGCCACGAGGTGCCCAAGTTCAACGCCGAGCGCCCGCGGGAGCGCGCCTCGTGGTCGGTGCACACTATTCAACTTTCATTTATAAATCGTAGAAGCTCCACAAAATTATCGCTTTTAAAAATAATACCTTTTTTTACCGCTTTTTATTTTTTTTATTAGTCGTATTTCAAAAATTTCATAATTGGTGGGAAAACAGTAGAACATCTATGCATTTTTTGTTTAATTATAAATCTTTTTTACGTCATTAAGTTGCCCATGTGTGTTATATTGTGAGTGTGATGGACGAACAAGACGGTATCCGAATAATTGACACTATTTTTATATTTCAGCTTTCAAATACCGGAAGGGTGTCCCTCTGAGATATTCAGGCATCTGATGAAAGACTGTTGGAATCTCGACCCGAACTTGCGGCCCAAGTTCATTGACCTCGTGCATATGTGCAAAAGATTTATGGACGAATACAAGTAAAGCTTTCTCTTTCACTATGTGGGATTTCCTCAATAATGCACACAATATTTGTTCATGAAGACTGTTCTAAAGATTATTTGATTGTTATAAAGTACCAGCCAGAATTTGAGTAGTAACTTGCTTTAAAATGTTGTGTGTAAACAACAGATATGTGTGTTAGATGTTGCTGCTACGCGTTAGTTGGATCCGTAGTTTGTTAATAATTTTGTCTTTTGAAGATTTTATTAACTAACACAGTAATGTGTGCGTTATTGATAAAATCTGGCGTGAATGCCGTTATAAAGCAATAACATGAATAATCGGGATAATGTATTTTTTTACTTAGAAGTAACAACCATTGTTTCACATAGATCTTTTGGAAAGCGTTTTGGATTGAATCTAACATTAAAATATTTAATTTTATATACATATTAGAGGCCATATTTCACAGAATGTATGTGTTGTTATAATTGCGCTATTGCACAAACTACTATCAAATCAATGGTTTAACATATAAGTGTGTATTTGTGGTTCCTCGAAGCATTTGCCTTAGTTCTGTATATTGTTAGGTATTCGTAAATATTTATACGCACGTTATTTTAGTATATTTTACATTTACAAAGTATCTCGGTCACGTGGAATCTTAATCTTTGTGTGTTTTAGTGCAATCGAATGTAATGTAAATCGGCAAGTGTTTTTATCAATATGCTTATTGCATTACTATTTCGTCCCATTGTTTGGTTGGATATTTTATTTGATTTGACTATGAACGTATAACTTTGACGTAATGTATACTTGCCCTGTATTTTTGACCTATTTCCTTATAATTTTAAGTGGAATGTTATAATGTGTAAACAATCAGTTTATAAGATTTGCTAGTCTTAACTATTATAGGATCCTTGCTGGCACAAATGAACAATGTGAAATTTATGTTGAAACGAATTGTTGAAATATTATCATTTCTAAAATTAGGTGTTGACACAGCATAAGTTATTTAGTGACAGAACATAAACGAGCGGTTGCAGAACGATCGCTTCAATCTTTTCACTATCAAACCAAAGATGATATTAAAGTATGAACATAAAATCTAGAGAACAATATAATTTAAGATTATCGTGTACATTTCTTTTTTAGTTTTACGAATAATTATAAGTTTTGCAATTCACTGTTGTGACAAATAAACTTAGTTATAACTTTAGTTAGGTACAAAAATATAATCGGGTAATTAAATTTTTACATTATAATTAATTTTAGAAATTTATTATTGTTTAAATATCATTGGAAAATATTTTATAAAAATGTTTTTAATTATTATTTTTTGCTACATCGCGTTACAATGTGATTAGGAATTGGTATTGTGATTACATAGACTGAGAATTCGATAATCGGTGCTAAAGGGTGAAATTAGGCCTTATATTTACTGTTGGAAATCGGAGTAGAGTCTGTGAAGGTCTAGACATCGATGGGTGTAGAGCATGTACCTCCTGCAGAACTATGTAGCTTATGAGAAAGTGACAAGTGAATAGTGTACCTTATTTTTACAAAACTACCTGAAGTTTTATTAAATTGGATCTTTATTATACACTTACCCTCTTATTCATAAACTAGGATCATACCGGCATTAACTATACCCCGTATTAAATCTATTGACATCCCTATTCTTTGATATGTAAACAAAAGTATCATATATAATTTAATCCTTAGATTAAAATTTTAAAATCTTATGAATAAGTGGGGTATTTGTTTTAGACACGAGTGTTCTTATGAATTAGCTCAACTTGATAATTTTGGTCAGATTTAAATATATATTGTATATTATTTAGTCACATATTTATTATTATAAACGAGTTAAACATTTTTGGAAATATAATATTGTTGTTGGCTAAAGTATATCGATGTTTGTGGTATATATGTATTACTTTTAGTGAACATAAAGCGTCTAGTTTTTATAGTTTTATTTAAAACACTAGCAATAAAAATTACAATATACGAAACTTATATCCGTCACTAAATGTATACGTACAGGTGCTTTGGCTTTGCACAACATTTAAATTACCGTATTTTTTATTTTAAAGTAATTTAAACATACAGTAATATCCCTGTCATAGTAAAATCCCCGTCACAGTAATATCCCTATCACAGTAATATCCCTACCCAATTTAAACAAAGTATCCCTGCCGCTCAAATTCCGGATATTGCATTATAATCATAAAGAATATATAGAACAAAGTTAACACCGCACCGCATAACGCGGATTTGTGATGGTTATTGATATCGTAGTAGCGTTAACTGTTTCAGTCGTAGAATAAACGAGTTCGTTAAAGTCAAACACATTTGTACTTTACAGTCAGTTCTGCCTACCCCTTCGGAGAAAACGGGCGTGATGCCATGTATGTATATTGGAATACATTTTAGGTGTATTCTATGAAATAAGTCAATTTACGTTCAATTAAAGCAAATAATGCAGATTACACTCAATTAACATGCAAATACAATATTTGATGCAATATCTAATTACTAGTTTAAACAATATTGATATGTCAATTATTAAATTTGTCGATTTATGGATATGGTGTACAGCCTTTAGACAGTTTCGATGTTAGAGTCTTGTTAAATCTTAGATATTTCAATTGCTATGTGTTTAGTGTGAACATGTATTAAATTGTTATAACCAGCCCCCTTACCATGAACTCTTGAAGCAGGACAGTTTATTACGTGGAAGCGAGACGCCGCTAGGTGCAGTGTAATGCGGCGTCTTGCTTCCACAAAGTAAACTCCTGCGTTAAGAGTTTATGGTAAGGGGGCAGTACTACTGTTTTCAATATCATTTCAATGGTTCAACGTATTTCTATTGTCTTAATGTGGTTGTCCGATCTGCATTCGTCAGAATTAAATATTACGAAAATCATGCTTACAATGTTGCTGTAAATATTAGTTACATTTTATAAAATAAGTGAAATTTGTTTTATTATAATTTAAGACTTGATGTGTTGCGGTTTCGCATAGTAAACATCTTAACAAGATTTGAATAGGACGTGAAAATTATGATTTATTTTCTTTTACATTGTTTTCTGCCTATATGACTGCTATATAACAGATAATATTTATAATAAAATCAATGGCGCGATTTGGTGAAACATATATTTTTGAGCTATATTACTGCCAACGATTCAATATCAACGGAGCCTAATCTAAGCATATTGTGCAATATGGATAATGATGAATGATTTATTACAAGATAATAGGTCTATCTTGTCACTTGTAGTGGTCCTATAAATTACTCACGTCCTGTGTTGGCAATACCTATAGTCCTATACAATATGTGTAGCACGCATTATCACAGTTCGACACTAGTTGGTCAGTGACCGTCTTGCGTCACACATTTATTGAAATCAAATTCAAGAATGCAACAATACGATGCATGCAATGCAAATGGGATGCCAATTTGCTGATTTTGTTAACAGAGTGCTTTTTTTTTACTTCTACATACATTATCTTGTATTGTTGGGGCTAGTTCTTCTAAATCTACTTTCTCATATTTTAATAATAGACCTTTACGGTACCGGTAGGACAAATTAAGACTTAGTAGCTATCGGTACAATTTTAACAAACTATCATATCGTTGATACAATTTTTGTCACTCGACAAGAAAGGACTGTGTGAGTAAAAACGAAAAATGGTTATAGTTATCAGTTGTTGTTATATTCTGTTATATGGGACAGTTTGGTACGTAATTCAAATAAGCAGCTAATATTGGTAAATCAGGTTTTAAAATCCATTGTTTTTTGTATATAGACTGAATAAACGATTGTGCGAAACGGCAACACATTCGAGTTATTTTTGCCATGAAAATTTTAATAAATTATTGGTACGTCTCAATTAATGAATTTTATTTCTTCTATACCTCCTTTTGATCAACATAATTAGCTCTATGTTATAGGATTAGATACAGTGCAAGATAATCATAACATTTTTGAGAGTTAAAAGCTACTGAAGTATAAATAAATACAGACTGCTTGCATCACGAATAACGAGAATTAATAAGGGAACGACTAAGTACATAAATGCCTACCCCAATTACAATGGGTATGTATTAACTGCTAACCACCAGTTGCGGGATGGATTCCTATATTTCCTGATCAAGACAGTTACCTCACCTATCAGAAAAAATAACATTGTTATTATAATATCCATGAACTAAGGGTTCTATCATATCTACATTGTCTTGTTTTGCGAAGCTAGTTGGATGAAACTGCCCTATAACTGTAAGTATGTTAGTGCCTATAATATGACGACCTAATCAGCGCAGTGGCTAAGCAATTGGACTGCTGCGCTTAGGAGTGCGGGCTCGATTTCCGTACGGGACAAAAAGTGTCCGGAGTCTGGGTGTATCATGTTTGTGACACGCACTCACGGTATAGGAGAAATAGCTAGTGTGGGGGACGTTTTTATTTAAAATCTAGCCTAAGCGGCACGACTGGGACGCCAAAGTCGTGGTTCGCTGCGCAGCTGTATACGAGGTGGATGACTTTTCCGTTCAAGAATTGAGTTATACTTATACTTACCACTTAAACAAAAATATATACCTAATTCATGAAACTACGCTATGAACGTACAATTGTCCCAAAGCGAGCCCAGTTGCGGACAGGTTGCGGCCAAATTATTAATGGCACCCTACCTTTTTGTTCTTTAGATAACTATCTTCCATTTGCATCATATTCTATTCAAAAAACATAAACGTAATGCCACCCCAAAAAGTTAAATTATACGTATTCCTCATGCAATAATTATGTAGAAAAAACTATGTCTAAATAACAAAAACATGTAAACGTAATGTTAACTACGGTGGGATCTTAAATATACTATTTATTGTCGCCAATACGCAACGCCAGAGCCGGAGCCTTAAAATGACTAGTACATTAGTATGTTGCTGAGTTACTATGTTGGTGAATTTGTAATATTAAGTAGTAACCGAATATTAGTAATCTTGACCCTCGCAGAATATGGCAGAATGAACGTAATACCTTGTTAGACATCATATATGTTATATCCGGTGTAATTTATTATGAGGACCTTGTTGCGACCAGATCAAATTTCCGTGCTTTCAGACGTTTTTGCCATACCTACTATTGGAATCAAAATAACGATTAGGACCCAGTAGTTTTTAACTTTTATACCCGTGGTGCTTAGCGACTGGGCTTATCTCAGTTGTGGATCCCATATTTATTATGCTTTTGGCATATTAATCTTTGTGTCTCCCGCTTGCTATGGAGGGAAGTCGGAACTAAATTTATATTCCTACTCCTCCTATATATTCTTTTATGATTAATTTCGTTGCGGGTTCCAAGACAGTCGAGTCATTTCTCTGGGACGCCTCGAGCTTCATTGCCTCGATGGTTCTCAATGGTTATCATTGTAGATCCTGGCTTACAGGAGTTGCAATGATGGGCATGAGTGGTGGGCTTGTCCCATATAAAAAAAAAAAAAAAAATCTTGACCATCGTAGTAATATTGCACCTCGTAGTAATATTGGCCGTCGTAGTAAAATTGGCCCTCGTAGTAATATTGGCCGTCGTAGTAAGATCCTCGTAGCAATATTGGCTGTTGTAGTAAACTGCCGTCGTAGTAATATTGGCCGTCGGAGTAAGATTGATCCTCGTAGTAATATATTGGCCATTTATGTTAAAAAGCAATTAGCCTCGTATGTACCTACTATCATAATAAGTTGTTACAAACCGACACTCCAATTTTATTTATGTTTATTGATGATTTTCGCCCACATTTTTGTAATAAAACATTGAAGCGACGATTTCTGAATAATAAACTGTGTGAGTGCGCCGAGTAATTTTAATCAAGGTAACAGACGGCAGCTCTTTTCTCCTGGAACTTTTAATTTCGCACTTTCCTTTACTAATGGATTAACTTTGTGCAAAGTATAACACCTACACTGCAATATGACTGTTGGGTATTTCGGTAATCTAGGAAAAATAGTGCTTATATTAAGATGTTTGAAAGATATTATGTATCTAGGGTAGGTTTTTGATGGTAGGTAGTAGTAATCTTTTATATTTTGTGGTGATAGAGAATTTCTTACCTGCCTAATGGAGATACGTATGTTATAAAAGCTTAATGGTCCTACAATATAGTAAAACGTTGAATTTAAGTTACCCAAATTATACTATGTAGTTAGCAAGCTCGAATTTTATGTTAGAAATTTGATCGATATGGTCAGCCTTGCAGTTTGAGTCAAGTCCATACGAAAATCATTTATATCGCAAGCACATCCTTATTTCACTTCTTATTTTAAGTTACGTAAATTACCTGTACCTACCCTATTACATAAATAAGTGAATAATAGCTTTGAGTCTAGGCGGTAACAGTATAGTTGAAGTATAAATGCATTAGTGGCGCGACGTGAACGTGTGTGACGTGATACATGGCGAGCGCAATGAGTTCCGACGTCCCGCCTGTCGGAGTCACGTTGCATCATCAATGCGGGCCACTTCACACTCGCACCGACACCAATTGATTGATGGACCTGAACCGGCCGAGCGGTGTCCCGCCTGAGCCTATTAATCCTGTCGTACCTAGTTACAGATTTTCTAACATATTGGCACTTTGTCGGCCTACATTTATTCGGCATGGTAACAAAATTGTTTACATGCAGGAGCGCTGCAGAAAGCGTCGGTATTTATTGTTGCATTCTCTGATCTCTGCCTATAAGTTATGGAATCGACACACGTCTGCGCGGTTGATTAAAAATGTATCTTTTAGCGTTCTTTACCACTGCTCTGCACTAAATAAAGCTTTTGTTTAATTGTTAAGTTGCAATAGCTTAACAATTGCAGGTAGGAATACTAGAATATGTCCATTTTTTAAGAAATATTCTGCTTGAGACTTACCTATATTAATACTACTGATATAAATAAAATGTTGTACCAGTGGTCACGAGTCCTACTACAGAAATAACTTGCTAAACGTTTACTATTATCACCTTTATGTTGAGTTTATTATCAGAGGACATATTGTGTGGACTCTGTTACTAAGTGATATGGTCAGCAAATTACATTTTAGAGGATTATGTTGGTAGGTAGGTATTACTACTATTAGTAACAAAGAAAGTATATATTCTATTGATAAATTCAGATTCATACTTGCCTTCCCTAGGCGCAAAATGCAATTTTGTGTATTTGGTAAAGCCATCGTAGTTACTTACGCTTCATAAAATTAAGATTAATAAAAGTATTGAGTACCTAATCCAAAAGCAAAAAACAATGCTTGATGAAAACATAACTATTAGGTATCCATTTAATTAGTTTAAATTGTATGGAGATAACCATCTCTATAGACTTTATTTTCATCACGAGGAGAACTACACGAACCAAAACTAAAATATTAAATTGTATTACGGGTAACAATAGCCTGTCTTCATTCATTCATTTAAAGCAATTTCAAGCCGTTCAATGCAATGAATAATATATAATAAATTACGCTAAAATTATATCTCTCTGATATAAACCAGAATTGTTAAATAGATAAAATTAATTATTTTCTATTCTAAAACCTCCAGAATCGTGCAAAGTTAATTTCATTTATTTCGCAACGCCAAAAAGACAGCAGACGTTATGTTGAATGGTTATTGTTAACATTTGTAAGTATCATAATTAATATCAATTAGGTATATTTGAGTAACGCGGGCTGGTAGCATTGTCAAGTCATGTACCGCATTTGTAAGTACATAATTGTATTTCGTACATATCTTCTGTAATGGTATTAGTTGATGAGTGTTTCGTGGTGCCTGGTAGACTGAAAGATATTTCTCAGTGTCTACTACCTATAAAATAACTACACATGTACCTCGTCCTAATAATTATTAGAAAAAAAATTGGCATATAAGACTAAATACTTAGAGATGTTATATATATTTGCTTTATAGTGTTCGTTTAATTTAAAATTCAGTAGTGATAATATACGAAGAAAAAATAATACGTAAGTCATCATCATCAGCCGAAAGACGTCCACTGTTGAACAAAGGCCTCCTCCTTAGAACGCCACATTGAACGACGGTTTGCTAATTGCATCCACCGGTTGCTTGCGATTTTTACATAAGTATTACAAGCAAATGGCAAGTTGTCGTTCATTCTGGCGTTCTAAGGGAGGCCTTTATTCAACAGTATCTAGTCATTTTTCGGGCAAAGTGTTACTGGGTTTTTTTCCATTTGGTTATTCTCAGTAGCTGCACGGAGTCTGGATTTATGCCCGGTTGGTGGCAATAGGCTCGACCCCTATTACATTGGGACCTAAAACATAACTGGCGAAATGTGGGTATACTATATGTGTACCTCTGCCTACACCTTCGGGGAATACAGGCGTGATGTTTGTTTTATTATGTTTGTGTAGTAATTTTTCAGCTGAGGCTGATGAATCAAGCAAAAACATTGACCTAAATAAAAGTGGCACTTCTTAACTTTTTATACAGAAATTAGTAACTTAGTTTCGCAGTTTTAACTTCATTTGACAGTCATCTCCAAACCTGCCCTCCAAACGAGTGTAAATGAAGTGTAGTTAGAGTTGAGGCGAGGACTTACCAAAGTTTCGGCGTCGACATTTAAATCTTACTCAGGAAAATTTTATAATAAGAAGTAGATACGTACTAGAAGGAGGAGGATTACTTCACTTGCTAAGTATTATTCGAAGACAGAAAACGTTTCCAATTTTAGAAGAATATAATTTTGCTTATTTGGCTAATTATCGCTAAGCGCAACTGCTAAGAAATACAGGTATGTTATAATTTTCCATAACAACAAACAATATAATGATTATTACCTCAATTATTACCGCGGTCCGAAACGCTGGCTTGAACTTGATTCTAATTCTATGATCTCAATGAACTTGATCTACCAACATTTTGTTCATTGTGCAAAGTACAATAGCTGGAAAGACCCTGAATTATTAGGAAAGTACGTATTTGTTTTTAATGAAAACAATTGGACAAAACAGAGTAGGGTTAGTGTCCTGCGGTCCTACCTGCTTATAGAAATAAATCCGAAAATCTTCCATCGTGGCGGGTGTTGTTTTTCCACTCACCCACGCTCAGCTGGTCTTATTAGTATGCCAACTTATTCCTACTGCCTCGTTGGTCTAGTGGTTGCTAAACGCGACTGCTGAGCACGAGGTCCTGGGTTCAAATCCCGGGTCGGGCAAAGTGTTACTGGGTTTTTCCATTAGGTAATTCTCAGTAGCAGCACGGAGTCTGGATTTGTGCCCGGTTGATGGCAATAGGCTCGCCCCCTATTACGTTGGGACCTAAAAAAAAAAAACATAACTGGCGGAATGTGGGTGTACTATATGTGCAACTCTGCCTACCTCTTCGGGGAATACAGGCGTGATGTTATGTTATGTGTTATGCTATGTCTTAATCCTATTAAAATGAGTTTCATCATTTAATTGATTTTCATGAGCTACACAAAGAACCACATCAAAGAAATTCTATATTCAAATTTTGGATCTCTTATTTCAACAAGATTTCAGATAAATGACGTCACATCAATTTGTAACGCTTTCAGTAATTTAATTTGTTCAATAGAAATTGTTTGATAAGTGAGCTAAAATAATAAAAGTATTTTTTCATGTTTTTCTCTTTATATTCAATTGGATAATGGACGTTCACTAACAACGATTTGAATAAAACAGTACCTACGTCGTTCACGAGTCTTATTTGAAGGGTAGTGTTTACAATGATGTTGTGTGCGTCTCCAGGCACATCGCTAGTAAGCAGGATGTATTTAAAAACATGATATCACGTCTGTATTCCCCAAATAGGTATGGTATGGTAGTATGGTACATATAGTTTACCCACAAATCGCCAGTTATTTTATAAGCAGGGAATTGAAACGTTATTAAAAATTTCGTTATTTTTGTTCTGATAACGTTATTTAGTAATGTTCCAGGTACAAAATAACGTAATCCGTCTCTGGTTATAAGTCCCAATGTAATGGAGAGCCTATTGCCATCAACCGGGAACAAATCTAGAATCCGTGCTACTACTGAGAATAATCCAGGGAAAAATCCAGTAACACCCGGCCCGGGATTCAAATCTACCCACTACACCAACGAGGCTGTCTCTGGATGTATTTATAACTAACCTATTATTATCATTGTATAAGAATTACGCAGAAACCGTAGGCATAAAGTTCTCACACGCGCAGACGCCTAGAATAACAAATGTCAGTAGGTTACTCTAATATTTATTGAATAGAACAAGGGATAATTCAATAAAATGAACGTTTACTATACATTAATGCTATTTGCTACGAACACGGTTCAAGCGCCTACCCAGTACACTGACTTTTCGCTTCAAAGTTATATTAGTTACCAAATTTTGATGTAGTTACTAGGTTGGTACTAGAAGTTACAACCTTCAGCCCAATTACCTCTCTTAATGCAGGGCAGTTTACGTTGTGGAAGCGAGACGCCGCATTAGGGACTACGCACACTTATTCAGCTCCATTCGCGTTTCGCTGAACGATTTTGGTCACACTTATACAGCTCTGCTTCTATCAGCCGCGTACGGCGTCGTAAGAATGAGTATAGCCGTCATAACGTGCTATCTACTGCGTACGGCGCTGAATAAGCTGCGAAGACGGTAAGCTACTCATTTAGTATTGTGCCCGCAACATGGACAGTTCTATGTGCGATATTTTTATCGTTTCGCTTCTTGTAGAAGAAATAGAAAACAATAAACGTAAAAAAATTAAACACCAACGACAATGGGTCGACCCACTTTAGAGAAATAGGAATTTGGTTGGAGAACATGCAACATAAAGCACGTCTGCACTCTTTAATCCTTGCGTGCATAATGATTACGCAATAATAAACCAAATCAATGTAGGAACAATACAGGTCGCAACTTGTCGTCAAGGAGTCGCGAACCATCCCTGTAAAGAGCTGTTCCACCGCGTTCGACGGTGATTGCGGCGGAACAGCGCTGTACGCGGCGGAACAGCGCTGAACGCGGCGAAACAGCGCCGAAGGCTCTCTATAGCATTCGCATAATAAAAACACACCTATCCTCATTTTATGCTGGTTTGCCGCGAAAGCAGAATGGACGCGGAAAGCTGAATGGACGCGTACACGTCTCCATACAAAATTGTTGTTTTCTATGGACAAAAGCTGAAAGGAGCTGAATAAATGTGCGTAGTCCCTTACACTGCAGGTAGCAGCGTCTCGCTTTCACAAAATATACAGCCTTGCTTTAAGAGTTCAAGGTAAGGAGGCTGGAAACTATAATAACGTTGAAATGTTTTGTTGAAATCTCTACATTGCTTGGTAAAATGCTTAACGACCTGGTTAACGACCTTAATTATAAGGACAGATTCTCTTTATAAATTGTAACATAACATAACATAACATCACGCCTGAATTCCCCGAAGAGGTAGGCAGAGGTATACATACAGTACACCCACATTTCGACAGTTATGTTTTTAGGTCCCAATGTAATAGGGGGCGAGCCTATTGCCATGAAACGGACAAATCCAGACTCCGGGCTGCTACTGAGAATTACCTAATGGAATAACCCAGTAACACTTTCCCCGACCCGGGATTCGAACCCAGGACCTTGTGCTCAGCAGTCGCGCTTAGCAACCTCTTGACCAATGAGGCAGTCCTATACTATTATAGACTAGGCTAGACCTATAAATTCTAACAGCAAATAAATGATTTCAAATGGAAATACTGTAACGTAGGTAATGTTAGCAGCTGTCCACAGTAGTCAAGGAGGTTTACCTAATGCTCAATAAATTGCATGTTACTCAATTCCGTCTACTGGGCTCTAATCCTGCACGTAGTTATCTCAGCAGCTCAGTAATTGTAACAACGAGTTCCGAGCAATCGTCAGCTAATTCGATTACGTGGACTCCCTGCTCCCTGAGGTGTCGATCCGAAATCCGCAATCTACGCCAGTACCTATAGAAACAAGTTATTGATTAATTTCCACGCAGAACGGTGTTTAATGATACTATTTTTGGCAGCGGTAAAGAAAAGTAAGGCTTTGTTAGTATTCGGTTTTCAGAATTAATTATTTGCCTATTTTGGGCTTTTAATGTTGTGGTGTAAACAACACGAAAATAAACACGAACAATGAAAAAGGTATGACAACAATATGAAATAAACAAGAGTTCATTATGTTGATACTCATTGAATGTAATAATAAGTAAATTTAAAATTAAATTAACAAAAATGTCATAAATAAATGTCCCCAATCACAATAGCAACTCAATGAATCTCTATGAGTGTAGTTCCACTTAAATTGCAGTATAAAATCACAAAAGACTGTTCAAATAAAAAGCTATACTTAATTTAAAATACAAGACAAGTTCAATTACCCAGAGCCAATGAAATGGCTCTATTATTTAAGACGTGAGATTGAAAATTCCTGTTCTATATTCAAGTCTCGTGTCGCCCGGACGCAATCGCTCACACTGAATCACTATCTCAGTCCGATTTCTCTGTAAGGTGTAAAGCACACGAGGCGTTATCTTTTCTTTTTTTTTTTTTTTTTTTTTTTTTCTTTTTTATAAATAGATTGTATTGATTAGAACACACGTCTAGACCAGTTAGGGAGTTTGCAATGTGGTGCTGTATGGAAGTCTGGTGCAATTACGTAATCTGTACCCCACTGCTTGTAGTTTGGAGACGCTGTTTATCCAATATAACGTAAATTTCATATCGTTGTATCAACAAGATTGAAACTTCTCCGTGCAACGCATTGTATATTGTATACGCAGTTATATCAAATTTTTATAATCGTAATATTTCCGACCCTTTTTAAATACTATGAATAGGTACTGCAAGATACTTTTCAAGTATCAATTTGTTTTCCTTTTAAATCATTGTTAGTCGAACGAATAATATATCGAACGACATAACTTATAACTCATTCAGTCATATTAACGCTAACCCTCTTGCGCTCCTGTGGGTGACAGGTGCTCGACGTAGCTCGTATTGGGGCTAGTATTTAAATTGGCATAAAATATCCCACTTTATTCACAAACGCACCAGTAAAACAGAATGTTAATTTCCCACTTCCCTGGGATTTGTGCACAGGTTGTGAATAGTTTTAATCAATATTATAAATTATAATTTGTAAGTCTAATTCTACACGCAAATAAACGGATTGCTTTATGAAAGTTGTTAGCTAGGTATACCTACCAAGTTATTTGGCGTTAAGCCATGTATAGAAAAAACAAAATAAGGGTAAACATTGAAATAAACACGAGATAACAATTTAAAAGGAAGGTTATACAGCGATTTCACGTGTGTGATACATAGGCTAGTAAGAATAGCATTACAATTACATGAGTGGAGTCGTGTATTCTTTATAATAATACATATTATATCATTCAAATCTCTATGGTTAAATAAGATTTTGTACAATTGTTTCTTCTTCTTTTTGTTCCTCTCAAATTACTGGAGGTCGGACATAATCTTTGAATTTAATTTATCTTTGTCCCTGGCAAGGTGATACAAATCCGCGGCACTTGTAACTCCGGTCCACTCTCGAATATTTCGAAGCCAGGATGTTACAATTGTTAAACAATCATTAACCTTGACTTTAGATTTAAGGCCGGTAAGGGCTAGGAGCTTCTGTCGTGTGGTTTAACCAGAATAGTTGTAAACATTTCAGTTTTTGGCATATAGTCTTAACTGCTTGTGGTTGCCAAAACAAAATAGTTATATTAGTCCGATGGTATTTACATTTTTCTGTGCACATACTAGGAATGAGTAATGTAAATATTATGGTTTAGTAACGAGAAATTGGAGTAAATCTTCTCGCTTAAGATGTTTAGTTACATATTTAGCGGCTTACCTATCTCTCTTGAGGTAGATACACTCTGTCGATAAAACGTTTTGATTGATAACTCTCTAGCTTTAAGTCGAAATAATCTTAAATATTCATAAGATAAATGATTTGAAACCAAATTTGTTTATTAAAATCGTCTACAGGGTCGTTAAAGGTGAAGTTTAAGTAACTAGGATGGACTTTAGGATTAACTAGCATCTACGAAGGTACCACTAGGATCGCAATGCAAGTTGCACGATGTCCGGAAACAGGAATGTGCAAAGTTTTCATCTAATGTGCAATGAAGACAAAGACGGCAGACAATGTCTAGCTCAGAGTATAATTGTAGACTGACTTATTACCCCGGTTTAAGTTTTGTCATAAATTTGTCGTGGCGTTCTGAAACAATTCTGCAAGCAACCTACCTTATAGTTTTTTTTCAGAATTCGTCGAAAAGGATCCTTCATCTGGGCCTAATGATAAAAGCGATGTCCAGCCCCCTTTACCATGAATCGTTAAAGTGGGACATTATTCTTTGTGACAACACGACGCGCGACGCGGTGTTACGTGCAGTGTAGTGTGGCACTCGCTTTAGGCTTCCACAACAAAAACTGATCTACTTAAAGAGTCATGGTAAGGGGGCGGCAATGCTTGTTGAGCAGTTGAATTGCTAATTAAGCTTCCTTAAGCAGGTGCGGTCTTCAGTGCATTTTTTATCTGCAAAAAGTGATAATTTTTTTCTGAAGTCTTTAGAAATAAAAAGTTTACATACGTATTATTAAAACCCTTATTTCAAATGCAGTGGTGATAGTAATCAAGTTATAATAATTTGTTACACGAGCTAAGCACACACAAAGGTGAACAAATAGCTTTTGATTATTTTGCGTGCCTTGATTTGATTTAGCTCAAAAAACAAGTCTATCTATACAAAAACCTCTCGAGACGTTGTTACAAAGGACATAATTTACTTTTGTATAGCAAACTAAATCAGCAGTCTCTAGTTTCGGTGTTGTTCGGCCCAATAAGTAACCAGACACGTTGTATTTTACCAAATCACAAGATAGTATAAAGGCGTCTTTTCATATGAATTCTTCGTAAAAATCTCAGAACTTGGAGTATCACATGAATCCTATTAGTGTGTTTTGTTTTGCACGGAGTTTTATAAATATAGAGAAGGGCAATGACATTCGAAAGATCATTAGAATCAAAATACTCCATAATATAGTGTTGACATAGAGTACCTTTAAGTTTAAGTTATTTATAAGGTGTCTCCACTTCTTGAAGTGATTTTGAAAGGTTCAGGAGGTATACTCTACTTAAATGAGCACACATCGGCAACAAAGAAACAGTCAAGCTATAAATAAGCGGAACACGGTGTATGACGTAGAACGGATCAAATATTCGGTCGGCGGTAAACAAAATTTTCGGTCGAACTAGAAATGTTAGCATTTACCTTAAGTAAGGGCTCTTTTAATCACAGCTGAATTGAAGAACCGTTATTTTTGTCGTTGTCGAATTTATATAGAAACTGAAATTATTATTTTTTCTTTAATAGCTTAATACTGCTACATCGGGGTCTAATGACGTGTTCATTTACTATACCTACTAAAAGTATAACCTGAGATACAATTGTCCATTAATCCGTTACCTCTGGCAAACTTTAATTTAAAGGTTAGTAAAAGAATTTCCTTTTTCTCATACTTTTTAATTTCCTTCCTATTCAACGTTGCCCGAACCCTCGTGGCGATATGAATTTATTCAATTTTATTATAATTTATTTACTGGATTTTCCTTATACAAAACAGTTCCTCACTAAATTGGGATTATATCACAACGGGCAAGAAAGGTATTCACATACCAGGTAGTCTAGATAACAAGTGAAGTATTTCAGTAGTTTCTAGTTAAACTGTGAAGTTGTGACCACTTGCTTCTTACCGAAAATGTTCATAACAATATTCTGCCGAACGGGACTAAAAGTACAAAATTGTCTACATTCTGTCGTTTCACGGCAAAAGTATCTCAATAAGGAATCGTAATAGAATATTTCGTTGTCCAGTTTGCCTGTAAAATAAATTGAACAGGTACTATAAGGTTAAGAGAACTCCACAGACTGTGCCTTTTTACGTATTCACGTGTTTTGTTTAGTTGTTCATGATTCTGATTTACAATCGAGGCGTGAATAAACGGATTTAGTATATCAATAAAATCTATAATAATGATGATATTTTTGTATAAGTGAAGTATACGCCATTTAAAGAGGACTCAGAATATAATGTATGTATTTATGCTTCACTATAGTCGTGTTGAAGATTAATTACATACACTCAAATAATGTTTGTAAAGTTTAAAACATGGAGCTGCATACTAATTTGGGCGTGAATATTTTAAGGGAAATGTTCACACATTTTAAAACACAAAAGCTAATTACCGGCGTCCTCATAACTCAGTTTACTGTTCAGTAACCTAAATATTAATGAAGTTGGTCAATGGCTTGTGTCGGGGAAATATTTTGGCAGTGCAATATTGGAATTTATGATTAGCTAATGAGATAATCGTGATTTTAGCTGAGGTATCCGAGAAAAGTAATACAATCCCTTACAAGGGTGGGTAGGTGTTCTAAATGGAAAATAAGTAAGTAAGTGTGTCCACAAAATTAACGACTTACAAAAATCTTAAACGAAGCACTGTCTATACTGAAAATGTGATCATTACAATTTGTGAAGTGTTCAAAGCATCGCCTATGTTTGTTGTTGACGATTTTATGGACCCATTGGCAGATCGGTTCATGTTAAGTTCGATGATCACTGAATAATATTTGGATTATCTCAAATTTACATAATTATTCTGCGAATCTATGCATGCCACGTTTCTGTTCGGAATACGAGGAATTTTGCATGGTTTCCTATGAATGGGCAGGTATCATTCTGAGATATCATTGGCTTCTCTGAAAAATTCTGATTTCTGCATTCCGAAAAGTAATAATTTAATAAATATATTTTTCTAGAACACATGTTATGTAAAGAGGAGTAAGTCAATGTTTTTCCTTTCAACATATTGCAGTAGAAACAGTATTGTATTGGATTTTATAACAGTATTTACATTACCATATAAAAATACGACGCATGGCACACAATTGACCGAGAATAATATTTGCTCGAGGGAATAGATACATAGCCATCTGGCCTGATTACGTATTAACCTGTCGCTACCGAAAAACGTTATTAGATCGACTAAATAAAATATCTCTTGGGCTTGAAATGCTAAATCAAAATGAGGGACGACAGGACGTTTGGAGATTGGCTTTATTGGATTCACGTGGTACAGTCACAACAGATAAGATGGCTTTCTTTATTAATATTCTTGCCGCACGCTAGAAATTTCTTCTATATCGTAGGTGCGACCATAAACATGAAACACCTAGACTCAAGATAAACATCGGCGGATCACACACTTTTTTTGTCGCTAGCTGAAATCGTAGATCTTAAGCGTAGCAGTCCAATCGCTTAGCAACTGCGCCAATAAGTCCTAAAGCGTGTGTGTAACGTTTTGATTGAAATATTTAGACACGACTCTAAAAAGGATTAGTTACTAAGTAATGTCTAGTGTGTCTTGTGGATGATGATTATAAATGGCAGAGGCTACCTACTTATCCTTTAATATGTTTCTTTATTTTTATTCAAGGTCCCAATTTTTTTGGGATTCAAACTTCAACTTTGTCGTGAGAATATTCGAAAAAGTTGAACACAAAATGAGCAAAATGTATTGTCTGGACGTATATTAAATTCTTTATACAATTGGCAGGCCAACACGGGCCGTTCTTCCAACGCGTCAATGTTCTTGGCTTAAACGTTACGTGATAAGATAGGACAACCGGACCGACCAGGTTAATTCAATTTATAAAATCCCTGTGAGATAGATCTCGGGTGCAAAGCTGCGGGCAACTATTAATGAATAACATGAGTAGTCGATATCCCGTCTTTCACCAGTTATGTTATAGGTCCCATATGATAGGAGGAGTCTTGATTCTTGTCATTAACTCAACACAAATCCAGAATCCGCGGTGCTAATCATGTCATGGAAAAGCCCAAAAATACAGCCCGACCCAGGAATCGAACAACACACTCACTAGACTTGTTTACGATTACACCAACGAGACAGTCCAACTAATTAACAATTACAAGAATAGTCTACCAATGTTTATTATCTTGAAGAAAATGAAATTACCAGAAAACGGTCTTGAATATTATTCAGTTGAGCGGGGTGAATGATTCTTCACAGTTCACTAGTTTGTTGAAAACCCACACGTAATTATGACGTAATGCCACCACGGTGAATTCTAAGTAACTATGTTTATGCGTTGGTGTATTAAGTACGGCAGTGGCGGATGGTGCTATGTCTTATTGGAGATTAACTATTTCCGCAAACTGCATATATTGTAGGGGTTGCCAAGTTTTTGTTAGTTTCTTACCATAATTATTATACGTGACAGCGGTATTAATTTATAACCGGACTTATTTGAAACTAGGTTCACTTGCTAATGTTTATGTGGATTTTTTTTTGCATTATGTGATGTGTGAGAAACACATAATACAAGAAAATTGTGCGTAATAAAGTATATTCTATATATCTATCTTCATTGCTTCCGTGGAGCCAATATTAGGTATGTTTATATGTATGTTCTGTCAATACAGTCTGTGGAAGGGCCACCAGTAAAGAGTGGAGTCAGTGAAGTGATGTAAAAATATTCCGTAACTGACATAACACGCTATAAGCAGATTTTGACGCTACGCGACGTTTAGTTCACGTCATTCGTAATATCGTTATTGACAGCAGCCGTCAACGCCCGATTGGAATATGTTTTCACTTTTGCCGTCATTGGTCCATCATTTTTGGGCTTTGCGTCTATTGCAGACGATTTAAGCAGTGTCCTGTGAGAGGCCGGCACTTAGTTCTACTGAGCCTTCATAAGCTTTGGGACGCGTATTTTTTACATTGCAAGGAACTGTTTTCTTAATTTTATAAGTTGGTTCTCACCACAAGCCATGACCACGTATCAATCGCTTCAAGAATTAATGTAGTTAAACTAATTCAATGAGATAAAGAAGCGTATTGTGATTATCTTTGTATTACGTTTTTCAGTGTTTTGAGTTTGCCTTTCTTGTTTCCACGTATCCAATCATGGGCCAATCCTTTGCTAAAAGTAAACATCATCTCGCCAGTATCATACTGCAAACTGTGACTGTTATAAAAAGGAGACCATTGGCTGTCCCTAGTCATCCATAAGGATGTCACATGTTAAGGGACTTGGAAGTTAACTTGGAGAAGTTTATTACTGCCCGTCAATTCTGTTTTATTGCATGACATGCCCAGTTAACGCAGCCGTTTACCGATAAAAGCGGAGCGTTATCCCGTTTATTCCGATTTTCCCAACGCTAATAGAGTTTGAAACTACTATCAGAGCCTACTCCAAAGACCCCGTAGTAGGAATAAAAAATAATTTAATTGAAATTACACTGGTAGGCTCATATATTCCACTATTGACCTAGAAGTATGTTTCAGAAGGACCAAAGTTCTGAGTCATGTCCTTTCAAACCGACTCTTGAAATATGAATGAATTACGAGTTTGAAACACATAATATGTGAGTCTGAGAAATTCCAACTTTTGTGAACGCACTTCCAACAATTCATTGTTTTAAATATGACGATTGTCTTGGAATTCTGTTTACGTATTCAGGAGAAGATGGTTAGAATGTTAATAAAATAAGTACGATTAATGTTATACAATGTGGTCTACAGAGCAATGAATTAGATTCAGAGCAGAAACTACATCTTTTTCCATCCTTTTTGCACGAGCAAATATCCAATACTCAAATAACTATTTAAATGGCATTTCTACTTTTATTGTATTCCTAGATACCTCTCACCTATCAGTGTAAGGAAAACATCAAATTAATACGTATATACGTTACCAATATACCAGAAATGAATGAATGAATCCTAAAGTAAAGTAGAGCCGAATAAGGGGCTGAAATGAATGAAATTTTCCACACAAACTAAGTAACCATTAAAAAATGAAAACGTAGGAAAGTTAAACCTATCTATAATAAACACTTTACTTTGCTGCCATCAAGTTAGTAACAATGTTTTATATCGGACATTAAAGGGTAACTTCGTGACGCGGAAGCAGTTTTCACCATCCAGTGTTGCCTGTTTATTGCTGTCATATCGTTTTAGTTTACGGCACGAAGATTTAAAACGTATATATGTATAAGCTCTTTACGAAATTAATAAGAATAAAATTGTGTTAATAAAATAATCGGAGTTTTTTATGAAATGCGATCCTGGTATTGCGGACTTTAGAAATTAAAATATTTGTTTCAAGTCTAGTAGATCGTGTGAGTAAATTCAGGCTCAGTAGAGTTAAACAAAATATGTTACACTTTGTATATATTATTGTTACACAAATGACAAATCAGAATATATGGTTATCTATTAAATGTGTTTTTATTTCGAAAAATAAGGAATTTATCCACGACGTACGGCAGGAAGTACATCACAGAGTGTAAGTTTAATCAAAGTATGTCGGCTTGATGAGAGTCGAGGGTCTGTCGAAACATCTGACTTTTGCATTTACATTGGCCCGTATCAAGTCTTGTTTTACTAACTAATTGAGAGCGATGTCTTCAGTCAGGATCTTGTTAATTGGTAAACAATTCGGTAGGTATCCAGGGACTTAGCATTATTACCGCTGTGGTTTCCTTGTATTACGTGTAACCACAAATTAACGTGTAGTAAAGTTTTGGAATAGGGAAAATTATGACTGAACTTTGTAGTTGGAAATCATTTTATTGTTGTAAGATTTGAGGTTTTTTGGGAATCTTACTACTTAAATGACAAACATAATTAGGCTTATGATTATTAATTTATGAAGGCAATCTCTATAGCTTTATAGTTTTTCATGAAAGGTTTTTCTTAGTCACATAACACAATGCTACGATTCCGATTTACCTTTTTAGAAGGTGATTCTTCTAAAAAGGTAAAAAAAATATACAAAAAATGTTTAAATTTTAATTAATTAATAATGTTTAGTTAAAAAAATTCGCGTGGGATAAAACCAGCAACCAGTGCAACCGCAATCATCAACAGCATGTAGGTAACTAGGTATGCAAGTATGTGACGAATCTGTCTCATGACCTATAGTAACCCCGTTAGAATGTTTTTCTACAAAATACCTACTACAGTCTACTTGGTGTAGTAACCTAGCACGTCACAAGTTTTACCCACAAGGAAGATGGAGCGTTCTATTCTTGACGTATAAATATGTTATAGAATTTCTTAAAAACTTTTTTATTTGATTACTCCACCCTTCCTTTGAGAAAACTTTTGACAAAAGTTATAACGCGATTTATGTTCGGCATTACGACTTACTTTGTAACGTATATCGCGCAGTCATTAAGCTTAATTTGCCATCCAATAAAACACCTAGAGCATTTATCAAACGGCGCGCGGCGTCACTGGATAATTCGCTTGTCTGTAGAGTCAGTAGGAGTCAGTACGTTAAATACAATATTTCACAGGGTTTAGGCATTATAGCTATAAAACGGAAACCTACCTACCACAGAAAGGTAGCTCAGTAGGCTCACCCCCTATTACATTGGGACCTATAATATAACTGGCGAAATGTGGGTGCACTATGGGCACACCACTGCTTAACCTTTCGGGGAATACAGGAGTGATGTTATGTTATGCCATGTCGGGTTATAATTGAGCTTTTGAAGCGCCGCGCTCCGCTTTGTGTAATCCAAACAAACCAATAAAAGCTTCAATTTTTATAGACGGCTAGTACATTTTTCCATTCAATGTATGTAGGTAAGGCTTGCTACCTTCTATTAGCTAGGTCATTAAATAAATAGCAAAAGTTCAGAATGTAAAGTAATGCAAACACAAATTGCGCTGTAATTGCGTTTATGTCAATCGATTTTATTTCATTGAACACAGACAGTTTTGTCGTTAACTAAATAACGGTCCCTTTTTTGTTCTATTTGTCCATTATTGTTTTTGGTAAATAAAAAGTATCATGCAAAAATGCTACATCGATTTCAAATAGATTTCTCTGAGCTGAAGCACCAATTTGGTGTTCACAGACCAAGAGTTGGAAATTTGGCGGCTAGCCTGTATCGGTTTGTATTGCATTGCACACAGTTCAAGGAAACAATTTTACACCCTTTTACACATTTTCGTGACCTCTTTTAGGCTAATAATATGTAAATGATGATGTAGCATTTAAAAGTTTGCATTTTCTTGTTAGTTGGGTAAATTATCTACGACCGCTGGAGGCGTTAATTTACACCCTTCTCGAACACAATTCACTCAGGAAGTCAGAATTAATTAGAGGTTTAAAGTTCCTCTATTTTCGTAGCTTTACTGATACTTACCAACATAATTATATATGGTTTATTATATTTTGTCGTAAAACTCCAGTTTTTTTTAGAAATTATGTTATTTCTTACCAACTATAATAAATCATGAAAAATTATTATAAAATATTATTAAAGCGTGGCTGCAGTTGCAAAGATCTTGGTGTGAGATCTTTTTCTTATCGTATGGTTGATGAACAGCCTGGTGTCAGAGTTCAAACCGCCTGTAAGCTTCTGACATGGCTTTACACACCATTAAAAAATCTCTTAGATGTGCCAGTTTCCTCACGATGTTTTCCTAAACTGTTTTTAGCAACTGATAATTAACTTGTAATACGCACATGAATTCGAAAAGACATTGGTGCGTACCGGGGTTTGAAATTGCCATCTTTAACTTGGCAATCCAACGGTCATAATCACTCGGCTATCAGTGCTGCGGTGTAAGATTATGTAGAGATGATGCGTGTAAACATAACAAAATTCGGTTAACAATGGTTCAATTAGATGATTGTTGACATGAATTTGTAATCTTATCGTATTTAGAAAGTGCTAACATAATCTGTTTGCGAACAGTTTATTTTTGTAGTTGAGCGACTTGATGAGCGAAAGACGTACGATTATTTCATTCTAGATCAGAGGAAAACCAAAAACTGGGCTGGAAGAAAAACAATAAACAAGCGCGAGACTAAACAGAACGTGTTGGGAAATTACCAGTAAACAAATAAAAATGTGATTAACTAAAATACAGGTTAAATGACAGGGGAATGACGTGTATGGTCATTGCCAGGGTGACTATGCAGTAAGTGTGGCCGGTCGCTATCACAGTATGCCGTGGCCCTTCACCGCTCCGAGCGTTTTCAGTCGCGTTCCTAGCCGCAGCCGAGCGAGACGCACTCACACCGCGCACCGAATATCGATACTCTCGGGAGAATTACTTTCACATCTCTCAACTTTATTCTTTTTGTTCTGAAAAAATCTTTTTGTTATATTGAATTGTGAACTTGGATAAAATGTGCAAGTTTATGAACTTTTTGATTGTTTGTTGAGTTACGTATGCACTGGCTGTAAGTATTAAATATATTTTTTTATAATGTTTATTCATAATTTATTGATAATTATCTTCGTTTAGACATATTAAGTAGGTCCTGTACGTAACACTTTGATGGTATTCGATGTATTTTTTACGGGCTGTGAAAATTAATTGTCTCTTTACAAGATCTATGTTTAATTTTTTAATTCTACATTAATACTGTCTAATGGATACTTAAAACTTACGCTTAGCAATCAATCTGTATAATAATTCATAGAATTTTAATTCAATTTATAGTTTCTAAACACTGTGGAAATGTAGACGATGCTAGGAATCAAATACGTGTATTTTCATAAATCTGTTTACCTGTGCGTAAATAAGTTGTAATAAATTTAAGTAATGGTTAATGGAAATAGTATATCACATTTATTAGCCATGGAAATAAATTGATGGCCAGCGATAGTAAAAATAAATGTGCTCAATACCTACATTTACATTGGTCATTTTGTGTGTGTCGTCTTGAAATTTATTTCGTTGTTGGGTAAAATCATGAAGTAATTTTTTTTTTAATAGGTATCTTTAAATTTCTTTCGTGCTCAACATTGAACCTATTTTTTAGCAATTCTTGAATAGGTAAATATTTTAAAATTGCAGAACTCTAATCAATGACAATATAAAGCCTTTTAATTCAGGGTAAAACATTACGGGTCAAATGCCCTTATCCTGGCAGTGAAAAGTTCTACTGTGTTAGACAATAGACATGTCTAGTGCTTGTCGGATAATCTGTGGTCTAGCAACGTCAGTCGACAGCTCGGTAAACCTAAAATAAGTTGATAGATCGAGCAGGACTTATAATGGAATAATGGCTGACTTTGATGACTTATAACGGCCTCTGAAAAAAAATCCTTACGTAATGTAAATTGGTATGAATTGCGAGTAAGGATAACCTAATCTGTATACATTCATGTTTAAAAAAATCTTGTTTTACTTTTAAATTTTGCTCGATAAGATGGTTATTATTTTCACTGATCATCTTGCGTCTTTTCTTAAGAAATTTTAGGAGATGCTGACCGAATAACTAAATAAGCCCTTTCATGTAAAATGAGCTATTCTGTAAGACAACAATTTCATTCAATTTATTGCGTACCAGTTAGTTTCCTCCCGCAATTCGTTCTCTTGGCCTTCACCGAGTCTTTTCCAGAATAATAACAAGCCCATGCCCTACCCTTAAATCAAGCTACCTGCATATCAAAGTTCATTACTATACGCTAAGTGACGTAGTGGTTTGAAGTAAAAAGTGAGCAATGAAAGTATTGCGTAGACACGTGCAAATAAAAACAAATGAAATACAGTACGTACAACACGCAGTTAAAATACTCCTGTATTTATGATATGTAAACTAAATATTCCGAAAAGCATTTCGACGAAACACCTTAGTGAAACACTTATTATTCAAATCTTAAGAAAATATTGCTTAATGTTACGTATATTTTCTTAAGTCTGTGATGATACAATCTGAATATTACCATGAATTTCAAGGCAATATGATGTTTAATTATATCATAATAGTAATTAAATAATATTTGTTACATATGATCCTTATTTGCTTAAGGTTAATTAATGGTATATTTGATCTCAATATGCATGTGATTACAGTGTCTGACTGGCAGAAATCTTCAATATTAATCAACTGACGAGAGAATTATTAAATTAAAATATAACTTTCTTTACTCTCACTAGAGGAGAAGCCTTCAGTATTTGAAGTTTGTAAAATACACTAACACGAGCAATTGATCGCGCGATGGTTGAGTTTTCGTAAAACATGATGTACCACCATGTGCAATGTGTTGCATTGCTAGATTTTGCCGGCTCATCATTTTTCAATACAAAAATTGCCAAGAATCGCCCAATTTTAGTGTCTTTGCAGTCCCCGTGTAAGCGCACCTTTATATATCGATCTAAGTAAACACGTGTCACTTTATAAACATTAAAACATCCAGACAATTTTTATTCTACACTGAAAACGCCGCGGGCAATAAATAGTTCTCGATGAATTAAATTACACGGAGATATTTCTTGCTTCAGACGTAATTATCACTGCCACCACCAGTTCAGCTTTCATAAAAATGAGACTTTTGTTTTTTAAATAAATAACAAACATACTTTGCTAAATTTTTATTCCAGCTCGTTCATTGTTTCAGTCAGTTTTTGTTTTTTTTTCATTTGTCTTCCTTTTTGTGTTACTGTTCCCTATTGTGCCAGTATAATTTGGGTACGAGCAGTAGGTAAAGACTGTTAACATATGCTTAAGCCACAGTTTACGCTTTGATCATACAAGACCTAAGACCTTGTGTGCATTCCGAGCAGAAAACTGAATGGGGAACGTTTGACAACGCCAATATAATATCTCAAATAATACTGGAGCGTGTAAATTTGATTTCAAACTGTGGGTACCTATATAGTTTATACAGAGGAGTTCGAGTATTGTGATGTTTTATGACGTACTAGCTGCGCCCCGCAGTGTTACCCGCTACATTTTTTCGAGAAAAAAGTCCTATGTGTTAATCCAGGGTGTCAGCTACCTTCATATGAAATTTCATTAAAATCCATTCAGTGGTTTTTACGTAAAAGACTAACAAATATCCATCCATACTCACAAACATTCGCGTTTATAATATTAGTAGGGATGTGATAGTTTAATGTTCCACCTACACAGTTGTATTCGCAGTAGGTAAGGTTGTTGTCCGGCCACCCGGTGTAATCCTTGAGACGTCGTCTTATTGCAGACTCGAGAACTAACAGAGGAGTGAAAGGTTTATTTCTAGGTAAGACTTCTAAAAACGTTTTAGAAAACAATTTTAAAATTACGACCGTTTTTTGGATTTACTGACTCCAATCTAACCTGTTCCGAGAATTTTAATATTTTTGCAGCAGTTATGTTTTGAGCTATTTACCTTGCCTTAGAAAGTCTAAGTCTGTATTACTTCATTAAATAACTTTCGTAGTTGACAGGTATTTTTGGAAATATTGTTTATAAAGTCACACAAGTCATCTTATGACACAGTAGGTACTTAAGTATCTTATATGATTTTATTGAATTGTTGTATAATATATGTTTTCCGCGATATTATGAAACGCTTCCACAGATTTTTCATAAATTCCCGCGTCCTCCGTAGCCGTGAATGCTGTGACGTGACAATAATCATCATCTCTCTCTTTATTTCTAAAAATAACATCAATATTAAAATGACACCAAGTCATATTAAGAAAGAAAGAAATATATGTAAGAATATTAATGATGAGTTATTCTTCTCTTATGAAAGAAATTCTGTCGTGGGTAGTGGTCTTGTTAGTCTAAATTTAATCCTAGATTGTAGGTATCCTAGAAGCTAACAATTATAGGACTACATGATCTGCATGTAGTCCTATAATTGTTAGCTTCTAGTGATTCGAGTGAGCTCTCTAGCTAAAATTGGTTTCGAATGACAATGCCGTACCTACCTAGTACATGTATTAAATTACATTACTGATATCAATTTCGAGGTGTTAGAATAATTTAATTAGAAGTTTCATGTTTGTTCTATTACATTAGATAATCCGTAATAGTAATACTGTTTTAGAAATGTTGCTCGTATCCCGTTTTTGAATTTCCTCTTGAATGGTGGGTTATATGGAGAAATATATTACACGTAGGGCCTACAACAAAACATAAGTAGATGTATCCTTTGCGGAAATTCAACCCGTGATCCAACCGCCAACCCACAGGGTTCTCGAAATTAAATTATAACAAATGAAGGCTGGATAAATGAAAATTAAGAACTTTTTACACGCTGGTACAACATATTTTATATTTGGGACCACCGTATGAATTATTCATCGTAGGTAAAGATGTCAACACTAAATTGAATAGAACATTATCATACTTTCATTAGCTTGAATGTAAAATAGGTAGGTACTACATAACGTAGGGTCTGACAGGCCATTTTTATTGGATTTTTATTGTGGTTGAAAGAGCCACACATAACATAACATCACGCCTGTATTCCCCGAAGGGGTGGGCAAAGGTGCACATATAGTACACCCACATTTCGCCAGTTATGTTCTTTTTTTAGGTAGAAAGAGAACACATTATATACCTACCTATTTAGGTGTAAACAACACTTATATTTAAATCAATTAACACCTTTACTGTATAAATCTTCTAAGTCTACAGTCTAAGTCAGAGTTTTTGCTGTAAGATGTTAATGATGTGGTGACAGTGACGTGAACAAAAAGTGGTACACAGTACACTGCAAGTTACGACTCTCGTGATAGCGATTTAGTGCTTTCTGTTTTGTTACCGTTTGATGTTCAAACGGAAACATACCTCTACATCAAGAGAAACATGGTTTCCTTTCTGCTATTAAATGAGAAAGAGTGAAATTGTTCTGCAGCGAAGGGTAAGGTAATTTCCATGTGTTTTGTGTATACGTACGTATATATATATGTATATAGTTATATACAAATACATATTCATTGTATATGTAGGTATGTGGTCGTTTATTTTCTGTAAAGCACAAATTGCGTGGGTAATGGATGAGATGCGATCCCCAAAGAGTCTTAGGATATATTAAGCAACAAATTGCCAAGTATTTATAACATAGGTGGATAATAAATTGCTTTTTTATTGTTATGTATCCTTTTATTGGCTGGTTTTTTGTCTAGGTAGTAATTTGGCAATAATAACGAAAGTATTGTTTGTTTTCAGTGTTATTCACAGGGTTTTAAACTCATGCCGCCCGTTGTACCTTACACTATACTTATGCATTTGATTTTTGGTGTGAAATAAAGAGAATTCAACCTATCTATTAATGTTTACTCAACTAGCATTAAAATCTAACCTAAATATGAGTCTATGAGATAACTTATTCAAAGCTTTCCAAAGCTATAACTGTGCAGCATATTCCCCTTCGAAGTGTTGTATCAAAGTAGTCAGTAGGGCGCAGCTTAAAGCTTAATTGTAATCGGATCTCAACGGCTAGGAAGTGCCGCTCCGTTATAAGGCTGATTATTGTGTTTGAGCGAAGCGAAGGGAGTAGCAACAATGACTTGATTGGTGCAAAAAATACTCGAATTCTTAAGCTCTTTCGTTGCGATTTTATGGTATCAGTTTACACTTTAATAAGTGTCTTTTATCATGAGACATCGCCTAACTGGTTAGATAATTCTGACTTTAAAAATAGCCCAGTTATAATGAGAAATAGGTATGTTTCACGGATTAAATTGATGGCGTTTAGAGGGCTGTCTTATATTTGATGTTCGAAGAGTACTGATGCTTATAGAATAGTTTGAATAAAATGATGCTTTATTTTATGTTGTCTAAAAGTCTTTAGTTGGTCTAGTTCTCGCCAAGTGCGCCTGAGCATGGGGTTCGATTTCTGGGTCGGGCAGTGTTACTGAGTTTTTCCTTTACGTAATTCATAGTATCAGCACGGAGTCTGGATTTATGTCTGGTTGATGGCAATAGGCTTGCCCCATATTGCATTGGGACCCATAACATAACTGACGGAATGTGAGTGTACTGTAGAGTCACCATTGCCTACCCCTTCGGGGAATACAGGCGAGATATTATCCGTGTTTTATGTTTTGTACATCAAGCCCAGCCTTTAAATATCTGGCTTAAGGTAGCTTACTAGAAGTAGAAACTCGAGGCGTAGCCAGTGTCGTGGCGTGATAGGCCAAGTTGAAGTTAATTAGGAGGTATCAACGTTAACTCTAACTGACATCAATGCCATCCGATACGACCTCAACCTTCCCACCCTTACCATGTGCCAGAAAAGCTTCCAAACTTATTTATATGAGGCTTTTATTGGCTGAACCAACTATGTACTGTACAAAAAAAAATTGTCTGCCTCATTGGTCTAGTGGTTGCTAAGCGCGACTGCTGAGCACGAGGTCCTATGTTCGAATCCCGGGTCGGGCAAAGCGTTACTGGGTTTTTCCATTAGGTAATTCTCAGTAGCAGCACGGAGTCTGGATTATGCCCGGTTGATGGAAGTAGGCTCGCCTCCTATTACATTGGGAATTTGGGACCTAAAACATAACTGGTGAAATGTGGGTGTGCTATATGTACACCTCTGCCTACCCCTTCGGGGAATACAGGCGTGACGTTATGTTATGTTGTGTAGTACAAAAAAACCTAACGGGGTTAATTAAAAACATACAGTAAGTAAGTCCTGATGTAGGATGAAGTATTGGTTTAGGTTTCAGTTTTCACAGTGGCTGTACGGACTGAACGGTCAACAAACACCGCTAGTGTTACAGTGTAGCACACATCGGCCTGGGACACGGACTTACGTAACACTATCACATAACTGATGGCATAATAGGTACACCTGAAGGGACGCGAGGACACGGCTTGGGACAGAAAACTTGTTGACTCCATACCACTTACTACAAGTTCAAGAATCTGCAATTGTGTATATTTAAGATTGTAGGTCGATCGTAGTCATCTCTTTCTATTGTGGTGTCGTAACGAGAGAGGTAAGGGAATATGTTTATTCTGTTTATTTACTTGTTTTGCGACTTGGCGTAACAGATCAGTTTAATAATGAGTATGTAATGATGACGTATGTAACGTCTACGATTTTTGTGCTTTAAATAGCAGGCATTTCGATGGAGTATCGATGCGACCTCTTTCTCTAATGCCCACCGCTGTCCGCTTAGTTGTTACTAGAAATTGTTATTCTTGATATTGAAAGTACACATTTTTTGAATTGGGAATGTATTGAAGAGTCTCATTTGTTTCTTAACTATTTCCAATTTTAAAATGACAAATATTATTTTGTCTTTTTTATGTTTTAGCGATTCTGAAAATAATATGTTGACTAGAAATTAAAATCAAAGCTAAATAAAACATTAACACATTTTATTGAATATATTTAAGCACACACAGCTAACTTTTGACCTCAATGAGTAAGTTCCTATATAGGTATAAGTCTGTGGTGTCTATACTAGAAACTTCCTTTGAACGTGGAAATGTTCTAGAATTGTCGTTGGAATTCGCAAGCAAAAGGAAGAAATTTAAATAGCTGGTATTTTTTAGTGCTAATGAAATTCCTTTAAAAAGAACTTGCAAATTTTATACTTATGGAAATGCGCATTTAAAGTTAATATTTCTTTATAGGGGATAAAAAGTATATTGAACACTACTACAATAGGAGTATTCTTAGATATTTTAATACTAATTACTACCACGTACGTCCTAATACTTGTGCATAAAACTGAGGTTTGTTTTAAAAAAATTGTGTGGGACTGCAATATACCTACTATGACTGCACAAATTTTCGCAGTTGATCCCACATTGGGTTCGTTAGTTCCTACAGGACCCTATACGGTACGATAAATCGTTAATCGTCGCTTCAGAGTTCAGACCGATCTTAACGATAAATTAACCTAAACGTGGTATGCAAGCTATATAGGCGTTCACAAAAAAACTTACCTATACAATCTTGAATATCGTAACAATAGATCGATGGTGTACTATGCTCTTTGCGATCAATCGTCACGACCTTCCGATATATCGAAACGATACGTCGTACGTATAAGGGACCCTTAAAACTTGCTTTCCGGGACTCAAGGGAATTGCATTCCTAATCCTTCATCTCACGGATACCTATAAACTGTGACTATTGGGTCATCATATCAGTTGGCGATTCGATTGCAATGGATAAATGTTTAACTTACTAAGATTATAGGTTGGAATCGCATTCGAATTATTTGTATGGACGGATGTCTGTTTTAAATCTCCGCGCTTGTGCAAGGCAGATTCATTTTAGTTAATGAAAATACAATTATCGAACGTATGTCATAAAAAGTCGTTTATAAGGTTAATCATTCACTTTTAAATGATTAACTTTATAGCGTTATATAAACTTAAATATTTGATATTAATAAAGATGCTGAATATACTGCAATATCTAAAAGGGTATTAGGTGAGATATCCTGTGCTTGTCCATAATATTATCTCACGTATTCATCAAAAGTCTCTTTCCGTACTATGCTATTCGCTCTTGTGTCGAGACTAAGCTTGACCATCAATATTCAATAGAATCAATAACATATTAGTTTATTTTATATAAATAGAGGACAGAACTCTTAAAGCAGGACATTTTCCATTGTGAAAGCCAGACTGCAATACACTGCACTTCCACAACTGAGTAAGCACCCTGATTTAAGTTCATGGTATGGGGGCTGAAAGGGGATAAAGGAATTATAAATATAGCCCTCTGAAGCACTGACTAAGCTAGGTGAGCTGTAAAACCGATTTACTTTTTCTTTTGCCTTGCGTGGGCTAGTTGTTCGTACCGCGGTGGAAATATTGGCCAGTCAGCACTTTTGTAAAGGGGCTAACTACACAGGCGGCAGCTGATGTTTTAATAAAGGTAGTTATAGAAGCGGCCTTTGAGAATTTATTTACTCGTTTATATAAAAATATTGGTCTTCAATGATTAAGCCAGCCAGCCAGTATAAAATTGAAATGCACGTATATTTAACCTCAAATCAACAGCAATTTTTTACCGTTTACATAACATCACGCCTATGTTCCCCGAAAGGGTAGGCAGAGGTGCACATATAGTACACCCACATTCTGACAGTTATGTCTTTGTAGGACCCAATGTAATAGGGGGCGAGCCTATTGCCATCAACCGGGCACAAATCCAGACTCCGTGCTGCTACTGAAAATTAACTAATGGAAAAACCCAGTAACACTTTGCACGACCCGGGACTCGAACCCAGGATCTCGTGCTCAGCAGTTACGCTTAGCAATCACTAGACCAACGAGGCAGTTTGCTACCCATAAATGCAGATAAAATGTACAAAACACCAGTGAATCGCAGTTGGACGATAAGGCAGATCAGTATGTAAACCACACTGACGAATCTGACGATATAAAAGAAATTTCCAGTATGGGGATCATAAAAATATACCAGTGCTAAACTACCAACAGTTTATACTGATACTTAATCAAACATATATAGTACTTTGTCCCATTTTTCCACATTCGTAATAGGATTAAACGGTATCAGTGAAGAGTTGTAAACATGCTGTATAAAGTAACAGTGCAATAAACTTTATTTTCTATCGTCGTTCGCACTGTGACGCAAAGTCGGACAATTTGACTAACTCACTCAACTTTATATATAACAGCTGCCGTAAATTGGGGATAGAGGGAATTGTAAACGGAACGCTAGTACTTAGTTGCTGTTATTGTTTTGTTTTATGATTCTTTTTGAATGAATAAATTCCACCTTTGAATTCACGTCCGTTGCGTTGGGTTCCTGCTACATCCATGCGTAGGAAAGCGGTAAGGATTTTTGGAAGACAAGTGAATTTTACTCACCTGTGGTTGTAGCTTGCGATATTATTTCAACGTAAAGAAAGTTTTGGGGTTTTTAAATATATAGGTATATGTTAATGACTAAGGATTGCGTACGTGTCGTTACACGAGTAAGCAACCCGATACTTTAATGTTTTTAAATTACAATGGGCTTTATGAACTGCGAATATTTTATTATACACTAATCTGCACGCTGCCAGTAAATACTGGCAGTTTATTGAATGAGATTGTATCATCATCATCATCAGAGATTGTATGAATGTATTCAATTAACCACCACCTGTAATCGTCAAAGGGGTAGGCAAAAGTTTTTGAAATGTTAACCATAATCACTCGTTTCTTAATGATATATTATTCTGATACTGCAATCTGAAGACAAATTAAGTATTAAATTGAAAGTTTGTTTAGATATGGACAAGTAACTATAAGGACATGAGTAAAGCAACTGAAGCTCTTATAATTTCCAGAAAGACATCCTTACCACAGAAAAATGCAGTTTAATAAAAATTAATAAAACAAAGGGATCAAAATGAATGGAGTTCTTTGTTAATAAGTTGTTTGGTCGTGCTTTTAAGTATTCATGGTAGAATTAGGCTGTTTTGAATGTACGAGTTTCCAGTTCAATGGTTAAAATGACTCGCTCTGGAAGCTGAATCGAAGTCCATTTCAATGTTCAATGAAGTTACGATTGGTGTTTATAAAAGTGTTACGATGGACGATGATGAATACTAACGTATTTGTGTTTTACACAAAATACTTCTTAGATGAAAACGGAGTTTGTTTTCATTTGTCCAGAGTTTTTGTCGTTAGTTTTGTAAGTTTTGAATTGATTATACTCAAATTTCTTTGGAACTTGCACTGAAAGTATATTCGTAAGACATCTGTCTGCGATAATCAGTTTGATATTTTTTTCCGTTCCGTCGGCGGTATAATGTTTTTTGGAGTTAAGTATATATCTTCTGTTACATAAAAAAAGTAGGGATAAAATGGGGGTTCCTTATGCCTTATTACTTTGAAAAGTAGGTACTAAGAAAATTGAATAAACACCAATAACACAAGTCATTAGTACCTACCTAGTAACGAGTAAAGAATGGACGGAACTCGCAAGTTTACAATACAATTACACATTACGTTCGTTGAAAAAATCTAGTGCAGTAGTTATATTTGCCACTAGTTATGTTGTAGGCTTGATCTGCACCTGATACAAATATTTATACTAAGTCTTACTTATGTGTGAAAGAAAGATTTGTTATATGTTTACAGATGAAAACGAAGGTACAGAGCAAGAGAACTTATATAATAAACATAAACATAACATAACATCACGCCTGTATTCCCCGAAGGGGTAGGCAGAGGTGCACATATAGTCTGCCTACCCTTTTGGGGAATACAGGTGTGATGTTATGTTATGTTTACACAGGTTCACTTATACAAATGAAAGGTTTTAAAGTACATTACAATATCTTTAAAAGCCTACCGACAATAACGTCCCTTTTCCTGCAATAACATTTGTTGTGTCTTACGCACTTCGGTACTAGATCCCATGTTCCCTTACCTACATAAATAGTCAAATAATGTGAAAGATAAACTGCACCGTATACTCTTTAATATGTAACATTTATTTTTCCCTCTTGATCAAATCTCTCAACAACTCAAAGGGTTGCTGTCAGAAACTCAGTTTTAAGTTAAGCTCGCCTATGTACATCAAATTCCATGTTTAAAATATATCTTATGTTTTGTGTGTACAATGAAGAATTAGGAATTCTTTTCACAAAGGCACTTTCGTAGAGCTAATCATAACTTTACACTGCGGCTATAACTGGCTAAATAAACATTGTGAATTTCTAACCCTCGCGTTCTAATATCAAGTTTGACTTTGAGTCGTTATTCTAATAGAATAGCATGTTCTACGCTGTTTAAATTTTCTATTTTCAAATACAAATGTAACTCGGGATTCAGTTTCAAAATTGAGAATTTATTCCGTAACATTATAATGATGGAGAAAGTACCTTTTTTAAACGGATTTAACAAGCATTCTTGTTACCGGTGTTGTTACCCTAATCATTCCTGATTGGGCGGTACAATGTTGGTTCTGTAATCTGCGTAGGTATATGAGTGAATAAACACGTACAACGTTTTAATTAACTTTGAAAATATCAGAAAATAGTCTGTTTCTAATGATGTCATTTCATTAAATGGTGTCAATTAAAAGTTTTTACGAGTGAATGGTACTCAATTGATTCTACGGTGTAAATTGGGACAGGCTGGGCAGTAAGCCCCAGGTACAAAAACGGCATATTGCCTTTTAAAAATACCTCCAACCTCCCTTTGAAGTATGCAATATTTTGTAATTATAATTGCAGCAGTCTACGAACCGGTTGTTAGACTCGCGCTCACATTTAGAACTTTATGCAGACATGCAGTCTGTCTATTGGTTTTACAACTAGTGTTAGTATTACTATAGGAATGCAAATAGCACCCGCAGTATATGTAAACAGTTAACCTCGTTACCTGCTTCTTTCGGGGTCAAATTATTTACCACAACGTGTGAACTATGCCTTACGTCAGAATATGACGAACTTTGACCGTTTAGTACCTATTTCGTAAAATAGTCTTGTTAGTGTCATTAGGTTAATATTCTTTATCATACATAACATCACGCTTATATCCCCGAAGGAGTAGGTACAGGTGCACATAGTACACCCACATTTCACGTTATTACGGTCCTAATGTAATAGGGGGCGAGCCTATTGCCATCAACCTGGCACAAATCTAGACTCTGTGCTGCTACCGTGGAAAATCCCAGTAACACTTTGCCCGACCCGGGATTCATACCCAGGACCTCGTGCTTAGAAGTCGCGCTTAGCAACCACTAGACCAACGAGTCAGTCAGTATATCATTTTTAGGCAGTATTGTTGAGTGATCTTTGCCTCCAATCGTTTGATGAGCTAGAACAAATATTGTCTAGTAATTGTCATCTAGTCGACATTCTCAGCGCGCGGTCCTTATGTGTACCCTACACATAAGGACCGCACGAGAACAGTCAGCCTTGGACCGAACTTTCCTGAAAATTATGTCTACTGCAGAGTGGACTAAATGTTGAACCCGACACGAGAAAAGATTCGCTATCGTAATCTTCAGCACATAATGAAACGGATAACATAATTAGTGCATTTGACCCAAAATGATAATACATTTTATACGAGACAAATCTTAAGCTGTACCCTTAAGATCTGGTGATTAATTTAATTTATTTATTCATTAAGATACCATGAAACCTCTCAAATATTTATTTGAAGGCCCGGATTTTAGAATGCTTCAGTAAGCTTGTTGCTATATTACTTTGAAAATAAACACTTATTGTGTCGACACTTAAAGTACTTGCTTACGTAATCACTCGTTTATTTTAAAGTAGGCTTAGTAAAGGATTTACTAAATGTCACAGATGTCAGGCGTCAGCTTATTACGAATGAATGGAAAAAAGAGTTTATTGCCCGTGGTCCAATGGCAGAGTTCTATAGGTCCATGGTCGATCTATGGGCGTTGGTTTTTGCCCATGGTCCTATCAATCGAACCACGGGTAAAACAAACTGCCCGTAGTCCTATTTCTTACTCGTGGTCCGAAGGCGGAGTCCTACTGGTCGATCCATGGACATTGCTTTTGGCCTAAGGTCCTATTAATGGGACCACGGGCTAATCAAACCACCAGAAGTCCTATCGATAGTACTAAGGGCAAGTTTGTTTATCCGTGATTCTATTAGAGCTTATGAGCAATTTCACGAAATGTTTAAGTTCGAATTTTGTGACAGATAGTTAAGGTTTTTTTTTCCCTGAACGGAGCGCAGCGGAGCGAAGGAGAACGCAGAAGAACCGTATGAATACCTAAACTGTGGTAATACCATGGGTAAAAATATTTATTTTAGTCCATCTCTACCATCAGTAGGTCCGGTACCAATATTATTTTATATTTTTATAACGGTGGTCCGATTGATAGGACCATAGGCAAAAAATAATGCCCATGGATCGACCAGTAGAACTCCGCCATCAGACCACGGGCAATAAACGGAAAAAAATAGGTACTCTATGTAAGTCGTACAACAAAGTTTTAATGAGTGTGGACATCTTATTTTGCGCTGATATCAATAATCAATATACTAGACTCATCCCGCGACTTCTCTGTGCGGAAAATTGATCAAAATACTGACTTATTATATCTCACGTCTACAAGATAATATAAGAACCGACATTTTTCCTTTAAGATACAATGGGTTACTTTTCAAGTTTCACTTTCCAATATTAAACTGTTCTTTACATTTCAACAATGTTTGCTGGCTTACTTTGTATTGGAACCACAGCGTTATTCAACTTTATTACTGTCTAGAAAAACAATAACTTAGCAACAACAATACATATGTTTATAATCTTTAATTTCTTACATTAACACTACTTAGAGTTGTGTGGTAAATACGTGAACAGAACTTAAAGCCTCTTGTCAATTAAGTCAATTAGCAATAACATTTATAAAGAAAACTTTTGTCATTTAAGTAGGTGCTTTAGTTTCTAGCGGGGAGAATAGACCGCCACAAAGTTGCGTAACTTTCTAAGTTGAATTAACTTAAACTGGTTTCTTGTCTGATACAAAATGTCGTTATAACTTCTGTGCGTACAGTAAAGAGGTGTGAACAGTGAACTAGGGCTAGAATTACCCGAAACTTGAGATACCTTTTAGAGTTTCAATACAGGTCTTTTATAATGATTATTATAAATTTGTTACGTAGTCCCCAATCTCTTTGGAATGCTTCAAAGTCTTATCAAAACAGAAATAAGTTTCGCAAATTACTCAAAGAGGCAGCTTGTGTGATGTTCTGAATTTGAATGTGATATTTTATATGCCAAACATAGGTAAGTGGTAAAAGCGTCTCGTTCAATTCGTTTGCAAAACAAAATGGCCAAGTACTGAGACTGATAATTGACTGATAATTTTCTTTTTATATACATTAATTATACCTTCAATAGGTATAATACAGAACTGCCATTTCCCAAAAAATACCCTATTTTGACCTTCGCGGACAACCATGAAGTTTTTCCCAACCTAATATATTAACATGGTATGCATAATAAATAACTCCCATAGAGCTAGACAGATTGTACCGAGGTACACAGTGCACAAATGACGGTAATACATTCCAAGTTATAGGGGTTTCTGCAAAATTGGACCCAAACAAAGCCGTCGTATCTTTTCATTCGCAGTTGAAGCCGAAAAGTCCACACAATTGAATAAGATGCACAAAAATAGAAGTATTCAAAATAAAATTATATTGCGCCGCTTTACAGACCTAATTCCATTTTGTGAAACCAATATACGTAGACGTTTCCTGTCTATTAACTGGATAACAGGCGCAATATCGTGACGTAAGTGATACCCACTGGAGATTGGCACGATACAGTTATGTAAAATCAGAGCCAACACTAACCTGGAACTATACCGGGCCACCTCAATATCGCAGGAATTTGGCCGTCGAATGATACTATCAGATACTCTTCGATAGCTTTTATCTTACTAGTTGAAAAGACTTATTCCTTACTATTAAGAGAACGGTAACAATACAACTTTTATGTCTATTACATACCCATTCAGACGCCTTTGATTCCTGAAGACTTAGGCAGACACGTTTTCCTTTAGCATCCCCATGTCTATTTTCACTACATTATTGGTTTAATAGTTTAGTTAAGGTGAGGTAACAAACGGACGAACGGACCTTTATAATAAATTGATATATTGAGTACGTCATTAGACAATACAATATGTTACGAAATTCATAAACCAAATCATTTATAATATCAACGATTACACTCTGTAAGTACATGATATAATAAAACTCTCGGCTTATTGAGTAAAAGTCTATATACAATGTTTCATTTTCAATATTGTTACTACACTTCTATGAGTTACGAATTCTAAACGTTTCTAGTCTCGTACTGTAAGTATAAAAGGTCAGTATTTTGATTTATAAATTGTCTAGGTAGGTATTAACTTGCGAGAGTTAAGGTCGTGGCTTGTAGCTCACATATCAACCCGGAAAGGGCTCGTACCAACTCAAGCCTAGCAGTATTTGTTGTATGAAACTCCCTACTGCAACGCACACTAATCGGAATCGTAACGTTATCGCTTCGCTTCGTGACAAGCATTAAGCGTGTGGTTACAATGGCTTGGCAGCGTGAATCCCTAAGATGCAAGATTGATAATGCCGTTTTCGTATTATTTAAATTATTTCATTTGAAACAAATAACAGTTAGTATTTCGTAAAGTACAGTAGTATGAAATGCTTCTTGAAGATTAAAACAAGATTGGTTTTCCCCACAACAAATCTAGCGACCAAAGACCCATATCAACGGTAGAATCTCAGAGTGTGACAGCAGGTATTATCGAGCATTAATGTTGTGGCAAGCCAGGAGATGAGTCGTGCGTCTGTAGATTACATTACATAGTTATATATAATAGCAAAGTATATGTCTGTACTGTATTACATAAGACTTGTAATCATTTTGTCTAACAAAACCTAGGCCTAGAAGAGGTTGAGTGATTTTCTCGGGTCTGTAAATATGACTCTGGTCAGAAAATAATATTTCGTATCAGACTTGTTTCCACTTCGCCAAACTCATGTAACATTATCTAACATCCTCAACTCGGCTAGATTTCCTTTAGTTTGAGTTGAATTTCGGTTTTAATAAAAAGCTTTTATTTAACTTGTAAGTTGAATTTGAACCATTTTCTCTCATCCCATCCCAAGCTGGTTATACTTACGACTGTTCTCACTAGCCACCTCTACAGAGATGATACATAATTACACGTAGGCTGTCTTTACCAAATTCACAATCATCCTTGCTGGACTACTTAAAGCCTCCGATGTTCCCTAATGACCAAAACAACTTAGTGAAACCATGGGATCATCGGCTTATTGCGATGTTTGTGCTGCCCTAATACCAGGATATGGACCAAGATAACCAGATACGTCTCTACTCTCTAGTGATTAAGACAGACATCTTAATTGCGATTAGAGAAGTACACATTCCGTGATGACGTCGAAGTTTTCTTGAAAAAGTCTTTACTAGTGGAGTGATGTCAGTCATAGTATTTATTATTGTGATACATAGGGTCTTACACTTATTTTACAGAAGGTATTAATAAATCTAAGTACCCATTCGATTTGTATCGAACACTTGAACTTTTCGAATACTTTGACTGTTCAAAGGAAATATGATAGGTTAAAATCGCGGTGTTGTTACACGTATTATGTAGTCATTTTGTTTGAATTTGATATTCTTTCACTAATTCAATGTTATAACATCCATTGAATAAAAAGAAATAAAACTCAACCCTTGAATAATAAGAAGAAAGATAAAGATGTGTATTTCTAAAGATTGGCGGTTTTTAATCTTCATCTGTATCATTTTTGTGGTGCGCCGTACGTACAATTAGCCATTAGGTACATTATTGGCGGCTAAACTATTCAAGTAAAAGAAAAATTCAGTGACACTAGATTGATTTTCCTTAACCCTTTCTTGATTCTTTCTTTAAGTTCTTTAGTGTTAGGTTTGCGATACTGCGAATACCTGAACTCTATATTTGTAACATAATCTTTCTCTCGTGGTGAACGATGTAAATTGAAAGTTTTTTTTTATGTTTATGTGGAAGAGTGGAAATTTTCCTGAACCCGCGCATCACTATATTGGATCCATATTTTTATATTCTTACCTCCTTTGGGTGAGACGTCGTAAAATACCTTTTTTATAATAAGAAACTTATCCCTTAAACTTTATGATGCCATGAAGCACGGTCAGGTTATAAATCGTGTTGAACTTGTTTAATTGACGTGGTTTATGACTTTATGATTTAAAGTTACTATTTTTAGGGAATCCCTACTAATCCTACTATCCTACTTAATATTATAAATGTGAAAATTTGTGAGTATGGATGTATGGATGTGTGGATGTTTGTTACTCTTTCACGCATAAACGGCTGCACCGATTTGGTTGAAATTTGGTATGTAGATAGGTTATACCCTGGATTAACATATAGGCTACTTTTTATCCCGAAAAAATGTAGCGGGTAACACCGCGGGGCGCAGCTAGTATTATATACGCGAAAGTTTGTAAATATGGATGAATGTTTGTTACTCTTTCACGTAAAATCTACTGAATGGATTTTATTGAAATTGCATATGGCGGTAGCTGACACCCTGGATTAACACATACGCTACTTTTTAACCCGAAGAAATGTAGCGGGTAACATCGCGGGGCGCAGCTAGTGAAAGTATATTCGTTTTAAAAAATCAATTGACAAATTATGTACTCCCTCACTGTATTAATTAGACGATTAAACAAACTAGGTTGTTTCGTAGTGGTTGAAGGCATTTAGTTACATACTTACCGCGCAAAAACGTCGATCCCAATAATGCAGCCAATACATATAGATGGGAATTGAAAATGTGCAGACTAAAATAACAACGACTTGCTCGACCAAAGAATTTGTCCCTATCCTCTCATTGTAATCTCTCAGCCAAAAACAAAGATCGATCATTATAACTTTTAATTAATATAACAATAGTGTGAACTTACCTGCGAGGATAGTTCTTCGGAAAACTTCCTTATTTGTTTGAACAAAGAAACAACGGACAGTTATTGTTTTGTTTTAATTCCTTGATGCTGTACAATTCTATAAAGTTCAGCTTAATTATTTCAGTAGTAAATGAGCCCTGTGACCTGCACGCCTGAGTAGCTAATGGCTACTGACAACGCCGTTCGCGCAGTGGAGTTTTGAGCCGCTAGAATTTAGGTTTCCCACTGACTCGCTAAACAGAAGAATAGTAAATCAAATTATTTCCAATAATTTTTACATCATCATCAGTTTATCTCCGTCCACTAGGCACAGGCCTCACATCGCACGTTTTAATCTATTTAAAAATACAATTTATTATTAGTTCGACGAAAAGAAAGAAAATCTATCATTCACGAAGGTCTGGATTTTATTACTGGCTACTGTCAAATAAATAAAGGTGTGTTTGATCTTTGATGGACAGTTTTAGATGTAGTTGCTAAATAAACGTCACTTCCTGGACGTAATTCATTAATTAGAGTTAGAAAAACTAGATGAGGAATGTGATGCGAGTGAGTGAGCCGAAATAAATATGCCAGGTAGTAAATGGAAATCAGTGGTCTCTGCCTACTCCTCTGGAAAATAGGCATTACTTTATGTATGTAATTCAAGAGTCACATTGAGTCATATCACCTATCTGGTCAGATAATATCTGAATGGATAACGATTTAGCAATAAGCGGTCAAAGGTTTGGTATCTGAAAAGAAGAGACGAATCCCATGGTAAGCCACGAAGGCTTATAAATTGGGGTCTTAAGCAAGCTACTTACTGAGCAGGGAATAGTGCTAGGTTTTATTACACTATTTTAATTAATTAACAGCAATATGAGTGTAAATATCTATTCTCTCTGATATCTTGATGACACAACGGAAAGAATGACCGACTGCTGAGCACGAGTTCCTGTGTTCGAATCCACACGTTCGCGCTTAGCAACCACTAGACCAACGAGGCAGTCCACAATTTTGTGGGGGGAAATGCCTTATATAAGTACTATAACAAATAATTCTAGAAATTCAGTTGCTATTACTATCCGCTCATCTAGGCCATGTGCTAGTTCAGACAGGAATGACCCATACGTCATCTATCATATTGTTGATCCAAACTTCGTATAGTAAATGCGACCTATTTTTTGTTCAATGTGAAAGGCGTATGACATGCGTGAGCTTAATAGGAACTTTAAATCAAAAATATGTTAATGTGGTCCCGAATACCCTTTTCCGGAGATAAGGAAAAAGTTTATAGGCGGTAAATTGATAAAACTATACCTTATGATTCGTACGGTATATTACACGTTGAGATGTCAGCCACAGTAATTTTAGTTTCTTTCTATACGAACACATTTTTTGTCACGAAGAATATGAAAACAGAATAACTTTAATGTTACTAATTTGGTAGCTTGTTTAGTGGTGGTTTTTTTTATTCAAGAAAAGAAAATGTCATTTCCGCGGTAAACGATTTTTTTTTATGGTTACTCATACATCGTCTTTGTTAGTTATAAAGGTAACCTATATATTATAATAATTTATACCTAAATTCATTCTTTCCTTATACAATTTGAATCCATCACTCTCTTACTTTATGGCGTTTCTTTTGTTGGAGAACATATCATATTTATTCTATAGGTGCTCTCAAAAATGATTCTAGAGTGTGCCTTGATAAACGAGGATAATACCTGTTTTAACTTAAACCTGTCTGAAGTCTATTGACATCTCTATTTTCTTACATGAAAATGACAGTGACAGATATAATCTAATCTATGGATATTTTTTTTTATGAATAAGGGGTTTACCGTATGTCTCGTTTCCCTCCATTATATTATTGCCATCAAGTATTGAAAAGATATATAGAAGTTACGTACTAGTTATAAGTATAGCTAAATAAAGACATTTTCATTAAAAATGTTGACTCCCAGATCGTTATCTCAGCTTTGTCGCAAAGCTTTGGAATATTGCCAGCGAGGAAGCAATCATAAAATTAATATTTGCTTGTGTTGTTTTCATTTAGATACGTTCTTCATTAAGACCACCGATTAAAGTTTTTAAAGTTTAATCCATATTGTTAATTACTGTCTTATAGCGTTCAACAAACAAAGTAACAGTCTTTGAGTAACATTTAAAACATGGTTACAATATTCTTCGATAAGTTATGAAGGGATAATTCTTTGAATAAATGTTATATTTAACAAAAGCTTGTTTATCATAGCATACGCTTCTGCATAGCCATAATTTTGTTGTCTTGTATAGACATATAAATCCTTAATCAGAATAGTATTTATACCCTACCTCCACATATTTTTACATTGTGTTTACCGTCATGGCTAAATACTTAGAACTCGGGTGTAGAGGTGTAAGGTTAAAGGTGTAAGGTTGCTCCCTCTGTTTTCTCAATTATCTGCCAATTCTGAGATTCCAGATCTCCGAATTGGCAGGTAATTGAGAATTCCCTTACAGTAAAACCGATACCATTTTGTCCGACACAGAGACCAATACGATCAGGTTTTGCATCACCAATTTGCAATAAACAGATTCACTACTTTAATGTTATCCGTTTCTGTCGTGCAGTAGACATTTAAAAAAATCTTTTTTATTTAACCTTAATGACTAAGTTCTATAGCTAATGTAAGTATACCTAGTAATGTATAGTCAACGCCAAACTATGTTGTATTTATCTCTTACTCTTCTTTAGCGCCAACTCAGAATTGTATTACCATTTAAATACAGATCAGTAAATAATTCTTAAACACAAAACGACAAAACGATGCTAAGATGAAGTACATCTATATCCCATTGTGCGAGAAAAGTGATTTAGTTCAATCCCAGTGGAAATTGCTTTAACGCTGATTTATCTTGTTTCAGATAGCAACTTGTGCGAATAGAAAAAGGGTTGCTATGAACGATGCGTCTACTCCGGAACTAAAACAACTGTGAGATCACTGAAGAATTCAATTAAGATGTCTAACAAGTCGCAGATGCTTTTGGAAATATTCCAAGAAATATTAGCTGCATCTGGGAACGCTACGGATAGTGGTATCAATGAGACCCAGATCGTGTCTGTATTGAGGGAGCAAGCGATGCGAGGAGGCCGTGGCGATGACATCGAGTCGCTGCTGGTGAAGATGATGAGAGATGCCAAAAGCCGGCTGAACTTGACTTTGAAGCCGGACACGTGCGGCTACTGCGAAGGAGACTTCAGAGATGTCATCATGGCATACAATGGTATCCATGGTTACGTGAGCTTGTTGGTACGTACGTTTTTGATTTGTATCACAATTTTATTCAATTCCCGTTCACTGCCTGACCTGACGATTATAACCTTCGGAGTAAGTTTGATACAAAATTCTTTTAGATCTATATTCTTATTCGACGTTATCTGTATATTGTGAAGGTTTATCCTACTTAGGTATTCATCTTATTTATCAAATTTTCACTTTATCGTGTTATTGAAGCTTCTATAAGCCTATAACACTGCGAAACGATTATTTTGGATGGTGGTTGGTTGTTCCACGTTTCCAAACGAATTAAGATACGTTTCTAAATTTATGTAACAAAAACCTTTTATAACCTTCGATATTCGATTCGACGTGGAAGAGAAACAAATACTTCTTAAGTTTGTGGGCATTAGGACTAGGGAGAGTATCAAGGAGGATCAAAACAGCCGTAAACAAAGGGGTGAAAGGTCTTTTGATTGACAAGTCCTTTGTATGTTTGGGACAGTAATATTATCATAATATAATGATTCTGCCGATCTGTATACATATACACATCGGCAGCATTTATGTATGCTTGATATGTATCAAAACATGACCAGGGAAACCAAATGGATATAATACTGCTGTGAATTTTATTTGTTTACTAAACTCTTTGTTCTTCTCACAGATTTCTTAAGCGGCATTTCTGATTAAATTCAAAAAGATAAAATTTAAAATATTCGTCCACTGTGATGTGTTGCACTGTTAGGAGAAGTCATTTACCAGTATAAAGGGTACTGGTAATGTCACATACTATTTCGGTAGGCCATGCAAATAACAATACCTATGGAATGTAGTATTTTGAGCAGATTGTTTTAGAGTACAAAATATATTATTAGGTAGGTACGCGTTTTGTAAAGCCAGATGAAATATTGCATATTTCGTTTTTATTACCAGCATTTATAACTGAGCAAATAACTAACGCTCTGCTTGTGTTTATAATGTTATATGCAGTATTGCTTGCTGTGTGTCATAGATATGATATAAATACTACATATCAATTTAAATGTAATTTAGCAATATTTTGGCTAAAGTTTATATATAATTAAATAGAAAGAAAAAGATTTATATATATATATGTATTACATAGAGACCTAAAAACATAACGGGCGAAATATGGCTGTACTGTATGTGCACCTTTGCCTACCCCTTCTGGGAATACACGCGTGATGTTATGTTATGTAAGTTTTTTTTGATAGCATTAATTATAAGTGGCAAACTGGTAGCGCTTGTACATTTCAGTTAAATTGTAAATAGATAAGTGTAAACTCTGCTCCGTAAACGTAAAACAAAACGAAGATTCTCAAAAATAGACAATTAAATTCCCAACATTGGGTTCTCAGCCGAATTGGATGCGGAATTGTATCTAATCTCTGCCACTTGTTTCAACGCCCACAGCTACCAAGTCTACTGTCTACCGACTGATGTGTTCTGTGTCGTGTAGTCCTTCATATATATTAGATCGATGGACGACCCGTCCGCCACAGTGTATGAATAACTTATTCACGGTAAGACTCTACGACGAGTGTTACAACGGGAGCCAAAGGAAACCTCTTACTGCACGTTACTGCTGGGAGAGTTACGAATCTGAATATACATATATAGTCATATTTCACTCTCGTAGCTTAGAAATACACGTGTCGATATAGGTACAAAATGTTCTATTCCGACTCAGTAATAACAACACAAATTAATATGTCCCGGACGTATAAATACCAGTACCTTTTTTCCTGGTTATCAAAGTTTCTGACTCTTATTGGCTTCTATATTTATTAACGTATTTATTATAATATTAAAAATAGATTTATTTCAATTTTCTTTTATCTTTTGGTCGAAATATTATGCTGATAAAACACTTCTATGAATGTTGCCTGAAAGTAAGAGCAGATGTGTCTTTGTGTTCTGTGCACGTTTTAGAGTGTCTCATGTAACATAGGGCTTGCCTAAAGTCGTCTGCAAGCAACAACAAGTTGTCTTATAGATTGGCTTTTATAAGGTAAAACTTTCGTCTTACAAGGCCTGTATCACCTGTTTTTCTAAATGACTATTTAGGTACAAATATCTTCAAAGTCTTGCTTACAATATCTTACTTCACCTAAATCTAAACAAAAAATCCCTGGCACTTACGTCAAATCCAACTAGAGAATTGGATAAAAGCCATTAATCCTTAGTATTCACAATGTTTTATAACTAGTCCAAGTATGATAGATTCACAGCGGGCAATACCATAAAATAGACGAGGAAACTACACTTGAGGTATCTCGAAAGAGGAATGAAACTACCTAGCTTAACTGTAGTGTCTCGGTAGTTCGGGGCAATAAATGTTTAAGCATCGAGTCCTTGCAAGCACTACTATAAAAATCGGTTTAAAACTTTAACAGCGTCCGATAACAAACTTTCATAAAGGCACATAATATTTGCTGATAGTGTAGTTATAATTCACAGTTATGTCGGTAAACACGTGAGTTAAATATAACGGTACAGATACCTAATATAATATATGCCATTGACTGAAGTTCAGTGAGATCAGAAGATCGGGAGGACAGTTTACTGACCTCGCTATACATCCTCCGCTCATCAATTGTTCACTCGAGCATCAAGGTTGTTTTCCTCACGGTTTGTAAGTAGGTGCTAAAATCTTAACACGTAAGCGTAATATTATATTTTGAACGTTCAAGCGAAGGTATTAAGGTGCATATCGACTAGCTCTTTTTATGTATGATCTGTTGACATATTGTGTGGTGTTGTACTTGAACAGATTTTAGCAAACTATGATCGGATTCGATTTTAACATGACGAAATATTACAAGGTGTAAGATGAAATGTAACGTTAGTCCGTACGTACTTTGCCTTAAGTCAATACCTAGTTTTAGGTTTATTAAGTTGATTTAACTTTAAATAATTTCGTATAAAGTACCTATAAGTTATAAACTTATACATTAAAATGCTCTTCATTCAAGAAATTCTTTTACATTCTTTGGCGTAATTAAATTTTTATCATACTTAAACAGACTGTACCTTCGTTCAATTATTGACAGGGCCGTCTGAAGCTCAATTAGTTCCATAATCTCTGGGGTCAATGGAAATTTCAAAAATGGAAAATTCGAAAAAATTATTGAAAGGAAAATGTTTTTCAGAAGTGTTTGTTTTATATAAACATAACTACACGCCTATATTCCCTGAAGGGGTAGGCAGAGATGTATACAGATTTGTACCTACAGCCGCATTTCGGTAGTTATGTTACAAGTACCAATATTATAGGCGGCGAGTCAATTGCCTTCAATCGGGCACAAATCCAAACTTCGTGTTGCTACTAGAATTACCTAAACACGTTGCCGGACCCGGAATTCGCATCCAGGACCTAACGCTCAGCAGTCGCGCTTATCGACCATTAGAGACAATGTTTCAGAGTAAATATTTCCATTAGATTCGTAAAACTGTTTCCATGCTTACGTAAAAGACTCACTTGTTTATGAATGTCTTGGCTGTCTATTTACGTTCGTCGTTTGTTTAGAATTAGCGCGGGTTTGAATATTTCTTCTTCAATTACAGAAAGGTGTTTCAGCGCACATTGTGCTGATGCGAAGTAGTAGTTTGAGTAAATTGAAGCGTTTTGATTAAACAAAGAATGAATTTATGTTATAATGTGCAGTTGTGGGCGTTCTATATATGTAGGATTTAAATAAGAATGGCAAACATACTTAGTTAGATCAAATACAAGAAAATATGAGACGGAAAGAGATGACTAGATGTTTGAATGTTTCAGCTTTGAATGCAAATATTTAATGTTGTCAGTATTAAAGTTGTATTAATAAAGTGGATTTTAGAATTCTGGATTGGTGAAATTAGGTGAATTATGACATTCCTTATGAATATGTACATAATGTTAGATATTCGTTTAGTTTTTATAAGCTAGCGGACCCCGCAGACATGGTCGTGCCCGGAACTGAAGCGCCACCTACCAGCTTCAATGGTGTTTTCAAACTATCCAGGAAATCATCATTCATCTCAAAATCGGTCAAGCTGTTTAGGAGGAGTTAGGTGACAAACACACGTAGATACAGAAGAATAATTTAATATTATATTATGTATGTTACATAATGAAAGCATAGTGTCGGTCAATTGGCTAGTAAAGCCAGCCACCCTTACTAAGGATGTCGTAAGTGGGGTCTAAGGGATTAATTTAAGAGAATGGCCAATATAATCCTCCTGTGTGCTAATCACATCAAACTACGGACTCCAATCTAATTCTCTGCGTGCTGATTGAGACCATTAACGATATCAAATGCCTATGATTAGTTGATACACTTGATACGTTATTCACTTAGGTACTTGGTTTGTTTAATAAATTGAATACTTTACTTATAACTTTAACAAGCTGCGCCCCGCAGTGTTACTAGCTACAGTTTTTCGGAATAAAATGTAGCCTTATGTTTTATTTCAGTGTGTTAGTTACCTCCATACCAAATTTTATCAAAATTGGTCCAGCCGTTTGAGCGTTAAGAAGTAACATACATACAAACACATTTACAAACTTTCGCCTTTATAATATTAGAGTGATGAATGTTCTGAAGAGGTAAAGGTTGTAACTATGTTTAAATGCACTTATGAGGTAATTTTCGAAACTATCTATCTAATTACTAAAACTATAAGCATCAATATTTAGAATAGACCGTTAGGATGGACTTTGGTCATATACTTTATTCCCAGAAAAGACAAGAAAACTTCGAGCAGACCAAGTTGCGGGCTGAATGTAGTGCTAAATAAAACGAAGATAAAATAATTATTTAGAGTTGTACATCCTTCTTATAAATTATATTTCCAGACTACACCATTTCTTCTGAGTCAAAAATATTTTCATCTTGTGTTTGGTGCACCAGACACAGCATTGCTTACATCTGTAAATAATCTTAAATATTAGGTATATTGACGCTGCGTCTAGACGGTACTGTGTTATGAGAAAAACACAATTCGAGCGGAGAGAGGAGGAGCAATAGACAGTTTTGTTTTGGAAATTGATTGTTATTGGCGAAGTGCAACTGAGACTGGCGATTTATGAAGCTATTAGTCGCAGCATACTTGTGCACATAAGGCACACTCACAGGCGTGTGTCATATGTTTTCTACTGGAATAATAAAAATCCTGGAATAGTTCTAAACTGTCCGATTTGTTTTTTGTTGATTGTAACTCGCTGTTGGACGAATTCAATACAGTTTTATTCTGTTCAGTTCTGTTCTGTCTAGCTTTGTTTTATGTTTCGACATAGTTGTCGTAGTTTGCCTCTTTCTGAATAAAAATAATTCCAACAAAGCAGACGTCGGAAGTACGGCAAATTACCGTAAAAAATGAAGAAGAAATTGATAAATGAAAATTCTATCAGTCAGATATTGAATTCCCTCTCCATAATTGACAAGTGATTCTTGGAGTTTCTTTTAAATATTTTTATGTAGCAGTCTGTTGTGTTTGATAAATGACAATAGGCTCGTGACTCTTTATTACGAAACTCGGCTAGTATCTACAAGTTCTTCCTAGTTTTAGATAAACTTGTAATAAAAAAACTGAGCCGAACTAATACAGTAGGTGGGTACTAACTACTTACGTTAAGATTAACGTATGTAGGTATATTCATTATAGGCTAGGGTAAAGGCTTCAACACAACACAGAGAATAAGATTAAAAATACTAATGTCGCGTTAAACGGGATGTCAACCTAATCTTTTAGATCGTAATTTTTTACTTATATTACTATAATAAAATTACTTTTGCACACGTTTGGGAAACCTTTCAGCTTATAAAATATTTTTCTAGTAACTCGGCACTTTTTTATTGAATATTTTCCACTTCAATCGGTCCGCGTCGAAGGTTAAGTACTAGTACTACGTTGCCAATTTAATATAAATCAGACGGAAAAACAAACCTTACATCAGTTACGAATATTGAAAATTGGAGTTTTTAGAAAAAGGAGGAGTAGAATATAACGAATCAAAATGTAGTACCTAATAATACAAAAATCTTGTTAAGAATATTGTAATTCAATCCAGTTGGACGTCTTTAGGTCATTTAGAGGAAACATGATTGTCATTCAAAATTCGATTCTAAAAACAAAATAAATATCTGTAAAATCTGATAAAAATATACCAAGTCTTCGGAAAAAGTCCTACACCTTCATTCATATTAATACTTCCTATATTTTCTTGTAAGCCCTCAGCCTGTTTGATGAATGGGTTCTTTTTCGATTAATCTAAGGCATTTAACGAACGTAGGCTGTATGTAAAATAAAGTATGAATATTTTGCGGAGGAAAATAACTGTTTGCACTTAAAAAGGTAGTCTAAGTACTTGAAACGGAATTGATTGAACAAGAGACTTAAAAATAAGAAAGATGTATTTAATACCTTCAAGCGGTGCTACGCAAAAATATTCCCTACAGAAACAATATTGATTTTCACGGTTTATAATTAAATTGCTAAAGTTAATGTGAAGAGTTGGTATTGTAATGGCTAGAATCAATATGGTTGCAGTGTTTTCTTCGTTGTGCGTCCTTGTTATCGTCGACTGAGTAGTACAGCCTTTGTTTTCATTTCACTTGTTGCTGATGTGAATGTCCAATAAAACACAATTATTATTCTTTTGTTGCTTGGTCATCCATTGTGTTTACTTATTATATTAGATCCTCAGTAAAATTGAGTCAAAGGGACAAAGAGTATGTATATATATTTATATTCCATATTTTGGAATTGTGATTTATCAACGTAGTAAAGCGTAACATAACATCAAGCCTGTATTCTCCAAAGGAGTAGGAGAGAGGAGTAGGTATAGTACGACCATATTTCGCTAGCTATATTATGTCCCAATGTAAGCTCCGTCTTTACTTATGTGGTTGTACTTAGAGACCACAGACTAGACGAACAAGGCAGGCATAATAGCAACAATATGAACTAATTATTAATATTGAAACTGCTTAGTTTAATAGTTGGCGAAAATGGGGTTTGATAAAGGCTTTCCAGGTGTAGTGCAGAGGTATTGTAGTGCAGAAGTTGAAATGTAGAGATTATTTATACCTGGCCAGGTGACGCGTAACTTCGATTCAAATACAATAAAACAGCGGTTACATCACTAGTTCGTAAACTAATAACAAACTTCATGAAAGTAGGTACTCGAAAAGCTATCTGGAATTCTGGATATCAATATCAAGTTCGGAGAATTTACCACATTTCAAATATGGCTCTTATTTTGTATAGATATTGATGAAGCGAAAAGTATTTTGTGTTCAATAAATACATTGAACCTGTGTGAGACCTGTAAATGTTAAAGTTGAGGGCAACCGGTGGATGCAAATGGCAAGTTGTCGTTCATTGTGGCGTTCTAAGGGGGAGGCCTTTGTTCAACAGTAGACGTCTTCCGGCTGATGATGATGATGATTGTGTGAGACTATATAACAAAAGTGTCCTCCTTGTTTCTATCTGCCTGTTTTGCCTTAATTCTGGGACATGTTGTATGAAAAGACTAGGTATTGGGATTCTCTGAGATAAATATCGTAATAGCAATATAGTGTAATATGTAAGAAGACAGATATACATTTTTTTTGCGTCGAGGGGCCCGTGACTATGTGGCTACCACAGATCAGTCTATCAGCGCGGATATGAGGATAGGGAGTGCCCTATGTTTGCGTGCATATTAATTGTGCAATATAATATTATCTTCTGCGTAGTTGGCTAGTCTTGGATAAAAAAGGCCGCCGCGCCATGACCGAAATTAGTTCAGGAGAACATTATATACCTACGCCAGTTTTCCGATTTGTGTATTACGTAACTCAGTTATTTCCATGGTAACGAAAATTATAAACTAACAAAAGAGCCACGAACATCAATTGTTATATTTCACACATTGCACGAATGGCAATTCAAAGGGGCAGTAATATTTATTAAAGTATCTACTGATATTCGAATGGTTTGTTCAATGAACGTGTGAATACAATACAAAGAGTAAAATCACGATTGCATTTCAAAATGACAATGTCAACGAAAGTATAACGTACCAGGGACTGTGAAAAACTGTGAAACAAAAACATAACATCACGCCCGTATTTCGCGAAGGGTAGGCAGAGTGCACATATAGTACACCCACATTTCGCCAGCTATGTTTTAGGTCCCAATGTAATAGGGGGCGAGCCTATTGCCATCAACCAGGCACAAATCCAGACTCCGTGCTGCTACTGGAAATAACCTAATGGAAAAACCCAGTAACACTTTGCCCGACCCGGGATTCGAACTGTCGTGCTTAGCAGTCGCGCTTAGCGACCACTAGACCAACGAGGCGGTCAACATCCCAAACAAATGATCACTATTAAAGATTATGAAGTAGGTACTTTGTATTTAATATTATAATATCAATGATAAATGATACGCATTTATTAAATTTAATCTACTTATAGTAATACTGTTACAGTTGATTTAATTGTTGCAGAGCAGATGTGGATGTATCGCCATCCACACAATAAGCACGCAATTATAATAATGGTATTATTTATGTCTTCCTTATGTGTAGATTTATACCCGTATTAATAAATATCATGGCAATGGGAAATAATACGTTTTATAGTGTCCTAATGGCTTAGCAGCCGTCGTAACAGTAAACTATTTTAGGCGTAACGTATTGGCACAATAGTGGTCTAAGTAATCATGTGTAATTTTTACGATAAAATATCAGAATTCGAACCTTGTCTCTTAAAGATAAACGCTCCGAGGACCCTTAGCCTTTAGGACAAGTATTCTTAACAGTACATTTCTTTAAGTACTTATTGAAAATTCACATCGACACCGTATATTATTAGAATTGTCGATATGAGATCTGGTAATAGAACTCAACCTCTAAAAAAAGGCAAATAAACACATGTAAGACAAACATACTATTTTTATTGGAAAACGAACTTTCTTATTTTACTGAAAAAGATTTGAAATCGTCATTCACCAGTATTTGTACAGAAAATAATATGGTATTGGAAAAAAAGGTTTATTGTTTTTTTTAATTTCAAAAGCGAGCAAGTCCACGCGTATTTTGTACCGACCTTTTGACCTAATTTCGTGTAATCTAACATGTTTTCACAGGGTTCGAACTTCAATTGATATTGATTGTTTCAGGTGTGTACGATAGGGGTACTGGCGAACACAATGAATATCGCTGTTTTAACGAGACGGGACATGGCTGCCGCGCCCATCAACAGACTGCTGAAGTGGTTGGCAGTGGCCGACGTGTTCGTCATGATCGAATATGTCCCCTTCGTCATATATAGGCATTTGGTGAGTCTCTTTCTTATAGTCATAAAAAAAAGTTGTAACAACATGGTAGCTGCGTTGGTAGAGCTGTCGCCACGGATTAGTGCGCTCATTCATTATCGAACCTTGCTGTTGTTAATTATTTTTCATATTAATCTTCCTTAGATATATTAGCTAATTTAGAAACATGTGCTTAACGTCGCTACAACATGTTGAATATTAAAATCTTACCGGACAGCACTGCTAAAATTAAATTAGTAGCGCTTGCCAAATATGTCTAGTCTGTCAAGTTTTACAGAAACAAACTGGCAGAAAAACGCCACAGTGGCTTCAGAAACTTTAAAACACAAGTATTACAGTTTCCAGGTGTGTTCAATGTGAGTCTATTAACATGTACCCTCCGGGCGAAACTTGTTGAAATATCTTAATCAATAATAAGCCCGTAATTGGCTAGTGCGTAAGCCTTTAGTTACCTTTTTTTTTTTTTTTGTTTACGGGGGGAAACCTTCAAAAGGCACCCGGACCCTGTGGGGTAGGGACCGGGGAGTGTGGGATTTCTACCTCACTAAAACCACCCCGGTGGTCACCATCTGCACGAACAAGGGAAGTCCCGGGACCTCTAAAAAGAACAACTCCGGAACCTCCCCATGCAACGCCTATGTGGCACATCCCTGGGGAGACTGTAAAGGGGTCTCCCCTTAGCATCGCTGTATACGGCGGCACGTGACCACCGTACCGCCGTCTTCTCTGAAGTTACTATATTGGGTAACAGAGTCCCCTTCTCTGTGCGCCCGCAACTCCAAAGGCCCGTCTATCATGCTTTAGACGGGGTTTCGACGTGTTAAACTTCGAGTCAGTTGCCCTCCCCGACGCCTTCTTCTCCGATCAGGATCAGCCCTCTCACGATCCCGTTCAGCAGCCTCCTTTTTTACCATTACGGTCTCGCAGAAGGAGGCCACGTCTTTCCAGTTCTCTGTCTCTGCCAACATCGCCCTCACTACTGCAGGTAGAGAAAGGTCTGTTCCAATCCTAGCGACTAGGACTTGCCGCTCATTGCTCCACGCAGGGCACTCTTCGAGCGTGTGTTGTGCGGTATCCAGATCGTTTCCACAATGGTGACAACTTGTCGTGGCCTCTCGCCCTATCCTATTCAAGTACTCACCGAAGCAACCGTGCCCGGTGAGCACCTGGGTAAGTCTGTAGGAGATGCGCTCCTTCACGTTCAGCCAGTCTTTAAAGTGCGGTAGAACGGCTTCGACAACGCGCTTACACGAATATTGCGGCTGTTGTAGCCGGTCGTGCCACAGCTCGAGCGCGTGTCGCCGTTCTTGCCGCCTCAGCCTTGTTGAAATGCTTCCTGGCACACCGTCACCGCTTTGGCGAATTGAACGAATCCGGTCATAGACCCTCGCGTCCATATTCGCCAGGATATCCAGCGGCGGGAAGCGGGCCAGGAGAGTTGCTGCCTCGAATGACACCGTTCGGTATCCTCGTGCGATTCGAATGGCCATCTTCCGCTGCAGTCTATTGATCTTAGCCCTGCAGCGTTGGACACCTGATAATCTGGCAGACCAAACAGGTGCCCCGTAAAGGACCATCGATCGCACGACACCCGCGTATAGACGGCGAACTTCTTCCCGAGGTCCACCGAGATTGGGCAGCAGTCTATGCAATGCACCCACTGCCTTTTCGACTCGGGGAACCAGGCGCTCAAAGTGCTCTTCGAAGCCCCACCGACCGTCCAAGGTAAGGCCTAGATACTTTATGTATCTGCCTACCTGGACTTGCGCATCTCCCACACGGACCAACGAGCTGGGTGGCTCTCTGCTTCTCGGCAGTTTATGGAACCATAATGCCTCGGTTTTAAGAGGCGCTATTTCCAGACCCAGCCCGCGGATTGAAGCCACGACTATTGCCACCCCGAGTTCTGAAAGCCGGATGGTCTCCTCGAAGGTGTCCCCGCCGGCCATAACTAGAGTATCATCTGCGTAGCAAACAATATGGACACCGGCAGGGAGGACGACACGTAGAACCGCGTCGTATGCGAGGTTCCATAATAGGGGACCTAGAACCGACCCCTGTGGAACTCCACAGGTGATCGCCCTCCGCAGAACGCTACCGCCCCGGCCCACATAGCGAATGTGCCGGTCACACAGGTAGGCCCTTATGATACTCTGCAAGTATGGGGGCACCCTATGGTGCATTAATGCCTCCCTAATTGCACTCCAGGGCAGGGAGTTAAAGGCGTTGACAATATCTAAACTTACCGCCAACGCCACCCCACCATGAGACACAATCTGCTCCGACAGCGCACGGACACGAAGAATCGCATCTATGGTAGAACGGCGCTGCCGGAAGCCGAACTGGCTATCGGCTAGATCGGGACCAATTTGCGACAGGTGCTTGACGAGTCTTTCGGCAATTACTCTTTCAAAGAGCTTGGAAGCCTCGTCGAGCAGGCATATAGGGCGGTATGCAGAAGGAGACTCAGCGGCCCTACCTTCTTTCTTCAATAATACCAATCCGGCCTCTTTCCAACTGGAGGGAAACACGCTGCTACGAAGACAGCTATTGAAAAGCAGTCTCAGGCGTTCTCCTAGAGCGTCAATAGCTAGAACCCACGCCCGGCCAGGGATACCATCCGGACCTGGCGCGGTGTTCCGAGCGCGCAAGCGACTAATAGCTCGGTCCAACTCCCGGTCAGTTACCGCGAACTCATCTCGCCAGATTGATGTAATGGGTGATGAGGGATTGTCTATGACTGCTGGAAAAAGAGTATTTATGACCCTCTCTAGCAGAGCCGGATCCATGGTTTCCGTGATAGGAGGTACCCACGGGCGTAATTTACCCATAACCATCCTATAAGGCCTCCCCCAAGGATTACTGTCCAACCCCTCCAGGAGTTCGCTCCAAGACCGAGACCTGGCATCCGCGATGGCGTGCTGGAGCGCCATAGTCGCTTGTCGGTATACTGCATAGGCTCTAGCTATTTCTGCCTCCGTAGCTCTTGGCTGCCTCCGACGTCGGTTGCGCTGATATTGGCGTCGTTCCCTGAGACAGACAAAGCGTAACTGCGCAATATCTTCTGACCACCAGTAAACAGCACCAGGTCGCTGGTTGCACCTGATTCGGGGCATGGAAGTATCGCAAATCGACGCCATCCTGTCCCGAAACCAGGCCGCCTCCTCTTCCGGATCGCACGAGACCCCTTGAGAGCTCCCATATTCTGGCCACGCTACAACGTTAGCAGCTGCAACTAGCATGTCACGATTGAGCTGTTTGAGAGCCCAACGTCGTGTGGGTGGGTTAGAGACTGGACGGTTCGTGTCGTCGGAAGGACGCAATGATACCTCAAAAAGTATGTGGCGATGGTCGGAAAGTGTGACCATCTCTTCCGCCACCCTCCATTCTGATACCATGCGGGCGACAGAAGGAGACGCCCATGTCAGATCCACGATTGACTCCCCCTGCCACCGAACACAAGTGGCAACGGACCCCCGATTTAAAAGCCGGAGGTCAAGCGACGCCGCCCAGTCTTGAACTACGTGTCCCCTTGGCCTATCCCGGGAGTTGCCCCACGCTCTGGAGTGCGCATTGAAGTCACCCAAGACAAGCACAGGACGGGGTGAGCATTTGTATCTGATGCAGTTTGCAACCCCATCCAAGTAATTCTCAAATTCGGTGAGAGAAATATTGGGGGACACGTAGCAACCCACAACGGCAAGAGGTCCCCACTCCACTGCAACAAATCCCTGCCCCTTATATAGAAAGGAGCAGTGAGGGTCACCCCTCCCACCAGCCCAGTAAACAGCGACGGAGTCCACCGTATCTCGGAACCAGCGAGGATGATCATTGAGACCATATGGTTCCGCTACCACCGCCAAGGCAACCGAACACTCCGCAACGGTCTGCAGAAAAAGATTCTGCGCGTTGCGGCAGTGATTCAGATTGCACTGAAGGACATTTAAGGCTGGGAAGGCGTGGTGTCCATTTCCTCCGCTTGGGTTACACCCAATTGTGCCAGCGCTGATCCATGCGTTGGGGCAGGATAAAGTGGGCCCCTCTTGCGTGGAGTACATTTTTTGCCTCCCAGTCGGTGATCCGATGGGCGACCATGATCCGAACACAATGGACACCGCATAGTTGGTGAAGTGCACTCTCTGGCTTTGTGGGCTCCTCCACAAGCGTAACATTGGCTGCTCCGATCAACAGCACTAGTGCACAGGCGACGGACGTGTCCGGGTTCGAGGCAGCGGAAGCACATCATACGACGAGACTCCAACATCTCAACCCTTACCGACGCCCATCCTAAGCGCAACCGCTTGCTCAAAGCCAACTTTTTCATCGCCACAAGTGGGGCCCGCACCCAAACGTGTCCCAAAGAAGTAATGGAGCGACGAATTTCCCCCACTTTTACATGATCGGGAGAACAACCCCCCGCTTCAGCAATGGCAACAGCTACATCTTCCGATGAAATGGAATCGTCGAGGTCCATGACTCTTGCCTCAGCCGTTTTAGTAGGGCGGGCAATATGTACATCATATTCGCCAAGAACCTCCCGCATACGGCTTGCGAGACTGTCGGCCTTTGCGGAAGCATCGGTACCAGCTATAGATAACACTAATCCGCCATTAGCTGCTCTCCTTTGGTTAACAGTATCAATGCCGAGATCAGCCAATCTTATGCGTTGCCTCGCTGCAACCACAACCTCAGCGAGGGAGGTAGATGACCCCTCCTTTATTGACACTGTAACCGCTTCCATACCGGGAATCTTAGGCAGACGTACTGGTGATTTTTTGTTTCCCGTAAGAGTCGCAGACGACGCGGAATGGACAGTAAGGGCACCAGCTTTTTGGTTTGAGGAAGCCGCTTTTTTCGCTTTTCTTCCCACAACAGAAGACCACGCTTCAGATGAAACCGCCGCCGTAGCCACTGTGACCTGCGACGCGGCGGGTATTGCGGATACGGCGGGCAGCTCCACTACAGGAGCTACCGCTAGTCCCTTGCCTCTATTTTTCTTTCTTTTGCCTTTTGCCGTTTTGGAGTTAAGGAGTGGGTCAGAATTGGTAAGTGGAGCCACATCCTTTCTTGCATCCGCGGCAAGAGGCGGGCGTAGGGGCTTCTCTGGGGGCAGCCTGCTCTCAAAAGCAGCCAACTTAGCGTCCATCATACTACCTAATTCAAGGGCAATAGAACGCCTAAGCTCGGCTTCTGCTTCGCGTGGCAAGCCTGACACTGTCGTGGTTTCATTAAGCCCAGCCACTGTAACGACTGCGCCGTCTTGTGTCACTCCTTGTCGTCTGATGAGTGCTAGTTGTTCTGACAACTTATTTACTGTAGCTGTCAAACTGGCGATTTGTAAACGCAAGTCCGCGTTCTCCTTCTGTAGCCTCTCACTAATTTGCTCGACAGGTAGACTAGATGCTACCGACGGAGCTACCTCTGTGGCCGCTATTATGCGCGTACGCTTTCTAGTGCGAGTCACTGGCCCTGAAACTGGTGCCGATACCTGAGAGGCCAGCGACATCTGTGAGCAATCTGATTCGCAGCTATCACTTACCACTTCACGTACTGAAGCAGCCGGCCGTTTGCAACGAGTCCGGGTCATCTTCTTCCCTGGCGCCGGAAATGCCACTGTAGCACTCGGCACCTTGTATAATAATAGTTCTTGTGATGCAGACGTGTTGGATCCATCCAACGACTCCACACCACGAGAAAGTGAGCCACCCTGGCTCCCTGCGTCAACTGACGGTCGGTGGCGGTTGTTGCCCCCCCCAGAATACGAGGGGCAGACCGAACTAGGTTCGGTGAGGGATTCCCCAGCTGCGGAGCAGCCGGTACCCTCCTGGGGTAATATCTCTTCACAATTCGCCATTCATAAGATGCTGAACACAGCTTTGCCTTTTTGAAGAGGTGAGGTCCTCTATCCTAAGCTAATTTTTTTTTGTTATATTTTACAGGTTCTTTTTTTTTTTTTTTTTTTCCTTTTCTTCTTCTCCTCCATGACCTCTATTGCGAAGAGGGACATGGAGAATTGCGTCTCGAAGTAAGCCTTTAGGAACTAGGCTTTTCCTCTCTTGTCCAGAAGTTAGCTACAGGCAATAATCTCCCACAGTAAGAGACTATCGCCCGTACCCAGGGTGCACCACGTGGAGGTCTTCTGGCACCGCACCCCAGCCTTTAGTTACCTATGTATGTATCATATAGAAATTTGTACGCATAAGCTGTGGGAAGACCTTAATAAATACGTCCTCCTTCACGAAGTTTTACCATGTTTAAGGAGACGTTGGTTGCTAGGCTGGATTTTGTACGAAGCATTTGAAGCATTAGCGTACCTTTTGAAAGAAAGAAATATACTATTATATTAAAGACAGATTTCTTTATCTTTTATCGGCTGCGTATTTAATGCTTCACTCATTAAAAGTTGGCTTTTGAATATTTATATTTTTGTTCATATAACGTTCATTTAGTACCAGGAACTTTACTAAATAATGTTTTGCGAAAAATAAACGAAATTTTGAGTAATGTTTCAAGACCCTACTTTTGAACGGTCAAGTTTCTTCTCTCTTCGACATTACTTCTGTTGAGATATACAATTTAATGGTTGTTATCAATGCGAATAGAAAGAAACAAATCAAAATTGTCACAAAGAAAAGTGAGAAAACTCGTGAAAAAGAAATATTGATGAACCGACGATAGTATAGACCTTATATATCCCATAAGAGCATTGATTTAAATGTGGGGGGATTTGATATCTGAATGACAAAATTATGTGACTCATATTAGTTCCAATTCTAGGTACTTCAGCATTAATTGTACCTATATTGTTGTGTAATATGTATGTAATATACTGAAACACTAGTTGGGCGCGTTATCAGAAGCTTATTGATTCCCAGGAAAGTAGTTTATGATGAATAAATAGATAACACTGTATAGATAAAGATGTGACTAGCTGATATACATAATTTACACCTATTTTATCGACAGGATGATATGGACCTTTGTGATGGACTCTGCAGTCAACATAATTTATGACCTGTTAATAAATATTATACGGCTGTAGTCCCAGAAGGGGTCAGCAGAGGTTCTCTATTTAAACAGCAGTCTATATACCTGTCTTTTGACCCATGTAGGTTTCTGACCAATACACGGTTCGGTAATATAGAATAATTTAATACAACAATTATAAAATAGTATAAAAGTCCTTTAATAAATATAGAGAGAAAAAAAAGTTGCCTATTTCAAGAATTACCTTTTCCACACGCGTAAAACCACACTCTAGGCTGCTTTTTGTTACCGACACGGCACACCATCATAGAAAACCGTAGTAGCCGAGTCCTGTAGCGGCGATTTACGTCTGCGCAGGGAGTGGCTGATTTCATACTGGTTGTATAGAAAATTAGAAATCAAATATTCATTGGTAGCTTTTATCAGACACAAACACATAAGTGTTCACCTTTGCGTAGCGCCTAACTACGACATTTACACACTGAGTATTGGTTATAATAACGTTTTCCTAATTTAATTCACTACAGACGACATACTACGCAGGAGATGTTGTAGAATACATACTGTGTACGTAATCACTGGTACGAGTAACTATGCTACCTACACTCATAGTCCTCGGGGACGCTAAACGAAGCGAGCGGACGCAGATTAGGCTTGCGACTAATGGCCTTATATGTTCTTAGGGGCATGACAGGCTCTTAATGTATGGCAACCGGACACCCATCCAAATACTGACCTCGTGAAGAGTAGCTTAACTTCGCAAATTCATGATATGTGCGTTTACTGCGTAGGCGCATTTCTTGGGTGGAGGAGTACATTTGCATTTCGCTAGTTATAGGGCCCAATGTAATAGGGGCGAGCCTACTGTCACTACCAGGCACAAATCCAGACTCCGTGCCGCTACTGAGAAAAATTCAGTTACACTTTTGCCCGACCCGGGATTTGAAAATGATACAAGGAACAAAAATTAAGAGCACTTCGGGTCAAGTGCTTGAGACTTACACGTCTTAGTATTATATTACACATTAAGCAAGGATGTGTCGTAGGATCAAATTTCTGAGTGACTGCAAACATCCCTATTCAGCTCCCCAAAAACGTTTTACTCGAATGCCAAGGAAGGGTTATGTTTTTTACTGTAAATGAGATAGGCACAATGATAATGATATTATCATAATGGGTACTTTGGTATATAATGATCCCACTTTTTAGGCCCGTCTCATATCATCATGAACAATTTAGATGATGACCCCTCTAACTCATAACATTGACTATTAGGCCTGACTAAAGAGGCTGTTAAAGATGAGTAGCCATTAAATAAATAATCTGGGATTCTAAATGTTCTCAATTAGCCAATATAATAGATATATGGACGTTACAATATGTAGGTATCCGTTGTCATCCTTGTAGAATGATAGTGGGGTTTGTAAGTTTAGGTTTTATTAAAAAAAAAAAAAAACATTATTATAAACCCAATTTTGTATTTGATTTTATTTTGCCAGAAGTAGGTATAAATAGACTACCTTAATGGTCTAGTAGTTGCTAGGTGCAACTGCTGAGTATGAGATCCTGGGTTCGAAACTTCGAATCCTGTGTCGGGAAAGTGTTACTGGGTTCTTCCATTAGGTAATTCTCAGCACGGAGTCTATATTTGTGCCCGGTTGATGGCAATAGGCTCGCCTCCTATTACATTGGGAATTTGTGACCCATAACATAACTGGTAAACTATGTATCTATGGACCTAGGCATACCCCTTCGTGAAATATAGGCGTAATGTTATGTATGTATGTTGTGTATAAATGGAAGAAGAAGATAGATATAATTCAAACATTTATCTGAGCTTAGACTTATATTTCGATTACATTGTTTAACTTAACATGGCCCTGTTTGTAAGATTGGCACTACACTGACGTATAGGATAATCCCACAAACTCAAACTTTATTAAATCACATCAGCTGATCTCGAGTACGGATGATCTTAGAACTTATTTCTTCGCAACTGTTAACGAGCTAAATTATCATCTTCTCATCTTATTCATAAAAGAATTCAATTTTCAACCATGGATTAAAGTATTCCTGTCACTGTCGTTTTCATGTCAGAGAATAAAGATGTCAACAGACTTGAGACGGGTTTAAGTTGATACAGGTACTATTTACGTTTATGAATAAGAGAGATGTACTCCATGTACAGTCAAGCAAACATGCGACATTGAGCGAGATTTTTTATAAGGCCTACAAAACAACCGATATTACACGTACCAATAAATATCTAAAGTAGTAAGTATCGAAAATTGAATGAAACCTTCCATTTAAATTTTGTGTGTGACTGTACCAAAAATAAGGCGTTAGATATATTATTTTCATTCGTCATTTTCAAACCCTTGTCTAAATCAACTACGAAAAAGCGCTACGTAAAAGGAACTTAAGTTTTTACTTCAATATAAACGGTAGGTATGATCATAGAATTATCTATTGAATAAATTTAATTTACTGCTAACAGAAAAGCCCCATTCAAAACAAAATATATCATATTCAACGCCAGCTTAACTGTGTGAATTGGATTATATAAATTGATAGTACGATGAATGCATGCAATTCTTCTATTGTGTCCGTTATTTAGAACCGCCGAGGCAGAGCGCGATGCCATTGTCATAGAATGTATAGAAATATTATTTAAACTGTGGAAGCATTATTTTTTACACATATTCCTGTTAGAAAGAATACCACAGGTACAAATGAATTTTTCATCACCGATATTTCAATTATTTTATTCGTAATACTTTTCGTAATATATTATACAGATATCTAAGTATTTTGTTTAAGTACCTATAACTATACCAGGTTGACTAATATTACGTTATTTACGAGGTATGATTCGGTCCACCGACCCATTAGGCTGCGAGTGTGAGGGACTAGAAAGTTCACTTGTGTTTGCATGCACAATTGGTAATAATTTATAGAAGAAAAAATGATACATTTTACATTTCTTTTTAAGAAAAATTAAAAAAAAAATGTTGTATGTTAAATGACGAATTAAAAAAACCCCGATTTAAAATAAATTTTAACTATTAGATGGCTATAAAGTCACCAATTTTCTTATTGCACAAAGAGAAAAAAGACGGCAAACTTTTGAGCAAATTGAAAACGATTGTGGTGATTCAGAAAGTTCGAGAAATTTGTAACATTACCACGACTTGACCCAGATAGAGTAGACAAGAGTGCAAATGACATGAATAAATGGGATATAAAACGAGGCAGAGTTCCTAAACTTATACAATACATGAAGATAAATAGGTCTCATATCCTATGATCGATCTCATAATATATGCTCATACATCATACGGCTCACATGATTTGTAGTTCCTTGGCCAAAACGTAAGCGGTTATGATAAATTGTTGTAAGTATTACAGATTAATTGACGGTACGTAATGCTATTAGATTTGAACTAATGAATTATGTGATTGATTGAATGTATACACGAAATGTTTGTATTTATTGAATAGTATTTCATTTGTGTATGCTCGTTGAAATCGATTGCGGAAATAAGTGTAAGAAATTAATAGCCAGTGATTAGTTAACCTAATTTAAAAGACATCATGCTGGTTAGACTTCTTTTATTAGTTCTGCCAAAATATAGGTCAAGCAGTGTGACAGATCGTAGGTGCGAAGACCTACTAAAAAGGGCGAAAAAAAATTGACTTCCATATTATTTTACCTTTTCCTTGTGCAGTGACTTATTGTATCTGTTTTGCAGTTTAGATGTTAAACTAAAAAATGGAATACAATGCATATTTTCGAATTCAAATGAAACAATAAAAACACACCTTTGCCAATATTCGTGCAACTCAGAAATAGCAGTACATTCTTGAAATTGAACTATCGCAACGTCACTCATTAACAGCGCTAGGTAAGGCAGTGAACATCTGTTTTATTTTGCAGGTTTTACCAGAGAAATTGGATTTCCCGTACTCGTGGGCCATGTACTTGCTGTTCCATATGCACTTCGCTCAAATACTTCACACCGCGTCGATATGCCTCACTCTGTCTCTGGCCATATGGAGATATTTGGCGATAAAGTAAGTGGAATTTTGAATAGTTATATACCACCAAGTGACACATTGAATTTATATAATAACAGGATTAGAATTTGCTTGAAATAATAGTATTTAAAGATGGAGTTCTTATTACAGTAGTCTCACATAATTATTACTTCGCCTACTTTTTTCGGCATGCAAAAACAAAACACTCAATAAAAAAATATGTAATAATTAGGTCTGTAATTCCTGATGGCAGAAGGGGTAGGTATATAATACACCTGCATCTCGTCGGTTATGTGGTTAGACCCAATTAACACGACAATATTACCATAAATTGCATAGGCGGTATCAAGATGCACAAGTCGAGTCGTAATATTTAGTTCAGTACAAATATCATTTAAACACCAACAAATGTACCTATAAAGTGGTAGAGTAAATATAAATCCAGACTCCGTGCTGCTACTGAAAATTACCTTATAGAAAAACCCAGTAACTTTGCCCGACCCGGGGAATTTCAATTCGAGCCCAGGACCTCAGCAGGCGTGTTTAGCGACCACTAGATCAACGAGGCAGAATGTAATATGTGATAAAGTAATTATTGCTGGAAAGACGTTGAAACACCTTGCTGTTGCATATGCAAACAAGTCGGTAAATGCTTCCAATAATATCTCGTCTCTCTGCTCATTATACTACGTTTACCAAGCCGCGTCGTAGTTCATCGTAGGGGAAGAATATGCACGAATGACTTTTATGCGCTTAACACTGCACGCTGGTTTGAAGAGTTACATCATCATTATGAGATATGGGTAACGAAGGATTTTTCTGAAATTAACAAACGTATACATACACCTCTGCTGTCGCCTTTGGGTAATACAGGCGTGATGTTACGTTACCATGTTTTTAAGAAACATGAGCAATATTATGTGCCTCATTATTCTTGATAATGTCGTATTAGATTTACGTCCAGATAAGTTTTCCTAAATTACTACGTATTCTCACTATATTACTAAAAAGGTAAGGAGTTTTTGTTCTTGATTTCAAGTTGCAATAAATATCATCTTGACTCTGACTGAGGTGACCTTTGGTTTATAAGTCCTCAATCGTATACAAGATAAAATGTTTCCAGACGTAGTTTGAACTTTATTTCGAATAGACCGTTTGAACTTTCAGCTAGAAATCGTTCCAACTTTCAATGCAAACAGAAGATGGACACACCTATTTATTTTCATATTTCTGTCTGCCCTATCTGCTCTTAGGACATTTAACACTTCAGATGTCACTTAAACATGGTTTGTTCCACTTGAGCAAGTTTCAATGATGAGCTAATGGCTTTATACTACATTAGTTTCAAACATTGTACTCATGGCTCATTGACGATTATCAATTTGTGTTGGGCGATAAGCAGACGACATCTATTATTTACATTTAGACTTCTTTTGTAACGAAACCAGCCAAATTACAACTGAGAATCTAGCCAAAAAACAGTAAATGAAAACTTTTTTCCTTTTAATGTGTTGGTGCCAAATAGTGCATTTTTTATGTTCAGTCTAGACAGGTGATGTTATATATTCTCTTTATTACGTGAAGTGTGAAAAGTGGAAGCTTATGAGTGTCACTGATTACTTACGATCACGAGTTTTAGACGTTTAGATGCTTATTTCATCATAAACATACACACACCATCGTAGGCGTGAAGTGCACTAGATGTATTTTTTGTGACTGCCTCGTTGGTCTAGTGGTTGCTAAGCGCGACTGCTGAGCATGAGGTCCTGGGTTCGAATCCCGGATCGGGCAAAGTGTTACTGACTGGGCTTTTCCATTAGGTAATTCTCAGTAGCAGCACGGAGTCTGGATTTGTGCCCGGTTGATGGCAATAGGCTCGCCCCCTATTACATTGGGACCTAAAACATAACCGGCGAAATGTGGGTGTACTATATGTGCACCTCTGCCTACCCCTTCGGGGAATACAGGCGTGATGTTTTTTTTTTATGTATTTTTTGTGCTGAGGTACTTGGCCGCATAGAGCAAGTGGTTTGCATTGATGAACTATACATAAAGACCACGGATTTCAGATACTCCTTATTTATTTGGTAGTTAGAGATTCATTGATTATAAAGGGATAGATTAATGAGGCTCATTGATCCCCTATCCAAAGTCTGTTTACAATAAAGGTGAGTTTAACACCGCCCATGATTAATTACATAGGGATACCGAAGAGCCCCATTAATTAATTTACCAAATAACTTATCCTTAAGGAATGTAGAGACCCGTTTTTCATCTGTATTTGCTGCGAAACCTATTAATTCTCCGCCTTGTCGGGTATTATAAAAACCATTTTATCTTGTTATAAAACATAAAGTCTCTAGAGAGAAACTGGTTAATATCAAGCTTGTAGAATAAATATTAGAAAACTAGCAACATGATTGTGTTTTACTGTGGCTTTGTGTGTTAATAGTTTTTAGATTGCTAGAAAGTACTCTGGGGAATTAAAGTATTCATTACTTATATCAATTTTGTTGTTTTACATTAGGGCATTAATACGTGACTGAGTGCCAAACACTTTAACATCTGTTTTAGGAATATGACAGTAATTTCTTAACATTTCTTCGCAAAACAAAAATATGGATGTGCCGGACAAAAAACCTTCTTATCGTATGGCTGATGAACAGGTGTCAGAGTTTAAACCGCCTGTAAACCTTCGACATGGCTCAACACACCGTTGAAACAAATACACATCTCTCAGGAGTGCCGGTTTGCTCACGATGTTTTCCTTCACCGCTTTTACCTTTTAGCAACTGATAATTAAATTAATAGTACACGCATGAATACGAAAAGACATTGGTCGACTTTGGCAGTCCAGCGGTCATACCACTCAGCTATTACTGCTATCTTAAAAGCCTTGAATAAAACGTAGCAATAGTCAACTCAGTTGGATCCTCAGTTCATACATGAAGCAGTTTGCAAGCATGTATGGACTTAGACCGTTGCAATAGAGTGTTAATCAAAGGCTTGGACAATATTAAAACCATTACGAAGAATTGAAGCCTTCTGTTTGTAAAGTAAAGCCCAAATATTGGTCCTATGTAAATAACTAGGTAAATCGTGAGCGAAAATTAGGTTACTACCAAATTTAGGGATTGGTCTGCGGCGGATATTGGGCCAGACGGTGACAAACATTACTACACATCATTGAGTTTAAGGGTATAGGGGGAGGCCATTATAAAAACTTATGCGTAATAAAAACCTGTTCGTATTTCAAACTATCCATTGTATGCTTAGAGCAGTTTGTTAATGCTGTAAGATTGTATGATTCTAATTTGATAGCTATTATAAGGATTCGTAGCTCTGCCATAGGTTCTATAAATCTATAGGAATCATTCGGGCTAGTATCTTTCCCATCTTAATTCATAGAAATTCGGGCTAGTATGTTGGTATAAAAGTTTCAATTCATCTTCAGATCAATCATTGTTTAGATCTCACCAAACATTTGCACTTTGTATAGAGAATATTCATATACCAGAGAAAGTTTAGCTATCTGATTGGGTCTTATGTATATTACACTTAAGATATTAATTTATATATTTCTGTTCAGGTACTCGGACAAAAGTCATATATTGTGCACGGAGCGGCGGTGCAGCATTGCCATACTAACCAGCTTCATATTACCGCCCATACTGTGCGCCCCTACCTTTATGGTGAGTTTGTGAGCTCATTACTTTGATACTACTCTTGTTTCACCTTATTATTATGTAATGGTACGTTTAATTAGGAAAATGTCTCTAGTACGTATGAGGACAGGGACGTCTGGTGAGTCTTTAAATCTCAGTTTCATTAGAAAATACGGAGAGGTAAATTATACGAAATGTTCGTGTTAGAGATTTTAGTTTAATTAGTTTATAGTTCATTCAAAAATGATGTTCAAATATAGGTACAATGCTTTGCAAATTAAGTTTATTCTTCATCCCAAAATCCATTACAATTTAAAGTTTTTGACAATTTATATGAGAATGGAAAAATGTTAATTGCTTGAAGAACCTAGCTTATTGAAATCCAATGACTCTTAATCATAATGGAATGAATGGTTATTGGAATTCCCGTTACTCTTCTTCACAAACTTTATTAAAAATATCATTTTAAAAGTGTTTGAACACTTTGCAAAGTTCTAACTATTTTCCATACAATATTAATTTAATTCCATCATTGCCATTGAATGTGTATCAAGTAAGTACCTAATGTTTTTATTGTCTGTTCGGCAGGTATTTGACATTCATACAAAGAACGTAACAGACAAATTCGGCAACCCAGATATAGCATACCATGTTGACTCAGATTACGAAGGGACGCTTTACCAAGCTAACTTCTGGGTCCATGGAGTCGTGATCAAACTGTTACCATGTTCCATTCTCACAGTCATAAGTGTGTGGCTAATACGAGCGCTGTATAACGCGAACCAACACCAGAAACAATTGAGGAACTACAGCGCTTGTCCCGCTGCCGAGAAAATGGTGAAGAGGCAGAATAAAGCAGACAAACGGACAGACAGGACAACTAAGATGTTGTTGGCTGTGCTGTTGTTGTTCCTGGTGACGGAACTGCCTCAGGGGATAATGGGGCTGATGAGCGGGTTGCTCGGCTGGTGTTTCTTCAAGCGCTGCTACGATTTGTTTGGCGAGCTGATGGACTTTCTCGCGCTGCTGAACGGGGCCATTAACTTCGTGTTGTACTGCACGATGTCGCGCCAGTTTCGGCAGACGTTCCGCACGTTGCTGCTGCAGCCGCACCTGGCGCGGTTCCTGCCGCCCGTGGCCTCGCACTCCGAGTCTCACAACCAGAACACGTAAGTCTAATACGCACCTTTGAACGAACATTTTAATCTCGCATTTTATTAACTGCCTTGGTTTTGAGTTAACGTATGTCCTTTGCTAACTGCATGTTTCAAGTGACCATTTAATACGATGTTCATGAGCTATGATATTGTTTCCTCCCAACAGGTGCACAGAAAAGATAAAAAGGTAACTACAGCCGAGCTTCCCTATAAATATGGATATGTGAGTAACGATTGCCTTCGCATTTACAAAACATTTTGCATGAACAATGTGTGTCTGGGACGGTAACGGGAGCATTGTTTTCTTATAAGGTACCTAATAACAATAGGATGCATGTCTGCATAGTATATGTAACTGGGTATCATAGTTGTGTAATGCTTTTTCCTTATTACTAATCTTCTGTTTTCTTCTTAAGGCTGTTATAGTAATAAACTCAAATGATTATAAAATACCAGAATGTATTACTATGATGCACAGAGATATGTATTTAAGTCCCAACTTGGAATGTTAATAGCACACTTACGTAATGAAAAATTACAGTTACCTAGAAACAGTGTTGTTTGTATAGAGACTAAGGAACAAACTTATTTAAATAATCTAATGATATAAAAGTTCATTCAGCTTATGGTTTAACTTTCTACATAACAAGAAACTATTTTAGGAAATATTTTAAGTGGTCCTAAATATATTTTTATATTTTTTGTAAAGGCATGTTAAAAGGTACATAATTTAATTATGCATTAAAGAACTTTTCGTAATATGTTTAATTTAAACATGCAAATATAATATTCCACAGCATAAAATTGGGTACTCTAATCTACCCAACTGAATTAAGGGGAATGAGTACTGAATGTTTATTATACAACGTTTGTCCTAGAGTATTACATACATATAAACGTATTTATATACACACAGTTTGTACGAGTAGGTATTTGCTCAGCTGACTCAAAACTTTTGTAATTGCGCTTAGGACATTGCTCATTTCGTTAACCGACAATGATATACAAATTGTTATATGAAATCTGAAACTCAGTTCATACTAGAATTGCCAAAACATTTTACTCAGCACATTTCAATGAAGAGCCAAAAACTGTTTGAATAAAGGAAATAATTTCAGGTAGGTTTAAGTTTGAAACCACTATGCAATTAGGATTAGCTAGAATCCCAGCAGTTTAGAATACCATGCATTAGTTTGTGTGCCATAAATGTAAACCATTTGTGGTCCTACTCTTACTTTATTATTTGTGAAGCTAGATAAGCTTCTTCTACATCCCTAAGTAGAGGACTACATACTATATACAGGTTGTATTACCTGCAGCCAATGTGCACTGGGGACAGTACAATTCAAGCGTAACTTGTTGACATTTTGTGAATCCTAAAGGCTGCTTCGACGCTCTGCGCTCGGAATGAAAAGATAAATCCACGATTTTATATATATCAGCCCTTTACCGTGAACTCTTAAACAGCTTTAATAGTTCACGGTAAGGGGGCAGGTATAACAGGTACAGGTTTTGTATTTCGAATATTTAAATTGAAGATTTATAAAAAGGTTTAGATTTGCGTCATGATAAAATAGCACATAATTCGCAAAGCAGAATCTTAAATGAAGTTGTAAAATACTGAGATAAGCATAAAAATGTTGAAATGTTTTAATAACATAAAAGAACAGCTTCCTCTATTCTGAGAAATTTTTCGGCGTATTCGGTTTACGAGAAATGAGCATATATAACAGTTATAGATATAGCAGTTTGGTTTACCGTGCTGTTTGCGACAGACGTTTGGGGCCAGTAAATATTTGTAGTGATGGCTTTTTGGTCGATGTAGGGAATGTGAGTGTGTGCGGTATGGCACACCGATTTAAGGCAATTCATTGTGGGTGGGTAGCGTTTTAACATCAATATTTGAACAGCGATGTCGAGCTAGGGAAATTATTGATAGTACATCTTTCCCAGTCTATAGGTACATAAAGGTAACTAAGTTTTCCTAAAATTCTATCTGATACACGTCTGTTTCATAAAAATAAAAGTATTTAGTACGTATATAAACCCTTGTTTGCACTCTTTATAGTATAGTGTAAGTGTAACGTCTTCACTGTTTATTTAATTAATGTGGACAGAGAGTAAAGATACATTTCAACTAATAAATTTAATATTTAAACCCCTGTCCGCAGCTCTTTGTATACTTAATGCTGAAGCTTTTACAGCGAGTACAAAAGAGCGAAGACTTAAAATGGCACGCCCGCAACTATTGTCTGTTTCAATGACGTTTGCAGTAAAGGAAAAATACTACTAATTTATTACTTTAAAATAATTCAATCATTTCGACAGTTGGCAAACACTAGTTATGTTTTAGATAATAAATAGTATATATAACCATTTTAGTTAAAATACTGAAAACCATTGTTTACATTTTCATCAAATGGAATTGGAAAATACTACTCGAAAAGTGGTTTTGGCATTGCATAATGTAATAGGATTCAATTACAACACGGCAATTAACGCGAACACAAATTTTTATTTTTTGGGGACAGTCTAGATGGCCTGCTTGTGACCACGGCCGTGCAACTCGGTCGAAACGTCAAGGCAAAAAATTAAAAACTTGTGTTCGCGTTGTAATTCAATTATATTTTAATCATGCAACGCGATAGTTTAAAAGTAAGCATAGAATAATGTGTTGTAAAATGTTTGTTGCAGTGCAAAGACATCGGTGCCGTGAGGACGGGCGAAGCGCGGGAAGTCCCCTGTAATCCGTGAACATTTCCTATAGTGGTGAACTGTTGTGTGGTGAAGTGTGCACCAGAGACGAAGGCAATGTGGCCCTAGAGTAATAAGTGTTCAGTGTTAAAAGGAAACATACTGTCAGCTTAGTGGCAATAAGTCACTTACCTCATGAAGTTTTAGAATGTCTAGATCATTGATAGCTGGTTGCGTTGAGTTTGAACACGGTGATGTAAATAATTATACCAAAGAAATGAATCGAATGTACCAAAATATTAATGTTAAAATCTAAGAAAATTATTTGACTTAAAATAGATTAGTAAGCATTTTGTACTCCATAGCTCGCTGAATTGTATGTTTAAATTTATCTAGCAGGAGCAAACGAGATTAATGGTTTCTGAAATATGAAGACTAAGGATATAGAAGTGTTGTGTAGTGATGTTGAAAGTGAGAATAAATAAATTATGCTATTTTATGACTCTTTGTAATGATAGTTTTAATTAAAAATATATCCATATATAAAATACGACATCAGAGATAATTTACAAACACTTGGAAAGTAAATTATAAAATAGAATTTGCCATTTAGAGGGTATGCAATTATAGTGACATTTATGATTAACTTATCTGGAATAAATAAGTACAGTGAAACTCGGTATTAAATATTGTTCATTCATTTTACGGTAAATGTACCTATCCTGCATTTAGTGTACTATATCTCATTTCACGCAAGGTATGTTAATGAAGGCATAGTGGAAACCGAACAATAATTTGTAGCATTTGATAGCTGACGGCATTCGCTTTCAGAATTTGTAAACACCATATGCGTATCGTGGCCACGTGCTACTTATCGAGGTATAGGATTCGACCTCGAATTTCGGCAAACGTGGAAGGACTCGGAAATGTTGGACTAATTACCGCAGACACGTGTGGAGCAACAATTACTCGTATTGTATTGAGTATTATTAAGAATTCCAAGTAAACGGAACAAGTACCTATAATTAATTCAATATTTTCACGTATTAAAGGCGTTGCGAGCGGTGCCCAGGCACAAGGCGCAGACCCTAGAGGCGCCCAGAAATGACCAGACCAAGACTACAAACTATAAAACATTCACTGTCCCTCTTATTTGTAAACGAGGATCATACTGGCATTAATTAAACCCCTTAGTTAGTCTCTTGACATCTCTATTCTTTGACATGCAAACAACAATGAGGGGTATAATTTAGACCATGGTTTGACTTGCAAAAATTGTCATTTTCTATAAAAAAGGGGGACAATATTTTGTTTTTTCATACCCTATTTTTTTTGCAAGTATACTTCGTTAGCCGACTTTAAATTGGTTCCTCTTTTCAGTTGTTGCAGAAACTGTTCTTGTTGCGAAAGTTACAGTTAGATACAACACATACAGCAAAAAACGGATTACCGATATTAATATTTATTTTTTCAGAAAGAAAATATACGCACGGACTCTTATGTATTCTATTCGATGAAATTTTAAAACATTAATGCCCAAATTTTATCACAAAATGTGTCGTTAGCCTACAATATTATTCAGGTACTTAATACGCACGGTCTGTCAAATCTAATTATCAAGTATTGACGATATTGTATGCCTTTAACATCGTTTGTCCTCAATTATCGGAATTATACTAACAGTTTGGTTTTGATAGATCGTGCGACGTGCTCACTGTTTAGATGGTACAAGTTAATGGACACAAAGAATAGTAATAAACTGACTATTTGTATTCATAGTTTTATTTTATTCTATTCCAAGTAGGTTAAATTAATAATATTTCTGTGGGGGTGACGGATTAAAAGATGGCAATGCCATCCTGTGGTCGGGACGGCGAGACGTAAGAAGCGACGAAACCAGTATGGGGTCAAAAATAGTAATAATTTCGCCACCTATTTTGTGCATGTTCGGGGAAATATTTGTGAGACAGTAATTGTGAATGAGGTTTAATTTGAGAATAAAGGATAACCTCTTCATACCTCTTGGATGGTTGCGTTGATTTTGAGTGGAAATGGTTTTTGTTTTTTTTTAAACGTTGCCTCACACACAGGATAAATTCATATTATCCTGTGTCGTGAGTGCGTTTCACAAACATGGAAGAAATATCACATACACAAACACCCAGACTCGGGACACTATCTGTGGTTTGCACATAGTTTTGCTCCGTGTGGGAATCGAACCCGCAACCCTTAGTGCAGCGGTTCTATCGTTTAGTCACTGCGCTAATCATCTCGTCAGTAATATTCTAGAACATAGAAATCTTTAGCATCGATATAATCTCCTGCAGCTGCTTCACTTTTACAGTTCTCTCTCTCCTTCACTAACGTCTTACGTCTTCAATAATAAAATAAGTCTCACTGCTGTTAGATTACTTACTTGACTAAACATTACTTTTTGCTTAAAGTAAGAAAATAAATTTAAATTGATTGCTAATGAATTATATTGACCTTCGTCAATTACAACAGACGGTTGAATATAATAATGTTTATCTTGCTAAAAGGTTGAGGCAATTAATTCGGCAACGTTTTCAGCTGGGAAAGCTTCATTTATCACTCAAAGACAAATAATGTGCTTGGACAAATAAAGGATAGAAAAATAACCCTGGTATTTATCATGAGTTCCTCAGGAAACCCTAATGTACACGACTAGAGTGCGACAATCAATCTATGGGAATGGTCTGGTTAAGGCATTTACCCGTTTCCTACCTTATATTTAAGTCTTTATTACCTTGTAGGTATCTAGCCCACCCCCCATAATATAAAATACAATTTTAAACCATGGAATAGGGATGTCAGTAGACTTAAGAAGGTTAGGACAGATATTATCAGCGTTTATAATAGGGAGGCATAAGAGTACCAAGAGGTTTACACGTAATATATGAAACGCACTCACACTTATCTCAATCTTATCTCACAAGTTAAGTGAAATTCGGCATTTATTTCTGTCTCTCTTCATTAGTCTCTATACTTGTCTGAGGTTGCACGTACCAAATACTTAACTTCACATAATCGATGACTGACTATAAATTTTTGCCGTAATTCAACTAATTAAAAAAAAATACATTTTTTCTTGTAAATATTGAGACTTAGATAAGTCTTAGTCTGAGTCCGGTTTATAGATTTCTGTCTAAGAGTATTGAGCTCCCGGAGGTGGGAGTTGGAAAAGTTGCAAAATGTTTCTTCAAGTATGGTTGATGAACAACCTCGTGTCAGAGCTTAAACCGTCTGTAGGCCTCTGACATGGCTTACATGAATGTTCAAACATGGCGATGAAGTGAACCTACTTAATTTTACTTTATATTCCGATCACGTGTCGACCACTGGTATCTATAATTACCTCAGGCTAATATCATGCAGTTCACTGCTATCGCGTAATTACGTTACTTGGCCAAATTATTATAAGCTCAACAACACACCTAATTAATAATTAATTAATACTGTGTAACATAATTATCATGCACAAGAAACTGTAGGATACCAGGAAAGCAGTTTGGCAAGGTATGATATAAACTGGTATGTATGGAACTGACCAGAATCGATCTTGTTGCACGTGAAAAGGCTAATTGGCTGACCTGAATGTAAATCATCTCTTTTTCACTCTCTTTATTTATCATGTGCTGGTCAATACTTCCACGAGTCATCTCATGTAGTTTAGAAATACTTCAAATCTGAACTGTATAATTCAAACGTAAAGCAATTTCAATATTCTATGGATAAAATGATCAGGGACCCAAAACAAGTGGCAAAACGAAATAAGTGTCTAAAATCGAATAGAACCATAAAATAAGGATGATATAATGTTTTGACAACTTTGTTCAGACTTCGTGCTGCTACTGAGAATAATTCTTATGGATATACCCAATAACATTTTGCTTGACCCGGGATTCGAACCCAAGATCTCATACTCAGCAGTCGCGCATAGTTACCACTAGGCCAACCAGAAACTCCTACCTAGACCAATAAATAGGTCTAGCTAGTAAATGCTAGGCTAGCTAGTAAGCTAATAAATAAGTTGTAACACAATATGTCAGTCAATACATCAAGCTACGTACTACGACGATCGTTATCGGATTAGCGTGTGTGATTCGTGTTATGATTAAAAACAATGCAAACATGTTGGACGACGTACTATCGTCACAGAATCCATCCATTTAATATTGTTGTTCGCAGGTAACATATTGAGTAATATCGTTCAGTACTACGTAGAGATGGCAATCGCCTCGCCTCCTTATACATTGGGCCTATAATAAAACTGGTGATATGTGGGTGTACTACACACCTCGTCCCACCACTTCGGGGAATAGGCGTTATGTTATGTTCATAGAAAACTACACCCACATACACACAACAACACTTCCCTCATCCCGTCAAGAAGAGCTATTTCATTTCCATCCAATTCCAATATAAGTTCGCGCAATTGCATATCATTATGTAATGTGAAGCGTTCTAATTAACGTTCTTATTAATAAGGAAGTGAGTTATTACAAATACCTTTGATTCATCTCGAATACTTAATTAGCGAGTGCAGCGTGCAGTAAAGATTTATGCACGAAGACGTAGGGCGAAAGATTGAAGCAAACACACCTGAATACATTAACTCGCAAACGTTGCGTAGCGTAACCGCGCAGGCACTTTTGTAGATAATTGTTTGGAATCGTCGGTGGCACGTGTCTACGTCGAACGCTGCCTCATATTGATTGTACAAACGGTTAAAGTTATTTTAACGGATCATATTTATTTTTGTTTGATAGGAAACTCAAGTCCCAACTAAAGCGCTAGTTGAAATGTGCATCAAGATTTCTGATTTCAAGAAAAGTTTATAATATAATATATAAAACTCATGTATAAATTCTCAGTAAGATTCGAAGTGTTGTTGAAAATATTTCAGTGCGTGCAGCATCAGAATAAGTTATTGAACATCAATCATAGAAGAACGAAGAATCATCAATGTTAGAAGAACGAATTGAATCGAAGCGAGATCGAAGAATCGATGGCTTCAAATAAAACTGTCAGTTAATTGTATCGTGTTCTCATTATATCGAATTAAATAAAGTTTTAATATTTGTACGTTTTGTACTACTTGGATAAAAGATAAAGGTAATATATAGTTTTGTTGTTATTATTTTAAAATTGCCAAGATAGGTTTCAAAAAGAAAAGTTAATTTTCCAAACTTAACATTTAGAAAACTGGAATCATAATTAAACAATATTTCATTTAAGTTATTACTATATTTATTTATTTGAAAGTGATAAGAATGGCGTAAGTATTCATAATAATAATGCCAAGGAAAACGATTAATTAACATAACATAACATCTATAAGTTACCAAACAGGGTTCATGTTTAATACCATACGTTGGATATTTACCATATTTATACAACATTATTGCATTGAGTAAGTGAATGAATACCTATGTTGTATTGAATTTTATCGCAATCTTCAAACCAGAACTTGATCTATATTCAAGATGCGTGCGCTCGGGAGACTGGTGTCGTCGCATCAATTGGGACTGATCCAGCAAGGATCACCCCAACACGTGGCCGAGATACTCACAACCAGTGGCGACTGACATAACAGGAGTCGATGCCCCACACCATTTGCATTGAAGCACAGTTTTAACAACAAACTTCAAAGAGAAGCCACTCAAAGCTAAATTTCCCATGAGCCGCAACATAGTAATTTATTTTCAACTTTCAGCTTCTTATTAGAAAGTAAAAGAACACCTACTCTGCACTTGTTGAATTTTGTTTATTTAATTTTTGATTTTAGAAAACATCTCTTTAAATAATATATTCTCAGATAAATTATTGAACTTTGTATTGACTTTAAAAGAGACCTTTATCCCTGAGTTCGTATCGGCATTTTTTCTTAGAGAATTGACTACCAATTAAGAAATGCCGGCGCTATCTAGTTTTACAAAATGACGTGTGAAAGTGTTTTGTAAAGCCCATTTCCATAAATCATTTGTCATTTGTAACAAAGAAGTCTCCGAAGAATGTATAAGCCACGGTGTCGTCAACTCGAACAGCTACGAATGAAATAATATACAACTTTCTAAGGGTATTAACTATTACACAGCTGTCAACTTACTCATTACTATCGGAAAGTGATTAGGGATAATGTCGCTGTATCAAAGTACAGTAACTTACTAGAATGTTAGTTATTAAGAAGTTAGATACTTCGAGCTTTCGTCAAACGATTGTCAACCTTATTAACATCGATTTTTATGAAGTTGTAAATAGTACGTAGAACAGGCGGTTGAAACGCTAAGATAAAAGTATTTTACACAACCCAGATGGACATAACAAACAAAAGCAATTCGAATTTCACGCAATATTGACCAGAGTCACTCTATAAAAAATCTATCGACCGATAAGTATGAGAGAGAATAGAGAGGCGTGTCTCTGGGAAGGTTTTCCTTCTGCATGCTAACGGAAACGGAAAAGTTGTGGCTACAGGGAAAATCAAACGCCCCTGACGCAACCTTTTATATTTTTTTCTAAACTTATGCAAATTCATACACACAATAAATCAGGAGCGACATATTTTCCCGCTGAAAATCAATTTAGAGAGATTTCCTTACTTACTTCCCCTTACATATATATACCACATGTTACATACGAATTGTTAGTGTAGAAATTCATTTGATGCTTTTAGATATTTCAAGATAACTTGCGGGCAACCGGTGGATGCAATTGGCAAGCTGTCGTTCATTGTGGCGTTCTAAGGGGGAGGCCTTTGTTCAACATTGGACGTCTTTCGGCTGATGATGATGATGAAGATAACTTGATCACTATTTATTTATCAATATTTAATATTCTACAACTTAACCACTTTCTATAATAATTATTTTCGATATCGATTCGAAACGAATATTTCATTACAGTTTTTGTATACCTAAAGTCTAGGTGTTATTTTTCTGGTGGTAGAATGCTGTTGATTCTTCCATCAAAAGCGTAGCGCAGGCATTGTGTGGTTTTAGTGGATAGGCTTCTGTAGATCACTCCTCCAAATAATGGGTCATTTTTCTAGTTTATTTTTGAGTTTGTGAAATGTTATCATTTATCAGTAGGAATTTAAATAAGTATGACGTTTGCCTCATATTAATATACAACTAGTATTTCTGCTCGCCCACGTCTCCCGCTTACGCGAGTAGATTTATCTTCCTTATTCCATGTTCCATTACATATTACATACAAATGCGAAATTGTCAAACTTAGATATTAATAGAAGAATTATTCACGGAAACTGACAAACTGAAATACTTTTTTTCATTTATCATTATATCGATCAAAGGAGTTTATGTAGAGTATATTAAACTTTAAATAAACAAGAGATGTTTTCTTTTTATAATGAATATTGGTTACAAATAATACCAGTGTGAAGCTTAATTGGTACTACACTGAACTACCATACAGAGCTCAAAGGAGGGGTTCATTGAAAAATTACCGCGATTAGTCAGTCTTTGTTTGAAACTTTTGTCACTTTTCCAACCGACCTCGTGGTGACCCGAAGTAAGTACCTACCTACCTCTAAAAAAACTTAGTAGAGGTGATAGCCCTAGGAGTAAACGCGTAGAGTGATGTATGAATCGGATAAATATGCACAAGAGAGCGTTTTTAAAGCAATTTCAATGTGATGTAATGTTATACGTACCTTCTTGCTGAGTAATACAAAAAACTGAAAAAAATGTTCAAATTATTCTCTCGTGCACCCTGGGGTATTATCCGTTGGGAGTCCGGTATACCCCTTCATCCGCCCCAGGACGGAGGAAGTCTATAAAGATTTCCCAAGTAAAAAAAATTGCTTTGCAATTTAAACCGCAACTTTAAGACGAGGCAGATAGTAAATGTACCGGACATTTATCTTCTATCTATCTGCCTCGTCTTAAAGTTCTATAAACGAAATTGTGGGTATATAATCACCTCTCATTTTTATCACAGAAATCTAAATATTTCTTCAAGAAGTTTATAACACAGTTTCAGCTAGTATCTCGATATAATAATACCACTGATTACTTTAATAAAAAGAACCAGACAATGTTAACAAAACTTAGCTTGAATATTTAATAAACTTCAGCGAATACCTTGTAGTTGAGAAGTTGTAAGGATTTTCATTGTTACAAATTGCTATTTAAAGTTTAGCTTGAATGTTTTGCTTTAATTTACAAGAGTATTTCTGACTGACTGCCAAAGTGGTCTAGTTGTCACTATTCGCGACTGTTGAGCATGAGGTTCTGGGTTTGAATCGCAGTCATGCAGTGTTATTGGGTTTTTCCATTAGGTAATTTTCAGTAGCAGCACGGAGTCTGGATTTGTGCCCGGTTGATAGACTTAACATAACTGTAAACCTGTGCCTACCCTTTCGGAGAACTCAGGCGTGATGTTGTTGCTGAGAGTTGACCGATATCGCGTTATTTTTAATTCTAGCATACATAAGTCACTTTATTACTGTTCCCTATTTCATTTAGATATTCCGTTGAAGGCCAGAGGTACAACCATTTTAAATATTGTTATCAAAAATCTAGATTGGACGTGTAAAGCACACGTCCAATCTAGATTTTTCTCTTCATAAAAAATAATGAAAGCAGTAGAAGTAAAATAGGCAAGACTTCACGAAGTCAACTTTACAAGCGCGAAGCATTATCAGCGACTTTAATTTACGGGTGGCAAAATACAGACCGTCTGCGTCACACTATGCAAATTTTATGACGCCGTATTTTGTTTCATAATTTTTACTCGTAACCCATCCGCTACACGGAGCAATTCGTAAATATTCATGTAGCACAATCCTCCGAATAAATCCAGTATGATGTAAACACCGCTCTTTATGAACGTAAGCTCTGAATTGTTATAAAATTATTCGGAAGGTGAACGGACGAACGAGCGGTAATGTTTTATCGCTCAATTTCGTATTCAACATGATCTTTAGGTGGGAAAATTGGGAACATAATCGTTATTCTGAGCGGACCGCCAATCCAAATTGTTTTTCTATTTTAAGATTGTTAGGTGCTGTGGATCCGATAGACGTGAAAGCTTGTTCTTTCGAGTACCTACCTACACCCTACGAAAACGAACATCGATGAAAGAGAACGAGTATTCCCTTCACAAAAACGCCATACATTTTAGATTTATAAGGCGTATTAGACTGATCTTATTAGATGACGTATATGGAGGGTGTCAAATAGATAATTGTTTGTATGAAGCTTGTGACACAATCTTGTTAATGCGTAAGAAGCAATTAATATCCAATTCCCAAGGTCGCAGTTGTGGTTAAATCGATCCAGCGGTAATGATGTTACGCAGTGCTTAAAGCTCTATGTGACTGACTATAGAGGATTGCCTTACGCGATTTGAAATTGGAACCAACCACTTTTTTTTTTTGTTTTATAAAAAAAAGTCGCCCCACACTAGGAATTTCTCCTGTATCGTTGGTGCGTTTCACAAACATGAAATATTCACATATACAAACACCCAGACTCGGGACAAACATCTGTGGTTCGCACAAAGTTTTTCCCCGTGCGGGAATCGAACCCGCAACCCTTAGCGCAGCAGTCCAATCGCTTAGCCACTAATCAGGTCGTCTCGGTCGACTCTAATTAGAAAATACAAAAAAAAAAAAAATTGTCGAGCTTGTTACCGAGAAGAATTTCTTGAATACAACGTAATTGTTCAGGCCCATTACCATGGACTCTTAAAACAGAACAGTTTACGTTGTGGAAGCGAGAAGCCCTTATGTGCAGTGTAATGTGGCCTCTCGCTTCCACAACGTAAACTGTCCTATTTCAAGAGTTCATGGTAAGGGGGCAGATAAGACTTTATCAGAATGAGACGTTTTTATATAATTCTTAGGTTTTTATACACTGTTTAATACAGAAAATAATCTAATAAGGTAGGGGTTAATTGAAGTGCTTATAAGGTGTTACATTTACGTATATTTACAGTCATAATGAAGACTAAATTGTAATTAGACGGCTTGCTTCAACTTCAAGAGATCAAATAAGTAGATATTACTAAATACTCCAACAGCCAACACGCATATTTACAATAATTACGATAGACACATAATTCATATAATTATGTGAATTAATTATTTACCTATATTTAGCTTTGTCTCATCGCCCACTCACGCAGTTATTTTTTCCTTGTAAAGCTTAGTCCATATATAGCATTCGCTAATTATATCCTGTGTATTTATCGTATTTTTAGTATCCCTCAGGGAATAAAATGTACTTCCTGTTTATCGCTTATACCATCTTCAAGTATTTTTAGGTGTAGCGATTCATTCCATGATTATGGCATTATTGTAATAAGTCACTATTTTAGATATTGTGGTCACTCTTCGGATTGTAATTAAAAAGTGTCCTTATTAATTCTTACGATGTTTCAAGGGTTATAAGAATTGGTAAAGATAGTGCTTTTATAATATAATTGATATACCTATAGGTGTCATCAGCACCTGATGGTGATGATGATATATAGGTATATCAATTGGGTACCAATAGGTACCTATAGGTATATCATTGGACGTCTTCACTGGTAAATATAGGCTCCCCCTTAGAATGCCACAATGAACGACAACTTACCATTTGCATCTACCGGTTGCCCGTACTTTACCTTACATTCTACATAATAACGTTTTTACAAAAAATATTATAATCAAGGAAAACTCCAAAACTTGAACCAACACGCATTAATTTATGCATTTATTTTAAAAGATGGACGTTTCATCACGGCTGCTTGCCTTAATAAATTCATAATTAACAAAACAACATGATTATTTTTCTTGTTGTTCTTTTTAAGCTTACCTGCCTTTATTTTTGGCCTTGAGAAAAAA